>OU896707.1:81348782-82847239 GCA_918026855.4 Phaedon cochleariae | reverse complement strand
AAACTTCAAGAACTCCAGGAATTTCCAAGGAAATCCAAGAAATTTCAAGGAAATCCAAGGAATTCCAATTAAATCCAAGGAATTCCAAGAAATTCCAGTTGTTTGTAAAGCTGAATTATACCGCACTTCACACAAGGAATTCCAAGCAAATCCATAGAATTCCAAGGAAATCCAAAGAATTCTAAGGAAATCCGAAGACTTACAAGGAAATCCAGGGAAATCCAAGGATATCCAAGGAATTCCAAGGGAATCCAAGGAATTCCAAGGAATTCTAAGAAAATCCAAGGAGATTTTTTAGAGAATTCCAATGGAATCCAAGGAAATCCAAGGAATTCCAAGGGAATATAGGGATTTCCAAGGAATTTCAGTTGTTTGTACACCAGAATTTCAATACGATATGATCAATTCACACTGAGATTATGAGAGAGGGAATTAGCGTTCTTTTTTATACAAGATGGCAGATCGACGAGCGTTAGGGAGCCGAAATTTTGGTAATCGGTAATATCAAAAGTAGGACAAATTGAAAGTCTCCACCAAATTATAGATTTTTAACATAATTCATTTTCTCTATTTTTTGATGGTATAACTGTCCTATAAAGACTTTTTGGATGATTTCAAGTAATAAATCATTTTATCAAATTCGACTAACGTATTCATAAAGTGGTCTGATTATGCAGTGGCGGAGTTGACGATATCCATGCAGCTGATTCCCACATTATACGAAACGCAGAACAAACAAACCAGATAGTGCACATTCTAGTTAGGAACATCATAATATATGAAGGCGTTTCACAATTCATACAAACCCGCTCAAGGGCTATTTATCTCTCCATTATCGCCCGTCCAGAGGCCTCGGACACTAAATCATGATATTTTCCGCAAACTCAAGTCGTAAAGCACAACTTTGCGGAAACATACAGTGCCGTGTGCCGTTTAGTCGACGACAGGGTTCCATTTGTTGAAATCCCCTATCGTACAGTATTTAATCCTTAAGAAGTCCCCGAAACTTGTTCACCAATTAGTCGCTATCAAAACTTTATGCATTCTGAAGTCTATTTTCATCAAGCTGTACCATCATAAGTACCACACAAATCCATTCAGAATTCAGGTAATAAAGGTAGATGATTCATTGTTGGGAGAGAATTTACGGAAACAACTTGCGCTGATCATTTTTGAACGGGGAATTCAAATTATGTTGTTTTCGGATTCCATGTGCCCAATGTTCCTTGTTGTTTTCATATTCCATGTGCCCAATGTTCCTTGGGAACTACTTCTTGCCCTATGAGTGCATTTTATATTCAGGAAAGTAGAACTCGATTAATACCGCTTCGTATCTTTTTTTACCCTTCAGCCCATCTATCTACCCTTCTTGTTTTTATTCAATTATATCTTTTATTAAGAATTAGCAGGGTTTTATAATTGTGTCTTCAACCTGACATCGTTCCAATTTTTTGAACGGTTTATCCTGTAAACCTGGAGCAGTCCGAAAAGATGCAATTTCCACCATTGACCAAGTTCAGTAATTTTTTCAGGAAATTGATAACGTATACATTTCCTATGGTGCCGTAATTATTTTCAGATATCTAGTAATCTGATTTTACGACGTTACCACAGGAATTTATAATATTCGGTTATACTATTTCGGTGTTGAGACAAGAATGTGAGAAGAAACACGATATGGTATGATCTGGAAAAAGATAACTTCAATCATTGAATCACTGATGAAGTTTGTTGTGGTTTTTATGTATCTCCTGAAATAAGTTCTACTGCTATTCCAAAATTATTTTCAAAACCCAATTGGACTAGATTTTGGTTTGAAAAACAAATGTCACGGAGTAAAAAGAAGCTACAGCCATCGCTGAAGGGTTGCCATGGAATTAGTGGTGATTTTGTCCGAATTTAGATGTTTAGTAGCATAATCAAAACAATATTGTCTTTGATACGAACAAAGTTTATATTGACGTTGGAGAAAGGGAGACCTAACAATTATTCTTTGCTGAGCTGTTTACTCCGGTTTACTCTCTATATACCTCTTCCTAATACAAACCACTTTGCTCGTAGAATTACCTATAACGATCTTTTTTTATTCCAGATTAGTTCATCGCTTAACGAAATCGAGAAAAAATCGTGCAATGGGAATCTTCACGTCATTTTTCAATACAGGGTGTCCTAGAATATCGTTCGAATACTCCAAGAGGTGATTCTCGAGATAAAAATAAGCAAAAATTCTCATCAACATGTGTCCAAAAATGCTTGCTGATCAAAATTAGTTCATTAAATACAGTTTGTTGCTATCGGTCCTAGAATCACGAAATTTCGTACCTATAAGAGTATTCCGATCTCATAAATAATTTTGTGGTACAGAAAAAATTATAGTAGCAGAATATGATTCTTCAAACATTATTACATACCTCTTGTTAGATAGAATGCCGCCAATCGAACAGTTTTAGAAAAGAGTGGCATTTTTCAAGTTGACGTCGAAAATAAATCATACCTATAGGGATAAGTATGTGAGATTTCGCTAGTTTCCAATCTGGATATTTTCTCAACAAATCGACATCAGAATGAAACAGCCAAGTTTCAATTATGAATATTTTTCATATTATAAAAACAAACGCCAAAAATCACTGTGAATTTTTTCGGACTTCAAAATGAAAAGTGACACTTTTCTCAAAAACGGTTAAAACGTTAAAGTGTTTGAAGAATAATCAGGTATATCAAAAATAAAATGAATCGTGAAAAAAATGGACATATTTATTGCAGCGCTTGATGAGAGTTTAGCACCTTCCTCTATACCACGAAACGGTTTGTAAGATCAAATTAATGTCAGGTACTGAATTCCGTGATTCTATAGAATCAATGGTAACAAATATACCTTTTTGAGGAAACTGCATTCAATGACATACTCTCAAAGGACTGTACTGCCCATCCGAAGCATTTCCGGCACATGTTGATAAGCACATTTATTTTCATTTTCATCTGTAGAATGACCTCCCGCAGTATACGAAAGTTAATTCTGGGAGACCCTGTATAATGGTAACCCCTCAAAAAATGTTTCGCGTACGCCGCTGGTTCCGGTTGGGTACCTAAAAACCGCTGAAGAGGATGCTGTGCGTGAACTCACTCTCTCGCCGACTCATGAATGTTAAATTAATTAATTTTAATAGTTGTTGGAAATGGGGTTTTTGTTGGCAACATTGCGGCAGTTGTAACTCTAATTATAACGAATGTGTTCCTACCCTCGTTCGCTATGTTTTGAAAGGTGCTAGCTGGTTGTGCCGATGTTGTTTTTCTCTGTTCATGTGGGAAAAGTCCTTTTGTTCTGTGTTGTAGCTTTCCACGAGAATTACGAGGGAAGTTATTTGATAGGCATGTCGAACCGAAGCATGGGCGCCGCCAGAGAAAATTTCAGGAGGGGGCGTTGCTTATTCAAATGAAAGCATTGCATTAAATTGAAATTAGGATCCTTCTGACCAGTTTCCACTGTACAAGTGTGCATGGTTTGAACATATTACGAAAAGGATATTAAGTAGGTTGAGTAGAATTTAAAAAAATTTGAATATTTTCCTATAGGCAAATATCTTCATAATTTTCTAGTGTTGTTAAAAAAAATTGAAACATATTATAAACAAAATACCTAAGTGAAACTAACAAAGTGATTTCTAGAGTATTGAAGGAAATTGTATACATATACAGTGAAAATGAATGCGATCGCTCGTATGGCACCAACCTGGAGATGGTCGATGGAATATCTTTTTATTTTGCATTTGAAACTATCCAGACTTAGTTCGAAATAATTCAGGTCATTACAGGTGCTGTTGAATATTCGGAGCATCCCTACATAATGGCGAATTTTGGGCAGCGTTTGTTCTTTTGAAAATAATTTTGAAAATTTAAGTTATCTACTTTGAACATATCTAAGGTTAGGTTACTAGATCTGGTAACTTATCTTAGGTTAGGTTACTAGATCTGGTAACATATCTTCGGTTAGGTTACTAGATCTGGTAACATATCTCAGGTTAGGTTACTAGATCTGGTAACATATCTTAGGTTGGGTTACCAGATCTGGTAACATATCTTAGGTTAGGTTACTAGATCTGGTAACATATCTTAGGTTAGGTTACTAGATCTAGTAACATATCTTAGGTTAGGTTACTAGATCTGGTAACATATCTTAGGTTGGGTTACTAGATCTGGTAACATATCTTAGGTTAGGTTACTAGATCTGGTAACATATCTTAGGTTGGGTTACCAGATCTGGTAACATATCTTAGGTTGGGTTACCAGATCTGGTAACATATCTTAGGTTAGGTTACTAGATCTGGTAACATCTCAATCAATTTTTTTAATTGGAATGCCCAGTATATTTGTATATTTTCTGAAGCATATCTGCTTCAAAAATTCCTGAAAATAGCAAAAATCGCAAAAATTCCTGAAAATAGCAAAAATCGCAAAAATTCCTGAAAATTGCAAAAATTGCAAAAATTCCGGAAAATTTTAAAAATTTCAAAAAATTCCTGGGAATTGCAAAAATCGCAAAAATGCCTGAAAATTGCAAAAATTCCTGATAATTGCAAAAATTTCTGAAAATTGCAAAAATTCCGAAAAAATGTAAAAATTCAAAAAATTCCTGATAATTGCAAAAATTTCTGAAAATTGCAAAAATAGCAAAAATGCCTTAAAATTCCTAAATTCCTGAAAATTGCAAAAATCGCAATTAACAGGTCTCACCTTTCTCAAATATGTTAGGTTTTTTATACCTTTGATGATCTGGCACAATTTCACAAATTGGTAGGAATTCTACGAGCCACAGAAACACAAAACACGACCCAGCCCTTTCAACTTTTAACAACTGAACGGATAGAAATAAAATAAAACGGCAAATGAAAAATTCACCGCGTATTATGAAACCTTTTCATAGTAATAATGTTTGGCGTGATTGATCCATGGGTAGGCAGCATTAATTTGGCGCCTGTTTTGGAAGTTGATGTTTCATTTCATGAAATCAACGTTTAGTGTTCATTGAAACAATGAAAACCATTCATTATTTTCTTATGTTTGTTGTTGATAGATCTATGACGAAAAGTTTATTGCTCCAATGATGAAAAACATAGATCAATAAACATCAAACGTTGATTCAATGAACTTTTTCATCACATGAATAAAAAAAAATGATTAACTTTTGATGTTTTTCGTTCATTGTTCAATGTTGGCTCGTTCATTGTTTCAGTGTCTTGCGGTATGAACCCATCATCAGAAATGATTGTAATATTCATCGATTCGTAATATTAATGTTCAAAAAATTGATGACTGCCGTCCATTAACTTTACGTACAAAATTATTTTCTGTGTATAATTGAGTTTATTCTTGTTCCTGGTATATGTGATTGAGATGCATTTATCAAGGTTCAAAAATAGGCTATCATCACAGAATAATGAAAGACGGTTCGACTCTTCTTGTATTTTTATGCAGTCGCTTATATCCTTCACAGTGTGATAAAGTTTCAAGTTGTCTGCATATAATAGAATAGAACAAAATTTGGAAGACTTGATTATTTCATTCATATAAATTATGAAGAACAATTGTCCCAAGTGACTGCCTTGGAGGACCCCAGATGTTGCTTCAAAGGAATCTGAATAGAATCCATTGAGTATTACCACCTGTGTCCTGCCAACCAAGTAAGACCAAATCCATCGCAATAGAAATGTGCTCACACCAACTTCAGCCAGTCTTTGTATCAAGATGTTGGGACTAATTTTATCGAAAGCCTTGCTGAAGTCGGTGTACACAGCATCCACCTGAACTTGATCTTCCATTGAGCCTAGCAAAAAGTTTGTGGAATCCATCGAATTCGTTTCTATCGATCTTAGAGGAAAGGATCCGTGTTGTTCTTGGATTCTATAAGATATCTGATTTTGAATTCATCAAGCAGTTTTTTATCAGAGGGTGTCAAAAAAGGAGACGAACAATGCATTTGTCGCATTTACCTAGTTTATAATAATCTACTCAGATACTGCTAAACGAACAGAGCCCAGGCGGAAGTTTGCCAACTCTCCAACTTGTAGAGTCATCGGTGGAGTTGCAAGATAACCGTAATTCCATTCTAGAGGGCCGGTATTGTCTGAACTGAATTACTTATGGTATTGCAACATAGACAAAGAGAGTATAACGAACAATGAGTCAGGGATTCACCAAATACAACGTATAATATTCGCAGCATAAAATAAATCGGGATAATGATCGATTTGAGATACATCAAGTGTTATACCTAGATTGCTACTTTCAACATAGGTATTGTATTAACAGCTATATACATTTCTTCTAGAATAATTACTTCATACCAAGAACACAATATCCTCAAATTTTCTTGATCAAAGTTTAGTCACCACGTAACATTGGCTAATTTGACATTTTCAAAATAACAGGTCAATAGATCAATTTCTGTATCAGATTTCAAATTGAAACATGTTTCTCGATATCAATTCAATGCCTTCTTAGGAAACAAACAAATATCACTCACCTAGTTTATTTTTCATCATCCTGATATATTTCCTGTAACAAGGAAAAAAACATTGAAAAATTTCGAGATAAACAGGGTGTTTGCGAAATGGGGGCAATAAATAAAATGAGATAAACCACAAAAAAATGTTCGAAATGATTTCAAACAAATTACGCTCCGACCATATTACATCTTTTAACTATTAATGAACGTCCGGCAACATTGCACAAGTCATTGATACTTCCGGTGCTTGTGATCTTGCCGAAAGAAAACGCTTGGGTTGGGCTATTAACTTCTGATCATTGATTACAACAGTTGCAGGCAAACTTTGAAGCTCAATATCTTCCAAACACATTTTTCCATCTCGTTTTGTTTTTTCGCCTTCTATCATCCATTCAATTTATTATCCCAATTCATTGAAACATTATGCTTCTCCAATGTGGAAAAAGGACGATCTACCTTCAGAGCCACCTTATGGCAGAAGTCTACAGGTGTATAAGTAGATTGCTTGAACAACCATATCTTACGAAAAAGTTGTACGCAGACCCCTACATCTACGCGACAGAGAGACATGTCACAACTCTACAGAATATTACAACAACTGGAAATCTCAGATAGGATCGCAATTCTACTGACAAAAACAATATCAACACGAAGAAAGCAATATGTAATTGTTACTGTTCCCAGACAATTTTGTAATGGAAACAACGAGGTCGTATCAACAACCAATTTTATTGGTTGCTGACCATATTACCAAATTGTTGCTCTCGAATCTCAGTGCGCCTAACATAAATATCGATCATGAACACTTAATATTGAGTGACGATTTCAACAAGAAGAAAAAAGCAGAATATCCTAGTGTCCAGGTCGTCAACTACCAGATTTCACAATTTATTCGAAAAAATTCAACAAAATAAATACCATCCACTAGATGCCATATTTTTCTCACAGAACGAAAAATCGAACGACCTAGTTCTAGGAAATCCACTGAGTTGGCAAACACTCTAAAACCGTTGCTCGAAATATAAAATGAGTTCCTTTCAATAACTTAGACTAAACAATCATATAAATGGCCTTCAACAGCAAGAAGATCATCGCATAAACAGTTTACGTTAACTCAAAATGGTGAAACTAGCAGTTTATTTCCAATGTGGCGAAGTGGAAGAGCTTCAGGTGGGCAACCAACCTGAAGTCTGAAGTAGAGCGAACTTTGCCTTTTGCTCTGCAGGGTATAGATGTTGTTTTTTTGTCATTCTTTCATCATTTTTTATTATTGTATCTCTATAACCTGTACACATAGTGGAGATATTATTATTACTATTATAATTATCATTATTATTATAATTTCTGATTGCGCCGACATACATAATGATACCATCCAAATTATTGGGAGAAATCACCTCCGATTATCTGTCAGAACCTGCTGGTCTACTATTGGGGAGTTAGTTAATGCAAGACATGCTGTTTCGGCTTAAAAAACCTCATCAGTTGCACCAGGTCAGCTGAAAATCTATTCTTGAGACGAGTAAACCTCTTTATGTGTGCGCTGTATATATTTTGTTCCTTTCATCATCGAATAAACAAAACTAACTTCGAAGCGATCAATCTACACCCCGAAAACAGCAAATGGCAGCAAAACAACCGTATTATCGCACAGTTAACTCGTTATGTGCGTGTATCCAGCAAGGAAGTCTTCTCCCATCTCCCCCATGCCTGTCGTTCGGATTGTCTAATTAAGGAATTCCGGGTTCGATTGTGAGGCCTCATCGCCGTCGCCATTGTTGCCGCAGTTATTAATTATATTGTAACGTGCAGAATTGGCAGAGAACATAGGAAGGATCCATTTGTGGAGATGAATCGAACAAAGGAAGGAGTCAGTCGTAGGACCTAGAAGTTCAACTAGTACATAATCGTATTATACCTAGTTGCTGTAGTTGGTAATACATTGAGTTCTGTGGCATTATAATTAAATGATAAAATAAGAAAAAATAAAGGTGAAAATAGTTTCAGGTTAAACAGTTGAAAAAAATGATAAGCAATTTCGAAGTTTGGCTCTTGAAATATCATAAGAAAGAGACTCGAGGATGAAATTTCTAATATCGATTATCATATAAAACGCCACCAGAAGAAATTTTGCACTATATACGAAATGGTACATATAGGTGTCAATAATGAGGTGGCACAAAATTTAAACTAAAAATTATTTGTGGTCCCAAATGGTACTTTTCCATTTATAATCCATAAAATCATCCCACATGTCCGTATTTGGGACGAATTATTATTATTATAGATGACTAACTTGTATGTGAAAGAAAACTATCATAAAGTTATCAAAACATTTGTTTATTGTACTAAATTCAAAACAGCAATTAGGAAAATGTTGAACAGTTGAACAATGCCCATTCAGAAAATAGCATAACTTTATTTCAAACAAAAATGTCGTGCAACAAATTGTGTTGAATTAAATCCATAGACATACAAATTCATTATTACCTTTGTGTGTTATTGAGCAAGCAATACCAATAAAGTTACAACACAAGTACAAAGTACAAACTCATCAACTTACGTCAAAATTGTACTCTAACATCAGCCAACTTGACAATTACAACGATTTGGCATATCAAACCCAATGTGTACATACAGACTGCTTTATTTTATTATTATTATCAAGAATGCATCAGAAAAGTCGAGAAATGATCATCCTTTAATTTCGTGCCACCTCATTATTGAAACATCTAGATTAAAATAGTTGTATGCGGAAAAACCAAATACATTCAGTCTCACTTATTTCTTCCTGCTCTTTCGAAATTTGTTAATGAAATGTTAAAATTTTGAAATACAGGGTGTTGTTTTGACTCGAAACCTACTTATCAATCTTTTCAAAGCCGGCCCAAGAATAAGACTTTTTTTCATTGTCAATCGTCACCACTGTGGACAAAGAACATACAAACCAAATATAAAAAACAGAAAAGGGTGGTTCATAAGTTATAATTGATTAAAAGAAAAGGGGAAATCAATAAATCACCCTGTATCTTGGTTATAAAGAATGATAGAACCATGAAATATACCTAGATTATTCAGAAGCACCTCGTTGTCCTCCATATACCCTTACTATACCAATGGATCACCTTGTATATTCAATGAGGTCTCACTCAAATCTCACTAACATTTGCAAAACGAGCTTTTTTACTCGTCATATTGTACACACATGCACACCAAAGATGGAATGGGTGATACAGCTGCAGTCTGCTTCTATGATTTCACGAGGAGAACAAAAAAGTCTAGGAAAAATGATCGTTAAGAACATCTTGCTTAGTTTTTTATAGGTTGATGATTTTTCCGTGTCTCTCATAGCATACAGAGTATAAACTAAGTATATAGGTTTATAAAAATATGTTGAAAAGGGTGATAATGCTCAATCAATTTTGATAATAAGTGTTCGGGGATTATGGAATACGGAATACCCCTCGGAATACCCTATTTTCGACAAAACTACGAGCGCCATCTATTACAATTTGATATAATATCATTCCATTGAGTTCGTAGTTATTCCACAAGTGTGATTATTCTATAAATAACTATCGTTCCTGACAGTTTCAGATGGAATATCGGTGCTAACGAAATTATTATGTGAAATTATTGAATTTGTATTTCGAACACATTTAGAAGTGATTTAATTTCATCTTATTGTTTAGTTGAGTAGATCAATGATGTATGGAAGGTCCAATGTAGAGATAGCGCTCATTTTAGATAATTTGTATTTTTTAAACTATTTAACATCCGAAGTAATATAGGCGGCAAGTATGGAACAATTTTCCATAGTTTTTTTCATGTTCTGGTTCCCACGAAAAGGCATATCCTGTAATGTTCAGAGAACATCGTGAGAACCAAAGGAAATGAGTTAGGAATTCGTGTTCTTTTTCTGGAGGTTATATGCCTCGGGGAACACATCCCTTGGCAATGTGTTCCAGATCCTCGCTGTTCGTTGTATGAACGAGTCTTTGGAGAGATGTTCTGCAGGTCTCCAAAGTGACCATGAAGGAGTGCGAAGCCTCAACTCGACTGGTTAATCTCGCGGGGACTGCCAAGGGAGGAACAATTGTTGATATTTCAGAAGAGCATTGTCTATGGAAATATCTATAAAATAGAGCCAGATCGCCAACATTTCTACGGTGTTCCAGAGAAGTGAGTGAGTTTGTGAGCGAGGCATCACCCACGAGACGAATTATTAAACACTTCTAAAAATTAACAAAATGAAAAACAATGCGAACCAAAACTCCACAGAATAAAAATTGGAATGAGGAAGATGAAAAAAGCGCAGTGATAGCAGTTAGAAACAGAAGAATGGATTTATCCATTCTTCAATCCACTATAGTGGATATAAATAGTGGATTCAAAGCCTATGGTACGTTCCTTGTGAAAATGAGCCAAGGAATCGATTCCTTCTGAAATGACATGATGATATTTCTGACGCCTGTGGTAAAAAGTCGTCGTACGGCTATTGTTTTTCTCGGATGGGAACCGGCACACCGAAAGACCAATAATAATTGAAACACAACGAGCCACATCCGTTTCACAGACCAAAAGGCGAGAGGGGACGTGAAAAGAGGAGATGGGGGGTTTCAGGGGCAGGGGGAACCCCGCACAATCGAGATAACCGTCTCTATAAACAAGTTATTGATAAAGAAACGCGCATACCCATATCCGTATCCAGCATTATAATATGAGGACATAGATTTCGACGAGTGATTACCAACTTAGATTTTGGGTGATCATTTCTTTGTATGATTTTAAAGCTATCACAACGTAGTTCCACCAATCAGAAATTTAGAATTAGGTATTTCCATTTACATTTCCATAGTAACCAATTCATATTGTTACAGACAAAAAAAGCGCGTCGTAAAATTTCGAGGTTCGTTCAGAACTACTAAGAAAATAATCGCATCGAATACAATTCTAACTTCAAAATCTTCAGAATATACATCTCAAACTTCCTGTACAATTACAAATTGTGTCACTTCAATAGAATATTTCAACTGTTAAACTGACACTCTTTGTAGTAATTATACAAGTATTTTCTTCTTGTAGTATTACTACTGAGAATAGATTTTATAGTACATACCGCCTGACGCATAAATATCTTAGGAAAAAGTCGAATTCAAGTTTCAAGTTTATTCATAATGGTTGTGTCTACATGCAACTTACTTTACAGAAGAAATAAAGTTCATTTTTTTACAACTAAGCTTATACGATTCTTGTTTTGTGATGATATTATATCTCCTTCTTTGATTGGAAAATGGAAAACCAACATTTCTCAATGGAGGTATCGCTGAATGTATAGGGAAAATTCTTCAGAATAAATACTTGCGAACTCCTATATCATATAGGACTTCCGCTGATACCGCGAAAGTGAAGTTATCTAAAACTTCGTTATTGGACTTTCAGAGGTTATGAGTTTTTGTTTGAGTTTTTGGGAATTCTTTCATAGGCATAGAATTCTAACGCTTTTTGCTTTTCCATAGACAAACGAGTTTTGGTTTGTGGAAGTTACTCTTACCTATTAACAACCGCTCAAATATTTCAGGATGTAATGAAATTTTGTTAATAATTCGAAATTTATACTTGTCGAAGTTTATGTTGTGTTCAAAGTATATAAATCGAATCAGAGGAAATATGGGCGAAGGAAGTCGATAAGAGATAAAGCTGCGACGAGAATGCAATAGGTATATACCTACGTTAAGTTCTGAGAATCAAAGAATGTGTGGTTTTGTGAGATAATATTTTTCTTCAACCACATTACCGCAAAGAACTTTCAATCACGAATATAATATTTGTTGACCAGTTTATTTTTGACTCACTTCCTTCCTCCAATATTTCATGAATTGTATTGATTCGAAACACTTTATCATACCTAATATTCAAATCCTAGTTTCAAAAGCTAGAATTGAAATGTTTCGAAATTTTACTCCTCATCGAGTTATTTTTATAAAGATTCAATCCTTATTTTTATGTGATACTGTTAATCTCAGGAATAATAAAACATCCGGCTTATTTATACATTGAAACTTTGACACCGCATTCCTCTTACGCGAAAGTAAACATACTTCAGCCATCAATAAACAGCGTGGATTACAGTTTATATCATTATATTGCACATAGAATGCCACCAACAGACCCATCTCAATACAAATAAAAATGATTGTTTTTGTTTATAGAATTCGGATACGTTTGCTCAAAAAATGTTTTACGAATATATTTTTCTGAGCTCGTTTCTCTAGATTGTTGGGATTTTCTCTCCTCGTCTGTATATGAACGAAAATATTAGTATTATTTCATTATACCTGAAGTGAGAACAAATCATCAGATGATCTTCCCTATAAAATGTCACTGCGTTCAAAATATCACTAGTAGAAATCTAGAAGAGAAATTAACTTTGTTCGCAAAATCTTTGGATAAGAAGAAGTGTATTAATATAGTTATTTATACACCAAGGTAGCAAAGAATACCATCAGGGACTAAGATGATGTAACGAGGCTTCAGTCGAAGGTCCCGTGGTAGTATTGTCCTTTACTTATTTAATTGATTTTAAGCCACTAGAAATATATTTCAATCATTATGATTCAGTGAAACTGAGATATTGACCTAATGATCTGTAAATATTATAAGCAGATGATAGGCATCAGAGACCAGCACTTTTTTAACGGCTCCTGCACGATCATGTTATAGAAACCCTCGTATGCTGAGTTCTTCTATATTATTTACTATAAGGAAGTCTTACAATCATTGTGGATCGAAATATTTTTAATGCTGAAGTGAGACTTCATTGTCTATTTCAAGAAATCATCCAGTTAACATTGATACGTCAAATGAAACCAAATTTTTCACCTCCCTCGAGTATCAAGTTTATTGAGTTTAATTATAGATTATGAATTCGATTGAATTTTTGACAGAAAACCTCTCACATCAATAAATGCGTTTCAAACATTTAGTATTTATAATTTCATTCAAAAAGAACCTTATCAAATTTGTATCCTACCTATAAGGCGAAACTTGGTGGAGTAGAAAATTTTCAGGAATCAACTCTGGCAATAAAAACAGGAAATGTTTGAAAATTTGTCCTAAGGAAAATTATTTCTATCCATATATAGTGTCCATGAAAACACATGCGATGACTAATTCGAATATCAAATTGCTTAGACACATGAGTATAGCAATCCACTTATTCCACATTGTAGAGTGGGTCCAATAAAGATAAATTTTATGTGGTATGATGGACTTATTAACATTTTTAGGTCACATTTTATGATGTAACGAAGCGACTCGGTTTTGAAATATTTAATAAACATGCTTGGGAATGTTATTACTATATGCGCCATCATTCGTGTAATTTTATGGATATTCATCAGTAAATTCTCTCTAGAGAATGAGAATAGAGATTATAGATTCTTCCCCGCGAATAATCTAGATTGGTATCCCTCAACTCTAAACCGTTCTAAACTCAATTTCATTGCCACTCCAGCAATTCTACTAAAAATAATTTGAAAAGAATTGAAAGGAAAATAATGTTATATAACGCATTATACATCAATAACTGCAATGAATTGGAATCTTTAAATATACCGAGATAAACATTTATGATTAAGACAGTGGTAAACTGAGAAATTATTGGATACATGGGCCATTCCGATTTCAACTGGTCAGTACTGTCAGTAAATCAACTGACTCTGCTGAAAATCTGCATTCCGAAATATTAAATCAAAAATAGTGCTGTAATTCGAAACACGTGTCCATCAGTAATCAGCAGCAGTTGATCAGATAGTGAAATTTATCAGTTGTCAGGTTGTCACTTCGGTAGTGTTTCATTTATCTGACCAATTATTTGAATAACAGGCATTTTCTGATATTAAAATTCATATTATCAATTTATTTTTGATAAGACAAGTCCTAATGTTTGAAAAACAACGTAAATGAATGTGACATTTCTTTCCCCTCTAAAATAATGAAAGTTCACTGAAGCCACACTACCTTTTGATATTCAGCAATTTCAGTAGAATGTTGAGTCGAAATATTTGGAATGAATAGTAGTCTACTCACAAGTATCTGAGACTTTCAGTGATTTTTTTTATTTCGGTACGAAGCATCAGCATATTCAGTACTGTCAGTTGAATTCGGAATATAGCCATGATGTGATCTGATGAGAGATGAAATTGTTCTCAGCAGTGCTCACATCATAATGTAATCAATCAATTTGAATTCCTTACAATAAAAATCGGAGCAGCGTAGAACGAATAAATGTTGTTGGGTCATAAGAAAAATACAAATGTATAACACAACGTAGGTACTATATATAATTCGATTTAACGATTTTGACATTTATTTAAATCGAAAATCCTAAACTCGATCCAAAATAAGCATCTGAATTATCATCGGAATTATCAATAAATTATTTCCGAAACGCATAGGTATTCGGACATTGTATCCATTCATCGGCATCAGAGTTTTCATCCAGATGATCAATCAATAACTCTATATACGAATATGTAATCCGAAATTCCAAACCGAATGGCATTGGCGTATCTGGAAATATTTTCAGGGGCAGACTTTCAAAAATGTGTTCTACGATGGGGCAGTAATTTAGACAGAAACAAAAATGCGCCGCAGATCAATTTTTTATCGAGTTCAGATGTTTCCAAATTAGGAGTTTGGTTTTGAGAGGATATTTTGATGCATTCCATTTATCAAAAAAAAAATTGTCCATCAGTTACCTATACAGGGCAATTGAATAAGAATGGCTAATCCCTGAACTACAGATAGTAGTTAAACACAAAAATATGAAGATTCAGCCCCGAATATCTTATTAACATGATTTAGTAGATAGAAAATTGGGTGAATATAAAATTGGGTAAATCGAAAATTGGGCGAATCGAAATTTGCGCGAAACGAAATGTGGGCCTCACAGCATATTTGAAGATAAAATGATTCTTGATAATACCCGTTTCATTGAATCAGAGGAAATATGACAGTATTTTACAACAACGCATCTTTCGGGTATGTTCGGAGACGGGATAAATCGAAAATTGGGTGAATCGAAAATTGGGTCAAACAAGATGATCCCGTCGTGACTTCTCCTTTCGTTGATTACGATTATCTGGAAAACGTTTAGCTGTATGAAAAAAAATGCAAGAGACCGAATTCTTAAATTTTTTTATGGCCCACAAGATCAGCTCTTTCAAAGTCAGAGTGATCTTTAAACATGAAATTTAGACCAATAAAAGTGTGGATCACCCTCCAACTCCCCCAAAACTCGGTTTACATCATTTGTGGCAATTTTGGTTTGTGATTTTAGTCACAATTTTAGATGATCTTTTTTTTTACCTAAATTATTGTATATGTAGCTCGAATTTTAGGACACATGTTTATATGAAGAAGAAAAAGTCTTATTTTGATCCCAACAATATGTCCTTGAAATATCTACATAACATTTTGAATCACCCAGTATATTTTCATGAGTGCATATGCATGTTCTTTGCCCTGTCGATAAGTGTTAATGTTAACAGCCTCTGTTCGTTAAGATTGTTCAAGAGCCGACAGCCGTTAACTATTCCATAACAACAGGAAACACGATGTTAGGATTTTTCTGTAGAATTATGAGGTCCGTGGTTTGTTCTTTCCACGGAATCAAAATGTAATCCATCAGCGGGTTTACAAAAATTCTTGAACGACACACGACGGCCGATAAGCAAATAATGGATTCGGCTGCGCCTCGGATTACAATATTCAACCTCATTCGTTATTTTTCCTTGTAACGTTAATAACTATTTCAGCAAGGTAATTTACTGAAATTCTGAAATTAGTTAAAGACAAAGTTAATACTCACACTAGCTCGCTATGTCCACTACGGTGCATTTTTGAAATTCCATCACTACCACGTGCTTCGAAAATTCGAAATTCGACAGCCAGAACTATTATCGAGAACACCCACACTGAATTACGATCGCATGACGAGGTTAGCGAATTTTCCAACAGAATATCTTCCACCAGAATTAGAACAGGGACGTCTCGTCTGCTATGCTATAGAACTATTGTCAGAGTGAGAGTGACTAGAGTGAGATATATATGAGATATGAGAAAAACTTCCTGTTTCGCGATCCAGATGAGTCGAGAGGCGACTGAATGAAATGCTGTGTTGCCGATACGGCTGAATCGTTCGTGATATATCCGATTTCTTATTTCAACGAAAATTAAGGAAATTTTCAACTAACCATATAGAATATATTGGGAATTCGCATTTTCTATCTGATAAAAATATTAATTATTTTTCCGTGTTTTCAACAGGAAACAACTACACTCCGCACTGTTTTACTACTAACTTGATTTATGCTTTCTATGAACACAAGTTCTTTCTATATGCGACAAACGAAAACAACAATGCAATTTTCAAGTGAATCGACTAATTTTTCAATTTTATTAGTACCACTTTGGAACTGTAATTTGTGTTTTCGAGTTTCTTTAATAACTCCACCTTATGTACACAAGAATGTCTTAGCTACGGACGAAAAAGGAATAAGAAATAAATACTACACAAAATGAACACAGTACACACCTTTCGTGTGATATATACATGATAGATTCACGTAAAAGTGAATTGAAAATTATCGAAAGGATTCGTTTTGATGAAACTTTGAATACCAAAATACGAAGATGCTATAGTTCTCAATATTGTTGTCAACCACTGACTGTACAAATTGCGCTTTTTGCACGGTCCATCATATGATAGTTTGGCTAGCTAGACCCAGTCTCCAAGGAAGTGATACAACATAAGCTTGTCAGGAGTAACCATACCTTTGAAGATAAAGACATCCATTTCGATGCTTGGTATTAGTATCAGCAATAACCTTTCTTGGGTAAATCACGTGAGATCAATTGCTAAAAGTCCATCCCAAAAACTTGGTTTTCTGTTTCGGGCCAGGAGCTATTTCACTTCCAGTCAGCTGCTTAATATGATCTATAAGGCACATGTTTGACCTGTCCTGGAATACTGTTCCCATATTTGGAGTGCAGCACCCAAACATACCCTGAAACTATTGGATTCTGTCCAAAAAAGGGCAATTCGTCTCGTGGGTGATGCCTCGCTCACAAACTCACTCACTTCTCTGGAACACCGTAGAAAAGTTGGCGATCTGGCTCTATTTTATAGATATTTTCATGGACGATACTCTTATGAAATATCAACAATTGTTCCTCCCTTGGCAGTCCCTGCGAGATCAACCCGTCGAGTTGAGGCTTCACACCCCTTCGTGGTCACTCTGGAGACCTGCAGAACATCTATTTCCAAAGACTCGTTCATTCAACGAACAGCGAGACTCTGGAACACATTGCCAAGGGAGGTGTTCCCCGAGGCATATAACCTCCAGAAATTCAAGAAGAACACCAATTTCTACCTTGAGAACATAAAAAAAATCATCGAGGTGAGTTCTCGAAAGCTAAATGTGTTTTTCCTCTTGAGCACACGAAAGGGAATTCCTATAATGTTCGGAGCACCTAGGGAGGATACGAAGAGTAGGTAGATATTGGACTTTTGGCAATTATTATATGTTGGGAATATATACTATAGGTACTTCCTTTGACAAAGGATTCCGAATCTTTACCGTTCTATAGACAAACGAGTTTTGGTAATGAGTTGTTCGACATTTCTCAAGGCGGACGACGAAGGAATGTGCTGACTAGGCTTGTCGAGTTCTTCTGACTTGTATATTGCTATTGATGGAATGATAGAAGATATTTCCGAAAAACATTTCCCGTGGAAGTATTTATAGAAAAGTGGAAGGTCGTCTACTTTTATACGGTACTCCGATTATGTCACCCACCAGGCGAATGGCTCTTTTCTGGATAGAATCTAAAATCATCTGCGTATGTTTGGGTGCTGAACCCCATATGTGGAAAGAGTATCCTAGAAAAGGGAGTCTTCGTGCTTTGTAGATCATGAGAAGCTGTCGAGGTAGATTTTCCCACGGAATAAAAGAGTGTTTGTGAAGCAGCTTTCGCGATGGATCTGACATGATTTTTCATGAAAGAGTATATTTCTGATGGAAATACCAAATTAACTAATTATAAAACTGCAATCTTCCTAGAGATAGATAATGGTCGTTCAGAATCGTATTCTTGAAATATTTTATGGATTTGGCAACAACGACAGACAATTCTCCTGTTGTGCCAGGTCCATCGTATCTCGGCTCCGCGATTCAAACATCGTCATGCTTTAAAACTGCAAATCACGCGAAAATCGCCTTTAATCAGATTGCCCGTAAGATTGAAATTTCGTGGAAACATGGCGACAACGGTCATACGCGAATAAGCGATCCGAAGTAATCCAAATCTGGGAAGTAGGAACACTATTGTCTGGTTTTCGTGATTTCGTGGTTTGGTTCAGAGTTCAGCCTCGGAACAACAAATGATCGAAGGGTTCAGCATCTAGCTAGGGCTGAACGATATTGAAAACTAGATATCAATGTCGGTTTAAGATTTGGTATAGATATTTAACGATAGGTATATCGATGAAAATATATATTTTTTGATGATATCATTATTCGATCTATCGATATGTAAGGTGTTCCAGAACAACGTACCATAAAGTCTACAATGTGAACTAGATAGAGTCCGACCACGATAACTTTGGGACAGCACGTGGTCGCGTATGCATTGAATATGCATATGCGTTGCGTCACATGCTGTCCCAAAGTTAACGTGGTCGGACTCTACCAAAATAGGCAGATTAGTGCCAATTTACTTCTATATGAAAAATAATTTGAAAAAAAAATCTGGAGTTGAGAATGTGCAGTGTCTTTCAGATAAAAATGTATTAATCACTTCAAATGGCCCTCTATATCTCAGCTATATAAGGCGTTTTAAAAAAAAAACAGGCACATCTATACAGCATTATTGCGAACGTAAATATTTATTTACTCGGAAACAGTGAGTTGAACAGAGAAAAGTATCATCTTGCTTTTCCTTCCAAATCATAAACTTCTACCTACAGTTACAGTTACTTTGAATTCACTAAAATGGAAAAAATTAAGCCGATCCTAATTATTTGGAATGAAGTGATTTTTCACATATTGAGGTTTGAAAGCATTGGGAACAATAATATCATGTTAGTTTTCCTGCCAAAAATACCTTATATGAATTCCAATTCCAAAAGGATATACGTCCCTGAAAACCTGATCATATTGATGATTATTCATACTGGTCAAAATTCGGTACGAATCGCACGACTATAATAGCTGAGATATGGAGGGGGGCATTTAATTTAGACACACTGTATATAATATATGAAATATCTATTCGGAATACTAAAAAATGTGAAAATGTGAGCTGTCAACCCATTTGATTGCTCATTTCAGTATACTCCGGAAGTCATGTATGCAGAATGAAATATATAACTTTAGGAAAGTAAGAATAAACATTTTACAAAATCAGAACCAGGGTTTATTCATACTGGAAGTGAATTCTCATTCTAACTGGTTGTTGGGAATTTTGGTGTTTATCGCTGTTTTACATTATCAAGAAATTTTGAAAAAGTATACTTGTATATTTGTGATGTTTTCAAATAACAAATGATTGCATCAAACACTATTTATCGAGCTATTTATACATGAGTTATCAATATTAAATTGGGCAATTGTAATTTCGATTAGTTTATGTCCAACACGGTCCAACCCTGTTAGAGTAATGGATATTTCGGTGAGGAGGTTTATATAGGTTGGTGAACCTTCCCAAGTCAGCATTCCTTATTAAATAAAATTCAAATTTCTCATAATCATTCAATGTTCAACGAGACAATGCCGCTATCATGAAACTTTCTGAAAATTCTAATTACCTCCATTGCCGCATATTATATAGGAACAATAGCTCTCCAGGCGAAAGAAAAAAACATTAAAAGGGTAACTGTCGATTTCGAGCTTAAAAAAACGAGGAGAGCTCTTTAACAAATGGTTAGTGGCAGTGACCAACAACGTGATTAGAGGGATTTTCGAGTGTTATTTGCATTCAGAAGTGGGATCAAGAATTGTCAGCCGTCAAAACGAACAAGCTTGATTAAAGGAGAAAAAACAGACTTCTCTTTCACCGCATAGCGTGTAGTAGATAGTGCAGTAGCAATTAACCATCAATCCAATGCGTGTATTTTTTATATAGGTTCAAGAAACTCTTTCAAATATTTAAATTTCTTTCCCTTAGAATCCATTTACATCATTGAATGGATAAATGGATGAATCAATATAATGATATAGAAAATTGATTCAACTCATTCAATTTTTGTTGAAGGAATTAATGGACAATTTGGATTATAATCATCTAAAATAGATTCGTGGTTCAAAGCATTTGACCCCCAACACTCACGCTTGAAATTAAACAAGTATAAATAGTTTACTGTTTATATATTTTGTATGCTATAATATATGCCCATGCATACATGTATTCTTTTGAATTGTTTAATTTTTCTGATAACCATCATAACATTCCATAGGTCCGGTTCTGACGAAAGAATCATTACAGATATCATACAATGGAATCCTGGTAGTGGAATGTGCAGTTCAAAGATCAAGTTGCAGTCATGGAAGAAGAGCTTTACAATTTTTATTTCATCTACAAGTATTGGTTTATACTATACTATTTACTTTGAAAATACCTATTATGCTGAATTCAATTCAGGAAAACTAAATTTGAAGTATAACATGTGGATATTTGAAATTCGAACCTAAATATACACCATCAAAGGGGTGTATTAGTCTATAGAAACAAGTAACTTCGCTTTTGGATGTAGGGTACTATCAGTCACATCAGAAATATCGGGAAACATCAATTCTGGACCACCCGACCACCGTGTATATTTGAAATCCAAATCAATCTGATGTGGCAATTTGAGCAATTAATGACAGGTTTCAATATAAATGAATCAACATTTCACCCAGCAAAAAAATCCGATCCTGGTTAAAAAAAAAATGACGCCCAACGTGGGGCTCGAACCCACGACCCTGAGATTAAGAGTCTCATGCTCTACCGACTGAGCTAGCCGGGCTTGTCGTTCTAGTTTCAGAAGCGAATATAAGAATCCAACAAATGTTGTATAAAATTTCATTGGTCCAGATACAGATACGATATTCATGACTCGAGTGAAAATCTACTAGATTTTGATATTGAAACACACCTATTCGACTTATTGTGAAATATCGTTATACCTACAAGCTATATAACAGATGATTCATTGAATGGGAAACTGAACTTTCCTCAGTTATTAATTATTAGAATACGTCATGAGAGATATCCTTCAGATTTTTTGCTATCCAATGACTTGAACCACGAATGACATTGACGTTTTAGTCTTCTGCGCATCCAAAATGCATGGAGATAGGGTGCAACAAATAATCCATGCGGAAGCAATATAGATGAATATTTCATTTCATCTCATGTAGTAGTAAATCATTCCAATTTACGCATGTTTTCAGTTTCTAAAACTTCATTGTAAGATGAAGGTAGTAATTTTTAAATACTGGATCACATAGATTCAGAATGTAATGAATGAAGGATGAATGATCTTTGATATTTACATATAAAATAAAACAGGTAAACATGTTCATCTAATTTCCATCATTGTTCATTGTACAAAGAATATATCATGATTAACTGAAGTAACAGCGCCCTCTATGAGCCATCCCCTCCATGCATCCAAAATGCATGGAGATAGGGTGCAACAAATAATCCATGCGGAAGCAATATAGATGAATATTTCATTTCATCTCATGTAGTAGTAAATCATTCCAATTTACGCATGTTTTCAGTTTCTAAAACTTCATTGTAAGATGAAGGTAGTAATTTTTAAATACTGGATCACATAGATTCAGAATGTAATGAATGAAGGATGAATGATCTTTGATATTTACATATAAAATAAAACAGGTAAACATGTTCATCTAATTTCCATCATTGTTCATTGTACAAAGAATATATCATGATTAACTGAAGTAACAGCGCCCTCTATGAGCCATCACAGAATAAGTAGGCAACGAATCCGTATTTCTCATGTCAGTAAACCTGAAACTACCAAATTTTATGGTTATGCTGTTAAAACCTACAAAGTTATTGAAATATTTTAAAATAAAATCATTCCCTTGAACACCTTGTATCTCTTAAACCAGCAACATATTTATAATTCATTTCGGGCCAAATCTCCATGATTTGGTGATCACTATAATTTAGTTCAAAGATTTCACATTCTTAATGAATCTCCCATGGATTATGTTGAATCATGTTGAATGAATGAAAAATAGATCGGACATGATAGGACCATCCTATTTTTCTGCGTGTACATTTCTGCCATTTTGTTTCGTTAATTCGTTATTCATCTTTAGTTTTCCGAAGTTTACGTCTTATATACGTGCACACAAGTCTCGAATAATGGGAATGGGGCTCGGAATAAGGGTTGGTTTGCTATTCGCTCTGCAAATTCCCTGGCTTAAAACGCAGGCATTCGTTTGCTGCTCGTATTTCAGCCGATATTAATACCCAGACGATGAATATACAATAGGTATAATATAATGATGCGAATAAGGTGTTTAAGAAATACCTACCTATACAGGGTGATTCATTAAGAATGGGCGATCTCTGAATTACAGATAGTAAACAAACAAACATTTGCTTTGAAATTCCGTTTGTTGTTGGAGTAATTTGTGATTGTCGTCATTAAGTTAATAATTAAAAATTATTAAAATGTTATAAGTGGAAGCTAGTGCCACTAACGCCCTCTATGAGCAGTCACAAAATAAATTGCAAAATTCGTATTTATCATGTCAGATAACCTGGAACTACAAAATGTCAAGTTCATCTTGTTGAAACTTACGAAGTAATTGAATATGTATCTCCCATGAACCATGCAGCAACATTCTTTCAGTGTTTCCTATCTGCATTTCAGAGATTTCCCATTCTTTATGAATCACCCTGTATAAAGGTTGTGAAGTGAGATATAATAAAGATTTGTCTTCCTAGGTGATTCAGGAGACTCATCAAATATTCCTCAGCAATTCATTGTGCTTCTCTTTTTAAGGTGATTCTCCGATAGGTATGTACGGGGTGTGTCATAATTAGTGTGAAATACTTTGGTATACAGGGTTTTTCACTTGAAACTCCGCTCGCAATTATCTCGAAAACGAATAGAAATATTTAATTTTTGTAAAAAGTGTAGTCATAGGATGGGGTCAAGTAGATTTGAACCGAAGTTTGAAACTTATTTATTCAACTCATTTCTGAGTTATACCGGTTTATTAGTATATATAGTGAACATTTCGTGGTTGACAAAAATGCGATTACGGATGATTTTCACAAGAATGCCATTCATTTTACTCATATCTGGTTAACCTAATAATTAAAATGATTTTTGCTATTAACTACATACTTCATGATGAAACAATTTGAGAATTTTGTTCAAAATTATGTCCATCTGATCGAATACAACCATCAAAAACTTTGAGCAGATGAGCTTGGGTCACTTGTAGAAACGTTCCTTTTGTGATAGCGACAACACGCTGCACTAATTGTCAATAAGATTAGTCATATCTTCGATTGGTTCTTCATAGACAAGGTTCTTTAGGTGACCCCAAAGAAAATAATCTGGTGGTGTAATGTCCGGAGACCTAGCCGGCCACTTTATTGGTCCATTGCACAGTTCTGAAGTACCTATATTGGATTCGAACATGGAATTGAATGACAATATTTTTGATATACTTCTAATTCGAGTAATTGAATCATTATCAGAATAAACCAGAACAAATAATCGTCTAATAATATATTTCTTTATATGCAAAGGTTATGTTAGATTTCATATATTTGGGGCAAATACCGCCCCCCAACTGCGACCCCAGATGGATCGATCTATTGTGGCTCCCTCTTGAAGGGTAAAATTTACTGTACGGTCCAGTTCTTCTCACAAAATAAATGGTTACAGGTCAGATTCTCCTGAAACTAGCAGAAACAACATTTTGTTTGTTGGTTCAATTATTATGCATAATTATTATTGATCGCATTATTTTATGTTCAAAATAGATTTTCGAATTGAGCATTGTATGAATCATACAATAATCTCATGATTTCCAATTAGTCGGATGTAGCCTTTGGTAAAATTGCAGGAATAAAATTACCGACATTGTAAATACTCTCCTGGATAGAAATTTCGTTCACTTTTTTGCTTACTAAACATACTAAATTCCATATTTCAACCATTCATGAAATAATGATGAAAAATCATCTTCAGAGGAGCCTATTTAAGAGGCTGTATATTACTTCTTTGGTATAGTAACTTTTCGATCTTTTTTTAATATGATACCCTGTATTATGGGACACTCTGTAGTCAGAGATAACCTTTTGAAAGCGAGACACCCCTCTGAACTTCTTAGGTACACTTACAATAATTTATAATTTGTGTTTGAGATATAGCTATCCAAACATAATATTTTATTGATCGAAATGATATACCTACTGTATATTTCAATTATTGAAACATACCTATTGCTCCTTTCAACTGATGATATTGTTCATGTTCAATCCACCAAAAAATAATACAAACACGACCAATTCCTTCCGTGGAAAATTATATCTGTATCTCAACCTACGCCTTTCTCCCGTAGGAATTGAAATTTCGATTACATTTTTTCGTTCTGGAGCACACGTCAGGGACCGAAAGAAAAAAAAAACAATAAGGAGGCAGTCTCTGTCGATTGGACCAGCAATAGAGATGGCTGGAGGCCAGAGGGTGTCGGAATGGGCCATAACATAAGGTATGCAGACAGGCATATCGAGTGCATGTTTTGGCGAAGGCGACGGAGTAGGCTTGGCATGACGGGGTGTGGTGGCTGCGCTGTGTTTTTAAAGGGGCACACTCGGAATGCCATCGGATCGAAAGGGGTTGATGGTCGGTGTAAGGAGAATCACTTTTTGTCCACGACAAAAGAAATTGTATGTACAGCGTGTCCAGTTTTCGATGCTTTTGCCTGATATCTCAGTTATCTCTCGGGATAGAACCTTGCGGTTTTCGCGGTCCTGTACCACTTTTTTGTGTAGATATAGAGGGGGTCCAAAAAGTATGAATTTTCAAAATCGCCCTGTATCTCTTAATCGCAAACAGTTATGCAAAATCTGATTAGGCCATCTTGAGTTTCACAAAAAAGTGGCACAGGATCGCGAAAACCACAAGGTTCTATCTCGAAAGATAACGGAGATATCACGCAAAAGCATCAAAAACTGGACACACTGTACAAAATATCCAGGGTGTATTGTAATATGTGGGACTCACTTCGAGAGGTGATAGGGCGTCTCAAGAAAATGAAAAAGTTTCCATTAACAAGAGTCGTAGAAGGCTTCGTTTGAAGTTAAAAATAAAAAATAATTTTCATTGAATTCCTAGATTACCCCCAAACAAGAATTCTTGATATTCTGGTTCATAACTCAGTACCTGAGAGTCATTCTGAGTCCAAGTAAAACCGATATCTCAAAAAAAACATGGGTGGAGAAGAAACTTTTCGAAATTCTATTCGAAAATATGAGAGAGGATGCAATTTTGTGATGAAATGATGAAACTAGTGAAGATAGGTACATTATTTTCGAGGAAAACTGAATAACCAAATTGAACTCCAAAATTTGATGTAGAGGTCCGAGGATGTTGGATATTTCATTGAAGGCATCTGTTCAGATTATACTCTATATCCATGATAGATCTCATTCTGTAATTGTGGCACTATGTAAGTCACATATCAAACTGAATTTTGCCACCACGATATGCCATATACAGAGTGAACATGATGAAAAATTCTATAAATTTGCTCAACTTCAACACCATGTATCTTTTACGCCTTTTACGGCTTTTGCTTACGAGAACTTCTTTATTTTCTTGAGACGCTCTATCACCTCTCGAAGTGCGTCCCACATATTACGAAACACCTTCAGAACGATGAAATATTTTGGTCGGTACACACAAACCTACACTCAACTCTGTGCAAAATGGCCTTCTACCAGATTCAAAATTTATAGTTGAGGTGAAGAAGATTTTGCTGATTCAACAATCATTTCATTATTCAATCAATCATAATATTTTACTTGATTATTTGGGATTTTCTCTCCTCTTTTCTGTAAAATGAAAATATAAGTATTATATTCATATATATTTTTAATGTCACTGTTAGTTACTTCTTGGGACATGGGATTTTGTTGAATTCACGAAATTTCATTGATTAAAAAAAAATTCTTCGTGTCTGTTAACAGGTTTTTCTTTTCATGAGATTTGAGGAGGTTTTTTAATATTCCTACAGTGGTGGCGTCCGTATGGGATGTATACTGGAGATTTTTCTGAGAAAATTTTGTACGCCCTCGGTTTTTCTGAATATAATTTTTGAAATCCTAATTTTTTTGCAACAATTTGCCCCCCTTGATTTTTTTTATCCGACGCACAGTTTTAGCCTGAAAGAATAAATTGTATTTCTGGAAAGATCGAGGGCGTATAAGTTTTTTCAGAAGAATCTCCAGTATAAATCCCATACGGCGCTACTGGTAGGAATATTAATTAATCTCCTGCATGAAAAATGACTATTTGTGCTCAGTAGAGGTACATAACAACTTTCATGAAAATATCTAGAACAGTATTGAAGTTATAATAAGAAAAAGAAATTATCTTGAAATTTTAACACCCTATATAGCTAGAAAGTTGAGATAGGGCATAAACTTTTCTCCTCAAAATGAGCCAAGCAACCGTATCCAATATTTTCAGCAATCAATTAAATTACACCCTGTATATTTCATTTTTTTTCACTGTACTCATACAAATGATATCACAGGCTCTTTGAGCTGTGGAAAATCTATCGGTATACGCCACAGTGAGTATAAAGTAATCTCCAATATAATATAGACCGAAATCCGAGAACAAATCCAATAATGGCTTCGGTGTTGAAGTTCGATTATTCAGATTCTGCTGTGTTGCTTCGTTCCTCCATTTATCTTTCGTTTCCCTATACCGTTCTATATGTATACACGATTGTAACGAATCATAAAATGACTTTCCTACAAATTCAGGATGATTAATCTACCTGATAGTTTTTTGTCATGAACGCATCAAATGGAAGGAAGAAAAAAGAGAGTAGTTGTTTTCTAAATACTGTCTGTTGTTTTCTGTTGATATACTCGCCCTGTATAACGAACATCAATTCATCATACAACTGAACGAGTAAATTATTCTTGTTGGAAGACATTGAGTTTGAAGTTGACCTGTAATTTCAGTAGATCAGTATTCGGTGATGCCAGGAGCTTATACATTCTCAAAAGATTCCCAAAAATGTGTCATTCTGTGTCATATAGAACACACCATTTTAATTATCGCAGCAATTTCGGAAACCCCCAGTACATACGGCAACCGATCATTTCCACACAAATAAGTGCTTCCAATAATACGTCATTTATTTGCTTCCTTTTTTTTCGTCTTCTTAATTCGAACAAACAACTCAATCAGTCAATTCCACGCACATTCTTAGAGGGTTAATTTTCGAAGTAGCAGAAGGACTATAGAGACAACAACCCCTGGGGAGGTCGGAAGACAATAAATAAAAATACAATGGAAGCGAATCGGATATAGAGTGACAGAAAACTACAGTCAGGGGCTCACTTTGAAATTTTCCTCACTGAGAATAGAGTATAATAATCACTTTATGCACAAAAAATTTTTGAATCAAGGTTGGTGAAACTGATGATTATTTTGTACAAATTATAATCAGTTCTACCAACCTTGGTTTGAATAAAAAAAACGTTCATCAGGGATAGCAAAATTGATTATTTGTTTTCACACTCAAAAAAAGTATGCGCATTTTCAAAACAGTCTCGAAACGAAAGGAATGGTTACGCTTATTTGAATGCAAATTTCTAATTTCATATGGGATTACTAAAAGCATTACAAAATAATTCACTTCACAACGGAAGAAATTCATCTTTTCTGTATGTATTTGAAATGGCTTACTTTTAATTTAATGGGTCGCCGCCTTATAATATTTTTCTGTTATCGACACAAAGGTCGTCCATTTTAATACCAAAATTAGCTCTTGATTTGATGTTGACGCAAACATAGATATGTTGCCAGGCAACACTTTTGGTTCCTTAAGTTCAAATTTAGCTCCTAGGAACTAAAATGGATGTATTAGGTCATCAAGAATAAACAACATCGTTATGGTTGGTTATTTGGGATCGGACGCATGCCTGATATGATTCCGATTTCAGCAGATTTGGCATTTCAAACCCATGATGGAGACATTAATACACCATATTATAAATAGGTATTTTTATTTTGATCAGCACAGCCTCCATTTCATTCTCGGGATCTGATTGATTGGATAACTTGTTTTTGAATAATCACGGCCAGCAATACCTTTTTTCTCACACAACGATATAAAGGTAAATTTATTTGATTACCGAGCCGACCACAATGGAATATGGAGAGAAATAAATCATCGCTATTATTATTGTTGATATGCTCACTAACCTAACATTTTTCACTGCTTCTTCCTATACCTGGCACTTCAGATTTTCAAACTATCTACTCCTTTTTATTTCGCGATCTATCTTATCGGCTTTTTGAACTATACTATTCATTTTCTACTTATTTTTGAAGTGGTCTCGAGTAAGGCTATCTACAAAAGCGTGTTTCATTATAGTTTTTCAAACTTCTATTTATTACAGAGCTCGTACGCCATATTGGATCCACCATCATGAATTCCCCAATTTTCAAGAAAAAATCATATTCTCCAACTCGGATCATTACAAAGCTGGTCCGCCATTCTGGATTCGCCATCGATTTGAAAAATAGTTTACGAACGATTCTCAGACCTACTGAATATACACAAATATTTTCTTAAGAATCGGCTTAGACGTTTCGGAGGCGTTTGGCACCGTGACAGGGAAAGGAGAATTTTATATATTAGATTGGTCCTCTGCTGATACGCTACTGATAACATCGCAACAGAGCCTCGAACAGAGCGTCTATTAGGATGAGATAGTCCTATTCGATTAGGCATCACTCAGAATTAGAGCGATTAGTCCAGAGATAAGATGGAATGAAGGATCTGGCGGGATCGGATTGGAAGAAACTGGTGGAAATTGGTCAAAGCAAAGTTTTTTCCATCCTTGAAAAATACGCTAATTAATGATACACAGCAGAACTTCAGATTCCTTGAATGAAAATATTGCCGCGATCTGGCCGAACTTACCTCAGTCCAAAAGTTGATAATAACAAAGATACAGGGTGTCAAAGTTTCAATTTTCATTTCGTATTTTTCTCAATATCATCAACAGGGCGACAAAACGGCTTGAAAATTGCCATTAGAGAGTTTCCTGAGGCGACAAATTCAATGTCACTTGTAGAGAGGGCCACACTTATGGTACATTAAATACATTAAATGTTGAAGATTGAAGAAACAAATTACAGAAAATCTTATACAACTGAATAACGCACAATAATACATAAATAATAGTAGTTGGATGAAAGAAAAAACAAAGAAAACAAAGTTGAACAAGATTATGAAATCGGTGTTTGATTAAATCCTTGATTATTTACACTAGTATACTCAATGATTATATTTATCAACAGAGTGAAAGCAATATCCAAGAAGAATCATCCTAACATTGTTTTTGGAACATTCTTCATTCATAGATCTGCAAAAATGAGGTATTTCATTATAAATTTGAAATTCAATGAATTCTTTCCTGATTTGACCGATCTGTATCGGAGCACAATTGACTCATTCGAACTAGCAGAGCGTGTATTGTGATCATGAAGGCACCGCAATAAATTTCAAGAGGGTTTTGTCTTCTAGAATTGATTTGAGTGAAATTTTGGAATGATACAAGGAAGTCGTAAAATTCCGCTTCCGCTTTTGCTTTTGAATAGCGGTTCACAATGTTCTCTATAATAACTAACCCCAGCTAATAATTTGATCGCTCGTTTAGAATGTAGCCTAAAAATTTGGATAGAATAAACTGAGGCACCCCATAAAACAGTTCCATAGCTGATTAGAGAAGAAAATGAACCGAAATATATATTTTTCAACATATACTTGGATTGAGGCATTGTTTAAGTTCCCCAAACTAATATAGAACTGTAGAAAGTTTGCCACTGAGCATATCTACATGGTGTTTCCAATCTAGACAGTCATCTATCAGAATCCCAAGCATTTCACAGTGGTTGAGTGAGTTATTGGCCAAAATTCAGAGAAACATCGGAAATATAATACATCCGTAGTTCCATTGGTGACAACGTGAACAATACTAGCTTGTGTGGCTTGTGTGAATTTCGCATTTTTGTCAGTTCCACCGTTTTGGTAACAGAAGGGACGAATTCAGATAAACGGACTCATTTCAGTTAACAAAATACTGACTGTGTCGCTCACTTTCCTATATAGATCCCATTAGTATTCGCATCGCAGTATTCAATTGGCCATCTTCTCTCCAAGGACCATTCTTTCCCATCAATTTTCCGTTCCATTAATATACATGGCCGGCCGAATGGAAATTGGTTGAGTGCATTAGAACACACGCTGGATAAACTATCCGCTATAAGGGCCAAGGCAAGGGCTAACCTCAAGCGGTAACGATAATAGGATGGGAAAAACAGAGTGGAAAGGAATTTTACGGGCGGCGCCTCAGAAACGCTTCTTCGTATTCGATCAATCATGATGAGAAATCGGTGATGAGACGCAGACGGAAAACATATACAGGGTATGATTTAATCTATAGGTAAAAATACAGGATATGGGGAAAATATCAAATTTTCACATAGCTTTGGACGTTTCGGGAACGAATCTGCCCCCGATTTAAACATAAAAAAATGGATATTTGTATAGCAAATTCGTCTTCTTCTTGGCACTTCTCAGTACTCAGTGACGTTGGCAATCAAATGAGTTACAGGATGTTTTCATTAATTAATCTTGAATTGACCATTTTCATGTTCAGATTTCAGTAGTGAATACCATGTTCTATCTATATTAACTGAACAGAAAGCTATACAAATATTCATTTTTTATGTTGAAAATGGGGGCAGATTCGTTCACGAAACGTCCAAACCTAAGTGAAAATTTGATATATTTTCCAGATCTTTTTTAATACAAATTGTCACTGAAAAAGCAAGTGAATTGTTCTTTTAGGCTCTCTGATAGGAAAATTCTTCAAACGTGACATTTTGGAGCGAATCATCTAACTAGTCCTTACTACACGTATATTGAAATAATATTCATAGTTTCATTTTATAGGAAGATAGAAAATACCAAAAAATCTGGAATAATGAATGTACCCCCTCCTCGATTAACCTACAGACATTATTTTAATTACTATTAGTTTGAAAATTATCGTGAAAATAAATTTCGATAACTGCATTTAGTGCAATAATCAATCACTATGACAACACGATCGACTTTGGACTTCAAATTATTCTCCGCCGAATATCCCTCGGACATTGACAGATGCCTGATGATTTTATGACAAATTTGTCAAGCTCGTTCCTTGGTAACACCTCAAAATCGACCAAAAAAAAAATTGAATTAGGTAATGGAGTATGATGATTACATGCATCTGACAAATAAAAAAGGAAGGAAAGTATAGTAACATTCTGAGTTCGAAATATCACGATTTGAGCCAACTTGTCTGGATGAGATATGACTAATATATATATATGTATATATAAGAACGATACGAGGATATCGAAGTTAACATTTCAGAAGTCAAGTGTGGCAATTACGACGGCGTAATAGTGCCACAATACTTTTTCATTTAATTACATTGAAATCTCCAAAATTATCAGATGTTTCCTCAAAATTTCGAATTTTTTTTTTAAAACCTTCAGACTTGTTCTCAACATCATTAGATTTTTTTCTCAAGGTTGAGTAGCTCATAATTGTGACATGATTGTGAAATATAGGTAAACACGTGGAGAAAATATTTAAGGCTGGTGCATCAAGCATTGCAGTTCGAATTGGTCATTAACACTTTTCTAGAAACCAAAAATAATTCAAATATAATCTAGTAGCTGTACAATTCACACGTTACTTAGTTTTCACTTCTATCGGCATTATTTTTCGCTTTCTCACATAAGTATATCAACTTATGGCGTCCAGCTAGTTTGTCGTCCTCAGAAAGAAAGCTTTTTTACCCGCTTTACTCAATTAAACTGGTCTCGGCCTCGCTGCACAAAGTGATTAGCGCACAGCAAGGAGACAAACCGAATAAAGAAGAGAACGTATATTACTGGGACGTGTAATCCAGCGTAAGTATATGTACCTTGCCTAGTTGCCTACACTCTCCGATCCGACAGTCTTATGCATGTAACCAGATTATATCATCGTATATGGGGAGGTAGCAGATGTTGTGCCGACTCAGTTTAGCCCGCTCCGGCGATATTACCCGGACATCAGGTAATGGGATTTGTGCGTTTCACTTCGACTTACCTGGTTTCCTCTTTACCGACTGAGACTAATGACGTAAGAGAAGTTAGAAGCTATGTGATGGTGATTTCGAATTCTTTGTTTTTATTTTGTGAAAACTCAAGGGACAGTTACTGTATAAAGCCATAACCATTATTGTTCACCCTTTATTATACACAGTTGGTGATGTTGTCATGAACACTATAGAACTTTGTTATTCAATAATTGCGAAGAAATCAAGGACCTTGAATGCCAGACTATAACATCATAAATATACAGGGTGTTACAAATTCGTGGCAAGATATACAGAGTAGGTTAAATTTGGACAAAGTTGCACCATTTCATGCTCAACAAAATGCTGCATTGAAATTGGAAAAATCCCGATTATTTCCGGAGCTATCCGGAAAAAAAGGAAATATTCAAGAAAAGAAGTTATTCCACAATGGATGTCACTTCATCATTGCCACTTTTCCTCCTCTACGAAATGGAATTGTCAAATTGGAGATCCGACGTTCCTTCTTCAAGCGACCATAATTAATTTGATTTTTTCAAACACGCAAGTGGATTTTTTGTATAATTTTTCGGTAGATTCCGATCTCCTTGATATGATGCGGTGGCGGTTTTAAAGAAAACAAATAGGAGCTTACACGCAAATATTGTTTAATTTTCTCTTTTGGTTTGGTATTAACAATGATACATTTTGAATAAGAGCAATTCAATTATGTAGGAGATGCTTCACACTGAATAATGTGTTTGGAAAAGACACATTACTACCAAAAACGCTGTGTGTGGAATATCTCAATCTTCGTCATTGGATGAATCTGTGAAAGCATTTATTTTTTTTCGTGATAAACAATTTGCGGTTTAATTTTGATTGTTCAAGTTGAAGTTTCCATCTTATTAGCCTGGATGATGGTTCGGAAATTGGAAAAAGCCATTCCAGAGGTTTATGATCACTGAGTATTTTTGATTTTTTGCCATATAAGTGAGGTCTAAAATTTTTCACTGACCATACGATACCTAGCAATTCTTCTGCACCATTCAAAGTTCTTCAATCGTATGCTATTGATGAATTATTATCAAAAATATCTTCTGAAAGCACTGGATTAATTGCAAAGTTACTTGCATCACATGTTAATAAGAATTCTTGTTAGAAATTTGGATACTGAAGTATAGATGATGAAATTAGATATTTTTTCAAGGTTTCGAATGATTTTACACATTTTTCATTGGAATTGAATTGTACATTCTTTTTCAGAAGTTGAGTGAAAGGATTTGCAATTTCAGAATAGTTACTTATGAATCTGCGGTGGTAACCAGTTAAACCTAAACACGATTTTATTTCGTTGGGATTTTTTGGAATTGGAAATTTTATGACTGATGCTTCTATTTTCGAAGGATTCGGTTTTACGCCGTCTTTAGTTACAATGTGTCCTAAATATTCTACTTCTTTTTTCATGAATTCGCACTCGAATTTTGAAATTTTTATAGGGAAGTCTGTCGAAAACTTTTTCGAGTCTTTGAAAGTTCTCCTTGTCAATCAAGAGGGCCGGAATGAAGGTATCGATTGGTAGAATTAAATAAAATCTCGTCCGTGCTGTACTGAAGAAAATATCTATTGGTCCTGTCACAAAAGATGATTCCGCACGAGTTAAAAACAAACAGAAAGTCGCCCTGATGCATTTCAACACCCTCTAACTCTCAAATAAACCCTATCCTATCAACCATTTATCTGTAAATGAAAATTGAATCACCCTGTTTATCAAATTTTGGTGAACTAGCCTACTCCGTTTGAGGTAGTTTTGTGATCAAAAGTTATACTGTATTAGCGATTGGAGTTTGAAAGGAGATAGCTCGCAAAGTTGGTCATAATTCTCGAATCTGTTTCGATATTCTACCTAAAAAAATGATTTACACAAAAGAAAATTGGAGACTATGAGAGAAAATAGCTATTTCAATAATAAGAGCATGTATGAAGTTTACATTCCATAATATAATGATAATGCAACTCAACGTCAACTTCGGCAAGATGTCGAAATTTCTGTATGAGTAGACACATTCTGAGCGCGAAACTTTACGCGACTCGGGCAAACTTTTGTCTATCAAGAAGTCGTTAGCAGCTTAAAATTGACTATATCCGAGGAGACAATGTTTATATTAACAGAATCTTTTGACAGGAACATCAGGAGAGTATATACGGTAAATATTCCCCCTGCAAACTTTCGCAGCTCGGATGGTATATAGTTTATGTAGGCGACATTCCCATCTCTTATTCGCCTTTTCGTATATTCCCTCTGATCTAATTTCGGGAAACTTGAAGCTGAATAGGCGACTCTCGTTGTTATGCTCAAACTAGCGTTGGGAGTTTACAGGAATTTGTTGATTGAATAGGTAGTTGCTATTCGCACACATCACCTCCTTCCCAAAAGACTAATCGCATATACTGTGTGAACTATGTGATACAGTTCTCAACATCCCAAGTGCACTCCTTACGAATTTGACTCTTTCTTGACAGCCTGTGAGTCATAAGGTTTTCCTTATTTCGCGAATTTTCTTTGAAACCGGCGCCCATTCAAATTGTATGTCCTTTGATTGTTAATGATTTCATCTTATCAATTGTAAAATAACACCCTCTTAATAGGATTATAAACCCATATGTGATAGAAAGGAATTCTTATTCGATTTGAAAGAATAACTTTTAATCAGCTACAAGACAACTTCAAGGTGGCCGTATTGAAATTATTCAGCAATAATTATTATTGTTTCAAACTAGACCTTGTCATACGAACTTAAATAAATGGCGAAGGTACAAACGTGAATTTTGGCGAAGGCCCATTAGGAAAATAGGACCAAAAAAATAAATCAACACTGATATGAGTTCCAAGTCAAACGTCTTTTCAAAAATGAGTTCATACGAACGAAGTAAATGTCGAAGGTAAAAACGACAATTTTGGCGGATGCTCGTTATGAAAATAGGACCCAAAATAGAGAAAAAACCACTGATGAATTCCATGTCAAATTTATTTTCCAAAGTGATAAGAGTAGTAATGAAATTATCAAGATTCGAATGAAATTTCCACTCATCGTATGCGACAGAAAGAAAATTTTCATATTCCACATTATAAATACAGGGTATCACAAAACTCACCTGCATATATAGGTTTGATGATTTACAACAAATTGCCACAAGAAATAAAGAAAACTAATGAAAGCAGGAAGTTTATCACAGCCCTTAAAAAATTCCTTATTGAAAATTGCTTCTGTTCATTGGATGCATATCTCAAGATGTGATTTGATAAACATATAGAACCCTGTCATGTATAGTACTAATTAGTATTATTCTATTATTGACCATCCATATACATACACATTTATGTTATGTTTATGTAATAATATTGTGCCCTTGTCCTCTTATACTCTTTTTTGTTTTTGTTGTTGTTATTGGTTGGTACTTATGTATACAATAAGGACTAATAAAGATTATTATTATTATGATTACCTATTATTATTTCCATGTGAAAAAAAAGTTACGGTCGAACCAAATTAAACACTTATAGAGAGGGAAGTAAGGTCCCATGTTCCACCCAGGTATAGAAGTTATCGAAATTATCTGATGTCTAGCTGATTGCTAGCATCGGGTATCAATTTGCGGGCATGACTATAATATAGCTCTTCATCCTTGGTACATAAATAACTATCGTGTCAACCTCGTCCGTGTTCAAAGAGATTCTTTCTGGTAAACGCAAATCCCAATCAACTGTCTCATTATCTCATTAAACCCCACCCACTCACCCCCACCCCTTCAATCCCCCCCCCCACCCCCTCATCAGGCGTCGAATTAGGAGGGCGCCATCTCTTTCCGGCGAACAAACAAATAGTTCGTGACGCAATCAATTAGCCGGGCACGTGACCACTTCGTTTGCGGGACCATTATTCACCCAGCATTAGCGAATGAGAATTCGGATAGCCTGATATAGGTATATCTAGAAGACCGGCTCAGACCAGCCTCAGAATAAGAGATAGCCCACGAAGACGAATTACACCACGCTGAGATTTTGATAAAAAAGTTGGATAGAATGGTAGTTGAAAAAAAAAGAAAAATCGATGGTATTTGCCGGTTACTTGACCGGAAAGATACATAATATAATAATGAAGTCGATGGAAAGCTCTAATTTCGAGTGACAACAGAAAATTAAAAAACTCCACAGCCAGCGAGAGAGTCGAACTTACAACCTCTCTGTTACATGCCCAATGCTCTGCCAGGTCTCATTCTGACTCACCCTGTGTATTATTATATACACTGATGATGCTTTTTTGTGCTAGTTCCAAGAAATAAGCCAATGACACTGTCTCCAAGAATTAACTGTAAGTTCTTTTATCTCATTCCATTCCACTTCGTGGCTATGTGAATTACTAAACAACCAGTAGGTTCACAATTTTTCAAAATCAAATCACAGAAATATTTGAATGAGAGATATTTGATTACGTCAAAAGAATGATGAAGATGCCTGCAACGAAGGTGTAGTGACTATTAGAATTAATATAATGTAATATCTTCCCAATATTGATTCGTCCTTTTTTCTATCACAGAAAAAAATAGTGTATTATACACAGAAAAATATTAGATTTTGGCTCACGTTTTTTTTGTCTCCCTTCGCTACGTGTCGGAAGACAACACAAACCTCGAGCTAAAATGCAATACTTTGTTCCCTTGTCTAATTAATTACTATGTTTCCTATAGATTACTTTTTTTTTAATTTTAGCTGTACTTGTTTTTGTGTTTGTTCATTTAATTTGGTCCGTTATTTCGAATTTGAAGTAAAGTCATTTCGATTTTCGTATGGTACCCATATACCATGATGGTAGATAACACAATTTTGTCTGCCATCTTGGGGCGTCCACCATATTCGATTTGGCGTGACATAATTTTTTTTCTTTCATCGTACTGTTACCAGCAAACCCTTTCAACTGATACCCATATCAATCGAATCGGACCATAATCTCTAATCTCATCCATCATCTTACAGCCGCCATTTTGAATTCATGATTTTCGGCAACAAGACCCCGAGAACCTCTCACATACCAATTTTGAATCGAATAGGGTCATAATCACAAATCTAGTTTTGACAACAAATTATCCGACTACTGAATTGAATCAGACCGTAACCACAAATATCATCAGCCATCATGGAACCGCCATTTTATTTTTTCTCTCATGAAAATAATATTATACTATGTTTCAACAGAATTGTGAACACATGAGAAATTTCAACTAAATCGGACGACTAGTAGTGGGTTGAAATTCATTTACAAGATTTCCCACTAAACAAACATACAAATAATAAATGTAAAAAAATATATAAGAGAAGATTATTTCTTGCTGACGAGCAAACGTTTCCCACTCCTATACCACTACCAATATCTTCGCCATTTTTGAAAGTCCATTATGACAAGTTGCAATAATTATTCATTATTGAGGTTTTTCTCTGAATCCTCGAAATGGGAAAGGCGTCTAATTGAAAATTTCCTCCCTTATTGTAATTGAAGACGACAATAAGTAGCTCTTAATGAAAAGTATAGTACTATATAAAGGACCATATTATTCCTTTGCGGCTTATGAAGGATGGTTTTTAATCGCATCCACTGCTCCGATGGATTCTCCATTCTAAATATCCACTGGCCTTTCTTCTCTGAAGAATAGCTTGTTGGATCAAGAATCCCGTTCTGCATATAAAAGATTGGAGTAGCAAACACAGACACAATAAACTCTAAACTTCTCGAGCAACCTTAATACCGCACATATCTCACGGAACTCCCGGCATTCCGTTACTCTCTCTTTTTTTTTCTTCTCTTCCATCGTTGCTTTGTTCAGCTTCAGCTGCGAGGTGCGAAACTTAATTTAAAGGCAATTTCTCGACAGAGTCCGAGGAAACGGCGGCAATTTTTCACCAAGGACAACGGCCGTTTTCCCTCCCCATTCCAAAAGGACTTTTCAGGTAGAATGTAGCGATGGATATTGGATACGCTCGTTTAAACATTGCCGTGTACATGGATTTCTTGGCAGGGTCTGTTATCTTGAAAACGTCTTTGGAAATATCGACTATCATTTCATCACTAGCAATATAAGTCCGATGGAATCGACAAGGTCAGTCATAGTACATCCATTAGCCTAGAGGTACTAGCGGAAATAATTGTGAAAGCATCACGAACAGCAAGGTCAACTATAATCTCGAATATTTTATTCAACCAGCATAAACCATCGTCATTGCGTACAGATACTCATAATATACTATTCCTCAATGAAAATTTTGCAATGCGAGTGCATATTCATGGGACATTGTTAATATGTACACTGTATTCCAAAATATATGAGCTGATTATCCAACTGATAAGTTGTAGTGCACAGCATCCCTCGAAGTTCTCACTTTTCAACTTTCACGAATTATTCATTATACTTACAATACTAAATTGTACTTGTGCATCCGCTTTCGCATTGAATTTATCTGTTATATTTATCCTAAAAAGGGGTTTTTGAACAACTTTTGAACTACCACAAATTATCAGAATGAGGAAAATATTTTGATTGATGAGGGAATATAGGAGAATTGATAATTCATCCCCATTTCTCATCTACAGAGATATCATCAAAAAAATATACCAGTTCGATATTATTAAACAGATTGCAAAAAAAATTGGAGTTTTTCGGGACATCATAATATCACTCAAGTATTATGGAGAAAAAAGCATCTGTGTGATCATCCATGGGATTGAGAAACGATCAAAGACATGGTAAACATTACCATGTTCAATTGATTGTTCAATTACACAGTAAAAAAAATAGAGTGAAATTTAACACTATACCTGTTCCCAGGAGGACCACTAAGCTCTAGAGTAATGATTCAACTCTATAGTTTATTATATTATAGTGTGAATCTTTCAATTCAATTAGTGTAAATGTTCAATGGAAGCACATTGAAACTTACTCTATTTATTTCTCTAAATATATTGAATGAACACAAAAATAGAGTTGAAAGACTCGAAGCTAGTGTCAATATCATCACTTCAGAGTGAAATTCAATAACTGAATATTACATAGTCACAAAGGTTGAGAGTTGGGAATATAATAGTACAGAGTAGATTTCACACTATGAACAGTGTCGGATCCACCGGAAATTAATTGTATTAATTACACTACCTGTATGTCAAATGACTCATGCATTCTTCAAATTGACACTACCATATGTTTAGGAGCTAATAAGGAGTTATCATGTATTCATCATTTTAGATTGATATACTAGTTGAGTAAACTAGTTACTACTTCCTATTGAGATTTCATCCAAGTTAGATTAACCATTATTTCACATGTCACAGTATTTATTGGACTCCGACAGAAGTTCAGCGGCGAAATCTCGGCATAGTCTCTGCAGCGCCACCTGCATGCAGTGGCGCGAATTGACGGATGAGAAGTAGTGTGACTTTATAATATTTTAATAGTTTAATATTTGAAAAATGACTCGCGTCCCACTAGACTACTTAGTTAACCAATCTGTTTCATGAATCGTTCGAAATAATAATTCGAAACGGAAAAAACGGAAAATAACTGAGATAGGTATATACGGAAATACGTTAATAACTCAATATTCAGAAAAATCTCTCACTACGTGGGTAAAGTAAAAAAGCTACTTGAAGCTAATATCATGATCATTATATCATTGACACTATATCAGTATAACTTATTCCACTATCCAGTAGACTGATCGATCTGAACCTATATAGATTGATATTTCATCGTTTATAGATTGAATTGAACAATGATAGAGTGTCAATTTAATCGACACGAGTGGAACATTCAAGTTCACTAGTGTCAGTTAACACTAGTATGAATTCAATCTCAATTGTTAGTGAATTGAGTTATCTGAATTGCTATTTTATTAAAATTCTTGGAATATAGAGTGAATTCAATACGACATTAGTGAAAATTCAATCTAGAATTATCTTCAATAGCGATAATCTGCGAGAAGTGTAGTTATAGAGTTGATTGCAGTATCAGAGTGAGTTTGCAAGAGTATTTCAACTCTAAAAACATACTCTGCGAATTTAACTCGAAGCGATTTTATACTGTGTACAAATACAAATCGGAGTCTGTATCAAACTTTGGAAATCGGCCTGTACAAAAACAATTTTTTGTTTCTCGGAATCCATAATTCTCAAGATTATTCCAATCATTTCAAAATTCGTGTTTTTGATTGGTGGGAATATCTATTTTGATAATCGAAAACATGATGTTTTCCATTTCGTAAATCGCTTCCGAATAGGTAGTTTGATCAAATATAAAACAATCTTTATATCAACCTAACCTCTCGAGTCGAGTGACATCACAGTTACATCGCTAATTTTACCTTTTCAACTTCAATTTCAGAATCGGTGAGTTATATTTCGGAAAAGGTAAACTCGGTTTCAGAAATGGTTAACTCAATTCCAGAATCGGTGAGTTGAATTTCAGAAAATGTCCATTCAATATCAGAAATGGTAAGTTATATTTCAGAATTGGTTAGTTCAATTTCAGAAAAAAAAGTTCAACTTGAAATAAATAATCCTGATTACAGATTCACTATCGTGAATTGAATAAGTCACTGTATGAATCTTAGTTCATAGGATGATGGGGGTGCATTCAAAATGGGCATCCTACAGATACCATAGTGGCAGTTCTGGATAATGCACCTGTACATTCAAGAATATATAGAGGAGATTTGCATGAAGGAAGGCTTTCAAGATGTTCTTATTTGCAGATTGGCACCTCACAGCCCCCAATGTTGAACCCTATAATTGAACATATTATGGAATACCTTCAAGTCAGAAGTGAAAAGCTTCTTGCAAGAGCATCACCAAAGGGTCATAGCCAGGGATCCAAACAGATTGCTTAGCCAAATAGAATTCAGACTGTGATGTTTTGAATGTTCAATGAGAACATTGAATCATTTGCAACGCCACTATCCTTCTGCGATTCGAATGGAAGACATAGAATAATTAAAGATTAAAGATTAAAGATTAAGTTTGGTATATGTTGTTTAATGGTTTCAACAAATTAAAATATTCTGAAGATGGTTCGTTCTTTCCACATGCAACTAAAAATATGGCAAACAAATATAAGGATTCAATTTCTAAAATACAACTTACCATTTCTGAAATCGAATGGACTTTTCCTGAAATTCAACTCACCGATTCTGAAATTGAGTTTACCATTTCTGAAATCTAACTAACCAATTCTGAAATCGAGTTTACCTTCTCCGGAATATAACTTACCGATTCCGAAATTGAAGTTGAAAAGGTATTGAGACAGGACGCATCAAATATTGCCAGTGAGCTGTGCGGAAGTATTCTTAACTTACTAGACTGCATTAGATATCGTAAGTTGCATAACGCATCAACTCTCCAAATAAAAATATGACATGAAGTTATTGTTCCATTCATGGATTGATGAGATGTATTAATACTAATAAATGATACTCGTTTCTTTGGTGATAATCGAATGGATTTCGATAATCATCAATACACTTGTATTACATACGACAATAAAATGAGCTTCCGAAATCTGGAAACTAGTTCAAAATCCTTTGATTTTTTTGGAAGCTATAATCTTACAAATTTGAGCGAAAATGTCAGGTCTCCCACTTCAATTGCGGGACTGCGTGCATTTTCAAACTGATAAACTTTCGAATACTGAGATTTCGATAATTTGGTCCAAGTGAAGCGACGTATAGGGGTCAGTGCCCCCTCGACATATACCAAAAACGTCTCAGAACGTCCGATTGACGCGAGCGAAAAATAATCCATTAGCGCGGACCTAATTCTTTCTCGGTTTTCTCTATACCTCCGAAACAAATCCCCTGGATTACTTGCCCGTATCCCATTAACAGATGGCGCCTGTGACTTTATCGTTGTCATGGAAACGGCATCACTTGTTCGTCGCTCTTTCGCCCCTCATTCCGAATTTAGTACGTGACGGGCTCAATCGATGAGGGAGTCGGGGGTGTACTGTACAAGGAAGAGGGTGATTCCTCAGACATTCTAATCTCAATCGAATATTGGAGAATTCGATATATAAGTAAAACAGTATGATATTATATGTATAATAGTGAGTATATATATGTATAGTTTATCCAAAAACGATTGCAGAGTCTGGGGACATCCTAATGTCACTTCAAAGGAAACTTCAGACAGGCCGACGCCGCACAGTGCGGGATATTCTGCAATTTATATTGGATATACTATACCGCTGTACCGTGTGTTTTTCAATATTTTGATTACTACACAGTAAAAAAAATAGAGTGAAATTTAACACTATACCTGTTCCCAGGAGGACCACTAAGCTCTAGAGTAATGATTCAACTCTATAGTTTATTATATTATAGTGTGAATCTTTCAATTCAATTAGTGTAAATGTTCAATGGAAGCACATTGAAACTTACTCTATTTATTTCTCTAAATATATTGAATGAACACAAAAATAGAGTTGAAAGACTCGAAGCTAGTGTCAATATCATCACTTCAGAGTGAAATTCAATAACTGAATATTACATAGTCACAAAGGTTGAGAGTTGGGAATATAATAGTACAGAGTAGATTTCACACTATGAACAGTGTCGGATCCACCGGAAATTAATTGTATTAATTACACTACCTGTATGTCAAATGACTCATGCATTCTTCAAATTGACACTACCATATGTTTAGGAGCTAATAAGGAGTTATCATGTATTCATCATTTTAGATTGATATACTAGTTGAGTAAACTAGTTACTACTTCCTATTGAGATTTCATCCAAGTTAGATTAACCATTATTTCACATGTCACAGTATTTATTGGACTCCGACAGAAGTTCAGCGGCGAAATCTCGGCATAGTCTCTGCAGCGCCACCTGCATGCAGTGGCGCGAATTGACGGATGAGAAGTAGTGTGACTTTATAATATTTTAATAGTTTAATATTTGAAAAATGACTCGCGTCCCACTAGACTACTTAGTTAACCAATCTGTTTCATGAATCGTTCGAAATAATAATTCGAAACGGAAAAAACGGAAAATAACTGAGATAGGTATATACGGAAATACGTTAATAACTCAATATTCAGAAAAATCTCTCACTACGTGGGTAAAGTAAAAAAGCTACTTGAAGCTAATATCATGATCATTATATCATTGACACTATATCAGTATAACTTATTCCACTATCCAGTAGACTGATCGATCTGAACCTATATAGATTGATATTTCATCGTTTATAGATTGAATTGAACAATGATAGAGTGTCAATTTAATCGACACGAGTGGAACATTCAAGTTCACTAGTGTCAGTTAACACTAGTATGAATTCAATCTCAATTGTTAGTGAATTGAGTTATCTGAATTGCTATTTTATTAAAATTCTTGGAATATAGAGTGAATTCAATACGACATTAGTGAAAATTCAATCTAGAATTATCTTCAATAGCGATAATCTGCGAGAAGTGTAGTTATAGAGTTGATTGCAGTATCAGAGTGAGTTTGCAAGAGTATTTCAACTCTAAAAACATACTCTGCGAATTTAACTCGAAGCGATTTTATACTGTGTAAATACTGTCTGAAGGTTAATCGAGGAGGTGGTACTTGATTTTTTGGGATTTTTTCTCCTCGTTTCTATAAAATAAGAATATTCGTATCATTTCAATATATTTGTAGTGGGACAAATCAGATGATTTGCCCCACAATGTCACTGCGTTTAAAAAATTTTTCTATCAGGGAGTCTAAAAGAAAAATACAGTAGCTTGTCAGTGAGAATTTGTTTGAAAAAATGTTTGAAGGAGAGAAATATAGATATATTGAGAAATTTTTATTTATCTTTGGACGTTTCGGGACCGAATCTGCTCCCGTTCTCAACATGTAAATGCATAATATTAAGTTGTGCTGCTAATAGTTTGACACTTTTCAGTGTCATACTGATGTTGGCATATGAATGAGGTATTTTAGTCTACAAATGAGTTACAGTATGTTTTTATTAATTAATCTTGAATCTACCATTTTCATGTTCAGTTTTCAGTAGTGAATACCATGCTCTATCTATATCAACTGAACAGGAAGCAATGCTATTGTCTCCGTTTAGAAGAATGCAACTTTTCTTTTTTGGTTGTTATCTTCCTTTCCTATGATTTTGAAATTATTCCACTCTGCCATATGTTGTTCATCTTCAGTAAGGAATTTTCGAATCGTTGTAGCTATGAAAAAAAAAATTGAGTACTCTCTTTTCACCAAACAATATCATAGAGATGAGAAAAATAGGGAGATAATGATAAAAATCCATTCCATTTTTTTTGCATTTTTAGCCACTACGATTTATTGCAATGTTATGCATAATGTGAGATGTAACAATCTTTTGAATCGATTTGTCTCGAAAATGATACATCTGATCGATGTAGATTTTCATAATACGAGATTACATTGTCAAAAAATATGCATACACAAAAGTTCCAGTAAGATTTTATCGTTATCACATTGCGTTTCGGAAATAATCATGAAATATCATCATATTTTTGGTCGTAGAAGCTGCTGGCTGATTAAAGAATACCCTGATGAATAAACTCCCTGTATTCAGTTCAGACAGTAGGTTATTTATTTTTTTGATCTATATAGAAAAACATTTTTTTCAAATCGTACAACGAAGCATTAGCGTTCCATATTTTTCCGGAACGGCACGACCCTTCTGGCATTTTCTCGTTTCCCTTCTTATCTTAAACATCCCTTAAATATGCATACTGCTAAGAGTATCTCTGATGATGACTGGCTGTATGTATGTATATACGCCGGCGGAATGCCAGGGAGTACGTAAAGGCGACATTTCCCAACTTCCCGCGTCTTTTCTAACTAGAAAATGCTTTTAACAACTCTCGGGTAACGCCACTTAGGGCGTGAAACCTTTGTCGATTCGGCCGTAATCAACCGAAATGTTTGTCCTCGATTATTTTTTTTTCTTAGTTCGGAACTCACAGATGGTTCCCAGAGAACGTCGAAGCGAAAAAAGAGGAGATTAACTTCTCTCCGAATGGAAGTTTCGAAGAATCGATATTTTTATTCTTCGAGTAAGTAAGTATACATAATATCGGTTCTTTCACTTAACCAGCAGAACGAGATTGTATTACTAAAAGCGTCAAGTCGATTTAGAAAAGTATCAATCCTATTCCGAGTGAGAGTAATCACTTGCCCTATCCACAGCTTTGCGTTCTCTTGCAGAATTCCCATTTCCTCTCAGGAAACTAAGATCTCACGACGGAGGTAGGTCAACGCTGTCAATGAAGATCTTGCTAAACTCACAGCCACAACCTATTTGAACTCAAGCATGCATTTTCTCTGAAAATGCAGAACCCAATATGCCTGATAATACACAGGGTAAGTCGAAAATGTGTACCGAGCTTCCTGAAGGATAGAACATTAAAAAATAAGTATAGTTTGATAAATAAACGAATGGCCCAAAATGTGTATCAAGGGAGATATATCCTTCCAAAGTTGATTAAATTAAAATAATTTTTCTGCATAACTTCTAAACGATAAAAGCCACCAAATTGAAATTCTCTGCATGAATGTATATTGATAAAATACATATTTCTAATACACTTCTTCTGAGATTTTAATATCTATCTATCAGATGCTTTTGTTTTCTTGCCGAGAAACATACAAGGAAAAAAGTTGTCTTCAAAAATTCATGACCCACCCTCTGAAAACGTCCTTTATAACTATATAGCAGAAATGTAGATGTGTATCAAAAAACTGCAGCACATCCTTTCGTTGTCAACCTCGAAAGATGTCGAACAGCACTTTATCAAGACTCTTTCATCCATAGAACGGCTAGGCTCTGGAATTCATTGCCTGTGGAAGTATTCCCAACAACATATAATCTCCAAAAATTCAAAAAAAATTCCAATACCTACCTCCTGTCCCTATCCTCCCCAGGAACGCACGATGTTCTTTGAACATTATAGGGATTCCCTTTCGTGCGCTCCAAGCGATAAAAAAAAACTGTATTTCATCAACTCACATTTATGCAGGAATCTTCATTCTGGTGGCTGATGTTAGGTCCAACTCGAATATTTGGGTTTTCTAATTATACGAGGCCCTTCAAAAATAACACTGAGATACGACATTGAAAAATGTTTTTCTCTCTCTTTCACTCATGTCAGATTTTCCGCTGCAGGCAGAGGTGAGCACGCTCGAAACAAAAGAGGAACGCTTCGTTCCAAAGCCTACTTTTCTGCTTTGATATCGGCGGAACAATGGCGGGATAATGCGAGCAGAATGATACCGGTATTCTTTTTTTTTTCTCTCTTGATGCATAATTCCAGCAAAGAGCTGCCAGCCATTTTCTTCCTACGGAAGACTAAATGTAATCGTAATTTGTAATACGTTTGCTGTAAGCGAACGCAAACTATATAAACTTGAACTCATTTCGTAAAATTCATGAATTCAAAAATGGAATTGAAGAAGGAGCAATTTTATGTTTGAGGAAGATTGTTGAGGGATGATTTACATTTGATGTACAATCAATATCATAAGTTGAGGTTTAAGGGATCGAGTCTATAGCTTTTTGAAATCAACATATTCCATTCGATAATACCAAAAAGTCATCAGATATGATGGTGGAGCCGTGACGTATTATTCCTGAACTGTAGCGATCTCTCTCTGATACCTTGCTTTCCTGCAGTGTTGCAGTGTGATTGGTCAGATCAAGGACAATAGGCGTGTTGGGACTGATACGTCACATAATTCACATCAATGAATTGAAACAATTTCAAATGACACATCAGGAAGTGTGTGTTTCGAAATGAACATATTTCAATTAATTTTTTTTATCTCCTATAGATGAATGAAAAAATTCGAAATTATATTCACTGGTAGTTCTTTGGTAAAGAGCTCACGATGCTGTCGTTTAAAGAAATCTGTGGTCTCCCCCATACAAAAAAACGGTACATAAAATACTATTTTGCGCCCTTGATACAAAAATAACTATTTTCAATCGGCCAGTTCATCCCGCAAGAGAACATAATTATACAACAAAATGCAACGCGAATAATGAAAAACAGATGTGGAATGGAAAGTCATTTCAGATTATAAAATATTTGTGCCGTATTCGATTGGCGAATTCTTTGTTCACCGCATATGATTTGACAGGCGAGAATAACAGCGAATGAAAATGGTCAGCTCCAGTGATCCAACTCAATGGGATTCGGCAAAACGGACAAATAATAATTATTATGAAAAAATGAATCGAAATGTTTTTGTTGAATATGACAATGTGGCAGTTATTCATATTGTTATAACACCTTCAATCATATAGAACTCACCATTACATACTTCTTTTCAAGTTATGAATTGCTATTTCAATATCAAGATAATTTTTTCTTCGTTTTGAAATTATAAGTGGTTCCTAAAGATATTATTTTGGTCTGTGAAATATGTAATAAGTTTCTGTAGAGACTTCAATATGTGGTGATATCTCAAGACCATGACAAATAGAATACGATTATTCACCTCATGGTTCTATTACCTAGTATTTTGGCAATTTGATAAGACCTTTGTTTCAACTTTACTTCGATATCATTTACCGTTACGACATGAAAAATACTGCTTAATAGATAACTTTATCATCGCGTTTTATAGGATGAATATCGACCATTAATTTCTACTAGAAATCGTTGTTTTATATCATAATTATTGATAACTAATGAAATTTGTGATATTCATCAGAAACATGTCAACCTCATATGGCATTCACTGAATTTCATGAATATCGACAACAGACATATCCAGCTATTATAGGAAACTATTTACGAATCCAATATGCTCGAAAATTCCATCAGCTTTATGGAGGGATAGTCATTGGAAATTGATCTCCATTGAATTTGTTGAATGTCACATTATATAGCAAATACACGAATTGACAAAACATTTGAAAGCTGAGATTAACGAAACATGCTTTATAGAACTCTGGAAGTAAAATCTGGAAACAAATATTATACCTTCTTTATTCCATGTCATGAGTTATGTCGATTGAGAAATAATAATTATATCAAATAGACACATACCAGATTTCAAGGCAACAATTTATGAATGACACAATGATATCTTCTTTCATGATAAAACTTCTCAGAGTGACTGCTTACCGGCTGGTATATCTACATCTTCATTTTATTTGGGAAACATTCCTCCAGAATAGATTCTTCGTTGCGAGGTAGGTACTCCTGAAATATAAAATTCTTCATAAGTTATCATGAAGTGGCCTTTCTTGATGTCAGAATTCTTTCTTCATAGAAATATGAGAAACAAAATACTCTGTTACATGAGTTTATAACTCGATCAATATAAAGTCTGATTACGTGTGATATATACTTACATATGGAGCTTTTCAGGTCTCGATATTTTTTTGGCACAGGCCTTATTGTTATTCACTTCAATGATAGAGACAGGTTTCCATAACCTAATATTACTTTAGATAATAACGAACCAAGCAGTCCATGATACTTACGCTTCTGGAGAGGTAGGAGCCACTACAATTATTATCATCACAAACACATGCGTTTCATAACAAAATTTGGAACACTAGATAGGTAGATTGATACTTACGCAATACATATTATCATCATTGAAGAATCCATCTTCTATATTATCAATTGAGAATACTCCTGCCACCATAACTGCCATTATAACGACCAGGGAAAGTGATGAGCACAATGATATAACAACAAACCAGAGAAAAACGAAACATACGCTATCACTAGAGTGACATATAATAATTATCCAAATGATCAGCTGATTGTTGATGTAGACGTACCCAGAAAATCCACCAGTGGGACGAGTAGTGAACAGGATATTTGCCAGCAAGAGGCCACAACTCGTTAGTGCTCAACTCATTCTATACATCATGCCATCACAAGGCCATCATCGTATTTTCAACTGATGGTTACTTAGCATAGAGAAATCATCGGCCATTACCAATACACCGGCATCGACACTTTCTCACACTTGCCTGCACTAGGCCGGAATTCTCCCGGTAGTTCAATGTTTGCTGAGTAAATATATCCTAATCGTAATTTTGAAGATTGCAGAAATAGCAAAAATCGCAAAAAATTCTGAAAATTGAGAAAATTTCTGAAAATTGCAAAAATTTCCGCAAAACTCAAGGCTACCACTCTTTCACTCTATCTCTCTGAGTAGCTAACAACATGATTGACGTGATCGCCACACATCGAGGTCGTCCATATTCCTTCAAGGCCAATCTGTTGAGAATTCTCCTCGCAAGACCATCCCGCCCAACTACAATACTTAGGTTACTAGATCTGGTAACATATCTTAGGTTAGGTTACTAGATCTGGTAACATATCTTAGGTTAGGTTACTAGATCTAGTAACATATCTTAGGTTAGGTTACTAGATCTGGTAACATATCTTAGGTTAGGTTACTAGATCTGGTAACATATCTTAGGTTAGGTTACTAGATCTAGTAACATATCTTAGGTTAGGTTACTAGATCTAGTAACATATCTTAGGTTAGGTTACTAGATCTGGTAACATATCTTAGGTTAGGTTACTAGATCTGGTAACATATCTTAGGTTGGGTTACCAGATCTGGTAACATATCTTAGGTTAGGTTACTAGATCTGGTAACATATCTTAGGTTAGGTTACTAGATCTAGTAACATATCTCAGGTTGGGTTACTAGATCTGGTAACATATCTTAGGTTAGGTTACTAGATCTGGTAACATATCTTAGGTTGGGTTACCAGATCTGGTAACATATCTTAGGTTAGGTTACTAGATCTGGTCACATATCTTAGGTTAGGCTACTAGATCTGGTAAAATCTCAATCAATTTTTTTAATTGGAATGCCCAGTATATTTGCATATTTTCTGAATTATTTCTGTTTCAAAAATTCCTGAAAATAGCAAAAATCGCAAAAATTCCTGAAAATAGCAAAAATCGCAAAAATGCCTGAAAATTGCAAAAATTTCTGAAAATTGCAAAAATTTCTGAAAATTGCAAAAATTCCGGAAAATTGTAAAAATTCAAAAAAATCCTGAGAATTGCAAAAATCGCAAAAATGCCTGAAAATTGCAAAAATTCCTGAAAATTGCAAAAATTTCTGAAAATTGCAAAAATTGCAAAAAATCCTGAAAACTGCAAAAATCGCAAAAATGCCTTAAAATTGCTATTCCTGAAAATAGCAAAAATCGCAATTAACAGGTCTCACCTTTCCCAAATATGTTAGGTTTTGTATCCCTTTGATCTGGCACAATTTCACAAATAGGTAGGAATTCTACGAGCCACAGAAACACAAAACACGACTTAGCCCATTCAACTTTTCATTAACAACTGAACGAATAGAAATAAAATAAAATGGCAAATGAAAAATCCACCGCGTATTATGAAACCTTTTCATAGTAATAATGTTTGGCGTGATTGATCCATGGGTAGGCAGCATTAATTTGGCGCCTGTTTTGGAAGTTGATGTTTCATTTCATGAAATCAACGTTTAGTGTTCATTGAAACAATGAAAACCATTCATTATTTCCTTATGTTTGTTGTTGATAGATCTATGACGAAAAGTTTATTGCTCCAATGATGAAAAACATAGATCAATAAACATCAAACGTTGATTCAATGAATTTTTTCATCACATGAATAAAAAAAATGATTAACTTTTGATGTTTTTCGTTCATTGTTCAATGTTGGCTCGTTCATTGTTTCAGTGTCTTGCGGTATGAACCCATCATCAGAAATGATTGTAATAATCATCGATTCGTAATATTAATGTTCAAAAAATTGACGACCGCCGTTTATTAACTTTACGTACAAAATTATTTTTTTGTGTACCGTAACAACGAAATATTTACACAATACAAATAAATGAAAGAACTATGACGTACAAATTATCCCCAAAATAGTAGTAAAAATAAGGAAATTATCTATAACTTGACAACGCCGCAACCGATTTTGATTTTTTTTCCAGCGATAAAAAGGCTAAAGATGTCGGAATGCATTTGTGAATAAAAATATAGGGTGTTTCAAACACAGTAATGTTGAAAATATTTCTGAAATAAGCAACTTTAGTAACTGAAAAAGTTTTTCCTTTAAAGTTTTTTCCCTATATGGGTATGGCTTTCGAGATATCGAAGAATTACGCACTGAATGGACACACTGTATTACCTATACCCGCGAACCAGATCTTTAGTGTGACGGGGGTAGGTAGCGGCTAGAGATTTATCCCTTACCGCAAGCTATCGTGTAATGGGAATGCCATTGTGTGAGCAGTTCACTATTTTTATTTCCGACCAGAGTTTTATTGAATTTACCTGACCCGAGTGGTAACGGGCGAATTTAACTTCCACATTCCCAGATGTAAATTATTCGTGGATTTAGAAAGAATCGGAATGCTGGATTCAGGGCATGTCTTCGTCTTTAACGGATACAATCGTTGTACGATACCAAAAGTATCGGCAATATTGTGATATATTGTAATTCCAGACAAAGGATCCCGCACTTTTTGTAGGTAAAATGGTTCTCTGGTGGAAGTTTCTGAATTTTTTGTATGTTGTAGAATTCGATGAACTGAATGAACGTGCAATTTACCTACTTCGTCAGGTTCATTGTCTGATTAGGCAAATGTTCAGGTCCTGTCACGAGCGAGTCATACGAGATCAGTTATATAGTTCCATCTATATTCATTTCTGGGGATAAACACTAGATTTCTGAATTCTACATATTATATCCAAATGATGATGATAATTTTCGAGTTTTTGATTTTTCAACTCCAGCATAATCTTAGTGAGGCAGTGAGCAAATGTTTCTGAAAGTTCAATACGTTTTACCAAATGAGACTGTTCTTAGGCAGTACCTATCAATAAATGAATTTTGATTTCAGACTAATAAGCCTTTTGGTTGAGAAATGGTGAGAAACTTTATGTAGGTATTTGAACTAATGTGCTCATATGTCATGTGTGCAGTGTTGGGAATCATTTTTCCATTTCTTCAAGAACACTTATTATTTCCTGAATGTAGGTATAATTAATATGCCTCTTCTTCCAATCAAAACTGTTTTTACTAAAATGCACTGAAAAACTTGTGGAGTGGATAATTATAGGCACAATGAGAAAGTATAATATATGATTTCGTGTTAGTTTCAACTCGAATATTTTGCTGATGTATTTACTAGTTTTCCTCATTCGGTCACTTCACTTTCCATATTCTAAGTTCATTTACATTTGATGGAAAGCTGACAAATTTAAATTTGCCATCCAACTGACTGATACAGCCTAACGCAGCACATTTTACCAAACTTCCAGAACAGAATAGAATAATGTCGTATTGAGATCAAGTACCTATGAAATTAAAATTTTTGTAAGATCTCTTTTAACGCCTATGAATGTGACGTGACAGCAATGTCATGTCAGGAACGCCAATACACGAAACCAAAGTCACTAGATGATTAAAAGGGAAAGGAGCTATGATCTGTCCTTACCCTGTTAGATGACAAATACGTCTGTTTGGGGACCCTAGTGAGTATGAGAAACAATGTTTTTTCGTTTTTACATTTGATAGAGTTCCCGAATTCTCTAGTGGTGATAAATTTCATATGTTTTCCAGCCAACTACTCCCTACTGCAAATATTATAGTATTGCCTAGATTTCGTGTTCTGCGTGGCATATAGCCAGGAAAGTACTATTTTTCTCTCGATATCTACCATTTTCGCTCATTTTATGAACTATTGTGGTAATGCGCTCCTTTGGACAGTTGCAGTCCACTTTGAGTATTTGTCTTTTTCCTTGTTGAAATATCCGTTCGTCAATCCTTAATTAATTTAGCGTGGTATATATCCGTATGCTAAATCTCATTTTAGTTATGTGAGCAGAAAAACGTATTAATATGTATAGCAGAAGTCGAGTTGCTTGTGGTACCTACTGTGTTTTTTTTTTCGGAGTCGTCCGCCTTCAAAATTCAATTTACTTTCTCGACATTGCAACCCTATCTGGCGTATGGATGGGCCATATCTCACTTTTACGCGGTTCATACAGGAAACGTTAGGGAGATTAATGTCATTCGGGGTGTGTACCCTTAAAATTTAACTACGACCAGGCGTGCGGCATATTTCACGACGATTCGAACGTCCAAAAGTTCAAATGTCAGTTAATGACGTGAATTTCGTTTGCGAGTTCCGTCGACATATAGAAAGGTTATTATACGAGTGGATTATGAAAAATATAATTATACGTACTTTTCGTTAGAGGATATCATCTCTAAAGTGGACCATTAGAGTAAATATCATTATTTTGATGTATAGATGTACCCAGAGATTATTCATTCTCCTTTTATTTTGTGTAGTTGTACAGGATCATTTCGTTTTTCCGGAAAGGACATTAGACTCTGATTTTTAAACCGAACACACTATATATTTATATTATATATGGATGAGAAATAGTTGAGTTATAAATGATCAAACTGTACTGAAATACTATGCCTCATGAACCTTCACTTCATAATATCATTTAATGTCCGGTGAACATAGTATTGTTTATCATCAAATTGAATCCGTTCAATCTCAATAGAAAAGGATATGAATATGGCCAGTTTGAATGGAAGATGATGTATTTTGGTAAACTTTGATCATAATTAACTCAACAATATTCCATCCGAATATACAACTCATTTGTATTTTCGAAATCAGAAAAGGATGCTGTACCGAAATATCTATAGGGTGTTCCAATGAAAAGATCAGAGTTAATGTCGTCCTTTCTGGAAAAACTAAAAGAACTACACACAAACAAATTGAGGTCGTTTCCAACAACTTTTTCACTCAACATTTTTTATATCTCTGAAAAGTTAAGAAAGGATTCAATTTTAAGAGAGGCACTCTGTACATCAACTTCTAGTAACTGATGAGCAAAATTTTCTGTGAACTTTTTTCAGAAATTGAGAAAGTACATTTCATTAGCATTCACTGCTGTATTCGAACAAAAGATGTGCCTATTTTCTACAAACAATTTCTCAAGATACACCCATTCATAAAACCTAGAGTTCCACGAAATTATGTCTCGAATGGCGCTAATATCAGATGAGTAGTCTGAAACTACCATGATGGTGATGCACCCTGTATATCATAGTCGACTAAAAATGACTAGAATGATTTTCCGCTTTCGAGATATTATGCATATGGCGAAGTGCGGATAAGAATCTGAGCTCGAAGGATTTATATAGGGTTTTTCAGAGTCTTTTCGCATCTTATTTTCTTTTTCTTTCCATAACTTTTATGCGACACTTATAATTTTTCAGACTCAAATCTGCACTCTCCGGCATTTTCCCCTCATTTTATGTTCATGAGCATTTCGTGAAACATTGAAAAAAATATTATACCACTAGTTGTATATATAAAATGAAGAGATTTTGTGAGTGAAATTTATTATAAAATCGAAAAGCGCTTTCGGCTAAAAAGCCATCATCAGTGCTATACCTGCAAGTAATCAACATTACGTATCAATAATTTCATTTGAAGCGTCCAATTGTATTTCGACTGTTTATATTATGTTGAAAATTTTCAGAATTTTATTCGAAGTGAATCTATGAAAACTTCTAACGAACGGGTTTAGTGATAAACCCTGTATCATCATTAGACGATCTGATAGGGTATCGGGTATCCGACAAAATGTCGTGTCACTGACATTTCGCAGCCATAACTCTCCGGAAAAGGTCGCTCACTTCAAAGGTCAAAGAAGGGAGTGAATTATACGTAATTTATAGGTTTGAGCTTGATGATGAACAATCGTGATTGAATCCATTCAAGAGTAACCAATTTTGGGCAACAAACAATGTTTTCAATCTATTTCTATCTGGTGTGGAGAAAATGAAAATAATATTACAGTAAAGTTTCAGGAAGAACTTTGATAAATTAATAATAATATAAAAATATTCAGTACAGTCAAGCTTATACGGAAGAAAATAAGAACATTTTTTGACATCGGTGAATATTTGAATATTATACAAAATGGTTTGTCATGCATGTATTGAATGTGAAAAACAACAATCAAAGAACTCAATTTCATTTGATTATTGTTAACGTTAATTTTATGATCAACCAGAGCTACACCACTTTTGAATTTGTTATCTTACTCAGAGGAATAGTCGGTATAGTGAATACCAAACGTTTACTAAAATATGAGCCATTCCCTAGATTCATCAAATAATAGTACAACAAAATTGTATTATACTATACTGACAAGTATCATACTATTTTGTAGTGGCATTATCTGATAAAGTATAGTATTATATTCTTTTGTAGTGGTATAATTAGGTGATTGTAGTGACTGACGCCTATTTACTAAACGTTTGGTACTACCAACCATTTTTTTCAGTGAATTGGTATGTAATATTTGCATTATTGCTTTCAAGCATTTTCAGTAGTAATACTAAATACTTCAAAATAATGGATAATAATGAAACTGTCACGGTTTGTAACTGTACAGGAAGTTGGAGATGTATAACCTTGAAGATTTTGAAGTTCGAATTGTATTCGATGTGATTGTTTTTTAAGTAGTTCTGAACGAACGTCATATGAATTGGTTTCTTTGGAAATGGAAATAGTTCTTAATTTCTGATTGGTGGAGTTACTCTATGGTCTAAATTATACGAAGTTCTGATTGGTTTGAAATCATACGAAGAATATAATCAAGTGAATCCGTTACACTGAATTTAAATGTAAAAGTTGTATGAGTGAGAAACATCTTGCTATGGATATAAGAACGATTTCCTAAGGTACATACATATTATGATACACAACCTAATGGCCCCCAGTAAGAAATAGAATAGACTAGGTCGACAACAGATAAATCGTTGATCTGATTATTTCAACGTTATGATCAACTAGACCTAAACCGCTTTTGAATTTGTTATCTTGGTGGGTAATATTTGCGTCTCTGCTTTCGAGCATCATATTTCAAGTCAATCCGTTACACTGAATTTAGATGTAGATATCGTGCAGAATTTCCAGAACAAAGAATCTGCTATACCTTTTAATGTCCAAGTCAATACAAAAGCGTGAATAAGTTAAATAAGTGAGAAACATCTTCCATCGGATATAAGGACAATTTCCAAAGATAAACGTGATACACAACCTAATAGCCTCCATGATGGAGCTGAACCTGAATATCCTCGCATTTTTCACCAAACGATATATTCCTATTGTTAGGTGAGCCAGTAAGAAAGTCGAATTTATGTGCTCGGAGACGTCGTTGTATAGAAACCTCTCTCCTGCACGGTATAGCAACATCATTATCGCATATGAGGTCGCGAATATGACAAATTGTCGAGATACGAGGTGACAGGAACAATTTGCGGAATAACCGAATATGAGGGTGAATACATGAATGTTAGAGTCGGTGATGCGGGGATCTGAGACGTTCTGAGACGACCGACGGATTACCTTTGAGCCGCGACATACTCGATGAGGAATCCTCTGATGGCTGCGGTCCTCTTTTCTTTCCCTTATCATACAGGCAATAAATGCCGGTCCTCATCAAAAATACCATGAAGTCGTTCGATGATATCATAAGGGCACATGTACGTTTTTACCACACATTTATTAGCTTGGTGTACAGGGTGTTTCTTGAGTACGTGTAGAAAATTCAGGAGCACGTCAAAATAAGAAGAAGAGTTCATATAAATATATGTCCGAAAGTTCTTCGTTTCGGAGATACAAAGTGTCAAAGTTGAATTTTTATTTTGGTTTTTTGTTAATGAATTTCAAGATAATTGTGATATCCGAATGAAGTTTGGTATCTAGGGGTATTTTTCAATGAAAATATCAAATTTTTTGAGTTTTTTAAAAAGTCATAACTTTGTTGTGCTTACCTGTATCAAGTTTCATAGTAGAAAAATGGATTTGTAGAACACTTTTGTGTAAAAAAAATATTCTTGGTAGAGGTTGCTGCAAGCAACTGTTTTTGAGTTATTGGGATTTGAAATAATCGATGCATTTGAATTATTTCCATGAGGCTCGTAAGATTTTGCGCAATTTTTCTCGTGCTTGTCTGTGGATCTTCTTCGATTGCCTGAAGAACAGCTTCTTCAATTTCTGGAGTCCTAGTAGTCAACGGTCTGCCTATCACTGGAGCCTTTTTGAAGGATCCTGTCTCTATAAGATGCTGAAAAAGATTTCTGACTGTCTGGTGATTCAGCAGTCGATGATTAGGGAATCTTTCATTTGATTGTTATTTTTTTTTATTGAAAGAGTCCAATCAAGTAGGTACAAAGAAAGAAGAATAATTTTTTGCTGATATTCCAATGTTGAATGTAGGAAACTATTGAATGGATGAAGAAAAATGCACTGGCGTATTTTTTCTGATATTTACTACTTATAGAGGCAACTAACGATCTTCATGGAAATAATTCAAACGCATCGATAATTTCAAATCCCAATAACTCGAAAACAGTTGCTCGACCTCTACCAGGAATATGTTTTTACAGTGTTCTAGAAATCTTTTTTCCTACCGTAAAACGTGATACAGGTAGGCACAAAAAAGTTATCACTCTGCAAAATACTCAAAAGACATGTAGGTTTCGAAACCCACACGAAAGAGACAAACCAACATAAAATTTGATAGTGTTATTGAAAAATATCCCTAGATACCAAACTTCATTCGAATACCACAATTATTTTGAAATTCATTAACAAAAAACAAAAATAAGAATTCAACTTTGACACTCTGTATCTCAGAAACAAAGAACTTTCGGACATATATTTATACGAACTTCTCTTTCTATTTTGACGTCAGCAACATGCTCCTGAATTTCAAACACGTACTTGCGAAACACCCTGTATATATGTTATGATGTTTATATTAACGGATTCTCCTACAATGTCTTCGACCCACTTCAAAACGTCGACTTTAATTGAGACTTCGCACACTTATCAAGAACAGTTCTGTTCTATTATCCTCATCTGTTTTTTTTCTCGAATAAAATGGTGAACCAATGATGTTTCACCATCAAAATTTCAAAATGTTCCGTCACCAAAATTGCAAATGTCCGTTTTTTCATTCCAATAACGTTTTACAATACTTTTTATACCGGTGACACAGACTCATGGCATACTCCCCTTTTCTCTTTTGGTTTTCAAGCTGTATTTCTGAAATTCGAAACATCGAATATGCTCACTAGAGGCCACTTTCTCCTCACATTTTAGGAATTTTACCATCTTCCAATTTTCCTGGTAATGACATCAACTTTCGATTGGAAAACCTTACATTCTATTTCATAATCGGCTAGGGTTTATTATAACGAATTCAACTTATATCTCTGTGAAATAAGCATTTCAAAGACTATGCCAGAAATGCTGAATAGTGTTTTTCAAATTCAACTGTAAGAAGATGAGATGCATGCTCAGAAGGCGATGGTAATCTGTTTGAAAATCTCTTGTGAATTCATCAGTTTCGTATCTAATATTTTGACGTTCAGTTTCTGATCTGTGCATCTGTAAATTTCTTCTATTTTTTATCAAATTATCGATGACTCACGTATTCTAAAATGCATATTGATATTGATGTAGCATTTTCGAATGTTCAATTTCATAACAGAAATCGTCGAAATCAGAATGGCAAGGACTATGCGAATCTTATATCGAAACATCAGGGCCGTTTTGAAAAAATGAAGAAGATGACGGTTTCTCAATGACGAAACGTTGGATCAGAAATTAAATGATATCAAATTGGATAGCATCAAATGTTGCCATGAAGATAATTTTATTAACGTCAGAAGAAAAAATTTAAAATTCAGTTTTTTGAAAACATCTGAAACGAAAAGTCACATTAAAAATTTTCTAAAGTAACTCACAACTTTTCTCCCATTCATCCAATTATGTATCTCTCATAGTTTTCGAGATGCCTGTGAGAGAAGACTGTGTCTTGGACCAAGTACTCGTATAATATACAGTATGATGCAAATGTATGGAATAAATTCATTATTTCAGATATGGGCGACATTTGAAGAAATTCCAAAAACACGTGAGTTTTAATGTTTGAAACCTCATCTCATGACATTCATATGAGATATGTTACGTCACCGGTGTTGGAGTAATGACGTAATGGATGGTTTTTTTAAATACAAACAGGGGTCATGTGACACCTCGTTTGAAATGTCTACTGATCGTCTATCCAATAGTCAAAATTTTGCAAAAGAAGATTGAAGTTAAAAGGGATTATCATTTGGTTAACTGAATCTTGCAGAGATCTTCTACTGAGAATTGAGCATCGATGGGTCGTCTAGTTGAAAAAATACATCGATAAAAAAAATTCTGAACTCTACTTTTTGGATTTTTTTCGGAAGTCGTCTTGTTTTGAAATGAATTTATTCCATACATTTGCATCATACTGTATATGAGCCGGGTGATTTTGACCCAAAACGTAGAATGGATTGTAAACTATGCACATTTAACAAGGACCGATGACAAAATCATAATTCAATAGTTTTGTTCCATTATCCTGATCAGGATCGTCAGGAATAGCCATTTTCACATCCAGAGATACGGTAGATAGTATATTCATATGGTATGAAAATAGTTACATTCAATTTTATGGAAAACGATTTTTTGTTGATTAGATTACTCCACAGGGGCTAGCTTCACGTAATTCAAGGGATGTTCCATCCACCGGTAAGCAGAGATTTCTTCAGATTGCCACACATCGAGAAGACGCGCCACAATGTAATGTCTTCTGTTTTTTTTTCTACTATTTTTGGGCTTTTTGATCTGATTCACTCGAACTCAATGGAAATAAACTATAGCTCACCACTATCAAACTCCGCAAAATGAGCTCCTAAATGCCGTGTAACGATGGAGATGAGTAAAAATATATACCGAGACGGTTCATTAGGGATTCAAGGAAGGTCTCTTCGGGCGCCAAAGTCGACCTTATTGACGGTCGCCTGACGTTAAATTAATTAAAAGTGCGTCTTCCCCTTCCAATATCGCTGAATATTTATAGCAAAGAACACGGGCAGACAACTTATTAGACAGTGTACTTAATTAAAAGAGAAAATCTCCTGGAACTTGAATATCCTCCCTTGTAATGAGATTAATAATGATATCAGCTGGAATTAAGATTGTGGCTTGATGGCCAGTTGGAAGACTTCCAAGGTAATCGGTACACAGATTTTTTTAATCGGGGATTCATAAATCTGTAGTTGTCGTAAAAACTAAAGGAATAATTATTTCAACCATTCTGTATGTATTGATTGAATTTGAAAGAATGCAAAAATGTAAATAGAATTCGACCGCTTCGAGCGATTTTTCAAAAAATTGTTTCTGCTTCTTTCAATTAAGAAATTTATCGACTCTTTTACGAGAGCACTGAATCCCACAGACTCTATGTATGATATATTTTTGAATTCAGCTTCCCATAGAGATTCTGAAAACTGTCAAATATAAATATAAGGTATTCCATTTGAAAGAATTGTAGCGGACGTAATTACTCAAACGTGGATCACCATGTATATATTCGATGTTTTGAGGTGAGTGGAATGATAATGAAATCATAGGGAAAGACGAATAATCCGTTTGCATTCTTCTGATCATAAACATGCAGACAGAAGGAGTAATAGAACAAAAGTTAGATGAATCAAGTTCTTACTTAGTCAGAACAGAAAGAGATAGTACAGTTCGAAGAGAAAGTCGACATTTCCAAGTTTTGTCGAAACAGTAAACCTCAAAATGAGATGGTTGAAACGACGAAACGCGCAAGCTTCAAGATACCAGAGGAAGACCCAAACGTGAACGGAAGGCCCGAAATATTTGAACGACTATGTTTAACTTATATATTGTTTTATTTGCTATGAGTTAATTTTATAGTTATTTGAAAAAGGAGGATGTAGTATGGGCCTATTGTGTATGTGAAACACATCCTGTATATGAGATGAGAGAAGTTCATGTGTCAGATTGACAAGATGTTGGTTGTCATTATGATAGTTGAGACTTGATTCTTTTCTACTCAGATGGCGTTGCTCCCATATTGCCTATGGAGGGAATATAATGCCGACTTGATTTTAGAAAGAAACAGAAAATATTTTTCCACTTATAATAACATGAGAGCTTTTTTTTGTAGAAGTAATCTTGACATTCATCAATAAGAATTTTGTTTCCTGAAAATTTGACGAAAAATACTGCCTCTGAAAAAATTACGTAGTCCGTAGGACGAGTACTTCTTTCTGACAGTTTTTTGAGTTGAATGGGCGTGTACACCTTAGTAGAACTTTTAACTCAAACCATGTTTATAATGATCCTTTTATGCATAAATAATGATTGACGATATAATTCGATCGAAAAATTAACTGGAATGTTTTATTTTTGGACATAAATAATAGTATCTTCTGAAAACGGACCCTCTTATGACGTAGAAACCTCATCTCGCCATAGTTAAAAGAAAATACCAAACACCCGACGGAGACTGAGGCAACTGATATATTAATACTTTCAACTGTGATCTCGCGCTAATTCACTCTGTCAGAAATCATGTATCATCCATCTCTGTCTGGAATAGTCTTGTTTCAGTATTAGGATTTTGACGTCACATCATCGCCTCGTTTTCAGAGGTCCGAAAAATCGGGGATTTCAATAAATTTTTATAAAACGTAGGGAGCTCACAGCAAGAAACGGTTTGCGGTGGTGAGCTAGTTTGGGTGAGTTCTATCGAATTATGAAATAAATTTTTTCTGTGATATAAGCCCATAACCTTATGGCAACAAAATTCGAATTATAAAATGAATGCCACGTTAACTTCGACTAGAAAAAACCTAAAGTGTAATTCGGTAAGACAATTTAATTCATCAAACATTTGTTTATGGCTGGTTGTCATACTTTCGAAAGTTAGGTTCCGATATTGTCGCTGGAAAAGTTAGGGCAAACTTTTTTCGCTGTCATAATGACAAATTCACGCGGCTTGTGGGATTTTTCATGGATTAATTGAATGGTCATTTTATATATCAACTTCGGGTGGTAGTAAATTATAATTTTATCAATTAATTTTTCATATGTTGGTACAGGGTGATTCACCATAAATGTCCCCCCCTCTTGCTCACTCATTTTTGAACCGATTTAAAAATTTTAAAAATAATCTGAAATGATTTTTCAGAATTATTTTTCCCATTGCATCAGAAAATACAAGGTGCTCGGAACAAATGATCTACAGAGTACTACTTGATTTTTTATTTCATTGTATTTTTAGATTCTTCCTAAAGAACTGATTTCATCAATGCATCACACTTGGGGTCTAGCGGGAATGATTACAGAGTTATAGGGTGTTTAACATCGAGATTTTTTCAAGTTTAGAATTTTTTTGTCTCGAAACTATTCATTATTGGTCGAAACGGCTTCTATGTTTCCATCTTGAATCTTGATTTACTGTCTACTGACATTTAATTGTAACATTCACAGGGTGTTTCAAGATTCAGAATTCTGATCACCGTGTATCTGTTCCAATTATTAAATGTCAGTAGATAGTGAATCAAAAGTTAAGAAATGGACATGAAACCCGTTTTTGACCGATGATGAATAGTTTCTTCTCAAAAAAATCCTAAAGTTGATAAATCACGATTTTGAACACTCTATATCTCTGTAATCATTCCCGCTAGACCCCAAGTGTGATACATTGACCAAATGAGCTCTTCAGGGAGAATCTAAAGATACAATGAAAAATAGGGTGTTCCATATAAAAAAATCAAATAGTACCCTGTCGATCGTTTGTTCCAAGCACCCTGTATTTTCTGATGTAGCAGAAAAAACCTTTATCGAAAATCATTCAAGATGATAATTCAAATTTTGAAATCAGTTTAAAAATAACTGAGCTAGAGGGGGAGACATTTATGGTGAATCACCCTGTACATACATATAAGTAGTAGTAGTGAAAGGCGAATCAGTCGCCTAGCAGATAGGCCCCCATCGGTCCATATTTTGTTGACCCCTGATGCACACATATCTACTCTTCCTTCTCCTAATTCTTCTTTTCGAACCTTCGTGATCTCCCAGTTCTTTACAAATCCATTTAACAAAAGTAAGTAGAAATATATTTTCTTACAAGGAACTTATCAGTTTATAGAATTAATTCGAGGTAATCTGAAGGTGAATGAGAATGCCATTGTACCCATAAACGTGAAAAAAAATCAGTGTAATTCCCCGAGGAGGATGAAAAAAATTTACAACAATTTGTTTAGTTGCTATGGAATCGATACAAAATACAGAATTCCCTCTGATCACGGAAAATAGAGGAGATCCTGCGACACCCCTTGATATCCTGGAATTGCGCATATTATTATAATTCCCGTCGTGACCGTCAGATGGCGATAAACTCGACGCGTCGCTTAATATCCAGCGACATGCATTTGTGAATGTGAATGTCATTCGTTTAATGTTACGGCTCTCTCGCTAATGTTAATAGAATGTGACATTTAATTTACGATAACATAAAATCATAAAGAGAACGCGGCTTCAGCGTTGAAATGGCGAACAGAAACTCGATTTATGGAAGTGGATGCGTTTTGTTTTTGCCCGTTATGCGATGTAGCTTCGGCGTACCTACGGGGTGGGTAAATATACAGGGTAATCCACGGTGGATGGCCTTAGAAGTACCTGGAGAACGACAGAACATTGTGAAAATTGAGATCCTTTGATAATTGAACATTCTCTATCCGCCTGAAATATTTTCATCGATACAGTGTTGCCACTTCTATCAGAAACAACTAGCAACTTTGTTATTTCAAATGGAACACCCTGTATTTTATTGCATTTTTAGATTCCTCCTGAAGAGCTGATTTCATCAATGTATCACACTTGGGGTCTAGCAGGAATGATTACAGAGATATAGGGTGTTCAAAATCGAAATTTTCCAATTTTAGGATTTTTTTGTGTCGAAACTATTGATTATCGATCAAAACGGCACACATGTCCCTATCTTAACTTTTGATTCACTATCTACTGGAATTTAATTGGAAAAAATACAGGGTGGTCCAAGATTCAGCCCACTCCTTTTGATCCATCACGTATAGGGAGATAATCTAGAGAATCTGAAAAAAAAATCAATTTCGAGTTATGGCATGTAGTTGCCTCTTTCGAATGGCTGTATGGTTCAGTTGAAACAGATTTTTTTGTTTCTTTCTATAACCTAGAATATATTAGATCGGTTCTGATTTATAAGTCATCAATAGAAAAAATAATTTTTTACTAAATTAGTTTGTGACTCACTTCAAAACAGAGAATTGAACTGAAACTTCGTACACTCATCAAGATTCGATGATTATAGCATGATTTAATAGTTTTTTTCTGTGACGGGAAAACAGTTTGAAAATTCATCTCTGATTACAGGTTATGAAATTTCATTTTTTTAAACTACTTTTTTCTCACGGAAACATTATGGTCTTATGTTTGAAATATGAAAAATCCAGAAATAATTAAGATAATCGATGAATTTGAAATACAAAGTCATATTTATGTTTGTGAATTGTGAATTTTAACACTTTCTAGCGGTCATTTTTGGAAAAATCTTCAAGGTACATTTGTCAAAAACTATCAAGACTTCCTTGGGGCAACTGGGTACAAATGAAACTAAAATACGGTTTTGTTATTTTTTCTCCGATTGGCAGCAAATATTAATTTTGCTGACACATATCAATCAGCAAAGTACTACTTTTCCTGCCTAGGCAGCAAAATGGTTACTTTGCTGATTGATATGTGTCAGAAAAATTAATAATCCATAAATCGTTTATAATTTCCTTTATATTTCATCCGGGACTTCTCCGGCAACAAATTCAACTCTATATTTTTTGCCACCTCCCTCATTTCTGGAGGAGTAAGTACTTCCAGGTCGCTATCACTGTCCATTATATAATAATTTGAATATACCGATGTTTTTCCGCACAACTGTCAGAAATTTCATGAATTGTCAAACAATAATTATTGTGGACATTTCCATAGCAACCAACCATTCCAACAACTGCGATTTCTATCAAAGCCTTAGCTGAAATCCTAGCCTCGCTACGCTCGGCTATGAATTCAGCCTCGGCAGTCAATCTACTACTTTGCTGCCTAGTTAAACAAATAACTATTGAACGAATAGTGAGAACATACTTGAGAAATGCCTATCAGTATTTATTTTTGGCGATACAGCAACAATTTCTTCATTAATTTTGTTAATTTGCTCAAGGCATTCGAAAAGCAAAACAAATTCTCATAACCTCCATTATTGGCCGAAGAATACTAGTTTCTAATGGAAATTCCCTGTAAATATGTAGATGGGACTCATTGGCCCATTGGCATTTGATAGGACCACATTTTCCCTAGACAATTTGAACAAGAGAATGTATGAACATTTTCTACGGCATGATCTACAGGAGCTTCTCGAAGATGTTGAATGATATTCCAACGACACGGTTGTCCATCGCATTATCGGTTGATCGTTCAGCAGTTCCTAACCGTTGGATTGGAAGGTCAGGTCCAATAGGTGTGGGCCAGCGCGCAGCCCTAATATAACCCGTCTTGATTATTTTGTGTAGGATCATATGAAAGCGCTAGTTTCTGAAACCCGAGTAAATATCCAGGAAGAGCTCATACAAAGGATAACCGACGCTGCCGTGCACATACAAAATAATTTTAAAACTAGAATATCAAAGACGGAAATGAGAAGACGCTGCCGAGCATGTATTCGTAATAGAGGCTATCACTTTGAACAGGATTTGTAAAGAGTAAATACTGATAGAAATTTTTCAAGAAAAAATTTTTACTATTGATTCAAAATAACAAACCCGTAGGCACTTCTAGTTTCATTTGTATATCCAGTTGAAATAGCTATTGCCTTTGACAAATGTATCTTAGATATATTTCTGAAAATAATCACTAGAAAGTGTTGAAATCCACAATTCACAAACAAAAATACGACTTACTATTCACAATTCGTCTATGGACTGACATTTTTCCATTCCAAACATAAGACCATAGTATTGATCATGTATTCTAGTTGAGAGGTTCAAAAACTGAACAGCAGATTTTAGGGAAGCTAAAACTTTTCACTGATTTCCAACAGTGTACCTAAACGCTTGATACAGTGTATATGATACATATACATATGATAGCAACCAACTTTCCATTCCCAAACCCGAACTTCACCAATAAATCCGCATTTCCCTGGAAAATATTTCTGACAGAGTTACCAACAACCATCGAACAATAAGTCCCTTTAATTACGAGTTATGTTTCACCTCATGCACCCCTCATTTCGTCCCAGCGCAACATTTTCTCATCAGGAGTTCTCCTTGGCATAATTAAATAAAAACAAACGATGGTCGCCGGTTCCGATATTAATTAAGAATCGCAAAATCCGAATCGCAACTTTCGGAAGCTTTGTTTGACGAAGTTTCAGTTTTGGTTGGCCGAGGTATAATTAGAAGGGAATTGGGGCTTATGTAGGGCCCAGATTCTTTCCGGGGGGATTCTTCGATTCGGGGGAAATATCGCTCCGAGATGGCATTGATGAATCTGTTTTTGCTTGATATGGTATACACCGACTGGCAAAAAAATTTCGTAATTTTGATCGCTCTTTAACTTTTTTGATTTCTGTCAGATTCTAGTGAAATTCGACCAAATCAAAGACTTATGTTTCGGAGTGATAGCCTGAATTTAGATTCTAAAGAAAAGCAGATGGCTTGATTATTATACGGGGAAGAACAAAAAATACTTTTTCACCCTTATAACTACTTGACGTTCTGTGGAAAAAATTTGATTGAAGTGTAAACTCATCCTGACACAATGATATCTGATTCACGTCAATTTAAGAGAAGATACAAGTGATTGGAGGAAGTATGTAGTTTTTTAATTTTTATTAACGATCATTCAGATTCATTCTCCAACATCCTGCTTCATCTTGTCTTGCATTGAAATGTGATCCCTTTTGTATCCTTTCTCGACACAATGGTTCTTGATTCACGTCTTATTTTTGAAAGAAGATACAAGTATTTAAAAGAGCATGTTCAGATATTCCCGAACAGTACTGCCTAGTATATTTCATTGTTCCGATTTTACTGAAATTTACTGGCAACGTTTTTGCGGGTCATTGCAAGGAACCCTGTTAGAGCCTAAACGTTTACTGTTGGTCATGTTAATAATGTTAGGTTAAGCGTCCCAAATACTTTGGGGAATATATGAATTCGAACTGGAAGATCTCCTAGACGCTGAAACTGTCACTAATCTACGAGATGGTTTGTTATTTCCACTTTTGATATCAAATATCTCACAGCTATGCAACTGTGGCTATGCTTCATTTCTTCACCACTGGAACTAGAGGTACTAGAGCTTGGTGTTTCTGATGAATCAGAATATGTCTTCTAAGATAATATGATTAATCACCCCATCCATAATTTCAACGTGAATGAAATAGATAATAAGAGAATAAAAAAAAACAACAAAACAAAACATCGAAAAATTGTAAGTTATTATGGTTATGTTTTGCTGCCCCATTGTACCAGTTTTGTCAAAATCGTTCCTAAATGAGATGAACAATCAAAACTACTGCTTCTGTTTAGTTTTCCTAAATTGCTTACTGTGGCCAGTAATGTCATAGGGACATGACCAAAGGAGTATGAAATTTTGAAATTTTCATCAACAAAAATTCAGAACCTATAGAACATCTATAGGATGAAGGCCAGAGGCTTATTCTCCATCGTTCGGCTCTGACAGAGACTCATCAAAAGATACGATTTGTCCTTCGAGGAGAGTTCTAGGCGATTCCTCAAGACAAGTTAGAGAAAGTAAGGCAACTGCGATGCCACAGCGGTTAAATGCTATTAAATTGAAGCTTGAGGGAGGCATACTCCTGATTGCCTACACCTAGGAGGTCTGTTGTTGGTTTGTTTTCGGAAATTATAGTTTCACTTTGCTGATTAGTACTAGAAAATGGGGTGGAAATACGTGGTAAGAAATTTCAGATGATTTTCCAAGTTGTTAATCGATAAGTTCATGTAGATTTTGCGAGTTTGAAAAAATCCATACTTTCCTAAAACACTTGTATCTTCTCTTAAGAAGAGATCACAATTCAATCGCAAAAATAATGAAGCTGAGTTTAATAACAGACTTTTGCCACAGGGCGTTGAGATGTTTAGCGTGAAATAATAACTTTTGTTTTTCCCTGTATAATGATCAAGCCATCAGCGTTTTTCTAGAAAATAGAAATCAGGTGGAAAATTCCTAACATAAATTTAGGATTTGATCAAGATTTGACCGAATTCGGACAGGGATTGAAGGAGTTACAGGGCGATTAATTCGGTTAAATTCTTTGCTCGCCGGTATTTTTTGCCGTCCATTGTCCTTTTTCTCCTCGTAATAAACTTCTAACTAGCAGGGGACTTGAAGTGGAAAATCTTCACCGCCATCAAATTCATTCTTTGTTTTTTTGTCATGGCAACTCAGATTTTCAAGGATCAATGAGTAGGTACATAATGTTGATTCAATGTAACAATTATTTTGAATTAGATAAGCTATACCAGGTCGAAATGAATTATGGAAAATTATTTCGTACACATTGGATTTCTAACGAAACATGCATTCACCAATGAAAATGCAGAACTCTATTAATATTCAGTCCAATTTCAATTAGTAAACAATTACAGAAATATTTACAATTATAAATCATGTTGAAATCTGTATATTTCATATTAATATAGGTATACTTGTTTGATATCCAATGAATGATGATATTTATTGATGCATAGTTCGAATAGGAAAATTCCGTTATAATAAACGAGCAAACAATCTATACATTATTTGAAATGTTAAATTTAGCAAGGAATACTCCCAATGATTATCATTCAATTATATTCAATTTTTGGCGGAAGATATTCACTCAATTCTCTAGATTCGTAATTATTTCCTCGCATAAATGATAATACAAATGAGTATTTTCTGGGAAAAATATGTGAAGTGAACATCACTGCAATGAAACTATTAGAAACCAAAAATATGATCCTGCTCGATTATCATACAGACCAGTATTTGAAATTTACGGATTGTTGGTGGAAATATATTGGATGGACTGCAATTCGAAAAATGGTGGTTACGTCTATTTACAGTTCAGACTTTTGTTCTGAGAGAATTGTTTCCACTCTTCAGTTAGTGTTTTCATCATATTGATTCAAATTTTGAATGGAATACGGACTACAATATTCAATGGTATTTTATTTTTTGATTTTAATAACGGCTGTTTCAACATATGGGGTTCTAGTGTGCGAGTTCGCCAATATGTTTGCCATCCCTAATCAACGAATTATCATTGACTGAAACCGAGGAAAATCAAATCTATAGATTTCTAATCACTTATTTAGTACAACCAACATGAAGAGCCATTTGATGCAGTAACTCATCATCAAATCACTGTACTGTCATCGTAAATTTCCCTCAGACCAATTAAGTTTTATATTATATTTTCTATATACTTGAAACCAATCAAAGGACTATTCACCTGAATAACGAAAAATCGTTACTATAGATCTCTAACCACATGTTTTAATTTTCCAAATTCTCATAATATATGGACAATCTGGGTGATGTCATTTTAACAACAGGTGTCAATGACTGTAAATGGGGATCAGTTCTTTAGTTGTTTAAATAAACTGGTTTGTTTTCAGTGAGTACAAATATTCCAGTTATTTTTGGGGATACCTACCTCAAAAACGGAACTAATATCTCAATATATTTTGCTATGAGATCTTGTAGCGAGTATGCAGTTGAAATCTGTTTAAAAGAAGTGAGAAATGGGTCGACGGAGATAGAATCAATCATGATATACTTAATAAAGTTATACGTATATCTTATGGAGGAATGGCATATAAAAAGATTGATGTGAATCATGATATTACATATTGATCGGTTTTTTAATTGCAGAAAACTCATCTATTGATATTATGAGCACTTTATTCATGAAATGAAAAAAAAAACCTATAGCGTCTGAATTCTATTCTTTCAAGGTATTTTTCATATCATAATCTAATTTGAGTGAGTTTTGTCATGCTTTGTAGTGCGAGTAGATTTTTTTTGGCTTTCTGCCATCATATTCATGAATAACACTGTAGAGATGATTTTGTATCAATCATTCAAGTCGACAATTTTAATTTCCATAGCATCCATCAGTATAAATAAAATTTTCGACATTTATATAGGTATGACTCATAATAGTACTGCTACTACTATTGCTAGTGCTCTCACTACAACTATTATACTATAATGCTCGATGATACTAAACGGATAACTACATTCTTATATGAAAACGCTCTAAACTATTTGATTTGATTTCGAAAAAGATTGTCCTTGAACATTTTCTCATAGTACACAGAGAACTACACATACATTTACAAGAATCTCTCAATTTTACTTTACTTTTTAATAATATCCACGGTGTAACAATCATGCTGAAGAAACAACAATCTTATCGGAACAAAAAACAAATCAGGATCCGTACCTAAGCTCAAAAAAGTCTATCGCATTTTAAAAAATTCCAAATCCACTTAGAAAACTCACCATATGCTCTACAACGTGGATCACAACCTGTCAGTTCTGTCACAACCCCTGCAGCACTAAAGTCCAACGCACTACCCACCGAAATAACTACCTCCACCCTATGACCTAAACCGCGGTAAAACCAACCCCATCTCACCACCATAATGAATGCCATCACCATAAGGTGAGCATCTCAGCAGGCAATGAGAAATGAACCAAACAAGTGACGATCGTGACGACGTCCGACGCTTGAGACGCGCCAACTGCGATGAACGCACCGCTCGTGCCACCCCCGCATTTTATACCCTCAGAAGGGGTGGGGGTGGGGGGTGGTAGTCGGTAGAAAACTGCGCGTTCCTAGGCAACCTAGGATCATAATCATATCGTACCTTGCCCCCTCCCTTTCGCCTCCACCTACCCTCACCCTCTTCGGGGTTGGCTGGGGGGTCGCAGCGGGGGGGTGGGTGAGGGGGAGGGGGAGGTTGCTCTTTTGCCGATGGTTTTCTCTTAATCGCGGACTGACCTGCTGCGGTATCGATGATTGAAAACGAGTAAGAGGGGGGAATTTGAGCACATTAACTCTGTTGGTCAGTATCATATGCAGTGGAAAGTTCGTTTGGAATATTAATTATTTATCAAAGTTCATGCAACTTCCTGAACTCAAGATGCAGCATCCTAACTTTGATCATATCATTTCTCCTCATTTTTCAAGATTATGTAGCGTGAAATTTAATTGATAGGTTAAAATATCATGTATGGTCCCTTACCTCATTTTGAGAAGAGAAGTTCATAATATGAAATATTAAGAAAAAATTCGTCTTCTCATTATGTCGTCAATACTGTCCCAGATACTTTCATGAACTTGCGCCAATAGGCATTTTTTGATGCAAGAGATTCTTCAATATTTCTACCAGTGGAGTCAGAATGGAATGAATACTTATGATATGCATACAATTGAAGCAGATATTATCGCAGTGACCATATTAGACGACTTTGAAGCAGTTATAACTCATACACAAGGAAGCACAGTAAACTTTGACTTCGAATATGTGCACCCAGTAACTCTGCATTCTAACATCTGACATGCATAAAATTGAGGCATATACGATCATGATGACCATATGAGACGACTTTGAAGCAGGACACTGCATACAACAGAAAGAACAAGAGTCCTCGACTCCGACTATGCCCACACTGTAACTCTGCATATCATCTAACATAAATACAATCAAAGCAGATACTATCGTAGTGACCATATGAGACGATATTGAAGCAGGTATAACGCATACAACAGTTAGAACAAAAAACTTCGACTTCGACCATGTGCACATTGTAACTCTGTATTTTAACATCTAACATGCATACAAATGAAGCAGATACTATCGCAGTGACCATATTAGACGATCTTGAAACAGTAATAATAAGGCAGAACAGGAAACTTCATTTGATAGATACCGCTGCGGTCTCATTTTAACAAGTATTCAAAAACGATACAGTTTTTTACTTTTCGAAAGTTTCTTCAATCAATAATAAAGAGAAGATGAAATTTTTACACCCTATATAGCTCGAAAGTTAAGAGGTTTAGAGCATATGTTCATATGACATTTTCTTTTCATAATGAGCTAAAAGGAACCATATCCTATATTTTAGTCAATTCATAAGGACAAATCGAAATCTCTCGATAATCATTTGCAATTGACGTATTTGGGACGAAAAACGTGAAAAACTCTGAAAGGCACATGGAAAGTTGGAGTGTAAACCCAATTATTGTAGAGTCAAAGTAAACTTGCAATTTAATATTATTCTGAATGAAGTTGAGTTTTACCCAACTTTCAACAAGAAAATTGTAGATATCAATCAAAGTATTGACAAGATCACATTTCTTGCGCCATTTAGAAAAAAGCAGGTTATTTTTCATGAATACCTAACACAGGATATTAATCAATTGAGAAACATTGAACTGTGTTGCAATGGACGTACAAAGTCAACAATTACATTACAATTCCTTCATGGTAACTACAGAGCTCGGAGATTTTTCAAAGAACTTGTTCGCCAATTATGTTCAAAAATATTTTGGTCACTGTAAAACATCCAATTATTTGACATTCGATTGTTTGAGTAAGTTTTTGTCAATAGTTTTCACCAAGTATTGAATAGGGTGATATATTGGCTTGTCAAGTTGGAATCATTAATACGAAATTTCTTTGTTCTTTATGCAAATTCATGTATTTCTCTCGATATTCTGGGAAAAAGATCAGGAAATTGGATATTGTTGGCGACTTCGCCAATTCCAAACAATTATAGCTGTAGTATTGATCTTTTTTTACATTCTGTGAGATATAGTTGTTTAGAGAACAACAAATAGTGAAAAATAATGTTTAATTTCATGTTTGTTCTTGATTAATCTTGCAGTAATGAACTTTGTTTGAATTTTTATCTTAATCTATTCCAGTTTGGAAACGTACTATGAAATGAGATTGCATTTGCTAAATGCATCAGCCAGAGAGCTCGTAAATCTTCTAGTGATGAATTACGTCACCATGTCACATATTTTCAAAAGTCTAAAAATTATTAAAAAAATAAACTTGGCACTGTGAACTTGAAATGTCATAATGAAGTCATTATAGAATAAAGGAAATGATTGACAGTCGATTTTTATGAGTCCAAGTAGGTAGCAGGCGAGTCCAAAAGTGGAAGAAATATAATTTTCTGACCGAAATTGAAGTTTACTGACCAGATATTTCCGATTCATAGTCGATAATAAATTTATTTGGATGGATACCTAGTTGCTACCGGTAAAATAATTTCAATGTATCCCCTCAGAAGGGTAAAAATCCTTGCTGACGAGCATTTCTAGTTCCAATTTTTGCTTTATATTGAATATTTCAACATCTCATACGAGATGCCCAGTTGCCACCAATAGAATAATTTTGATCCATCCCTTGGTGACCAAGGATTTCTGGTTCGAATTTTTGCAAATTACATATTTGAATACTGTCATGGTTTTCTTACTCAACTTCCTTTTATTCATTCATAGCTATACAAACTTTAGCCTCAGAGACGAACCGTAATATAAAAGGTTCACGAGCTTTCATTAGACCATATGAATCACCTGAGTATCTAAAATCAATTTGATGATCTTTCACCCACATTATTTGTTCCCCATTTTACGTAACGATTTCCCAACGCAGATAAAGTATAAGGAAATTCGACTGAAACGCGATATACTTGACAAAAGTGACAACCCACTCCTTTCTCCAAAACGCCACGATTTTCCGAACAATTGATTCCCTCACTTCCATCCTCATTATCTCGAAATAAAATCTTATAGAAGGCACCCCTTCACACTCCTCAAAATCGATACGATTCAGGTGGAGATAGAAATGATTTCGATCCGCCTAATGGAATTTCGAGGGTTGTTTTGGACCGTTATCTCTTTGTGTGTGTGTGTGTTATGTGTGTATGTGCCCGTTATGAGGGTTGGGGGGAAAAACCACCCTCCGTGTAAACCCTCTGCCGGAACTCCACGGGCTATCGCGGATTCACTTATCTCTTTGTCATAAATAGATATATCTCTCATTACCTGTTTTGTTGTGTCGACCAACTCTGGACAACTTTTCGACTATACTCATATACAATAGTGGTTGTGGTCGTGCTCGGGAAATGTGGATTTTTGACAGTTTTGTTCGACGGATATTCGATATCGTCGAAAAGTTTCAGATGTTTGAAAGGAATGCGGATATAGGAAAACAATCATTTTCCCACGTGTCAGCACGACTAATATTCACGATGATAATCAATTAGTGATTCAGAAAGCACAGTTTCTACTTTAGTTTTTTTTTATCGCTTGGGGCGCATAAAAGGGAATCCCTATAATGTTCCTAGGAAGGATAGGAATAGGAGGTAGGTATTGGAATTTTTTTTGAACTTCTGGAGATTATATGTTGTTGGGAATACTTCCTCAGGCAATGAATTCCAGAGCCTAGCCGTTCTATAGATGAAGGAGTTTTGATGAAGTGCAGTTCGACATCTTTCGAGGATGACAACGAAAGGATGTGCCGACTGGGCTTGTCTAGCTCGTCTGACTGGTATTGCTAGTGAAGGGATGATAGCAGAGATTTCCGAAGAACATTTCCCGTGGAAGTATCGATAGAAAAGTGGAAGGTCGCCGATCTTTCTACGGTGTTCCAATGATGTCAAAGAGTGAGTGAGTGTGGCGTCACCCACCAGGCGAATGGCTCTTCTCTGGATGGAATCTAAGAGCATCAGCGTATGTTTTGGTGCTGAATCCCATATGTGGGAACAGTATTCTAGAACAGGCCGTATCTGCGCTTTGTAGATCATGAGAAGCTGTTGAGGTGTAAAGTAGTTTTTCGCACGGAAAAAGAATCCGAGTTTTTGTGAAGCAGCTTTTGCGATGGATCTGACATGATTATCCCATGAAAGAGTGATGCTGATGGAAATACCGAGCATAGATATGGTGGGCTTGGTAGGGATGGTGGTGCCAGACATTAAAATGTCGGGCATGAGTTCCGCCTTTCTAGAGAAAATACAGGCTTGAGTTTTGGTGGCGTTGAATTCAACTAGGTTGTTGGTTCCCCAGGCTGTGATTTCAGCAAGGTCTTCATTGACAGCATTAACCTGCCTGCGCCATGAGTTCTTAGTTTCCTGGGAAGAAATGGGAATGCTGGAAGAGAACGCAGTATGGATGGTACTATCATCTGCATCTGCAGTTAGCCATTTCTGACGAGTCATCATACATTTTTGGGCTCCACATTGTGAAGATGGTCTGATTTTGAAAAGAACCGAAATGTAAAACCGATGTAGATTGATGAATAAAACAGAAAATCTGAACTGAACCAAATAAACGTCGATTATATAGGCTGATTTCAAAATAGAATTACTAATGGATCCCGTAACTGATTTTTATTCGGTTTCCACAGTTGGCTTTCAGGACCTCGTCAAAGCAATATGGCACTAAGTACAGATATTCCAGATAAACGATCTATAGGATGAGGATAATTGATGTTTTCCTGAATTGCAGCGGTGTCGTTATGTTCCTGTTTGAGCAAATATTTTTCATAATCCTGTTTTATACCATAATCATGAAGCTTGATGTATGTTCTCGAAACGATTTCAACATACAACAATATAAATATCAATATTTTCATCACATGGAGAATGAGAATTCCCAATGTATTTCTTCATATACAGGGTGATCCACGGTGGATGGCCTATTAGAAGTATCTGGAGAACGAAGAGACAGAACATTCTGAAAATTGGGATGATTTGATAATTGAACATTCTCTATCCGCCTAAAATATTTTTATCGATACAGTGTTGCCACTTCTGTCAGAAACAACTAGCAACTTCGTTATTTAATATAGAGCACCCTGTATTTTATTGCATTTTCAGATTCTTCCTGAAGAGCTGATTTCATCAATGCATCACACTTGGGGTCTAGCAGGAATGAGTACAGAGATATAGGGTGTTCAAAATCGAGATTTTTCGAATTTAGGATTTTTTTGAGTCGAAACTATTCATTATTGATCAAAACGGCTTACATGACCCTATCTCAACAGATACAGGGTGATCAGAATTCTGAATCTTGATGCACCCTCTATAAGTCAGTACCTTGGATATTAATCATTAGAATACGTCTTCTGGAATCGTAAGTTTCTGATTATTTAGATGTTGAAATGAGAATCACAAATACCTAATCAAACATCAGATGGGTAATACGGAAGCTCAAATTTATAACTCTATGGGACAAACCCTTCAGGTTTTTTGCTATTCAATGACCTGATCACGAATGACATTGACGTTTTAGTTTTCTGCGAACCGAAATGCACGATTCAATACTACCTGACATGATCCATCTCCAGACAAGGCGCAACAAATAACATATTTTTGTTGTAGTCACCTACATTTTAACTTCAGTTGTAGTTAGAGAATTGGAAATATCATTATTTTTTTATTAAAATGTTTGTTTTGTTTGTTTTCATTTCGTTGGAAATAGGTTGCTTTTCAATTTACTGAAAGTACATAGGTTCATTTTATTATCCTTTCTTGGAATTCGTATAACATAAAATAGATCTTGAACAGATCTATTGAAATCTACTAAATTTTCGACAAGGTATCATCAACTGATGGAATAAAATTCGAGCTGGCAACCCTGGTCCGCGCGGAGAGTGAGTTGACAACAACTGTCATTTGCTGTTGTCAAATCAATTATTCACGAAATCCGATAGGATTCACTAGACTGTGATGTGAATAAAAGTGTTTCAAGTGTTTGTAATCGACGAAAAAATGTGATATGCACCTGGGCAGAAAACTGTCTATTGTCTCGTCTGATTGCAGACTCCACAATAATATACAGAGTTTTGTCCTTGGTTCATAAATAAATATTGAGGTTTGAAGATAAATATTTACTACAAATTACTGAAAAAGCACATTCAAGGGCACTTAACAAAAAATACCACACATAGATGTTTCTCAATTTTTCAGTGACATTAAAGAATGAAAACAACGCCTCTTCTTTTCGAGCGTTTTTCAGCCATCAAAAAACACTCTCCGTCCATGTCAAGTCCTCCTCTGTCGCCAAACCATCATATCTACATCTCCCCCCTGCCTCTTCCCATCTTCCCGGAAACGAAAGTTCGGCATACCGCTCGCTCTACCGGAACTTTCGGCAACTAAGTCGCGTCGACCGGCGTCGCGAATTGAAAGCGTCCTGCAAACCGAGAGGAGAGACGCCGTGTTGCTTCGCAGGAAAGACAGGTGTTTTGTTGATCGATACAGCCGATAAGAAGTTTGGGTGTTCAGGAATGACGAGCGTCATTACACGGATCGAAAACTTTGCCCTTGTGACAGTGTATTATGTACACCGGAAATGAGGAGGACAAATGCATTTTTTCTGTGACGGGAAAAAAGTTCGGCATTTCATCTCTGTTGGCAGGTTATAAAATGTCACTTTTCATAAATTACTTTTTCTACAAGCGTGCGTGATTCACCCTATACCCGCACGCAATTTAGTTTGGGATAAAATCGCTAGTAATATAAGTGGTTGATGATGGAATATAAAAGTTTAAGTTTGTTTGTTGCAGTATTAAGTATGTATGTTCAGAATCATCCATCAAATTGCACTATTTATTGTAAAAATTAAGAAATTTTGAGAAATAAAAATTGATTATTATAAAAATCCCCCTATAGATTTGGATTGATCTGACGGGGAAGGTTAATTTGTCATGCCAATCAAACCTCAAATAAGTTTGAAATTGTCGAAGTGACAGACACAGCATTACTGTTATTTTCGATTCAGTGGAAATGCCACAATGTGATCAAAAACTTCTAGCTATAGGGATTTGATACAGATGCGTTATCACCAACGAAGTCTTAAGAAAGGTATGAGAAGCTATACACGTGTTTTATTGAATGGTGCAACAATAAAGAAATGAAAAAACCGAATGAAGAATAGGTATTTTTGGCTCATTTCATAGAAGTGTCTGGAACCTAGAGACCAAACTCCTAATGGGCCTGCTGGCTTTCGCAATGTACCAACATAATGCGTCAAACTGTAATTTCACAATAGCTATTACTAATAATTAATAGATAGAGAATATATATCTCTTGTTAGTTGTTCCTATTTGCTTGAATAATTAATTGAACGATTCAATCAATTTCCTACGCTTGTAGAAAAAATATTGTTCCTAACTCATGCGGAAAGTTTCTTTCCCGCACTCGACTGCTTGCCCGAACTCCGCTTCGCGTCGTTCGTGTCAACGGCAGTCACGTGCGGGAAAGAATCACTTTCCGCACTTGTTAGGAAAATTACTATTTTTCCTGTGGGAAAAAAGTGAGTACTTTTTTCCTGTGGGAAAAAAGTGAGTACTTTTCTCCCGGATAAATATCACATATACATTCACTGTTGATGGCTTTTGTTGTGCTATAGTTCCGAAAAATGAGTCAATAATACCGTCTCCGAGAAAGAACTGCCAGTCCTCTTATCTTCCATTCGACTTCGCGGTTACACGTGTATCACTAAACAACCACTGAATTCGCAATTTTTTAAAATCAAATCACAGAATCAGACTGACAGAAGTGACATCAGATATTTGATTACTTCGAAAGAATGATAAAGATGCCTACAACGCAGGTGTCCCTACTGTTGAAAACTTAAAATTTCACATCGATAATTTCAAAATAATCTAATATCTTCTCAATATTGATTCGTCCTTTCTTCTGTCACAGATAAAAATAGTGTACTATACACGGGAAAAATATTAGATTTTAGCTCACACAACCTGGAGCTGAAATCTACTACTTTTTTCCCTTGTATAATAAAAAACTATTATGCCGTGAAAATACATTATGATCATATTATATGCCGATGATACTACGATTGTGAATACTGTTCGGGATATAAACACATTGAGACTGGAAAACTGGAAAACCGCAACAAAATCATCAGAATGGTTTTCAGCAAACAATTTAAAAGTCAATACAGGAAGAACCAATGAACTGTTTTTCTTCAATCATGAACAACAAAGAAGTGTCAAATTATTAGGCATCCACATTGATACAAAATTGAACTGGAAAGATCACATCTATTACACAGCAATGAAATTGAATAAAGTAGTGTAAATACCAAATTAGAAAACCAATGGAATTCACAACTGTGAATACTGCACTTACATATTATTATAGTAACTTTTTTGCCATTTTTTCTTATGGACTTATATTTTTTGGAGGAAACTCCGTGGGCAGTGAGAGGATTTTCGAACTCCAAAAAAAATTCGTGAGAGTATTGGGGAACGCTGATTACCGAGATCATTGCAAACCGTTATTCAAAAAGTTGAATATTCAATCTCAACTTCCGGCTTTCATCTCACAATGAAATTGATTGACTGTCACTCAAGAAGTTCAACAGCGTCGATATATTCCAGCCACAAGTCATAAGACAGCTATTTTTGAACTAACTGGCCTAGTTAGGAATTTTTCGTCAAACGTGTTGTTGGTCTTTCTAAGCCTCATATTTTCAAAACGAGATTGAATGTCGGAAACCAAGCAGGGTATAGGGTATTAAAATCATCTCTTTTTGATGGGATAATGAGCTTTGTAGTTTTGGATTTTGTCGAAAAGTTCTCTTCAAGCCAAGTATAATGTCTTGCGATACGTTTTCGAAGGGTCACTCAATGTATGAAAAATATCCTATATTGATTATAATGAGAGGTATTAGCTTCCTGAACAACCTATAACGTTATACGATGAACATTTTTCCATAGGTAGCAACATAGTAGATTGACAAACGCTATTTTTTCTAATAACTAGCCCCAATTATTGCAGTTACATATACATTACATTTGAAAATAGATGATTTCTTGGATTTTTGCATGCTTGAGGACCATAAAGGTTGAGATACATAGATACATAAATCTTATATAGTTCACATGCAGTGTGTGAAATATGTATTTCGCACACTATTTCGCATAAGGTATCGTGGTAACTAAAGAAAATTCAAAAAATTAAAATGAAAAATGGGTCACTTTGTAATTTTTCGACGTTTGTAGAAGAAAAATATGAGTGATATTATATTGTAATTCTAACATGCTGTCTTTTCCGAAAAAATAATGGTTGAAGTTGACATCATTATCATATCCCCAAGACAGTTGATCCAATTAATTTATATCTTTGAAATTTGGAATAACCGGTGACACCAGTATATAGATCCTTAATATCAAACAATGCCAATATGATATAGCAAATTTCGAAATGATAGCTGGAATTATGATTTATTACTAATTCAATCAGTAAAGAGACCTACATAAAAATACGGTGTTTCTGAAATTTTGTCGTTGAATGAAGGGGCTATTAGAAGACGAATGAAAAATTTTAGTAACAATACCATTCGCAATGTTGCCATATGATCGGTGGTTCTTTATTTCAAGATCGAAAATACCTTGCTTGTGTAGTAAGTTTCGCCACACTCAACTAATATACGCTTCGAAATGTGCGCCACTGTTTCTCGATAATATCCAGTTTATTTGAACATCATCCGCACATGCCCATCTGGATAATAATTCTTTTTGCGTTATTGACGAATATCTGTCTTTTTTTCCGTCTCCTCATCATAAAAGTATGATGGGGCTTCGACTACAACAAAACGGGTCGTTACAGAGTCAGCGATTTCATTGTATTTATCTGCAAACTTGTGCATCACGCGTGCGGTATTTGGCGAACGAGGCAGGCATTAGAAGGGGGTTTAAGCTATGATCTCTCGACACAGAATGAATGACTATTCAGTATTGAAATCGTTTGTATTGACTTTTTTTATTTACAAGGCACCGACGTTCACCCAAGCGCAAAAATATAGTCTTTCTTCAGATATTTACCCATGCTTGCTGACATTTTATGGCAACATTGTATTTCATCTCTCGATTGAAGAGAGCTGTTTTTATTCTGTATTCAAGAGCCAGAATTTTCTTCACTATGATTACTTTGTTCAGTTTTCCCACGAACAGATGAACTTTTTCACAATTCTTTTTTTTTATTGCTTGGAGCGCACGAAAGGGAATCCCTATAATGTTCAAAGAACATCGTGCGTTCCTAGGGATTATAGGGATAGGTGGTAGGTATTGGAATTTTTTTTGAACTTCTGGAGATTATAATAATATGTTGTTGGGAATACTTCCTCAGGCAATGAATTCCAGAGCCTAGCCGTTCTATGGATGGAGGAGTTTTGATAAAGTGCTGTTCGACATCTTTCGAGGTTGACAACGAAAGGATGTGCTGACTGAGCTTGTCTAGTTCGTCTGACTGGTATCGCTAGTGAAGGGATGATAGCAGAGATTTCCGAAGAACATTTCCCGTGGAAGTATCGATAGAAAAGTGAAAGGTCGCCGACCTTTCTTCGGTGTTTCAATGATGTCAAAGAGTGAGTGAGTGTGGCGTCACCCACCAGGCGGATGGAGGATCCAACATGGCTGAAGAGTTTTGTGTTGATTTTATTCAAATCTGGGGTTCTTCGGGGTCGGAGATTTATAATTTCTTCGTAGAAATTTTCAAATCTACACCGGAATCAGGAAAGTTGCAGATAAAACGACACATTGAAGTGATTCCGGTGGCGGAATCGGATAAATAAAACGCATCTATTATTAATATATTCGTTTGTAGAGAAAAGGAGAGAAACTCCATAAAACTTAAAAGGAATTCATATGGATATTTCATTATGTTGAGTAAATTTTTTCTCGTTGTTCGAAAATAAGAAAATCTAGAAAGATAAGTGAAATCGAAGTTTCCAGTATCGCCCTGTACTGCGACCTCACCCTTTACCCCCTATACACACCCAGCGCGGTGGTAATATACGTGTAGCGTTCATGTACGGGCCGTTCCGACACCCTCTCCCGGAATCCACCCCGGAATGTACGAGATAATCCGCGTAGCTGACCCAACTTACGTCATCGAAATTCCGACCCCCTGCAAGGGTTCCACGGGGGTGTAGTCGTCGTCGTGTGCACATAATAGCGGCAGATAATCCTCCTCGGCCTGCACGTTTCGCTAATAGTCGGAGAGCCGACGAAATAATAACGTATGTCACAAAGGCATGTGAAAATATTTTATTTTTAAATACTATCTGTGGATTAATCGAGAAGGTGGTACATTCATTGTTCAAGATTTTTCTTGGGATTTTCTCTCCTCGTTTCTATAAAATAGAAATATGAATACTATTTCAATATACAGTATGATGCAAATGTATGGAATAAATTCATTTCAAAACAATACGACTTCCGAAAAAAATCCAAAAACTAAAGTTCAGAACTTTTTTTATTGTGTATTTTTTCAACTAGACAACCCTTCGATGTTCAATTCTCAGTAGCAGACCTCTGCAAGATTCAGTTAACCAAATGATAATACATTTTAATTGCAATTCTTATGCAAAATTTTGACTGTTGGATAGACGATCGGTAGACCTTTCAAACGAGGTGTCACATGACCCCTGCTTGTATTTTAAAAAATCGTCCATTACGTCATTACTTCTACACCAGTGACGTAACATCTCTCATATGAATGTCATGAGATGGGGCTTCAAAAATTATAACTCACGTGTTTTTGGAATTTCTTCAAATGTCGCCCATTTCTGAAATAATGAATTCATTCCACACATTTGCATCATACTGTATGTGTAGTTAGGACAGATGATTTGCCACAAAATGTCTATGCGTTTAAAGAATTTTCCTATCAGAGAGCCTGAAAGAAATATTCACTAGCTTGTCAGTAACAATTTGTATTGAAAGAGGGCAATCTGTGGATGTTTCGCGAACGAATCTGCTCCCGTTTTCAACATAAAATATGGATTTTTTCGTAGTAGTTAGGCTTACTAAAAAATTAAGAAATAAATAGTAGTTCAAAAAACATTCTTATAGAAATAGCTGAAAAGCTGAACAAAAGAGAGGTAGAAAATAAAATAATAAAAGAATGTTGATAAATACAGATTATATTTACTTGTGTATTTATTTGGTCTCTCTATGTAGTGGTCGACGGAGTTCCATCTGACTCTCTTACCATGAATGCTGGTGTCCCGCAAGGATCAATACTAGCACCAACCCTATTTCTATACTCCATATCAACGATTTGTTGGAAGCAACTTCATGTCCAGTACACAGCTTCGCAGATGATAGTACCCTCCATACCGCCTTCTCTCCCAGGGCTCCGATACCAGCCAGGCAAATCAGAAACGAACGAGGAAGAAATGTTGACGACATGAATATGGACTTGGCAACAAATCTCGAATGGGGATCCAATAACTTGGTAGATTTCAATGCAAACAAAACACAAACATGCTTTTTCTCTAGAAACGCCGATCTCACTGTGCCCAACATAAGCTTTTCAGGAGTAACCATACTTTTGAAGACATCCATTTCGATGCTTGGTATTATTATCAACAATAATCTTTCTTGGGAAAATCACGTGAGATCAATTGCTAAAAGTGCATCCCAAAAACTCGGTTTTCTGTTTAGGGCCAGGAGCAATTTTACTTCCAGTCAGCTGCTTATGATCTATAAGGCACAGATTCGACCTGTCCTGGAAAACTGTTTCCATATTTGGAGTGCAGCACCCCAGCATACCCGAAAACTGTTGGATTCTGTCCAAAAATGGGCAATTCATCTCGTGGGTGATGCCTCACTCACTTCTCTGGAACACCGCAGAAAAGTTGTCGATCTTTCTCTGTTTTATAGATATTTTCATGGACGATGCTCTTCTGAAATATTAACAATTGTTCCTTCCTTAGAAGTCCCCGCGAGATTAACCCGTCGAGTTGAGGCTTCGCGTCCCTTCGTGGTCACTTTGGAGACCTGCAAAACATGTCTTTCCAAAGACTCGTTCATCCAACGAACAGCGACGCTCTGGAACACATTCCCAAGGGAGATGTTCCCCGAGGCATATCACCTCCAGGAATTCAAGGAGAACGACAATTCCCACCTTTTTTCCCTTGGTTCTCACGATGTTCTCTGAACATTACAGGATATCCCTTCTCGTGGGAACCAGAACATAAAAAAAATTCAAACCACTATTTCTTTTTCATTCATATCACTCAGGATAGTGATTGGCACAGGTGCCGTTTGATAATATATTATAACGTTTTCACATGACTTTGGGATCTCTGCTTTGGGATATTATTTCATCTCGTTATCAAATGACGATCGAAATTTGCAACCGGCCCACGGACTAATGATATAACGGCGGATAATCCGCCACGGTCTGCACGTTGCGCTAAGGAATGAAGGATTTCTTCGCCTCGTATTATATTATAACGTCGGCCGCTATTGTCTCTGTATATGTATTCGTTCGGGGGTTAGGGTTAACCCTTAGTCGGTCAACCGAAGTATTTCGCGATCGAACTTGCCCTTCTTATGGAAATTTCTATAACCCTGCCTGTGGGCTACATTCTGTGTGTATGGGTTCTGATTATTATTAGCATCGAAGTTTTTTTCAACGGCACATTTTAGATGCATATGGGGTAGATTTCTAATATTCTTCTTGCATGGCCTTTGGTGTTCGTATCAGCAGAAATATGAAATCCTCTTTCGAGCTTTTAATGGAATTCTGAAAAAAAAAATCGCACAACTTGATTCTGTAACTAACTCATCGAAGAAATGAGTCCTTACAGATACCGCCAATAGGAATATTGGTTAGAAAACATCACCAAATTGGATTTTGGAACTGATATGGAAGTTGTCTGAGGAAGGCGGAAGGATTCGAATATTTGTAGAACAAAATAGGGAAGTTAAAAAATGGTTTCAGTACCTTGAATGTCTGTAAATAATCAGTAACTCCAGAGTGACTCCTCGACGAACAAAGTTTTGTTCTTAGACACGCCAGCAGTCGGTTTTTTAGATAGAAAAACTACCAAATTGGATCTCGAAACTGAAATGAATTTGTATAAGAAACAAGGTTATTGATAAGGCCTTTATAGAAACATATAAAAGAAACAAACATTTCAAGCCATATAATTATTATGAAATCCATTATCGGAATATATACCATTGACTGCCCCATTTTCCTGAATTCCGAAAAATTCACAAAAATTGCAACGCAACTTCTCAACAATAGTTGTAGAGGCTGTTCTGATGATGGTTTTTTATTATCATTTTCGAGAAGGTTCGAGGATTAATGATGAAATTTCGTGAACTTACTTCAATGTTGTACTGGAATCAAAAATATTGATAGAATTAAAAAGGGTTATTCTCAGATATAAATAAAAAAAAACAAAAAAATATATTGACAGACTCTGATTTTCAATCACAGGCTCGACGTGCACTTATGACCCTCATTTCTATATTAGCAATTATTTTTACAATTTCAAAACAAAAATTGAAAATTGTGAATGTTATTATTTGTTAAAATTGTACTCCTGTTTGATAAAATGTGCAGTTTTGGAGTAAAATCATATTACATAAATATTCAAAAAATTTTGGATACCCTCCTGATTCAATTCAAGGGATTAGAATCAGCTTCAAGAAAAGCCAAAACGAGTAGCTACTTAGAAAATGATTCGAGTCATCAGAATATATCAATGGAATATATAATATGTATGGGTATATTTTTCGTCAATAGTATTTTTTCATTTCATTATGGATTTGTGGCTTGTTATTTTATGTCCAAACTTATTTCAGTTCAGTACTGAGCATTTCAGGCAAAAACAAGAGTGCTTATATTGAAAATACTCGATTTCTATGGTGAAATTGCAGAAAGGATTACTAAAAAAACTGCTAAGACGACTCCTGAATATTTCAAATCTTGTTCAATTTCAGAATTCTGCATAAAAAGTGTTTCGGAACTAATAATGAAAACCCATCTTCAGAGTAGCCACTTTAAGAGGCTGTATCCATATAGCTAGACCTGAGGAATCCAGTTTTCTAATTTCGACTGTGATTCCATATAATGAAAGAGAAATTAATCCACCTTTCAATTTCTGAATCGCATCACAATGATGGTGAGGATGATGCTTTATTCACGACATGATACACAATCGGCATCGGCCCATAAAAAGATAACGCAGGTCGACCTACAATTTATTCGTGCTAAATAATGCGCGTACAAACATTCATCCGAGCGGTGTCCTCTGTCCAGCTGTAGATATGGGCCAAACAATTCGTTTGATGCGGCGAAAAGTGAATTTCCGTGCTGCCAATACAGGGTGTCCCAAGTTCACTGGATAATATATTCGCTTCAATTCCAACAAAAGGGTTCGAAGATCGATAAAAAACAGATAATTTCGTTTTTATAATTAATAATTCACAAGGCTATGCGTTTATGTATTGATGAAAGGAATTCGCGAGAAGTTTGAAACTGTCAAATTGAATTTGTCTGTACGTCTCACTTCTTGGTGTTGGAATTTCTTCTGAATTTAAAATTTTTCAATCTCATGATGCAAATGTGAAATTGCAAGGTTCAAATTTGTACCAAAAAAATGTTTTTGATTGTCGATACAATAAGCAAGGTGTGTTAGACTGTGTGTTAGTGTTAGTGTGTTAAAAAATATCACTCAATATAACCGTATCATTAATCATTCCAACTTTGAAAATAATTTCATCAATTCTAATTCCTTCACATCAAAGTCATTCTACTAATTCTACTGAATTTGATTCTTCATTTCTGTCATAATCCCCATTTTCTCTATTTGGAATGTCTGATAAGGATGAAAAATATTATTTTGAACATTCTGTGGATTTTCAATAATTCAACTATAATTTACCTTCTCAGTTTGCTAACGAAGACAATCTACACTTGTTGATTGCGGTCCCGTTTTCTCATGTTATGGTTTTTTATACAGTTTTGGTGAAATTTAATGTGATATAAATTTCTATAATATTCGCCTGATTTTTCATTCCATCAATTTAGTACTCATGTAACCCTATGTTGCTGTTGATTAAGCTCATAAGTCTCCAATCGTGTCCTCTATTCGATCTATAAAATCATAGTTTTGGTGAAACTTGTCGTATTATTTTCGCCCAATCCTATATCAAAATTATCCATTTGTCAAGTTGGATAGCAATGCATCATTTTTCGTTTGTTTTGATGCAATATATCACCCAGTGAGATCATGTTACGTTTATATCTGGGACACCATGTATAGAACGCGAACATGAGCGATTCATTCGCTCTTGAAAAATTGCCGTGCTCGCCAAATCCGTTTGTTTTTAACGCGCACTCATACACTGACGACACGTAAAACGTATTGTAGGGTGCGACCGACTGATAACCTTTGCCAAATTTATTTTGCATAGCATTTATTGTCCACGCATTTTGAACTACCCTGGGATCGAATCGGAAAACAAGTTTTCATTAAAATTGAACAATTATGGTAGATGGGTAGATGGAAACAGCTACCTACCTAAATGTACGATCTATCGCAAAAGCTGCTTCACAAAAACTCGTATTTTTATAGCGGCCGACAACTATCGATAGCACTAGGTATCGATAGTGTCGATTGTTTTTTTTGGATGGCTTTTGAATTCTATCGATAAACTATCGTTGAAAATTTTGTACAGAAACAATGATAGAAACCAAGCTATTATGACTCCCAGAGTCAGTTGTTTGTTTTAACAGGGTGTTAAAGTTGAAATTAAAAAATAATTCTCATTGAATTTCTAGATAACCGCTGAACAAAAATTCTTGATATACTGATGCATACCTCAGTACCTGAGGGTGATGGAATGGATAGCATTATTTAGACAATCTGACTCCCAGTGGCACTGTTAAGAGGTATTGATATATGATTTTTCAGAAAAATCATGAGTGGCGATGAAGCTTCTCGAAATTTTATTCGAAAATATGAAAGAGGATGCGATTTTGTAGAAAAAAGCAGCAAGTGATAAAACTCGTGAAGGTACCAAAATTCGATGTAGACGTCCGAGGATGTCCGATAGTCCATTCAAGATATCTGTTCAGATTACTCTATAACTATGATAGAAATTGTGTCACTACCTATGTCAGTCACAAAACAGACGACATTTTGCCACCACGATAAGCCATACAGGGTGCAGCGAGACACGAGGGAATCGGATTTTTCAGGTATAGATACAACATTGTGATCTGAAAGTACTATGGTCACTCACATGACAGTTTTCATTTAGAAATTTTGTCATTTCTCATTGGAATTCCTTTTGCAATAGGAGCTAATTGTAATACTCGTGATATTTTAAAAGAAGACAAAAAGATTGGATTAATACAATCAAACGAAAGGACTGGTCTGACATGCTGACGTAATATGATCGTGTGAGTTGTAGACATTTTCGTTCTATCAACATTATAAGCTTCTATTGCAGAAGTGGAAGACGGAATTCAGATGAGGAAAGACAAAATTTCATAATGAAAACTATGTGACATCACTATTTACCTGAAAAATCATATTCCTTCGTCTCCCGCGCATTTTGTGCATTGAACAATAACACAATATGATGAACTCTTGAATTGATGAACAATTCAAAAAGCAAGATTTGAATGCCATAACCTGTCCTGGAATACGGAATGTTCCCATATTTGGAGTGCAGCACCCAAACATACCCTGAAAGTGTTGGATTCTGTCCAAAAAAGGGCAATTATTCGTTTCGTGGGTGATGCCTCGCTCACAAACTCACTCACTTCTCCGGAACACCGTAGAAAAGTTAGCGATCTGGCTCTATTTTATAGATATTTTCATGTACGATGCTCGTCTGAAATATCAACAATTGTTCCTCCCTTGGCAGTCCCCGCGAGATTATCCCGTCGAGTTGAGCTTCGCACCCCTTCGTGGTCACTTTGGAGACCTGCAGCACATCTCTTTCCAAACGAATAGCGGGGCTCTGGAACACATTGCCAAGGGAGGTGTTCCCTCAGAACATAAAAAAAAGATAGGAGACGTGAGGTCTTGTTTCAATGGTTTACAGAAAAGTGAGGTTGTGTTACAATGTTTCAGCTCCAGGGTCGGCCATCGTCTGAACGACCTATTTGTAACATGAAACACAGTTTCTCATACATCACGACATTATGAATTCAATGAACTGCACCGGACAACGTCTCAGTTTTCCGATCTGCCCGACCCCGCCAAAAAAGAAATCCCGCAGTAGTTCTCCGATGCCGGCTGAAATACCGCCCCCATTAGGGCCTAACGGTAAAATATAGTGGAACAGATTTATCGAAAAATCCCGAGGGCCGGGCCCACCGCTAATAATGTTGACAGATGACGCGAGCGGTAAGCCGCTGTCGGAATCGTATAAAAACTTATTGACGTCATGCGGGCTATGGAAACGGGGGAGGAGGAGGGGGGTTAAGGGGGGCGAGTGGCCAGCGGGCCGTGAAATCGCTATGACAGGCGCCCTCCAGAAACGAAAGAAGGCCCTTTTCCTTGTTCTCGAATCGAGAATAAATGCGCACATTTTTGATCCAGCAAAATTCCAGTTTTTTCTTCTCAAGCGATAAGATAACTCTTAAAAAACACGACACTGAGGAAAAAATACGCTCACCGGCAAGAAAAACCAGGAAAAAATGTATCCAAAATCGATCGCCCTGTAACTTTTTCAATGCATCTACTAATTCTACAGGTTGATTCCCCATAAACGTCCTCCCTTCTAGCACAGTTCACAGTTATTATTTTTGAACCGATCCCAAAATTTGAAGAATCATTTAAAATTATACTAGTTGATTTTTTCAAATTGGACACGATGTATTACATTGCATTTTTAGATTCTTCCTTAAGAGCTGATTTATTCCTGGTCTAGCGCGAATGATTACAGATATAATGGTAAAAACTTCACAAACGATAAGATTTCCAAAAAATTCTCAAACACACTACATGTTTCGCTAACACAGTAGCTTCGTCAGGTGATATACTGGACTAACGGCTGAGTCAACTAAAACAATCAAACAGAAAAAAGATATAATGTTGTTCAAAATCGAGATTTTTCAACTTTAGTAGTTTTTTCTGTCAAAACTATTTATTATCGGTTGAAACAGCTTTCATGTCCCTATCTTAACTTTTGATTTATCTACAGACATTCAGTAATTGGAACAGATACAGGGTGATCAGAATTCTGAATCTTAGAAAATGCTTATTGGTACTCCTGTCGAATTTCATGACAATATCTAGAACAGTATTTACGTTATGACCAGAGAACGAAATTTTCCTTAAAATTTAAACATGCTTTAGCGTTCTTTTCCTATAGTTCGGAAATCGAGAGGTTAGGGCATATTCATCTCAAAATTAGCTGAGGAAACACATTCTATATTTTCAGCCATCAATTGAATGACAGATTTGCCTTAATTTTTCAGAAAACTTAGTTGAATACTACTATATTATTGAATTTTGTTCAGGAAAATCGATCAACGGGTTTCAAATTACACAGAACGAAAAAGGTACGTTATATTAATAAAAAAGTACATCAAATCAGTGAACGTCAACATTAATTTTGGGTCGATGACGGGTGTCATTAATACAATGAACGGTCGTACGTAAATTTTCTTGATGATAAAGTTATGACTGCAGTACGTTGAATCAACGAATAATGGTCATGGATCTATGTTTGCCGGTTATTGATATTACGAATGGATTTACATTGGTTCATGGTTGTTGTACATTGAATCAATAAACAGCGAGCATGGATCTATGATGATAAACATTGGTTTATGGTTGATGTACATTGTATCAATTAACAGTGAGCATGAATATGTAAGTACCAGTTACGAAGGACAGACTCAGTTTATTACAGCTGAACATTGAATCAATAATCAACTAGCATGGATCTATGATCGGCGGTTATTGATATTACGAACGATAGACATCACTTGATGATTTTCTTCATTGAATCAATGAAAAATAAGCATGAATCTATGTTCGCCAGTTATCGATGTAACAAACAAATTTTATTGGTATTTAACAGTGGAGTCGTCGTCGAAGATAATGTCAACAGTATCGTCACTATCAGAAATAAGAGGACAATTTTTTCACGCATCAGAGTAATTAATTTCTAAAATTTTGAAAAACCCAAAATCGGCCCAAAATTATCTAGTACATCCACTAATTTGATGTGACCTGATGAATAATATAATAAACATTTACAGGGCAGTCGCAGAACACTGGTTTCCTTGATGAAATTTCATTTTTCTTCATTTTTTGTTGAAATCTACCTAATTGAATTGAATAAAAAATGTAATGAATATTTTTTAATGAAGTCAACCAAAAATGTTTCCGAAATGTCAAAAATAGACTAAATGATCGAAGACTGATGAACTTGGACGATATTCAAAAAACAAATAATCGCTCACCCATGGACGTATAAAAAATGCGCTCACCTTATACATTTTCAGTTACTGGTAACATATCTTAGGTTGGGTTACTAGATCTGGTAACATATCTTAGGTTAGGTTACTAGATCTAGTAACATATCTTAGGTTAGGTTACTAGATCTGGTAACATATCTTAGGTTGGGTTACTAGATCTGGAAAATAGCAAAAAAATAGGAAAATACCAAAAATCGCAAAAATTCCTGAAAATTGCAAATATTACAAAATTTCCGAAAAATTGTAATAATTTCAAAAAATTCCTGAGAATTGCAAAAATCGCAAAAATGCCTAAGAATTGCAAAAATTCCTGATAATTGCAAAATTTTTCTGAAAATTGCAAAAATCGCAAAAATGCCTGAAAATTGCAAAAATTACTAGATCTGGTAACATATCTTAGGTTGGGTTACTAGATCTGGTAACATATCTTAGGTTAGGTTACTAGATCTAGTAACATATCTTAGGTTAGGTTACTAGATCTGGTAACATATCTTAGGTTAGGTTACTAGATCTGGTAACATATCTTAGGTTGGGTTACCAGATCTGGTAACATATCTTAGGTTAGGTTACTAGATCTGGTAACATATCTTAGGTTAGGTTACTAGATCTAGTAACATTATCTTAGGTTAGGTTACTAGATCTGGTAACATATCTTAGGTTGGGTTACTAGATCTAGTAACATATCTTAGGTTAGGTTACTAGATCTGGTAACATATCTTGGGTTGGGTTACTAGATCTGGAAAATAGCAAAAAAATAGGAAAATACAAAAAATCGCAAAAATTCCTGAAAATTGCAAATATTGCAAAAATTCCGAAAAATTGTAATAATTTCAAAAAATTCCTGAGAATTGCAAAAATCGCAAAAATGCCTAAAAATTGCAAAAATTCCTAATAATTGCAAAATTTTTCTGAAAATTGCAAAAATCGCAAAAATGCCTGAAAATTGCAAAAATTACTAGATCTGGTAACATCTAAGGTTGGGTTACTAGATCTGGTAACATATCTTAGGTTAGGTTACTAGATCTAGTAACATATCTTAGGTTAGGTTACTAGATCTGGTAACATATCTTAGGTTAGGTTACTAGATCTGGTAACATATCTTAGGTTAGGTTACTAGATCTGGTAACATATCTTAGGTTGGGTTACCAGATCTGGTAACATATCTTAGGTTAGGTTACTAGATCTGGTAACATATCTTAGGTTAGGTTACTAGATCTAGTAACATATCTTAGGTTAGGTTACTAGATCTGGTAACATATCTTAGGTTGGGTTACTAGATCTGGAAAATAGCAAAAAAATAGGAAAATACCAAAAATCGCAAAAATTCCTGAAAATTGCAAATATTGCAAAAATTCAGAAAAATTGTAATAATTTCAAAAGATTCCTGAGAATTGCAAAAATCGCAAAAATGCCTAAAAATTGCAAAAATTCCTGATGATTGCAAAATTTTTCTGAAAATTGCAAAAATACCGGAAAATTGTAAAAATTCAAAAAATTCCTGAAAATTGCAAAAATCGCAAAAATGCCTGAAAATTGCAAAAATTGCAAAAATTCCTGAAAATAGCAAAAATTGCAAAAATTCCGGAAAATTGTAATAATTTCAAAAAATTCCTGAGAATTGCAAAAATCGCAAAAATGCCTAGTAATTGCAAAAATTACAAGGTTAGGTTACTAGATCTGGTCACATCTTAGGTTAGGTTACTAGATCTAGTAACATATCTTAGGTTAGGTTACTAGATCTGGTAACATATCTTAGGTTGGGTTACTAGATCTGGTAACATATCTTAGGTTAACCTAAGATATGTTACTAGATCTGGTGACATATCCTAGGTTAGGTTACTAGATCTGGTAACATATCTTAGGTTGGGTTACCAGATCTGGTAACATATCTTAGGTTAGGTTACTAGATCTGGTAACATATCTTAGGTTAGGTTACTAGATCTGGTAACATATCTTAGGTTAGGTTACTAGATCTGGAAAATAGCAAAAAAATAGGAAAATAGCAAAAATCGCAAAAATTCCTGAAAATTGCAAATATTGCAAAAATTCCGAAAAATTGTAAAAATTTCAAAAAATTCCTGAGAATTGCAAAAATCGCAAAAATACCTAAAAATTGCAAAATTTTTCTGAAAATTGCAAAAATACCGGAAAATTGTAAAAATTCAAAAAATTCCTGAAAATTGCAAAAATCGCAAAAATGCCTGAAAATTGCAAAAATTGCAAAAATTCCTGAAAATAGCAAAAATTGCAAAAATTCCGGAAAATTGTAATAATTTCAAAAAATTCCTGAGAATTGCAAAAATCGCAAAAATGCCTAGTAATTGCAAAAATTACAAGGTTAGGTTACTAGATCTGGTCACATCTTAGGTTAGGTTACTAGATCTAGTAACATATCTTAGGTTAGGTTACTAGATCTGGTAACATATCTTAGGTTGGGTTACTAGATCTGGTAACATATCTTAGGTTAACCTAAGATATGTTACTAGATCTGGTGACATATCCTAGGTTAGGTTACTAGATCTGGTAACATATCTTAGGTTGGGTTACCAGATCTGGTAACATATCTTAGGTTAGGTTACTAGATCTGGTAACATATCTTAGGTTAGGTTACTAGATCTGGTAACATATCTTAGGTTAGGTTACTAGATCTGGAAAATAGCAAAAAAATAGGAAAATAGCAAAAATCGCAAAAATTCCTGAAAATTGCAAATATTGCAAAAATTCCGGAAAATTGTAAAAATTTCAAAAAATTCCTGAGAATTGCAAAAATCGCAAAAATACCTAAAAATTGCAAAATTTTTCTGAAAATTGCAAAAATACCGGAAAATTGTAAAAATTCAAAAAATTCCTGAAAATTGCAAAAATCGCAAAAATGCCTGAAAATTGCAAAAATTGCAAAAATTCCTGAAAATAGCAAAAATTGCAAAAATTCCGGAAAATTGTAATAATTTCAAAAAATTCCTAAGAATTGCAAAAATCGCAAAAATGCCTAATAATTGCAAAAATTACAAGGTTAGGTTACTAGATCTGGTAACATATCTTAGGTTGGGTTACTAGATCTGGAAAATAGCAAAAAAATAGGAAAATACCAAAAATCGCAAAAATTCCTGAAAATTGCAAATATTGCAAAAATTCAGAAAAATTGTAATAATTTCAAAAGATTCCTGAGAATTGCAAAAATCGCAAAAATTCCTAAAAATTGCAAAAATTCCTGATGATTGCAAAATTTTTCTGAAAATTGCAAAAATACCGGGAAATTGTAAAAATTCAAAAAATTCCTGAAAATTGCAAAAATCGCAAAAATGCCTGAAAATTGCAAAAATTGCAAAAATTCCTGAAAATAGCAAAAATTGCAAAAATTCCGGAAAATTGTAATAATTTCAAAAAATTCCTGAGAATTGCAAAAATCGCAAAAATGCCTAGTAATTGCAAAAATTACAAGGTTAGGTTACTAGATCTGGTCACATCTTAGGTTAGGTTACTAGATCTAGTAACATATCTTAGGTTAGGTTACTAGATCTGGTAACATATCTTAGGTTGGGTTACTAGATCTGGTAACATATCTTAGGTTAGGTTACTAGATCTAGTAACATATCTTATGTTAGGTTACTAGATCTGGTGACATATCCTAGGTTAGGTTACTAGATCTGGTAACATATCTTAGGTTGGGTTACCAGATCTGGTAACATATCTTAGGTTAGGTTACTAGATCTGGTAACATATCTTAGGTTAGGTTACTAGATCTAGTAACATATCTTAGGTTAGGTTACTAGATCTGGTAACATATCTTAGGTTGGGTTACTAGATCTGGGAAAATAGCAAAAAAATAGGAAAATAGCAAAAATCGCAAAAATTCCTGAAAATTGCAAATATTGCAGAAATTCCGAAAAATTGTAAAAATTTCAAAAAATTCCTGAGAATTGCAAGAATCGCAAAAATACCTAAAAATTGCAAAAATTCCTGATAATTGCAAAATTTTTCTGAAAATTGCAAAAATTCCGGAAAATTGTAAAAATTCAAAAAATTCCTGAAAATTGCAAAAATAGCAAAAATGCCTGAAAATTGCAAAAATTCCTGAAAATAGCAAAAATTGCGAAAATTCCGGAAAATTGTAATAATTTCAAAAAATCCCTAAGAATTGCAAAAATCGCAAAAATGCCTAATAATTGCAAAAATTACAAGGTTAGGTTACTAGATCTGGTAACATATCTTAGGTTAGGTTACTAGATCTAGTAACATATCTTAGGTTAGGTTACTAGATCTGGTAACATATCTTAGGTTGGGTTACTAGATCTGGAAAATAGCAAAAAAATAGGGAAATAGCAAAAATCGCAAAAATCCTGAAAATAGCAAAAATCGCAAAAAATTCCGGAAAATTGCAAAAATTGCAAAAAGTCCGGAAAATTGTAAAAATTTCAAAAAATTCCTGAGAATTTCAAAAATCCTAAAAATGCCTAAAAATTGCAAAAATTCCTGATTATTGCAAAAATTTCTGGAAATTGCAAAAATTTCGGAAAATTGTAAAAATTCAAAAAATTCCTGAAAATTGCAAAAATCGCAAAAATGTCTGAAAATTGCAAAAATTGCAAGAATTCCTGAAAATTGCAAAAATTGCAAATTCCGGAAAATTGTGAAAATTTCAAAAAATTCCTGAGAATTGCAAAAATCGCAAAAATGCCTAATAATTGCAAAAATTACAAGGTTAGGTTACTAGATCTGGTAACATATCTCAGGTTAGGTTACTAGATCTAGTAACATATCTTAGGTTAGGTTACTAGATCTGGTAACATATCTTAGGTTAGGTTACTAGATCTGGTAACATATCTTAGGTTGGGGTTACCGGATCTGGTAACATATCTTAGGTTAGGTTACTAGACCTGGTAACATATCTTAGGTTAGGTTACTAGATCTAGTAACATATCTTAGGTTAGGTTACTAGATCTGGTAACATATCTTGGGTTGGGTTACTAGATCTGGAAAATAGCAAAAAAATAGGAAAATACCAAAAATCGCAAAAATTCCTGAAAATTGCAAATATTGCAAAAATTCCGAAAAATTGTAATAATTTCAAAAAATTCCTGAGAATTTCAAAAATCGCAAAAATGCCTAAAAATTGCAAAAATTCCTGATAATTGCAAAATTGCAAAAATCGCAAAAATGCCTGAAAATTGCAAAAATTACTAGATCTGGTAACATATCTTAGGTTGGGTTACTAGATCTGGTAACATATCTTAGGTTAGGTTACTAGATCTAGTAACATATCTTAGGTTAGGTTACTAGATCTGGTAACATATCTTAGGTTAGGTTACTAGATCTGGTAACATATCTTAGGTTAGGTTACTAGATCTGGTAACATATCTTAGGTTAGGTTACTAGATCTAGTAACATATCTTAGGTTAGGTTACTAGATCTGGTAACATATCTTAGGTTAGGTTACTAGATCTGGTAACATATCTTAGGTTGGGTTACCAGATCTGGTAACATATCTTAGGTTAGGTTACTAGATCTGGTAACATATCTTAGGTTAGGTTACTAGATCTGGTAACATATCTTAGGTTGGGTTACTAGATCTGGTAACATATCTTAGGTTAGGTTACTAGATCTGGTAACATATCTTAGGTTGGGTTACCAGATCTGGTAACATATCTTAGGTTGGGTTACCAGATCTGGTAACATATCTTAGGTTAGGTTACTAGATCTGGTAACATATCTTAGGTTAGGTTACTAGATCTAGTAACATATCTTAGGTTAGGTTACTAGATCTGGTAACATATCTTAGGTTGGGTTACTAGATCTGGAAAATAGCAAAAAAATAGGAAAATACCAAAAATCGCAAAAATTCCTGAAAATTGCAAATATTGCAAAAATTCAGAAAAATTGTAATAATTTCAAAAGATTCCTGAGAATTGCAAAAATCGCAAAAATTCCTAAAAATTGCAAAAATTCCTGATGATTGCAAAATTCTTCTGAAAATTGCAAAAATACCGGAAAATTGTAAAAATTCAAAAATTCCTGAAAATTGCAAAAATCGCAAAAATGCCTAAAAATTGCAAAAATTGCAAAAATTCCTGAAAATAGCAAAAATTGCAAAAATTCCGGAAAATTGTAATAATTTCAAAAAATTCCTGAGAATTGCAAAAATCGCAAAAATGCCTAGTAATTGCAAAAATTACAAGGTTAGGTTACTAGATCTGGTCACATATCTTAGGTTAGGTTACTAGATCTAGTAACATCTTAGGTTAGGTTACTAGATCTGGTAACATATCTTAGGTTGGGTTACTAGATCTGGTAACATATCTTAGGTTAGGTTACTAGATCTAGTAACATATCTTAGGTTAGGTTACTAGATCTGGTGACATATCCTAGGTTAGGTTACTAGATCTGGTAACATATCTTAGGTTGGGTTACCAGATCTGGTAACATATCTTAGGTTAGGTTACTAGATCTGGTAACATATCTTAGGTTAGGTTACTAGATCTAGTAACATATCTTAGGTTTGGTTACTAGATCTGGTAACATATCTTAGGTTGGGTTACTAGATCTGGAAAATAGCAAAAAAATAGGAAAATAGCAAAAATCGCAAAAATTCCTGAAAATTGCAAATATTGCAAAAATTCCGAAAAATTGTAAAAATTTCAAAAAATTCCTGAGAATTGCAAAAATCGCAAAAATGCCTAAAAATTGCAAAAATTCCTGATAATTGCAAAATTTTTCTGAAAATTGCAAAAATTCCGGAAAATTGTAAAAATTCAAAAAATTCCTGAAAATTGCAAAAATAGCAAAAATGCCTGAAAATTGCAAAAATTGCAAAAATTCCTGAAAATAGCAAAAATTGCGAAAATTCCGGAAAATTGTAATAATTTCAAAAAATTCCTGAGAATTGCAAAAATCGCAAAAATGCCTAATAATTGCAAAAATTACAAGGTTAGGTTACTAGATCTGGTAACATATCTTAGGTTAGGTTACTAGATCTAGTAACATATCTTAGGTTAGGTTACTAGATCTGGTAACATATCTTAGGTTGGGTTACTAGATCTGGAAAATAGCAAAAAAATAGGAAAATAGCAAAAATCGCAAAAAATCCTGAAAATAGCAAAAATCGCAAAAATTCCTGAAAATTGCAAAAATTGCAAAAAGTCCGGAAAATTGTAAAAATTGCAAAAAATTCCTGAGAATTTCAAAAATCCTAAAAATGCCTAAAAATTGCAAAATTCCTGATTATTGCAAAAATTTCTGGAAATTGCAAAAATTTCGGAAAATTGTAAGAATTCAAAAAATTCCTGAAAATTGCAAAAATCGCAAAAATGTCTGAAAATTGCAAAAATTGCAAGAATTCCTGAAAATTGCAAAAATTGCAAATTCCGGAAAATTGTGAAAATTTCAAAAAATTCCTGAGAATTGCAAAAATCGCAAAAATGCCTAATAATTGCAAAAATTACAAGGTTAGGTTACTAGATCTGGTAACATATCTCAGGTTAGGTTACTAGATCTAGTAACATATCTTAGGTTAGGTTACTAGATCTGGTAACATATCTTAGGTTAGGTTACTAGATCTGGTAACATATCTTAGGTTGGGTTACCGGATCTGGTAACATATCTTAGGTTAGGTTACTAGATCTGGTAACATATCTTAGGTTAGGTTACTAGATCTAGTAACATATCTTAGGTTAGGTTACTAGATCTGGTAACATATCTTAGGTTGGGTTACTAGATCTGGAAAATAGCAAAAAAATAGGAAAATAGCAAAAATCGCAAAAATTCCTGAAAATAGCAAAAATCGCAAAAATTCCTGAAAATTGCAAAAATTTCAAAAATTCCGGAAAATTGTAAAAATTTCAAAAAATTCGTGAGAATTGCAAAAATCGCAAAAATGCCTAAAAATTGCAATAATTCCTGATAATTGCAAAAATTTCTGAAAATTGTAAAAATTCTAAAAATTCCTGAAAATTGCAAAAATCGCAAAAATTCCTGAAAATTGCAAAAATTGCAAAAATTCCTGAAAATTGCAAAAATTTCTGAAAATTGCAAAAATTGCAAAAAATTCTGAAAACTGCAAAAATCTCAAAATTGCCTTGAAATTCCTAAATTTCTGAAAATTGCAAAAATCGCAATTAACAGGTCTCACCTTTCTCAAATATGTTAGGTTTTGTATCCCTTTCATGATCTGGCAATATTTCACAAATAGGTAGGAATTCTACGAGCCACAGAAACACAAAACACGACCCAGCCTTTCAACTTTTCATTAACAACTGAACGAATAGAAATAAAATAAAACGGCAAATGAAAAAATTCACCGCGTATTATGAAACCTTTTCATAGTAATAATGGGTAGGCAGCATTAATTTGGCGCCTGTTTTGGAAGTTGATGTTTCATTTCATGAAATCAACGTTTAGTGTTAATTGAAACAATGAAAACCATTCATTATTTGATTATGTTTGTTGTTGATAGATCTATGACGAAAAGTTTATTGCTCCAATGATGAAAAACATAGATCAATAAACATCAAACGTGTATTCAATGAATTTTTTCATCACATGAATAAAAAAATGATTAACTTTTGATGTTTTTTGTTCATTGTTCAATGTTGTCTCGTTCATTGTTTCAGTGTCTTGCGGTATGAACCCATCATCAGAAATGATTGTAATAATCATCGATTCGTAATATTAAAATGTTCAAAAAATTGACGACTGCCGTTCATTAACTTTACGTACAAAATTATTTTCTGTGTATAAAGGTACTGAAATGCACCATATGTTTATGATTCAACTTTTTCTTTATTCTGACCCAAAGAATATGACATTGAAGTTTCATGCAACGTAAATGAAATATTCAGGGGCATATACATGAGAGATAATCTTTCTATCGATAAATATATATTGAATTTTATGAAAGTATTATTGTCATGGCAAACAATCGAAGGAAGGAGTGAGAGATTTTCTCTACTTTCCCTGATTCGTATTCATTCATCAATAAAAACATTTCCCGAATGTATATTAGAGTGATCAATACACGACTACAGTATAAAGACGATTTGGTTTGAAAAAGAAACAAGAAAACTCGAAAATTATCTGACGGTATGGTGACGGTGAGAGTTGTCAAAGTATAAAAGTGTGTTGATTGAAAGCAAGGTATATTTTTTGTAGGTTATTGGGATAGTTAGGTAGCTTTTCATCACTACAAATGCCTGGTGATTGGTCAGATTCAGGAAATTGAGGAAATATAATTTGATCTTGAAATAGGCGTGTATTAATCTGTATAAAAACACTTTATTCCCATTATTGGTTGTAGATTCCGTTATTCATATATGACAAGTTGAATCTGAAACATTCTTTACGAGTTCGGGAGGTGAATAATCATTTCCACACACACTATATACGGCCACAAAGTAAAGTGTTAGGACCTATTCACAGTGAAGTTGCGAATGACTCGACCTGACGCTGGCATCTAGTGGCCAGAGTCGATTTATACGCCATCTGGCGGCGATCCAGCCCGCCCAAACGATTTTCGGGAAGTTCAGAACAATAAATAGATAGATACGCATTCGAAATATATATCGAGGCAGTTATATAGGGTGTTCCGAAATCACAATCACAAAGATTTCAACCACAGATTCTAGCAGAAGTAGTGAAAAATATTTATATAAACATGTGATCAGAAATGGTTCCCTGGGGAATTATAGCCCCAGATGATGTTTTTTTGTGAATCTTTCTGGAACCCTCTGTGTTGAGATAACGGAATTTCGTATATACATACGAGGCGTTGACATTTTTTTGAAAAAAAAATAATTTTGCTCATATAAAGAGTAGGCTGAGATCGATTTTCATAATTTTTGGCATGACATGTTCTGTGACCGTGAGTCACGTTTTGAGATGTTTTTGATCATCATCAGTGACCTGCAAGTGTTTCAAACAACCATGTTGCAGTACGAATTTGGTGATAACTTTTCAGAGGTCAAACTGAATACTTCCAGTTTTTTTTCCAGAAAGATATTCCCTTCAGAAATATTTTTTGTATCGTGTTAATTTCTGAAAATTAATCTAATTAGTCGGACTGTTTATTGATCATGGCTACAATGTATTCATATTGTGAACAAACTGATATGTTGCTGGCCCTCGCGGGCTTTATAAGAACTCTCGCGTTACAAATGAGTGATAACTATTCAGAACCTAAGGTGAGAACATTAACGCCTTGTACCAACTCAACGAAACGATTTTGGATATAGGTTAGTGGGCTTAAATCAAATTATTTTTATCTCAGGATACAATCGAGCCATGTCCCAACCAGATTATTTCTTATTTAAATGCATAAGATGCCTCATATCAGATAATATTTATTTGCAAATGAACTTCGAGACTTATCAAGAATTGACACGATACAAAAAATATTTCTGAAGGGAAAAACTTTCTGACAAGAAAAACTGTGTTGAAAAAAGAAAAACTGAGAGTTTCCAGTCTGACTTCTGAAAAGTTATCACCAAATTGGTACCGCAACATGGTTGTCTGAAACACTTGCAGGTCACTGATGATGATCAAAACCATCTCAAAACGTGACTTACAGTCACAGAACATGCAATGCCAAAAATTATGAAAATCGATGTCAGCCTACTCTTTTTGTGAGCAAATTCTTTTTTCCTAAAAAAACATCAACGCCTTGTACCAACTGAACGAGACGATTTTAGATATAGGTAAGTTGGCCAAAATCAACTTGTTTTTATCCGAGGAGTCCATAGCCGAGCCATGTCCCATGCTTCAACCTTTAACAGACACCCTGTATAATTTTCAATGAAGAATAATACTCTTGTTTAGTTTCGATAACACTCACCATTTTCGAGATGAATCGATTTCGAAAGTCTGCTTCGTAACGAAAATAGTGCTTTTGAACTTTGATCTAGATGAGTTTCAACCGGAAATTCGCAATTTTTCAATCATGGCGGAGAGATTATAGGTAGCAATTTATTTATTCTTTACTTCTGAGACACAATGTGTATAGATTCCGAATCCTTGTGGAATTTTACGTTGATCTAGATAGGTTTCAACCGAAAATTCGCAATTTTCCTAATAATATGGTACCGAATTCTCCAAATGATATCAAAGAATTAGTGAGAATGGCTTAAGCGGAAAAAGTACTCTGAAACTGGTCGTATCTGTACTTTGTAGATCATGATTAGGTGTTGAGGTGTGAAGTAGATTTCTGCACGAAATAAGAACCTGAGTTTTTGTGAAGCAGCTTTCACGAAGGAGAAAAAAAACTAAAAATCACGCCTTTTGTAGTTTCAAACTACTCATTTGATTCAATATTCGTATCTGAAGATGAGGTATATTCTGATTCAACGATGATCGAATTATCTGCTGAACATGTTCCGAGTATAAGCTTGTGCAACTAATCCCGAAAACATCCGAAACTTTGGCAATGGAATATACAGAGTCCGGTATTAGGGGTGTGAACTGGTCGTGAGTTATTTAGACCCTGTTAACTCGTAGGTGGTTATTATAATGAACCTGTTAATATTTGATAACCTCGATGAAGAGCCGTCGACACCCCTACCCCTACCCCTACCCACCCCCTAACCCGCGCGGTGCTGCCAGTTTAACGCGTTTCGTAAATTGAACAATACTGACGTGATTGAAGTAATATCCGATATACGTACAATCTAATCTGTTGATTTGAATTTGCCATGGCCCAGTTCACTTCGGTTTGATTGTGATTTGATTTTCGATCTATAATTTATTGTTAATGAAGTTGTTTTCATTTGTTTCACCATATTTCTATTGCCATGAAAACAATACGTCGTTCACTTAATGTTTTACTCTCAACAGTTCTCAACAACACTCATACACCGCCTTTGTTTTACTCCAGGAATCGAACGATTCAGTTATTGATTTCGACATCGAGTATAACCAATGATCCGATGCTCTCTGACCTCGGAAAATTATTTTCTGATGATAAATCAGAAATCACAATCTGATACATTGAGACTTCATTGTGGAACAGACTCGTAATTCTTTTCAAAATTTGCAATTGGAAGAGAATTGATGACATTTTTTATATTTAGTTCATCTATATTTTTCAATACAAAGTTCGGCAAACACTGGAGATGAACAATTCTATTTTCACTCAAGGGTTGTTCAGATACAAGAAACACCATAGCTAAGTGTACAGTGAGGAGGCGATATTTCGCAAATTTTTGGCACAGTTGTAACTCATATAGGCCGTCAAACAATGCCTCATTTGATACAAAATACTCACATACCAACAAAATGAAAGTATGAACAATTTCGTTTTTTATCAGTCAAAGAATGAATGTATCAAGATATGTTAATTTTATGCTTTCTGATTCTCCAAACGAGAGCAGAAGCTTGAAATGATGTTAAGTCGTCTAAAACCACAAAACTCTAGTAAATCACTGTGATAGAGATGCCTTCGTTCATCACGGATATCATTGTCTTCCTTCAGGCAAATATTTCTATTGGCCATATTTTCGTCAATTCAATATCAATTTATCCTAGTTCTAATGATGAATAAATAACTGTTTTGAAATAACCATGTTACATAGAATATATTTTCTCAGAATTAGATATATTATTTTACGATATAATATCACAGATATATTTCATTATTCTGTGCATGGTATTAGATAGGAAAATAGTTGTCTAGATATTTGAACAAAAGGTATTGTACATTTATTTTGATTAGGTATTTCCTATATTCGACAGATATAGTTCAGTATTTGTGGTTTTAGCTAGGAATGAAGTTGTTTCCTGTTAGATATTACAATCAATATTTCCTTATTTCCCAATAAAAAGTGTAAAGCAATCCAGCAGTAGGTATAGCTGCTAGAGTACAATATACTCATTTTTCAGAACCTATATAACCAGACAAAGCAGGTTAACTTGATGATGACGTCACGGTAACTTTATTATGGCGTCACGGCTTACTTGTGAAGCTTGTCAGTTTTTGTTTATTGTTTGGTTTTAGTAGTAATACTAATATATTGAATAAGGAATTCATCAACTATAACAAAAATATATCATAGATAGGAACTATGAACTCACCTAATTGGCACAATTTGCTACGTATGCACATTTACTATGATTCAAATATTAATTTATTATCTCATCATATTGTTTATCAACAATATGATGAGATTTCTTATTGAAAAATACTTCGTATGAATCCATGATTATCTCTTCAAGAGTTATAATTACTTTTTATTATCAATTATAAGAACAACAAGAGCCCAATCCATGGTTTGTGTGGTTGGTTGACTATTACGTCATAGTTTGGAATATACTTTGAGCTTCAAGGAAAATTGACTTAACTTATATGTTGACTCGGTTTGTATGGTTAACTTCGAATGAAAATTACTAAAATTATTAACTAAAAAATCAAAGATCAGTCACGAAACAGTTGATTTTGTCTACTCGCCCAAATAAAAATAATATTTCATGAAAAGTGATTCATCGACATTTTAGTCGAGAAAATGGAGGCCCGCAGCGTACACCTACCTATATTATTTAGGATAGTAGCAAGCTGCAAGACGATTCGATGGTCATCCAAACAACCTCCACAGCCTAAGAAAAACAAAAGAGCCGGTCTCGGTGGCGCAAAGCGACAGGTGGCGGCGCGAGGCGGTTCGAGCATTGGCCGCCGAGGAGCCAATGCCGCCTCCACTCGCCCCGACTTATCCCACCACGTGAATTTGCTTCTTCGAGGGCAGGACCGGGCTCGAATATAAGTCGAGTTATTTTTGTTCAAAGGATTCCCAGATATGCCTAAATCTTTTGTGAGAAATTCAGAACTTCGAATGCTCCATATTTCATCTGTGGAGTTCCAACATAATAATTTGAGCACCTCGTAGCAGTTATTTGATGAAAGACGGCACGGTTGACGTATGAAATCACTTAATGATCCAGTCAGTGATATCTTCTATCATTCTCTTTTCTTTCTGTCTCTGGAAATTGTCTCAGTTACTAAGTCATTTTTTTCATCTTCTTTTCTTTTCCAAGATATTCTCCTGCATGTAACTCAAAAATATCTACTGAGAATTGAGTCTCCGATGAGGCTTTTCATCTCAGATTTTTAGATATTGCCAATAGACTTTTGTTGTTCTTTATCATCAATAGCATTCTAATGTGGGCAAATCTGTTACTATTCAATTGTTTATTTTCCGTTTTTTTGGCTTCAGTTTCTTGGATTAGGTACTTCTTCTCTTCCTCTATCGTTTTTTTTTAATCTCAGATAATGCCACATCATACTCTGAAGCTTAATAATTTACACCAACCTGACCTTCATTTTGACGAAAATTCAACGCAAAAACTCAAATTACGCTCGAAGTTCTGATCCTGACTTCTTGTTTGATGAACAGTGTTCTTGCCCGAATCGCCATGTGTAAACTCACATATTGAGACCACACATTGGATTTGAACATAACTATAAGATGTACATATGGAAATATGGCGCTAGTGCTGGGAAAAATAGAGCTAGCATAGGTGTACTACGTATAGGACATTAGGCATGTATGGGTTAGATCGTCTCTTGAAAGGACGAAAACGCTTTAGCAAAAAAATGAGGATGACAGACTCACTTCAATATAGTTTGACCCCTACAAGAAGTCCTACGATATTTTCCTAAAACATCCTGAAACTTGATCAACTCATGCGCTGGGCAAAAACTATGGTGAATGATATGTGAAGAGTAGAGTTTTCGCATATTTTTCACTTTCCGATGAATTCCGGTTTCACTGGAGATGGCTCCAGTTTTGAATTTTTAAATGGAACACCCTGTATATTGTAACAGTTTTTTCTTTGTTAACCCAACTCCGATACGACGTTTTTTCGAACTATGTCGCTTATCAAACTCGCTTATCTTTCTAATGAGCCATCCCAAAACAATATAGTAAACTTTAAGCCAATTCGATGGAAAGCCAATTTCCCATGTCATGCGGGGTCCTTTCAAGAGTCATCTGTTTCTTGGTTTGCTAGAAACATCTAATTAGCGTTCATCGTGAGAAACCCTATATATGGATCCGTCCCTGCAAATCTCTTACTGCGAAGCCAAAGAAAGTCGACTTTCCGCCGTAGGAGGTTCCCCGAGTGCATACGTCGACCAATGATCCGGGCCGGAAGGCGATCTCCCGCTGCCTTTTCTTCCTTTTTCCACTATTTCCCGGAATCCGCGAACCCGATACGGACGGCCGGAACGGGGAAAACCCACCGACTGGAATTTATTTATATTCGCCGCAATTTTTCGACAGGCCGATGCTCGCTGCAGGTGAACATTCCCCCCTTGACTTTACAGGGCAAGTCTGATGGGTTTTGAGGGACCTTTTGATGGGTCTGGCACTCTGGAATTATTGCGAGCGTATATATGTACACGGAGATGCCGGCGGAATACTGATTCGCTCCTAATTTCGGAAAGATCCTTGCATGCATGTCTAAGTTGTAAGTAGAGTGCAGTGTAGATCGTTCGATGGGGTATCGAAACGTTCTACCAATCTACCAAGCACATTATGCAGAGTTGCAGATTCTCAGTATTGATGAATTATAATCCTACACCACGTAATTTTGTAGCAGCAGAACTCGAGTAACTGATCGTAAATAGTGCCAATTTTCACAAAATCCATAAAATTCCAAATATCTCGAAAACTAATTACATTTCACCAAGATTATATCTTTATATTTTGGAAATCCATATGATGAGATGGCCTATTGATCATTCGAAGAAAGACGTTGACTTTTGATACACTTTGTATATTGATACTGGAAAGTTTAGTGAATTAATATACACGTCAAAATCAACATATTTTATGTTGAAATGATAAAAAACTACCTACAAATATCATACATATCTGATTAATTTCGTTCGAAGATATCACAAAAAAATTGTGGAAAAATCAATTTCACAAACTTTAAGAAATACGAGATCGTCGATGAAGTTAATTTTCATTGTTTTGCATATATCGTCTTTGATTCATCTTACCATCGAATATGTTCCATCAGTTATGCCACTTGAAGATATGACATTAGCCAAAAAAATTTCGACATACGGTTTTCTTGTTGGGAAGAGAAATTCATTCGATTAATACACATCTATTCTATTAACCAATGAGATTTCTTTGATTTCCTACGACCGACCAATCACCAGGCATTTGTAATGATAAAAAGCTACTTAGCTTTTCAATAAACTGATAAAAACCTTACTTCCCATCGTCTTTCGTCAACGCACTATCCAGAGGCATTTTGCTTGGTCTCAAAACGATTAAGGCTAACGTTCCTGTTGGAATTCCACCCAACATTCTAAAAAAATGTGCAACAGAGCTGACATCGATTATCTGCAACTTATTCACCATCTAGTACAAGTCGGGTATGTTTCCATCTTGCTAACCAATATAGCCAATTCCCAGAAAAGGGAACAGAAACCTGCCAAAAAACTATAGGAATATTGCCCTGTTATCAGTTATCTCCAAAGTTATGAAGAAAGTCATCAAAATTGAGCTTATCAAATATCTGGAAGGCTCAGAAATCATTAATAATATAGACAATACGAAGATCAACTGAAGATTTCCTTGCCTACGTCACCCATATATTTCTTCTAGATTTTCCATTTCTTCCCAGGAAACGAAGAACTTACGACGAAGGTAGGTCAACGCTGTCAATGGAGATCTTGCTGAAATTACAGCCTGCGAAACCAACAACCTATAGTTGAAATCAACGCCACCAAACCTTATGCTTGTACCTTCTCTAGAAAGGCGGAACTCCGTATGCCTGATATAATTATGACTAGTACCATCATTCCCACCAATACCATACATATTCGGTATTTCCATCAGCAATACTCTTTCATAGGTATATCATGTCCAATCCATCGCGAAAGCTGATTCACAAAAACTCGGATTTTTATTCCGTGCGACAATCTACTTCACACCTCAACAGCTTCTCTTGATCTACAAGGCACATATAATACACGGCTTGTTCTCACATCATTATGGCGTTCAGCACGTTCAGAGAACATCGTGAGAACCAAGGAAAATAAGGTAGGAATTGGTGTTCTTCTTAATTTCTGGAGGTTATATGCCTCGGGGAACACCTCCTTGGCAATTTGTTCCAGAGCCTCGCTGTTCGTTGGATGAACGAGTCTTTGGAAAGAGATGTTCTGCAGGTCTCCAAAGTGGGGACTGCCAAGGGAGGAACAATTGTTGATATATCAGAAAAGCATCGTCCATGAAAATATCTATAAAATAGAGCCAGATCGCCAACTTTTCTACGATGTTCCAAAGAAGTGAGTGATTATGTGAGCGAGGCATCACTCACGAGACGAATTGCCCTTGTTTGGACAGAATCCAACAGTTTCAGTGTACGTTTGGGTGCTACACTCCAAATATGGGAACATTATCCCAGGACAGGTCGAATTTGTGCCTTATAGATCATAAACAGCTGACCGGAAGAAGTGAAATAGCTCCTGGCCTGAAACAGAAAACCAAGTTTTTGGGATGCACTTCTAGCAATTCATCTCACGTGATTTTTCCAAGGAAGGTTATTGCTGATAGTAATCTCAAGCATCGAAATGGATGTCTTCAAAGGTATGGTTACTCCTGACAAGCTTATGTTGGTCACAGTGAGATCGGCTTTTCTAGAGAAAAGGCATGCTTGTGATTCGTTTGCATTGAAATTTACCAAGTTATTGGATCCCCATTCGAGAATAGGCATGCTTGTGATTCGTTTGCATTGAAATCTACCAAGTTATTGGATCCCCATTCGAGAATTGTTGCAAAGTCCATATTTATGTTGTTAACATTTCTATCTCGTTCGTTTCTGATTTGCCTGGCTGGTATTGGAGCCCTGGAAGAGAAGGCGGTATGGAGGGTACTATCATCCGCGAAACTGTGTACTGGACATGAAATTGCTTCCAACAGATCGTTGATACGGAGTAGAAATATCGTTGGTGTTAGATTTGATCCTTGCGGAACACCAGCATTTATGATAAGAGAGTCAGGAAAGGATAATATACTGTGGTATAGTATATCCAATATCAATTGCAGAATATCCCGCACTGTGCGGCGTCGGCGTGTTTGAAGTTTCCTTTGAGGTGACTGCAGGTGCGGTACAAGATTTTGCAATTGTTTTTGGATGAACTATACCGCTGACGATTTTCTGTCGTGTTCTAATGGAAGCATTTCTTTGGGATTTCAATTTGAGAAATCTAGAAGGAATAACAAATACAAACAAAAAACTCTATGCATTTTCTCATCGCAATGAACGTCATAGTATTTTCACTAGGAACGAGTGTTTTTGTCTATTCAGAATGCAAAAGTTGTAGCGCAGAACGACAGCCCCCTGCAGGCCAAATCGAAAGAAATAAACTCCGCAACAGTGACTCTACAAGGAATTCGACTCTGCCAACGCTGAAGAGGCAGAGGAAGGCAGAGGGAGTACGGAAAAATCGGAGTTTCACGCGTCATTAGAGTGGGCGACTCCCAGCGATCGGAACGCGGGCAAGGAAAATTGAGAAACACTTTATCTGGCTCACGCTACGATGATTTTTAATATGGGCCAGCTTGTGTGCCGTATATCAGGACCAGGAGCTGCTAGGAGAGTGCGTCTGACGTCGCGCCGAACGGCATCGCATCGCATTGCATGGCCGGTCGATGGACTCACTTCTGACCGCATATAAATTGCTCAAATGGACAAGTGGACCGATAGAATTCATGCTGATTTTTTTTAGATTCCTTATCAGAAAGCAGTATCCTTTTCGATATCCACTGTGGAAATATTATCAGAGTTTTACAGATTCAATCTTTGGAAGGAGTCCATGGTAACTCAAAGTGGAGTGGTATATTTCATAGATGAAGAAACCCAAAGTCATCTCTACAACATTTATTTGACGATCAGAGATCGATCACATAGAGGTAAGGTAAGGTGAGTAAGTACCTTTCATTGTATCTATATCCTATCTCATTGTTGATTTTTCTAGAACTAATTCTTGTATTCGGCTGATGATGGGCTTATATGAGCCCGAAACATGTACCTCTATGAGATCGATCTCTGATCGTCAAATAAATGTTGTAGAGATGACTTTGAGTTTCTTCATCTATGTTTCACAGATTTGTCATACCAAGTTGTCCAAAAACATTCCCCACACGCCAATATCTCGAAGTGGTTTTTAAATTTTTTTTTGCCAAAAATGATATTATTTCTTTCTCATCTTGAAAACGGTAGCAGATTCGTTTCTATGTTAGAAAATCTCCATTTTTCGAAAAATGCATGAAGTTCAATTTGGTTCTGCTTCAATGATAAGCTATCGAAATTGTAATTCCTTCACTAATAGGATCTACTGCAAAATTCAATATCATGATCCAATTTTGTGATTTCCTTAGTACACAGGGTGTCCCATAAGTCATAGATCAACAGAAGTGGGGCGGTAGGGGAGGCATTTCCAGTCGAACTAACAGTATATGTGGTTATCAAATTGTTGATGGTTAAAAAATTGAATTTGAAAAGAAGTGATAACAAAAAAGTCGTTCTGAATAACCCCATATCTTATACCATTTCGGAATCTGTATTAAATGAGAAAATGTCTTTTATAATTGGGCATCATTGTGGGATAGTGTTTGAATCTGCCAGTGGCATTCGAAAATCAATTGAAATATTTCATTAAATGACAAAATTTAAAGAAAACAATAGCAGAGGTCATGAATTTATTTCTGGGGAAAGGTGCATCCATGCAGATGAAATTTGTGTGAGAGAAATTCATGAATGTGAATTTATTTGACCATCCTACAACTCCACTTCTTTCTATCCATGACTTATGATGAGTCAATTTTAGGGCGCTCAAGCAAGGAGGTTAAAACTTTCCAAAACTTGCTGAAATGCTGATAATTCTATGATATTTCAGAAAATTTGAATTTTACAACATGTACGACGTACGTGTATGAGAAAGATAAGTTTCGAAACCATTAGAAAAAAATGAAAAATTCACGCTAGAATACACGTGCACCTGAATTTCTTCGTTCTTGCAACAATTTTTCGAACAGTTTTGGTGTGTAATAACTGGAGAACTTCTATAAATATTGAGTGATAAATCTTGATGAAAGATATGCAGAAAATTATCAGAAATTTGAGTGGCCCACTATTCTATTCAGCACTACGACATACGTCACAAACATTCGGATATTCTCGCAACATGCGATTATTATTTGAAAATAATAAAATGATTTTGATTTCAATTGGAAGCAGTCGAATATTCAGTTCTCAAAAAATGGTTTTTAATGAAATGAGATTTTATAAATAATATGAGTTATGAAAAAGGAACTACACTTGAGCGGCAAACTAACACATGCGTATTGTCCTATTTTCACCCCATTTTCCAGAGATAGCATATTAAAATTGTTCCTGGCAATTTCGATATCACGAAATGTCCCTCTTCTACTGGCGAGCAGTGGAAATCGCTGACCGCAACGCGGTACGCTCCGATTACTCGCTTATCTCCCAGATACAACCAACAACACAATCATTCAAATATTCAACATTGCGGAAATATCGGCATGTTCGAGAGGTATTTGATGGCTCGAATTCGATCTCTGGATCCATCCGAAATACAATCATGTCCGAAAGCTATTTAGTTGCGAGAAGAGACGAGAACCATAACAGGCAGATGGAAATTGATTTCAATAGTAGTTATGATGGGGAGTATCAGTAGTAACTACACTATGATATGATGTATCAGAATATTTGATTATAATTGCACAAGTTTGAAAAAATTACCGATAATTTTGCAAAAAAGTGTGTTATCTAAAAATTGCAAGTTTATTTTCATATTTTGGCGAAAGCGAGCAAAAGCGAATATTGAGATGTATCGCTAGAATTCCAAATAGAGAATCGTGTGGAACCTGTCTCCTCATTTTCCAAAAAGAAAGTTAAATCTGATACTACTGATCATCTTGGTCTAAAAATGTTCTTCCAGAAAGAATGAAAAATATTGATATACTATCTTCATTCAAATTCGAACTGAAATGTTTTTTACTGGAAGAATGTTTCTCTATAGTATAAAACATTGTATAGTTATTTGAATTCTGTGTGAAATGTATTACTCAGTGTAGTGTTTCATAGTTTGAGCATTAATTCTTTTTTATATATTCATCATTTTATGTATCTTTCTTATTACTATTTCAAATCTTGTACTTATATCTTATTTTAACTCGTTGAGCTAATTTCATTTTTAACCGAAAATTTCGTGACAAGGAATTTTTACTTCTCCCCGTTCGATATCCACTCGTTAGGCACACACCACACACATCTACAGGTGTCATAATTGTTCGTCTGGTACGGCGACACAAAAGCGAAAGTCCTTGTAACAAAATATATTTCCACCAACTGTAGTGGAATAAAGTTCGTCAAGAACTACTGTCAGCATTTTCAGCGCTGTCTCACTCATGTATTTTCTTTAAATTTCGGTGTAAATTTTCTTTCCGAATACCACTCGAATTCTTTCTCGAACACGAATTTCTTGAGAATGTTCCCGATACAAAGATGAACAATTTCCAATAATAGTTAAAGCTCTCGTGGGATTGTAAAAGAGTGAAAATTGTACATGTTTACCTAACCAAATTGTGTTTTTGACAGATTACCATAGCTACTTATGTATTTCAGTAAAAATTTTTCCTGGTGGGAGCTCACCAGCGAGATAAATCGGCAATCTTTTGGCGTTTTAGGGACAAAATGATATTTTGACTTCCTTAAATAGTGATTTCAAGCTACTAAAATGAGTAGAAATCAACGAGTAATCTAAGAATCCATTCGTGCCCAAACTGCATCTACTATATAGAATATCATACCAGTACCTGGGCCAGGATAAGGTGTATGATGGAAGGCTGAGATTCGAAATTTTTGGTGCTGATACGCTTCAACAGTAAGATCTAATTAGCCTAAGGGGTACGCACGGACATACTGACCTTCATCAGAAGGTCACAGAGGTTCGGAAGGGAGAATTAGGAGGAGGAAAAGTAGATATATGTGCAGCAGGGGTCAGTGAAATGGGCTCACTGGTGCCTAATACTTGCTAGGCGACCGCCTCCCTTTTACTACTACTAGGATGATAACCTATATTATATCGCACGTTGAGAACAATAGTGTGACAACTCAAAAAAGTTGATTTTTCAGTTAGAACCACCGTTCTACACTTCTAGATTATCGTGACATCTCTAGGTCCGATAGCTGTTGCGTGACATCGCTGGTCACGTTATTGCACTAGAGGAGAAGGAGGAACTACAGCCGAGCAAGAAAGTGACTTTCTGCGTTGTCACCTATACTTCGCAGGATAAATAATGTGACAAGTCATGAGGTCACCTTATTGTTTGAACACAATTTGAAATTTTTTGAGTTGTCACGTTATTACATTTTCATCATTAAATGAAATAACGAATTAAATGCAACAAATTTTTGAATTGTAACGATAACAATATGGAATATTTCGATTTATCACATTATTGCATGCGTTTCACTTAATGGAATGGAGTAGATAATACGAGTTTTTGGAGAGAGATTGAAATAATAGCAACAAGGTGATAGCCCTTAAAAATAAAAAGGAGAAATACAAAACTAGAATGAAACTTCCGAATCTATGTATAATTTAAATATTTCTCTTTGCATGGAATATCAAGCTCCACGTCATGTTTAAATTCCAATTTTGAAAAATATATTATAATTCCTTCGGATTGAACATTTGGAAAAAAGGGTGTTTGAAAGAATTCCCAAGAATAGCTTCAAATTTGAATTTCATTAATTATAGGTATTTCCTTCTTTCAGAAAATTCAACTACACCTCTGTTGTGCCAGTCACTTACTTCTCTTCCCAAACTATAGCATTTCAACTTCATGCAAATTTTCAATGAATCTTAATGCTATTCACCTCCAAATTTTTCTTCTGCAAATACCTGTTTGTTTCTATTCAGAAACTAAAGAACATAGAAAAACTGTCAAAAGAGGAATGTTCAGCAACCGAAGGGCACGATTTGGATTTTGCTAAAATGGTAGGAACTCAGAGCACATCTTCAATAAATCCAGTCATGAATATAATAGGGTCTACAAAGGAATTGAAATACCTATAATACATGTTATACGGCCATTTTTCGAAATGTAACATCTCAGAAAATTGGTGCTCTTCAGGCGTGACATCACTCAAAATTGTCGAATATGATGTATCAAAACTGTGACATGTCGAAACTATTCATTGAGAAATTGGAGAAAAATATTCGAAAATATTGTAACTAGAAATTTCTCAGGTAAGCTCATGACATAATGATATAATTTGAACTAGATATACTTTTCGCGGTTCACCAGAGACGAATTCATCATCATCAAGAAGTGAAAATCTTCAAAGTCGATTTTCTCAAAACGAAGAATTTTGAATTATCACACTATTGTTCTCATCGTGCGATATGAAAAATTCATTGATGAAATTATAATTTTCTACCACTTGTAGTAACCCGAAGTTGATATAAAATGAAAGAATATAATATTTAACATTCTAAAATAGTATTTTCATGTAACTACCATAGGTAGAAATTACCAATTTGTGAGCTAGGAAGCTATCATTGGTGCCGAAACTACGACCCAAACTAAATTCATTCATGAACCTGTATCAGAACCGAACAACTGAATACATTCTAAAATTTTCTTACCGAATACCACACGAGGTTAAATTATTTTCCAGGATTTTTTCTCTGTCATGAATTTCCGATAATAATTGAAGCTCTCGTGATATTATAAGTGAAAATTTCGTGACAAGGAAGGAAAGCGATAACATCTACAAGAAAATTGACGACAGAACGGGCCTTTTTCCAATTACCGCTCCCCCGTTCGATACCCACTCGTTAGGCACACACCACACACATCTACAGGTGCCATAACCGTTCGTCAGGTACGGGGACACAAAAGCAAAAGCGCCCTATCGCACGTTCTGGACTTCGTGAGGTGTGTTCTTCTGGTTCCCGTTCGGCGTGTCTGGTCTGTTTACCGACCTCGCCGATATTACCTCGTCGTAAAACTAAATTAGATTAGCGGGGATCACGACAGGGGTGGGGGGAGGGGCAAGGGAATGATCCATGAGGAGGGGGGGGGGGGTGATTAGGAAGGAAAAACTGGGGTGATGGAGATGAAGCTTCATCGAGGTGATGTCGTCTGACGTCTGCCATGGATAAATAGTGATTCTCTCCTGACGAGTCCTGATATTGAGCGAGTTTAACGGTATACTGGGTGGTCCTGTTTATAGCAGTCTATTATACGACTGGATTGGTCCCAACATTCTAATATGTAGAAAATTGTCACAAATAAGTAATGATTCCAAAATTATAGTCAAACTCATTGATAATTCAATATTTCCATGAATCCCTATTCGTGCTTCTTAAATTGCACCGAAAAGTTTATGAACAAGTGACATTGACTCTTTAACAACCTATACGACTGAGTGACATCTTGTAGTGCCTCTACATAACCGTTATTATGACCCTGTAGATATTCGATATTTGGAATGATGACAAGAAAAGTCATGAAGTTTTGACGGGTTAAAAATAGAATGTAATTGTGATTTATTGCTGTAATATAAACTCATAGTTTTAGTGGTAATCGCTTACTACAATCTGATAGCAACGTACCGAGAATAAACTAAACAATACCAATACCCCCTCCAAAATGGCTCTATTTATATCGTAAGTACTATTTAACCATTTTATATACTAAAAAAAAACTACTTTTCATACTCCTTAAACTATTAGTGTCTGCATAAGCTGATATGATCTACCCTATCTGAGCTACCCTCAAAGATGATTATCCAGTGGTCTCATCCCATCAGGAAGACTAAGATCGTTACAATATATGTTATGGTGATGTACGTTATTCAAGAAAAATGGAAATTCAGATGAGTATGATTTCCATAATTGAAATAAGGTTTTTCTTATCTGGAATGAATGGTTTACTCATATGAAAACTATTTTATCAACAATTGGAGAAATGGTAATTCACGTACACACATACAACAAGTCCTGAAAAAACTGTTCTCGGACGTGTTCTGTACAAATTTTTTTGGCAATCGTATAGATTAACAAATCAATGAGACACAATTCTTTTTCTACGGCTATAACACAAAATTGCTCTTGATCTAGGGTGTTCGATAAATCAATGAGGAATTTTCTTATGTTATCGATTTCATTTCTGATATCACAATGAAGTGAAGTCACGAGTCTTTCAAATATCATCGATAATTCTTTTAATTTCCTACCAACACTTCTTTATTTGGCAAAAATATGAAAACAAACCGGTTCATTATATCATTATAGTACCGAATGATTGGCTAGAATTACGCATTCCTATTGGTTAAAATAACGAAAACGTCAAATTTTGATATGTAAAAACAACATCGGCATTATTTTAGATTTTTAGGAATTTTCTCTCCTCATTTCGTTTCGTGTACTGAAGAAAAATCCGAAGATTTGCCTCAGAATGTCACTGCTTTTAAAAATGTTCCTATCAGAGAGGCTAAAAGAAAAATTGATCCGATTGTCAGTGACACTTTGTTTTGAAAATGGTTTGGAGAAAATAAAAGTGGGTGCAACTGCAACTAAAACACTGAAGGAACTAGTTCCATGTGGGTCGAGTACAAATATGTTCTTAATTCGACTGATTGAGATATAGGTATTGTTTTAATTTTCGATAGAAGCTAATATTATAAAATCACCTCATATACTTCCACTAATACCTTGATATATGTTAACCAAACTATACTCAAAATATGCCGAAGAGTCAAAATTATCAAATTCGGGATATCCAAAGAGTTCTGAATCAAATATCAAATAGTCCTCTCATTTTTACTGGAATAAATGTTCAGATCCGAACAAACAACCAAAAATAGCCAATACAAACCGGAAATAACATGAATTAATTACGTTACTATGGCAATAACGACTCAATTTGAAGACGTAAACGTTATTTTTCCTACGGTAACGTCTACGTGAAGGTCTATGTATGTACAGTGATTACTTCAAGTCCAAGACGATATTATTTACTAACTGGTTCGTTCACATTAATTAACCCGGTGGTACCAATTTACGACGCAGCCCGTCGCTAATTCTTCGCTCGTAAACATTTTTACTACCCTCCTTAAGGGGATGGGGCGGGAGAGGTGGGAATTTACGGCGCGGCCGATGGCCCGTAGCCGCCTTGATTGGCAACGGTAATGTTGAATATGCGCTAATCGAGCTATTCGGCTCACCTCTATAATGCGGTGACGGAAGCGCGATCCGCAATCCGCTGTGCAATCCGCTGTGCAATCCTCCTTGCGATCCGCTCCCAGCTCCCGCAGGCTTTCGGTTATTGGATGCCAACGTGATGCCGCACGAACTGCACACACGAGGCGGTTCACACAGGAATGAATTCAACTAAAACACACTCTGGTGGCTGGCTACGTATATATTTTTTTATGTTCTGGTTCCCACGAAAAAGGAAATCCTGTAATGTTCAGAGAACATCGTGAGAACCAAGGCAAATAAGGTAGGAATTGGCGTTCTTCTTGAATTTCTGGAGGTTATATGCCTCGGGGAACACCTCCTTTGGCAATGTGTTCCAGAGCCTCGCTGTTCGTTGGATGAACGAGTCTTTGGAAAGAGATGTTCTGCAGTTCTACAAAGTGACCACGAAAGGGTGCGAAGCCTCAACTCGACGGGTCAATCTCGCGGGGACTGCCAAGGGAGGTACAATTGTTGATATTTCAGAAGAGCATCGTCCATGGAAATATCTATAAAATAGAGCCAGATCGCCAACTTTGCTACGGTGTTCCAAAGAAGTGAGTGAGTTTGTGAGCGAGGCATCACCCACGAGACGAATCGCCCTTTTTTGGACAGAATCCAACAGTTTCAGGGTATGTTTGGGTGCTGCAATCCAAATATGGAAACAGTACTCCAGGATAGGTCGGATCTGTGCCTTATAGATCATAAGCAGCTGACTGGAAGTGAAATAGCTCCTGGTCCGAAACAGAAAACCAAGTTTTGGGATGCACTTTTAGCAATTGATCTCACGTGATTTCCCCAAGAAAGGTTAGTGCTGATAGTAATACCAAGCATCGAAATGAATGTCTTCAAAGGTATGGTTACTCCTGACAAGCTTATGTTGGGCACAGTGAGATCTGCTCTTCTAGAGAAAAGGCATGCTTGTGATTCGTTTGCATTGAAATCTACCAAGTTATTGGATCCCCATTCGAGAATTGTTGCAAAGTCCATATTTATGTTGTCAACATTTCTTCCTCGTTCGTTTATGATTTGCCTGGCTGGTATTGGAGCCCTGGAAGAGAAGGCGGTATAGAGGGTACTATCATCCGCGAAGCTGTGTACTGGACATGAAGTTGCTTCCAACAAATCGTTGATATGGAGTAGAAATAGTGTTGGTGCTCTTTGTTGTTATTCTGTTGGATGCATCGAATTTATGTACCCAAATGGTCTAGTTGTTAGAGTCAGAAGGGCCCTGGTTCGAATCGCTGTGGACTTGAAACTTTTTTTAACAACTTTTATTTTCATCGATGTTTTATCACTTCATTCTGGTTTTCCTTCCTCAAGATATATTGAAAGTCGAATGAATAGGTTAGTGCGTTCAGGATGGGTAGTCTCATATTTTTTTCAATTTCGTTGAATAACTTACCGCCTCGTAACTGCACACGGGTTTGTAATAGTGGGAGAGCCGACTGCAAATTTCGACAGTCATCTGATGATGAAATATTATATGTTCCAAATGCATGTAAAAACATTGTATTTCATCCAACGGCACCTGTGCGAATCACTACCATGAGCAAAATAATCGAAACATTGCACTTTTCTGTGCGTTAATTTGCACTCAATTTCGCGATTTGATAACGAGAAAAGAATTATGCCATCCGATACCAATTGAATGGTAGATCTCGAAAATCTACACAACTTAATCTGAGCCAAATCCATTGCATAGCGATTTATTTGCAACCACGGATTCTAGGAACAAAAATAGTAAAAAAAAACATATAAAGATGGGATACGAGGTCGGTTAACTATGAGCGAAGACATAGAACGAAATTGAATGAGATATTTTCTGGTTCATTTTGAATAACCACTAATTTCGTGTTATACCTCGAAATTAGCACTGATTTTGTGTCACTAATCTAAATTAGCAATAATTTCGTGTTACAACAAGAAATAAGTACTAATTCCTAGACATATCTCGAAATTAGCACAAATTTCATGTTACAACTAGAAATTAGCACTAATTTAGTAATACAACTCGAAATTAGCACTAAAATCCCGTGTTAGAACTGGAAATTAGCAATTATTTCGTATCACAACTAAGAATGAGTACTATTTTCGTAACACATTTCGAAATTAGCACAAATTTCATGTTACAACTAGAAATTAGCACTAATTTGGTGTTTCAACTCGAAATTAGCAGTAATCTAGTGTCAGAACTTGCAATCAGAAATAACTCGAAACTAGCACTAATTTCTTGTTTCAACTCGAATTTAGCAATAATTTCGTGTCATATCAAGATCCATATTGAATATAAGTAAATTTTATCGATTAACAAACTTGAATACGTATATGAGACAATTTATGTGAGAATTTGAGTGAAACCTATACCCTCTTCATCTCGAACCTGCCTCGCATCGATATTTATAGCCGAGAGGAGATATGTTTAGGGATATTGGTGTTTTTTATTTTTGCAGGTGAGCCGTAATTCTTATACCGCCTATAATAAAACAAGAAGTACTACACGAACTCGAACGTGCAATAAAATTTCCAATAGCGGAAAAGTTTAGAAGGGATAAAAACCGCAGTCGAAATGACGGGGATCGATGTTTGCACAGAAATTTGTAAACATCCAAAGATTACCGTCTGCATCAAGATATATCTCTATTCACCAAGATAGGGGATGGGCACAGAGATGTTAAAATCGAGTAATCATATTGAAATTTTCACTTATAATATCACGAGAGCTTCAATTATTCGAGAACACGAATATCTTGAAAATTCACCCTGCATCTGTTCCTATTGAATGTCAGTAAATAGTAAATCAGTGACAGTTGTTGCTGAAAATATTTTGGAACGATGTTCTCCTCGAAAATATAGGTGACGTGTTTCAGCGTTTTTATATAATTCGGTTCTGTCGACCTAAAGTTCCGCTGTTTCGTTTCCACTGCCCCACCCTGTATATTCTCAAATGTGATATTTTTTTGAACAAAAATTGTTATGCCTGTATGTCACTATGGTGAATTGTTTCTCGACTTGTATGTGAGAAGCGTTCGATTTCTCCACTATACATATGTGAAAGATATATTTTCAGCCTGTGGTGAATTCTCTCATAATATCTTGGGAGATTTTCTGGAAAAAATCCACCACTCTCCGTGTTCAATTCTCCATCTGGTATTTCGTATACTATACAGGGTGTTTGGTTCACCAACGTATATCTGATAGGTACTGATAGGTTTTTTTTACGAACTTTGAGATATCTCCGTTTGGTCGAACATTTCATCTGATTGTAATTTCTTCTTTTTCAAGGGTTGGATACGATTTTCATAGATATTGAACAAGTAATGGGATACAAATGTGATAAAAAATTGTTTGGCTTATCAGAATTTTGAAAACGAGTTTCTGTAACATACAACTTCGTATTTATGACAGCGATGATTCCTTTGAAAATGTAACACTTTGTATAACAGAAAATATGTTCAAATATTTTCAGAATCACATCACATATACCACCCAGATATACGTCGGTGAACCAAACACCCTGTCCTGTATATATTTTTCCCCCGTATAATTTCATTATCATCATAAGTCATAGACTCGGTCATAGATGAATCATTTGTTCGGAAATTAATCGGTTAACAGCATGATTCAACTTATTAGTCATTCATTCGGGATCAGTGGTTAATCAAGACAGTCTCATATTAGATGTCATCACGTTCGGTCGAATTTTGTGACAGGCATTGAAAAATACGCGAAAGGAATAATAAATAATAATTCCAAACAGAGTGTTCACTGAAAAATGAGTGATAGTATCGTGTTTTTGTGTTTCTCATTCAAATCAGTGATTACATAATCGCGATCATGTGTTGTTTTGGTGTTTCCTGCTGTGTTGAATAAAACATTTCAAACAATGAAATAGCAGAAGTGGACTATAGAATCTATGACTATAGTATACAAAGTCATTGTGTTTTCACACTGGTGAGTTTTATTTTCATTATTTTATAATGAGTGATATACTGACACAGAGTCATGGTATTACCTCATTTCTCCTTTGTTTCCTCAGCTTTATTCCTGAAATTTGAAAAATCGAATATGCTTACTAGAGGGCACCTTATCACATTTTAGGATTTTTTTTTTCATCGTCCAGTTTCCCTGTTTGCACGATGATCGTTAATCAGACGGATCTAAAGATTTGATTATATGTATGAATTTTTAATGTATATGTTTTTAACGATGCGGCGTTGCCGCTTCTACTAGAAAGTAGCAGCAACTTCGAATTTTCAAATGGAACACCCTGTATTGCATTTTTATATTCTCCATGAAGATCTTCTTTCATCAATGCATCACTCTTGGGGTCTAGCGGGGATGATTACAGAGATAAAGAGTGTTCAAAATCGAGATTCCTCAATGTTAGAATTCTTTTGTGTGAAAACGGCTTCCATGTCCCTGTCTTAATTTTTGATCCACTATTTACTGACATTTAATTGGAACAGCTACAGGGTGATCAGAATTCTGAATCTCAAACCACCTTGTAGTTTTTCCAATTAAATGTCAGTGGATAGTGGATCAATAGTCATAAAAGGAACACGAAAGCCGTTTTGACCGATAATGAATAGTTTCGACACAAAAATATCCTAAAATTGAAAAATCTCTATTTTGAACATCCTATATCGTTGTAATCAACCTTGCTAGACTCCAAGTGCGATACATTGATGAAATCTGACCTCCAGGGATAATCTAAAAATGCAATGGAATACAGGGTGTTCCATTTGAAAAATCATAGTTGCTGCTACTTCCTAATAGAAGCGGCAACGCAGCATCGATTGAAATATTGTATACGTTCAGATCATGCCAATGTATACATACCATCGAATTTTCATATTAATATTCTGCTTGGTCCATAAATAACTATTTAAGCCAAACTATCCATTTCTGAGGAATCTCCTGAAACAGGTCGATTTTTATTTTCAATTTCATATACAGGGTAGGGTGATCAACGTTTGAGTTAAGGCAACCGCAACAATTTTTTCACCCTACATTTTATTTGATTTTTGGAATCACCGTGATTTGATTTTCGATTCGATTCGATGTTGCAATCCAACTACGAACGTTGCAGAAAAATATTTAGGTAATGTTTTAATTCAACATCCATGTACCGCATCCAATAATAATAATTTTTGAATCATATGATTCGATATTTGATATGTGATGTTAAGTTGCAGATCCGAGAAGCACAGTGTTTGATACTTGACCCAAAATCCGAGAAAACCATCCAGTCAAGCCGAACCTAAGAAACGATCCACAAAGAAAAATGAGTATACTTCTCTAAATTCAGATCACCATGTTCGTACGGAAGGCGATATATTGATTTCTTTTCCAGATTCTCAAGCAAACAGATAGACAGATATTCACCTTTATGTCTCTATGGAAACACGACAGGTACCCTTACGAGGGGAGAGTACCAACTTTGCGTTCATAAACCCTCTCTGCAAAGGAGGTAGACGCTAGATGGGTTAGGTATATACAGTGTTTTCCATCGCAGAGAAAATTGTTGTTTATCTGCCTGCCTCGTATTGATTGAGATAGTTGATTAATTGATAAATTACGAAAATATATCGCATTCCAGTTACGAATGTTGAAAACAATATGCAGACTCTTCATCACATGTTCGTCTCACTATTCAAATTTCAAATTGATATTTGGTTTTAGATCCGAGCAGGACAGTGTTTGGCATTCCAGGTCTTGGTTATAACCCACGTAATGTGGAGATGTGGATGAAGTCTACTGAGAAAACTTCTATTCGGATACAAAACTCATTTGTTGCAATCCAACTACGAACGTTGCAAAAAATATTCAGGTAAGTTCCTAATTCAACATCCATGAACCGCATCCAATAATAATCATTTATTATTCATAGGATTCGATATTTGATATGTGATGTTATGTTGCAGATCCGAGAAGCACAGTGTTTGATACTTGACACAAAATCCGAGGGAACCTTTCAGTCAAGCCGAACCTAAGAAACGATCAATTTTACCACTCAAATATATTTCTACTGCAACGATCAAACTTCTTTACCTAATAATGAAATTTGTCTATAAATTAAATAATCTTAAATACGTAACAAATATGTGACAAGTAATAAAATTGACGACGATATGACATATTATTTCAGAATGAGAGCAGGTGCATCAACATAATTTTCAACTAATCAGAACTGCAGTTCACAAAAATCAATTTTTTTTCTGAGCTGAGTAGACTCCTACAATCAGATTCCACCGAAGTGAAACAATTTGAGTAATAAAACTTCCATAATGTTGCTTCTACATTGGTAGAGGTAGAGGTTTTTAGGTTGGCAACTTGGGGCGAAGTCCCCCATTCAGAAAATAATAAGTTTAATATCTGGTGGGAGCGCAACTGATGTGTCCCAATATCAAAATTTCAATAAATGGCGGGAGAAATTTTTGGCTCATTCACCAATAATTTATTATTTGGTAATAAGGGTTTGTTTCATCTATGATAATGATTAACACCAGCACATAAAATAACTATACCAGGTGAACCAGAGTTTTTAGGCGACCCGCAGTATTCTGGGTTATCTGAGATACAAAAAAAATTCTAAAAATTATATTGGAGCAGAAGCTCTCGAAGATTTACTTACGGCAAACAATCTACTAGAAACAAGCCTTAATTAACCATTGTTTCAAGGAGGTATGGATTTTTTTATTTTTATTAACAATTATTGAGAACCATTCTCCAACCTTCTGCTTGATCATACTTCGAATTGAAATGTGATCCTTATTCGTCCCTTCTTAACACAATGGTTCTGGATTCACGTCAATATCTTCTGTTAAGATACAAGTGTTTTAGGAACGCATGGAGTTTTTTAATTTTAATTAACAACAATTCAGAACCAATAGAGCATCTTAGGGATGAAGTCCAGAGGCTCATTCGTCTTCGTCCGGCGTTGTCAAAGACTCTTCAAGAGCTACGAGTCGACCTTCAGGAAGAATTTTGGGCAATTCTTCAAGACTACTCGAGAAAATTGATCAACTCGAAGCTACGGCGGTTGAAAGCTGTAATTCAAACTCGAGGGCATACTCGTTAATGACTGCTTTATGATTTTTGTTTTTGTAACCAAGATTTATTCTGGTGAGTGCAAAGAAAATGAGTTGAAATAAATGATATTAGTTCTTTGAGTTGTTAATCAATAAGTTTATGTACTTTCTTAAAATACTCGTATCTTCTCTTGAAAATGAGATATTGACGTGAATCAAATACTATTGTGCTGAAAACGGATCACACTTCATTCGAAAGCATAATGAAGCCGAGTTCTACTATCCAATTTCGCCACAGGGCGTTAAAAAGTGAAGGGTGAAATAGTTAATTTGGTTTTTCCCTGAACAATGATCAGGTCATCAGTTTTTCACGGAAACTAATATTCAGGTTAACATTCTGAAACATGAATCTACAATTTGATCGAAATTTCATGAGAATCGGACAAGGATTGAAAAAGTTACAGGGAGAATAATTTCGGCAAATTTTTTGGTGGCCGGTTTGTTTGCCGGTGAGTGTATATTGTATTTTAGGTTTTGGCGAAGTCATTAACTGTCCCAGTGGACAAGTAAATAAACGGTATATCACGTTGGTATAAAGAACCTGAGTTTCAATTCGCTATTCGTGTGTCCATCAATGTCCCGTCAATAGCCGCACACGCAAACGACATGTCATAGGACAAGAGCAGACGGCCGGCCATATATTGTTATTAAGGGCCTACTTGCGATGCAGACATCGTCCCATAAGTTATGCCATCTCTCCTAACCTGGCCTGGGCCTGGGCCTGGGTCGGTGTAAATCCATCCCGGAGAGATAGAGAGAGAAGAGAGAGAGGGAGAGAGAGGGAAAGGTCGTATGTAACCGGAGAGAGACTGTATTATTGATAAAAATGAGCGTCGCAAATTGTTTTATACGAGTGGTCTGCGACAATGGCGGAACAACTGCGGCAGACTTATCGTAAATAATGCACGTTTCGGCGGTGGAGGAACGATATGTGGGGGGCCAAGTCTCGGGGCAAGCTTGAATTCTTCATGATTTCTTGTGCTCTGCTCCTAATACAAAGCCCGAAATTCGTGGTGTGCAATGGTCTTCTCTTCTGCTAACATATATCGAAATATAGTAAATACGTTGCTTTTCCATATACTAACTTTTTTATCATTTGTCAACCTCATTCTCCTCAGTTGTGTCTCCTCCATTACTATATTTTGTATATACGATAATATATTGCCAAAAAAATCACTATCAAATTCATTATTCCAATTTTTTTCGGGATTTTCTCTCCTCGTTTCTATATAATAAAAATATGAATAATATTTCACGTGTAGTAAGGACAAATTAGATGATTTGCCCCAAAATGTCACTGCGTTTGAAGAATTTTCCTATCAGAGAGCCTAAAGAAAAATTCACTAGCTTGTCAGTGACAATTTGTATTGAAAAAGGTTTGAAAAAGAGAAATAAAGGTATATAGAAAAAATATCGAATTTTCACTTATCTTTGGACGTTTCGAGACCGAATCTGCTCCCGTTTTCAACATAAAAAATGGTTATTTGAATAGCAAATTCGTATCTGTCTTGAAACTTTTCAGTTCTCAGTGACAATTGGTGACGTTGGCAATCAAATGAGTTACAGGATGTTTTCATTAATTAATCTTGAATTTACCATTTTCAGATTTAAGTAGTGAATGCCATGTTCTGTCTATATTAACTGTGCAAGAAGCAATGCTTTTGTCTCCGTTCAGAAGGATGCAAGCAGATTCCTTGATTTCTCTCTCCTGGTTGTTATCTTCTTTTCCGATTTTAATATTATTCCACTCTGCCATATGTTGTCCGTCTTCAGTTAAGATATATATAGGATAGGATAGTTTCGATTTATCGATGTGTCTATTCTTTATATTGTACTATATGTTCTTCCATCCTTACTGAAAGAGGTCTCTTGGTTTTCTTGGTTGACATAGTGCCACATTATAAAATGAATACCAATTAGTTACATTACTTGGATTGATTTTTTGAATAAGTGCAGTGGTAGAAAAAGTATAGTGTGCAACATTTGGGGAATAGCACTTTTCTCACTCGCCCTTCAGACTCGTGCCTCAAACTTTCACAATCGTGAGAAAAGGTGAAGTTTCACCACTTGTTGCACAATATACTATTCTTCCTTGTTTCTTGTGAAAAAATATATTTCCACGTACTTTGGCAAGATGAATGATTTTGTGTAACTTGAGTAGGTTAAATGTGTTTAATTTAACATTTCAATGTAATGTACAACTCACTGTCTCGAGTTCCTTGTTCCTTGAACTACCACCTATCTAAGGTAGGTATTTGTATTTCATTTAGCATAATAATTCGCTTTGAATTTTCATACCGAATACAACTCTATCTTCAATTACAAGTAGAAAAAATGTCCAGTAATAATTGAAGCTTTCGTGGTATCATAAGTGAAAACTTGAACTTTCATTTTGAACCACTGAAAAGTAATATTAGGACCTTCACCTGTTCTCGTGTTGTACACCTCTATACAAGTTGACGTCAAAGTTATGACGATGCAAGAAATCTCAGCTTCAACGTTATATTTCTCCAAACCGGTAGCTAATCCGGAGTTCATAAAAGGGATAAGGGAGTGTAAGGCCTGAGGGCCCCGAAAAAGAATAACAGCCCGAGTTAAAAATGGGGGCGATTAGAGGCTCTGGGGTGAAGTTACGTCACTGCATGCACATATATTATATTCTTCTATTTTTCCTCCTCGCTCTCCCCTACGCCGATGCTCATCCCACAATCCCTTGCGACACGTTTCACTTTTCAATTTTCCGATGTATCGACTACAATTTTCCAGGAAAACCGCACTACTTACTCGCGTCTACGCGATTAGATTAAGGAAGGGTAGATAGTTTTCCCTCAAATTGGTTGTTTTTTCTTATTACGGCGAGGAAATATATACGCTTGAAAGAATTCTTCTAATGGTACTCAGGCACTAACCTGTGCAATATGTTTCAAATTTGATACTCACCATTGGGATATCGTAAACAATAAAATGTACAGAGTTGGCGAATTGTGACTATATTGTGCATTCATTTAACGCGATTTTTTATTTGGGATTAATGAATTATTTAGTAAAGTTTCACAAATGAATCGCACTTAAACATTGTCACTTTTTTTTATATTATACAAGGTGTCCCAGAATAACGTACCATAATTCCTACAGGGTAAACTAGAGACCAAAAGAAGCCTATTGAAATCAACTTACCTCTATACGAAAATGCACCGTTGAGCCAAGACAGGGCATTGAAGAATTATTGTGTATTCAGATTTTCTTTGATATTCCAAATTCTTGGACAAGTAATGCTCTAAAATACGTGAGGCAATTTACTATCGTGAATGTGCATGAAAAACATGTCATACCAGTTGATCGATATACAGGCTGCTCCTTAATGATATGCCAATATTCAAGGGGCCGATTCTACTACCCAAGAATAAAACTTGATAAAAACGTATGTCGTAAACGTTCGAACTTTTGGAGATACAGGGAGTCAATGTTGAAAATATGCATAGATTATTTTTTGTCCACCTTGTATAACTTTTCGTAATGGCAAAATTCAGTCTGCTATGTGACTGAATCGGTAAACAAATTTCAAAATGTTACATAATGTTGTTATCCAGTAATGGATGTCCTGAATGGAGTACTCAGACATCTAAAATTTGAAGTCTGGTCTCGTTTTTCCGTTTTTTCTCGAGAACGAAGCGTTCTATCGAGTATCAACAAGAGGATCTTTTTTGTACATAATGAAATTGCCTTTTATGACTCTGTATAAAATTTGGAAATTTTTGGTCGTTGCTTACTTTTGAGTAAAATATAAACAATAATATCCCCGTAACGGTGCCACTGGTAGAGAAAATTGAAATGTTTGTACATCAGAAAATGCACCTTGATGCATAAAAGACGTGTTCCAAATTTCATGAAGAGGTATGCAAAATTGTCTCTGTTATTATCAAAAAAATTAATATTTTTCAAAACTTCATCACCCTGTATCTCAAAAGTTAAGACTTCTAGGACATACGTTCATATAAAGTTTTCTTCTTGAAATGAGTAAGAGAATCACCCCTTCGAATATTAGCATATCTTTTAGGAACACCCTGTATAGGATGATAAAATATTCCACCACATTCTCTTTGAGAAAAATTTTTTAGAGTACACCGATAACCACATTTTGATTTCAATGAATGACAAAATCAATCATCTAACTTTCTGCTAACTGAGACTCTTTTATATTTTTTATTGTAGTTTTGGAGATATGTAACTAAATTCATTCTGGTATTTCTCCACACTTGTTGATGATGTCAGGATTTCCATATTCATGTTCACCATTTCACAAGTCCATCATCATATGATGGTCGGTCCTTTTCAAATGTCATGTTTATTCTCGCAGAAAAACAACCTCAATCATGTGCTGAATAGTTCATATAAACATGATTATTGTGATCAAGGACCAAAATAAATTTCGCTACATATCTAGAAAACCAAGAAGAATTATCAAAAAATGCAGATACGAAAATGTTAGATAATCGAGTTTTGCATTTATTGAAATATCAAAATATGGTCAATGGCATGTTCCAATGAATTCGCATAACTTTTTATCAGTGAGAATGTGGAATACCTATCTCCCTGTATCAAATTGTTATGACATGTTTTCCATGCACATTCACGATTATGAATTACCCTACAAATTTCACAGCAGAAGCTTTCAAGGATTTTGGAATATATAAGAGAATCTAGAAATAAAAACTCACGGTTCAACGATTTTCGTATAGTTAAGTTCATTCAAATCAGCATATTTTGATCTCTAGTATACTCCACTCTGTAGAATATATGGTGAGTAATTCTGGGACACCTTGTAGAACAGTTATAGCATATTGAAGGAATGATGATATGTTGTTTCTGTCTCTCATCACCATCATTAGAAAACCCATATGGAAAGAAAATCATTGAGTCTACCCAACACAACTTTTGAACTATATATATACGCTTCGCCAAGTATATACGCGGGTTTCCATGATTTTCCGACACCTCATCATAATAAGTAATTCATATCGAGTAACCCCTTTCTTTATTGACCCAGTTAGGAGTTATAGGACCCCTATTAGTATGTTTCGAAGTTGTGGAGTTGTTGAAGTTTCGGGCGACCGATCCCTCCGACCGACCGACTGACTTTCTTATGCTCGGAAAAGCGGGGAAAACTCATTACCGTTGGCAGGCCTATACAGTGTGTTACCTTCTCTTCCTCCCCTTCCAATGTGTACACTAAATTCTCCAAACTTCACTACCTCGAATTGGTGTAAACGATGAAGAATCATAAATAAGCGAGAAAGTGTGTCATGTGTCATATAGGGTCGGCTTTTTTATGGCGAAGTTGCACAATTTTATGCCTGACAAAATGCTGTTCTCAAACTTCGAAAATTCTGAGTACTTTCGGAGTTGGACGAAAAAAACAAAATTTCCTAAAACCCTTTGTATTCATTCATTATTATAATAGTTATTTGAAGAAATAAATCGAAATAGATTACTCTTCATCATCTTCACCTTTTATTCTTTACAAGTTGACGTTTACAATTTTGTGATCCGACGTTTCGTCTTCCAGAAGGCAACATCAACTAATTTTTTCCAAATGTGGTCTAGGATTTTTAATTCTTTTTTTTCTAACCGTTTGATAGTCCGGAAGCTATGAACTATCACTAATTCTAACGAAACGGATTCAATGCCTGTTCCACCTCTACTAATTTTTGAACCCTCTGATATATCGTAAGGAAATTTGAAGTGCACAAATAGGGAATGAAAACCTACATTTCTATAGATAAACAAGCTGACCCGGTGGACATTGTTTTGCTATATACATTATTTCTAGGAAATATTTTTTTAGTTAAATATTCATCAACAAACTTTTTCAATTTGGCTATCCATGAATGCTTGTTTCCCTAGTTCTTCAAATAACTATTTATTTTCTACTTCTTTTATTTTTGCAATCTATCTCTTAGTTTTTTGAACCACTATTTATTTTCTATGCTTCTTTTTAGTTTGGCTATCTATGAAACCGTGATCGATTAGTTTTTTTAACTACTTTTTACAAAATTCGTTTATCATATTGGATCGGTCATCTCGAATTTCCCAATTTTGACGAAAAAATCATATTCTCCGACCCCGAAAACCCTTTGATACCAATTTTGAATAGAATCGGATCATAATTAGAAAAGTCGCCATATTGGATCCGCCATATTGAATTTTCAAAATTTGACGAAAGAATCATGAATTCCGCCCCCAAACATCCTCAGATACCAATTTTGAATAAAATCGGAACATAAAACAAAAAAAAAAATTACAAAACAAGTCTGTCATATTGGATCCGCCATCTTGAATTTACAAGTTTTGATGGGAGAATCGTAATATCCAATCCCGAAAACCTCTATCAGATACCAATTTTGAATAGAATCGGATCATAATTACAAATTCTCATCCGCCATATTGGTTCCACCATCTTAAATTTAGACGGAAGAATCATAATCTCCGACCCCAAGAACCCCCAGATTACAATTTTGAATAGAATTGTATCAAAATTACAGAACTCGTCCGCAATATCTTGAATTCCCTATTTCAAAAATGAATTACGTCCAATTCTCAGACCTATCAAATATGCACAAAAATAAGAATCGGTCTAGCCGTTTCGGAGGAGATTGGCAGCAAACACAAGAATTTTATATGCGAGTGTTAGATAGATGACAGCTTAAAGTTTAAAAAAATTCAGGATTGAGTACCGAGTGAATAGCAACTCCATGAGTTCGTGGCCTTAGTTCGTATTCAGTATTCTCAAATATCTTCAAGAATTTTTTATAATAAATCAAAAATTTAAAATCCAAGCTACATCACCTCTTATGGAGTCAAAACAACAATCGATATTCCTCATTAATAAACACCTTTTAATACTTTTAATGAGCAGAGCGAAAATGAAATTCTTCGTGGCGCACAACAATGGGAATATGCGGGTCGGGCATATTTAAGCCTATGCAACCGTGTAGTACGAAATATTACGAAAACTTTAATATCGCCACAGTCGCATGGATGATTCTTCAGCATTTATGGGAAACAATGGATTCGAAACGTTGGGAAAAAATTAATGATACCGCGTAATGTCTAACTCATTTTGCGAAACAAAGACCGCGTATTATGGGAGATGATGTGCAACCGCTGCCGTACCATTTATATAGGGGTGGGTTGTCTCAATTACCGTAGAAATTGAAATATAAACATGGGAAGGAATTTTTCATTCTAATATCTAGATAGATGTGATTTTTGAATCTTCATCAGATGAAATCCGACTGAAGTATTTGATTTTTTTAAATTTCCCATGAGAAGAGGAATCTAATAATCAATTAAGATCTATGAATCAGAGAAAGGTACGAAATTATTTGAATTACAGATGATTACAGTGAAATTGCCGCTATTTCATAGATATATCTCAAAAATATAAATAATCACAAAATATCGCTAACCATTTCAAAAATATTCGGCAGAAGAGAGACCTAATTAGTCAACTTTATTTAAAGTTCGAATTGAAATTTGAAGTATATCTTCGATTGTTTCACTGGTGTCTGTTTTTCTCTGTTTATGATCTGAGATCATAAAGCTTCACTACCTCATTCTTAGTTCCTAGGAGTTAAGTCTCAACTTTGGGCCCTGGACACTGAGGGTGCTGCCTATCAATTCATAGATTCATCATTTTGTTGTGTCAGTAAGAGAATCTTCAACTTCAAGAGAAAATTTTGTGAACAAAAATTGAGGTTGCAGAAAATAATAGTTTCCAGATCTTTCAGACATTTTCCCATTGAATTATGGAAGCAGCTGATGCGTTTCGATAGTATTCTGAAAATTCACGTATACACGTATTCACGTATTCACGTATATTTAATAATGATATTTATAGAACGCGTAGTGTAGAAGTTAGACATGTTAGAATACCAAAAAGTTCGAAAAATATTAACAAAAGATTTATTAGTTATCTTGGTCCGAAGTTTTATAATTTGTTACCTCTGTCAATAAGGAAGAAATATAAAAAAATGCAGCATTAGTTGTAAAACATGTATTGTAGACAATTTAGTTACCTTTCTAGAAATCTTAGAAAATTAAGTTGTTTTGGGTCTATTGCAATATTGTAGAAAACAGTTTTAATAAACTCCAATTTCTATGCATCCCCTTGAGAATAACATGTAATGTTCTATATTTATATTTGCCGCTTACACATAAACAAAAATTGTTTATCTCTATGCATATACAGGTGCTTGCACCTAGATGCAAAGTAAAACTTTCATATTATTATAATGATTGTATTAGTTGAACTATATGATGTATGTTTGTATGATATATTAGATATGGTAAATATTAGGTGTTTTTTGTTTTCGAAGCATTTCACTTCCTTCTACCCCTCCAGAATTATATTACATTTTATTATAGAAGATTTTCATAGAAATATCCCGAAAAAAGGAATTGTTTTTGCTTGAAAATACTCTGAATATTATTTCCTCAACAAAACTACTACACTGAGAAAAAAGCTATGGCCAAGAAGTGCATGATAAGCGCCGTATTTGGGTTTCGCATCTCAAACAGCCTCCAGCAATCATTTATTGAAGTGATATGTTTAAAGATGTTTCAAAAAAATTCCATTCTTATTTTTACGATTTGGTCGAAATTTCACCAGAATATAGGAACATGAGATAAAAACATTACAAGGCGATCAATTTGGCAAAATTTATTGGTGGCTGTTTTCTTTAACTGGTTTATGTAGATAATTTGCGAAAACTGGGTTCTTCGTTCGGAAATCATAACGTAAAATGTGATTTTTTGTTGAGGGCGACGAAAAAATAGTTATTTATTATACAAGGGAAAAAAGTAGTAGATTTTAGCTCCAGGTTGTGTTGTCTCCCGACGCGTAGCGGAGGGAGACAAAAAACCGTGAGCTAAAATCTAATATTATTCCCGTGTATGATACACTATTTTTTTCTGTGACAGAAGGAAGGACGAATCAATATTGAGAAGATATTACATTATTTCGAAATCTGAAAATTATCGACGTGAAATTTCAAGTTTTCAACAGTAGGGACACCTGCGTTTTATAGGCATCTTTATCATTCTTTTGAAGTAATCAAATATCTGATGTCACTTCTATCAGTTCAATTCTGTGATTTGATTTAAAAAAATTGCGAATTCAGTAGTTGTTTAGTAATATACGAAACCGCGAAGTCGAATGGAAGATAAAAGGACTTGCAGTTCTTTGTCGGAGACGGTATTATTGACTCATTTTTCGGAACTATAGCACAACAAAAGCCATCAACAGAGTATATATATGTGATATATATCCGGGAAAAAAGTAATTCATGAAAAGTGACATTTTATAACCTGCCAACAGAGATGAAATGCCAAACTTTTTTCCCGTCACAGAAAAAACATTATCGACGCCCCTGGCTCGCGCTGACATACCCTGTATACTCTTCTGTTCCATATTGGACGAGTACCTAATCCCTCGAAAAACAAGCCATCGAAAGCCAACAAAAATATCCGTTCGATCCCTCTGATATACGAAAAATGAGAGTAATAAAACGGGGCAAATCTCGTAATCTGCCTGCGGTCCCCGATCATAAACAGCGTCACCTTTCCTTCGACTGTTCTTCCCCTTTTATCCGCGACTTTCCACCGCTGTTTTATTGTTTTCCGAGGATTTCCGGTCTGATTGAATTCCTGAGGATCGCGCAAGGACATCGTAAACATGTCACAAGGTGATGCGCTCCTGCGGGACATCAGAAGAGATTTTTTTTTTCGATACGCGGGATGCGATGGGGATCAAACTGAAAGAATGAACGAAACAAGCACACATGCCCATGGGTGTTAGAAAATTCAGTATCGAAACTTAATGGGCTCATTTTCCAGTTCAGAATACGACTTTTTGTTTCTACAGGGTATCCCTGAAAGGTCTTTACAGAAACTCACCATCATCCATGTTACTCAGACTAACACAATTCGTCACAATAAGCTGCCATTTTCTAATCGTTTTTTCTTCGTATGACATTGAAACGGCTTATGAGATTCTACTCAAATATACCCATATCATGATTATGATGAATATCATTCCATGGGCGTAGAGCTTGATTTTTTCAGTAAATAATCATCTGCAACTTCTACGCTACTGGAGAGGCAGGGATTAGAATATAAAATTTTTATTGCGGAACTTGTTCGCTACAAAAATTTGCTCTCGATTGAATTCACAATTTATTAGTTCAAAGCATCAGTCAACAGCAAACAAATATTGCATGAAAATTGTTCAAAATGATCATAATTTCCATGTTTATACAAAGATAATCCCCATTAAACAAAAGAATTGTGCTTGTCATTCACCTCAGTACCTACAAAGTTTCTAATTGTGGGCGCTAGACGGCTCTGGCTTACTCAGTAAAAAAACAAAAAATAGCTGTGATAGCACAATTCCATTTTTCTTCAACCGCCACAGAACTCGTCCATTTTAATAGCATTATTAGCTCTCGAATTGATGTTTTTTATTACTGAGACAAACATAGGTATGTTGTGAGGCAACACTTCCAGTTCCCAAGAGCTAAAGTTCAATTTTAGGAACCAAAAAGGATGTAGTTGGGCATCAAGAATGAACAAAATTGTTATATAGTTGGTTATTTGGGTTGGGATGCATACCTGATTTGTTTCCGATATCGGCAGATTTGGAATTTCATACCCCTGCTGGAGATATAGATACACCATATCATATTATTTTTGTTTCGATCAGGAAAGCCTTCAAGATTCACATACTTGCTTGATCTGTATTTCATTCGTTATTATCGAGATTGAGAACTTGTCTTTGAATAATCACGGCCAGCAATACTTTTTTGTCACACACAACGATATTAATTGTCTTCATTTGATTACCGAGCCAAACACAATGAAGTATAGGGATAAATAAATAACCTAACGTTTTCCACTCCTTCTTTCTATATCTGGCACTGGCGTGGTATATGCTATTAGGGCTGACACCTGGTCCATACACTCTGTGACTCTGTGGTTGTATTTATATTGAAACTACAACTTGAACATACTTGAAAATTGAATAAACCTGATCTGTGAATGCAGGTAGAATATTCTCACCACACGGATCATTTGTTGCATTGCATCATACAGGTGAACACCTATACCTTATGAAATCACCGACACAATGAGTGTATGAAAAAAACGCAATTTGAAAAAAAATTATTTTTCAAATTTTGTAGAATTGCTTGCACGTGAAAGACAACGAAACCCACAAAAATGAAAGAGGAACGAAATCATACAGAAGAAAGTCGAAGGTCGGGAATATATTAATAATAGGAAAGTTAGAAGACAGAAAGAATGTCAAGAATATCTAGTGTACTTATTAATATCAGATGATAGTACCCTCCATACTGCGTTCTCTTCCAGAATTCCCATTTCTTCCCAGGAAACTAAGAACTCACGGCGCAGGCAGGTCAATGCTGTCAATGAAGATCTTGCTGAAATCACAGCCTGGGGAACATACAACCTAGTTGAATTCAACGCCACCAAAACCCAAGCCTGCATTTTGTCTAGAAAGGCGGAACTCAGTATGCCCGATATTGTAATGTCTGGCTCCACCATCCCCACCAAGCCCACCATATCTATGCTCGGTATTTCCATCAGCAACACTCTTTCATGGGATAATCATGTCAGATCCATCGCAAAAGCTGCTTCACAAAAACTCGGATTCTTGTTCCGTGCGAAAAGCTACTTTACACCTCAACAGCTTCTCATGATCTACAAAGCGCAGATACGGCCTGTTCTAGAATACTGTTCCCACATATGGGGTTCAGCACCAAAACATACGCTGATGCTCTTAGATTCCATCCAGAGGAGAGCCATTCGCCTGGTGGGTGACGCCACACTCACTCACTCTTTGACATCATTGGAACACCGTAGAAAGGTCGGCGACCCTTCACTTTTCTATCGATACTTCCACGAGAAATGTTCTTCGGAAATCTCTGCTATCATCCCTTCACTAGCAATACCAATCAGACGAACTAGACAAGCCCAGTCAGCACATCCTTTCGTTGTCAACCTCGAAAGATGTCGAACAGCACTTTATCAAGACTCTTCCATCCATAGAACGGCTAGGCTCTGGAATTCATTGCCTGTGGAAGTATTCCCAGCAACATATAATCTCCAAAAGTTCAAAAAAAATTCCAATACCTACCTCCTGTCCCTATCCTCCCTAGGAACGCACGATGTTCTTTGAACATTATAGGGTTTCCCTTTCGTGCGCTCCAAGCGATAAAAAAAAATTATCACGGTAGATGACACGATATAATTTAATCGATTTCTCAAGAATTAGTCAATGGACATCGATCACCCCGTATAGAGAGAAGAGAGTTTTCTTCCAAGTTAGGTCTAGACCAGCAAGTAAGTATAAGGGATCGGCAAACAAATTTTTCATTAAAATTCTGTGCACATTTCGGTGGCCGTAAAGCGAGAGAGTTATCGCCAGCGAACCTTCAAAAACAAACAAACTGTAACGGAAGAAAATATGGTCCCGCCCTCTGTACATCATTAACAAAATCCGAAATTAATTAGAACGCCGAGCGAGACCGAAATTTCCCTAATTTAGGATCGGCAATAATGATTCCGGCATAAATTTCTGAAATTTACTCGATGGCTGCTGTGCGGCAATAATTGAAGTAGGCCGCCAAGCCAAACCAAACCAAGCCAAGTACTCGCAGAAGGAGACGACGACTGAACTGACTCCTTTCCAGAGCAGGGTCCCACTAATTAAATAACGTTTAATTCGGATCAATTTATGGATCCCCAACTCACGACCGAAACCTATTTATGCACCTGCTTACACAGGAAATCTCCAATGGCGTAACCCGAGCCGGAAGTGTGTTGTCCAATATACAGGGTAAGTCATAACTATTGGGGCATAGGCTAAGGGCGGATTGTTTAGACCAGGATATGGCGATAGGACCGAATATGCCTTGATGAAATATTGCTGTGGAAAAATATACACGGCGTTGAATTTGAATACTTTTTTCGTTTTTTGTACAGGACGTGGAAAGAAATTCTGAATTGGGAAAACCTAATCACGAATCAGCGATAGAAGGTCCATAAAAATAACAAGTTTCCATCGTTCAAATTTGAACCCTTCGATTGGGTGAAAACTTTAAAAAGAAATATTCTCAGAAAAATTATGAACATAAAAAAATTTTCATTCAAATGATTTTTTTTGAAGTTCCAAGCTCATCAAGATCAGAGTTTATACAAGTTCCCCATACATTTAAATTTTCATTTCAATACTGAAGATATCGGTGAGTTATATTTTCATATCATAATACATCATATTATTTATCAGATTCGAGAGATTCTCAATTCTTTCATGCTCTCTTTTTGGATGTTCATCAGATATAATTCAATGTTCGACATGGCAGATAGCCAGGAAAGTAGTTGTTTTCTGTTGAATATTCAGAATGATGTTATGTGCAAATACAAATTTGTTTCTGAAGGAGAATGCAAATCCTCAACTTTAGAAGATTTAGTTTTCAAATTCTTATCGTGTGTGTTCAATAGATATAATTCAATGTTCGTCGTAACATATAGCCAGGAAACTAGTTGTTTCCTGTTGGATAAACCGAGAAAGAATTGATATTTTTATCACAGAGAGAATGCGAATTCTCAATGTATTTCTTTATATGTATATCCATTGTTTAATTTTTTCCGTTCATAATTTATCTGAGAATAATCCTTTTCGATGAGTTTACTGTTTATTTATCAATAATTGTTATCAAAATCGTCACAAATGCATAATTTTATAAAGAGAATATTATTTGTATTTATGTATTATTCTGTTTGTTACAGGGGCACTACTTTTTTTTTTCGCTTGAAGCGCACGAAAGGGAATCCCTATAATGTTCAAAGAACATCGTGCGTTCCTAGGGAGGATAGGGATAGGAGGTAGGTATTAGATTTTTTTTGAACTTCTGGAGATTATATGTTGTTGGGAATACTTCCACAGACAATGATAACTTTTTTTGACGAAACTTTTCAGTGATTTCCATCAGAAATTGTGACATAAACAAAATCTCTAAGTAATATTGGTATCTACTCCTATATAAAAACGATATTTTCATCTATTTTCTAGAAAAACACAATTGAACAGCCTCGGAAGGGGATTTCAAATATTATTTCATTTTTGAAGAGTGTGCTTTGGACTGTCAGATGATTGTTGCTGGTGAATTACATTCCTTATCAGTGAATGAATTCTGGAACGAGATTATAGTCAACACTTTTCTGATTGAAACGCCCTGTATCTTTTTCCACGCCAATATTTCATCAAGGTATATTTGGTCGCATCGTCATATTTTGGTCCAAGAAATCCGCTCTTAGCCTATGTCCCAATAGTTATGACTAACGCTGTAAACTTTATGTCCACGGAAAAGAAAAAAAGATTTTTGTACCAACAGAATGATTATATTTAATGAGAACCCGTTTATTCTCAACCCCTCATTTCACCAATATAACCACGATATTATGATGATAGACATCGGCATCCAATTTAAAATACTGTTTCACTGTTTTCAAAACATTATCGGGATGATGTTCTACCAGCCATTTTTTCATCAAGTGTTTGAGAAAATCTCAACAAATATAGGTTATCATTAGAAAGATGATTTTGTGTCCTATCGAAAATAACTCGACCCCAATTTGCATTCAAAATTGTGCAGTTGTGACATTTCTTTTTCCCTTGCAAGGAAATTGGAGACACAGGTTGAAAAATATTTCTGAAATGTGTCCCACTCAAAACAAAACTCTACGTGTCGAGCATTTTTTGCTTATAATGAAGACAAACGGAGAATGTTAGGATACGTTTCATATGAGTGGGGCAAATACCGCCTCTCCACTGTGACCCCGGATGGAAAAAAAATAGGAAAGCTGGATGCATAATTTTCGATGGACCATATAATACAACTATCGTTTATAAATAGTATATTGTGTTACAACGCTGAAGCGTTTTGTGCATGTTTGACACACATCTGTTTTTCGCCTACCAAAAATACAAAAAAAAAACGGAAAATACAACACTAACATCTCATTACCACCGGACCTTATACCCTTCGGCTGCAGCCTCGAGATATAATCTTGGTCACTGGGAGACAATGATATTCTTTGCTACCTTGATGTACAAATAAGTATTACTATGAAGGTGTTTTGTTATATGAATATTTTGTTCACCACTAGCAATATATTTCAATTTTTATACTTCTGTGAAACTGAAATATGGAGCAAAATAATGTCACTATGAGTGCATTCCTTTTCCATTCTAGCTGAAATCTAGTAGCCATGACGAAGACAGCATAAATGAATTAAGATTAAAGTGCCATACCTGCGAATCTCGCTTCACAATAGTGAATTCGGTTTGATTATAATAGAGGTGGGTATGTTTTCATTGACTAGTATAGTTCATAAAATGAAAAAAACTACCTTGGTAGAAAAAACACATTCTTTACACATCGAAAAGCAGTAAATAGTGGTAGGTTCTATAATAGCTAATGGTGGTGTACGACTACTGTGATTTCCTGTTATACTGTCACCATATCCATGAGATACGCCACTGTGTGAATGCAATCAAACAAGTAGCATTCAATTCCCAGTCGATTATTTCCGAGGGTTTCCATATGCGTCACATTTCTCATCGCTGCAATGGTCCCCAGTTCATTAATTAATTCTTCCTCCGAGCGTATATTTCTTGCATTATAATGTCTTCAATTAACCTAAGAGGGCGCATTTGATCCCGAATCCTGCGTTTCGATTCGAAACGAGATATAATGGTATGGTGATTTGAAGTTCAGAAAATGAACACGCCAAAATCAGGAACCCTTTCTTCAATTTTTTCCATGAAAATATCATATTACTTAATATCAGACTGAAATTATATACTCGAATTTAGGTCAGATGAAATTCGTGATGATTTATCATTTGAAAAGATAGATAAATATGTATTATGTTGAACTAGTTCAATTTCGGTACTAAATTCGTTATATTATTCAGAATATGTATATTATACACTTTAGTTTTAGTTTTGACAAGGTTGAGTGGAAGGAACCACTTCCTCTTTCCTTTCTTGTGGGAACGTTCAAGAGCTAACTCCGCCATTTGATAGATAGACTTATTGTTTCCTCTACTGTATTGTATTTTTTGCTCTTTCTGTCTATCAATAAAAGCGTTTATTATTATTATTATTATAATCGATAGTTCGATTGATTATTTCACCTATCTCAAAATACACGTATTTGATGTATGTACTCGATTTTGTATTTCGGCATACATACAGGGTGAGTATTATTAGTATTAAGAGAGATATATTCTTCCAAACGGTAAAATCCACCAAATTGAAATTTCCTGCATGAATGTATGTTGATAAAATACATCTTTCTGATACAATTCTACAGTTCTGCTATAGTTATATAGGGTGTTTTCTGAGGGTGGGTCATGATTTTTCAAAGACGACTGTTTTCCCTGTATTATTTCGATGAAAAAACAGGAACATTTGTTGAAGCGGAAAGAATTACTACTATCAAAATATGAAGAATTCAACGGTTTTCTAGATATTTGAGTTACTGAAGTCACTTGATATCATAGCCAAGACCAATTTTGTTCTCAATTTCAACGTTTATGACATCAACTTTGTTATTGTTAATATCTTCGTTCAAATTTTTTGCTCAGTTATATTATCACTGAGCTTTCCAACTGCAGTTTGAAGAAATATCAGGTTATTCGTGATGCAGAGATATTTCCTTCTTGACGCGTTTCAAATTCTAGAACAGTTTTGAGGATTGTGCAAAGATTGCGTGATGAATAATGTTTCTAAACGAAGAATAAAGATGTTGGCAGGCCAAGAAGTCGAGGCCTACTGAAATATTGTTACTCACGAATTAGCCTGCTGATATCATGCTACTACACGAACTCAAATATCTCGAGAACGGTCTAATATTTTATATTTTGATGAAGGTACCATTTTCAGGTAATGTCCTTCTCTCTATCAGATGCTCCTCCTTTTTCACCTACAAGAATGAAAGAAAGGGAGTTATCTTCAAGTAATCATGACCCATCCTTTAAAAGTACTCCTTATAACTACAGCAGAAACGTAGATGTTTACGTTTGTGCAGGAATTTACAATTTGGTATAATTTTAAACTGATCAACTTTGGAAGGATATTTGGGGCATTAGTTTATTTATCAAACTATACCTATTTTTCACTGTACTAACACCTCCAGAAAGCTGGGTACCCATTTTTCACTCACCCTTTATATGCTGTATGTTTCGCTTCCTCATTGGTAGCTTGCTCAAATATGAAACAAAATAACTCAGCAGGCTGTTATGGATGTCAGAATATCTTCATATTCAGGAACTCAACACAAAATCGTGATAGGCAATCACTTTTAATTTGCATCGAAGAATTTTCGAATTCTGTATGATCGGCATTTTGAACAATTTTAATATAAACCTAATAAACTCATAAATAAATTGCTAACCACCTGACCATAACATAATTTCAAACATGACAATCCTTGATAAATCATTTGACAGTTAATAGTGAAGTGATTCGCAATCATAGTGGTCATGCCCTGAATTCTTTGATGGATGTATGTATAACGGAATAGGTAAGCACGATGGTACTCGATCATAATTTGGGGATTTGGTATCGTGCGCTCCAGAAGATGAAAAAAATCATGAGATTCACCGAGAAACAAGTTCAGCGACTCTGAAATCGAGAAGTGGAAACGAATAATAGTCAGAGTTACAACATACATATATCTATTCATGCAAACCATATCATCGTCATTCTCATTGTTCGTATTCCCTGATTCTATACCATCGAGAATACAATCGTCGATGGAAACCCTAAACGATCTCGATTAAACAAAAGAACTCTCTCCGAAATAACTCCCTTCCACCTCTCCCCTCATATATATATATAGGCATAGTAATTTCCGAAGGGCCGGAAATATTACCTTCCATCAACTTCGGCCACTCAGATGCAGAAAGCAGAAAGCAAATGCATTAACGAGAACCACGAGAACAAGAAACGGAAAAACTACACTCCATTGTTGTGTTTAGAACGAAAGGCGAGATATATCTATACCAGGTGGCACAGACTCATGGTATACCTCTTTTTCGTTTTTGTTTCTCAAGCTATATTTCCGAAATTTGAAACATCGAATATTGTATTATGCTCACTCACATTTTAGGACTTTTTTTCATCTTCCGGTTTTCCTGTAAATGATAGCAACATTCCATTTCCAAATGGGACACCTTGTATCTTATTCCACAATTGGTCAGGGTATAACGAATTCAACGATATCAGGTTTGATTGGGTTATTTCAAACGATGACCGTATGAATGCTGAGAGTTTGTGAAGGCACTAGTAAAGGACAACCAAGAAAAAGGATGCTCCACAAATAAATATTTATTTGTAGATCTTAAAAACAGGGTGATTCACCATGAATTTCCTGGCCTCTAGGTCAGTTATCTTTGAACCGATTTCAAAATTTGAAAAATTATTCGAAATCTATATCAGAAAATACAAGGTGCTCGAAACAAACGATCTACAGGGTACTAGTTGATGTTTTTAAATGGGACACCATACAATCAGCTAGAGATTTTAAGAATGAATCGAATAATACAGGGTATGATGGGCTTGTGTCAAACGACTACGAAGCTATAGCCGATTTTCTGATATACAGGTGTTTCGTAATAATTATGTGAAACACACTCAGAGAGGTAATAGAGAGCCTCAAGAAAATAAAAAAACTTCCGATAAACGTAAGTCGCAGAAGGAATCGTTGGCGAAATAGAGAGTGTTTAAGTTGAAAATATTTTGTCCTCTCTGGAGCAGGAGCATTAAATTACACTGAGGAGTTTCTGACGTTTATAGGGAAAATGACATTCAAATTCCGCTCCAGAAAACGTCGAATCCATTCTATAAGTTGATAAGTTCCTGAATTAATTGGTGAAAAACATAGAGATTGGGCTACTATCGACTTATATTTCACTTAAATGAAGTCGTTTGATTCTATTTTATTCAACCTGATAATATAACGTGAGCAAATCACATTGATAGTGTGATAAAATATATTTTTACCAACTATAGTTAAATCAATTTGTGAAAAACTGAGAAATCGAGCTACTATCGACCTATATTTTTCATCATTTTATGTAACTAAAATAAGTTGATTGTGTTTTATTCAACCTAGAAATGTTATTGATATGAATTCTATTGATACTATACATACTGTCGAATTCCTTGTCACAAAATATATTTCTACCAACTCTAGTAGAATAAAAATAAGAGAAAAATAATAATTACAACTACCATATCAATAAAAATGTTCTTTTTTTGTTCTGGTTCCCACGAAAAGGGATATCTTGTAATGTTCAGAGAACATCGTGAGAACCAAGGAAAAAGAGGAAGGAATTGGTGATCTTCTTGAATTTCTGGAGGTTATATGCCTAGAGGAACACCGCCCTTGGCAATCTGTTCCAGAGCCTCGCTGTTCGTTGGATGAACGAGTTTCTGGAAAGAGATATTCTGCAGGTCTCTAAAGTGACCTCGAAGGGGTGCGAAGCCTCAAATAAAGTCGGTATGCTGTATTTTATTATCATAATCTTGATCAAATTTGGATGTCAAATTTTCTTACCAAATTTCTACCACTCGGTGTATTTCAAATAAAAACTAGGAATTTTCTTTCTCGAACACGAATATTCAGAAAATTCGTGTTCTTGAAGTAGTAGAAGTATAAGTGATAATCAATCAATGCCTAAGGATCATTTTTATGACAAACTTAATGGGTTGGAGATCAAGAAATATAATAAGAAATTGACCTTTTTTGTGAAATTTCGATTCTACATTCAAGAGAGTCATGAATCCCTTCAAATTAGTTGTCATTTTATTTCTATTTGGAAGACACCTAACCAACGTGAGGGTCGATCCCAAATTGATATAGCGCCTTAGAGGTGAACGCATCGTATACCTCGTATCTCTTTTTCCTTCTTCCATGGCTAGGGATCTCGGTATCGTAATATAGGGGCCTCCGGAGGACCCTATATACGGATTATGGCTCCAACATACATTATGTACCTGTGTATAGGTCCGTGGAAGGGTGTGTAGTTGTACTCACTGTAATCACTTGCCTTCGAAAATAGTCGGTTTTTCCTTCGGAAATTAGAACGTAAAATGTGATTTTCTGTTGACTTCGACGAAAAATTATGTTTGGCAATGGGGCTGGAAATGTTAGCCTATGAATCTCGAATCTGAGACCCGATGAAAAAAGAAGATAAATTATCGCAGTTTCCTCAGAAAAATCTATCTTCAACATATTCGATCTTCCAATTATTCGATCTCGAAAAACAGTGAAAAAGATTTTCAGTCAACGATTACGCACCCACCAACATTTTAAATATCGAATTCACCATTTCAAATACTTAGCATAGGTCAATATGTAATCCTGCGCATTCGCCAAAATATAAAATATGAGCATGCACATTGCACATGCACACACCAACCTAAATTTTAAATAATTCGCATTCACCAAAACTTTGAATAATTAGCACAAGCCAGATTGAAATACTGCGGATCCACCGAAATATGAAATGGAGCATTCACTATTATAACTAATGGGAACATTAACTCTTCAGAGATGAAACAGTGCCAGTTTGAGTCAAAGATTATGCACTCACCAAAATTTCAACTAATTCGAATTCAATATAATTCTAATTAATTCGCATTCACCAAAATTTTGAATAATTAGTCGCTTTGAAATACCGCGCTTTCACCAAAATATGAAGTATGAGCATTTGCTATAATAAATGAGAACATTTACTAAGATTTGTTCTGAAATTGCTCAATCCGTCATTCTGTTGCCTCCTTACGAGCAACCCTCAGAAGTCTTCAAGGGACTTCTGCGAGCAAGGAATGCTGTCGTTTGGATTCGAACCCACGACCGGCAAGCCAATTTCGAAATGTTCGTTCTTCAAAGTATTCGCTCTTCGAAATATCCGATCCTCATGAAAGGTGAAACAGTCCCAATTTAAGGCAAACACACGCACCCATCAAAATTTCAAATAATTCGCAACTACCAAAATTTTTAATAATCAGAATCCGCCAGTTTGGATTTGGAGTATAAGCTGTCACTATAATAAATAATGAGAACATTAACTCCCCAAAATATTCGATCTTCAGTAAGGGTGGAACAGTGTCATTTCGAGTCGAAGATATTGCCATAATTTTTAATATATCATATTATATATACAGTTTGTTTCATAATTGAATGCTGATCCTGCGATGATTCTTGAATGATTTTGAGAAACAGTCATGGCCAGCTAGATCCCCAGACTTAAACAGTCTCGATTATTTTCTTTTGGGACATCTTAAGAATTTATTGTACAATCAACCAGTTCAAACGGAGAGAGAGAAGCGAAATATGCGTAATAGTTGCCTGTAGAGCCATAAGGAATACTCCAGGAATCTTCCAAAAAGTACGCGAGTCCATGAGAAGGAATACTTGCATACTTGCAGGAGGCGGACATTCTGAACACCGAATTCGATTTTGGAATTTTTGTTTATAATAGTTGTTTTTAAAAATAAAAATGTATTTTCAAGCGTACTCATTGCAAAAACTTGATATTTGTTAGGAAAAAGACATTGGCGTATCATTATTTGGATGAAAAATATGGAAAAAATGAATTTTTATGCATACTTGGCATAGACCATAATTGAAGAAAGAAGCCAGAGCGGTTTCAGAGATATTGGGGATTAACTGATTTTTTTATTAAATTTCAACATCCTGTATCTCAGAAATGAAGCTGTTACGGACCTATGTTTACATGGAGAATTTTCCTTCAAACCATCCAAGGGTTATCGCCTTCAAGATCAACATTCAATTATGAAACACCCTGTCATTAAATATTATAAATTTCAATAAGCAGCATCCACCAACATGAAATACTGTGCCTCCACCAGAATATGAAATATGAGCATTCACCATAATCAATGAAAACTTCAACTCTAGTATAGCCCACCATATCTATGCTCGGTATTTCCATCAGCAACACTCTTTCATGGGATAATCATGTCAGATCCATCGCAAAAGCTGCTTCACAAAAACTCGGATTCTTGTTCCATGCGAAAAGCAACTTTACACCTCAACAGCTTCTCATGATCTACAAAGCGCAGATATGGCCTGTTCTAGAATACTGTTCCCACATATGGGGTTCAGCACCAAAACATACGCTGATACTCTTAGATTCCATCCAGAGAAGAGCCATTCGCCTGGTAGGTGACGCCACACTCACTCACTCTTTGACATCATTGGAACACCGTAGAAAGGTCGGCGATCTTTCACTCTTCTATCGATACTTCCACGGGAAATGTTCTTCGGAAATCTCTGCTATCATCCCTTCACTAGCAATACCAATCAGACGAACTAGACAAGCCCAGTCAGCACATCCTCTCGTTGTCAACCTCGAAAGATGTCGAACAGCACTTTATCAAGACTCCTTCATCCATAGAACGGCTAGGCTCTGGAATTCATTGCCTGTGGAAGTATTCCCAACAACATATAATCTCCAAAAGTTCAAAAAAAATTCCAATACCTACCTCCTGTCCCTATCCTCCCTAGGAACGCACGATGTTCTTTGAACATTATAGGGATCCCCTTTCGTGCGCTCCAAGCGATAAAAAAAATAAAAAATTCGCTAGATTGAAATACTGCGTATCATTGCGTGTCCACCAAAATAGGAAATATGCGCATTCAGCATAATTAATAAAAACATCATAATTATCATCTAGCCAATCTAGCTTCAAGAGGTATGAGGACAATATAGGAAAATGCCATCTTCGTATCACCACCATGTTTCCGTTTGATAATCCTATTGTTTGACAAAGTTTTCTTCTAAATTCTCTATGAATATATCACACAGAATGGAAAATAATGTTGTTTTTTTTTCCACGAACAACCACAGTTGTGTCCCATCCCGGTAATTGACTTCTTTCACAAGAGGGAGGGGTCAAGCCGTCAAGCTTTACACCTCGACCGCTATAAATCGATAAGCAATGAATAACAATTCGTCAATCTAAAAGTTTAATTGGCCCACGAGAGCAGCACGGAAGGAGAAGAAAAAGGCCCGACACAGACGCGCCGCAGAAAAGGCACCAAGGGAGGATGGGAGGGTGGGAGGCACAGGTGGCCCGCGGATCCCGCGATGATAAATCATTCCGAGAGGAGAAGGAAGGAGGCAGAGGATAAGACCCGCCATTGATATTTATTATTGGAATAAATAACAATGAGTGTATTCTTATTCGGTTTATGGATTTTTAGGAAGACGGACGACGTCCCAAGGCGGGCCGCCGAACTTCCGAGGATAATGTGCAGTGGGAAATATGGAAATTTCGGTAAGGAGGAAGGAAACTGAGACGCATCAGCCCGACACATTCATTTATCCCTGATGGCGTTCGGATGCAAGCAAAGTTTTGTTATTCTTCCGGAATAACATGACATATCGAGACCTTCAGAAAACTCCTAACGGATATTCATGAGGTATCCCTTATACTCATCTGTTTTGATACATGTTGGTTTTTCAATAAATTACGTATTGGGTTTCATATTCCAATCGTGATTGATGTCTAACAAAACTTGAGCAACGACTTTCGATGTTGGAACATGATAACAAATCAGTATCGACTATTTTCACGGTTCCTTTCGTATTACAGCTATTTTTTAAACTATATTTTATCGGCTTGCTCTACCAATACAGAAGCCGAATGAATCGTTTGAAACGTCAATTATGTTGGAAGCCAGAATGATGAATGCAGTGTGCGCAACTATCGCAAGCCACTCGTTTATTGTCTCAAACATGGAATACTCATGAATACGAATACGACTCGTGATACTATTTTTCCTGGAAATATTCGTCGATTGACATACTCCAGCTTGCTGCTTTGATTACCTGGCAAAAATATTTCGATGCTTCACTGAAAGTGCCATCCAAACACAAGTTTCGAAATTCACTCAAAAGGAAGATATCTCCATAAGTAGCAAAAACTATAGTTTTGTTCATTATTCCAAATTTTCTGGGATTTTGTCTCCTCGTTTCTATGAAATAAAAATATGAATATTATTTCAATATACGTTTGGTGAAGACAAATCAGATGATTTGCCCCAAAATGTCATTTCGTTTAAAGAATTTTCCTATCAGAGAGCCTAAAAGAAAAATTCACTAGCTTGTCAGTGACAATTTGTATTGAAAAAGGTTTGGAGAAGAGAAATAAAGGTATATAGAAAAGATATCGAATTCTCACTTATCTTTGGACGTTTCGGGACCAAATCTGCTCTCGTTTTCAACATAAAAAATGTTTATTTGAATTGCAAATTCTCATCTGTCTTGGAACTTCTCAGTTCTCAGTGACAATTGGTGACGTAGGCAATCAAATGAGATACAGGATGTTTTCATTAATCAATCTTGAATTTACTATTTTCATTTTCAGATTTCAGTAGTGAATACCATGTTCTGTCTATATCAACTGAACAAGAAACAATGAATGCTATTATCTCCGTTCAGAAGAATGCAAGCAGATTCCTTGATTTTTCTCTTCTGGTTGTTATCTTCTCTTCCAATGATTTTAATATTCATAGATAAAAAACCCAAAGTCATCTCCACAACTTTTATTGACATGATCAAAGATCATCAATGGTACATGTTTCGGGCTTATATAAGCCCATCATCAGTCGATAAAATAGTTCAAAGTTATGGAAGTGAAAAAAGTTGAAATTCAAATAACGTGGACAATAACAGAGCAAACGAAGGCAATTGCTCCATGATTGTTAATGTAAAATTGTGTTTTTATAAAAAGTATAAAAATTATTTTTATTTTGAAAATTCTTATGAAATGATCATTCAAGGGTCGGGTTCATATTTTATAAGGGCCCACGTGCCCTTAAATCACCGAAAAGTGGCGATTACCCAAGAAAATATCAAACTAATGAAAAGTATGATGTGGCTTCGGAAATAACCAGCTAATATTATTCCACTCTGCCATATGTTGTCCATCTTCAGTAAGGATGTGTTCAGCTAGTTTCGATTTATCGATGTGTCTTTTGTTTATATTGTACTCATGTTCCTTCGTCCTCACTGAAAAGGGTCTCTTGGTTTAACCTGTATAAAACTTTCTACAAACACAAGTAAATACAATTTTTTGACGATTGTTCTTCATTTTTCGGCTTTGTTTGAGTTAGAATTGATCTCATTGTATTTCCAGTTTTGAACACATCAGTTTTCACTTGAAATTTATCACCAACACGTTTTATTCTTTCTGATATGCCAGGAATGTATGGTATTATATATGTCGTTATTGATGGTTGGTTACATTCGCAAACTATCAATCTACAGAGTAGTAACTTTGTTGCCAATCATAATTTATTCAATGGAATTTCACGACTGATCTGAGTGAAAAATGATGAAACCACTGGTGGAGTTGGATTTTCTTTAAAAAAATCGCTTATGATATTTCACAATTTCTAACATGGAAAAAAACAAAGATAATTCGATACCCTTTCTGCCTGGAACAAAACAAAATCAAATCGGTTAGAACTTGTAGATACCTGAATACCTCCCAATCCCTTTCTCACCTCTCTAGTAGAAATAAAAATGTCAGCGAGGAAAACGTGTTTTTCGAGAGAAACAGGTCCGGACCTCGAATGGGACCATAGCACGACCCCCATTCGATCCTCATTAATGCATGCATGAATTGATCCGATCGCAGGACAAGAATACGAGCAGACGAAAAAGGAATAGCCGCCCTGCGGGGGCAATAAGGCGCGAATACGGAACCGCCATCGGCCCTTTAAACTATTCATGAGACAAGGCCGGACGCCGGATACCACTTATACAGGGTGATCAATGTAAGACAGCGAAAGAAAAAATTGTATCTGCCCATCACAAAAAAATAGTATATGCTATGTAACAAGTGTTATGACAAGGTATATAATCAAGGATAATACCATTGAGTATTCACACTAGTATAATCAAGGATAATACTAATGAACCAACGAGACACGTAGTATAAGTGATATTGGTTGTAGATGTGGCTAGGTTAGGTTAGGATACATGAGTGGCTTGCTTACTGACCTTTGTGAACAAGAAGTTGACGTAGAAGATTAAAACATTTCGATTCGTTGAGGTATCATAGTTTTCGATTCCTCAGGTTTAAATCCATATTATGATTACCTAATTAAATGGGAATGTGGGTCAAAAGTGGCACACCATTTTAGAGGATATTCTCTTTCCAAAAAATACCTTTGTGAACTCACACGAACTTGCCTGCGTCGAGATGCATTATTTTCAGAGGACATTATTGAAACAAAAATTATTGTACTGAGTATCTTTTCAGCTGGGATGATTAGAATACTAGATGGCACCATTCCAACATATTATCAGGGGTAGAATGGGTCATTCTCTCCAAAAATGTACATCAAAAACCAATGTAATAGTAAAATTTCGATGGCAGTTAATTTGAGTTCATTAAATGTTCCTTTTCTGATACTTCTGCTATAACAAAACTACGTTCTTCAATCAGATAATTGTTCAGCAAATTTCAACAATTTAGTAGTATTGTTAATATATTTTGCTTTCCTTTAATGCAGGAGCTTTGAAAAAATGTCACAAGACCCCCCTATTCATTTAATTTATTTTCCCAGATTATCATTTGTTAATTTTACTCTAAAATATAGTATTTATGCATCAATTTTATTAACCCGTTTCTATTTTTTCAGTTGAACCGTCCAAAAAATAAAGTGGGGGGGGACATCAAAGAAAATCACTTTATAAAGTTCAACTTCTTGGGCTATTTAGTAACAATTTTGTGACGTGTATAAACTATGAAAATGATTCACTCTTTGAGAAAAAATTCAAAGAACAGTTCATTTCATATGAATGAGTAGATCTTTTATATGTTTCACTTTTGAAATTTATTTCTCGCACATTAAGATTTGACCGTAAAAAATCACACCTTATATTCTAACTATATGTCTGCTAAAAGAGGAGACGCAATACCATGATCATTGTTCAAATAATAACCTGAATACCATTCACCCCAGTGCAGGCAAGTTCTAAATCCTACTGTGAGTTTGACTTTATTTAAATAATAGTTCTTCGCATTCTCATAAAGATCACCCTGTATAAGAGCGCGGATGTGGAGACAGCAACTCCGGGGGCCTTTCGATGCAATTTCGATTTTCAATTGTCCTTTTTTCGTGGACGTGCCACAACAATGTCGAAAGAGGTGCAAAAAATCGTGAAATACGTTGTTGATACCCTGAAAATCACTAGGATGGCAACATATATTGGATCTTTCTTTTATTTAACTCAGACCAGGGAAGAGTCCCTCTTATCCTCATATCTATATCATGAAACAAATAAATTAAAATGAGAACGCTATTGACATTCATTGGGAACAGCTTTTCTGTCCTAAATAAGTCTCAGAAATAAATTCTGATATTTTATATCTTAAATATAAAACTTGTGAAGAGTGATTTTTTGTCATAATGTTGATAATTTCCAGTTTATGGACAATTTCGGTGTTTTGAACTTTGATTGATCACCTGGAAGAAGCTGGCGAGTTGTTCCATCATTCTTGAGATTTGGTTTGTATCCATGATTTGATACTTGTCTTTTGTATAGCTTTCGCAATACCACAAAAGAGCAAACTTCATTGTCGTGGCAAAAACACTATCATTCTGTGCTCGTTAAACAATATACTATTTTCTACTGCCATAACACAAGATTGCTCTTGTTATACGACGCTATACATAGTGGAGTATACTACGGTCGTGCCAAAAATGCTATCTCGGAAACTAAGCGAGATAGAGGTATAGTTGCTTTGGAGAAAATGATCCCCATCGAATTTTGAGCAACTTTGGTTTTTGTGTGTGGTCTGTCTGTCTGTCTGTCTGTACTCTGTGTTAATCATAAATCGATATATCTCCGGAACCCTTTGACATATCGACTTGAAATTTTGCCATCTTATTGTACTCAAAACAATATTATGTCATTAAAATATGAAGGAAATCGGAAAACTCTAAGGTGGTTTTTCCGGGTTTTTTCGATTTTTCACCGGAAGTTCCTTGTAACCACTCTACAAATCGCAAAAGTGGTCCGATCGATTTCATTTTTTGTGAAAAAAACCTCTATCAGGAAGAGACGAAGCCTATTGAAATTGAGCAGGGTCGGAAAATTCCAAGTGGGTTTTTCAAGGAGATTTTCCGAAAAACACGGTTCGCTTTAAAACGACATATCTCGTGAACAAATAGACTAAATCCAAATTTGAGAAATGCACCGTATGCCTCTTTGATGACGCAACAAATTATCATTCAATCATTTTTTCGTGCATCCATCGGAAACTGGAAAAACAAATGAAAATCGAAACATCAAAATTTGAAATCCTTTTAATTCAATATATATCGAAAACAAATGGAAAAATCGAAAATTATCAGAAGTGCAATGTTATCCACTGGAACATTTCCTACAAATCATTTTCCATAATTTTTTCTGTAAACCCAATAGTACAGGAAATAAAGTGAAAAATATGAAAAAAAAAATGTTAACGACTCATAGGGTACTATGAAGAGATATTGAAAAACAAAGATTATCGATAGATGAAGCTCATCGACTTTCACTGAATCATGAAATATTTTTTCATTTTGTTGATTGGAAGATGGAACAAAAGTGTTGAAAATTTTATTCTCAGATAATTCCAAATATCTCGAAAACAACTGAAAATATCTGAAAATGTTATGGAACCAAAATTATTCCTTTTGATAAAATCTACAAAAAACCCTCATAACATTTTCCTCTGAATTCAATAGTTCGGGAGATACGATGAAAATACTGAAAAATTTACAAGTTCCTAGATAATCACTTGCCAATAGAAAACGAAACGAAATACAAAAGAAAGTAAAAAAAGCACACTCGACTGTCTTGATTTTTTTTTTCCATAAACTACGTACCTAGCTCACTCTTCTGTCTTAATTTTTGCCAATAAACTAGGTACGGGCTGAGTACGTAGTTTGTACGAAAAATCTTCAGTTCTCTGAACTTTCATAGCGTCGTATACACATCATTGGTGCCCAATGATAGTTTCAATAGCTCATGATATGGTGCCATGGCCTTAACTTCCACCTTACATGGGCAATGATAAAATATCATCTGCTTTTATAACGTCGTATAAATTATCTGACCTTTATACTAATCTGATACCTTTCAAAAACTACGTACCTCACTTGTTATACGACGCTATACATAGTGGAGTATACTACGGTCGTGCCAAAAATGCTATCTCGGAAACTAAGCGAGATAGAGGTATAGTTGCTTTGGAGAAAATGATCCCCATCGAATTTTGAGCAACTTTGGTTTTTGTGTGTGGTCTGTCTGTCTGTCTGTCTGTACTCTGTGTTAATCATAAATCGATATATCTCCGGAACCCTTTGACATATCGACTTGAAATTTTGCCATCTTATTGTACTCAAAACAATATTATGTCATTAAAATATGAAGGAAATCGGAAAACTCTAAGGTGGTTTTTCCGGGTTTTTTCGATTTTTCACCGGAAGTTCCTTGTAACCACTCTACAAATCGCAAAAGTGGTCCGATCGATTTCATTTTTTGTGAAAAAAACCTCTATCAGGAAGAGACGAAGCCTATTGAAATTGAGCAGGGTCGGAAAATTCCAAGTGGGTTTTTCAAGGAGATTTTCCGAAAAACACGGTTCGCTTTAAAACGACATATCTCGTGAACAAATAGACTAAATCCAAATTTGAGAAATGCACCGTATGCCTCTTTGATGACGCAACAAATTATCATTCAATCATTTTTTCGTGCATCCATCGGAAACTGGAAAAACAAATGAAAATCGAAACATCAAAATTTGAAATCCTTTTAATTCAATATATATCGAAAACAAATGGAAAAATCGAAAATTATCAGAAGTGCAATGTTATCCACTGGAACATTTCCTACAAATCATTTTCCATAATTTTTTCTGTAAACCCAATAGTACAGGAAATAAAGTGAAAAATATGAAAAAAAAAATGTTAACGACTCATAGGGTACTATGAAGAGATATTGAAAAACAAAGATTATCGATAGATGAAGCTCATCGACTTTCACTGAATCATGAAATATTTTTTCATTTTGTTGATTGGAAGATGGAACAAAAGTGTTGAAAATTTTATTCTCAGATAATTCCAAATATCTCGAAAACAACTGAAAATATCTGAAAATGTTATGGAACCAAAATTATTCCTTTTGATAAAATCTACAAAAAACCCTCATAACATTTTCCTCTGAATTCAATAGTTCGGGAGATACGATGAAAATACTGAAAAATTTACAAGTTCCTAGATAATCACTTGCCAATAGAAAACGAAACGAAATACAAAAGAAAGTAAAAAAAGCACACTCGACTGTCTTGATTTTTTTTTTCCATAAACTACGTACCTAGCTCACTCTTCTGTCTTAATTTTTGCCAATAAACTAGGTACGGGCTGAGTACGTAGTTTGTACGAAAAATCTTCAGTTCTCTGAACTTTCATAGCGTCGTATACACATCATTGGTGCCCAATGATAGTTTCAATAGCTCATGATATGGTGCCATGGCCTTAACTTCCACCTTACATGGGCAATGATAAAATATCATCTGCTTTTATAACGTCGTATAAATTATCTGACCTTTATACTAATCTGATACCTTTCAAAAACTACGTACCTCACTTGTTTTACTGTGTTCGATTTCGATACATCAATGAGGTACTTTGTATGTCATCAATTTTATTTCCGTATTTCACAATGACTCCACTGTGTTATTATTTAAAAAAAAAAGTCATCGCCCATGGAATGTCTAATAGATTAGCATTACTTGACAAGAAATCAGATGGCTACAAGACGAAGAATTTGAAAATGCCGCTGTTATCTATTATAGCCGTAGAAAAATTATAGTGTATAACTTGCACGGAATTCTAATTTCCCACTCGAATGATTGCAGCATTCGCCTACGACTCATGCTGCATACTTCATTCTCGTAGGATATCACTGTCATTCCGTGCTCGTTGAACAATATACTATTTCAAAAATGTTCAAAACCGTGTAGAAGTTGCGCGGCGCGATCGGGGACCCTGTCGGGTTAGGGGGATAGTGAAAAGGAGGATAGGGGGGTGAGGGGTGATTCTCGGGGGGTTCGGACGTTTGTGATCGCTCGTGCTCGGCGTCTGTGTCAAACACACCACTTACTGGGTGCATACGCTAACGGGGCATTAGCAAAATGTACCCACGACGTGACCGGAGAAACAAATACAGGACGGCACAGTGGCGTGCATGAAAAGAATTGAAAGAGGTAAATTTACGATATATAAATTAACAGAATGCCATTTGGAACAACATTTTTTTCTTCGAGAACTTTAGGTGAGGGTGATTTAAAAATACAAATTCTGAATATTTATCTGAAACATTGGCAATAAACAACAGTTTTATACAGAAACACAAGGTGTAGTATTGGATTTGAACACTGAATGAACTGCATTCTTCACCGTTGAACTTTCAAACTTTGCTGTCAACATATCAGGTGAAACACTGATTGCATTGAGGTAACTTGGATAGGTTAAACCGTTTCAATTCCATTTATTCAATAAAAACATTTTTACAATACAAGGTGTATAAACAAAAATCTTCTAAAGGGGACATTGGACATGATAAAAATGTAAAACATACAATGTAAAACACTTAGATACGCCACAGAATTACCCTCCAAGGGAGCCCTCAGAGGCAGCCGATGCAGGCCTTGCCGATGATTTTTGTCTAACAACCCTGATGGCAGTCATGAGGGAGCTGACTCCTAGGAGTAAACCTTTAATCCAGCTCATGTCAGTGAGTTGCCCAGGGCAAAAAAGATTGATCGTCGATTGCTACCTTTTTCTCTCTAATTTATCATTTTTTGTGTTGGAAAAAAAAAATAAAAAACCAACTTCTGAAATTTCTCTGTGAAAGACACTATGAGGGATGAGGGGTGTGATAGGTGTGGGAGAGTGATTGGGATCTAATGATTGGGATCTAATAGAATGATTTCGTATCTGCAAATACACTAGTTTTGTTAGCCGATAGGAGTGCTATCTCTGAGTCCTGCTCGATGGTAATGCTCCGATAGTCGTTCAGCCGGGCTAAACGTTGAATATTGAATTATGAGTGACGTGGTGGAACTGAGAAAATTCAGATAAGTACTCATTAGAAATATGAGAAATTTTTTATTATAATGTCATACAACAAATAATAACTACCTTGGGTTCCTAAAAATATGCGATTTTTCGGAGCGATGGGTTGTTGCTTGTAGGCAGCGAGAAAAATCTAATTTAAAATATGGTGAGTAAATGGGTGAATTTATAGAAAATAGTGGAAACTACCCAATTTTTTAGGTTTATATTGGCATATTGTATCATAGCACAACGAGGCCAAGTTGTCTTCTTCTCCTATTTTTTTATTCGTTATTCTCCATCATCAGCTAAATTCAGAGTAGATTCAGAATGTACGTCACAGTTTGCCGCTCCGAAAATTGAATACTGTTTTATTTTGAAAATAAAAATGAAGACTTTGACTATGGATGAGGGAAAATAGACCATTCTACTCGTTTCCTGAAATTTTGAGAACACATATTGCTCGTTCGAAGATAGTGTGGTTGTAGAAAATTTATCTCAGAAGACTTTTACACGATTTGTAACGATTTGTAGATTATAATAAAGAACTGAAGTAGGTATTTCACAGAAGCTCGGAAATATACTCAATCAAATATCTTGTTTTACTGTGTTCGATTTCGATACATCAATGAGGTACTTTGTATGTCATCAATTTTATTTCCGTATTTCACAATGACTCCACTGTGTTATTATTTAAAAAAAAAAGTCATCGCCCATGGAATGTCTAATAGATTAGCATTACTTGACAAGAAATCAGATGGCTACAAGACGAAGAATTTGAAAATGCCGCTGTTATCTATTATAGCCGTAGAAAAATTATAGTGTATAACTTGCACGGAATTCTAATTTCCCACTCGAATGATTGCAGCATTCGCCTACGACTCATGCTGCATACTTCATTCTCGTAGGATATCACTGTCATTCCGTGCTCGTTGAACAATATACTATTTCAAAAATGTTCAAAACCGTGTAGAAGTTGCGCGGCGCGATCGGGGACCCTGTCGGGTTAGGGGGATAGTGAAAAGGAGGATAGGGGGGTGAGGGGTGATTCTCGGGGGGTTCGGACGTTTGTGATCGCTCGTGCTCGGCGTCTGTGTCAAACACACCACTTACTGGGTGCATACGCTAACGGGGCATTAGCAAAATGTACCCACGACGTGACCGGAGAAACAAATACAGGACGGCACAGTGGCGTGCATGAAAAGAATTGAAAGAGGTAAATTTACGATATATAAATTAACAGAATGCCATTTGGAACAACATTTTTTTCTTCGAGAACTTTAGGTGAGGGTGATTTAAAAATACAAATTCTGAATATTTATCTGAAACATTGGCAATAAACAACAGTTTTATACAGAAACACAAGGTGTAGTATTGGATTTGAACACTGAATGAACTGCATTCTTCACCGTTGAACTTTCAAACTTTGCTGTCAACATATCAGGTGAAACACTGATTGCATTGAGGTAACTTGGATAGGTTAAACCGTTTCAATTCCATTTATTCAATAAAAACATTTTTACAATACAAGGTGTATAAACAAAAATCTTCTAAAGGGGACATTGGACATGATAAAAATGTAAAACATACAATGTAAAACACTTAGATACGCCACAGAATTACCCTCCAAGGGAGCCCTCAGAGGCAGCCGATGCAGGCCTTGCCGATGATTTTTGTCTAACAACCCTGATGGCAGTCATGAGGGAGCTGACTCCTAGGAGTAAACCTTTAATCCAGCTCATGTCAGTGAGTTGCCCAGGGCAAAAAAGATTGATCGTCGATTGCTACCTTTTTCTCTCTAATTTATCATTTTTTGTGTTGGAAAAAAAAAATAAAAAACCAACTTCTGAAATTTCTCTGTGAAAGACACTATGAGGGATGAGGGGTGTGATAGGTGTGGGAGAGTGATTGGGATCTAATGATTGGGATCTAATAGAATGATTTCGTATCTGCAAATACACTAGTTTTGTTAGCCGATAGGAGTGCTATCTCTGAGTCCTGCTCGATGGTAATGCTCCGATAGTCGTTCAGCCGGGCTAAACGTTGAATATTGAATTATGAGTGACGTGGTGGAACTGAGAAAATTCAGATAAGTACTCATTAGAAATATGAGAAATTTTTTATTATAATGTCATACAACAAATAATAACTACCTTGGGTTCCTAAAAATATGCGATTTTTCGGAGCGATGGGTTGTTGCTTGTAGGCAGCGAGAAAAATCTAATTTAAAATATGGTGAGTAAATGGGTGAATTTATAGAAAATAGTGGAAACTACCCAATTTTTTAGGTTTATATTGGCATATTGTATCATAGCACAACGAGGCCAAGTTGTCTTCTTCTCCTATTTTTTTATTCGTTATTCTCCATCATCAGCTAAATTCAGAGTAGATTCAGAATGTACGTCACAGTTTGCCGCTCCGAAAATTGAATACTGTTTTATTTTGAAAATAAAAATGAAGACTTTGACTATGGATGAGGGAAAATAGACCATTCTACTCGTTTCCTGAAATTTTGAGAACACATATTGCTCGTTCGAAGATAGTGTGGTTGTAGAAAATTTATCTCAGAAGACTTTTACACGATTTGTAACGATTTGTAGATTATAATAAAGAACTGAAGTAGGTATTTCACAGAAGCTCGGAAATATACTCAATCAAATATCTTGTTATGATAAGTTTTTTTTAGAATTTGTTTCCCAGAAAAAGGACAGAGTAGGAACATCTACTATCAAACAGCTAGTCATGGATTTTTTGTCAATTCCTGCCCCCCCTCTCCTCCCTCATTGACGCCACTGGACGGCGGAGCGCTACTTTATCGGCGGATACGCATCAGCCACCGGAATATTCGCCGCGGATATACGATTTATAATCTTCGGAGGATTCCGTAAATAAATATTGCATGATGTGAATTGTGAGGGATAGCTTATTCTCGCGTGTATCTACGGAAGCGGAAAAACTCTATTCAATTCTCGATTTTACGTTTTCGCCGATCGAGCTGGAAAATAGGTATAGTCCTCAAACTATAAAAGAAGTGCTTGAGGTTACCCTGTACAACATTGCTTATGTTATTTTCAGATGTATACAGTGTGTCCAGTTTTCTTTGCGTTTGCGCGATATCTGAGTGTTGCGGTTTTCACATTACTGCCCCACTTTTTTGTGAAACAAATGATGCCGCAAACAAAATTTTCACAGTCCTGTATGTTCATGAGGTACAGGGCGAGGAAATTGAGAATGCATCAATGTCGAGATTAAGAATACAAAATTTAATTGTCACTAACCTCTTGTGAATACAATCAAGAAGCAAGAATCCACTCGACCATCACTTGAAGAATATGTTATTCTGTTCCTTCTTCTCGGTACCCCATCACCTTCTGGAACCTTCGACAACACCCCCTCCCCCTCACCCCCGGTCACGTGACCTCCCTCTGGACAGGTAGGTGCCCTTTGGCCGCTCGACCTCTGGGCAGCACCCGGATTTATAGGAATACTCCGACAGCCTTGTCCAGTTGGCCCAAGTAACGGCGTTCAACATCGAACTATGTTTCGAGGAGCAACTGTCTTTATTGTCCCCCAGAGGACGGTCACGTGACCCACGAGCAACCCTCCCTCGGACATCTTCGCTAGCACCTATGGCACTCCTAGTACCACTTTTATCTGGAAGAAATCAGGAGTGAGGTTAGTGAAATTCCGAGTTGGACAAATCCCGGCAATATTGTTTTTTCAGTTTAATTTTCAATCATTAAATACGAGGAACTCTTCCAGTTCATTTCTCTAGATTTTTTGGGATTCTCCGAGGGATTCTCTCTTCTTGTTTCTACAGTGTCATTCATAAAGTTGGCATCATAATATAAGAAAAACTTATAGGTAGGTACTGATTTATTTTAATGGCCTATTCGTTCAAGTTACATTTTTTCGTCGATTTTTCAGATCAATCGCTCAACATATACGTAGGCGTAATTGTACGAACTTCGAAATTGTTTACCAAGAAAAGTTGTTCCTATTCCAATTTAATATTATAGGACTCCATCAGATTTTGATATTTTTTCAATTTCTACAGAATGTCTGTAATATACACGAGTAAAAAGTTCATTTTTGGCTGGGCAGTGTTTGGGATCCAGTATCTATTAGGTAGGTATATTTATTTTATTTCAATCCATATTCAACATCATCAAATTAATATCGGTACTGTGGTTGTATGATTTGTTCTTGACAATTATAAATAATGACATGTTGGTACCTATTGGTACATGAGTAAACTCAAACCGACTCAAACCGTAGACATTAGTTCTTATATTGTTTAACGAGCACGGAATGATAGTGATTTCCTACGAGAATGAAGTTTGCAGCATGAGCTATAGGCGATAATAATATATTGATGTATCGAACACAGTAAAACAAGAGCAATCTTGTGTTATAGCCGTAGAAAAATACTCTTTTTATACTATGACTCAAGCACAAAAATGAAAGATTCGAATTATTCTCATTTCATAATAATAAATATGGTAGTCCTAATAATGCAGGAATCGAAATGAGACCGAGGATACAAACTTCAGCGAATGTAAATTTGGAATCTACCTAGATTATGTTGTGCTTACCCACTCAAGTAGCTCCAACTTCAACTGCATATAAACCGAATCTATTTCTTCCACCATTATGAGATATGTTCCCAAAAGTTGCAGTCAATGATAATATTTTTGATTTCATAATGTTAAACCACAATTTCATCCGAGATTTCATCAGAAAACAACACATCATTTCAGGTTAACTCGTCAACACCAAGAAATCAACAGATTAAAATTCAAAACAATTGAGCATCGTGCGCGACGCGCGCAGTTCCATAGCCATCTTTAGAGCCGGCTGTGGCAGGTCTCAACATTTCTCAACGACGTTTGACATTGCGGGTAGGAACTAAGATGTGAAGAAAACGATGGTGAGCTCACTAATAATATTGGTTTTGCAGAAAATCCAAATTGCATGAATAAATATGAGTGCTCCTTGCTCCAGTATGATGGTGATACTGTTTACGGATCATGACAACCTTGAGATTACCAATGAGATTATTACAACAGGTCACAAATAGAAATGCTTATAGGGTATTATTATGTATATAACTATCTGTTATTTGTTAATTTTCGATTTAATTATAAGATATCAATTATTATTTTCAGCTTCGATTATTCTATTCATTTCTGAACAGACGATTTTGATTGGTTGAAATATCTGTGTTGATATTCGAGAACATGATGTTTTCGTTTTTGTGTTTCACTTCCTCATTGGTAGTTTGATCAAAAAATAATCAAAATCACAAGCTGTCATGGGCATGGATGTCATGATATTTTCATATCCAAGGATGAGTAGCTCGCAACACTAAACTTCAGACAAAATCGACATATAGGCACTGACTTTAAATTTGTATCGAAGAATTTCAGACCAACTTTGTATGATGAATATCACGAGCTCCGCGAATCGGTTATTGGGTTTTATAATCAGGCAGGCCCCAAACTTTTCCAGCATAGAGGCACTGAAGACTCTTTTTTATAGTCTGGTGAGACCCAAAATGGAGTATGGTTCCCATATTTGGTTTGTTGAATACCAGTCCACAATATCTTCGCTGGAAAAAATTCAAAACAGATTCTTGAGATTTATTTATTATAAAAAATATTGCTTACGTCCAGAAGGAAGGAAACACTTGTGATTTTATTCGTCTATACGAATTATTGCATAGATTTCGGAAGGATTTAATCCAATAGTCAATATTCATAAAAATGAAGCATTTACTTTCAAGTAAAAGGTAGAAGCAAGAGGTAAAAGAAAAAGATTTTGCTTTAAGTTGTATTCATAATCTCTACCTCTTCCTTGCAAGGAAATGCTTCGCATAAATAAAGTAAAAGGTATAGCCCTTACCGGATCTGGTGAAATTGGCAAGGAGTCAGAAAATCAATGAACACAAAAGAAGAAGAAGAAGATAATTGTACAGCGATTATGACAGATTGAGACTTGTAGTGTGGAATCAACGCTTACATGTGTTCTGCGACAGCGTAGTTTATTCGTTTTTTACTTAATATCGTATCCATTCGCTGCTCTGTTGTACAATCCGCAAGCACCTCATTAGATATTCTGGACACTGTGGGCTGTGTACATCCCAATTCTTCAGCAAGTTCTCTCTGGAATCTAGTTTTCGCGAAATAACGGAGAAATACTTTCATTTTCATCACATTATCCTCCCCAAATCTAACTAAAGTTTTGGAATCTCATTCTTGGTTTGCAGTAAGTGAATGCACCATATATTAACCATAACAAACAGAACACACTGGGACTACACAACCAAAGATCATCCACTCAAGGCCGTCCACACCCTTCAAAATATGCAAATGTGACGTTACAATAAGCTGTGTGATGGCTGGGCAGCTACTGAATAGAGTATGAAAAGTTGTTGTGATCCTAGATTCCTTTTTTCAGAAGCACATCCTTCAGTTTTTGAGCAAATTCTTCTTTTTATAAATAAGAAAAGAGCTTAACCTTTTTCTCTGAAGCAAACCCCTCGAAGCATTACCTTTTCCTTCAATTATTTTTATGCATATACCTTGAAGGAATTGCTTCATTTTGTGAAAGTAAAAGGTGAAGCTTCTTTTTATGAATATGGACTAATGTTCTGCTTGGTATATAGCCAGGAAAGTAGTTGTTTTTCTCCCGTTATCTACCATGATCGTTCATTTTATGAACTATTGTGCTAATGACTTTGAGTTTCTCTCTCTTTGTGATTATCCTTCAGATTCCAGTCGCTATCCATATTCCTTCAGCGAAATATCCCAATTCCAGGTAACACCGAAAGTCAGTCGGTCAGGAAAGAGAGGGGTAGGGGTGGCACACGTGAAGAGGGGGTGGTGGAGAAATGGTTTCTCCCAGAGGATACCCTGCGTGTGCCCTCGGAGCGAGTAATGCTGAGATATGGCCAATAGAAGGGAGTTTTATATCTTGTACCGATGTTGCATATATAACCGGGAGGATGGGCCCATCAATATTTTAGTACCTGTGGCGTGTGCGAGATGCGATGCCCTCTGAGCTGCCAGTTCTCAGTCGACCCCAACCCTAACCCTTACCCTAACCATAACCCTGAATCTTCTTCTTTCTTTCGCGACGAATACGGACGTCATAACGAAAATTACGAGTTTGGACGATACTCCATTTTATCGAATATTTCCCTCATTATTTATATAAAATGCCTAACAAGAACAATGCAATTATCGAAGAATTACAGCGGTAATTGCAGTGCAAAACGAAGATTGCACTGCGAAAACATCCTGTCGTCATAACAACCTATTTGAAACCGTGTCGCTTGATGCCATGAATAAAATACAATACAAATAAATGTCAAATAGAAATTTAATAGGATAGAAATATACTTCGAACAGTGTAAACAGTTTTGGTTTTGGTAGAACTCCAAAGCTGGTTGACTACAGCAAAAGGCATCAACTGTGAATATTTCATATAAAAGAATCTATTATATAGAATGTCCGTGAAAAGGCGGCAATCAGTTTAAGGTACAATTAATAAACAGAATCTGTATTATTTTTACGAGAATCCAAGGCATCAAAGTATGGAATTCAAATCTATTTTGCTCTTATCATCAACTGATAAAGTTTTGAGTGACGTTTTTCCTCAAATTCTAGAAAGTACTATTGGCAAATTAGCAAAATACGAAATAGAGACGTATAAATTACTCAATCACCACCCCCTGCTTTTCGAATACGAACATATATTCAATGATGAAAATTGAATTTTCGGGTTTATCACATAATACCCATAATTCGATTCCACAAGAAAAATTGTAAATTTCCATTGGGAAATCACGGTCATTCGCAAAAACCATTCCGAACGTCCGCGCGTATACCTTGTTATCACCGCCATAAACCGAATATAGACCTCTTCGTTATTCCATTGGAAACGAAAATAATTTCCTTCGAGCTATTAAGAGGGAGTCCGATCGTAAAATTCCTGTAAACATAAACAAGGACGATTTCCCGAGAAAATAATTCACCGAGCAAGTCATTTTGACCGATGTCGAATTGTTTTTTTATTGGTACGGCTATAGCAAGGGCGAAAAGTGGTCCAATATACAGGGTGTTACATTAATATCGACAAACCTTCGAGGTAGTATTTTTTGGATCAAAATAAGAATATTTTATTAATTTCTAAATTGACATTGATATGGTAAACGGGCAACTAGATTTATTACCGTTTTTCTCTCATCGGGTTATTCATATGCATATGTTTGGTTTTTGTTTGTTATACTCCTGAAACGCAGCCAGATACAAAAAAAAACTATGGAGCCAAAATATATGTATTATGAGTTGCCTCAATCAAAAAAATTGCAAAAATTTGAAATAATCCACTGGGTGTTATTTTCTGTGCAGAAAAACTATTGAAATTGCCTCGTGGGGACGTCATTGATAATACTTCATCAACTGAATTCGGTCCGAATAAAAATACCTCATTTTGAATTCTATCATGCACACAGGTATATTTTAGAAATTAATAAAAACTCGATTCTTCAAGAAACTTGATCACCCTGTTGTTCAGGAATGAATCGTTTTCGAACATCTGTTTATATGAACTTTTTTTTTTTCACCCGAAAAATATGACCTCGAAGATTTGTGCAATATTAATGAAACACCGTGTATATATTGAAATTAAAAGGTGGCTGAATTAATTATACATAATAGCTCATGATCTACAAAGCAGAGATACGGCCAGTTTTAGAATATACTATTCTCATGTATGGAGTTCAGCACCCATACATACGCTAAAACTCTTAGATTCCATCCAGAGAAGAGCCATTCGCCTGGTGGGTGATGCCACACTCACCAACTTTTTGACCCCATTAGAAAACCGAAGAAAAGTCGGCGACCTTTCACTGTTCTATCTATAATAATAATAATAATGATGGTCATTACCAAAATCGCCCTTTACATGAATGTCATATCTCAACAACTTGTCTGACGTTTCAAGAAGTCAGTGTTTTGCAAAAATGATTGACAATATATGAATTCATCTGCTGTGAGTGTCCAGAACATACAAAAATTTAGTACCTCTTCTCCAGGTGAGTCGAAATTATCTACCTGATACAACATCACCACAAGAAAAACAAGGAGCAACTGATGAGAAGGGAACCTCTTCAACCAAATGAACTAAACATTCTTCCACACCAAAATACACAACAAGTAGGTGCAAAATCAATGTTGATTACGAACAAGTAAGTGGATCGTTAATTAATGAAAGAGAGTTTTCTATAATCTCTGTCAAATACAACATCTTATTTTTGATTCAGCAAAGAATTCCACCACTTTTATCATGAAATATCAGTGGAGTATCGTTTCAATAGAATCGATATACTATCTGAAGGTTTATATCTGCAAGATGCTTTTGTGTCCGCATATCTGACTTTTAATCAGTCAGAGACATCTTTCGCGTCGTCTGCAGACATCAGAAGTCTTTAATCTCCATTCGATGCCCTTACGGGCAGAAATAACGCGAAGGGAAAGATGATATGCCCTTCTACTTTCTGCTCCTAACTCTCAGCTCTCGTCGCCTTTTCCACGCATTGTATACATTCCGATATTGTCTTATTAAATTGTCCCGATCACAAAAATCGTCCTGCGTGATGTATAGGTGATTAGATTAGATCAAAATTAGATTTCAAAAGGGCCCTCGGGCTATCTGCCTCCACACCGCGATATTTTCAGATCTATTGTGTCTGCCCTCTAAATCGTTTAGAGTTCTTTAGCTAGCCCAGCCTTCTCTATGAGGCTTCATAGTGTAGCTTCTAGATCCCCTGTGTATCTTTGGGCTTTCGATTTTTCCTCTCCCAGCGTAAGAAACCTAATTATTGACAAGCCCTCACAGTGGCAAAGTATGTGTACTGCTGCTTCCTTCTCTCCCTGGCAGAACCTGCATAGCAGTTCTTCAGCCAGACCTATTGTACTCATTTGTTTGTTGAGCCTACAATGCCCTGTGAGAAGACCCACTATAGTGTTCTAGTTGAACTTCGTTCCTGGCTTAGTAGATGTTCTGTGGATATTGGCGATGGTTTTGTGATAAACTCCTTTGCCTATCTCATTCCTGGCGAGTTGTTCCACCAATCTTGAGATTTGGTTTGCATCTTTCGTATAGCTTTCGCAATAGCACAAAGATGTTCTGGGTCTGGGCCATCCAGAAATTTACTAGCTCCTGCTCGGGCTAGTGAATCTGCCTCTTCGTTGCCCTAGTACCCTGTGTGTGTTGGTACCCATTCTTTCCTGACTGCTCAGTTCATACAGGGTTTCTATAGGTAGTCCCAGACTAGTTCTGAGTTAATTTGCATTGAGTGAACTGCTTTGATTTTCACCTGGCTATCCGAGTAGATTGAAATGGTTATCAGTTCTTTTAGGCAAAGATGTACTGCGACAAATTTCTGCCTGAAACACCGTCACGTATTTACTACCTAAGCTCAGTGGGATTCTTGTCTTTGACTTGGCACCATAAATACTGGCTCCCGACCCTTCCTCAGGTTTGGAACCGTCTGTATAGACAGCAATGCATGCATTGATAGGAGGTCCTTCCTTCCATGCCTCTCTGTACCACCGAATACTTATTTCGAAAGGTACTTATACAGAGCTGATAACAACACTACGTTGGTTCTCTAAAAATTGTGAGCTGGTGCATTTCCAATGGAATACGAAATGATTGTTTTTGTTTATAACTTGTCCGCATCCTGAAATTCTTTCTTAACTTCAATGAAAATGGAAGTAGATGTTTCATGGAAATAATTTTGAGCACTTTTTTTAATGAGTACCTCTTCATGATTTAGTGCAAAACACACAATTCTGGTAAGAAATCTCCTTTATTTTCTTAAAATCTCCAACTAATATTCAGAAATTGTAACGTTTATAAAAAACACCCCGTGTGAGATATATTGTTTTGGAAACTGATATAGGAGTATTTGTGACTAGTCCGTATCGATTGCCTACATCAATTCTGTAAAGCATGCATAATCCGTTTTCTTTGATATTGCTGGAATTTTTGTGATCGCAGTGGGCTAAGAAATACATTGTAACAAACTGTAGAGTGAGGACCAATTGAAATGAGACAAGCTGTAGTAGAATAAAATAATTGAAGTGTGTAGATGAATACACAACATATAGAAAATACTGATTAGGAGGTGCTAATATTTTCTATGTTGTGTTTTTATCAACCTGCTTTTATTATCTCAATATCTACTTTTTTTTAGTTCGCCTATCTATAAAAACGTTTTTATTTCTAATTTTTCGAACTACTATATATTGTTTACTTTTCGTTCCGTCAACTACAAAAGTAACTATTGATACGAGTACTTGGTGCAAGACACTGCCGTGTCTCTCTATGTGAAAGGTTATTCGAAGACATAACAACGATCATTTGAAATTTTGGTAGCGTAACATGAACCATTCCATAGCTCATCCTGAAGATCCTGAAGAGGATGTTAGAGATTTAAAAAATTCAGAAAATAAAAATAAAACAGGTCTTGAAAGAGGCAGAAAAAGTCATGAAAAATCGATTCAATTTTACGTTCACTTAACAGCCCATAAAATGTGTTCGCGATCAATTATTGAGCACTATATATAAAGAATCCAGAAATTTATTAGATACCAACTCCGAACATCTTTCAACTCAGTTAATTTTTATTTTTCTTACATAATTACTTTGCGGCACATGGTAGTTACGACTGAACGACATTACTACGAACAATACCTCGTTGACAAAAACAATTTGCTGTTCTGAGAGATTCATTTATGAAACTGGCCATTTACATCACAACCAAGCAACTCCTTAACTCCAATTACTTATTGCACCCTCTCCACGACCCATTAAAACCCAACAGCATTTAAAAAGCGACATGACATTCAGAGGGTGCAGAAATAATATGGGAGAACGTTTAGCAGTCGTATATAAATGAAAGAAAAAAAAACACAATTAATGAAGAACAATAACCGCGAACGCGATATCCATAACAAAAGGCGGGTATATTGTATAGTGAATTCAGGATTCGGTAGATATATAGCGAAGAAGAGGAAGAGTCTGCAGTAGAAAGCGTCGAAATTAAAAAGATGGCCGGCCACAGCCCTTCCGGAAAATAATTACGCGAGAAATGCCATATGAATAGATGGAAACTCTTTTCTCTGGCGAGAGTTGCAAACACAATGGGTATTCATTAATTTTCTGTTCGGTGTCGTCTTGATCATCGACTTCAATGTTTCAGTAAACCGAAAATAAAAAGTTACAAAATCCGTTGAACGGGTACGGTTTCTGAAAATTTCATTTTTTTCACCACTTGGAACAGGTTCAGATGGAATCTTACCAAAATCCATTTTTCTCATTTTCTAGTTTTTTGCAGAATATGAGTTAATCTTCTAATTTATTCGCGTTGTTCTGAGTTTAAATCGAATCTTAAAAGATTTTCTACTAACTTCACTCACAACGTTTTCCTCGTAATAGGTCTTATAGTATCCTCAATATCTAGCTCAAAAGTTGAAATTTCACATTTTGGAACAATTGATTATCTTATTTGAATAAAGGACAAAGGAAATGAAATGAAGAAGAAAGAAAAATGTCAGGAGACGCACTGCGGTAGTTCGCTATTTATACTGATGGTTCCATAACGGGAAGAGAAAATTTCAACAAATAGGGTATATCTTTGAGAACGTGTAATTTTGGGCCCGTTTAAATGATATATCACTCGACCCCACTTTTGAAAAAGTAACACGGAATGAATGTTTCATTCTATATTTAGCCCTGTCTCAGTGAAGTTGGCCCAAATATCAAAACAACGTTTTTTATGAAAGAACCCCGCACGAAAACACGGGAAATTGGCTCTCGGTCGAATTGGCTGAAATTATACTATGTTGTTGTGGGATGGCTCATTAGAAAAATATGTGAGTTTGAAAAGTTTTGTATGTTTAGTTTCTGAGATATAATACGAAAAAGTTCGTAAAAACGTCGTATCGGGGTAGGATTAACAAAGAAAAAAAAAACAATTATACCAGTAATACTGTAAACTCAAAAATTGATATCTCAGAAACGAGAAACTTTTTGCATATGATAGTCAACATATTCAAAATAGTGCCAGTGAAATGAGATCCAAATTAACGGAACTGTTTTCGAGATATTCAATTGAAACATGTCAAATAATCTTCAACAAAATCTAACACGCACCCTGTATCTAGATGAAAGGCAATATTCAACAACTGAATTCGCTTGTGAGTCACATCAGCTTTCATTCAATCAACAGTATCAATCAATCCCTTTCTTTGTGATCAAAAACAAGCTGTCAATTGTTTTCAAAAAAGGGTATAACACAAAATTCTAAAAATTCATATTTCGAACACAGATACCTACTTATCAAGAATCAAAATACGTTTTCGAAGCCTACAATAGACTAAAACTATAATGTCCCACCAAAATATAACTTGTTGGTTCTGGAATAGTGCTCGAATTTTTTTTCCGAAAAATGAATTTTTTGACCGTGCCTCGTATACACCCTGATTTACTATAATTTATGTGATTATAACTAGACATGTTTATGAGTTCCGATCAATAAATTTTCTAGCTTATTTTGTTTCATTTATACTAAAAAAACAGTTTTTTTTGTCAATCCTACCCCGATACGACGTTTTTACGAACTTTGTCGACTTATATATCAGAAACTAAACATACAAAACTTTTCAAACTCACATATTTTTCTAATGAGCCATCCCACAACAACATAATAAAATTTCAGCCAATTCGACCGAGAACCAATTTCCCGTGTTTTCGTACGGGGTCCTTTGTCATATTAGCGAAAAAGTATCAAAAATTTCAATGTTTTTATGATAATATAAGACATTTTTATTTGACATCAGCCGAAAATACGAATTTTGTTTTGTATCATAAAATTTTCTTACGAATTCAAAAAAATTCTGCCCATTTTAATAAAAATGAACGAAACCCGATAGCAGCAAATCACGACTGATGCGTTACATCGCCATTCCGGCTGATTACTGCTTCGATACGTCTTGACGTAGTGTCAACTATTGTTTGGCAGTCATCTGGTGTAAAACTGATCCAAATTTCTTGGAGAAGTACATGTTCGCAATTCTGGAACGGTTTTTTATGGGTTATTTGTCGGCGATAAATCTGTACTATACTCGACGTCCATTTCAAAACTGGAATATTGTTTTCTAACAACCAATCTTTAACTTTTTTAGCCGTATGGCAAGCGGCACCATCTTGTTGGAAAATACATTCAATATTGTTTGAACCCATTTGTTCAATATGGGGCGTTGGACCAACTTCACTGAGACAGTGCTCGCTAATATTGAACTGAATTTGAAATATAGAAATACATAAAATGGTAACGTTCCTGACTGAATCTACAGAAAAAAATAATGTTCAACTTATATTGTAGGTATTTATTTTTGTTGATCTACGTGGAAGCATCAGAGATGATAATACTACTCTCAAATTTTCATCCCAAGTCCTCTAAACTCCACTGAATTTCATGTACAATTCATAATGTGGTGTGAGCAAGAGATTTTACAGCAGTTTTACGTTCATATCCCTCTTCATTTCTACATTGAAACTTCCTCGGGCTGACAATCCGAGATATTATCACATTTAGAGGCGAGAATTACGTCTCGAAGCGTTTTGCTGCGGATTATTTCGTAAAGATTAGAAGGCATCAGAAGCTGAGAGACTGCGAACGGCGTGAAAATAACGTATACACAGACGCATCTAAGAACACGACTTTGGGGTTGGGGAGAATTATACAATAATGCCGGAATCGGAGGGAAATACCGGGAAGTATGTTCATTAGATTATTGGGATTTAAACTCCATTCCTAGAGGAAGAGAATGGAATTTTATTCGCTCCGAAATGTATAGGATGATGCATTAATTTATGCTAATATTATAATAATTAGGGAAACACGTTTTTTTACGGCCATAACAGAAAATTGCTCTTGATTTACTGTGTTCGATATATCAATGAGGTAGTTTGGATGTCATCTGTTTCATTTCCGTATCTGATATCACAATGACTCCATTATTTCAAAAAAATCTGATCGCTCATGTAATGTCAAATTTCAAGCAATGACAGCTCTGTCTAATAGATGAGCATTACTTGACAGGAAATCAGATGGCTACAGTACGAAGTAATGAAGAATGCCGCTGTTATCTGTTACAGCCGTATAGAAGAATTATAGTGTTTAACTCGCACGGAATGCTAATTTCCCACTCGAATGATTGCAGCATTCGCTTATGGCTCATGCATCCCTTGGAGCAAACGAAAGGAAATTCCAATAATGTTCGTGGAACATCGCGAATGAGTTTTGATAGAGTGTTGTTCGAGATTTTTCAAGGTTATCGACGACCGAATGTGCTAACTGGGCCTGTTGAGTTCGTTTGACTCGTATTGTTCGTGATGGAATCTAAGAGCATCAGAGTATCTTTGGGTGCTGAACCCCCTACATGAGAACAGTATTCTAAAACTGGCCAGATCTGTACTTTGTAGATCATGAGAAGTTGTTCTGGCGTAATAGATTTACGTACGGAACAAGAAAACGAATTTTCGTGAAGCAGCTTTTGTGAACACACTACACTGTTTTACCACTAACCAAACCGATTTTTTAACGCCTCGACACGTGTTTCGCTAATTATGTTAGCATCTTCAGGAGAAGATTAAAACGAGATTAAAAAGAGTTTTAATCTTCTCCTGAAGATGCTAACATAGTTAGCGAAACACGTGTCGAGGCGTTAAAAATCGGTTTGGTTAGTGGTAAAACAGTGTAGTGTATTATCGTGCCAAAGGTTCCAGTCTTCGATATAGCTTTTGTGAAAATGATTTTCTCATGAGAGAGTATTGCTGATGGTAATAGCGAGCATAGATATAGTGTTCTTGGTGGGAATTGCGGTACCAACCAAGTTCTTCATTGACAGCGTTGACCTGCCTTCGTCGCAAGTTCTTAGTATTCTGGAAAAAATGGAAATTCTAGAAGAGAACGCAGTATGGAGAAATATCGTCTGCATAGATGTGGATGGGGCAAGTGGTTGCTCCCGTGTTAAGATGGTTATATACCATTAACCTGAATTTATCCCTCATAAGTAAAATGTTTCATAAAACTAATACAATTATCGATGAACTACAGCGGTAATTGCCCTGCAGATCGAAGATTGCACTGCGAACACATCCCGTCGCCATTAGAACACATCTCATAGCACATTTTATCTATTGTCTTTTTTAGTATTATGATATTTCTCAGGAATAAACAACATGTCTTCGGGAATTTCTTCATTCGTGAAATATTTCACATTCGTGCAAAAACATGACTTGATAATTTTGCATTCAATTGCAGTCAGTTAGTTTCATATTTGGTATATGGCTCTCCTCCTCTGTACTCGCGGGCTCTTTCGCCAAAATATGAAAATAAACTTGCAATTTTTAGATAACACGCTTTCTTGCAAAATTATCGGTAATTTTCATGCACTTGTGCAATTATAACCGATAACTCTGGTATTGATGAAAAATAAAAATAGTAAGGATTGTGAAAAACGAAAACATTTTCAAACATTAGTACGTTCCAATGTTCGTTAGGTACTTGTAACAGTGCTTTGTAAGAAGTGGGTAAACTAAAACGTTAACTTTGACAAATGTTGAAAATGTGACCCATTTGCTTCCATATCGGATATACTGTCCTCAAAAAAATCATAATGAATATAGGGTTTCTTCGGTAAGGTACAATTTTGTGACCGTTAATAAATGATATACATATATCACTCGACCTCACATATTCCAGCATTTGAAATTTCAGGGTTGTGACACCCCTCTCTCTAGGAGTTCAAAGGCACAGGTCGAAAAAGTTGTCCCAAATGTGTTCGTATCAAAAGCAGAATCGACGTGTCCGAGCATTTTTGATTTTTTCAAATTCCAAAAGAAGGAGAGAAGCAAGGTGAATACTTTTCGTTGGGCCACTCTGAATACTTCCAGTCAGCTGCTTATGATCTATAATGCATAGATCCGACCTGTCCTGGAATACTGTTCCCATATTTGGAGTGCAGCACCCAAAACTACCCTAAAACTGTTGGATTCTGTCCAAAAAACGGCAATTCGTCTCGTGGGTGATGCCTCGCTCACAAACTCACTCACGTCCCTGGAACACCGTAAAAAAATTGACGATCTGGCTCTTTTTTATAGATATTTTCATGGACGATGCTCTTCTGAAATATCAACAATAATTGTTCCTCCCTTGGCAGTCCCCGCGATTTTACCCGTCGAGTTGAGGCTTCGCACCCCTTCGTGGTCACGTTGGAGACCTGCAGAACATCTCTTTCCAAAGACTCGTACATTGAACGAACAGCGAGGCTCTGGAACACATTGCCAAGGGAGGTTTTCCCAGCGGCATATAACCTATAGAAATTTAAGAAGAACACCAATTCCTTCCTTATTTCCCTTGGTTCTCACGATGTTCTCTGAACATTACAGGATATCCATTTTCATGGGAACCAGAACATGATAAAAAATTCAAATCAGAGAAGATTCAGAGTTTCTAGAAAAATTTATGTAACCTATTGTCAGTTGGAGAATGTAGAGATACTAAATAACATCAACTTTCTGAAAGTTGATGTTCGATGGTAATAATGAGTGGAAAAAGGGAGATGGGGAAGCGAAAAGAGATAGTATAATAGGAGTAGCATTGAATAATAGTTGTTGTCTTCGCTCCCGAACAATTAGAAGTGCCTCGAGCCGAGTGACGTAGAGGAATGCGGCGTCGGCGTCGAATCTATCCGACGCCGCTGGCGAAGCCTGATCTGCCAGCGCCTGCCTCTATTATTGTGTGCAACCGCCGAGGGTGAACTACCCTACGGAGAGAACAGGAACAGACTCGCGAAACCGAAAAGAACAAACATTTTAATAGGGACCCAACAAAATGTGGAAAAAATTCGAAACGACGTAGAAAGAACATAAAAAGAATTCAACTGCAGATGCTATGGACAAAAATAGTTTTTCTTCAATTTCAACGCCCTGTATCTCAGAAACGAAGCAACTCCGGACATATGTTCATAGAACTTTTCTTCTTAAAATGACCTAATAAATCACCCCCTGCAGCTAGGAACCGTAGTTAGGAAACACCCTGTATATTCAGCTCGAATTACTAACCTCCGAACACTCCCGAATTTCGGTAGTCCTGTCCTGTCGTGGTCCTGTCCGCAACTCCGTCTTGTCCAACAACTCCCAACTTGTCCGACGTATGCATATTTGTATCCATCAACGCTCCCCATCGTCTTCATTCCGGCATACAGCCCTTTTTTGCGCCTAATGGTTTCTTTGTTGCATGTCGGATGCTCTAGCGGTTCATTGTTTTCCGGAATGTAAGTCCTCTCTAATTTACCGAAAACATCTCGAAAAAATACTCTCAAAGGGGTGGAGATTCATCATTCGCTGACGGGACGAGGATCTTTCTCGATTGTCTGGCGACTTATCAGTTCGAGGCATTTCCATTTCCAGATTGATGAGACACAATATCTGAAGGAAAAGAAATGTAATAATACTCTCTTATAAACGGCTCTGTTATTATATTAGTCTAAGATCCGAAGTTAGGTCGACCTCCATCCATCTCTTTATTGGATGAAAATTATTCTATAATTTAGCTTGTTGAATATTATAAAAAAGAATAGGATGCCTGGAAAAATCCTGGCTTGGCTATAACTCTTTCAAGTACTTTGGTGCTCAATATGGATAATCTCTCTCGTCAGTTCATCACGGACAAATTATTGAATCACATAGTTTTCCAGATCAATCTATATACTAAGCAGAATTATCAGACGACTTGAAAGAAATATAAAGGAACAGATATTCATGAAATCTTTTCCTTGGATGCCGCTGTAGTCATCTCATTTATTCTTTACAGAATCCTCTATTATCTTTCGAAGTTATCAATGAAAGATTTGATCATTTAGTCGTCAATAAATATCAGTATCTTCATCGAGAACATCATTCGAATGGACGAGTCAAATAGAGAAAAACACTCAGTCAAAGCCCGGTAATGACAGTCACACAGGGTGCTCATCAACCTATCCGAACAGGTCGAAGGAGATAATGATCTTTGCAATTCAGGAAAGTTTGAAGTTTGAACAAACTGGTTGTGTGTTTCACTCAATCTTGCAAAGAACAAAACATGTTTGCAGACGTTTCACAGTGATTTGAAATGAGTCGATTCTCATGAAATATTTCACCTTATGGAATGGTGGGTTAGATTTTGACCCACCGTTTTTTTTAAATTGTAAAATTCTGAAATTCTTTCATATTTGTTCGTATCTTTTGAAACATTTGGAGTTAGATTGTTAATGAATCTCTTGAAAATCTGAAGAAAAATAAAGCTGTACATCTAAGGGGTGTTAAATTTAGAAATTCCTGTACCTGAAAGAGATAATTGATTAGAAATTCGAAAATTATTGAATATAATACAAACATGGTTGTGTATATATTTTCCGGTCCAACTATTGGGTTGCCAGGTATAAACATCAGGTATTTTGGTCCTAGTTATTTTCACCTACTTGTTTGATCTATAAACTAAATATAAAAATGAGCACTGTTTTATTGTGAAAACAATGATATAGGGTTGCACACATATATGTACTATTTCTATATATGGCCCATCGCCTATACGATATCTCAACAAAAATGGGACCAAAATGAGAGGAACTTTTTGAATCTATAAGGACGGAAAGTGAAGGATGGAAACAGACATATTGGTTTGACAATTTTCGTTTTATTTTTTCGCTACGTCGGCATCAACGCCTATTGGCAGATTTCGTTACCTATAGAGACAGAAGTTGGTCCCGCTTTGAGGACAGCTATGCTTCATATAATATGAGTAGTAAATATATGGTTGCACACCATAAAAAGGCTGGGACCCAATGGTCAAATGGTGAGATATTTTGTCGCATGCGAGATTTCTACATTGTCGAACAAAAAACGTGAGTGCTCATTCTAGACGAATTGTAGAGTGGTCTGAAGCAGTCGACATTTTCATATTTGACTGATTTCTTCACTTGTCATTTTGAGAATGGCAGCTTCATTATTCGAGATTGAAAATTGGAAAATCAAGAAAATCATCAACGGCCACTAGAGAACGTATTCAAGAATACGTTCAGATTTTTATCAGAAAGAAAATATATAAAAACATTCAGGTGCGAGTCCATTGCAATGCTAGAACCATTATTTGTGGTACAGGGACATGGTCTTCTGAATTTGTTTCGCCAGATGCCAGGTAAAAGTGGCTCATTCTATTCTTCTTTCATCAGGTTGAGTGTTTTCACTTGAGATGAAGCACAATAATTTTTTCCCCTGCCATTATTATTTCAACATAACATTGACATAACCTCCATCATAACAACAAAGAAACCACAACACATTGGCACAAAACAAAACACATTCGAGAATCGTTAATTCGATGTTGCCAGTTAATGCTATTCGACAAAGATAAAATTTCAGTTCGACTGTGAACGTGCGACGAAGAGTTTTTTTTTAATGAATTATGCCATGTTCCACCGAATTTTCGGTGGGTAAGCCAGTAATGTTTCTTACGTATAGGTTCCTCATTTCAATCAAAAGTCTTGGGAGTATATCATAAATAATGGAACACAATAATTTTTAGCACAAAAATATCAATGAGGTATTCCTTTGGGGCGTACTGGAATGAATAAATATTCAGCTTTAAATATTTTTCAGTATAATAGCTTGAAACATTTGGAGCGATGATAATATAGAGATACATATTTCTCATCATTTTGTTTTGTTTCAGGTTTATGTTTGGGCCCCTATTGAGGAAAACAGCAATATTCATATTTTTTTGTAATATATTTGTTGAAACACAAGATTTGGATTTTCTAGAGGTGAGTAAAAATTTCGATAAAATCAAAAAAAAACAGGACAATATATGTTTTCTTCAGGAGTGTATTAAACAGAGTCTGCTGCTACTTAGTATACTCTCAGCCAACGCTTTTTTTCAAGTATTTTTTCTTTCATAAAATAATTGAAAGTTGTGGTATTTTCTCGACTTTCATTATTGTATCTCGGACTATTTTGAAAATAATGATAAGAAACCTAAGTAATGATATTCATTTTCTAAAAAAATTTCGAGGAGTTTTGCCGAGGATAATCCACGATGGCGAATGAGTATTTTGGTATTCAGAGCAAGAAGTCTAGCTTCGACAAAAGAAACATCAGCCGATCGCGATGAAACAATTTAATTTCCGTCTTGGCAGCAGAATGAGGGAGACGCATTAGCTCATTGCTCGAATTCATTCGATAAACGTAAAATTCACCTCAGAAATGGAATAATATTTAAAGAGAACCAGTACCGTACCTATATACATACATACTGGGACTCGCAGAATATATTTTTTTATAGTTTTACATTTAATTGGATACTTTTCAAAACTGACGGAAGTTTTGAAACGTCTTACTTTACGTAACTATAGTTGCGAAAAGTAAAATATTACAGAGCTGATGATGTATAGTTCATTTCAACACCAGTTACGTAAAATGAATATATATACAGGGTGTCTGGAGATAAAACCGACAAAACTCATAGGGTTATAGAAACTGCCAATATGATGCCGTCTACAAATGTCCAAAACCGCTTCGGTACTGACATACGGGGTGATTTGTGGATTTTGAATAACATTCAATTTCCCTTATTAAATACAGGGATTACCCGATCGGGTTCAAGTTTGGGAAGTAGCCTTCTGAACGAAATCCATATCCGGACCGGAATATTATTTTTTCCTATGTCCTCACTTTGTATGTGATAATGAATGGATACTCACAGCTGAAAGGTACATATCAGTGATTTCAGAACCACATATAGTGTAAGGATTTTTGTTGATGCAAGATAACGCCAGGCTTCACGTCACCCGAGTTGTGAGAAATTATCTAGAGGAAGTCTGTATATCGCTACCATGGCATAGCCAGCTCGAATCCGGGATTTAAATCCAATTGATGATCTCTGAAAAATTCTTGGGATATGATTACAAGAGGGACGTAATCTGGATACTTTGGAAAACGCACGGCAGATACTGATAATTCAAATTTGGGAAGACCTGGATCAACATGACATAAGGTCTCTTATTTTGGGTATAGACCGTCTTTGCCAAGAAGTTTTTCATACCCATGGCGGAAATACTCGCTACTGACACTTGTGACTTCGTATACTGTTACATTCTTTCGTTATTTAATTTGGATATTAATTTCCCATCAAATCATGTTACGCTATAAAATGGCGTTTCTCGAGTAATAGGAGTGAATCCAAAAGAGGAATGTTGAAAAAAGATAAGGCTAAAGTGTACTCAATTTCAACTTGATAACGTGAGTGTAACACTGCACAGGGTATCACAAATTTCAACACGCTATAATTGCTGCACCCGGTATTCATGGAAAAGAGGTTCTTATGCGAACACAGTCAGCACACCAATTTCAGAAGAAAATAACCTGTCATTCAAAACGAAGAACGTCCAATTTGGACAAGTAGTTTTGACGAAGATGTTTCCTAAGGTTTCGGATACTTTTTGCTGATGCGTTAATTTCTTTTTCATAGTAATATTCAATGATTCGAATAGCCATAAATGGTTCGATGTGACGCCACTGACTCGAGGCAGAGATATAAATGGACCATTTATCCCGGAGTCCCGCATAAAAATTGATAAATTGATACGAAATTTCATTATGTCAGACGAGTCTTGGGCTCTCGGCAGGAGAGAACAAGGACCTTTTAGTGCATTAAAAGGGAAATCTGTCGACACGTACTGTGACGCGGTGACGTCAAACTATAGGGAGAAAAAAACGTAATATACATCGAGATATACATGCAGTATGTACTCTCCGGATGTCTTGTCTAATTTAAAAATAAATGAGTGGTTGCTTTTTTGAAAAAATGCTCGGATCCATCATTTTTTATTTTTTGGTGCGGTTTTTTGGCCCAAAAAGAAGTTACGACCGCCAAATGTGAATACCTCTCGTGATTGCCGAAATTCACCTTGAACAGAACGTTGGAACTTATATTGTCCTAAATATCACTCAGCTATGACAAATAGAGACTATTAAGGCTGAAGGACCTAGGTCGATAGAGGCTGAAGGACCTAGGTCGATAGCCGGTAGAATTGAATAGTAATGATTGTACTTATATGTTATATCATATGTATTCAATTCAATAAAGAACGATTATTATTATTATTATTAGAGACTATTATTTTCTTGAATTCATCTGGAGTAAATTTTATTTTGAGACAAGTCAGTTCGTCAATATGAATAGTCATATTGATGTTCACATGGAATCAAATTGTCAAAATATAAGGCTTAACTTTCGATGAAATTATGAAGAAAATGATAGTTGACTATTCCTTATGGTCTTGGGATATTACTGTATTTAGGTGCTATGTTGTTTTCATTTCCATAGTTTTTATGTTTCTATAGTTTTCAGGGTATGCAATTCAAACTTGGCAAAACTATTGAATTTGAAAATAAGGAATTCTCTCAATATTTCATACAACCCACTACTTTTGGTTTCAGCGAAAATAATATTAACTTCAATTCAAATTTTTTGGAAATTACCTAGAACTTGAGCTTTCAATAAACTCAAGTACACATTTCACTAGTTCATATCCTCCCATATCATTTTCTCCCCTCACTCCTCTGGCGCATAATCTTATCAATTATTAAGAAGCCGGGTCTAAGTAAAACAATAACTTCTCTGGTCGGTAATAGGAAAATAAAAAGCTGCACTCCTCCTACCCCGCCAACTTTATACGAACTCCATTTCCATTTTCGTGAACGGCGACCGGCTATCAGAATTAATATTCTTGCATTTTTAGCAACAGATGTTTCTCGCTTGTTATTTTTGCATAAACATCCCGGAATATGCTTATTATTTCGCTAGCAGTTCGAAAGTTCGTCAGAAAGCTTATTCCGGTAAGTCGAGGATAAAGGGAAGTTTTCCAGTTATATAAAACGAGAACTGATTGAATATATGTAGCTCAGAGCTCAGATATTTTGAGTAATAATTAATCAAATACCAACCTCGTTACTGTTCTGTATTTCGTCTTTGACTCCATGAAAAAAATCGAGAGAAATCAGATTGAGGAAACTTGATGACTAACAAAATCCGTTATTCTCAATTCATCAAAGGAACACAAAAATAATAATTCTCAACTGATTCAGTCCAGTGGCAAATGTTATGAACAACTTTCATCATAGGGCTCCATCTCTTTCGTTTGGGATTTATATTTTATATTTAGGGTGAATTTAAATCAGCTCAGATTCACTCATCAGAGGAAAAAATCCAAAAATCAAAATACTGAGTTTTTCAACAAAGGAGATAGAAACTCAAAAATCTAGAGGAATAATATTACAGTCAAAAAAAATTCCGAAGCCAAATTTTTTTCATGTTATAAGGGGTATTCGTGCCATTCGTGGTGGTTAGATATGATTCACAACTATAGTAAGATGGGACCAAATCGAATGTTATCTCAAAAAAACATATAGGGCCAAATATTTCTTTGATTCTCAGCATTTCACACATAAAATAATTTTGTACGTAAAGTTAATGAACGGCGGTCGTCAATTTTTTGAACATTAATATTACGAATCGATGATTATTACAATCATTTCTGATGATGGGTTCATACCGCAAGACACTGAAACAATGAACGAGCCAACATTGAACAATGAACGAAAAACATCAGAAGTTAATCATTTTTTTTTATTCATGTGATGGAAAAATTCATTTAATCAACGTTTGATGTTCATTGATCTATGTTTTTCATCATTGGAGCAATAAACTTTTCGTCATAGATCTATCAACAACAAACATAAGAAAATAATGAATGGTTTTCATTGTTTCAATGAACACTAAACGTTGATTTCATGAAATGAAACATCAACTTCCAAAACAGGCGCCAAATTAATGCTGCCTACCCATGGATCAATCACGCCAAACATTATTACTATGAAAAGGTTTCATAATACGCGGTGAATTTTTCATTTGCCGTTTTATTTTATTTCTATTCGTTCAGTTGTTAATGAAAAGTTGAAAGGGCTGGGTCGTGTTTTGTGTTTCTGTGGCTCGTAGAATTCCTACCTATTTGTGAAATTGTGCCAGATCATCAAAGGGATACAAAACCTAACATATTCGAGAAAGGTGAGACTTGTTAATTGCGATTTTTGCAATTTTCAGGAATTTAGGAATTTTAAGGCATTTTTGCGATTTTTGCAGTTTTCAGGATTTTTTGCAATTTTTGCAATTTTCAGAAATTTTTGCAATTTTCAGGCATTTTTCCGATTTTTGCAATTTTCAGGAATTTTTTGAATTTTTACAATTTTCCGGAATTTTTGCAATTTTCAGAAATTTTTGCAATTATCAGGAATTTTTGCAATTTTTAGGCATTTTTGCGATTTTTGCAATTCTCAGGAATTTTTTGAAATTTTTACAATTTTCCAGAATTTTTGCAATTTTTGCAATTTTCAGGAATTTTTGCGATTTTTGCTATTTTCAGGAATTTTTGCGATTTTTGCTATTTTCAGGAATTTTTGAAGCAGAAATGCTTCAGAAAATATGCAAATATACTGGGCATTCCAATTGAAAAAATTGATTGAGATGTTACCAGATCTAGTAACCTAACCTAAGATATGTTACCAGATCTAGTAACCTAACCTAAGATATGTTACCAGATCTGGTAACCCAACCTAAGATATGTTACCAGATCTAGTAACCTAACCTAAGATATGTTACCAGATCTAGTAACCCAACCTAAGATATGTTACCAGATCTAGTAACCTAACCTAAGATATGTTACTAGATCTAGTAACCTAACCTAAGATATGTTACCAGATCTAGTAACCTAACCTAAGATATGTTACCAGATCTGGTAACCCAACCTAAGATATGTTACCAGATCTAGTAACATAACCTAAGATATGTTACCAGATCTAGTAACCTAAACAAAGATATGTTACCAGATCTAGTAACCTAACCTAAGATATGTTACTAGATCTAGTAACCTAACCTAAGATATGTTACCAGATCTAGTAACCTAACCTAAGGTATGTTACCAGATCTAGTAACTAAAAATGTATAAGGTGAGCGCATTTTTTATACGTCCATGGGTGAGCGAATATTTGTTTTTTGAATATCGTCCAAGTTTATCAGTCTTCGATCATTTAGTGTATTTTTGACATTTCGGAAACATTTTCAGTTGACTTCATTAAATAATATTCATTTCATTTGTTATTCAATACAATTAGGTAGATTTCAACAAAAAATAAAGAAAAATGATATTTCATCAAGGAAACCAGTGTTCTGCGACTGCCTTGTAAATGTTTATTATATTATTCATCAGGTCACATCAAATTAGTGGATGTACTAGATAATTTTGGGCCGATTTTGGGTTTTTCAAAATTTTAGAAATTAATTACTCTGATGCGTGAAAAAATTGTCCCCTTATTTCTGATAGTGACGATACTGTTGACAACATTATCTTCGACGACGACTCCACTGTTAAATACCAATAGAATTTGTTCGTTACATCGATAACTGGCGAACATAGATTCATGCTTATTTTTCATTGATTCAATGAAGAACATCATCAAGTGATGTCTATCGTTCGTAATATCAATAACCGCCGATCATAGATCCATGCTAGCTGATTATTGATTTAATGTTCAGCTGTAATAAACTGAGTCTGTCCTTCGTAACTGGCACTTACATATTCATGCTCACTGTTAATTGATACAATGTACATCAACCATAATTCAATGTTTATCATCATAGATCCATGCTCGCTGTTTATTGATTCAATGTACAACAACCATGAACCAATGTAAATCCATTCGTAATATCAATAACCGGCAAACATAGATCCATGACCATTATTCGTTGATTCAACGTACTGCAGTCATAACTTTATCAACAAGAAAATTTACGTACGAGCGTTCATTGTATTAATGACACCCGTCATCGGCCCAAAATTAATGTTGACGTTCACTGATTCGATGTACTTTTTTATTAATATAACGTACCTTTTTCTACAAACGTCAAAAAATGACAAGGTTCGCGCATTGATAACAAATTGCGAAGCGACACTTTTTTTCAGTATCCCACGTTACCATGATTCCTTGCACAAAACAATGCGCGAAGTAAAACAGTGCGCGAAGTACCTACTTCGGGTATTGTTATGTAAACTATATGAGATATTTATATTTCAACTTTATGGTACTCAACAACAAATTTTGAGTTTATATAAAGAAATCAGATTTAGAAATTTTACAGGTTTGTATAAATTTACTGTTGGTTCTAGGAAATTGGTTTGAGGCGTGAAATCTTTGTGCTCTCCCAATCAGAAATTGGATATTGTTAATTGAATATATGAGGGAAAACTGAATACACTTCAGGTATTTTACAAAAATGATATGTCGGATTTTACAAAAAATTACTATGATTGAATTTGTTTATGATCATATGGAGATTTTGCCAAAATCAAGATAACGCTCAATATCTCATTATAAAAAAGACGGTATAGACATATCAATGGAGGATGATTTGAAATCAACACCAAAATGTTATCTATCTATACAGCTAGCGTATGTACATTCAAATCTCAAACACCCTGTTTACGGTATCCATTACAATAATTGCACCACTTCGAATTTTATCTTTGAAGAAAAATTTGATGGTTTCTGTTTACACCCTGTGGAAGTTTCGTTTTTTTTATCGCTTGGAGCGCACGAAAGGAAATCCCTATAATGTTCAAAGAACATCGTGCGTTCCTAGGGAGGATAGGGACAAGGGGTAGGTATTGGAATTTTTTTGAACTTTTGGATATTATATGTTTTTGGGAATACTTCCTCAGGCAATGAATTCGTTCTCTTCATTTCCTCTCATTATTCAGAAAACCGCAAGTAAAGCAATCAATTCTTTTGGAAAACATAGGTTGTCTGAAGAGTCAAACTATGAGTGGTGCACTTAAGGTATTGGGAATAATTACCTATATAAGTAATATCGGTATGATAGCTGCGATGTTTCTTAACTCTTTAACTTGTTGGAGGTGCATTAAAAATTCAAAAACTTGAAAACTAGAAGTTTATGCTGAAAGCATTCGACGGAGAGTGATAATTTTTCCGAATAGACCCTAACAAAAAACTCTCCTACTTTGTTTCAGTATTATAAACCAAAACCTGGACTTCCCAAAGAGCTGAACCAATGGCTGTCGGACGTCCAACAGTACAAGGGCGACTTTAGACTGATAAGGGCTATCGCAGAGAAACAAGAAAAGGACGGGTTGGACTATGACACGGATACCCTAGCAGATACAAACATAGTTAAACAAAATCCAGTTACTCCAATTTCCCTAAATTTTTTGGGATTTTTCTCCTCTGTATCTATGGATGAAAATTAGCCTTACATTATTATACTCGTAACCACTATACCGGGTGACACAGGAAACATGTAACAGCCTGTAGTTTTTCCATTTGAAGACAAGTTTTAAATTCACAAGGGTTATATTATCGATGATGGCGCTGCCCTTGAAGCCAATGACAATTTTCTTCAACCACCTGTTTGATCGGAAGTAGACTCAACTTTTTTTTTTCAGATAGCATCCTATATATTTCTGTAGCTTATCTTATTTGCCTTGAAATTCTCTATTCAACTATGTATCACAATTCGATATTCGTTCATTAATTGGCTGTTAAATTGCATTTTATTAAAATACATCAGTTTGCTGTGTCCCGAATGCAATGACATTTCGATGCTTGATAGGCTTAGAAATCAAAAGATTAGTCGATATTATGAGAATATTTTCCATACCCTAATCGGTCCCGAAAGATTGCCAATAATTACATTGAGTTTAAAAAAATCATCCGAAAATAACTCAAGATATTGAGAAAACTAAGATAGAAAATCAGTTTTTTTCAATTTGCTACTTGTGAAGAAACTATTTGTATTTCTTTTTTGCCATTTAGCCATAATATGATCATTCATTTGGATACATGAAACTGAAATTGTTATAAGAATTGAGTTATTTTCGGATGATTTTTTCAAACTCAATGAAATTATTGGAAATCTTCTGGGACCGATCAGGGTATGGAAAATATTCTGATAATATCGTCTAAAGAATGATCTTTGGATCTCTAAGCCTATCAAGTATCGAAATGTCATTGTATTCGGGCCACAGTCAACTTCATGTATTTCAATAAAATCCAATTTAACAGCCAATCAATGAATGGATATCAAATTGTGATACATAGTTGAATAGAGAATTTTAAGGCGCTCAAGATAAACAACAGAAATATACAGGGTGCCATTTGGAGGAACAAAGTTGGGTCGACTTCCAATCAAACAAGTTGTTAAAAAAAATTGTCCTTGTGAATTTCAAATTTTTATCACTTCAAATAACGAAACTACAGGCTGTTACATGTATCCTGTGTCACTTGCTTTACCACTAACCGGATCTACGCTAGTTTCTCTAACAAAGTAGTTGTTTCTCTCCCGAAATCTACCATAGTTGTTCATTATATATGAACATTGTGTGGAAATGACTTTGAGCTTTGTGTATTCATTAAATAGTTATATATTTAGGAATAAGGCTCTTTGTATAGTTTGGTGATTTGAGATTAGGATAAACATGTGAACACGACCATGGCAGACATTGACTGCGCAGTTAGTATAACTAAGAACAACATATTCTCAATTAGATGATGACTTTCACCAACAAAGATAAGTTTTTCAATATGCCTATACTCTCCTTCTCAAAATATTTTCAGAACAATGAGTGACCGACTATCGATTCAATATCTCCTTTACGTTTCTGTTCCCATCTGGGGTCGCAGTGGAGGGGAGGTGTTCGCCCCACTCACATGGAACCTACGTTTCTGTTGGTTACATTTGAAAAGCAATAACATTTTAGGGCGAATCGAAATAATACTAGTATTTTGATTCATAGAGACGAGAGGAAATCACAAAAAAATTTAGAGGAATCAATATTGTACCTTCTTGATTAACCTACTGACAATATTCAGTCGCTGCAATCCGAAATCACTGAACGATTTTATATTTCAGAAATTGTTCGACAATCTAGAAGAGGAGAACGAGTACTTGGACGAAGCACCCAAGAACGACATCTACCCTCACATGTACAAACAAAAAAAGAATCCTTACGAAAATTTCGGAACCTCATTCGACAAACCCGGCAAGAACAGAAAATACGCTCCGAAGAACCCAAGACAAAGGAGACACTCCGACAAAGATTCGCTTTTCGATAAACGGGACATCTACATCAACCCCAAAAGCGACGATGGCGAAATAAAGAGATCAGACGATAAATACCCAGACAGATTCTTCAATAATCACAGAGAAAATGTGAATCAGAAGAGAGAAATCCAAATCGACGTTTTAAACGACGGTAAATTAGTGAAACAAATCAGAGAAAACGACAAAGATCCTAAATCCATCGTGCTGAATATACAATCATTAGACAAATTCAGGAATCCACCTCCGGCTTACAAACCTGAACCGATGCCCACAGAAAACGACGCCAATCAACTAAGACCCCAAGATTCCCAATTGAAAATATTTCCAGTGCAAAGAAGCGCCGCAGACTCAGAGACGAATAACAGAGAGTTCTCTAACAATTTCAAGAACCTATTCAACGCCAACGAGAATCTGAACACCGACAGCAGTATAGCTAGGGAAAAACTAGGGCAAACAGCTCTACTCTATCGCGTGACTTTGCCAGACCCAGATAACCTCTTCCTTCCTGATCAAGACAAGGTAACTGTCAAGGAAGATAATCAGAGCGGATACAATCACAACGGTATGAAGGATATGAGCCAATTCTGGACCGCTACGGAGAAGAACCAGATGCAGAAGGGCATAGAATTCGCCCGGGGAAACTGGAATGGAAAACCGATAATAAGCACCCAACAATCAACGGAAAGGAGCCAAATGCAGAAGGGATTAGAATTTGCCAGGGGCAACTGGAATGGAAAACCGATAATAAGCACCCAACAATCAACCGACAACGATGGGTTTGAATTGGTGAAAAGCGTGGTCATAGACGCGGACAATATGAAAAATAATTACATCAGGCCGAAGAAAAGAGAATCTCAGACCATAGAAGGCAGAGTTCGTATAAACGCAGATGGAGACAACAAAAACATTGTTTACAATGCCGATGTAAAACCTTCGAAAAGTGGATTCGATAGCTACATGCCTATGAACGGAAACGATGTCAACGAGGCGAAAAAGATCAATCCTGAAGAGAGAAACATCACACCCAATATCGTCTTGATTGACTCACAAACTGGAAGTAAAATCATGGAAGGAGCCATAGAATCCATCCAGACCATCGATGAACACGCTTATGGACCAAATAACATCGAATCAAAAGAAGAGCCAAATCTAAGCATCCCTCTAGATGGAAATACTTTAGAAGATAACGTACCTCCTGATTCCTCAATTGAAGATAAGCTCAATGGGGATATAGGAAAAATAGAAGTGATGGCTGAATCCAACGTGGACGAACTCATACCAGAAGAATACAGAGAAACAACAACGGTATTTTTAATACCAGCACCCGATGGAGAACATAATGTCCAAAACATCGAAGATATTGGGGTGAAAAACTATGAAGAAGAACAAATGATGCAAGTTGATCAATTGGGAGAACAGCAGGAGCCTGAGCAAATAGATGAATCAAGGCTAGACGATAACGGAAAAGTTGCTGATGGACCAGTAGAAACAAATGAAGAAACGGTCGATGAATTGAATGCACATAAAGAGAACGAAGATAATGGCGAAGAGGCAACAGAACTGCCAGAAGAGAATCACAAAGAAATGGAATCAAATCAAAATCATCACGAAATCCAAAATGAAGAAGAAGGTTCAGATGCTAGAGAAACAGATGAAAATGTTCATGAACATAATCTGCATCACAATAATCATGAACAAAATCCCAATCACCACCAAAAACATTCGAAAGATGAAGGTACAGACATGGAAGAAAACAGAGGTGAAAACACTCACGAACCTCAATTACAAATTGGGAGCATAAATACCGGAGAAACGAAAGAAACCTACGAAGAACCAGAAAAGCATGACAAAGGTAAGCTTCATCCTCATCAGAACCATCTGACAGATGAAAGCATAGATTCTGATGAAACAAAAGAAATCGTCGAGGAACCAAAATGCCATAACAATGGTAGGCTTCATCCTCATCAGAACCATCTGACAGACGAAAGCATAGATTCTGATGAAACAAAAGAAATCGTCGAGGAACCAAAATGCCATAACAATGGTAAGCTTCATCTCCATCAAAACCATCTCGAAGACGATAGCATAGATACTGAAGGAACAAAAGAAATCGTCGAGGAACCGAAATCGCATAACAATGGTAAGCTTCATCTCCATCAAAATCAAAACCATCTCACAGACGATAGCATAGATACTGAAGGAACAAAAGAAATCGTCGAAGAACCAAAATTGCATAAAAATGGTAAGCTTCATCCCCATCAGAACCATCTAACAGACGAAAGCATAGATACTGAAGAAACAAAAGAAATCGTCGAGGAACCAAAATGCCATAACAATGGTAAGCTTCATCCCCATCAAAACCATCTCACAGACGAAAGCATAGATACTGAAGAAACAAAAGAAATCGTCGGACAACCAAAATTGCATAACAATGGTAAGCTTCATCCCCATCAAAACCATCTCACAGACGAAAGCACAGATACTGAAGAAGCAAAAGAAATCGTCGAAGAACCAAAATTGCACAACAATGGTAAGCTTCATCCCCATCAGAACCATCTCACAGACGAAAGCATAGATACTGAAGAAGCAAAAGAAATCGTCGAAGAACCAAAATTGCACAACAATGGTAAGCTTCATCCCCATCAGAACCATCTCACAGACGAAAGCATAGATACTGAAGAAACAAAAGAAATCGTCGTAGAACCAAAATTGCATAACAATGGTAAGCTTCATCCCCATCAGAACCATCTCACAGACGGAAGCATAGACACTGAAGGAACAATGGAGAATAAAAATGAATCTAAAGTTATACATCTAGAAAACGAAGGCATAGGTAATGCAAAAATTCCCAAACCTCAAGAAGAACATCAACACAACGAATGTATAGGAATAGAAGAACATTTGAATGAACTTGATCATCACCATGGTCATAAAGAAAAACAAAATCAACACCCTGCCAACACTTTTCCATTAACAAGAATCCACAAAGTAGATCAACATATTCACGATCACTTGATGGTCACTAGTATCGAAACAATCACAGTATTGGATCAGAATCAAATAAATGAAGGAGAGCGCCCAGAAGGAAAAGAACAAGAAAATGGCGAAGAACCGAAAGTATTGCCAGAAGCAGAATCTCAAGAGAATGTACCTGAAGTGGTACAGAAACCACATGCAAAAGATTGCTTCGACAACACGAATAAACATCATAAAACAGTCAAAATATTCACTAAGCCGCTAAATAAACATCATAAGAAGGAGAGAGAGAAATTCTCTCTAAACCGAGCACAACCAGAAACGAATAAGACCAATAGAGTCTCGACGAATGAATGTGAAGGAGGCATATGTGCTGAAGAAGATGACAACATGGAACCAGTAGCAGATCGAAAAAACACGGACACCACGAAAAGGAAGAAGAAAAAACGTAAACACAAAAGCTACAGAGACAAAATTCGATACAATGTAGGAAGAGATGAAAACGACGAGTTCCTACCAAACGATTACGAAGGCATTCCCGCTTTCGGAAGACACTTGCAAGGAGTAGAGTATGTGTATGACGTGGATATAGGCCCTAGGGAAATAGTACCCACAGATGTCAAAGAAATTGTTTCCACTGACAGGAACAGAAGAGTTGGCATGGTTCACAAAAATTCCGTGGAAGGTGATTACGGCGACGAAGAAGATTCTATGATAAAAGAGAAAAAAGAAAATAATAAACTGGTGAAGAAGACTGACAACGAGTTTGCTGATCCGGTAGCTACTACTACGGAAGAAGATGATGATGATGAGGAATACTACGAGGAGGCAGCCGAGAATAAAAAAAGCGATAAAGGGGAAGATGATACAGACGAAGAGCTGGCGAGTTTCGGGAGAAGACTCCACAAACAAAATAAGACTCCGAACAAGGAGAACGAAGATAAAAAAGTTGTCAAACCGAAAGCGAAGAAGGTTAGAGAAGCTCCTAGCCAACGGTTTTTGGAAAAGTCTGAGTTCCAACGTTGGCCTCAGTTCGTCATCAGCGACAAAGTCAACGAAGAGAATCTGAGAAAACGATCTTTGGCAGTGAAGAAAACGGAGCCGAAAAGAAACATATTCCCCCTATCTTCCAAAGATTATTTCACAAAATCAAAGTCGAAGAGACGTGACAACCCACCACTAGACAACGTGTTCGATAAAATCATGCATGCGAATAAATCAAGTACAGAGAAAATGTTGTTTGACTTCGATAAACCCATCAAGGACAACGATATGGAAGTGAAATTGAACCTCAATTTGAACATGGACGATAAAAACCCGAAAAGTGGCGGATTGAATGACGACATTACGTTCTTTGCGGTGTCTACGGCAGTAACCACAGGCAATCAAACTGTTTCCGTCACTACTGAGGATGAGGAGGAGTGTGATTCCGAAACGCCTAAAGTTAGCGTCGGGAATGTGTGTGAGGAGAACGAGAACTTCAACAAGACCAAAGTGGCTCTAACAACTGTGCTATCTATCATCCCAGATACACAAGGAGAGGTATAACTTCTATAAGTTCTTTTTCACAATCGGAAAAGTTGTATATCGTTTCAAAACAGAAGTTTTAATAGGGGACTTTGATGAAAAATGATTGTAAGAATCTACACAGCTTCCTTGAAGAAGTTATTCAGAAGAAATATTAATTTTTGTGAATCTCACCTCAGATTGGTTGAAAATTATATGGTGGTGCATCTGATTTATATAGGAGTGACTGATAATTTTTGTCGGTTATTCGACCGAAAAGATACATATAATAATGAAGATGATGGAAAGCCCAAATTTCGAGTGACAATGGAAAATGAAAATTTAGGGCTTTCCATCATCTTCATGATTACATCTGATTTATGTCCATACTGTCAATAAAAATCGATAATGTCAGTATGATTGATGTATTATGTCATGCACTGTATCTGGGTATGAAGGAATAGGAATAAGCAGTTAATTTACCAAAAAAAATGCTTACTACATAATATGTATGTGTTTCTAGTTATGGTATCAACTGTGATTTTTTCCATTTCCATACAGCTTCTTCCACTTGAGACACTTCTCTGGGATATTCTCCATTTTAGGAAAGGGTCGAAATTTTATCTTTACAATTTTTGTATAAACATCTCGTCATGTTAGACTAGATTTTCAGCACATAAATAAGATACAGCCCTGCTTGCCTACTGCAATTATCAAACTCCACCTTCACCAAAAAACCATAAATTTTGAAGTAAATGATTAATATGAAAATGACTAATAAGGATGTGGAATATGACAGTAACATTGACAACGAAATAACATATATTTCAGAATAAATTGGGATGTAACTCCATAATTTTCAACCAATCTGAGGTGAGATTCACGAAAACTAATATTTCTTTTGAATAACTTCTGTACGAAAGCTGAGTAGACTCCTACAATCAAAATTTATCAAAATGGAGTAATAAAACTTCCATAATGTTGCTTCTACAAGGGTAGAGGTTTTAGGGTTGGCAACCTGGAGCGAAGTCCCCTATTATCAAAAGAGTTTGAATCAAACTTCCCTGTATTTTGATTCGGTACAGCATGAATAAAAAATGTCTATTGGTGGTCAGAAACATAAAAGAATAATCGATATATAGTTATTCAACCAACTAGTGCATTAATGAGGGCGATTAATGATCGAGATATTTTAACGTGCGAGCGAAGCGAGTGCGTTAATGTTCGATATCATTGATCGCCTTTTAATATACAAGTTGGTTACACAATTTTTCCGTCGACAATATTTCTCATTTCTCCTGCAATGGAAAAAACTTGGTTCGCGAATTCATCATCCATCCGGAGAATGCTAAGAATCACCCAGTAGCCTTGTTACTGACATTAGTGTCATTTGACATTTGTCAAAATGATCAACATAGGAAATAAATTCTTTGTGTTAGAAAACAGGAATTAAAATCGTGTCAGAAACTTGGGAAGGCGAACCCGTTAACGGAAAATCGTCGATGAAATTCATATTTTCGATTTAAATGCAGATTCCGCTAGTTATAGCATAAACAATGAATGCACGCGGTGTACGTTTGGTTGCCTATAAAACAATCGTGCATTAATAGACAAATTGTCCATTAATAGGGGTCATTAATGAACGATTTCATAAACATTAAACTTATTCGTTAATACGAGGTCGACGGAAAAATATATTTATGAACCAAATTGAATGTGTCCACTTCCCAGCTAAGAATCACTCATTTACAATTCGAACAGGGAAATTCAGATGATAAATGATGTTCCCTTACATGTCGAGTATGTATAGAAATTCATGAAATGTATTTTTTGTCTACAGATTTCCAATGAAACCTACACATCAGATGATTTCGTCAAATTGGATGACATCCTCACAGGGCGTCTACCATTCAAAATTCTGGAGTACATTCGAGGTCATATAAAGAAAGACAAAAGCTTGAGAGACAGGTTTCTGAAGGGCATGAAAAAAGGTCATGGTGAGGTAAGTACAACATACACTAGAAGCAGAAGGAAAGAATTCGTGGTGCAGTGAATATCAGTTCGGAATTTTACTCATACAGCTTCCTGCTAACTCCTGAACAATGGTAATGGAGCTAAATTATCATTAACGAAGTATTCAAAATACGAAACATGAAATCAAAAATAATTAATCAAAACTTCCGGATTTTACAGGCAATTTGACTTGAAAACATTTCAAATTCAATATTCCCATAATCATTGTTTCTGAACTTGCCTTGTTTGTGTCCATACTACGTACTCTTCCAGAATTCCCATTTCTTTCCATCAGGAAACTAACCACGAAGGCAGGTCAACGCTGTCAATGAAGATCTGTCAACGTCAAAAAACACCAGAGCACAATGCTGTTTTTTGTCTAGCAAAGTTGAACTCATTGTTCCAGATTCATCAAGAAAGCTGCTTCACTAAAACATGGAGTTTCTTAGCTACTTATCCCCTTAACAGCTTCTCATAATCTACAAAGCACAGATACGGTCTGGATAAGAATAAAATTCCCATATATGGTTCAGCACCAAAACACACGCTGATGCTATTAGATTCTATCCAGAAATAAGCCATTCACCTGGTTGGTACTGCCACACTCACTTATTGTATCACCTGACATCAGAAGTTAACGACTTTTCACTTTTCCATAGTGATTTCCCCGGGCAATATTCTTTATAAATCAATCATTCCATCTTTAGCAATAATCCCAGCCAGACGAACTCGACAGCACATCCATTCGTCGTCATCCTCGACATATGTCGAACAAATCTTTATCACAACTCGTTTGTCTTTAGAACGACATTGCGTTGAAAATCTTCGCCAATGGAAGTATTCACAATTGCTTATGACCTCCAAAAGTTCAAAAGAAATCCCAAAACCTAAATTGTCTCCGTATAATTCCTATGGTTCTCCCTCTTTATTCAATCGGGATACGTTATTGACAGTTGACACGTCTTAATCCATTCTGATCGCCTCTGATCTTTCAGGAAGCCTTCCAAAACCTACCGGACGTCACCAACGTCGAGAGCAAAAAGCTGATAAACGCCATGGCCAATCTGATGAACCGTCTCCAGATAACGAGCACCTGTCAAACACTGCCCGGCAAACTGTTGCGCTACTTGAAATCGGCCACCAGGGTGCGTCTGGAAGATGCCCTGGCGCGAGCCAAAGAAATGGAAGAAGTGGAATTCGACGACATCCAGAACCAGGACACCTTCATCTTCCAGTCCAATTCGAGAGCAGACAATCTGGAAGAGAAGGTCAGTTTCACGGGGCACTGAACCAAATGCAAATGTTATTTGGTGTAGCTGTGTGATTTTATGTGATTCTGTGTGATTATGTGTGATTGTGCGACTTCGTGTGAAATTGTGTGATTTTGTGTGAAATTGTGTGATTTTGTGTGATTTTGTGTGATTTTGTGTGATTTTGTGTGATTTTGTGTGATTTTGTGTGATTTTATGTAATATCCAACGAAATCCCAACGTTACACGAACGCTTTCTCTAACTGATAGCTACAACAAATAAAATAGAATATTGTGTTTTGTTTGGCGCCATGGCAGGTTCGAGTTCTCAAAGATTTGTTGGCCAAGTACAACCATTTGCCGGACAGGTGTAAGCCCAGAGCGGAGCCCGTGAGAGAATACGTGCTGAACCACCTGAAGTTGCTGACCAATATGCTGTCTGTCGCCCAGCTGTCACCGCCTAGACCGAAGAAAACGGTTCAAGGTGAGTAGAGGTACGAAAGATCAAAGTCGATGGGTATTATATTTTTCGAAATCTTGAAATATTCAATAGGAAATTGAGTTTTTTTTGTGAATTAGCGGACTGACAACGGAAATGTACATAGAATATACAAATAAATGTGAATAGTATATCTACGCTGATCTTCAAAGTTTCTCTCAGGTTGTCAGTTGAATTTTGAGATATATACATACAAACAGAAAATAATAGTTGTTTTCGAAGAGATAATGAGATTCTTGAGCATAATTCAGATTTGAATCCAATTGTATATAGGTAACCTTTCAAGATATGTATAGGTGAAATCTTAAATAAAGACAGCATTTTGTACAGTGCATTCCATTATAGAACGAGGCATCCGTAATAACTTTAGAAACAACAATTTGATATAAGAAAATTCGAAAATGATATACATAGGAACAGTTTTTCACAATATTCGAATTCGATATAGCATTCACTCTATAACTCCTATAGCACGTTGAAAAATCTTTTCGAATAATAACGCTAAACTTTTGAATTCAAATAAATGGATAGATGTCAAAAATGGTTATAATACAATTGAAGGTCTAAAGCTCATACTTCAGGAGTTAGTAAAAATGATTATTTCCAGGAAAAATCGAGGAGTTTTCGGATCTTGATACAGGGGGCACATTCTGAAATATACAGTGTGACCCAGTTGACACTTGAGCGTTCTTATGAAATCTACTGTTTCCAAACGATATATTTTTTTTTCAACAGAAAGAATATCAAGAGATCCAGGTTAACACAGATTTGCAATATACAAAATTTATAATTTTCAATACTATACGTTTTTCAATATTGAAAATTGTGAAATATCATTTGCATTTTTTTTCAAGAATATTCGACTAGACCTTTGAATTCAGATCCTTCAATTAGGTTGATCACAAATCGTCAATAATTCAATCGAAAAATAGGTCAAAAAAACTTTAATTACCATAAAATATACCATTCAATGAATTCTTCACAGAAAATCTAAGATGGCGCTTATTTCGAGAGCTCAATCGTCACCAATGTGTTTAAAAGTGTCATTTCTCATACCATCATTTTTGACGTGTTTACGCTTTAGAAGTTTTTCATTGGGGTTAGTTTGAAATGAAAGACATTATAGGTATAATTTACATAGAGCCAGTTTGAACATTTCGAGATATACAGGGTGTCCCAAAATTGCATGAAAAGATTTCAACCAAAATTTCTAGGAACAAAAATAGTGAGAAAAGTTTATATAAACAAGGGTCCAGAAATGAACCCTTGGCGAATTATAGCCATCTAAAGGCGGAGAGTCGGAGATGATGGTTTTGAACATAGACCTATTATTAAAATAACCAAATTTTGTACATATTCATAACTTTTCATACCCGATTTGAAAATGATAAGAATTTTCCGAAATGACCACGGGCGTGGATATTAGGTGAGATAAGGGTCATTTTTACTGCCAACTTGTTCGTTTCGTTTGTTTACCTTGATAGTATTCACCATTTTCAAGATGAATCGATTTCAAAATTCTGCTGCGTGATGACGAAAGTGCTTCTTCCTTAATAGGGTACCGAATTTTCACAAAAGTTATAGTTTGATGGAAAAATCCCTATTATCACAAAGGGTTTAGAAAATATTCACAAAAAAACATCATCTCTCAGCTCTAGCTTTTAGCTGGCTTTAATTTCCCAGCAGGGGGCATTTCTGGACCCATGTTTATATGAACTTTTTTTACTATTTTCGTTCCTAGGATCTGTAGTTGGAATCTTTCAATCGAATTTCGGGACACCCTGTATAACAGACAGATAGACAGACATACGCGATTTTCCAGGTCCAACCGAGGAAGATCGTACAGAAGCTCCCATCAGCGAACCTCTCGAGAAAAAGTCCACCGAAAGAGACCTGGTGGAGCAACAACTGGAAAGCCTCGGCTTGGGCAAACGGCACAACTTCAGGCCGAAGTTCAGCCTCGACGATCTCATAGAGCACAACAGAAACGCCAAAGAAATTTCCGTGGACCAGGTCAGGTTGCGCCCGGGCGGCAACAAGAAAAACAAGAGAGAGTTGGATACACGGTAAAAGATATTGAGTTGATTCTAACTCCATCAGGTTCACATGAGTATGTGTCCATCCTGGTCCACAGCGGATTGTGTATAACCATTTTATAGCAACCATTGGAATTGAACTGACACGAAATGTCTCAGAAGTATGAAAAATATTCGAGAAATCATGTAATAGATATTTACGATACGAGTATCGTGAAGACTCATATTACGATATGAGACGGGAAAATTATCATCCCATCGATTATCGTAATATGAGTTTACGATACGAATATAGTACAATATTTTACCTACTACCAAAAAGATAATTATTTAATTAAAAATATTTAATACTTCTTGAACTGACGATTCATTAGGCATATGTAACAAGCCAGCGTTACAAGGGTTGGGCATATGGTTGTCGTGAATCTATTGCTTTCTCGGTTGTCACTCATTCAGCGAACTGTCAACTTTGACGCGTTAATTTCAATTCGAAAAAAAATTCATCGGCATGAATTCGGGTCAGGAAAGTTTGATTCCGATTTAGAAATTGCGGCGAATGTAACAATCGAAACTTCAGTACCTGCTATATTGGTTTTTATTCCTTTTTATGAGTAAAAATAAATGTTGAAATTATATTTTTTTCACTTTACCGCACTAGCGATACTAGAATCAGTGTTGTAATGTTTCACATTACATATTGGTAGTAGGTAATAGTATATTGTGCAACAAGTGGGGAAAGTTCAACTTTTCTCACGAGGGTGAAAGTTTGTGGCACGAGCCTGAAGGGCGAGTGATGCAAACACACGAGTGAGAAAAGTACTTTTCCCGACATGGTGCACACTATACATTCAAAGAATACAAAGTAATGTAAATATTGGTATTCATGTTAAAATGTGGCACTATGCCACATTGAATATTGTGTCCAAAGAGTAGACCCCTTTCCTAGTTCCTCAAAGTATTTCAAAAAAGTACACTTTCCGAAAGAGATTTTATTTCTGAATTTTTTTAAGATTCCAAACATTATTCGTATATGCCAATTCATACTTTTTTCTCGAAATTTCCGTGAACAAATCCAACTTCCGCAGCTTTTTCCATTATCTCTGTCTCTGGCGGTGTTTATTATAAATGGTTGGAATAATATTTGATGGAAAATGCGATTTTTATCAAAAGCCCTAATGAGAACTACCTTAAAGAATTTAAAAAACCTCTTCTGGTAGTTGTGACAACTATTCAAAGCTGAACAGCAGCCAATTAACTTTTGGTCGATTTTTTTGATTCTCCATGGAAATGTATGTGGTGTTGGCAAAGTGCGCCGTGAGAAAAAATATTCCTCACAGTATGAGCAATACATGGTTTTGAAACTAAGTAAGCTATGATAAATACGCTACTTTCCATAGCAGTAGTAGAAAAAAAAATGTTTACTGATGTTCACCAAAATATAAGTTCTTGATGGAAATAATAGAGCAGTGTCACCTGATATCACTCGTCGTTTTTATCAGCTGAGCGAGGAACAAACAAACCTGGGTGTGCATTTTGATTTAATTTTTTCTAACCCATTGGTGAAAAATGTTTACCTATATATTCGTTGCTGGAAATTCATTATCTATGGAGGTATATTACCAGGTATATTAGGTATATTATAGCGCTGAACTTCGAGTGAATCCAGTTATTTTCAAATTGACAAAAAAACTATTCAAACTCTTTATTGGACTACAAGAGATGAAAAGAAGTTACATGTAAGTTTACCCTTACGGAAAATGTGTATGCTTGTCTTCCCCATCAGCTGTTCAATGGCCGACAAATTTACGTCATATGACGTCAGTGACAATACTCTATTGTACATTTTTATTTTGACGAATAGCTTCACTCAATAGGATTTTTTACCGTGTAGGGAGCAGATTTCGGAAAAGTACGAGAAACTCAGGCAGGCCGTGAAAAGGGAGAGGACCAAAAGGGACAGCGAGAGGAGGGTGGCGGAGAATTTCGGGAGGTTGAGCGTGGAGGATTACAACGGGGAGGGCATGGAGAGAGACGGGACGGGTAGTTTTGAGTCGCCTTTAGTTTTTAGTTTCTAATCCTGTATACCTATTGTGTGAGTATCATTATTGTATAGTTATATGTTATACTTCAAATGAATAAAAGACCGTATATATTATAATGTACCTATAGGTAAAAGTTATACGTTCTCTATGAAATTCATTTATCGATGAGATATTAAACTACCTATGACTATATATTAATTTAGATTCAATGCTCAGATTCTTGAAAAGTCCATTTACATGGCTAATCACAGTTTACAATTTGTCAAAAAAAAATCAATTGATTCTCAATCTGAATGCAGTCACCACATTGAAGATGCTTACTTGAAACTGAATTATTGAAAATGTTCTAGTTTTTACACACTAGGACAAAAAGGTTGACGAATTTGAAATTACTTTAATCCTTATTCAGAGATACGTTGCAGCAGCAACTTTATCAACAACAGAAACTTTCGAAAAATGTTTGTTTAGTTTGATGCTGATTTACAATGTGTCTTGAAGAAATTGATAATAATGATAATGAACATTGCTCTTGATTTGGAATTGATATTTCCTTAATTTCGCTATTTTCCTTTTTTGCTGGCTTGAAGAAACAGAAAAAGGCTATACTTATTGAAAATGTGATATGAACACTTCCGATGTAGAATTTATCCATTCTCCAACCAACATTTCCTCAAAGTCTACTATATCTATATGCTAAGTACCTATACACTTTCATGGGAAAATCATGTCAGATCCATATCTCGGAAGCTGCTACACAAAGGATTTTTATTCAGTGCGAGAATCTACTTTACGCCTCAACAACTTCTCTTGATCTACAATGTGCAGAAACGACCTGCTTCAGAATAGTGTTCTCACATATGGGGTTCAGCACCCAAACATGCGCTAATGCATTTAGAACTCACCCAGAGAAGAGCCATTCGCCTGGTGGATGATGCCACACTCACTCATTCTTTGACATCACTGAAACACCGTAGAAAAGTCAACAACCTTCCACTTTTTTCCCTAGTTACGCATGATGTTCTTCGAACATTATAGGGATTCCCTTTCGTGCGCCCCAAAAGACAGAAAAAAGTTTTATCAACACATATTCAGAGAGCAAAAATAACCAACCAGTTTTTTCATATAGCTTTTCCGCCACACTCGCCATCGTCTAATTGAACGTCAAATGTTCAATAAGGTTTTTCCTCTCGAGGAAATTCTCCGTGGAAAACCATGTTCGTGATACAATTATAAGGAGTTAAAAGATTTAGAGGGAATTCATCTGATCGCCGGACGACCACGAAATCCATCTCGGAAGAAGAAACAATAAATCAAACATCTCTCACGACTGAAATACGGTTTGTTTTTCCATTAAGGATTCTCACACCTCCAGAGACTACTATTTCTACCATACTCATCAAAAATACTCGGCAGTAATATCACTAGGGGTGTGTGTGCTGGGAATTGTTGGTGAAAGACACATAAAAACAATAAAGTTTTGTTACAAATATAAGGTTCCTATTCCATTTTGAGCTAGTGTATGAAGCATAAAAATCATGATGATTATGATGCCTGATTTTAGTCCCATGACATCAGGAAAATTGTAAGTCACAGAAAAAACATTATCATATGACCTTCTTCAATGCATATTAATTATTTCCTCACAAAAGACAGTTTTTTTTATAAAACCGCATGAGAGGAAGAGAGAAAGAAGAAATGGATGGCCTATCTGGGAAAAATAATGTTCTACCTGTTGGCCTCCCCCGCAAAATGTATATTAAAAACCCGGGAAAATTTACGAGGCTGCAGTAAACAAACTTCTCTAGAGAGTTAGCGATATTTCTTCACAACTTTCTCCTCATACACATCCAAATTATAGTGCAAACTGCATTTGGTCAACAGAAAGCAGCTTTCGTTTGTGTTCAAAACGAATGAAATCTTCCCGAAATTGTAACGATAAATGAAATGGGTAATATACATATGGGAAAAACTCTTAATGATAATTTTTTGAAAATTCAACTTGGACGTTGAGATTTTCGCTACATATTGAAAGTTATATCTTTCCAAATTTATTGCTGAGAGAAGTTGTTTCTATTCTGATATTAAACATGTCTCCCGAATTTGAATGTTCTATTGCAACTGTTATTTCTTGATATTTGTTGATATCTTCTAACTGTAACTTCGACTCAACTTTCCTAAACCTTGAACAGTTCGATGATATTTTGAAAGATATATAACTTTAACATCATTTTAGTACTGAAACAATCCATCAATTCCGCTCCTCCAAATGTTAGACGATACCATTGTCGATCTAAATGAAAACCTAGTATAGGCAACCTAGTGCGAGGTGGTATAATAAGCTCCTGCCTACTAACTACCTAACTAGGTTGTCATCTAGAACGACAATGGAGGATACATCAACTTTGCATAACAGGCATTTGAGGCGATGATCATTATTTTCCTGAGAAAATTATATTTTTGTCGATAATAAGTAATTGAAAGTTAGTAGCATGATGAGGCTTTTCGTATATGAAACAGTTTTGTCGGTATTAATTTTTTTTGATGTGACAGACATTTCGTAGATATTGAAAAAAATATCAAAAACTGAAAACTGCAACGGAACCTTCAAATTCGAGACAGATATCTGAAATTGGAATAGAAATATCTTTTCTTTGTGAATTTTTTTGAGATTCAAACAAGTAAGCCTATTTCCAGCGATTGATCTGAGGAAATGTGACTGTTGGCTAGTATTGAAAAAGTCACGTGACCCCTCGACCGTGTGGGCGAAAACGAATAATTGAAAGTGAAATTTTGTCATGTCAAACAAAAATCTTTTGAAAAATATTGGATTTTGAAGTTCGACTGGAAATTCATAAAATTTTTAGCATAAGAGCCGTAAGAATAAATGGTGCTGTCCTGCTGTCCATTCAATGTATGATAATTCAAGAATATGGAATGGCGACAGTATACAGTGTTTTCGATGATTTATATATAGAAAACTGCCAGAAGTGCCAGATTATTTACTCTCCTCTTTTTTTATTAGTATAACTCACTGAAATTTTCTTCGTTGTCTTTGATGAGTGGATAAACAATCTGAATAGTTCCCAAACTGACATCTTCTTCGAATGTTCAGCAGTTTAATGCCGGAATATAAACAAGCGAATAATCCCCGTCGAAGTAAGAGCCAACTTGGATTTATCCACTTCGGGCCGGTTTTCTCAAAATAACACCTGCGTCCCCCTTTGCGAAGGGCAAGGGAAATGGGAAATTTGAATGGCTGTCTTAAGAGGTTGCCTTCAGGAACACTCAAGGATTATCAAATTATGCCCAGAAGGCGTTACGGGAGATCAACATCAACGTCGCATTTCGTCCTAACTCTGAGCGATTTTCAATAGTCGGCCTGAATATTTTGAATGACATTTTATAATACATATTTTTCATCAGTATATACAGGGTGTCTGTAAAAGGTTGGGACATGACCCGGCTATGGACTCCTGAAATAAAAACAAGTTGATTTAGGTCAACTTAACTATATCCAAATTCGTCTCGTTGAGTTGGTACAAGGCGTTGAAGTTTTTCTGGAAAAAATAATTTTGCTCATAAAAAGAGTAGGCTGAGATAGATTTTCATAATTTTTGGCATGGCACGTTCTGTGACTGTAAGTAACGTTTTGATATTTTTGATAATCATCAGTGACCTGCAAGTGTTTCAAGGTCAAGAGCTCAGACTGGACACTTCCAGGTTTTTTTCCAGAAAGATATTCTCTTCAGAAATATGCGTTTTGTATCGTGTTAATTTTTGATGTCTCGAGGTTCATTTGCAAATAAATAATTTCTGATCTGATGCATCCTGCGCATTCTTGGAAATTACTCTAATTAGTCGGACTGTTTATTGATCATGGCTACAATGTAATCTTATTGTGAACAAACTGATATGTTGCTGGTCCTCGCGGGCTTTGCAAGAACACTCTCGCGTTACAAAGGACCCCGCACATTTAGTACGGAAAATGGCTTTCTGCTAATTTTTCTGAAGATTTGATATGATTCAGATATTAGATTCCTTATACAGTCCAATAAACAGATCGATCCTATGACCAGTTTTCGAACTACAGGGTGTCAATCAATTTTGGCTGTTTAGAATATTTTGCATCGATTTAAATTATGTGCTCTAAAACGTGATAAATCTTCATTAGAAATTAACGCTTCACATCTAATTCCTACCTCATGAATCCCTCTATTCGAATAGATAATAATGTCACATACAAGATATTGCTTTCCACCATGACAAGGTAATATTCATGGGAATAGACAAATATTGACAATATCAGAATTTTATACTCAATCACTGAAAACTTGAAAACAAATGGCTAGAATCGGCCAATTATTTGACACGCTATGGATCTTGATCATCAACATAGGAATTCATATGGTTTCCTCTGATATACAATGTCCGGTTTGCCAAATATAGGATGAAGACAATTTGAAAGCTTAGAATTTATGTTACTCATGACAAAATGAGATACATATCACGAATGGTTCATAACTGTTTGAATAATATATAAAGTGGAAGATGAAATGACTCATGAAATACCCCCACCAACCCCCTGAGTGACCTTAGTCATAACCACCCCAACGCATATCATTTCAATAGCAGCCTCATTGTATTGCATTTCAGTGGTAATATTCATATATACCTAATGAAATAATTTTGTATAACTCCTTACCTAATGAGTTGAAAAATATAGAAGAAGCAGAAGAATTTAAAATGAAATTAAAGAAATATCTGCTCAGTAAACTTTGATAGTACTAATCATTCACAATTTGATTACTTGTAATGGATTATGATATTTTCATTTTATATTTTATTATAATTCTTTTTTTTCAGGAAAAACAATAATTGTGCAATTATTATTGTTTCGATTTATTATGTTTTATATGTATGTTTTGTTGTATAATATGTCCCTATTATAAACAATAATGTTTCTTGGGGTAATAAAGACAATCAAATATCGGACTAAGTAAACTAACAGAAAATATCCATTCGATACCTATATCATCCTGCTGGGCTAGGGTGACGTATCAATTACATAACTTCTTGTAGTATAAGAAAAAAAATCGTTTATGTCGAGCACTATATAAAACCCATATATAGTTGCTGAAAAAGTTCTACAGAATTGGTACTTTCATTTTGTTTAGTTGAGCACATTTCCTCATTTTCTTCCTTTTCTGGAAGGTGGCGCTTTAGTGACGCATTTTATTGTCAAATCAGGCGCATGAAAGTTCATCATACTTGGCAACACTGCTTGTCCTGAATTTGTTCTTCTTGATATACCTACTGCCGCTCTAGACTTTCAATCACATCATGAATATCATGATATTTCAACTTTTTGTTCCACAAAGACCGCAAATCAACGTTAATTGGTAGATAGATATATTTATTGTTCAAAAGAATACACAATTCTTATAACAAAGAGTTTGGGAAGGCCTGGCTGGTTCAGAAAGTTTTAGTATTAGGCCTATTTATACATATATACTTAAATGGCAAGAAGAATACTAATTGATGTGATTATCGATCTACAGAAATAAAATAAAATGAAATACGTACATGACATCCGTATACATATCATGCAAAACTTCAATTCGATTTCTATGAAATTATAATGGCTTGTATAACTAAAGCTATTCGTTCAGAATGAATGAGCGTATCTTCAGAAAGCCTGTTATGAAACAAGTCAGTTTTCGTAGATATTTTGGGTTACCTGCATCAAGTATCCCAAGCAGATCGTCTAAGTTCACAATTTCCGGTCTAAGAAATACTCGCACACTCTGATACAAAGGACATTCAAAGAAAATATGCTCGATAGTTTCGTTTGAATTCAAATTACAAATAGTGCAGATTTCATTTGTTTTAATTATGTACGACAAACCGTTTATTGTAAAATTAATGAAATATTTATTGCAAGTTCGTATTTGACAAATTAGTCTGATGATGTGTATCGGCAACGGTAATTTCAGATAGAGTAAACCACTTTCACTTGGTAAAAAATTGTAGAGCTTGGGGTATCAACGTTATTTATTTATTTATTTATTTATTGAAAATGTTACTTCCAGTCAGAATTGGCCAACCCTCCTGAAGGTGATGGAAAAGAAGAGTAAGTATATAGGGATATAATATATAGGAGGTATACGAGTAGAGAAAGCCGAATCATCAGCATCGGTTGGAGCGATAGCAATGGCAGCAGCCCGCAATAAGACAATACCTGGGGAAATGAACGTTCCCTATCTTCCAGGAAGCACATTGTGAAAGAGACGAACAAAGCCACGTGAAACACCCACCCCACCGCCATCTATGTTCCGTTGCAGAACTACACAATGCCACTTCCCATTGTCGAAGGCACCTATTTTTGTGAGAATTGCGCAGAACCGGGCTGATTTCATTTACACACTCATTGATGGTACGAACATTTTCCAAAATAGTCGGTTTCATAATTGGAATTTTTGACAATCGACCAATTTTGGATTGACTCTGCCGTGGCAAATGAAAAAACTTCACAAACGATAAGATTTCCATGAAATTCGTAATCACACGACACGTTTCGCTAACACGTAGCTTCATCAGGTGAAATAGTGGTGCAATTAACTGAACTAACCTTGGCTTGCCTAACTTTTATACAGTGTCATTCATAAAGTCGGCATCATATGAGAAAAACTTTTATTAATGATTCATTTTGGAATTCGAGTTGGACGTTAAGTTTTGCTTCAAGAAAGATGGAAAATGGCCTACTCAATCGGGGTCACGTGACTTTCGCTACATGTCAAAAGTGACATTTTTTCAAATTAATCGCTGAAAGTAGGCTTATTTGTTCGAATATCGAAAAAGTTTACTTGAAAAAGATATTTCTATTTCAATTTTACACATGCTTCCTGAATTTGATCTTTCTATTGCAACTTTTAGATTTTGATTTTTTTTTTGATTTTTCGAAATTTCTGTAATATTTGAAGAATTGTTAATTCCACGAAACTACTTCATATACCAGTAGCTTTTTCATGCTACTTACTTTCAATTACTTATTATCACTGATTATGGACAGAAATATGATTTTCTTCAGAAAATGATAATACCCGCTACCAAATTCTGTTATGTTTGATGCAAAGTTGATATATCGTCAAGCATTTATAAACGAAATTCATTTAAACTGATCTTTTCAGTACTGAAAAAATAAATTTAAATGAATTTCGTTTCTAAATGCTCGACTCAAACATAACAGAATGCTGATGTTATGTTTGGATCAAACATAACAGAATTTTGAAGAGGAGATTACATTTTCAAATTAATCGCTGAAAGTAGGCTTATTTGTTCGAATATCGAAAAAGTTTACTTGAAAAAGATATTTCTATTTCAATTTTACACATGCTTCCTGAATTTGATCTTTCTATTGCAACTTTTAGATTTTGATTTTTTTTTGATTTTTCGAAATTTCTGTAATATTTGAAGAATTGTTAATTCCACGAAACTACTTCATATACCAGTAGATTTTTCATGCCACTTACTTTCAATTACTTATTATCACTGATTATGGACAGAAATATGATTTTCTTCAGAAAATGATAATACCCGCTACCAAATTCTGTTATGTTTGATGCAAAGTTGATATCGTCAAGCATTTATAAACGAAATTCATTTAAACTGATCTTTTCAGTACTGAAAAAATCGTTTCTAAATGCTTGACTCAAACATAACAGAATTTTGATGTTATGTTTGGATCAAACATAACAGAATTTTGAAGAGGAGATTATATTTTCTGAAGAAAATCATGTTTTTGTCGATAATTAGTGATAATAATTAGTAATTGAAAATTAGTAACATGATGAAGCTACTGGTATGAAGTAGTTTTATCTAATTTACAATTTTTTTAATATTACAGAAATTTCGAAATTTTTTAAAAAATATCGAAATCTAAAAAATGTAATAGAAAGATAAAATCAGAATCACATATGTAAAATTCAAATAGAAACAACTTTTTCAAGTAAACTCTTTCGATATTCGAACAAATAAGCATACTTTCAGCGATTAATTTGAAAAAATGTCACTTTTGACATGTAGCGAAAGTCACGTGACCACGATTGAGTAGGCCATTTTTCATCTTTTTTGAAGCAAAACTTGACGTCCAACTCGAATTTCACAATAAGTCATTAATAAAAGTTTTTCCCATATGATGCCGACTTTCCCAACCTGAAGGATTAGAATTACCTGTGAAAAGGTTCGATAAACCTTCATTTTCGGAAAATAAGCATAATATCTACATTAAAATACAGTGTATTTTTCCAGATTTTTTGGAATTGTCTCTTTTCGTTTCTATAAAATAAAAATATGAATATTATTTTAATATACGTGTAGTAAGGAAAAATCAAATGATTTGCCCCAAAATGTCACTATTGTCACTGCGTTTGCAGAATTTTCCTATCAGAGAGCCTAAAAGAGAAATTCACTAGCTTGTCAGTGACAATTTGTATTGAAAAAGGTTTGCAGGAGAGAAATAAAAGTATATAGAAATAATATCAAATTCCTACTTAGCTTTGGACGTTTCGAGAACGAATCAGCTCCCGTTTTCAACATAAAAAAATGGACATTTGAATAGCAAATGTCACTGAGAACTGAAAAGTGTCAAGAAAAATACGAATTCGCTATTCAAATATCCATTTTTTTATGTTGAAAACGGGAGCAGATTCTTTTCTGGAAACGGAGAATTTTTGGCAAAAACAGAGAGTTTCAGCCACTTTTCAAAAACTCACATTTTTGAAAAACACCTTGTAACTCTGAAATTGAGGTAGATATCGATATGCGGTTTTCACCTTGTAGGGTAATAGGATTTCCCCTTTAAAAGTGCCCAATTTGGTCCACCCTGTACAATGAAAATGTCTTCCAGAAACAGAGCGAACAGAACTATAAAGATTTTGGGTTCTGTGATTCTCCGTCGAATAATAGTCAACCTTCCCATAATAATCCCGATTTCGTCACTTTTCAAGCGGCAGTACAACAGGGCTGGCAGATTATAGAAGCGAGATTGAGGGTGATTGAGACAGGAGGCAGTGTCAAGTCCAGGCGATGTCCATATGCAGGCCGGCACATGTAAATACATATTAATAACAGCAAATTAATGAGCGAATAGCGCACAGCTAATAGGCTCTTAATTGAGACCCATCCGATTATGACTAACGCGTCTAGTAGGCTAGATTCGGGAATGGGCAAACTGCACCGAACGATAGATGATGAACTATTCCATACCAAAACTATAGAATTTCCTATACTCGTTTCTCTAGATAAAAATATTATTAGTATACTTCCAGTATACTCGCAGTAAACAAAAATCAGATTCTTTCCTGAAATATTCAAGTTGCTACTTGGTTCTGATACGAACTACAACAATGTATTGATAGAAATATTTTAGACTGATCGAATATTCGGACGTATCGCCATATATATTCGTCCAAACAATCCGCCGTTAGCCTATGTCCCAATAGTTATGACTCACCCTATATAAATTCTTACTACATACATTACTACACCTTGTTCAATTGTAATTCAGAAAGTGTAACTTGTAATTCAGATTAGTAAAATGTAAGTCAGAAACTGTAACTTGTGAATCAGAATATAGTTAATTGTAATTCAGATTAGTCAGTTGTAATTCAGAATGCATAACATGTAATTCAGATTGGTGAAATGTGATTCAGAAAGTGTTACTTGTAATTCAGAAGTCAATTGTAATTCATAAAGCGTAATTTGTAATTCAGAATGGATGCATACGGGTTGTTCCTAGTTTCTGAATCATAAGTGATACTTTCTGAATTACAAGTTATGCTTTCTGAATTACAATTGACGGTTTCTGAATTACAATTGACTATTCTGAATTATAAGTTACACTGAATCACATTTCACTAATCTGAATTACATATTACGCTTTCTGAATTACAATTAACTAATCTGAATTTCCAGTTATACTTTCTGAATAACAATTAACTATTCTGAATAACAACTTATACTTTCTGAATTACATATTGTACTTTCTGAATTACAAGTGAAAAAGGTGTAGCGCCTATTTTTGGAAAGTTGAAGAAATCGATCGTATAGTCACAACAAATATACATAACAGGCCTTATTAATGCGCATGCTTAATGGGATCCAGTTCGATCTTTTGAATGGTTGAGTTTTTCTCTCATAGCATTAGCGGTTTATAAGAAACTCGTTTTTTTCTCCTATGGTGCGCTCGTAAAAAAATCCCTATAATGCTTGAAAAACATCCTCCGTGCCTTGGAAGGATAGGTAGATGAGGTAGGTATTGGAACTTTTTTGATAGACAATATTTGTATTCGAGAGATATTAAAATGTGTGTGTTCGTGGTGCAGTTGACACGCGCCGTATTGCAGTTATAATTCACTTTTGATATGCGTGTCAATTATCAATTTCACCTCTAACTGTGTTATAGGATATCCATTAGGGCATTGCCATGCCATTATTTTTCTACACATAGAACGGCGTCAAATTGATATCAGTTTCTGGACAAATTGAATTTTCACGCAGAATTAGCACTAGCGTTGGATTTCAACGATGCCGCGGGAGACAGTTCGCTACGTTTTTCCTGCGAAAATAAATTGTTGGCTTGCAATTCTGTCACAAAAAATTATTCACGCCCCACATCATGTATTATATTATGTATAGAGAACAAAACTAAAAAGGTCATAAAATCGATTCATTTGTTTTCCATTTTTGGTTATTCTTTGACGATATAGTTTTGTTTTGAGCAGAATCAGTCACCATTATTGTGTTTTTCTTTGGATTCATCAGACTATTTTATTAGAATTCATCTATCTTTCTCTGAATTTAGACATTTTTCCCTATTTCCAGGATTTGTCCTTGAATTCAGACTCTTTTCTCTGAATTCAGAATTTTTTCACCGAATCAAAACTTTTCTCTGTATACAGGATGTTCCGCAATTACATAGAAAGATTTCAACCACAGATTCTAGGAACAAAAACTGTAAAGAAAGTTCACATAAACATGAGCCCTAAAAAGCCCCCCTTTTTTTATGTTCTGGTTCCCACGAAAAGGGATATCCTGTAATGTTCAGAGAACATCATGAGAAACAAGGGAAATTAGGTAGGAATTGGTGTTCTCCTCGATTTTTGGAGGTTATATGCCTCGGAAAACACTTCCCTTGGCAATGTGTTCCAGAGCCTCGCTGTTCGTTGGATGAACAAGTCTTTGGAAAGAGATGTTCTGCATGTCTCCAAAGTGACCATAAAGGGGTGCGAAGCCTCAATTCGACGGGTTAATCTCGCGGGGACTGCCAAGGGAGGAACAATTGTTGATATTTCAGAAGAGCATCGTTCATGAAAATATCTATAAAATAGAGCCAGATGGCCATCTTTTCTTCGGTGTTCCAGAGAAGTGAGTGAGTTTGTGAGCGAGGCATCACCTAAGAGACGAATTGCCCTTTTTTGGACAGAATCCAACAGTTTCAGGGTATGTTTGGATGCTGCACTCCAATTAATATGGGAACAGTATTCCAGGACAGGTCGGATCTGTGCCTTATAGATCATAATCAGCTTTTAGCAATTGATCTCACGAAAGGTTATTGCTGATAGTAATCCAAGCATCGAAATGGATGTCTACAAAGGTTTGGTTACTCCTGACAAGCTTATGTTGGGCACAGTAAGATCGGCTTTTCTAGAGAAAAGGCATGCTTGTGTTTTGTTTGCATTAAAATCTACCAAGTTATTGGATCCTTATTCGAGAATTGTTGCCAAGTCCATATTTATGTTGTCAACATTTCTCCCTCGTTTGTTTCTGATTTGCCTAGCTGGTATTGGAGCCTTGGAAGAGAAGGCGGTATGGAGGGTACTATCATCATGTAGCCATGGTAATGTCTTCAAGAAATTTGTTGCCATAGTAACGTGTTTGATTTTTCGAATAAATTACAGATCGTCAATCAGTGATTAATCGATCATTTAGCGTGTCATTTTAGTGAGTAGAAATAATCGATCTATCTCGAAAATGGTGAATGCTATCAAAACTGAACATTCCACTTCGACCATTTTGGCTTTTTCATAGTCAAACAAGAGTATCATGTTTAGATAAAAATGATAGTTTCATATCTCCTGGCCAAACTGCCAAAAATTGCGTAGAAAAAAAAAGATTATTTATATTTATTCTAAATCGCCGCTCGGTACTGGTCATCAGGTTATTTCATATTATAAAAAAAAAACGGAATAAAATCTTCTAATTTGTCCATCTTCTACATTAGGATCGAAGTGAACACATAATCGGAATCTGCATTCATTTTCCACCATATTACGCTTCTGAATGTCACAAAGTGGGGCAGAGGAAGTGTGACAGCCATGCACAGAATGACAATCTGTAATCGGAATCTGTCTAGCAGTTGAACGTCCCTCAGACCCTCAAAACTCTAAACAATAATCATTGTTTCCCTTCGTTCCGCCGATACGTATCTGGAGAGTTTTGACGTTAAATTTAGTGACAGGAACAGGAACAGGAACAGGTATTTTTCGCGAAAAACTCCATAGTGGCTGCCGATGCGTCAGCCCGATAAGACTCGTTTTGTCCATATAATACAAACTTTATGCGTTTCAGCAAACGAGCCTCGATGAAAGGATACGCCGAAAACTACATAGTGACGCCACCAGGGCTGTATATTATATTGTCATTGTCGCCACCTTTTTTGTTGGTGTTTATGCAGGCACCTCATCAGCGTTCCACAGGGTCGGACTTCACACTAAACTGTTTTAGCCATTGACTTATTATGGTTTTAGCGAACCTATTCTAGAAGTGACCAGACCTCCCGTTTTGAACGGGACTGTCCCTTGTTACGATTACGTGTCCCGGAGTTCCCGGAATGAACTCTGGGACGTAAAATTGTCCCGTTTTCAGAAATCGCGCAAAAATTTGAGTAGTCAAGTAGTCGAGTAGTGTGCGAGAGCGAGACCGGAATGTCAACAAATGCTCGGCTATAGCAGAACCAGATGGCTTGCTCTTATGCCTGAAGTTTTGAAAATGTATCAGCCATTAAAAAAACTACTTTTCGAGTATTGAAAAATATCCCCTGTTACTGAAAAACTCTTTTGAAGATCCCTCATCCGAATTGTGGCTTAATTCTTTGCACGCTCAGTCAGCAAGTTTTCATCAAGCTGTATTGAAATTTGAAGGTTAGACTGTATCGGCAACTGAAGCTGCATAAGAAATCAATCAACTAAACGACAATTTGAGTCAGAAACAGGCCAATCAGTTTCTTCCATTTTCGGTCCGTCAATTGATAGTAAAATCGGAAGATAATGGTACTGGTATAGATGAGGAGTTTGTGAAAAGGACGGCCACATCAGAATTTTATAAAACAAGCCGTGAATATCTGGAGCAGTGGACTTGCTTTCTCACCAAACAAATGGAGATATTTTATTGGGCAGATTTGAAAAAGGTCCCCGCATGGGAAGACGTTCAAAAATCTCTGGATGTATCAATTGAAAAGGGATATATTGACTCTAATAAAGATACAGGAGTTTTTGACGAATTTTCATTAATTTTTAACTACATTACATCGCAAAAAGTAACCGAATGGAATATTCTAAATGTTTCCACGGAAACTCGTTGGGTAGAAGTATCCAAACACTTTTACGATAATGATAGATAATTTTTTAGGTGCACTTCAAAAATTTTGGTACCTTGCAATGATGTTTGCAAATTTTGGTTTCGCTCGGCTTCGCTAGACGCTTCGCCTCGCAAATGCAATATTCGCTTTTCAAACAAAGCGTCACTTTTGATCATAATTAAACAATCTACTAATTTGCTTCTAGTAGTTTATATGCTATCTGGATGCCTCGAGCAAATAAACGAAAATAAAAAACAAAGTGTTGCTGTATCGCCAAAAATAAATACTGCAGATAGGCATTTTTCAAGTATGTTTTTTACTATTCGTTCGAAATAACGAATCAGTATCAAGCACTTTTAGTTCCATTTGTACCCAGCTAGATAGCTCTTGTCTTAAGGAAGTTCTAAAAAAAATTTACAAATGTAGCTTAAAGATTTCTCTAAACATACAATTCATCTATGATCTAAATTATTTCTGGAATTGTTTCATTCCAAACATAAGACCATAGTGTTGATCATAAGTATTCTAGTAGAAGAGTTGAAAAAATGTACAACAGATTTTTGGGATACTAACTTTTGACCTCTCAAAGTCTACTTTTTGGAGAAAAACAAAAAATCTAAATATCTCAAAAACTATCAACCTTCGCATAATACATATTATAGGACTAAATTCACTTCATACCACCTTCCCTATTACATTTCCAAAGGAATGTATCGAATTACCAGTATAACCCTGTATAAAATTCTCGTGTCACGGTGTTTGTTGTCAAACTTCTCCGAAACGGCTTGACCGATTCTTATGAAAATCTTTGTGCATATTTGTTAGGTCTGAGAATCGGTCGTAAACTATTTTCGCAATTGAAAATTCAAGATGGCGGATCCAATATGACTGACGAGTTTTGGATTTATGATCCCATTCTATTCAAAATTGGTATATGGGGGTTTTCGGGGTCGGAGAATATGATTCATTAGTCAAAATTTCGAAATTCAAAATGACGGATCCAATATGGTGGACAAGTTATCTAATAACGATCCGATTATATTAAAAATTGGTACCTGGGGCTAAGATTATGATTCTTTCGTCAAAATTGAGAATTTTAAGATGGAGCATCCACTGGCAAACGAGCTTTGGAATAAATAGTAATTTGAAAAACTGATGAAACACGCTTCATAGTTTGAAAAACTAAATCGTTCTCGATAAAAATGTAATTTTTCATTTGGATGTCGAAAAAAACCCACAATGATTCCGGGCATTTGTTCATATGATAGAAAAAGTGGACCTTGACAATTAAAATTTTGCATTTTCAAGTAGTTCTGTTTTATCAAAGTTGAACGTGATGTTGATCAGTTGAGAGAATATCCGCAATGGAAATTGACGAAATTTCACAAACTCATTCATAAGTTGAACTTTCTTGAACATCAAACTGACACTTTGACACTTTCTTCCAAAACTGTTTGTTTCATGAAATGAAATTCTAACAAGATCACTTCTTAATGGTAAAGTGATGCTCGAACAATCATATTCTGCTACTAAACCAAATAAAAAACCGATTCTATAATAGAAGGAAAAGATGACTGTAGACAAAGTATTACACGCAACTCGAATTATGATATGTATAAACTACCTTTTTCAAGTGGTTCACATAAAAACTCACTTTGTCTGGTATGTATTAATCAACAAAATAACTAATGTATGTACATGTATGTAGGTATGCCTAAATTATACAGCACTTGCGAGTGCATATATCGATCACTTGTGTAAATATGTCTCACTTGACGTTCTAAACAGCGGCGAACAGGCCAAGATTAGTAGATACAAATGATCGGCTCGAAATTGAAACATAATTAGTTTCAGTTGCGGTCGCCAGAGGGCCTCAGGGGGCTCCGAGCAACTGACCACAACGAACCATTGGCGTAATCCTATGAAATCGACAGCAGCAAAACGAATCTATTGAGTTTAACAGATAATATGTTAACACACATTTGCACATCTGAACAGCGTATCCGGGAAAATGTGAGACTTTTTGATTTTTTTTTTTTACGTCAGGCTCTCCTTACGGATACATCGGTCCCTAAAGCACGCCGCTGGAAAACGATTTTTCTCGAATACATTTTGAAGTAATTGAAGTACTTTATTCATATGTCAACCAATTTGGCTGAGTCCCTGCTCTGGTTGGAGGACCCATGGCTTCAGGGCCCCCTCCGAGGAACGGCCCCCCCGCAACCGCGGGGTTTCGCGGTATAGTAGGTACGCCACTGCTAAACACATATATATTTGGAAAACTAGTGCAAAACTGTGAATAAATGTGAAAACTGCAAAAAAAAACCATTACACACCAGAAGCTGAATTTCCACCTCACTGTCGAAGATAAAAAAAAAACAAAGAAGAATAACGGGTTCACATCAATAAAAAGCAACCCTCACCCACATTTTTTATGTTTGAAAGTTTCCCGTTGGCGCCTCTGCCATCATCAGGGCCTATGCATCTTGCCGATAGCCCGAGATGGCTACGGGCTGATTGACAGACGAGCTCTCCCACATCCCTCCTGGCACCCCCAACCCTCCAAGCCCCCCCCGATTCCCCCCACGGCCGACACACAATCGTAATTAATCTTGTTTCGGGAGGATCGATCCTCGCTCGACCGTTTTCGCGTTCATCACTTCCAAACACTGAATTCATTTGTTAACTTGTTGAGAAATTTACGCGAGTCGAGTGTTTGTTGTTTTTTTTTTCGTTTTTTTTTTTAGGGGTTTGTATAAGTGAGCGGTTTGCTGGAGGGTGTTACGACAGTGAAAAGTTTGCATATTTGTGCGACAGGATAATCTATAATAGTTATTTATGTACTACTCTGTACTACTATACTACGTACCTACTATAAGAAAGATTGTATCGGGTCTCAACACCAACAAAGCTTGTGGCTTCGACGGAATCCCACCGATTGTCCCCAAGAAATGTGCTCCCGAACTAACAACTGTTCTCTGCAAGTTGTTCAACTACTCTTACAAATTGGGGATATTCCCGTCCAACTGGAAAATTGCAAGAGTACAACCAGTTCCAAAAAAAGGCAAAAAGACCCTACCTAGCAACTACAGACCGATCGCACTGCTATCTATTATTTCAAAGATCATGGAGAAAGCTATCAACATCGAGCTCATGAAATACCTGGAACATTCAGGTATTATCAACGATAGGCAATATGGCTTCCGTCATCATGGTGACCTGCTCGCTTACGTCTCACATATATGGCAGCAATCTATTGAAAAATATGGTGGCACTTGATATCTCCAAGGCATTCGATCGAGTCTGGCACCACGGACTCCTCGCCAAGCGTCCATCTTATGGCTTGTCTCCCCAGCTATGTTCTCTGCTAGCTAGTTTTCCCTCTAACAGGTCTCTACATGTAGTGTCGCCGGAGTTTCATCTGACTCTCTTATCATAAAAGCTGGTGTTCCGCAAGGATTAATTCTAGCACCAACATGCACTATTTCTACTCCATACCAACGATTTGTTGGAAGCAACTTCATGTCCAGTACACAGCTTCGCGGATGATAGTACCCTCCATACCGCCTTCTCTTTCAGGGCTTCAATATCAACCAGGCAAATCAGAAACGAACGAGGGAGAAATGTTGACAACATGAATATGGACTTGGCAACAATTCTCGAATGGGGATCCAATAACTTCTTAGATTTCAATGCAAACAAAACAAAAGCATGTCTTTTCTCTAGAACAGCTGATCTCACTGTGCCCAACATAAGCTTGTCAGGAGTAACCATACCTTTGAAGACATCCATTTCGATGCTTGGTATTACTATCAGCAATAACCTTTCTTGGTAAAATCACGTGAGATCAATTGCTAAAAGTGCATTCCAAAAACTTGGTTTACTGTTTCGAGCCAGGACCGATTTCACTTCCAGTCAGCTGCTTATGATTTATAAGGCACAGATCCGACTTGACCTGGAATACTGTTTCCATATTTGGAGTGCAGCACCCAAACATACCCTGAAACTGTTGGATTCTGTCCAAAAAAGGGGAATTCGTCTAGTGGATGATGCCTCGCTCACAAACTCAATAACTTCTCTGGAACACCGTAAAGAAGTTGGCGATCTGGCTCTATTTCATAGATATTTTCATGGGCGATGCTCTTCTGAAATAGCAACAATTGTTCGTCCCTTGCGGCTTCGCACCCCTTCGTGGTCACAACTCACAAAGTTAAAGAGACATTTTGAAATAAAATCTCCCCCCAGAACACCCTGTATTTCCTGAACCAGCTACATCTTCATCAGGTATGTTTGGCTACATCCCAATATTTTTGTGTTGACTATCTGTAGTTCAGAGATTCCCCATTCTTGATGATTCACCCTGTCAGAAAAGTTGGAAGTCACATATTTTTTCAAGGTGTTCCAATGATGTGAAGGAATTAGTGAGTGTAGCATCACCAACCAGGTGAGTCGCTCGTCTCTGGATGGTGCTGATCCCCATAATTAACAAACTAAGTTATTGTGAAGCAGCGTTTGCTTCAGATCTGATATGATTTTCCTATGAAAGAGCATAAATAAAGAAGACTCGTGGCAATAATAGCACCAGACATTGTTATATCAGGCTCACCAGGTCGGTTTTCTATAGAAAACACAGGCTTTGGTTTTGGTGGCGCTGAACTCAACTAGATTGTTTGTTCTCCAGGCTGTAATTTTAGCGAAATCTGCATTGCCATGGTAAATCATGATGATAATTATGAATTTCATTTCAACTAGCATTTTTCTTTTGGAGAATTTGCCCAGGAGCCACAGCCTGTCTTGTTCCGCCACTGATAACGTCAAACCCAAGTTTTTCAACAATTCCTCTCTCAAATATCCACGATAGTCTTCCCATAAATGCAAAATATTTCTAGCTCGAATAAAGGACACACACAATAATTTTCCAGGCCGAATAAATAATATTATTAATAAAGTGTCTCCCGCCGAGCAGCGGTTATAATTAGTTTTGTAATCGTGGTGCGCCGTGGAGCACCTGGGTGCCAGGCATATCTCCAGCTCTGTGGCGGTATCCCTTTCACCCCCACAAACCTTCCTGCTCCCCTGCGCGTCTTCCCCCATCCCCCAGTGCCGTACAACTATAGGGGAAGAGGAGGCGATCAAAATAGGAACGGGACACAGGAAAATGAAGACCACACAACCACTTTCATTTTTTTCGGTATGGAAATAGTATATTGTGCCACAACTGGGAAAAGTTCAACTTTTCTCACGAGTGCGAAAGTTTGTGGCACGAGCCTGAAGGGTGAGTGATGCAAACGCACGAGTTGCACATGTTGCACACTATACTTTTTCTACAACTGCACTTATTCATTTTATAATGTGGAACTATGTCACATTGAATGTGTGACCAAAGAGTAGATGCCTTTCCTAGTTCCTCAAAGTATTTCAAAAAAGTACACTTTCCGAAAAAGAATTTATTTCCGTATTTTTTCAGATTCCATACATTCTTCGTACCGATATGCCAATTCATACTTTTTTCTTTAAATTTTCGGGAACAAATCCAACTTTAGCAGCTTATTCCATTATGTCTGTCTCTGGCGGTGTATTTATCAAAATCGTCACATCTCGGTATATACATCATATTATTTATGTTGGAACAATATTTGATGGAAAATGCGATTTCTATCAAGAGCACTAATATGAGAACTACCCTATAGAATTTAAAAAACTTCTTCTGACAGTTGTGACAACTATTCAAAGCTGAACAGCAGCCAAGTTTCGGTCGATTTTTCTGATTGGTTTCACAATTTCCAGTTTTGCTTTTTTCTTTAATTAAAAAATTCAAAAAGACACTTTGATAAGGCTAACGTGTGTATGTGTTGTATTACTGAGACTTCTTTTAAATCATACAGCGACCGCGCAACAATTTACTTACAACGATTTATTATACCGTGAAAATTGTCTTTGAATATTTCGATGCTCTTACATATACGCATTCCATAACAATTCAAAAGACACACAGGGTGGTACATATTTGGAGTACTGTCGATGGCACTCATTTTCACTATATGCCATCGACCAAATTTCAGAGAAATGTATTCTGTTATCAACTCTACTCAAAATAAATCATGGTGTATTAAAAAAAATGTCAATGCTCTATATCTCGATAACTATTCATTCACTGCGATTGCGTCTATATTTACATCCACCCCTCAAAAGTGTATGAATATTCCCAGAGATTTTTAGTCTGGATACGCCGTTGTTCCTCTTCTCTCTATTTCATCTCCCAGGAATGTCGAAAAAGACAATGAAATGTTTTGCATTCCAAAAAACGTACACACTCACATCGTCGCATTTGCAAAAAGTGTAAAATCTCTGCACAAAATTAATTATTTAATCAAGAGCAGAGAGCAAGAAAAGTAGGTCACTAGGATATCTAATTGTTGCTGTGGTGATGAGATGAAGTTGATGTACACTGTCGGGAAGGGAATACCTATTTTTTTCTGTCGCAGTTGATGGGGTTGGGGTGATTTCCAGGAGTTTACTTATGACGAACAGATTATTTATTAACATACTCTTGGTTCTTTCTAGTTCATCGAAATATAAAATTAAAAATTGAATGTGGATTTTCTTACTCGATCCACGTTTGCTTTTCAAGGATACACTAGAGTTCCTAAATGTACTTGACACTGCTGGTTTAATATAAAAAAAAACGTCAAAACACCAGTGCCAAGTACATTTAGAAACTCTAGCTTACACCAATGACGGCTAAATATCTGGACTGTCTGACGACTCGTCAGACAGTCCATTCAGCCGTAATTCAAATTCATATAGAGTAACTCATATTATTGACGTTTTCCATGATGCAATATTTATTTATTTATTTATTTATTTATTTCTCAAACAAGTTACAAGAACTTAATTACATGAGAAAAATAGTATATATCTACAGCTAATAATCGAAGCTAATAACATACTTACAGGTAATAATTAATACTCAAAAAACCGGTTGAAAGTAAATTGACATAGTATATATATTAAATTAAGGTAGGTCCAGATAGATATTGATGGAGTCCAACAAAAAATTTCTTCGGAGTGAGATCAAAACTGAGATCTGATAATTGCAACGTATTGTTAGTTTGTTTCACCATGGTAGTAACAGGTGAACAATAATTACGTGTGGGAGGGAGAGGTATTTCGAAAAATTGTTGGAGTCTGGTTGCACGAGAGGGGATTCTTACCGTTAGAAGTAATTTTAGTTTAGGACAGTTATACATTTTTTTATACAATTTATAGCACATGGTCACAAGTGATAATTGTCTTCTAGTTTCCAAGCTCTTTATATTGAACTCATTTCGAAGCCTGAGTGATCGTATAGTTACGTAGTCTGGGTATTCATTATATTTTTTAAGATAAAGGTAACGTAATAAGCGATTCTGCACTTTTTCTAATGTCTGAGTTTGTACTATTGATGTTGGGTGCCAAATTACAGAACAATACTCTAGCTTAGGTCTAACCAGTGAATTATATAAAAACCGAACTGTTTCCCAGTTTCGAAAATGTTTGCTATTCCTAAGTACAAACCCCAGACTTTTTAGTGCTTGTGCGCAAACCCGGTCAATGTGTGATTTGAATGACAATGTAGTATCATACTCGATACCTAAGTCTTTTATTTTCTCTACTCTCACTAATCTGTCGTCTTCGATGGTGTATTGGTGTTTTAGTGTTTCCTTCTTTCTTGTACAGGACAATACCATACATTTTGATTTGTTGAATGGTAGATCATTTATAAGGGACCATGAATGAGCAGAATTCATATCACTTTGGAGATGAAGGCAATCCTCCATAGTTTCTATTTTCCTATAGAATTTAAGGTCATCGGCAAACAGCAAACAGTCAGAGTATCTCAGATGTTGCGGTAAATCATTAATAAATATCAGGAACAATAGTGGACCTAAATTGGACCCTTGAGGTACTCCCGAGTTTGCATCATACCTGCTTGAGCAATGACCACGATATCTGACCTTGTAGTTACTTGTGTACTTAGCTTTTTTCGGAAACCAATAGATGCATCTTTTCAAAACTCATCAAAGATTTCCATCACTCATGACATACCAAGTGGTCAAAAATAGTGGTTATACAAGGTGTCCCGAGATAACATCGAAAGATTTCAGCTACCTAGGGGATTATTGCCATCTGAAGGTGAGTCCGAAATCTTGGAAAAATTTTGGAAACCCTGTGTGATGTTAAACGAAGGTATTTTTCATCAAATCATGATATTTCTGGAAATGTTCCTATAACGTAGCAGTATTTTTAAATCAATTTATCCCAAAAATTGACAATGATATCGAAGCTAAACAAGAGTAGAGTAGAGTGGGGGATTATGAAATACGTTCGGTTTTTTTCATGTTCTGTTATGTATTTATGATCTGGTTCCCACTAACAGGGCGAATAGAGAACCCTGTATTTCATTGCATTATCAGATTCTCCCTGAAGAGCTGATTTCATCGATACATCAAACTTGTGGTCTATCGGAAATGATTACAGAGATATAGAGTGGTTCAAGATTCAGAATACTGATCACCCTGTATCTGTTGCGATTAAATATCAGTGAATACTAAATCAAGAGTTTAGACACAAACAAATCCTAAAGTTGAAAAATCTCGATTTTCAACACCCTATATCTCTGTAATATTTTCCAATAGACCCCTAGTGTGATATATCGATAAAATCAGCTCTTTATGCAGAATCTAAAAATGCGATGAAATACAGGGTGTTCCATTTGAAATAACAAAGTTGTTGCTACTTTCTAGTAGAAGAGATCGTATTCTAAAACATAAGCATACACATTTTCATGGATTTCTCCCAACTGATTCTCGATATCTCTTTCTAAAGACTCGTTCATCCAACGAACAGCGAGGCTCTGGAACACATTGCCAAGGGAGGTGTTCCCCGAGGCATATAACCTCCAGAAATTCAAGAAGAACACCAATTCCTACCATATTTTCCTTGGTTCTCACGATGTTCTCTGAACATTACAGGATATCCCTTTTCCTGGGAACCAGAACAAAAAAAAATACAGTGTGACCCACTTCTAATGGAAACACCCCTGTATCTTACATAATCGTTGGATAAGGATTCTGAAATTTGCTAGAGCAAGAGATATACCAAAAATGCACTCTATGACCAAGTGGGGTCATCTTCAGTGATATACACTGCTCGCCAACAGCCATGGAACCACCCCAATTAGAAGTGGGTCACACTGTATAAAGATAGTGTAAGCTACCGTCGTGACACGGACATACCCTGTATGTATGGAGAGGATATTATTATTATTCGGAGGGCGCGTTATCGTTGTCGATAGATCAAAAAGTGGGTCGCAGGTGGCGCTGGCGGCGCGAACAATATCGCGAAAAGCGACCGAGAACGATACTAATTGCCGTATCACTATTACTAATTGAAAAGAAGCACTTAGTAATTAGCACGCGTTTTGATTTACAAGGAAGTTTCGAAGATTTGTGGACCGATTAGGCTGTGTGCTCGCGTATACTCCGCGTATACGCGAGCCATTACAATTTTTTTTCACGCGGAGAACAAAACCAAACTTAGGAAAAGGGTTGTTAATGGAAAATGCGGATGTATAATTCAAATGAAGATAAGGAGTAATTTTTACTGATGTATCTACTATGCACACGAGAAGTTGTTTCCATAAAATTTTTGGGAATTACACTTGATAAAAAAATTACATGGGAGATTCATATTGATAGCATAGTTTGCAATACTGTCGTATGGACTTATTTTTTGGGGAGCCTCAGCTCATTTCAATAAAGTTTTCATTCTTCAAAAGAGAATTGAACGATGCATGAAGGGAATCCACCCTATAGTGTCTCCTGCAGAACAGTATTTGTTGAATTGGGGATATCATGACTCTACCTTCACTCTATATACAGGGTGTTTCCTTACTAATTGGAAATATTTCAACCATAGAATCCCGAACTAAAAATATGAAAATTTAACCCAAATCCTGTCTGAGGCATCATGTGAAATCCATTGATGACACAAAAATGTATGAAATCATACCTATAGAATGAAGAGCCACTGTTGACAGAAAAAAAGTAAACACAATTAGATATTTCGTTGAAACAAAGGCGTATTGGTTATTGATTTGTTTCTATAATTTGTTCAGAGTGAAAGCTGATTTGCAACTGTTCAGTATTCGGTAATCTATCGATGACAGCAATATTTTAATCACTACAAACATTTGGGAACACATGCAATAATGAATTCGAAGAGTATTGCATAAGTTGGAGAATATACATACCTATACCTAAATAGGAATGTCAGAGGCAGTGTAGAGAGATGGATGATGAAACGAAGAACAATTCATAAATTCTTAATAAATTAATATTTTCAAATATTGTCGATATTAAATGAAAAAATGATTATGTATCGAAAAAATCCTTACCATTTGACTTCTCCTATAGGACGAAATTATATATGTATATATATAAGGTACTATCTCAGTCTTTCCCTATCTCTCTCTCTTCTTCTGGCCGTTTCCTGAAAAAAAAGCAAGGTTATTGCGCTAGTAAGTTGATATGTCGATGAAATTCTCAAAATTTCAATTTGAAATGAACGTATTCACTATGAGAACACTCTGTATAGGTACCTGCGTCTATCGCGATTTCATGTTGCAACAATTATTGTTTCCTCTTATTCAATATACTGAACCAGTTTCGGTTGAAATTTGTATAACATGTAGGTACCTATACCTATTTAGATCTTACATAATATTCAAATAGAAACCTTGAACAGTCAAAAATGTCAATGAACCGGCAAATTATTGAAATATCTTCTATTTTTGTTATGTATTTAGGTTCGAAATTGGAATAAGAATATATGTATAGAAATCTATTGGTTTCACAATGGGTTGAAATTATAACAGATCTGTAGTTAAAAGTATGGTCGCAACGGTTTTTCATTTTGTATAAATGAAATTGAAACGGTATGTGTTATACGATGATAAAATAACTGATATCATTTCTGGAATCTTTGGATTTTTTCACAAGGAGACACCAAATTTGTGAATTGTTGCACACTATCAGCAATTTTCTTCCTTGGGAAAATCACGTGAGATCCATTGCTAAAAGTGCATCCCAAAAACTTATTTTTCTGATTAAGATCTAATCTATATAATTATGGTTCTATATACTTATTTCCACTATAAATCTGTATAATGAATATATATATAACAACCCATGTTTCCATTATTTCATAGTCGAATGATTGTTCATGGAAATTATTCTTATAACAAACATTTTTATTTATAGTGTAGTGATTCAATCATAACTATTTTATACCCATATGATCGAGTTGTTGAGTCAGAAAATGGAAAATTTACATTACCTATGTATTCAAGATTCTTATAATACCTACTATATGATTGTTTTCAGTCATGTTTTGTATAATAACTCAGGAATTTTGTGGATATCTTAGCGTTAACGAAGTTATCAATTTATGAGTCAAAAACAGTACATTTTTCGATCAATCAACAAAAAGTGAAAATAACATCATTTATGAATGAAAAGTTATTAATTTTATAGATAAAAATAATATTCTGGTATATAGTTTTGTCATTAAAAGAATCCACACGAATGGAAAGGTTCTTTCTGCCATATTGTCTATATGCAGTAACCGAGCTGCTATATAAATTGATAAAATATTGGTTCACCTTGTATACAGGGTGGCTGAAACGTTCATGTCGTAAATGATAGAGTAAGCCAAAATAATTTTAGTACAGTCGTATATTCAATAAAAAGCGTACAAGTATTAAAAAGGGAGGAAATAGGCATTTTTTTATATGAAGTACTAAGTACTGAAGTACTATAATTCACGGTATGACCTTTCCAGACACCGTATATACACATGTGAAAAAATTACCCATACAATGTTTGATGTGGCCATGTTCATCATCAAACCTGCAGTATGTTACAATTTACTCCACCCCACCGTATTCGTATTCCTAGGACGATTTGAATTTTTTTTGCCATGCATAATATACTAATCAAAATTATCCCCTTTTCGAGCAAAACAAATATAAATCACAATTTCTTAGCCAACTGCGATCACCAAAGCTCTAGCAAAATAAAAGAAAACGGATTAAGCAATTAATCAAAAATTCTTATAATTGCAATCGATTCGGACAAATACTCCAATCAATTTTCGAAATAATATATCATGAGGGGTGTTTTTCAAGTCACCGTGTATAATCATTCTTTCAAGAATTTGAATAATACCAGACATGATGGTAGTATAGAATAGATAATCTGGCTATACGGAGTGAGAAATTCAGGCCAAGAAATAGAGAAGAAAAATAATAACAGTTTGCGTAGAGATATCACCAGAAAAACTGAGGAGAGTTGAATCGAGAATACAAAAATCCGAACTTGTTAGGAATGGTTATTGCTGTTTTAGTTCTTCTTCAACTTTTTTGATGTTATTGTTTTATTGGTATTATCCAGGCTTTATTTCTATTCTTTTTATTTCTGGTTGAAAAATTTTTATTTCTAATGATTTTATTATTTTATTATTTTTCTCATGCACTCTGTAGACAGATGATCTAATTCTGACTACACCATCACATCTGATGGTATCATTAGAATTCTTATAAGAATTGTTATTCACGGCGGTGATTTGAAACACATGCAATTATTCAAAAATTGAAACGTTGGTAAAAAACACCCCTAATGAGATATTGTTCCAAAAATTGATATAGGAGTATTTGTTACTAGTCCGAATCGATTGTCATCATCAAAATTTTTGTAAACAGATGCCTAATCCGTTTTCCTAAATTTTGCTGAAGTTTCTGTGATCGCAGTAGCCCAAGAAATTGTGTTTGACAATTTTTTTTTGCTCGATAACGTAGATAATTTTGAGTAGTATATTATGAGAAAAAAATTCACATCGTCCTAGGAATACGAAAGTACAGGAATGAGGTGGACCAAATTGTAACACACTGTATATATAAAGACAAACAATCAATGACGAGTACCGATTTTCTCGGAAAGTATAGTACAAGTACCAATAATCTACGTCGCATTGTACTTTCTCCCCATCGAGTACTGGGCACAAGAGCGAAAGTCGATTATAGTACATCTGAAATGAAGTCATGTTATTCGAGACACACGTATACAATGATATGGGAAAACACTGGGTACTCCGTTGCCGAAATTCCGTATAGTACCGTGACATCAAGACGCCTGTGATTCGTAGTTACCATAGTATAAAATAAAGTAGCGGGAATGCTGCTGCTCAGATATTGCTAAGCAGTCGATCGATGTCAAAATCCAGCGAGTTGAGTCAACAGTCAAAATGATGGTGAAGATGAATATTTTTACGGTAGTGGCTTTTGTGTTACTCTTGGTACAAATGATCAGTGGATTACCATCATCGAAAGGTAGGAAATTTTAAATTATAAACTTTACATTATATACGAGTGATTAAAAATTTGATGTTAATAGACGTCATATTGGAATCAAAATAAAAGTTTTACTTCAAATAGACTTCCTTTTTTTCTGTTTCAAGAATAATATAAGCACAGATTTTGGGGAGTTAGAGTGGGAGTGTGGAGTTCACGCACTTTTATTTGCCCAAATTTTCTGTTTAATGTGAGAAACTATAAATTCGAATAGCAATTAGCAAAAAATGTGTTTGCCATCATGAATGAATCCGAAGAAGTTCGGTCTCTTGCATTTTTTTGAAACAACTATCCGTTTGCCAGAAATCACTCATTTCATATTCACACGAGTTGAAACATGGTGTGAACCTAAACATTCTCGCCCTTTCAAGTGTTCACTTCAATTTTTTTAATTTTTTTTTTCTTCTAAGAATCTGCTGAAGCAATTTGTCAACTTCCCGAGGTTCGAGGTTTTTGTAGAGCTCTTATGCCCAGATGGAGGTACAACTCTTCCACCAAACAGTGCTATCAGTTCAACTATGGCGGTTGTGGGGGAAATGAAAATAACTTCCGTACTGAAAAAGCCTGTAAGGACAAATGTTCAGGTAAGGAAAATTCTCGAAAACATATACCTACGAAAGCATCACACCTTGTTGAAAAATTAATCATATTTATAACTGAATAAACTACAAAAAATAGTTCATATCATTTGATGATTTTCACCTTTAGATCAATTTTGATATTATTTTTTCAAGTGCTGTATGGAATGATAACAAAGATTACTTTATATATTATATCTAATCTCTAACTGATTGATTTAGCACGCAAAAAATATATTTTCCTACCAAATATCTTATCATTTTGTACTTTTTTCCCAGGTGTATAGTCGAACACGTGACCATTGGCCTCCTAAATGAAGCTACATTTGTGAGGATATGTATAAATGTACAAAGTTTAGATTGTTAGATTTTTGTTTATTTAAATTATTTTTGAACTTATTTTGTTACATAATTTATTGTTCACAATAAAATATTATCCATACCCATATTTTTCCAATAATTCCTGATGCATTGTAAATTGCATTTCACCGTTTTTCCATCTCTTCATTCATTTATTCATTTCATTCTTCTATTATTTTTCTTCAAACAAACAGATATAGGGAACAGAGAAAGTGAAATAATCAAATTTTGATATATTTATTCCACCCAATTTGTTTTTTTTTAATATCTACAATACAGTACACAATACACAGATGAAAAAAAAAATGAATCGTTGAATCAAACAAATGGTATAAAAATATGTTCATTATGCGTGACGAAAATAGTATCTTGAATCAATTTAAAGTTTCAATCAACTATATAAGCATTAGCTCCTTAGTCCTGAATTCTACAGGAACGAGTATACATGAATGAGTAATTCCTCAAAAAGAGATACCTATACTGTATATTGACTCAAAAGAACCTTTACTTCCACTAAAATACAAAACTTTACTTCATCAAATGAAAGGAGAAAGGTGGAATCAACCATATTCGTGTTTGTGGTAACAATTACGTATATATTCTTGAAATCATAATTTGATTTTTTTAAATGAAAATTCACCATGTTGATCCACAACCATTTTGTAAAGGCCGACTGAAATACCCCAAAATTGATTCAACATTTTTCATCAGTACCTGCCAATCTCAAATTCACCTCATACCTCACACTACCTAGGACAGCTAACGTGCGCCAGATGTCGCTCGTACCTCTGACTACCTCACTACCGCTATAGCACGCTTCCCTCCCTACATATACTTCTAGCAAGCCTTCACCAGTCGTCCATTAGTCATTGGACCCTTCTAGTTGCATCACCAAGACTCCGCTCATACAAGGCGCTCTCTCTGCTTGCTGTTATGCGTATTCTGGTCGTAAGGGGCCAGGGTACAGTGCAAATAAATACAGTGCTGAGGTCGTAGGGGGCCCATAGTACAGCGAGTTTACTTGTGCCAAACCTAGTGTAAAGGTTGGACAAGGATTGAATGCGAGTCATAAGGGCCGCTTTGAGTATACGGTGCGTTCACCGATGATGAAACCCCTTTCCAGTTCTGGGTTGGACCTTGGATAGGTTCTAAAAGGAACTGCGATGTCTGGTGGGTGGAGAGTGGTGCCTTCGACGAGGAGTCGTGGTGGTACAACTAGTCGAAATGTAATCCAAACATAATTATTGTACCTTGGACAGGTCTAGAAATTAATAAGTCTCATGTTGGGTACCGGTGGTATACCTTCGACGATAAATCGTGGTGATAGAACTAGTCGAGATATTATTATCCAAAGAACTAGTCGAAATATTATCCAAGGGGAGTGTATAAGCTCTGGTTAGATGAACATCTCGATGAACATGGTGAACTCTTTTGTATTGACACGAAACCCGTGAGCTAAAATCTAATATTTTTCCCGTGTATAATACACTATTTTTTTCTGTGACACAAGAAAGGACGAATCAATATTGAGAAGATATTACATTATTTTGAAATCTGAAAATTATCGACGTGAGAAAGTTTTTAAAAGTAGGCATCTTTATCATTCTTTTGAAGTAATCAAATATCTGATGTCACTTCTGTCAGTCTAATTCTGTGATTTGATTTCGAAAAATTGCAAATTTAGTGGTTGTTTAGTAATATACGTAACCGCGAAGTCGAATGGAAGATAAAAGGACTTGCAGTTCTTTCTCGGAGACGGTATTATTGACTCATTTTTCGGAACTATAGCACAACAAAAGCCGTCAACAGTGTATATATTTCCCACGGAAAAAAGTAATTTATGAAAAGTGACATTTTATAACCTGCCAACAGAGATGAAATGCCAAACTTTTTTCCCGTCACAGAAAAATAAAAATATTTTTCAGATATGTTTTGTCATATCTTGTTGAGTTGTTATTTGTGCAACGTTTTCATTTCACCACCTTATAACGTAGCCTTCATGTATACAAGATACCAGGGGATTTTTTTTTGCAGCAAAGTAACCTTTATCAATTGTTGAAAGTCAATTCCATTCCAGATATTTTGTTTGTTATCTTTTATGGTAAACAGATCAATCAGTGTTATTAGTGAAAATATTGATTTTCAGCTTCTCGCCGACTTTTCTACGGTGTTCCAATAATATCAAAAAACGTGCGGTATCACCCCCACCAGGAAAATGGCTCTTCTCTGCATCGAATGTATAAGAGCATCAGCGTATGTTTGGGTGCTGAACTACATATGTGAGAACAGTATTCTAAAACAGGCCGTATCTGTGCTTTGTATAGATCATGGAAAACTGTTGAGGTGCAAAGTAGATTTTGGCAAGGAATAAAAATCCGATGAGTTTTTGTGAAGCAGCTTAATTCGCGATAGATCGGACATAATTTTCCTATAGAAAAGTGCTTATGGAAAATCCGAGCATACTTAGATATAGTGGACTTTGTCATACTTGGTGGAAATGGTGGTATACTAGTACTAGACATTGTTAAATCTGCCATAGTACTAAGTTCCGCCTTTCTAGTGAAATATATACAGGCTTGAGTTTTGATGGCGTTTAACTCTTATTTTGGAATGAGCAGAAGTTTTGCGCTATTTTTCCATAATGGGCCAAATCGGTGAATTTCCCCGCAGAATAACAGGGAATCCTGTGGCAAGCATCAAAATCATCCAGGCCGAAATAGATGTGATTAATGAGCGAGGGCCATGTCAAAAGCAGATGGCTGGCGTATATTCGAATTGAAAAAAAATATCGACCGCTTCCTGCTTCCCGTTGCCCGTTGATAGTTATCAATCCAATGAGATTAATAGATTTTTCATTATCAACAATAACCATTACGATCGCTCAACATTGATCTTGATAGGTAGCCATTCAGTTAGGAAGCTAGTGAGGTGAATAGATATAATCGTATCAAACATAAAATGTCTCCAAAAATTCCGAGAAAAATTCCAAAATACCTACTTACTAACCTATAGCTATTTATTCCAAATGAGTATATATTTATAGGTGAGGAAGATTTTTTTTTCTTGTCACGATAAGACCACCATAAACACCGCCGATTTTTCATCAGAACGAACAATAATAATTAATTGATACAATACAATAGGGTGTACAACCCTCGTTAAGGACTCAGTCATATACAATGGTCTAAAAATGTATAATCACCTACCAAATTATCTGAAAACCACGGATAATGCTCATTTCAGAAAGGCCGTGAAAGAATTCCTCAGTGAAAGACCGTATTATAGTCTGCAAGAATTTTTCGGAGAATGTTTTTAATCTGTGATATTGATGATGTATCTTTTATTTCATTTTCTTCACTGTGATAATAATTATAATTTTTATTGTGTATATGGATGTGTGACACTGTGTTTAAAAAAATACATAGATATTATATATTTGTAGTTTTGGGAAATTGTAACTTTGTCAATAAGATATTATACTCTTTGGACAATAAAGCATATCAATCAATCAATCAATCAATTCATAATATGTGGGTCGCGCTTCGAGAGGTGATAGGGCGACTCAAGAAAATAAAAAAGTTTCCATAAACAAAATTCGTAGAAGGCTTCGTTTGCGAGATACAGGGTGTTGAAGTTGAAAATTGAATAATATGAAATTGATGTGTGATTCTTCAGAAAATACAAAGGTGCTGGCGATGAAACTTCGAAATTTCATCTGAAAATATGAAAGGGGATAACATTTTGTAAAAAAAGTGTTGAAACTCGTTAAGATAGACGGTTATGGGTGTCCGAGGATGTCGGATAGTCCATCCACGACATTTCGAAAAATGATTTCTGGTACCTACGTATTTTCGTCTGAAAAATACGAATTTCACAATAAAAATGTGAACAAAGCGCTATTTTTTCGAGATATTTTACGAAAAAGTTTGAAATTTCACCTTCTTTTGCCACCTATCTTGGATATTCATTTACAACTACTTGTCCTTCTTTTTCCATCACTGGACACTTATTTATATACTCACGTTGTACTTCAATAACACATTTCATTTCCTAAAGTCAACAAGAAGATGGTTTATATAGGATTTTTTCATATACAAATGCGGTAAACAATAGTTTGATGTCTCGCAATTTTTTTGACATTCGACCTTTATTTTACATCTCGTATTTGTATGGTACCTACTAGAAAAAGTTTGGGGGGGATAAAGAAGCCTCTACCCCCAAAAACGTATCACCCTGTAGATTTTAAAAATCTCAAAATGGCTCGAAATGATGATATTCTAAATAGTATCGACCACACCAAATTTTAAAACGATATCTTGAAAAGTAAGCGAGATATTTCTATTAATAGAAAAAAATAATCAAGCTTTGACCCCCTGCTGTACCTAGCTCCGCTACTGAACGAGATCGAACTAATGTATATTATGAACTTTTCTGATAAAAATGATGAAATCTACCACCCATTTCAGTTTGTGCTCTAAAACCTGAATCACCCTGTATACTAAAACAGTTTAAATTTTGCTACTAAGATAAGCTATACAGAGGGACATACAAAAATTATAAATATATTCAACATCGACACCATGTATCTCGCAAACGAAGACTTGTGTTTATGACTTTTATGAGACCTTTTTTTATTTTCTTGAGACTCCCTATATCACCTCTCGAAGTGTGTCCCACATATTACTAAACACCCTGTATATATATTGCTATCGATAACTTGATTTTTCTCGAAACATTACACAGTAAGAACTCGATAATTCTCTAAACCATTGTCTGCTAAATATGGAGAAAAAATCTAGAACATACACGACCCCTATCTCTATCTCTGTCAGATTCATAAATTCACAATAAGAATAATCGTGGTAGTCATGAAAATTGAATTATTTTTGGGGAAATACTTTATATGATCGAAATACTTAAACCTATAATATTTATAAAGGTGAGAAAGTACAAAATACCTGATGTTCCGTTTCGGCTTTCAGCGCGTACCCAAAGTTAATTTCTTGTAGAAACTCAGAAATAACCGCGTTCACCAGAAGTTTCTCAGTCAGATTAAATTATCGCACATAGAATCTAACAATTTAAAACACATTCCAAACACTTATGCACTCATCGCTTGACAATTTATTCTCTACAATGATATAATACCCGATGAAAATGCATCACAAATAAAATGCAGCGACATTTTTTCTGGTTCAAATTCAGATATCAGATCATGATATCATGAAAGCACAGAACAAGCACAGAAGATCACAAAACACACATATAAAATAACTGTGAGCCAAGAGCAACCGTTCTTCTTCTCCTACTTCTTCTTCTTTTCCTACGTCTTCTTCTTCTATTCCAAATGTGTCAGGTTTTCATAGTTTTTCAGGTTATAGTGGGAAATTATGTAAGTAAATTAATGGGTATTGTTATATAAATTAGGTACTAAATAATATTGTTGAGATTCGATTTTATCATGAGAGGATACCTCTAAAACCTCAACGAATATATCGAATTTGCTACAACTTTTGAGGTGTTTTACCTGAAATGGCGATTTTCCATGATTTCCTATATCCACCCAATGTTAATAAATAGAATGGAGATATTTATTCGAAGGAAAACGTAATAAAAACACAATGACACATTACACGATAAATAAATAATTTATGGGCAGGTATTAAACATTCGAGGTTTAAAATTATCCTGTTATATGGATCAAGTACATTTAGTTAATAATTCATATTTTATGTTGAATCCTTGCTTCTGGTCAACAGTATCAGTTGTGAAATTCGTCATCATAGAGTTGAAATTGACATAGAAAGGTCCAGGAGCGTAAGCTGAAGCAAAAAAGAAGTATAAAATATCCAGTCATGGTCATCTTCACTGGGTCAATTCAAGTTTTTTATTCAATCATAAAGAAATAAAATAATTATTTATATACCAAGGTAGTAAAGAATATCATTATTCAGGGACCAAGGTTATATCCCGAGGCTTCAGCCGAGGGTTATCACGTTATAATAATTTTCTTTACTAGCGAGGTTTATATTACATTTTTTTCACCACTATCAATTTATTTCAATCATTTTAGTTCTGTGAAACCGAATCATGGATCTACTCGCGATAGAAAATAAGCATACGCCACCTATCGGAGTTCTTGAAAGCTGTTCAAAACGGGCTGTTTACTTTGTTTTAATTGGTCCACATTTGCTTTTTGTTTGAGCTTATTGGTCACATCATCAAAACAAACCGCTGAGAAGTGTTCAAGTTGTTGCCGTCAGGTGGAGCGACGTGTTATTTTCTATCGCGAATTGTCACTATGAAAGAACTACTTTCAATAATTAGCCATGACCATGACAGCATATGACAAGACGTTATTGATAAATAAATAGGTACTAGATTTGAGTGCCATTCCTACGAATCTCTGATCAGAACAGTGCATTTATTTGGGTTATAATTACAACAGAGGTGGCTGTGTCTTTATCGACTAGCTGTTCATAAAATGACGAAAACACACTTTACGCCTCGAGAAGGAGTAAATAATGGTAGGTTTTATAGCTAGTGGTGGAAAAAGTAAATTATACAGGGTGTTGCGAAATTCGACCGACAACGCTTGACAGGTGATATAGCCCTCCTGATTTCATAATAACTGAGATAGGGACATACGATCTTCAAGTATTCAGTTCTCGAAATACAGGGCGTTGAGGTTAAAAAATTGAAATAGTGTTTTTTCGCAACATCAAGAAAAATTTAATGCAATGCATTCAAATTCGGTATATGGTTTCATCTTTCAATGGTTAATTTTTTGACCAGAAAGACATTTCGAGAATTTCATCCAGAGGTGCGCTACAGAGGGTTCTGATAACCTTTCCTCCCATATTTTCTACACCACTGATGAAATTTCGATTATCTCCAATTTCTCGAATTGATTGTTCAATTATGTTGAAAAAATGCATCATCTTCAGCTGAGCTAAAATGAACAGTTATGGAGATATGTGACCCAAAATTTCCTACTACTGAAAATGATGAAATATTACAATGCAATCTTCAATTTTGGGTCAAATATCTCGAAAATTGTTCATTTGAGCTCAGTTGAAAGTGATGAATTTTCTGAACAAAATTGAACAATGAATTCGTGGAATTGGAAATAATTGAAATTCAATCAGTGGCATAGAAAATATGGGAGGAAAATTTGCCACAATCCCCTGTAGGGCACTACTGGATAAAATGTCCGGAATGGCTTGCTGGTCAAAAACTGAACACTTGAAGACCATATGTCCCTATCTTAGTGATTATGAAATCACGAGGGCTATCACCTGTCAAGCGTTGTCGGTCGAATTTCGCAACACCCCGTATAGTAGCAGGGCCAGCTCTATCTCACCAAATTTGCAAAAAATAGTATTCTGTAGTACAACGTCCTGATTATCAATAAAATGGAATTTCTTCACAACGCCAGAACTCGGTATTGATTCATCCTATTGGATTCATTTTTTCACCAAAAGTTAGAGAATTCCTTGGGGATCATTTCGTCTCGAATGAGTGTGCTTCTAAAATTTATAGTAAATGAGCTATAGCCTATCAATTTCGAACGCACCAGTACGAACTGTTGTGAAATCTCAACCTACTAGTGTGACGTCAGCGTCGAGAGAGAGGGGATAGACTACGGCCCGGTGAGATAGAGTAGGCCCTGATAGTAGGTTGCTCAAGATGAAATGCTTTCATACTTACATTTGAATGGAGCAGCACTTCTTATACACACTTTGGACACTAAGCTGTTGAGTGTTGTTAGCTGGTCTTCAAAATACAGTTCTGGCACGTAAAGATAATGTTTGCAATCTCTGTCCGAGTAAATTCTAACATAGTTATCAAATGGGAGATTGATATAATCTGGAGTGAACCTGGAATAGAAGATTTCAAGCATAATAAAGATCCGGTAATTATACAGAGGGTGGTTATTTATGTGGCCACACTTCAAGTCGCGGTTATTTGAGTGATTCTAAGACGAGAAGTTCATAAAAACATGGAAGTATTGATTGTTGTTTTTCATGATTATTGATCGATTGTCTTTATTACCCCAAGAAACATTATATTGTTTATGATAGGGATATACAGGGTATATCTGAATAACACCAAAAAATTCAAGGGTTGATTTCTTGTGATATTCTAGCGAATAAAGATCATATATAAACATGAGTAATTAATGAAAAAACGATTTTTTATTGAAACTTTAAAACCCTGTCTCTTGAAAACGAAGCATTTCAAGACATATATTCATATAAACTTTTCGTCTCAGAATCGGCCGAATTATCACCCCTTGAAGTTTGGCTACATACTTAAATAACACCCTGTATAACATTCGATGACCCATAAGCTATAGGTATACAAGTTATATATTCAATAATTGAATGAAAATGTTTCCAATTGAAAGAACAATAGCGAGCTTTAAGGTATGTATTACTCACTGTATTCCACAAATGTTAATATCTCTTTTGAAACCAATAGCATAATTCTGTCCATAAGTGTAACTCTGTTGTTTTTGTATAGACCCATCAAAACCAAATGATCTGAAGTACCCAGTTTTTTCTGTAAAGTACTGAATGGTGCCAAGAGGAGCTGAAAAAACATTTATTCTAACAATATCAATAATTCTGAAAATTTCATAAATTCATTTTCTGCCACATTGAATTAAGCAACGATAATTTTAGTAATGAACCTCAGCTACTAGGAAGTAAAATAAACTTCTATTGATGAAATATATTGCGTCATATTTAACTGAACTCACCGAAGTTTTTTCAAGTTCAATTTGAAACTATGTAAACATTGTAATATCAGATGTTATGGTGGAAAATGAATTGATGTTTCTAATGTTCCTGAAATTTTAGTAATAAACCTCAATTACTAACAAGTAAAATCAACTTCTATAGTAAAAATATAGTGGGTCATATTCAACTAAATTCATCGGAAATATGTTTTTTCAAGTTTTATTTGAATGAAGAAATTGGATTTCAGATAACAAATTTGTCATTTAATGTTTCTCACATTTCAGTAATAAAAACGAGGTATACCTTAGTGTCAAATTTTTTCGACATCTTCGTAGAATAGGTCATAGGGTTCATCTTCTCATTATATTAAAAGCAGCTCCAATTTATGAAATTTTCTTACCGAATCTCACGCATCAGAATTATTTTCCGATAATTTTTTTCTCTGTACCTATTACTCATATGTTTTTGTTGGTAGAAAATAATCCCGAGTGAAAGACGAGCATTCGTGATTTTGAAAAAAAATATCGGTGATAATTCTGCTGGTAGGGAGATCATATGATAGTTATAGTGAAACAAATAATGAAAGTCAAACCATTTCTGACCTAGCTGAGGAAAGTCCTGAATAACGTCTTGGTCGGCATCCAATTTAGGCAGGTGGAACCCTTTCTGTTCGCCGGGGCACTGCAACTGGGTGATTTTGATTTTCCATGAAGCCGTCGGCAGATGAGGGTTGTAATTTCTGTCGGCCAAGGTGACTTGCAACTGCACCCCCTTGGTCACTCCGTCGGTTTGATTCACGTGAACGTAAACTGCAACGAAAAAGCGTTAGAAAATTAAGAGTGAAGAGTGCGGGCCCAGAATGGATCCCTGTGGCACCCCAAAAAAACAGGACATGCCATTGGTGATTTTTTTTCATTCTATATCACTCCTCACCGTGTTGTTTATCGTTATTTCCACACAACTCTGGGATTCCGAAGTAGTTGGGGACTATTTTCAATCTGTCATCGTTACATTTGTATATTTGTCTTGTGGCATATTGAGGGAGAGTCATTGTGGCTGGGGCCAAGTTGAATTTAACAAAATCTAACCTGGAAAAACAGAATTGCTTCAGATAAAATTTACACTTTGCCATTATTTCTGTGACTGTGGACATAGAGTATAAATGTAAACAACTTGACAGGGGATAAGATTTCCACAAAATTTTCAATAACAGGACATGTTCATTTTAAAAGTGTTCCACTTGAGAATATAATCAACGTGTCTAAGATTTTTCGATGACTTTGAGGGTGCGAAATTTTCAAATTCACTCAAAACTAGATAAGGGTAATCGCAATAGATCTTCTAGGTCGCAGTGATCGAGAGGTCTCCAATCTGCAATCTACAATAATCTCCAAATTCAATAAATCACCTGATGATATCAAAAGTTGCACAAATATCACCCAATTCAATATTAAAGGGAAAATCAAACCTGAGTGAATTATTTCTCATTCACTAGTTTATTTCATCATGGCATAATGTACTTTTCATGAGCTTTTTGTTTTATTACTATTATTTTTGAATCTGTTGCTCATTTCAATAACTCAGATTTAATAAGGCATACATGAATAATCTAATACCAGATATGAATCTGTCTAATTTTTCATGTATTTCATTGTAAATCTTGATAAAATATATTTATATTTATATGAGATGCAATTTATAATGTTTATAGGAGAGAATGAAATAAATATTATTATTATTATTATTATTGTTATATTATGGTCATAATTCAATAAACACAAGCACAAATGACATGGACAAGGGTTACACTAGCTCTTAATTCGGCTGCCTGCCGAACACTGTATGAGCCAGTCTTCACTCACGTCTGTCATAGGCTCTGATCTAAGAACATTCCACTGAGCAGTAGCGCATCTAGTTGCTAGATGCTAACAATTATTATTATTATTATCATTCTTGCGAATCTCGCATAAGAACAGTGAATTCAGGTTAAATATATCAGAGGTTGCTATGTCTTCATCGACTAGTGGTTCATAAAATACGAAAAATCACCTTGGTAGTAATAACACACTTCACGCCTTGAAAAGGAGTAAATAATGGTAGGTACTAGAGCTAGAGTGGTGGCAAAAGTACTTTTTTGTGGACATTTTTTGCTTACCTCACTTGACAGATATTGGGATTTCTCAACTTGATGACGTAGTTGCACGTTGTTACTCCATCTGTGACTTCGTTCGCTTCAAAGTATCCTACTTTTGTGTCACTTTCTTTACCACAAGTATTTTCATCTACGAAAAATTCGGATTGATAACAAGTATATTGAAAATAAAAAAAAATAATAGATATACAAGATGTTTTTGAAATAAAGTGCAAACATTCAGCATATTAATATGTTACAGTTACAGGAATATTACCATGATATCAGATTTTTTTCTAATTCTTCTAATCAACGAGATATTTCATCCAAAATACTAAAAATAAAATACGAGAAAAAAATCAAGTAGGCCACTTTGAAACAATTTAAATGGAAAAAAAGGTCTAACCTCAGCATTTATTTTGATCCCTAAATTGTTTTAATAGTGCCATTCGATAGTACACATCGAGCTTCCTCAGTGTTCGAAATATTTGCACTTATTTCAATGCCACCCTGTATATGTAGTTTGAGAGGTATCAATTAGTTATTATATGGACACTGTCACAGTAATTATCGAGGAAAAAATTTAGAAAAAAATGGAATTTCTTACATATACAACAAGTTTGAAGTATCCCACAAAATCCATTTGCTGCGCCTCCAGAAAGCATACAGGTACCATATGGTACACAAGATCCATATTTTACTCCACTTTTCGTCAATACCCTACATTCTGTGAGTTTCTTCTCAAGTTCTGCAAGAAAATAATCCTAACAAAGGTACCAACGAAAAAACTCTGAATCGAAATTTTATTTTCATAATATTTTCAAGAGAAATCATGAAGAAAAAAATACTAATGTTTCGACTATTCAAATAAAATGAAAAAATGTGTAGTCCTGTCTACTCTGAGGGCGTTTGATTCAACGAAGTATATATCTGGAAGGTCGTGAAAATGTTTGACAAAACGATGATATCTCGAAATTCGAAGCACTTTGTATGATAGTATATACTATTAAATATGTTCAAAGTGTTCTTACTTATCACCTCCTCCCAAATATACGTCGATGAACGAAACACCCTGTATTATAGGTATAATAAAACATTCCAATTTGATCATTTTTGGATGATATTGAAAAAGTCATAAAATAGCCGGTCTTTGTATTGACTTCCTTGAATCCTCTTGCATGTGTTAAATGGACTTGAAAAAAAAGTGTGTTGATCGCAGAACTTACTTGAAATCAGAGAAAAATGGAAGAGACAAAAAATAATATTAAAAATGTATACTCACTCTCGTTTTGCCATAATGACTGCAACGGATCATCAACTTCTGAAAATTCGAAGAATCCTGCCAAAGCCCGTTGCGCGAAAAAAATCAAAAACAAAAACCGATACATCATCTTCGTCATGTGATTACTTTTTCGAGAATGATCTGTACCATGCTACATAACAGCCCTTTATAAGCTCATCTTGTGTACATAACAGAATATTTTTTGCTGGGAGCCAAGCCTTTAGGCCCAAATAAATTTCGATATCGAGACGATAACGGTATTTTTAATGGATTAGGAATGGGCGTAGAATGAATTGGGAAAAGGGGCATGGGTACCAGAATTTTAGTTTTTGTTAGTAATTTTCAGCGACAGGTATTTTTCGATGTTTTTTTGATATCAAACCAAACATAAAATTACCTACCCCAACTTTTCCATCATTTTTAAAGAATTTTCATATTATATAATAACACGTTCAGAGCTATATGTGAAGATTTTGTCAATATACTTACCTATATTCCTCTTATCTAAACATTTTTCATGCAAGTTGAAATTTTTTTTGGATGTGACATTTTGGGACAAATGATTCGTCCTTACTATAAACAATATATTTTCATTTGAAGAAACGAGAGAAGACCAAAAATTTATAGAAAATGATAATCCTATCAAGTTTATCCAATATTTAGTGCATGAATTATGATGATGCATTCATTAGGTTTCCTTACTAATTTTGCACAAAATTAATTTTTTTTAGGTAAGAATACCTGGAACAGGATGTCCCACCTAAATATTTCACCCCTCTTTACCTTCGTAATTCTATACATATTTTAGCCATTCAAAAACGTTTCTGGAATAATTGTGCTCACTTTTTCTCTATATCAAAATACAGGGTGGCTAAAAAAAAGTGTTTTCAAATGGAATGACCTAAATTTTATTCGATAATAATATATGAATGATATATATTTGAATTCTAATTGAAGAGCTTCATCATATGGAAAAAAGTATGGATCATTCCATTTAAAAAACAAATTTCTGAGCCACCCTGTGATTTGTTGATATGAAGAAAAAGTTAGCACAAATGCAAAAAAATCGTAAAAAATTATTCCAGAAAAGTTTTAGTATGGCCAAAATATATTGAGAATTACGAGGACAAAGGGGGTGGCACATTCAAGTGGGACACCCTGTACATTATTGAATTAGGAAACAAATTATCCATCAAAAATTATTGAAAAATATTTACATTTGAAAATGAAATTGATAATCTCTTACGTTGAAGTGCCTCAGTAATTTAATAATAATTCTCATAAATTTAAGCAGTAACAGTAGATATGAGGGCTACTATTTCTGAGATTTCCATATTATCTACTCAACTAAAATTTCTCATTCAAGTCAAAATATGTTCTCTCCATTTTCAATACGTCAATTTCAAGAATCTAATCTGCCCTAATATAAAGAAATAGTTTTTGCCATCTACAAAAATTTCTGACTACGCCCATGATGGTAATTACTTTTGTGTACCTATCCATCAATATTCGGAGATTTCTCAATAAAATTATTGTTCCGAGTAGTAGAATTGAAGAGCACAGCTTCGAAAAAAAAAACTAATTACCTATGTTTATAGTTGTTTTCAGGATGGGAGTGTAACAGAGATAGCCTGAATTCTTCGGCTATCGATAGATAAAAACAGTTTAATAGGTTTTCACGAATATCGGTATGATTGAACAGTGATGAGCTGTTAGAGGAAGTCAGTATAATCAGTATAATCCATGTTTACTTCGATTGATCAATGAGTGGATAGAAAAAAAACTATGGTAGCTTCGTTACTGTGGTGTGGACTTGGGAGAGTGTTGGAGACGGGACGTCTGAATTCAAAGACTGCTGGATGATAACTGGTTTATTAATCATCTTTATCACAGATCACGGAAGTCAGAGCACCAGGCACAGAACAATACATATCAGTGCTAGTGCATGGTTAGTGTAACCTAGTGTAGGTGTACATAATATGTCACATCTCCCCCTTTCATGTTTACATCATTGTTTATATATTACAATTTTTACATAATATTTTGATGTTGTACATTTTACTTATTGAAATTATTACATAGTTTATTGATAATATGACGATGGACATTTTACATTTAAATCACATACATAGTTATCTTATCCAGCATCCTAATCCTATATCCCTAGCTCTTTCCCCTCTTATGGATTGTGTCTAGCTTCATTTAATGTCTACTGTTTACCTCTACTTGAAAGTGTAAAAATTTTGAAATTTTTTCGGATTTCTAACAATTCTGCCTGACTTTGTAGTTCTAGTTACTGTATTATTGAAACATTCTGATATGTTTTCTTCCTCTGTACTGCTATCAGTGCTAAGAGTGGAATTATTTTGTGAATTTGAATCTGTATGATTTTCTGATGCATAATCTGTATTATGCTCTGAATTATCATACTTTATACTTTGAAAACTGCTGTCAGCATTATCAGAATCTTCCACATTCATATTTTGATTATCATTTAGATTCTGATGATCATTCTCACTTTCTACATTCAAGTATACATAATTTTTAGAACTATTACAATCATACTCTCTTACTTCTAAATTCTTGCAAGATGGTTTAATAATATCTCGTTTGTATGGTGTTATAAATCTTCTATTTCTTATTATTATTGAACCATTTTCCAGTTTTATTTCATAAGATCTTATCCCTACTTTACTTAATACTATCCCTTTTTTCCAAGGACTTTTCAATGTCTCTTGAATTAGTACATTTGAGTCAATTTCTATGTCAGGCAAAGTTTTTACACCTCTTTTGTCAAAATAACCTTTTTGTTTAGATTTTGATTTTTCAATCAGTTCGTCGTGTTTCACTTTATTGAAAAGTGTTGGTTCATAATTAGATTGACTTTTTGGTAACAAATCTCTCAAGTTTCTATTACTTAAAATATTAGCTGGCGAATTATGTCCATAAGTCAAAGGTGTGTTACGTAATGCTAGTAATGCTAAATAAGGATCGGAGTTGCTAGCTTTGCATTTTTTTAAAGTTGCTTTTATTGTTTGAATAGTTCTTTCTACTTCCCCGTTGGACTGAGGATATCTTGGAGATGACGTTTTGTGTTCAAATTCCCATTTCTTAGTAAATTTTTTGAATAGTAAACTACTATATTCTGGTCCATTATCTGTTATTAGAATTCTAGGAATTCCTTGTCTAGCAAATATTGATTTAAGCTTTAAAATTACATTTTCGCTTGTCAGATCCTTATTCAGGTTTGAAATTTCAAAAAACTTCGAATAATAATCTACTACTATTAGAAATGATTGGCCATCGAAATGAAATATATCAGAAGCAACCTTGAACCAAGGCAGCTTTACAACGTCATGAGGAATCATAGGTTCCGCACAATTGGTTTTTCTAAACTGTTGACAGTTTTCACAAGTCAGTATCATGTCCTGAATTTGTTTGTTCATGAAAGGCCAGTAAAATGAACTGTTGGCAGTGCTTATACATTTATTAATGCCTGAATGGCCTATATGGAGTTTTTGTAATATTTCTTTTCTTATAGCTTGTGGTACTATGAGCTTAGTGCCCCTATACAAGAGATCATCTGCAATTGTAATTTCAGATCTGAATCTATAATAGAATTTGATGTTATCTGGCACGTCTTGTATTTTGTTTGGCCATCCTTTAATAACTTGATTTTTTAGCGTTATCAAATCTGGATCTAGTTTTGTGAAGTTTATTATTTGATTTCTTTTTTCTTGTGTTACATTCAAGTTATTTGCAATTAAGCATATTTGAGCATCTAGTTCCAGATCGATATTTTCTTCAAAGCATTTCTTTTCATATATTCTGGATAATGTGTCAGCCACAATCAAATGTTTTCCTGGTTTATATACTAACTCAAATTCATATTTTCTAAGTTGAATTAACATTCTTTGCAAGCGAGCAGGACAATCATTGATTGGCTTTTTGATTATTGATATTAATGGTTTGTGGTCGCTTTCAACTATGAATTTTTTTGCAAATACATACTGATGGTATTTCACGCATCCAAACCATATGGCTAATAGTTCTTTTTCACACTGTGCATATCTTTTTTGCGCTTCTGTTAGAGCCCTAGATGCATGAGCACAAGGTATGCCATTTTGAAAAAGTGATGCACCCATCCCGTTCTGAGATGCGTCTACAGAGATCGTGATTTCTTCATTTGGATCAAAAAATCTTAAGCATGGTGTTTGACATATCAACTTTTTCAAATTATTGAAAGTTTCTATTTGATCTTTGTCCCAAATGAATTCAACTCCTTTTTTCAATAATATTCTTAATGTTGATGTCTTTTCTGAAAGATTTTTTACAAATTTACCTACATAATTTACTAGTCCAAGGAATTTTTGCAAATCATTCAAGTTTTTTGGAGGGGGCATATTTTTTATGGCCTCTATTTTTGAATCATCAACTGTTAAACCTTTTTCAGATATTTTGTGACCCATATATCTGACTTCTTTTAAACCAAATTTGCATTTATTTTTGTTGAATCTAATGTTGAATTGTTCTGCTCTTTTAAAAATTAGTTCTAACAATTTCTCATGTTCTTTTACAGTTTTTGAATACACTATTATATCATCTATGTAAACACTGCAACCTTCTATGTCACCAAAGATTTCAGTCATACGCTCTTGGAATACTTCAGATGAACTGATCAGACCATAAGGTAACCTTAAAAATCGGTATCTTCCAAATGGGGTTGCAAAAGTGCAAAGTTTAGAGCTTTGAAAATCCAACTTGATCTGCAAAAATCCTTGTGTTGCATCTAATGTGCTGAATATTTTTGAACCTGTTAATTTGCTTGTCAAGTCTTCTATGGTTGGAATTTGAAAGTAGTGTCTTTTAATAGCCTGGTTCAGAAATTTGGGATCTAAACAAATTCTAATTGATTTTTTATCAGGTTTCATGACCAAAACAACTGGATTTACCCAATCCGCACTGTTATCATCTTTAACAATTATTTTTTCTTTCTGAAGTTCATTCAAACTTTCTTTGAATTTATCTTTAACTGCAAATGGTACTTTTCTAGCATAGTTTATTATAGGTTTTGCATTTTCTTTTAATTCAATATGGTATGGTTTTTCCAGACACCCTATTCCTTTGAATAGATGTTCATATTTATTTATTAAATACTGGATATTTTCAACAGAGAAGTTTTCTACTTCTTGAACATTATCTATTCTTCGAATCATACCTAGTTTAACACAAGCTTGAAGGCCTAAAATGCAACAACTATTCATATCAACAATGTGAAATAAGAATTTTCCAGTATAATTATTATATCTGCATTCTAAATTGCATTCTCCAATTATTGGCAAAAGATCTCCTGTATATGACCTCAGCTTCATGGTACTTTGATTTAAATTGTTGAAATCAAGTTTTATTTTTTGAAATACACTTACAGGCATGACATTGGCTATGGCTCCACTATCCAGCTTCATTTCTACCTTCTGACCATTTATTTCTACTGCAGCAACCCATGACTCCATCTCAACGTTGCAAACTGTCCCCGTTTCAATGCTACCTATAAAGAGAAAATCATTAGTTTCATTTAAACTATTTTCTATGGAGTTTACAAAAGGTTGCATGTCATCATTACTATCTTCATATTCATTCTCTAGAGTATTAATATTTTTAAAAGTTACTTTATTTTTATTATAATTTGAATTGTTACTGCCATTTTTGAATTTACACATTCCAGAAAAGTGATTCATGTTTCCACATTTGGAACATTGTCGTCCATGGGCTGGGCATTTTCCATAACCATGACAGTTTCCACACTTCCGGCAGCTTCTTTCATTGGTCTTGCTGTAACTTGTAGTATATTTGCTTGGATAGTTGCTTCTGGATGCCTCATATTTTCTTGGAATTCCCCTTTTATCCTTATACTTGGGTCTGAAGTTCCTCGTTATCTCCTCTACTTGTATATTCTCTCTATTATTGGTGGTAATTTCTCGATTTCGTTCCCTTGTTTTCTCCATATTGATGCATAGCCTAATTGCTTCCTCTAGAGGCTGATTATCTTCTTGAAGTAGCTTCTCCCTAAGTGTTTCTGACTTAAGTCCACATATAAGAATGTCCCTTGTTAAGGAGTCTCGTAAGAGTCCCAGTTCACAAGAATTAGCTAAATTTTTCAATTCTGTTACATATTGTTCAATGGATTCTCCTTCTTGCTGTTTACATGTTAGAAATTTATGTCTTTGGTAAGTTAAATTATTTCTGGGACTGAAGTGACTCTCGAACTTCGCAAGTAATGGATTTATTTTATCCTTTTCATCTGGCAGCATAGTGAAAGTATTGAATATACGCATACCTTCGTCGCCGATTAACGTTAATAGCTGAGCACATTGGGTAATTTCTTCTTTTTTCGAGATTTCTGTCGCTAGCAGGTACGTTTGAAATCGCTGTTTCCAAAATTTCCAGTTTTCTGCTACATTACCGTTCATTTTCATGGGTGGGACGCCTCTAAAATCCATTTTGATATCTTAGTTTCTCGTTTTCCTTTCGATTGGGTCTTCTATTTGCTTGGGAGTGCAAATTCGCCAAAATATTTTAAGATGGCGGAATTTTTTGTCTAGTTTCTAACCTGACTGCGCCATGTGGTGTGGACTTGGGAGAGTGTTGGAGACGGGACGTCTGAATTCAAAGACTGCTGGATGATAACTGGTTTATTAATCATCTTTATCACAGATCACGGAAGTCAGAGCACCAGGCACAGAACAATACATATCAGTGCTAGTGCATGGTTAGTGTAACCTAGTGTAGGTGTACATAATATGTCACAGTTACAGTCAGCTCATAAAAAATCCTCCTAATTGTAGTGCTCAAAAACTCAATCAAAATATTCCCATACTCATCATCTTTATTTTTACTTCATTGAAATCTTGAATGATATTAATATTGCGTTATAAATAAAATAATTCAATAACTGCATGACCAGCATTTTTGAAATATCATCCTGATAATACAGTGTGTCCCTAATTCGATCCTCACCATTGAGATCTCACTAACTATGATAGATAAAGAAACGCTCAAATTAGAAAAGTCGTAGCAAATTCAGCGTTGAATCAAAATCTATCAAGAAATCCAGGCTAGCTTCAGTCATTCTTGAGTTATTTGAGAAAGAATGGAATCTTGTATTTTTGTTTTTCTCGAATATATCGGAAACTATTGATTTCATGAAAAAATGACTTCAACATTCTCATAGTAATTTTTGGTGTTCTTCTCAATGGTTTTGTCAGTTTTCCATCAAAATGTCAAATTTGTGAGATATCACCTACAACTTCAATTTTTCTTATGGACGGCATATTGGATTTCAACAGATTTGAAATCAGCATAAAATTTCTTTTTTAGTGATTTATCACAATCACAGTTTCATTTTATTTGGGGAACTGATTTCCCTGATATGCCGTCCATAAGAAAAATTGAAGTTGTAGGTGATATCTCACAAATTTGACATTTTGATGGGAAACTGACAAAACCAATGAAAAGAACACCAAAAAGTGCTATTAGAATGTTGAAATCATTTTTTCATTAAATCAATAGTTTCCGAGATATTCGAACAAAACAAAAATACGAGATTTCAGTTTTTCTCATATAACTCAAGAATGACTAAAGCTAGCCCTGATTTCTCAAAAGATTCTGATTCAACATTAAATATGCTACAACTTTGCCAATTTAACCTTTTCTCTATCTCTCATAGTTACTGATATCCCAATGGTGAGGATCGAATTTGGGACACACTGTATACTCGTTTAGCCTGCCAAACTTCACCAGCGGCTTCTATGACCAAGAATACGAAGAAAAGTTCCAATGAACATGAGTCCAAAAATGACTAAGTGAGCTATGGCCTCCTTAAAGGGGCTCCTGAAGATGATATTTCCTGACTATTTTCGAGACGCCATGTGATAAAATTATGCAATATGGTACAAGTACTAAACTTTCTATGGCCGATGCACTGAAAATGAAAGCATTCCAAAATTCCATTCAGGAGTGTGTAATACAGGGTGCTCTTGTTCTGTATTGATCAGATGTTCAGTGAAATCGATTTGAAAATATTGTTAGATCTCACATAATATGATAACGTTGCCAATTTTCAAATTATTATTATTGTGACTATAAAACAAATCATTCCTTTGCACCAAACAATTGTATAGAAGCGCCTCAATAATAGGAAGACGATGATAAAACATAGTCCAATATTTTGCTTTTTATTCATAGTCACTATGATTTATTGCAATGTTATGCATAATATGTGAGATGTAACAATATTTCTAAATCGATTTTACTCGAAAATAAGACATCTGATCGATACGGAACAAGAGCACCTTTTCACTGTAGAGAGTAGATTTTCGAAATCCGTGATTATATTGACGAAAAATATGCAAACTAAAAAGTTTGAGCAATATTTAATGTAGTCTCACTCTCTCACCCTATTATACTCCTGAATGAAATTTTGTAATGATTTAATTTTCACTACATTGAGGATGTTCAGTTCTTGTACCGAATGGCATCATTTTAGTACATGGCGTTTCGGAAATATTCAGCAAATATCATCTTCAGGAGACCCCCTTAAGGAGGCCGTAGCTCCCTTAGGAGAAACTTTTCGACTCTTGTTTATTGGAACTTTTCTTCCTATTTTTAGTCGAAGAAGCTGCTGCTGTAGTTTCACGGTCTTATTATGATGCTGTGATCCAGTGACCATTAAATTTTTTTTTCAAAACTTTGGCCACTCCGATGGGTATTGAGATTTCCATCGTTTTTCTTTCAGTATTTATCATCAGGTTAGAACTTCTACAATTGGTTTTGAGCAATGTAGGAACGAGATATTCTTATTAGTTACAAGAACTACAAACATATAGAAATAATACTTATTTTTTCATTTAAAGAAACGAAGAATCCAAAAAATCTCGAGAAATGAACGCCCATACCTTCTTTGGTTAACCTACAGAACACGTGATTTTGATACAGCTCATAGAGGACACACAAACAATATCCATTAGATTACCTTTGGTGAGTATTAATTTTCTTCAGGAAACTTGTCATTCCCTGTCTTTCCACAAGTAAACATTTAAATTTTACAACAAAAACGGGAAACAAAAATTTGTTGTTTTCGACGAGCAGCTAACCACTCAAAAATAAGTTATCCAAGTTTCTATTTTAGCATATATTTCCGTTCTATTATATAGGTACTAGAAAGTTCAAAACTCTTCTGATACAAAAACTTACATAAAATTATAAATATATAAATATATACACGTGAAATATTCAATAGAACAACTACCTAACTAAAAATATCAACAAATCAATAGAATAACAAAAATAATGCCTACCTATTATAGTATGAATTCAATAATGATTTCAGTTTATTTGAATACATCTTTATCAAAAATAATGAAAGTTACTGATGAATTAAGAATGGAAGAGTATGAAGGTAATGAATTTATTACGAAAAAATAACGAGAATTAGAATACCAACAAAACAACAATTAGTCTCTCACCACTCCCTTTCAGCTATGTCAAGTGATGGTAAAAAAGATAATTATGACCTACTAATCAATATTGATATTGACTCAACTTTTCATGCGTAGAATCTAGCAGATTATGAATTCCGTTGTCATCAATAATAATTATTGTGGTTGTCAGTATTTACAGACGAAAAAATATATGAATCAATTCCTGAAATAGGACGGCCTACCCATACTGTATGTGCTCAAAGGTATACCGCCTGATTGCTTGTAGATGTCGTTGGGCTCATAGTCCACGTCATAGTAAATACCGCTCTGGTTCTGCAAAAAATAGTAGTTTACGGATCTTGCTCAAAAAATTATTTCAGTAAAATATCTGCACTTTATAAGAAATCAATGAAAGTACTGTATCGTCTCTCATTTGATATCCCAACAAATGATCTGTATGCGATAACAGAAAAATGTTCATTGGATGAATCATATAAAATAGATTCTCCTAAAGTTTCATATGATATCATAAACAATAATCTGAAATCCAATTTTGTTTTGATAAGAAACTCAGAAATTTATGGTGATCACACGATACAATTAAACTTATTTCATCTTGATTCCGCTACGTCTATAATTGGCCAAAAAAATTTACTCAGGCTGCTGTAGCTGGATTCAATAAATTATCACATAATATTAAAAATTGCACACATTTCAAAATTTGGAATTGATTAAAAAAAACACATGATTTTATCTCAAAATGGATAAAATTAATACTTTGCCATCTACTGATTAGTCCCTGTGGCTATTTTTATGACTTGATCGAGCATTTTCAGATTTTTTTGTATTTTTTGTTGTTGTTGTTGTCACCTTATATTATTTTATCATTGTTGTTTGTAATCAACTTCCTCATACCAGAATTCTATTTCTGACGGGAAGCTAGTTTCTCAATAAACAATAAATGTTATATATCTCACTCTGTGGTGATCTAATCTTGATTATCATCATGCCTAATATCATTTAATTTCTGAGAATTATTATACAGTGACTTGAAGAGTGCTACTATCCAAAAATTGTAACGTTGATAAAAAACGTATGACATATTGTTTTGAAAATTAATATAGGAGTATTTGTGACTAGTCCGAATCGATTACCTCTACATCAAAATCTTGAAAAAAAATGCCTAACCCGTTTTCTTTGATGTTGCTGGGGTTTTTGTGATCCCAGTAGGCTAAGAAATTGTGATTGATTTTTTTTTGCTGGACAAAGTAGATAATTTTGAGTTTGAGTAGTATACTGTGAGAAAAAAATCAAAGTCGTCCTAGGAATACGAAAGTACAGGAGTGGATTGGACAAAATTGTAACACACTGTATGACTCGAATTTGAACGTTCTATTGCAACTTTTAGTTCTTGATAATTATTTGTTATTTTTTAATGTACTTTGATGATATTTTGATAGATGACTTTTGTATCATTTTAGTACAGAAAAAATCAATTCAAACAAATGTCGCTGCAGAATGATAGACTTTGCATCAAACATAGCAGAAATTTTGATGCGGGGATTATTATTTTTTGAAGAAAATCATATTTCTGTCGATAACAAGTGATTGACGTTAGTATCATGATAAAGCTACTACTATGAAATAGTTTGGTCGGTGTTATTATTTTTTTGAACACATAATTATGTAGAATTGAAATGGAAATAAATTTTCTCAGTAAACTTCTTTGAGATTCAAACAAATAAGCCTATTTCCAGTGATTAATTTGAAAAAAATTAACTCTTGATATGTAGCGAAAGTCATGTGACCCCGACCGAGTAATAAATTTTTCATACTTTTAGAAAAAAACTTGACGCCAAAATTTAATTTCGAAATATATTATGATTAAAAGTTTTTTCCATATGATGCCGATTTGATGAATAACACTGTATATACAGTGAGAAAAAAACACCAGTTCACACCAGCTAACACCCATGGGTGTCCCCTGAGATCCTGATTGTTTTAGTGAGAATTAACACTGATATTAACACAAGCAGCAGTATTACAAGTGATAGAATCAATCCAGAGAGGACTTATTGATTCAGGAAATTATGTGGTAGCTGTTTTCATTGATCTCAAAAAGGCTTTTGACACAGTTGATCATACAACACTTTCAGAAAACTTAGAAACAATGGGACTCAGAGGCACTGTGAGAAATATTTTGAATTCATATCTTGAAAATAGGACAATCAATACAAAATCAATCAACTCTGTGTCAAATAAACTATTAATCAATAAGGGTGTCCCACAGGGCTCTGTTTTAGGACCTATAGTATATTTACTTTATGTTCAAAATATCAGTGAAATTGTCTCACGAGTAAATATACCATGTATGCAGATGATACAGTACTTTTACATGAAGGCAAGAATCCTTCAAACTTAGAAAATATGATAAAAATGAAGACTTGAAAATATTTGAAAAATGGCTCCACTCTAACCTTTTATCGATAAATACTAACAAAACAGAATATATGATTTTTCACCAAAAAAATAAACAAAAAATTTACCTCAACCTTAAAATGAAAAATGAACTCTTAAAACAAACTGACCAGATTAAATATCTTGGTATTTGGTTTGATGACAGGTTGAAGTGGGAAAAACATATTGATATTGATGTTCTGACAAAAAAAATATCTCCAATTATTGGTGCATTGAGAAGATGTCCCAAACTTGATATTAAAATTGCAAACATGATTCTCTACTCTCGTATACTGAGTCGTATCAACTATTTAATAAATGTTTAGGGAACTTGTTCAAAGAACAATTTCAATATAATATCAACATTATATAGAAAATCGTTGAAAGTATTGTAGTATATCGTCTCCCATTTGATACACCAACCAATCAATTGTTTGAAATAATATATACGTATTCTTTAGATGAAATATATAGAATTGAAACTCTCAAAATATCATATAATATCATAAATAAAAAATTGAAGTCGAATTTTATGTTGATACGGAATTCTGAAATTCATAATCATGAAACAAGACAATTTAACTTGTTTCATCTTGACGCCGCTAGCTCCCTAATCGGACAAAAATGATTCACTCATTCAGCCTTAACTGTATTCAATAAACTACCTGACAATATAAAAAATTGCAGAAATATAGGTTCATTCAAAAATGAAGTGAAAAAATTGATTATTTCTGAACGAACTGGATAAAATTGAACATGCCATTTTTTTTACATATATTATTCTTTGTTTGCCAATTTACAGTTGTTGATATATTTTGAATGATGCTATGTTTACCTATAGGTATATAATTATGTTCTTCCTTATACCAGAGCCTATTCTGTCTGGAAGTTATTTGTTCAATAAATAAATGAATAAATATTATCAACACCATCATAGGGTGTCATTCGTTCTTACATACAGACTCCCGAAAACTTTTCACTGTGATATATTTCAAAATAACCAGTTGATATAAGTAATATTGAAAATTAAAATTTAAAAGAACAGAGTTCAAATTAAAAAAAAAACATGTTTAGAAATTGAAAATACCGAATTAAATTCCAAACGAAAAAAAAATACGTACCGCCACAGAAGCGTTACTCCTACTCTTCGGCCTGGGCACCTGGAAACTCCTGCCCAACAGGTCCGTCTTGTCCTCGTCGTCGCTCGAGCTGGAGTGGTCGAAGGGCGGCCGCCCGCCCCCGCCCTGCATCGTTGCCGCCCTCCCAGCGCCCAGCTGGTGGGCGTGCAGGTTGAGGCGGGGCAGCGGCACGGGCGGCAGCGTGCCGCCGTGGTGACGGTGGGCGGGGGAGAGGGTGCCGCCCACGCCCACCGGGTAGCCGAACATGGCGGAGGAGGGGCGGGTGGGGGCGGGCAGGACCGGCTCCGGCTGGAAGGAAACAGATTGAACAATAGGAGATCAACACGAATGCGTGTGGATTCAGTTCAAGTGCACAGGGTGCGCCTCTTAAAATGGAACTCGATCCCCCTCAACTCTTTCAGACAATGTTAAATAATGAAGTTTTTTGAAACGACATGTTTTTGACATTTTTGAGAGTTGTTTCAAAGATAAAGAACTATAGTACACAATGATCTAAAATTGTATCGGTCCTGATTGGCAGAATAAAAATTTTTTTATTCGCCTGAGATTTTTGAAAGTCACAAAAATTCTGGATCCTCCACCATTTTGTTTCTTTCAATTATTGGATTTTCAAATGATCCATTGTGTACTACAGTTCTTTATCTTTGAAATAACTCCAAGAAATCCAAATTTGATTGAATTTTCATGAAGCCTGAAGCAAAATAATAATATGTAATCGTTTATACGAGATTAGCACATTCACTCCATAACAAATTGCAAAGAAATGAGTGTATCTACTGGACTATTTGTTCGATTTCGATGTTCGAGTACTCATTCTTTTCAGAAATGAATAGCCTAAGATGACATCGGTACAGGTTGGAAATGAACCGATTTTCTTTCTCTCCAGCGGTTTTTGTAAATGACAATACTTTGGTAAAATCCGCCATTTTGTTTTTGTTCATTATGAAATTTTCAAATATTCCACTATATACCATAGCCCTTTAGCTATGAAACGACGACAAGAACTTCGAATTCGGTTGAGAAATGATGAAACCACGAGGAAAATAAAAACTTCCGGTGTTTTCGTGACCACCCGATATTGACTCGGTCAAAGTAGTAATAACATTGAAGCATTGCATACGAAGTTATAATATAATTATCATGGAATAGTAATAAAATCTGTTGTTCAAAAAAATGTACATACAGCGTAATGGTTGGCTTGCGCCATGACGTCAGCGATCTGCGCCCACCTCAGCCTGTCCTCCAAGGTCAGCTGATAGGGCGGCCCTCCCACCACGGGCGTCTTGACAGTATTACTGGCCGTCGCCATGTAACCGAAAACCGGGCTGCCCACTGCCGCTTTTTGTTCTCTGCTCCATCGGCGACTGAAAAACGATATTCAAACATCCAAACAAAATTCAACTGACGCAGGGTATAACATCAAGTTGTAGTCATGTTGTAGCCATCTTGTGGCAAAGCTCTAAGGTAGGATACAGAGATCGCGACACACACTGTATGGCGCTGCCATCTACAGCGTGTCTCATTTCAAACGGCCCCCCCTCTATATCTCAGCTATCAGTCGTGCGATCTTTACCAGATTTGTATCGGTATGAATTATCATCAATATGACCAGTTATTCAAAGACATACATCATTTTAGACAGTGCCGTGCGTGTTTATTGAAATTAATAGGAGTAAGTTTTTTATTAAATCATATTAGGCATTTTTTAACAGGAAAACTGACCTCATAATATTGTTCTTCATGGTTTCAAACCTACATATGTGGATTTTTATGAGATGCCTATGAAGGGTTTCAGAAAAACAGGCACATCTGAACAGCATTTTTGCGAACGTAATAATTATTTACTCGGAAACGGTGATTTCAACATGAAAAAGTATAACTCGTTTTTCCTTCCAAATCATGATCTTCTATCTACTGGAGCCATTGAACGTTCCAAAATTCGTAGTTGATTTGAAGTCACTATTTATTTGAGACTGAAAATGAAAAAAATGAAGTTAATCCTGTTGATTCGGAATCAGGTGATTTTTTGCATATGGAGGTTCGAAAGCATGGGGAACAATAATATGAGGTTAGATTTCCTTTTAAAAAAATGCCTATGATTTTATGAAAAATCGACCCCTTTTTAGTTCAATAAAAACGCACGGCACTATCATTCTATTATTCATACCACCAAATTTGGTTGGAATCGCATGACTAATAAATGAGATATAGAGGGGGGCCGTTTAGAGTAAGACACGCTGTATAGTCACACGTACAGACCTCTACGTCTATACGCTACAGAATGGTACCACAAGTAAACCACTCTGCTGACAGATGGCACTACCTGACATACTTGAGTGGAATTTTTCACCACCTATTCAACTAGTAGTAAAATTCAACCGAATAGTAATACTTCAACATTTCGAAATACACGTTTTTGATAATTTTAAAAAATATATAGGTACCTCCACATCACCAGGCACACCAAAGTCAATCCGATGATGATAACAGCGGCAACGCTGGCGCCAATTGCAACACCCAGTACTTCTCCGTCCAGCTCGCATTGGTTTCCATAATAGTTGCCAGTACAACTGCAAAAAATTCAATGTTAAGTATACTAAAGTGATAAGCCTGCTTCAAATTATAGAGCCGGTTGTGCTAAAGTAGTTGATAGTCAATATAGAGGGAGGATCCTGAAATTTGCAGGAGAAATAAAGAGTCCAAAGATACAGTCAACGACGCAAGATACGGGTGTGCTTCCATGAAAAATGTAGATTGTTTTCAGGTCTTCCCAAATTTGAATCAACAGCCTCTGTCGTGCGTTTTCCAAACTATTCAATAAGTTGCTCAATGGAATTTGAATCTGGGCTCCGAGCTGGCCATACCTCTTGGTAGCGGTACAAATTTTCTCTAGAAAATTTCTCACAACTTAGACTACGTGAGGTCTGGCATTATCTTGAAATATCAAAAATCCTTACACTATAAATGTTGTTCTAAAATCACTGATATGTACAGGGTGATTCACCATAAATGCCCCCCCCCCCTCTAGCTCAGTTATTTTTGAACCGATTTCAAAATTTGAAATATTATCTTGAATGATTTTCCGCTACATCAGAAAATACAGGGTGCTTGGAACAAACGATCTACAGGGTACTAATCGATTTTTTTACATGGAACACCCTATTTTTCATTGTATTTTTAGATTTTCCCTGAAGAGCTGATTTGATCAATGCATCACACTTGGGGTCTATCGGGAATGATTACAGAGATATAGGGTGTTCAAAATCGGGATTTTTTTGTGACGAAGAATCTAAAAATACAAGGAAATACAGTGTGTGTTCCATTACAAAACATCGAGTAGTAGATCGTTTGTTCCGAGCTCCCTGTATTTTCTGATGCAACGGGAAAAAGATTTCTGAAAAATCATTTTAGAATATTTTGCAAATTTTCAAATCGGTTCAAAAATAAGTGAGCTATAGGGGGGGACATTTATGGTAAATCATCCTGTACCTTCTGGCTGGAAGGTTTCCATTTATGTTCACAAGTACCATACGACCATTTCTGGGGAAATAGGGAAGATAATATATGGAGTGAATCCAAGAGGAAATGTGGAGAAAAGATAAGGCTAAAGTGTATATGGATTCTATTATCCACAAATTAAGTAATTATTAGAATTAACTTGAACTCTTTATTTTAATTATCAATGACAATTCACATCAATCATAATCTGACATAATTCCCAAATGTTATATAATGAGGGTTCTGCCACATTACTCCCCCCCTAGCTTTCGCGAAATCAGTCTTTAAACGTCAATTTCATCTAATATATTTGTGAAATCGTAATTTCCTGAACACTCAGGTATCTTAACTTGAATCAGGCTCTTCAAAATATCGACCAAATCCTCTTCTGCCAAGGAATCTCCTACGTTCATTTCAAAATGTTCCAGGATTTTATGAATTTCTGATCTGTTCAAATTTTCTAAAAGTTTTACCATTTTCGTTATCTCTGGATGAGACGTCGAGGTCACCAATTATGGATTCTATTATCCACAAATTAAGTAATTATTAGAATTAACTTGAACTCTTTATTTTAATTATCAATGACAATTCACATCAATCATAATCTGACATAATTCCCAAATGTTATATAATGAGGGTTCTGCCACATGTACTTTCAATTTCACACAGGGTATTATAAATTTCATGAAAAAAATACAGGCTATGATTGCTTCACCCGGTATTCATAACGTCATCGAACCTGGCGTTCTTCGAAGTCGCCGAATTTAATTATTAAAAAAGTATATTTGCGTTGATTTCAAATAACTAATGATTGCATCAAATTCTATTTATACACAGAATGATCAATATAAATTAGGTTTGTGGCGTTAATTCCACTAGTGTGTCGAACCCCATTGCAACTCTTTCCCCTAGTGATGTTACTTAGTGAATACTGTAGATACATTATTATTTTGACTTGCCCCTACCCCTGAGTTTATCTCTGCAGACGCCCCTGCTCACAAGGCGAATATTTATTGATAACAGAAAAAAACATTGAACTTACATGCACATCTCCATCCCGTTCTGGTACTTGCACTCCCCCCTATTGTTGCACCTTTGGGGCGAGCAACTTTCGCACAGCCGCCCTCTTCTGTGCTTGTTGTCCGCCCATGGGTCCTTGAATCCATCTGCGCACTCGCACCGGAAACCGCCGAACACGTTGACGCACCTCGCTTCGGCGTGGCAGTCGTGCAGCTCCTCCGACGAACATTCGTCCACGTCTAAAATAATGGAAAATAACGACAAAAATATCAATAATAATGATAAATAGACTTTTTTCTGAGACATTTCATCTCTAAATGTCATTGATCGTTTTGTTTTTTCATTTTCACTGAGAACTGAGAAGTGTCAAGACAAATACGAATTTGGCATACAAAAAAAAAACGATTTTTTATGTTGAAAACGGGAGCAGATTCGTTCCCGAAACGTCCAAAGATAAGTGAAAATTTGATATTTTTTCTATATACCTTTTTTCTCTTCTCCAAACCTTTTTCAATACAAATTGTCACTGATAAGCTATAGTGAATTTTTCTTTTAGGCTCTCTGAAAATTCCAAAAAAATCTGGAATAATGAATGATCAAAAAAGTTGGTTCCTAGAAGAAAGATGAAGAACCTCTGTGGAAAATGCCTCCATTAAACGGAAAAAATTGGTCCCATCCTGTATAAAACATAATCGCTGAGCAGCCGTTTACACATCGAAAGGAGCATTGATCTATGGTATGAGTAAATTTGGTTGCCCGTATAGCATTGATAACATGGCAACCATTTAAAAGTTATACATGAAATATATATATTTTTTTCAATTCAAACTTTCAAGGTCAATAACTCCGTAACGAAGTGCGAAAGAATTTTTTTCTTATATGAAGTACTAACAATATTTTGGCTCACTCTATCAGCCCAATCATTTACGACATGACCTTTCCGAACACCCTGTCGATGGCTTTTGTTGGCGCTTGATCCGAAAAATAAGCCAATAACACCGTCCTTTTCATCTTCCATTCCACGTAAATAACTAAACAATCATTGAGTTCGCAATTTTAAAATCAAACCCTTTATATTATATCGACAGATAGTTGATTACTTCAAAAGGTTTCCTTACAAACGCAGGTCTAATTGTCACTATAAGTACAACAATCTACCAGTTAATACCTTCGAATATGGTAGTGTTTTTTCAATATTAAATCATCGTTATTTTCATCACAAACAAAACACAGTGACACGGGAAGAATATCAGATTTCAGTTCTCGGTTTTTTATCTCCTTCCGTAGACAACACAACTCCGAGCTACAATCGAATATTTTTTCCCTTAAATAATAAAAATCTATCACCTTTCACCAGATTGAAAACGAACGAAATGCACCACAACAAAACCAAATATCACAAAAAAAGGATCCACCGCAATTTCTAACCTTGTCTTGAGATAGCAAACACAAAATTGATGTTGCCGAGATAGCAAGAAAACTAACAATATGTCATCAAAGTTGACAGATCATATTGACCATAAGTAATGATCAGAATTCCACTTTTTGGAATCTTGCTGTGCAATCTGCAATCAAAGTCGGCCCAATTGTAATTTTTACCGTCGAGTTTGGGACCTCATCTTCAGTGTTGTCGGTGTTAAGGGAAAAATTAGGACAATTCTGCCAACATAAATGCGCAATATCTGATGATATATCAATCAACGGCGGCAGCTACTCAAAACATTCCATACTAAATCGTTGAGAATGAATATAAATAAGTAATAAATACGCAAAAGCAGTTGAATTAGAGTGGGGTGACCATGATTTGTAGAGTATTTGACGCCAACTTGAGCACCTTAGAAACTGAATAAGGGTGTGTTCCCTTTCCTTTGGACCAATATTTGAAATCGATAACCATCGATGTGTGTTGGAAAAAATGGACTTTCCAATAGAAAAGGAAGAAAAAAAAAGAAGAGTTCATATTTTTCTGCTCAAAATGCACCGTTTCCTTACCTTGCAGATTAGAGACCGCCCCGGGCGGACTATCCACCCACACCGCGCTCTCGCCCACGTTGTTGCCCCTGCGCTGAATGACGCCCAACAGGTGGCGCTGGATGTCGCCGCGTACCGTCGGTCTGCTCGTGTCCGCGTTCTCGTCCAGCTGCAGGGTGGCGTTGACGAAGACGCCAGCTTGGCCGCGCGCTCGGTCGCCCCCGTAGATGCCCGTCACTTTGGCGGCGAGGAAGTCGTCGCTGAAGGGTGTCATCGACATGGCGGAGTCCAACTGTCGATGGGAAATACCGGGTGATAAATAAATCATTGGCAAGGCCGTCTTTCAGTTGTTTTTTATATAACACTTTTGACATTTGGATCGAAGAAAGTATTCCTTAAAACCCATGTTCTCCATGAAAAAACAATTGAATATCATTTCCGGTTTCACTGGAAATAGAGCTAGGTTAAGAATTTCGAATGGAACTCTGTGGATACTTTCATGTCATTCGATAGAGCGAAGAAACCCCTTTGAATGACATTTTACAAATGAACATTTGTTCTTAAAATATTCTTTCTATAATCAATATGGCTAAACTGTGACTACAACAACTAGATAAAAGAGCAAATAAACGAAGCACTTTGATTAGTTTCAGGTGAAACAAGCGAAAATTTGGATCCATCGCCGTCATAAAAAATTGGTTTGGATAGTGGTAAAACAGTGTAGTATACAGTGTGTCCCACTTACCATGCTCACCATGGGTATCTTTTTAACGGTGAGAGATACGAGGTCGGTTAAATGACACCAAATGTGGAGTTTGTCAAGGCCAACCATAATGTGCAAAAATATTTTGATAAAATCTATTCGTTTTTGTTTTATACGCAAAAAACAGATTTTGATCATTTTCATGTCTCCTCTGTAACTTCTTTATTTATGAAAATATTCAATTAGGAATTTCACATTGTCATGGCAGTTTTTCAAAGTGATTTCGAAAAAAATATGAAATTTATACCAACTTTTCTAGAATTTGAGCATCAACTTTAGATTTTCAAATGTGGGTCATAGCTCACTATGACTCAGTTACAAATAACTTTTTTTCTCTTACAGTTGATATGTCGCAGTAATAGTTTTGTGTTGATAACAACGGAGTTATCGTCATTTATACAAAAACAAAAAATTATTTGGAAGCCGCCATCTTGAATTTATGAATTTTAATAAAAAAATCATGATCTCCGACCTCAAAAACCCCCACTCACCAATTTTGAATGGAATCGGACCAAATCTAGTCCGCCATCTTGGAGCAGCCATTTCTTTCAATTTTAACAAAAATTTCATAACTCCGATCAACTAGAAATTTGACAGGTGTTCATAATTTCGGTGAAAATACATTATAGAATTTTTGTTGAAATAAAAAAAATGGCTGCTCCAAGATGGCGGACAAGATCGATTCCATTCAAAATTGGTAAGTGGGGGTTTTTGAGGTCGGAGATCATGATTTTTTTGTTAAAATCCATAAATTCAAGATGTCGGCTTTCAAATAATTTTTAGTTTTTTTATAAATGACGATAACTCCGTTGTTATCCACACAAAACTATTACTGCGACATATCATCTGAAAGAGAAAAAAAAATTATTTCTTACTAAGTCATAGTGAGCTATGACCTACATTTGAAAAACTAAAGTTGGTGCTGATATCTCAAATTCTAGATGAGTTGGTATAAATTTCATATTATTTTCGAAATCACTTTGAAAAACTGCCATGGGAATATGAAATTCCTATTTGAATATTTTCATAAATAAGGAAGTTACGGAGGAGACATGAAAATGATCAAAATCTGTTTTTTGCGTATAAAACAAAAACGGATAGATTTTATCAAAATATTTTTTCACATTATAGTTGGCCTTGACAAACTCCACATTAGGTGTCATTTAACCGACCTCGTATGTCTCACCGTTAAAAAGATACCCATGGTGAGCATGGTAAGTGGGACACACTGTATAAGTCAGTATCTATAGATAAATGGGTTACACAACACGCCTATTGTTTTAAATAAAAAATCATTGATTTTGGTAAGATTTCTCACATCACGTCACAATATTTCAAAATGCTGAATGTTGAAAACTTTCGAAATTGAGGTAAGGAAAATCATGAAACATGGAATTGACTACTATTACTAGTGCTAGCGGTAAAGAACAGAAGATCTTTCGACTTACCGCCCTCTCGGCCTCGAACGCCAACTGCCGGTAACTGGAGCTGCCCTCGTCGCCCAACTCGGGCGCCCACACCACCCTTCTCTCGTACAGCTTGTCGACGCGCAGCGACAACAGAAGCGACACTATCCGCCGACAGGGGTCGCGGTGTTTACGCCTCGCCGTCCCAGGTCGGCAATGACACGCGCTCACGCCCGATTCCGTCTTGCAGTACTCGTGCTGCGAGGCGTCGCAGGTAGAGTCGTCGCCTACTATGCAGGTGTCGATCCTTGACAAACGAAAGATTATAAGCCATCAATCCTAAACGCCAAAGATGGATACATGAATGGAATCGCGAATGGTGGGGATAATAATAAGACACTTGTATTGCGGATGAGTTTTCAGACTAAATAATAATAGATTGATATCGCGATTCATTCAAAATTCATCGAACAGTATAAGCCAACAATCCTAAACGCCAAACACGGACAAATGAATGAAATCGTGAATGGTGGGGATAATAATAAGACACTTGTACCTTTGGGGATGAGTTTTCAGGCTAAATAATGATAGATAGATATCGCGAGTCATTCAGAATTCATCGAACAGTGTAAGCCAACAATCCTAAACGCCATAGACGGATACATGAATGAAATCGCGAATGGTGGGGATAACTCTGCGGAAACGTTGTTGGAATTTCTGACACCGCGTGGCACCTCTGTCGATGGGGGTGGATGAGGGTGGACCCCATGCCAGACAGGGCCCCTTGGGGAAGAGTTTAATTCAATGTTGAAAGTGTTCACCCCTCAGACTTGATAACAATTGAAGACCACAGGGAAAAAAGAGGGAATGGCACAAAAAGTAAGTTACGAAAAAAACGCATTCCAAAGTTTAAATCCTCCTTACTTTTTGTCAGTTGAAGGAAACTAAAATTAAACCACCTGGATTCATTTGATAGAGTATAATGAGCAATAAAGTTGAACAACTTGAAATAAAAATCATATTTGAATGGAAAAATCATAGAAAACAAAAAATAAGTCCAAATATTCAAGGGAAAATGGGGAATGTCCAAATAAATTGTCAAAAAACTGTATTGTTGACTCGCAATTATCTGCTATGGTACATTTCTACACCATTGTCGATCTAAATGGAAACCTACTAGGTCGCCTACTAGGTTTTCATTTAGATCGACAATGTCTACACTCTTGCCTGACTACCTAATGAGCGGTAAGTTGTCATATAGTACAGCTAGCTTATCTATAATCTGATCATTTTATATAAATTCCACGCGATATATGAGTAGGAATCATCACGTAGCAATCTCGTTATTGTATTCCCATCATTCAGACGTACTCGACATGCCCAGTCAACACATATTTTTGTCGTCAACCTCGAAAGATGTCGAAAAACCATAAACTCGTTTATACATAGAACGGCAAAGCTTTGGAATTTTTTGCCAAATGAGTATTCTCGAGAATTTATAGTCTCCAAAAGTTGAAAAAAAATCCCAATACCTACCTCCTCTCCCTATCCTCCCGAAGTACCTACGATGTTCCCCGAACATTATAGGGATTCCCTTTCGTACGCCCCAAGAGATGATGAAAAGGTGGCCATTTCTCTTTTATAATAGCAAATACGTTCAAGTCAAATATCGGCAAACAATCAATTTTTCACACAGGAATCGTTCTATACAACTCATTACCAAGTCAATTGAGGAATATAGAGGAAGCAACTAGATTCAAAATTAACTTAAAAAAATATCTGCTTCAGAGACTTTGATAATTCCATTTCCAATTTGAATACCTACTTATAAAAGATTAGGTTGATATTGCATGATTATTTGCATTTTTTTTTTTACTTGTTATATCTTATTATAATTTCATAATTGTATGTATAACACTATGTATATTGTTTATGTATCCCTATTATAAACAACTATGTTTCTTGGGGTAATAAAGACAATCAATCAATAATAGGAATAGGGAAAATTAGCAGGTGGATTATCTTTTGATCTACATTCTTCCTAGGTTTGCCGTGGTGTTTACGGGACACCCTGTATATATACTTATATGTTTTTACTGAAATTGTGATTCTCGAAAATAAAACTGTTCTATTCTATTCTGCACAATAATTCCAAATAACAGCAACAAGAGGAAACCCCTTACAAACTCACCTGACAGGCGGATGACTGGGCCTTTGACTCGGCCTCGGCCCCCCGTACCCCGGCCTCCTCGGCCCCGCCGGTTTCCCCGCCGGATGCTTCTCGTCCTCGACCACCGCGTACCCGGTGCCGGACACGCGGTTGTGCGGCGCCGGCGCGGTGGGCTTGATGGTTTGATGGGTGGATGGCACTGTTGCTGCCGCTGATGTTGCCGTTCCATCACCGAAGAGGTTCAGATAGGTGCGTTTGCCGTCGATCGAGACGAAGCCGTCGTCGCCCGCCATCGAGCTGGTTATCACGTCGCCGTTGTCGTTGAGGTGATCGATGTCCACTGGGGAAAATCATCATAGTATACTGTCACTCACGAATAGGGTTATTTTCCTAAATCTCATTTAAATTCATAAAGGGTTCGAAGTCATTGAACGGTCACGTCTTTGTTTATTTATTAATTCTAAAATTTTCGGATTAAGAACGAACTATTTTTCATAGTAGTTGAACATAAAAACAAGCGTGACATTGATTTCAACTAACCTGGACTATAGACCTGATTTCCTTACTGTCACGTTTCCGAAAATATAGACAACTAAAAAAACTGCTCAACACATGGAACGCGAAATCGCCTTTTTGCGATTAAATTTGAATCATCATAACCTCAACCGATTTTCAATTATTTTCCAGTGTCTGTAAGCTCGTTTCATTGACTATCGAACCTATAGTATGACTATTATTTCATCTTTTCCGGATGAGATGCTACAGGATGATAATCAAAGCTGTACATTTTTCCATAAATTTATATACCAAACCATACCTCTTGCCAACTAACAAATAGCTTCTCTCAGATCAACAATGATATACAGTGTCATTCATAAAGTCGGCATCATATGGGAAAAACTTTTATTAATGACTTATTTTGGAATTCGAGTTGGTCGTTAAGTTTTGCTTCAAAAAAGATGAGAAATAGCCTACTCAATCGGGGTCACGTGACTTTCGCTACATGTCAAAAGTGCCATTTTTTCAAATTAATCGCTGAAAGTAGGTTTATTTGTTTTAATATCGAAAAAGTTTACTTGAAAAAGTTGTTTCTATTTCAATTTTACACATGCTTCTCGAATTTGATCTTTCTTTTGCATCTTCTAGATGTTGATTTTTTTTTTTAATTTTTCGAAATTTCTATAATATTTGGAGAATTGTTAATTCCACGAAACTACTTCATACCAGTAGCTTCTTCATGCTACTTACTTTCAATTACTTATTATCACTGATTATGGACAGAAATATGATTTTGTTCAGAAAATGATAATACCCGCTTCCAAATTCTGTTATGTTTGATGCAAAGTTGATATATCGTCAAGCATTTAGAATCAAAATTCCGTTAAACTGATCTTTTCAGTACTGAAAAAATAAATTTAAATGAATTTCGTTTCTAAATGCTCGACTCAAACATAACAGAATTTTGATGTTATGTTTGCATCAAACATAACAGAATTTTGAAGCGGAGGTTATCATTTTCTGAAGAAACAAGAGAATCATATTTTTGTCGATGATTAGTGGTAATTAGTAATTGAAAGTTAGTAGCATGATGAAACTACTGATATGAAGTAGTTTTATCGAATTTACAATTTTTTATATATTACAGAAATTTCGAAATTTTTTTTTAAAAATATCGAAATCTAAAAAATGTAATAGAAAAATAAAATCCGAGTCACATATGTAAAATTTAAATAGAAACAACTTTTTCAAGTAATATTTTTCGATATTCGAACAAATAAGCCTACTTTCAGCGATTAATTTGAAAAAATGTCACATTTGACATGTAGCGAAAGTCACGTGACCCCGATTGAGTAGGCCATTTTTCATCTTTTTTGAAGCAGAACTCAACGTCCAACTCGAATTTCAATATAAGTCATTAATAAAAGTTTTTCCCATATGATGCCGACTTTATGAATGACACTGTATATATACAAAATCGTTTTTTCTAACTCGGCTACTGAAATAATAACTATGGGATCAAGACATTGTTCAATATAAATTCTGACATTAAAAATAATCCGAAAACATGATTACCACTACTGCATTAGATCTCGAACAGTATGGACGAATGACTCTATATGGACGCATCTTGTTTAAACTGCATTCTGATCGCCCGTTGAAACATTCAAGTGGTCCACTTACTATTTTGATTATCATATTATGAATAAAAATTCGAAGAAGTCCTAGAGACTGTTCTCATCTTGATGTAGGACATAATATGATGTATCTTTCCAGATTTGAAATTTAGGTACATAGGTACTGTTCCTTCTCAAGCCTCTAATAATTAGACAATTTTTCTATAATCGCCTACCTGGTATGACGTAAGGCTTCCCCTGTCCAGCCGAAGCTCCCCCGCCAGGCCCTTGGATGGCGGACACCGTGATGTCGAAAATGTCGCCGATCTGGCCGATAGGGGGGCGAGTGACGATCGGCTGTCGCTGGACGCCGCCCGGCTTGTACTCCGTGTCGTCCAAAACTATCCCCGGCCTGGGACGGTAGGGGTAGTAGGGGAAGCCGGATGTTTCTTCTATTGTCGGGGACACTAGGGAAATGATATACAATGACTCATAACGGCCCTGCTTCTTCTCGCATCTTGCCTTACATTCTTTGTTTATGCCACAGGACAGTTTTGTGTCACTTGTCATTGGATACATACTTCAAGTTTCCTATGTCAAGTGTCAACCTAACCCCCCCCCCCCCTTCACCGCTATACCACGTCACGGTAACCATTATTCTCATGATGGGCCCCATTTCATCGGTTATCACTTTGATGAACAAGTGTTGGGATCCCCCATAAAGCCCTTTGTACCATGCAATAATTTTATCAACTTCTCCTCTTTTCCTTTCCACGTGAGTATACATAACCTAAACATAACATTTGTAACTATATAAAAAACCTTTCTTTGTAGAAAATTGTCAATTAAATTATGCTGCTGATGATGGACTATTGATAGTCCGAAACATGTACAGATACTGATTACTCAGTCAATAAATTTGTGGAGATGACTTTGTGTGTCTTGTTTATGAATCTATTCACTCCACTTTGAGACACCATGGACTTTTACCATAGATTCTTTAGTTATGTTTCTTTGAGTTTGCCGAGTAAAATAATTAACTGATGTGTTTCATGCCATATCCCTTCCCAGTGGGATGTGCGGGTTATGGACCATGAGCACCCGTTGGAAAGACAGAGTCCAACCATCGTTTGATCGAGTGACATCTCGGGGGTTTCAGAAGAGAACTAGCGACGCTTTACCCTTGTTCTTTGGCTCTCAATAATTGATTTAACGTGATTTAACATTATACAGGGTGTTTCATGATATATGCGCAGTACTTCAGGATGTGATGGAACGTCCAAAAATACTAAAAAAAGTTCCTATTAACTTATACTCTTTAAAACCCACTATTTTCAAGATACAACAATAGTTCATAAAATGAACGAAAATGGTGAATAACAAGAGAAGAACAACTACTTTCCTCCCGAAATCTATGCAATAATTCGCTTAGACGGATAAAATCGCAAGTGTATCCTTCCTAAACGCCGAGCTGCGCCTACGTGGTTCAGGAACGCAGACCGGTTTCGAGCTGATATGGCTCTCATCAGTACAAGGCTGTCCCAGATAGCATTCTTGACCGCTATCTGGTGCGAACTTGACCCAACGTAAACGCATCTCAGCATTTACATCCCACGAGGCGTTCAACGTCCGCGAAATGAAGTCTATCTGGAACTGTTTGTCGCTCAGGAAACAGTTTTCGTCAGCATTTTCTACTCATAATAAACCTCCTATATGTCGTAACTCTCTCGCTACTCGCTTGGCTTTTTTGACGAGAGGTTTTGATCATTTCACCACCCAACCATATTATTCATCCCCAAATAAAGAGCATTGTTTTTCAAAAGTACAAAAAACAATTTATTCAATCACGAAAACATAAAAATGTGCCAAAAAGGCGGAACAGCAAAGAACAAAATAAATATGAAACGAGCGAACAACAAGAACAAGATGATGGTTCTTAGTACTTACATTATGTTATGGGCAGCAGCCCCAAAGTCGAGGAGATGTCACACCCCCGAAGTGGCATAGTGCCACTTTGGAAGTCAGCAATCGATGAATGAGTGTTATGTACTGATTTTAATATAATAATTGGTAGTGACGATTGAACGAATAATGACCATGCCTTGTAGATTCGGGTTCTATTGATGTTTGAAATCGATGCTAAATTCGCAATTTTCCGCAATGGGAATGGCCATTACCTTTCGATATTGCTTACCTCCTAGGTATTATCGCACGGTAAGCGGTTTTTGCTAATTCTAGAGAAATTGACGTCTATGAAATCCGCTGGCCTGATCGAAACTACATGTTTTATTTTGGAAAAGTTAATTTATGATAAAAGATCTTGAAATGAACGGGAGTTTGAGTGATGTTAATTCATAGGCATTTATACTTTTTGAAAGTATTAGCAGAAAACGATCGATTTTTTTTTTCAAATTTCAACACCCTGTATCTCGGGAGTGGTTCATTTTATTGGTGAGTTAATAAAAACTTTTTTACATTTTTTGGACGAGCTGTCACATCCTGAAGAACCGATATAGTTTCACTACTTGCATCATTCAAAACGTTATCGATTGATGACTGTTGAAAAAAAAATTGACATCACATTAAAAAATATTCTATGAACTTTCATTACAGATTAATCTTATGTCAATATACCAACCTGGAGAAGATGTTGATTCGAGTTCGCTACTACCACTAGCACCGAAAGAACTGCTAGTACTGGCCAGAACAGCAGTGGTAATCGGCAATTTTTCAGTTTCCATACTGGCCAAACTACCGGCCTCCTCCTTCATGGTCTGCGCAACCTCCTGAATAGAAGACTCAACAAGTGGCACGTCCGCAACACTTGTTGCATTCGAAACACTTGTTGCATTCGAATTGACAGCTCCCCTAGTGACATCACTGTCAGTCACTGTCGGTGTTGGCGTCATTTCGGGGACAGAAGTAGGGGCGATTGAAGAGTCGGAGGGTTTGGTGGTAGGTGTGGTTGTGGTGGAGATTTGTGATTCCGATGGTGGGGTGGTCGTGGTGTCGGATATAGAGGGTTGTTCTTGAATGCTCGTGGCATTGGAGGCGGTGTTGAATGTAGGGGTCACGATCGTCGTTTTGCTGGTGTATTTGTCCAATTTGGTTACCTGAAATCGAGAAAATGACGAGGTGTATTTTCGAAACAGCCTGTGATAAAATAACCGAATTTTCTACATGTATCTATCTAACTTTTCATGCCCAGTTTGAAATTGATAAGAATTTTCCGGAAATTTGTTCAGGGGTGTGGAAAATAGGTGGGACAACGGGCACTCGTTACCCCAACTTCTTTGTTTATGCAATTTTTGGCAGTCCCTATGAAAATATCGTCATTTCAACTCAAAAATGGTACGTACTCTTGGTGAGTTTCGATCGCACTCACCATTTTTGAAATAAATCGATTTTGAAAGTCTGCTGCATAATAAAAATAGTAAATCGAAGACTGGAACCTCTGGCGTGATAATCCACTACACTGTTTCACCACTAACCAAACCGATTTTTCAAACAACTACTACTAAGTAGCACTAGAAGGATATTCAGTAAAATTTACCCCAACCTTAAAATCAAAAATGAACTCTTGAAACAAACTGACCAGATAAAATATCTTGGTATTTGGTTTGATGACAGGTTGAAGTGGGACAAACATATTGATGTTCTGACAAAAAAAATATCTCCAATTATTGGTGCATTGAGAAGATGTCCCAAACTTGATATTAAAATTGCAAACATGATTCTCTACTCTCATATACTGAGTCGTATCAACTATTTAATAAATGTTTGGGGAACTTGTTCAAAAAATAATTTCAATAAAATATCAACATTATATAGAAAATCGTTAAAAGTATTGTATCGTCTCCCATTTGATACACCAACCAATCAATTGTATGAAATAACAAATACGTATTCTTTAGATGAAATATATAGAATTGAAACTTAAAATATCATATAATATCATAAATAAAAAATTGAAGTCGAATATTATTTTGATATGGAATTCTGAAATTCATAATCATGAAACTAGACAATATAACTTGTTCCATCTTGACGCCGCTAGCTCCCTAATCGGACAAAAAAGATTCACTCATTCAGTCTTAACTGAATTCAATAAACTACCTGATAATATAAAAAATTGCAGAAATATAGGTATATTCAAAAATGAAGTAAAAAAACTGATTATTTCTGAGCGGACTGGACAAAATTAATCATGCCCTTTTTTTTTCAAATATTATTCTTTGTTTGCCAATTTACAGTTGTTGATATATTTTGAATGATGCTATGTTTACCTATAGGTATATAATTATGTACTTCCTTATACCAGAGCCTATTCTGTCTGGAAGTTATTTGTTCAATGAATAAATAAATAAATAAATAAATATTCTCTTAATGTCATAATGTTCAAACAGACATGCAAAATTCGCAAAAAAACTCACCTTCTCCTTGTTCCTCTCGAACTCCGCGATCTCCTTATCCACCTCTCCACCCTCTCCCCCTCCTGATCCCCCCTCCTCCTCCTCCTCCTCCTCAACCCCCACCTCCCCCAAATGCCCGCCCAAATCCAGCGTCAAAACGTCTTCGGAAGGCTTCTCCGTCGACGTAAGACTCACCATGTCGATGGGGGGCAGCGGCTTGTAAGGGGGCGGTTTGTGATAGGGGGGCGGCCGCCGGCGTTTCCAGGGAGGGCCGCCCCCCGAGGGCGGTCGGTAGAAGGGGCGGGTGTTGGCGGGGGAGGTGTTCGACGGGTTGGGGGGCACGTCGAAGGGGTAGGGGGCCGGCAGGCGAGTGGTTGTTAATGGTGGGGGCATGGGGCCTTTTGGAAAAAAAAAATATTTTTTTTTGTGTTGGAATACAAGTAGTTTTGATTATTAATTAAGTAATATTGAATATCCGCATTAATTTATTAGGGTTGTTTAGAACACATTCACTCATTCACCACACCTAAATGGGGTAATAAAGAACAACAACAACAACAAATTTATAAAATAAGAAACCAGCTCATAGTGATCTGAGAGAAATTGAGAGAATTGAAATTTGCTAAAATTATTTCAAGGGAAATTGAATAGATCAAATTCAAATTTTATTCAGCAAAAACAATGCTACAAGTAAAATTTTAATTTCTATTGAATATAGGTCTGTAGATTATGTCTAATGAATAAATGCTATACAAGCATATCAATAAATCTCGTAAAATCAGTCAGGAAGGAGTGCAGCAACATCATATTGTCAACATAATTATAATGAAAGTGTTGATATTCAAAATACGACATAAGCAAATGTGAAATCAATTGAAAATTTCTGTTATCTCTGGTCTATAAGAAATGATTTTTAGGTCCACCCTTTTTTTATGTTGTTCCAATCTCCAGTCTCATTTTTATGTCATCTCATTTAATTGGTTCCTTGGTATTTTTTTCCATTTCAATTTTCTTCTCTTTTTCTTTCTCATTGTCTAACAATAGCAGTGTTTTTTTTTGGCAAAAATCCTGCTGTACAAAATATATTTTTTCGTATCTACAAAGAATCACATTTTATGTTCTAATATTTTGACACTTATTCATGATTATAATTACCTATATTATTATTAATCATTAGTAAATCACACACACACAGATCAAATTCAATTTTGTATGTACCTCTCTGTTATAACAGTTTGATTCTTACGTTTATTTTTTTCATTTTTTATATATTTTTGTTGTCAATTTTAACTATTCGTCCCTGTTTTTTTATGTACTCAAATCTTATAAGTACCTATGTAACTGTAATTTGTGATATTATTTTCGAATTTAGCATTAGGAATATGATTATTTTTGTATGAGAATATTTTTCCTCCTATTTTGTTGGAAATAGGTTAGGTACTTTTCTGTTTACTAAAAGTACTTACATAATGTTTTGAACTCATAGATCTATTGAAATCCACTGAATTTTTGACAAGGTATTTACTGATGGAATGAAAATCGAACTGGCAACCCTGGTATGCGCGGAGAGTCAGTTGACAACAACTGTCATTTGCTGTTGTCAAATTAATTATTCACGAAATCCGATAGATTTCACGTGTGAATAGGACCGTGATGTGAATATACACGCCAAGGTAGATAAAAGCTAGTTACGCCCGAAATACATAGGTACAACATTTTATGCACGACCTGTATATATTTGATATTTCATGTAGGTATTTCTTCACCCCTCAAGCACAATAAAAATACATCACGGTTGAAGTGAGACTAGATTGACATAATTATTTCGTACAAGGAATATACGTCTATAATAACTGTCAACTTTGATATAGAATTATGAAATATTGCTATGGCATGTAGAATGTAAACTTAATCATTCCATCTTGGCAAAAATCCACATTCCTTCGTTTTGACAAGAATATTTCTCCACAAAATATTACTTTGTGTTCAATTTGTTTTTTTTTTTTTTTTCGATTTACCTAATGCAGGTGGTGGTAGGGGCGCCGGCACATCGAAATCGGGAGGCAGAGCCGGCATATCCGTTATCCTAGGTGGGCCCCTGTTGTTTATTCTGGTCGACAGAGGGCGCAGCGGGCGTCCCATAGCCGGCGCTGTGTTAGCTTGGACGTTCACGTTACCTACAGAATCAAACGTCAATGTCAATAATAATTACAGCAAATCAGCATTCATTCATTCAGCTCAACGACGCCTCTTAAGTGAAATGGATATCAAATTTAATAATGACATCATCAAATATTCCACAGCCATCGAATTCTTTGGGATATTCCTTGATGAACAATTGTCATGGGCCAAACATATTGAATAATCGATCAGAAAGAAAATATCTTCAGTAATCGGAGTACTCTACAGGATCAGGCACCAAAAGCCCTTTGAAATACTTAAAATGTACATATTTTTCCTTTGTTTATTCAAAATTACAAAACTTGATATCAGTTTTGGGTACAGCTAGGTTATCAATTATAAAGCAAATCAAAATCCTTCAAAACAAAGTTATTAAATGTATATACAAACTAGATTACTTGGAACCAACAAGAAATCTTCATAAACCTAGGGCAATTGTTAGATATTAACACCATTTACAAATTCAAAATATTAAATTTCATCCATTCCGTCAAATATAATTATTATAAACATTCAAATCTGAATTTTGGAGTCAATAGTCATAAACACGAACACATAACCAGATTAAATGATATGTTTATTCTCATCAAAATTAAAACAGGTATAGGTAAAAGATCGATTTTATACAATGGAACAATTCTCTATAATGAATTACCTGCCAGACTGAAGAAAAAAATAAGTGTTGAGAAGTCAAAAAAGAAACGAAAAAATACTCATGTCTCTCATTCTCTTATATCATCCTAAATCAATTCAAGAACTTATATTCAACAGTCTCTAGAAGAAACAACATTATATTATGTACTATGTATATGATTATTTCACAGTTATTTATACACCAAGGTAGTAAAGAATATCATTATTGCCCAGGGACCAAGATTATATCCCTAGGCTTTAGCCGAGGGATATTTGGTCCCGTGATAATAATATTCTACCGAGGTTTATATAAAATTTTTGTCACCACTAGGAATATAATTATTTCAATCATTTTAGTCATGTGAAACCGAAATATGGACCCATTGTCACTATGACAGCTCTTAGCCATGACCATGACAGCATATTATGACAAGTCATTATTGATAAATATCTACTAAATTAGAGTGTCATTCCTGCGAATCTCGGATCAGAACAGTGCAATCGGGTTGATTAAAACAGAGGTGGCTATGTGTTCATTGACTAGTGGTCATAATATGACGAAAACCACCTTGGTAGTAAAAACACATTTTACGCCTCGAAAAGGAATAAATAATGGTAGGTTTTATAGCTAGTGGTGGAAAAAAAAATGATTATCTGATCATCTAATTTTTTTTTGTGGTCTTCCATAATTTTTCCTGCTATAAACATAAATGTTTCTTGGGAATAATGAAGATTATTATTATTATTATTATTACATAAAATTGTACGGGGTTTCTCTAAATGATCATAGCATCGTAGGAGCGTTGAAATATTTTATAGATTTGCTGCTTTCCACTCACAGAGATCGTACTCTATAACACGTTCGGTCGCTTCAATGTCTGTAAACAACATAAGCAAATTGATCGCCCTGTAACTTTTTTAATTTTCGCCCGATTTTCGTGGAATTTTCACCAAATGGTGAATCAAGGTATAAAGTTAGCTTGAATTTTACTTCTTGAGAAAAGCTGATGGCTTGATCTTCTGCAGGAAAAAACGAACGTTATTCTTTCACCCTTAACTTAATTTTCAACGACCTGTTTCAAAAGTGAGTGGTTAAACTTAGTTTTATTATATTCTGGATTGAAGTCTACTCTTAACACAATGGTTTTTTATTCACGTCAATATCTTCTGTTCAACAGAAAATATAGATTCAAGTATTAAGAAAATATAGATTTTTTAAATTTTGAACAATAATGCAGAACCTACATGAACCATTGCATGCACTTTGCACGTTCATTAGCACTCACCGGTAAAAAACACGACGATTACAAAACACAAACAAAAACCAGACAGTAGAATTATTTCGATCCACCCTTTCAGAGGAGTAGTTTATTCTTGCAGTTTTTCAAAATTCCTTGCTGACCGAGCATTTCTGGTTCGTATTTTTCCATCAAATTACATATTTGGATATCTCATATAGATTTATAGATGCCACCAGTAGAATTATTTCGATCCACCCTTTCAGAGGGGTAGTTTATTCTTGCAGTTTTTCAAAAATCCTTGCTGGCCGAGCATTTCTGGATCGTATTCTTCTATCAAATTACATATTTGGATATGGAATTATTTCGATCCAGTCCTCCAGGGGGTGATTAGATGGAAAAATACGTACAAGAAATGTTCGGTCAGCAAGGATTTTTGAAAAACTGCAAGAATAAACTACCCCTTTCGATGGGGTGGATCGGAATTATTTTACTGGTGGCATCTATATATTCATTTAGAATATTCAAATATGCAATTTGAAGCAAAAATTCGAACCAGAAATGCTTGTTCAGTATACTTTGATAATTTTGGTCAGCAAATTATATTTCCCCGTCTTTTCATACGATACAATCAATAGTTTTCAAGATATTTGAGAATACAAAATTTCACTTCTTGAATAACTCAGAAATGACTGAAGCTAGTCAAGATTTCCCGACGGATTCTAAATCACGATTGAATTTTCTGAAACTTTCTGAATCTAACCGATCGAGTCTCTATTCGCGATAGAAAATAAGCGTTCGCTACCTATCGGAGTTTCTGAAAGCTGTCAAAGCGGTCTGTTTACTTTGTTTCCATTGGTTCACATTCGTTTTTTGTTTGTGGTTATTGATCATATCCATCAAAACAAACCGCTCAGAAGTGTTCAAATGTTGCCGTCAGTTGGGCCGACTTGTTATTATTTATTTTATCGAATTTGGGACACACGTGATATATTCGAATTTCACAACCTCCACACTGAGATAAACACCCCAATATTGGAAACTTCCTCATAAGAAAAAACAATATTTTTCTCAAATCCTCACCATTGAGCAACTTGACAAGGCCCGTGATGATGTCCTGGATATCAGGGTTGGCCTGGCGCGGCCTGTCCGGCGGTGGGGCGGACCGGGAAACAGAATCCTTCGGCGTCGTCGTCGCAGTGGGGGCGATCTGTCTCGCCGTCGCCGTCGGTGCTGGGGGCTCGCGCAACGACCGCGCTTCGTGCTGCGGAGCCCCCACGTCTTCCCCCGACCGCTCTAAGTAGGAATTCTCCAAGAAAGAAAAAGAGCAATACAGTGTCTTTCAAAAGTATCGGAACGGTCTCATATTTCAGGAACGGCTTGAGAAAAATTCACGAAATTTTCTACAGGGTGATTATTGATGATGTCCGATTCAATGGTGATATCGGCTTTGTTGCCAAATCAACAGTTTTTCAGATATTTAGGGTAACTCAATTTTCTCAAATGGAATACCCTATTTGTTTTCATTGCAATACATTCAGCGACGCCTCATTACTTATGTCTCCAAATATCAGATTTCAAATTGAAGTGATTTTCGAAATATGACAACATGGCATTTTCGTTCAAAAGTCTGGGAACCTTCTAATATTTTCAATACGGTTCAAGGAAAATTCATGAAATTTTATACAAGATGGTTTCTGATGATGCCCGATTCAATGGTGATATTGGCAATGTTGCCAAATCAATAGTTTTCCAGATATTGAGGGTAACTCAATTTTTTTCAAATGGAGAACCCTATTTATTTTCGTTGCAATCAATTCAGCTCCCCGATCAATTCTGAAAAACTGTTGATTTGGCAACATTGCCGATATCACCATTGAATCGGGCATCATCAACAACCATCCTGCCGAAGTTTTCATAAATTTTCTCTGAGCCGTTTCTGAAATATGGGACCGTTCCAGAACTGTTTAACGAAAATGCTATGTTGTCATATTTCGAAAATCACGTTAATTACGAATCTGATATTTAGGGACTCAAGTAATTAGGAGGCGCTTAATTAATTGCAATAAAAATAAATGGGGTATTCCATTTGAAAAAATAAAGTTACTCCTAATATCTGGAAAACTGTAAACTTGGCAACATTGCCGATGCCACCATTGAATCGGACATCATCAATAATCACCCTGTAGAAAATTTCGTGAATTTTTCTCAAGCCGTTCCTGAAATATGAGACCGTTCCGATACTTTTGAAAGACACTGTATAATAAAATATATTATGTTTAATTTGAATATATTTTCATTCATCTACAGGGTGTTCCTTAATGACATGCTAATATTCAAGGGGGCGATTCTTGGACCCATTTCAAGAATAAAACTTCATGTAAACGTATGTCGCAAACGTCCCAACTTTTGAGATACAGGGTATCAAAGTTGAACATACACATAAGATTTTTTTTTCCACCCTGTATAGCTTTTCCTAATGGCAAAATGTATTCTGCTATGTGACTGAAACGGTGCAAAAATTTCAAAATGTTACATGCTGTGGTTATCCAGTAATAGCTGTCCTGATTGGAGTACTCAAGCTTAGCATTTACATCAAAATACGAAGTTTCATCTCGTTTTTTCGTTCTTTCTCGAAAACGGAGCGTTCAATAAAGAAATTATATATTTTTTATACTTCAGTCTGAAATTAAAAGTTGTTTATTAATTTTCCAACTGTGTAACAAAATTATATTGTATTCATGACAACATTGACAACATCACCAAATGTGTGAATAAAGGTAATAATAGTTTTTAGGGGATTTTTAGGGCAATGAAAAAAAAAATTTTTCGACCTGTTTGAGCATGCTGCATTGCGTGAACCGCTAACTTTGGAAATACAAAGAGGAGGTTTTCTACTAAATCTAACATCGAAATCTATCTTTATGGGTCTGAATTAGTATCTATGAATTTTTTGGGACTCTTCAATCACGAAAACAATTTTTTCGACCTGTATTATAAACCTATACTGCATTGCATATGAACTGGCTAATTTTAAAAATCTAAAGGGAGAGTTCTCGACTGAATCTGACATCGAATTATTTCTTCATGGATGAGAATTAGTGTCTATGATTTTTTTTGGTATTTTTAACTGGTGAAAAGAGGAATCCAGCGTACTAGTCAAACTTTAGTTTTTTATTCGTTCAAGGGTTGAATAAAACTGAAATGTAATTTTGGAATTAAATTTCTTTTCAACGTAAAAATTGCTCAAAATGTGTGTTGAGCAATTGATGGCAATTTTTTGCCACAACTGCCATCTCCTGTTGTATCTAGTGTTTTTAAAGGGCCGCAGAAAGAAATTTCCTATTTTTGCCGAATTCACAGTTCGAAACGAAGTGTTTTTGCAAACTGGTGATGATGCCTTATATCACTGAAAATCTAAATTTCAACGAAAATAGGTTGAAATTATATTATACTTTGAAATTTATATTTTAATTTCATGCAACCCCCAAACGTACTGCAAACTGAAATTTTATCAGTACGCTAGATTCCGCTTTAAACCAGCTTCCCAATGAGTGTGAACTGTGGGGGTTGATTCCAGCAACCCCTGAAGGGTTGTTATCTTCATATTGCACGCAAAATGTAGGTAAATACATTAAATCGTTGGCTTGTCTCGCGAATTTTCAGAAAATCGAAAAAATATATAATCTCGTTATTGAACCACCATACTAACTGTATCAAGTGGGGACCAGCCCAATATTTCTATAGGCACAAACCTACAGGATCCGGCTCGAAGGACCATATGTTGGTTTTGCCTACCGAAATATCCCATTTCATACAGTTCAATAAAGAAATTATATATTTTTTATGCTCAAGTTTTTGTCATTGACAGTTGTTTATCAAATTCTCAATTGTATAACAAAATTATGTTGTATGCATGACAACATGGACAACATCACCAATAATGTGTACAATGTGTAAATAAATGGTGAACAATAATAGTTATAAATAATTATACAATATGAATATAAATTAATAGCCATTATATGATCGTTGCAGACTCTTTTCTAGAACCAATAGGTAAATAATAAAATCATAACATTTATTTCCAAACTAATAACTATAATTCAACATACTCCAACATCTCTAGGTCATGACTTGCCTGTACTTTTGATGCCTTTTGATTTAAGTCAGTTGAAATCGAATGTCAAACCTACTGCCTACTGCATATATTGCTTGAACTTATTTAATATTATAGAAATTTTCTTTCGTGCGCTTCAAAAGATAAAAAAAAATACTCACAGTTTTCGAGGGCTGTATGAACCCCCCTATCCTCCCCGACAACTCCACATCATTACTCTCCAACACCTCCTCCACGTTCTTATACAAAATCAAGTCGTCGCTGCTGGAAGTTTTCGACAAAATCGGTTGCGGGTTCGCTTCCCGTCTCGTCCTCGTTTCCCTCATCTCGACAGTTTCGACAACCGGCGAAGAAAACGAAGGCTTTTTCATCTGCGGAGACGTGGCAACGTCGGAGGGAGGCAACTCGGCGACGTTGCCGGATGTGCGAGTCGGCTGGATTGAGTGGTTGTCTTCTTCATCGAGGAGGTGGCCAGCGGAATTCGGGGAGATGAAGGAGTTCGAGTAGTGGTCTTCTATTGCTGCAATGAGAAAATTGAAAATTTAAGTTGTCACCATTTAAAAAAAAACATTGGATTTTTGCCGCTCTCGGCAGGGATTTCTTGTGCACTTCTCTAATTAATTATTTTTTCAGCTGGTGTGAAAATTAAGAATATACTCTGAACATGAACATGGACTAGTTTCATTTCCTCTGAGCAAACATAAATTCAAGTTATCACTCAGGAATCCTACGTCTTTTCAAGCGGATAATAAGAATTCGAGAAAAATCCCAATCCTTTCCAATCCCAAGTACACAAGAAGATTTCTTCTTCTTCGAAGCACTGGTGGGCGGGTGAACCCCCTGCACGTGGGCCTCCTTATTCGGGCCCATTGTGCGCCCACATGTTACGACATTCAGCTGGGTATGCCGACTGCCTTGGAGAAGTTCAGCAGCTGCCTACCTAAGATATGTTACCAGATCTAGTAACCTAACCTAAGATATGTTACCAGATCTAGTAACCTAACCTACCTAAGATATGTTACCAGATCTAGTAACCTAACCTAAGATATGTTACCAGATCTAGTAACCCAACCTAAGATATGTTACCAGATCTAGTAACCCAACCTAAGATATGTTACCAGATCTAGTAACCCAACCTAAGATATGTTACCAGATCTAGTAACCCAACCTCAGATATGTTACCAGATCTGGTAACCCAACCTAAGATATGTTACCAGATCTAGTAACCTAACCTACCTAAGATATGTTACCAGATCTAGTAACCTAACCTAAGATATGTTACCAGATCTAGTAACCTAACCTACCTAAGATATGTTACCAGATCTAGTAACCTAACCTAAGATATGTTACCAGATCTAGTAACTCAACCTAAGATATGTTACCAGATATAGTAACCCAACCTAAGATATGTTACCAGATCTAGTAACCCAACCTCAGATATGTTACCAGATCTGGTAACCCAACCTAAGATATGTTACCAGATCTAGTAACCTAACCTAAGATATGTTACCAGATCTAGTAACCCAACCTAAGATATGTTACCAGATCTAGTAACCCAACCTAAGATATGTTACCAGATATAGTAACCCAACCTCAGATATGGTACCAGATCTGGTAACCCAACCTAAGATATGTTACCAGATCTAGTAACCCAACCTAAGATATGTTACCAGATCTAGTAACCCAACCTCAGATATGTTACCAGATCTGGTAACCCAACCTAAGGTATGTTACTAGATCTAGTAACGCTCTAACCTAAGATATGTTACCAGATCTAGTAAACCAACCTAAATGTATTCAAGAAACGAAAAAGTCGATATGTTGTTAATATGCAATTTCAATCAACACACAAATGAAGAAGAAAAATTATTGATGCAATCGATTAACTGTCAAACACATAAAACATTTTGTGTAGGTACACCGCCTACTAAGTGAAATAATTATGAAAAAATAGACTGTAGCCCTGTGGATCATCGTATAAGAGGAACAATTTTAGTTTTATTATTCCAAATGGGAAGATCATGTGATAGGTACATGGCGAAAATAAAAGACAGATAGTTTCTGTACGAGTAGCTGAATTCGAAAAAATATGTTCCTATCTTAGATTCCTCAATATCATGAGTTATTTTCGAAGGTTTTCATCTTGACTCAAACAAGCTATTGACAATCTGCAGACATTGATGAGAATATCGAAACATTTTGAATAATATCGGTTTACTAATGATATTTGAATTTCAAAGCCACCAAGTGTCGATATACCATGGAATTCATGTTACAGCCAACTTATTCTTTTTGAATAAAAAGCAATTCAACAGCGAATCAAGAAATAAATGCCGCTTTGTGATACATGGTTGGATAGAGAATTTTAAGGCGAAAAAGATAGACTGAAAAAAAGTTCAGGGTGACATTTAAAAAAAAAAGTTGGGGTCACTTCCGGTCAAACAGGTAGTCGAAAAAAATTGTCGTTAAGTTCGTAAAGTGCGCTACCATATATTATATACCCCCTGTGAATTTCAAAATTTTATCTCTTCAAATAAAAAAACTACAGGCTGCTACATGTCTCCTTTGTCACCCGGTATAGCATCTTCCTGTGTAGAAAACTCTTATATTTCGCGATATATCAGTTAGTTGAAAACACTGAAATCGATAGGAAAAGTACTACAAATTTTCATGTTTTTTTTCAAGGAGCTGCGCAAAAACCTGGCATAACGAAGGATCATGAATCCACCGAAGCCTGCACATAGAGCTGACTGAAGATATCTGCTGAGAGGATGAGTGCCACATCAAATAAGAATTGAAATCGATAGGTGCAAGTCTGAGAAATCCAAAGAAGAAAGTTCTTCAATCAATATTCATTTGCCATGTAAACTTCTATCAATATATATTATATAATGTATTATCTGAATCAGAAAATTTTATTTTTGACCTGAAACCGACCTGAATTCGAACGCCCCTCAGACGTCCTCAAAATGTCCCCAATTGGTCCAGATCAGACCCGAAACGGACCTAATTTACTAGATTTGGTAACATATCTTAGTTTACTAGATCTGGTAACATATCTTAGGTTAGGTTACTAGATCTGGTAACATATCTTAGGTTGGGTTACTAGATCTGGTAACATATCTTAGGTTGGGTTACCAGATCTGGTAACATATCTGAGGTTGGGTTACTAGATCTGGTAACATATCTTAGGTTGGGTTACCAGATCTGGTAACATATCTTAGGTTAGGTTACTAGATCTAGTAACATATCTTAGGTTAGGTTACTAGATCTAGTAACATATCTTAGGTTAGGTTACTAGATCTGGTAACATATCTTAGGTTGGGTTACTAGATCTGGTAACATATCTTAGGTTGGGTTACTAGATCTGGTAACATATCTTAGGTTGGGTTACCAGATCTGGTAACATATCTTAGGTTGGGTTACTAGATCTGGTAACATATCTTAGGTTGGGTTACTAGATCTGGTAACATATCTTAGGTTAGGTTACTAGATCTAGTAACATATCTTAGGTTAGGTTACTAGATCTGGTAACATATCTTAGGTTGGGTTACTAGATCTGGTAACATATCTTAGGTTGGGTTACTAGATTTGGTAACATATCTTAGATTCATTATTCCAAATTTTTTCTCTCCTCGTTTCTATAAAATAAAAATATGAATATTATTTCAATATTGATTTTTCTCTTCTGGTTGTTATCTTCTTTTCCAATGATTTTAATATTATTCCACTCTGCCATATGTTGTCCGTCTTCGATTTATCGATGTTTCTTCTCTTTATATTGTACTTATGTTTCTTCGTCCTTACTGAAAGAGGTCTCTTGGATCTGTATAAAACTTTCCACAAACACAAGGTCTACTGTAAATACAATTTTTTTGACGTTTGTTCTCAATTTTTCGGCTTTGTTCGAGTTGGAATTGATCTCAATGTATTATATTTGTCGTTATTGATGGTTGATTTTGTTGTGGTTGACCCTGTTTGTTTTCAATTTGATGAATCGAAAAAATTCTTTGGATAGGAATTGAGTTGGAGAACATTTTTAATGTGGTAGACTTCGTTATTGAAAATTAGTTGGTCAGATGATATTGATTTGGCTCTATCATGGAGTGATCTGATCATTCCTTTCTTAATACTTTTCTGATGATTTGATTGAAAGTTCAAGTATCTGTTAGTATGGGTCTTTTTACGATATACACTCGTTACAAAGATGTTATTTGATTTTTCAATATGAACATCTAGAAACGGTAATTGATTATTAGATTCAATTTCCAAAGTGAACTTTATTGTAGGTTCGGCATTGTTCGCATAATCCTGAAAATTATTTAGCTCCATAATGTTATGAGGCCAAATTATGAAAATATCATCTACGTATCGCCACCATGTTTTAGGTTGTTTTTGGTAATTTTTGACGATGTTGTCTTTAATATTCTCCATGAATATATTGCTTAAAATTGGCGATCCCATGGCCATTCCCAAGTTTTGTTGATGAAACTCATCACCCAATTGAAAATATGTTGTGTTTAGACACAATTCCAAAAATTCCATTATTCCTTCGATACTTAGATTAGTTCATTCAGTGAGATTTTCATCGTCTTCTAATTTATGTTTCACTATTTGTAAAGTTTTATCTATTGGAACATTTGTGAACAAACTTCCTACATCAAAACTAACAAGAGTATCATTTATATCAATAAGAGTGATGTCATTAAGCTTTTCATTAAACGCAGTGACATTTTGGGGCAAATCATCTGATTTGTCCTTACTACACGTATATTGATTAGTTTTGATCTTCTCCTGAATATGCTAAAACAGTGTGTAGTGTATTATCGTGCCAAAGGTTCCAGTCTTCGATATAACATAGTATCAATGTCCAAATAAATCATCTGATGGGTTGAAAATGACTGGTAATGACATTTTAGATAAAATCGTGCAGAAGAGTAGGTAACTTTTCAGCACTAGTTCGGATTTTTATATTGTTGAAAATTAGGATATTTAGGACTAGCTGTGACTAGACAAAACCCGCGCGGTGACAGCATATATCAACAGCTTTGAAAATGGTTAACGGTTATAGAACAAAAAATCGAGGGAAACCCCAAAAAACTATTGATACTGCTTCTGCAGTGATTCTTAATTTGGTACCAGTGAGATCTGGAAATCTGTATAATGCATCTTATACTCGCTTCAGAGATGCGGGTGTTCCCAAAAGAAAGCGCAGAGTTATGCGGAAAATGTAGAGTTGGTATTAACTCCCTAGGGAGAAAATATGCCACATTAACTTTCAAGGAAATAATACGAGACTTCTGCCCCTGACTTTCTACTAATCTACTCCCGCCGACATAAAATTGTATTTTCCACTCTTTCGGCATAGACTACAGAAGATAAACTATTCAGTAATCTTTGCTTTCGGCTTACTAAAGTATTCTATTTTTATTAGATTCAATACTTGCGCACCAACCCTAGATACTACCCATAAATCGAGAAACATTAAACGATACACACTGGAGAGAAACCTTTCGAATGTCGTGCGACATTACACAATGCATACTGGAGAGAAACCAATCGAGACAATTATGACTGATTCGAAAGACATTTAGAAAGGTTGTATTCATGTACGAAATAAAAATAGTAAATAGGGTCGGTATCGCTATAATTATGACATGAAAATGTGTCCTATTTGTGGATTTTCAACAGCACATCGACGGTAGGACAGAACATCGAACGATCGGCGCCATCTGGCGGATCGACAGATACTCGAATAAATTCAACGATTTCACAAAATATTTTATCGAAGCGGAAAAAATTAATCATTTACTGATGAGGGCCTTTCTGGCCATCAGCCCGAAACCTGTGTGCAGGCGGTTGAGTGTATCTAACATAATAAGAGCAACACATAATATAAGTAAGTATATAACAAATTGGAAAATTGGGAATGTGTTCGACACAAATGCCTTAAATGATAATAATATTAATAAAAATAATAATAATAATAATTTATTTTTCTTTTGAGAATACAAGTATGAATAGTTCAATGTAAAAGTCAAAAGACTCATGAGGTGAATCATCTTAGTTTACGTTTGAACAAGTTGATGGGTAAAGTATATATGCCTATTGGTGTAATAATTTGACATGTGTACTTCATTGAACTCAATGTAAATAGTTTATTGGTGTATATACTCATATACATAGGCTTCCTTGAATTTGTAGGCAATATATTTCTTTCAAGTTGTTTAAGAAATTCGACACTCCTTAATCACGATTTTGGTAACGGTACGCTAACGGTAGGTTACCTAGGTACCCACAAAATGGGCATTATATCTGGTTTCATATGTGGAATTTCAAAACACGACATGCATACATAAATAAATGTAACCTCCATTAAGCTAGCAGAACCACGTTGGATTTTTCATATTTTTCTTCGTCCATAAGAGAAAAAGAAGCTAAAGAAATCAACAAATGTAATATCCAATTAGGTTAATTGAAGATCAACAGTTGAATCAGAATTAATCAATATTGACAGGAGAACTGACACTGTGGTATTGAGAGTTGAATTATTGATACAAAATATTTCTTCAGTTCACTCTTGAATTTTGTGTGGTTTGATGTAATGCTTTTTTTCTCACCAAGCGGCAAGAAAAATGGCTGAATGCCTATAGTAAAACAAATAACAATTTGCCAAAATGTGTTTTCAAAAATGGTTCTGCTAGCTTAATGGAGGTGGGTATTGAATAGGTAAAAAATATGGAGTGGGAACGTGATGAAATAGGTTTCATATAATGTTCCTTTTAAGGAAAAATATTATGAAACCGCTATTGTTAAGGATAGTTCTGATACTGGTGATATTCATCACTTGATCATGATCTTTTGCCAGTTGAGAAACCCGCGGTATATTGTTATTGAAAGTTCTTAGAGTTGCATTTATATATATATCACACAATTTTCACTATTGTGAATATTTATTTATTCAGTTTACGACAAAAATAGTACCCTCATGGTCTAGTTTCAATCATTATGTATGCATCTTGCAATATTGAATTGCCACTTATTTATACATAGGTATTGTGTACATCCTTTTATTTCAATATCAAAAACTGATACAGATTTCAAAGAAATAAGTGAAGGTTGAAGAGAACGCCTCCATTTTCAAATTGATTCTTCTTCTCTCTTCGCTATAGTATATTATACAAAGAGATATCTCTATATTCTGAAAACGAAAGTTTCGATTTGTCATCACCCATCGACCATCGACATATTGTTTTGTTCTTTCGCCTGAGTCGTAACCGGAATAAGTAATTTCTTTAATTTTGCGCAACATGGTGTCGTACCCACATTTCGATTAATTAGTGAATCATATTCAATAATATCCGGCACACACGTAAAACCCATATTACATAATACAAGCCGTCGAAAAAAATCGATTCCCAATAATACAACAAAACCCAAAATTCATTCTTTGACTCTGTTGAGATTTTGAGAAAGCTGACTGCCGATCTCGCTGCCATTTTAGTTTTTTTATATCCTGTACCCATATTGAGCTATGGCATATTTTTATTACTGACTAATAAGTATAATTCTCAACTCTCTCCTGGATATTTCATGTCAACGACATGAGGAATGCACGTCTTCATTCATATGCAATTGTCTTGAAAAGCTTTCTCAATTGTAAATTGTAATTTTCATGTGCAGCCACTCGGAGCCATTGTTATAATTATTGTTATACAAAAAATTGTAGAGACAACGAATTGGACAATTTTTGTGATTCGGGTAAAAATATTTTGTCACTATAGTAGAAATAGAGTGAACCACTCTCGGAACCACTCATTTATTGTCTCTGTGTCTTTCCATACTTTTTTTTAGACAGTTATTGTAGAATGATTTTTCTCCACGTTGAAAAAGTATAGCAACTCAGAACATTTAAGAGACCGACCTACTATGAATTCTTTTCTAGAAGAAACTATGATGTTTTTTTCTGTTAACAGGTAGGGTAGGCACCTTTTGATCTACATTCTTTTTCAATTTAACATGGTCTTTAACGGGGGACCTTTTCCATAACAATATACGAGGCAGGATTGGAAAAACCCTTATTTTCGTTTTCAAGGTCTATACAGTCTGTCCAAGATAAGGTTGCACAGCATGGGGATCTCGGAAACAGTAGGAGATACGAAGTCGGTTAAATGGGGAAAATGTTGCGCATTCGGAGGATCATACCAACAGCCTTCGAAAATTTTCAAATTTTTTTTTTAGTTTTTCAGTTATTTCGAAAATAGTGAATTTTTGGAATCTCTATTTTATTTTTTTTCTCCGTTATTATTAGAGATACAGGAAAACTGAAAATACTTTTCCATAGCAACTTTTGATGACGTTTAACGTGGTGATACCGATTTTTCTATGCAACGTTTCGTATTCGTAGAACCATCATCAACTTTTGTTTTTTAAATACGGCCCTGATAATTCTTTCACAGATTCTGAAAGCTTTTCTTATTCTGAATTCAACTATGTATTATACAGGGTGGTTTGAATGTGTTTCGAACTATTTTTAGCCATCATCAATGTTTTTTTCGAAATTCCAAAGGAAAAATGCCATCAGTTCCACTTATTTCTGATTATTCAGTGTCAAACATTGATGAACTAGTTATTCAATACTGAAAAGTGAAAAAAAAATCCACTAAATTATTCTATGCAGCGCTTCGAATTGTTTATGAATTGTATTCATATTTTAATCCGAAGGAGCTTTTGCTCGAGCTTTTGTCATAATTAAATTTTTCGAACTAATTATTCCTACAAGTCTATCAATCGGAACTAGTTGATGAGGTATTAGTTTGTTGGCTAATTTTCCTTCAAAATAAGTGGAAATGATGGCATTTTTCCTTTGGAATTTCGAAAAAAAAACATTGAATATGGCTAAAAATAGTTCGAAACACATTCAAACCACCTTGTATAATACATGGTTGAATTCAGAATAGAAAAAGCTTTCAGAATCTGTGAAAGAATTATCAGGACCGTATTTGAAAAACAAAAGTTGGTGATGGTTCTACGAATACGAAACGTCGCATAGAAAAATCGGTATCACCACGTTAAACGTCATCAAAAGTTGGTATGAAAAAGTATTTTCAGTTTTCCTGTATCTCTAATAATAACGGAGAAAAAAAATAAAATAGAGATTCGAAAAATTCACTTTTTTCGATATAACTGGAAAACTTAAAACAATTTTGAAAATTTTCGAAGGCTGTTGGTATGAGCCTCCGAATGTGCAACTTTTTCCCCATTTAACCGACTTCGTTTCTCCTACCGTTTCCGAGATCCCCATGCTGTGCAACCTTATCTTGGACAGACTGTATATCCCATCAGAGCAGCCATAAAAATTCTAAATCATCTACCTACTTATTTTCTATTACACTCCTAATGATTCTCGTATAGTCCTTACCGTGTGTTCCGAAAACAAAAACAATCAAAATCCCAACAGAGAGAAAAGTCTTTGGAACCCAATTGGAACCAGTAGGAGCCATTATCGAGTACATCCACACACACACACACAGGTCAATCACTCGATATTCAACATCTAGCCAGTTATTGGGGCTGGTTCCTGAAGAAAAAAAACGCGAAAACCACCAACTGTTCACGAAAAAACCAACATCCTAGAGGTTTCCTTTTTTTCTCACTGTGCAGACATGGCAACGGATGGTGAAGACACCGCGGTCAAGATCAAGGTAGCCAGGTAGCGTTTTTTTGTTCCTACAACAGTACGAATAACTGTTGATTAAACTATCAACTATTAATTACGTTAACAAGATTTATCGAAGCGCGATTTTTCCGATTTACAGTATTCCACGGAGAATTTAGGTCACAGACGAGTCCGAACAAAATCACAATATTTTCTATTGTCGCGCCACACTCGAAGTTTTTCACATTTCCAACAGCCACATCTGAGGTTACATTTTTCGTTGGTGGTTCCGGAAACTGATTGTCGGTTGTTTTTCTTGGTTTTTCGATGATGATGACGGCGTATCGAGGTGTGCGTAGGTACCTTCTGATGGTGCAGACTGGCCGACTAACGGAACCGTGAGGACGTTCGAAGAACCACCTGAGTGTACTAACTTGTGACTGGTTGGGAGAGAGTAGAACCAGTACCATCAGTACGATGTGGCACTTGGCAGTGCGTGATTTTTTAAAGAAACCCTAGAAATCATTCTGTCATTGTGGGTTTGTCTCTAATAGGTTGATTGTTATTGTTTAGTTTTATGAGCAGGATAAGGGTTTTATAGAAGTTGAAGAAAATTAAGTAACAGTTGTTTCAATAAATCTAGATTTTCTCTTTGTTATATTAGGTATAAAAAATGTAGTTTGACTTAAAAAAATTGAGTAAGGTTGGATATAAATCAATTTAGATAGTTTTGTTTCTATTATAATGCAGGTGAAAATTCCGAAGTTCGTTCTACTTCTTTTTTATTCGAATAAATATTCTTCACAACTTCATTCGAGTTTTTTAGTAAGAATAATATATTTCATGTGTACATGAATGAGTTGATTCAATGAAAACAATTATTATTATATTGTTATAAATACCGAAGAAAATAGAACCAAATGAACAATTACCCTCTTCATTTTTTTCTTCAAATGAATCACGTGAGACAAAATTTCAAGAAAAAAAAACAAAGAAAAAAATGAAGAATATAAAAAGGAAATAATATGAGCATTGAAACTGATGAAATTCAAATTACCCCTTATTATTCTCAGTTCAAATAAAACAATGCGTTTCAAAACTACTGTGCATTGTGTACTCAAAAATATTCAGTATGAACAAGTTTATAGTACAACTACCTACAACAATGTAAAAAGGAGATTATTGAAAAAAATTAAAGAAAAAATATAGATCAAGGTATCTATTGTAGAAGACAACAAAAGAAACAGAAAAAAAAAGAGGAGTGCATGAAGAATAGAAAATTAAATATTTTATTCAAATGAACAGTAGTATGGATGGACGAAAAATACAAAAGAAAATGATAAATGAAAACACTAACCATTGCAGAAAGGACAACAAAACAATAAGAATAAATAGAAAACAATAAATAGGGCAGAAAATAATGACGGCAGGAGAGAGGATTGAGGAATAAACTATTATATCATCTGTCAAATCTAAAATAATATTTTTATTATTTATTGTTCCAATATTGTTCACACGTTAAAAGGTAAGGCCCCCGTCATTCCTTGCTCGCACAAGACTTTCGAAGACTTTTGAGGGTTGCTCGTAAGGGGGCAACCGAGTGACGGATAGAACAAATTTTAGAACAAATAAAACAATAATGATTGATGAATTCACTTTACTGTTTACAGAAGACAAAAATTTACGAAAAATGCAAACAAAAAAAGAAGGAAAAAAACTAATATACCTCAGTAGACGATGAAATAAATAGAAGACGAAAATATGACGTAAAGAAACATATAGGTAGGTGTCTACTTATTTTCGACTGGATGAATATTAATTATCCTGCACTTATTAATTTTTGTGGAACAATAATGATTGTGGATCTGAATACTCTACGAAGGCCTGGAAGGGACACATAAAATAAAAAAAATAAAAACTCTTCAAAATTCTGTGTTATAACTCGGAATATTGGATGTAAAATTCCGAGTTATAACTCAGAATTTTGAAGGAGTTTTTATTTTTTTTATTTTATGTGTCCCTTCCAGGCCTTCGTAGAATACTCCACTCTCTCCTACCTGAAATCTAAGAAATTCTTTATGGACCGCTTCACAAAACTCTGCTTTCCCATTCCAAAAGGATCAAAGGAGAGGCATCATGAGACACAAGCGTCTCTTTTATAATAAGACTGTACCTACCTGTAAGAAAGCAAATTAATTGCATTCCTCACCTATTTCCCATAATTATTTTATCATTCTACTCATATTGGCCCCGTTTTGTCTCAAAATGCAACATGACATAAGTAAATAAACATGCGAATCTATACAGAGTGATTCATTAAGAATGGGAAATCTCTGAACTACAGATAGTAAACACAAAAATAATGAGATTTAGCCCAATATGCCTGATTTATTTATTAATTTATTCATTTATTTATTTAATATTAATACATCCAGCAGGCTTACGCCCATTTACAGGTGTATGTAATAATACATGGTTATTAGTTGGATCGCTAAAAATATATACCTATATCTATACATAACTCGAAAAGAATATGAACTAAGATATGTGAAACTAGGATATGTGAGACTGATGAGAATGTTGCTGGTTTAGGAGATACAGGGTGTTCTAGGGGAAGATTTTATTTCAAAATTTCACAATAACTTTGTTAGTTTTAACAGCATGAACATCAAAACTTGTAATTCTAGGTTTTCTGACATAAGGAATATGATTTTGCGACTTATTTTGTGATTGCTCATAGAAGGCGTTAGTGGCATTCTGTTACTTCGAAAATTTACATCATATCTTCTATGTCAATTCATTGATGATCAAAATAAGTTGAAAATCTGAAAGCTCGTTCAATTTCACATGAAAAATTTACTCTTTATCAAATTGTCTAACCTCAACGGTTTTTGTGTTATTCGCTCTTGAAGAGATTTATGTTCCAATTATAACATTTCAAAAATTTAATTTATTAAATTGAGAATTGGAAATCCCTGAGACGATATTATTTCAAAATGTTTTCTCCTTAACCACCCTGTATCTCTTAAACCAGCAATATTTTTATGAGGCATGTTGGGCTAAATCTTTATATTTGGGTGTTTACTATTTGTAGTTCAGAGATTTCCCATTCTTTATTTAATAAATAAAATTATTAAAATGTCATAAGTGGAAAATGAATCTCTTCAAGAGCGAATAACACAAAAACTGTTGAAGCTAGACAGTTTGATAGAGAGTACATTTTTTATGAGAAATTGGACGAGCTTCCAGATTTTTCACTTATTTTGATCATCAATGAATTGACATAGAAGATACGATGTAAATTATCGAAGTAACACAGTGCCACTATCGCCCTCTATGAGCAATCACAAAATAAGTTACAAATTATTCATATTCGTCATGTCAGAAAACCTAGTAATACGAGATTTCATGTTCATGCTGTAAAAACTAACAAAGTGATTGTGAAATTTTGAAATGAAATCCTTACCTAGAACACAACCAGCAACAAAATCTCATTATTTTTGTGTTTACTATCTCTGTAGAGATTTCCCATTCTTAATTAATGAATCACCCTGTATAATACTTATACTTATTGCAAGCCAAAGGTTACAAGATAAAAAGAAAATATAGATGCCCATACATAATAATAATGAGCTTACTAGGTAAAAAAATATAATAGGTAGGTATTTTATTTTCTATATGCTTCTGTCGTTTTTGATATTGCAAATATACCTATATACCTATAGGTATTAGAAAATGCTTTCGGCTGTCTATAGATTTTTTTTCAGTGAAATCCTGTAAATGCAGATATATGCTCGGGATATAACTCTGTAATTCAGTCCATATTCGTTTTCGGATCATGTTTTCAACAATATCGGACTCTCTCTAGAGTCTAGATGTATCATGTATCTTTTGGATCACACGAAAAATAATCCTCAATTAGTATTTCCATTATACACTAGCAATTCTATATAACTAGTTCTAAAAACTACTGCGATTTCCATACGGCATACCTTTTCCAAATTTTCGTGAAACATTTGAGACTTGACCCTTCCCCTCCTTCGATAAGTTGGTTGTGTGTTGGAAACATGCAGGGAATCAGGCACACACTAATGCATCGATCGTGATTATAGTGTACGAAAACGCTCTGAGATGGCGGTACATACAACTTATCAACGCGAGTAGCCTGTGAGATTTTAAATACTGAAATCATACATATAATTGTTACTCTGGTTTCTCTTCATTGCGAATAAATCTTTCGCCTTTTACTAAAGATTTCCGTGGAGAGGAACAACACAAATGAGTCTATACTCAATTTTTTGAGGTGCCCACTTGTGGGCCCATAACGAAATTCAAACATAAAATCCTTCAAACATCTCAACAGATGTACATAATTGTTTATTCATCTCTTACATTTCATTTACGATAAGATACTGTGCCTACGATACGAATCGGCTAATTTTATGTTCTGCAGTGTGGCATCGAACTTTTTCACCATAAACATGGCGCCGACAAATTATGCACATCCAATTTGGGAAAATACGAATTGTATACTGCACCATTGTCGATCTAAATGAAAAACCTAGTAGGCGACCTAGTGCGAGGAGGTATCTTGCCTACTAACTACCTAACTAGGTTGTCATCTATATAGAACGACAATGACTACATCAATGATTCCGAGCAATTATTGTTCGAAAAAAAGTAAAGTTTGTCCTACTGTTTTGCCACGAACTTTTCACCATAAACATGACGCCGACAAATTATACACATCGAATTTGGGAATATACAAATTGTATACACCAACGATTCCGAGAATTTTTTTTTTCGAGAAAAAAGTGAATATCTGTGATTCTATTCAGAAATTCGATAAACAATGCACCTGGAAACCTGAACCATCCTGAACCTAGCTATCATTCATTGATTATGATATTGAATGGCATCTGCCATTTGCATAAATTCTAACAAGTGAAACAGGTCATTGGCAGTGGCTTATTTTTGGCTTCATCAGGAATTACTAGTATTAGTTTTATTTTTCAACAAATGATGAACCAAATTGATATTCATTCAATAACGAAAATCCGAAAATAGATACATACAATTCTACACAGAACAGAGATTATATGTTGTTGGGAATACTTCCTCAGGCAATGAATTCCAGAGCCTCAAGAAAACTATGAAAATGAGATAAGATGTCAATATTACAGGAGTAGATATTTCTTGAATTCCTTTTTGAATTTTTCAATCCTATATTTTTTACCAATATCTTCATTTTCTTGACAGAAAAATGATCTGCTTGTCAAGTTGTAAACCGATACAGATGTGAAACAGTATATGAAAGCGCGAACTTCAATAATTTGAGTTGAAGTCCAAAACCAAACTTAAACCTTACCTCTATTTGATTATTTTCTTTCCTCCTCTTCCCTTCATGACCGTATCACAATATATCCTGAGAGCATCATTTTCCAGAGGAATAATTATTGTATAGATTTGATGACTTCCTAGTAATTTTGTTCGTAGAAACTGATGACACGTTGACTTCGGAATGGGTACCATGTTTGATCGATTGCACCATTGCACTGATGAACGATATGTATATAGCGAGCTACAAAAAATAACGTATTTTGCAACTGGTATAACAACTAAAACCAGAAACTCAGAACCAGTACCCTGTTCGTTTGGGTTTGCTCTTCCTGCTAAACTTGATTTTTTTCTATGACTTTATTTGTTTACATTATACCATGTACAGAGGTCTATGGGAACAAAATCAACTTTAGCAAGTTCAGCAACACAAACTATAGTGATGGGCGAATTCGAATGAAAAATAATAGTAGTTTGAAAAACTAACGAAACACCATTTTATATTGATAGCATGATAGCTAAACTAAAAAGAAGTGTAGGAAATAAAATAATAAAATTGTCCATTATTCCAATTTTTTTGGGATTGTCTCTCCTCGTTTCTATAAAATAAAAAGATGAATATTATTTCGATATACGTGTAGTAAGGACAAGTCAGATGATTTTCCCCAAAATGTCACTGCGTTCAAAGAATTTTTATATCAGAGAGCCTAAAAGAAAAATTCACAAGCTTGTCAGTGACAATTTGTATTGAAAAAAGTTTGGAGAAGAGAAATAAAGGTATATAGAAAGAATATCAAATTTTCACTTAAATTTCAAAAAATTGCGAATTTAGTGGTTGTTTAGTAATATACGTAACCGCGAAGTCGAATGGAAGATAAAAGGACTTGCACTCGGAGACGATATTATTGACTCATTTTTTGGAGCTATAGCACAACGAAAGCTATCGACAGTGTATGTGATATATATCCGGGAAAAAAGTAATTTATAAAAAGTGAAATTTTATAACCTGCCAACAGACATGAAATGCCAAACTTTTTTCCCGTCAGAAAAAATAACGTTTTTGCAAATGGTTGTAAGTGAAACCAGAAACCCAAAACGATCCCAAAATGCTATGCCTTCAACTCCTTCAACCATAAGAATGGCTAACTATGATGTATTTATTTTTGAATTACTTTCCACTGGCCACACGACCCAAGCATCTCCAAGGCTCGTCCTGCCACCCCAGGAAGACACCCCTGACGACGAGTGCCCCCCCTGTTTGCAAGTCTTCGGATGATAGTCCACCCCGCCTTGCAAGGGGCTTGGTGACTTTTGACCAATGTCGCCGTGTCACCGAACGCTGTTTTATTCCTTTCAGTATCGTAACTTGTAGAACATTATCGTGTTTCGCCAGTACCCCCGCAACCCCCTACGACTACGAGGAATAGGGTTCGGGATAGCAAACCGATAACCTTCAGAGAAGATACTTCGGACATGTGGTCAGCGGGGTCCAATAACTAATGGACGAAGATGTTAACTTTGGGAGCAGTATTTGTTGCCGTTGAGTCGTCGTCTGTCTGTTCCATGGTTGTGCTGCCCCCTATAGGCTGCTTTGATGAGTTCTTCGGCTGCAGCCAGATTATACCATATTGGGGTCATTTCTTGGTCAGTTGGTCCCTGACGTATCTCTGCTTGGTAGAGAGCTAAGTGGTTGCTGGGATATTTTCTGGATCATCGATTTCATCGAAAAATGTTCAGTTTTGTATTGCGCGACATCTTCAGTGCAATAGCTGAACTGTTTTGCCATGAACAGCGTTAACGATGCCTACTTTAGCTTCGTTTTCTATAGTAATCAAAGGAAATGATAGATGGCACGGCTCACGAAAAATAATAGGTATCTTCATAACCATACCACAGCAAATCTATACCACCTTGGGGTCATTTATTGGTTCCCTGACTGATCTCTGCTTGGTAAAGAGCCAAGTAGTTGCTGGGATATATTTTGGATCATCAAATTCATCTGAAATTAGTTTTGTATTGTGACATCTTCAGTGCAATAGCAGAACTGTTTCGCCATGAACAGCGTTAACGATTCCTACTATAGCTCCTTTTTCTATAATGATCAATGAAAATTATAGATTCACGGCTCACGAAAAATAATCGATACCTACTTTCATAATCATACCACAGCCACAGCCGTCTTCAACTATCCTGTGCCACAGCATATCCAGGCATATCTATACCACCTTGGGGTCATTTCTTGGTCACTTAGCCCTGACCAGGAAGAAATACTGTTTCGTCATGAACAGCGATGACGATGCCAGCTTAATTCTCTGATAATGGTTTGAAGACATATTCTGGTATTTTCGCTCGTAGAAACTGACGATACCATGTCTGTTTCACAGTGAACAATGAAGATAAAAGAAATACCATTCCCCTACTAGTTACATTTGATAATATTTTGTTTGAATTATTTTCCACTGGCCACACGACCCAAGCATTTCCTAGGCCCGGTCTGTCACCCCAGGAAGACACCCCTGACGACGAGTGCCCCCCCTGTTTGCAAGTCTTCGGACGTTAATCCACCCTGCCTTGCAAAGGGCTTGGTGACTTTTCAGTAGCCACCGAACTTTGTCTCGCACTATTTCCATTAGCATTTGCATCTTGCATCTTGCAGTTCGCCAGTACCCCCGCAACCCCCTACGACTACGGGAGATATTGTTCGGGTTGGCAAACCGATAGCCTACTAAGAAAATACTTCGGACATGTGGTCAGCGGGGTCCAATGACTAATGGACAAGGAAAACAACTGCTGGAGGAGTATTTGTTGCCGTTGAGTCACCGGCTGTCAGTTTCGTGGTAGTGTTGCCATCTATCGACTGGTTTGATGAATGTTTTGGATGAAGCCTGATCATACTACCTTGAGGTCATTTCTTGGTCACTTTATCCCTGACTTATCTCTGCTTGGTGCAGAGCTGTGGTTGCTCTGATATTTTCTGGATCATCAAATTCAACAAGAAATGATCTGTTTTGTGTTGCGACATCTCCAATGCAAAAGCTGAACTGTTTCATGAACCGCAGCGTTAAAGATGCCTATTCGGTTTTTTATAGTAATCGATGAAACTGACAGATGGCACAACTATAAACGCCAAGCAAGGTTGGTAGAACTGATTATTTTGTTGGTTTTTATCATAGACCTATTATCCCATAGGTCTATGGTTTTCATGGTATGCATTTCCCATTCTGGCATCTGGAAAAATGTTCTACTTCGACCTTTATGAGACCTATACACAGAATGTATCATTACGAAATGGAAATATTTCAACTATAAAAAATCCTGAAATCAAAATATGAAGATTCTCCTGTTTGAAATAGAGGGTTTCATTTGAAAATCTGAAAAATATGTGTGCCTATATAGTATCATTGTAGATAACGCTACCAAATTATGTAAAATGTACGTTTCTGGCTACTACCAGAGGCGTACGACGGGCGAGTAACTGGTTGATCCTTCCCAAATTCTACGCCACTGTCGAAATTGCCTTTTCGATTCTCTCATACTTATTCCTACGTGAATATCGTAATCTTTCTTCATAGCGATACAGTCATTATTTTTCGAGATATTTCGAGTTAAACTATAGATGCACAATTATTCTGATTTGGATCTGGATTAATTATGTCGATATTTTGGATCAATGGATTGCATTCATTTATTGATTGAATTGTCAATACATTGAATCCATCCATCCATTGTATAATGAATTGATGACTTTTTTCTAGTATTTTCGCTCGTGGAAAATGAAGACTTGTTAATTTTGGGCATTGCCAGAGATCAGTCACCCACTGATCTCTGGCACTGGTGACCATCAATGAAGAGCCACAAATAATAACGTATTCTGCAACTGGTTACAATACCAGAATGTTTTCCTTTCTCCACATCTTCCAACTTTGATATAACAGAAAATTTGTTTCCCCGAAATTACATAGAAAGATTTCAACCACAGATTTTCGGAACAAAAACAGTGAAAAAAAAAGTTTATATAAACATTCATTTTACTTGATTATTTGGGATTTGGTGGTTCAGAATTACGATTTTTGACCACCCTGTATCTATTTCAATTAAATATCAATTGATAGTACATAAAAAGTTAAGATATTGGGACATGGAAACCGTTTTGACCAATAATGAATAGAAGGCGGTTTGTCATTAAAAATTAGAAATCCGTTTTTTCACGCCATCTTGTAGCCAAAGGTCCATCCTTTCTGTTGGGTTATTCGTTTTTGTGGAGTTATAAATTTTTAATTCCATACCTATATAATAAAATTCCAAATGATATTATAAAAACAAAATACTACAATCCTATACAATAAAAATAAAAAAACTGGATATTAAACTCCCCTAAAAATTATTTTATTTCTTCAATTAACATTCAATAATATCATTAGACAAATTTTAATAATAATTGTGAATAAGTATGTATGAATATAAATAATTATGCGTATTGAATGAAATGCTCAGTACACTATATGTATATTATATGAATTAAATACTTGTCTCATTTCTTAATGAGACAATTTTTCCCTTATGATAATTTGATATTGTTAAATATTTATTGACCTATGTACATTTATTTATTTTTTTTATCCTTACTACAAGGTAAACTTCGTAAGGTTTTTTCCAGTTTATTCAAATTACCTATCTGTTTATTCCAATGTATATTTTGTAAACGTTTTTGAATAAACTTATATTATGATTATTATTATTATTTAAAGATATTGAAGTATTGGGCAACAACGCGGTAACGGTACAACACAAGATGGGGGAATGTTGATATGATATTGATAGGCATCTCACAGGAAGCAAGTCAATATTTTCGATATCGTTTTATTATTATATCATATTCTGCAGTTAATGAATATTATAGCAGCCTGCCTCATGTAGAAAAAGTAGGAAAGTCGCGACCACTGCCAGAGGAAAGTGCTGTGACAAAAATGATAACTGAAATATTAGAATAATATTAAATATATGAGTCTATCGACACTCCTCAGATTAATCATTTTATTTATTTTCGCTATTACAGTTTTCAGACTGCCATAACGCCCTCTTGCTTTTTTATTCCTACAAAATTTTGAAGAACGCTTCATTTAAAAAAATCCACAATAATTATGAATTATGCTTGAAAAAATCACATAGCAGAATGCATAGCTACAAAATTCGAGCTCATAGTGCTCATACACTTTAAAACGCTCTCGATCCTGCAAAGTAGCTGATATTGAAGACGGCTGTGGAAAACCCCAAAAATTCTCCCATGTTTGCACAATCACAATCATGTGTCGTTTTATGAAACTCAATTTATATTCAATAAACTTTCCACTGGCCACACGTCCCAAGCTTCTTCAAGGCTCGGCCTGTCAACCCAGGAAGACACCCCTGACAACGAGTACTCCCAGTTTGCAAGACTTGGGATGAAGCTCATCCAGCCTGCCTTGCAAGGCTTGGTGAGCCTTTCTACGGGGGTCCTTAAGAACCTGCAGAACGGTGATCACCATATGATGCCCACCACCGAACGCATAAATTAATAAGTAACTCCCCGTAGAAAGTATCCATATTTTGCCAGTACCCCCGTGTACCTTTAATAAAGGGACAACGGGGGGTATTGTACTCGTACGGACAATTGTCCGTATTGAAGGAACATTCGGGATGACGTACCAAAAAACCCTAGTAGAAGAAAATTCGGACGTATGGTCGGTAGGGCCCAATAACTAATGGACAATTTAAAATGCTGTTGGAGGAGTATTTGTTGCCGTTGGGCCGTCGGCTGTCTGTTTCGTGGTTGTGCTGCCACCTATGGGCTGCTTTAATGAACTTTTCAGTTGAAGCCAGATTTCACCAGTGGCGGCTACTCAGAGGAGTCAACGGAGACTGAATCTCCTCACAAATTTTCATACATCGAATTGTTCAATGTACTAGTATAAAATATACACCGAAACAGGTAACTTACGTTCGTTTTATCGGTTTTATTATCTGATATCAAGTAGAATTTGAGAATTTGGCAGAAATGCTCCCTTTACTTAAAAGTATTCAGAATATAATACAAAATTGCGACTTCTTCTATTTCAATAAATGTACGAATTCTCTTTCAGAAACTCAATTATCAGAATTTTATTGAATATAAGTGATTGTTGTTATCTAATCCGATGGCCCTTCATTGTTCACGAAATTGTGTTGCGGAGCAACACCACGGCAGAGTGGTATTTTGCTAGACTATTTCACGTTCACCGGAGCATAAAAAGCATTTATTATAAATGATTATACTGTCTGTAGGTTAATCGAGGAGGTGGTACATTCATTTTACTTGGTTTTTTGGGATTTTCTCTCCTCGTTTCTATAAAATAAAAGTATTCGTATTATTTCAATATATTTGTAGAGGGACAAATCAGATGATTTGCCCCAAAATGTCACTGCGTTTAACAAATTTTTCTATCAGGGAATCTAAAAGAAAAATCCAGTAGCTTGTCAGTGACAATTTGTTTGAAAAAATTTTTGAAGGAAAGAAATATAGATATATTGAAAAAATATCGAATTTGTACTTATCTTTGGACGTTTCGGGACCGATTCTGCTCCCGTTCTCAACATGTAAATGCAAATTATTTTTCTTTGAAAGTTGTGCTGCGTATATAGTTTGACACTTTTCAGTGTCATATACTGATGTTGGCATATGAATGAGTGATTTTAGTCTACAAATGAGTTACAGGATGTTTTCATTAATTGATCTTGAATCTACCATTTTCATGTTCAGTTTTCAGTAGTGAATACCATGTTCTATCAATATCAACTGAACAGGAAGCAATGCTATTGTCTCCGTTTAGAAGAATGCAAGCGGATTCCTTTATTTTTCTTTTTTGTTTGTTATCTTCCTTTCCTATGATTTTGATATTATTCCATTCTAACTCAAACAAAGCCAAAAAATGAAGAACAATCATCAAAAAATTGTATTTATAGTATACCTTGTGTTTGTGGAAAGTATTATACAGGTGAAACGAAGAGACCTCTCTCAGTAAGGACAAAAGAACACAAGTACAATATCAAGAAAAGACATATCGATAAATCGAAGCTAACTGAACATATCCTCACTGAAGATGGACAACATATGGCACAGTGGAATAATATCAAAATCATAGGAAAGGAAGATAACAAACAAAAAAGAAAAATAAAGGAATCCGCTTGCATTCTTCTAAACGGAGACAATAGCATTGCTTCCTGTTCAGTTGATATTGATAGAACATGGTATTCACTACTGAAAACTGAACATGAAAATGGTAGATTCAAGATCAATTAATGAAAACATCCTGTAACTCATTTGTAGACTAAAATCACTCATTCATATGCCAACATCAGTATGACACTGAAAAGTGTCAAACTATATACGCAGCACAACTTTCAAAGAAAAATAATTTGCATTTACATTTTGAGAACGGGAGCAGAATCGGTCCCGAAACGTCCAAAGATAAGTAAAAATTCGATATTTTTTCAATATATCTATATTTCTTTCCTTCAAAAATTTTTTCAAACAAATTGTCACTGACAAGCTACTGGATTTTTCTTTTAGATTCCCTGATAGAAAAATTTGTTAAACGCAGTGACATTTTGGGGCAAATCATCTGATTTGTCCCTCTACAAATATATTGAAATAATACGAATACTTTTATTTTATAGAAACGAGGAGAGAAAATCCCAAAAAACCAAGTAAAATAAATGATTATGATTCAATCTAACAAGTACAGCCATAATTATTTCATGCCAAACTGATAGACTTTTGCTTCGCTATCCATGGTTACATCCAGACCACACAGACTTTGCTTCTCTATCAATGGTTACATCGTTGAAGACATCAACGCAGATAGACCAATCAGAATTGAAAGGCAGCTAATGTTTTTTGCGGCAAGCTTGTGATTGGTCAGATTATGGGATGAGTGAAATAGCAAGAGGAACAATCAGTTACTGTAGTCACTGGTACGATCAGTGCAAGGTTGATAGAACTGATGATAATTTGTATAGTACAAAATAAACATCAGTTCTACCAACCTCGGATCGACAAACTGGTTCATGAATAGCGTTGAAGACGCCTACTACGACTAATAGCGAATTCCATTCGTAAACCTGGTGGTGCCCTGGTTTTGCACCAGTTTTGCACCCGCACTACGTTAGTTCTCTCCAAAATGTGAACTGGTGCATTCCCAATGGAATATGAAATAATATGATAAAATGTTATTGTTGGAGGTTAAATCGGATAAATTGGTTTGTCATTGTCTATAATTTGTCCGTATCCTGAAATTCTTTCTCGACTTCAATTAAAAACAAAGTAGATGTTTCATGGAAATGATTCTGAGCAGTTTTTTTTAATAAGAACCTCTTCATCATTGAATTTTAGTGCAAAACACTCAACAAAATTATGAATTCTGGGAAGTAGTCTCCTTTATTCTCTTGAAACCTCCAAATTTTCATCACTACTTGATGATGATGATTAGATTGCCACTTAATTTTGGTTTTCAAACTATGCATATTTAATGTTTCCGCCATTTTCAAAACTGCACCGACTTCGCACGACCTATTAGAGCTCGTGCGAGAATTGTTGCACTGAGCTCTAAACTATGTGAACCAGTTTTCCAATGGAATTCAAAACCCAACACCAGTTTTACCAATGGAATACAAAATATGCACTCAGTGCGACCCAGTTTTACCAATGGAATTCGCTATTACATTTCAGTTTTCTCATAGTAATCAATGAAACTAATAGATGGCACAACGCACAACTATATTCGCCCTACTAACCACTGGGTGGCTGAGTCTGGCCCTACCAATCTATATGTAATCGCTCACAGAAAAAAATCGAACAATGACTAATGATCCACATTTTCGATCGAAAAAATTCTGAACAAAGGTGATAGTTATTGGTGATGGCATTATTACTCACCTTTGTGGTTCAAATCAAAAAAGTCTAAAAATCTGCAATGCAACATAACATGCAGCATTATTTATATACATCAAGCCAGATTAGGAATTATAGTGGCTTCTGCATCCATCCATCCAGAGCCAAAGGACAATTCCTAGAAATTATTTCTTTGAAAAACAGTGTTTGGTGGTATTCTTTTATAACATGAACAAATAAAATAGTAGGTAGGTAGGTATTCCCACTAAACATGATACATAACCAAAATATTTTTCAGTTATAAGTTTTGGGATATTGTTGGAATAACATTGCGATAATGTCCTTCTGAAGTATCCAACACAATATTATGAAGTAAAACGTTTATGAGACATCGCATCAATATTGACATCGATATCATTAGTTTATAAGATATATCTCAGACAGAGTTTGTATGTTATTTGTGCAACGTTTTCGTTTCACCACCTTATAACGTAGCTTACATGCATACAGGATACAAGGAGATGATATTTGTTCTTTTACGGCAAAGTAACCTTGTCAACTGTCAAAAGTCAATTCAATTCCATTCCAGCCATTTCGTTTGTTGTCTATTATGGTGAACAAGCCAAATGGTGTGATCAGTGAAAATATTGATTTTTAGGTATTATTCGTATAGTTATCAAAGTAAGTGAAGAACTAAACAAGTCTTGGACTCAAATTCGAAACAACAATGAATTGCTCATGATAACTACCTACTTATATTCCAGGTTTGCTCTGCTGGAATATAGAAATATTATAAATGCAACCAATCTGTATCTGCATTTCATAATATGTGAAAAAGTAGGAGGGATTCGTGAATACGGATTGTGTTCATATTTCACGAATTACAAAAATAATGGGTGAGTTATATATCATAGCTAGAAGAAGAACATAGAATAGAATTTCAAAATAATTTAGAAAACTCGATCCCAACAACTCGTATAGAAATATATTTACCTATTACTTTTCAGAATTTCAGTAAGGGATCACTGGATTATGCAGAAATCATATAGCTGGACTGACTAGATTTATGAGGCAGAATAACTAAAATGATACGATATGAAAATAGTAGTCAATCTGTCTCAAAATATCACTGGGTAACTATAGATCATACATATAGTTTTTCAGGAGTTCGGTTGGATCAATTCATATTTAGGGATAGTTCATCTTCTCTGATGTCTTTTCTGAAGATCATTCAGATGATTTTCTTGATGATTCCAGACAAAATAGACATAACCTAAAAACTCCTAGAAAATAATTAGAATGTTAATTTTCAATATTGTTCAGATGTTTTGAGTAACATTAAATATACGTTGTGAAGTAACATTGATTTTATGTGATTCCTGATATATTTATATAATATTTACCATCAACATTACATTGCAATATTTATACGAGGCACATACGTCGATTGCCGCAACGTAACTATGATATCAAGCATATCTCTAAATAACATCACAAAGTCACATTGTGATATTACATTTATGCTTGAGTTATGTTATTATGTTTAGTGGGTTATACCTATTACCTATTATATTTATTTACGATTTTCCCAAAATTAGGTAAACATGTAAACGCAGTCCAGATTTCAATCAAATTGAATATTTTTGCCATACATAATAATATATTGTATTATAGATTTTCAATCTTCAATAACACAATTGATTAAGTGCAACAAAAAGAAAAAACCTTAATTCAGCTTCTAATAGTATTTCATCACAAAAATATAAAATAATCCTTTCACCTCCTCATTATTCATTTAAAACTAAATTTTGAATAGAAATCAGCAACATCGAAATTGTCGTGAAGAATGAAAGAAAAAAAAAAGGAAAATTGATTGTACCTATGTATGTGGTGGTACAATAATTTATGTTAGCTGGTAATTGTAAACAATGAATCTGACTCTATTGAATGGACCAGAAATGAGTCATACCTTTCAGTTTCCCTAATGAAAGCGAATTTTGTGGCACGTGTCCAAGACCAAGACTATTAACAGTCGGGTCCTCTTCAATCCAATCTCATTTTCTGAAACATCTGCCTCCAACAGCTGATATATAGGGTTTTCTTACCTAACAGCCACAACCCACAACATTATTATTCATAGCTGCTGAGCATTGCCTTGATTATAGATTATAGGGGTACCATCAATAGTTTTTCACGTTGTAATTCATTGAGGTTGACATGATCATCATTTTAGAGTAAAGCAGTAACTTTTTTCAACTACCTGAAATTCAGCGGTTTGGAATGGATATGTATGTACTATTTATTGTTTCTGATCCTACGAGGATTTGCAAATAAAATTTGTCCAAAATAATTATAGAATTCATGGCGAGCATTCCTATGCAGAATAGTTTTGGTTGAGAAAGTAGGTTTTGAAGAAGGGTACGTATATAGTTCATCTGCAAAAACAATATTATTGCAAAAAATATCGTATTATTGAGACTGTAATGGATATCTTGTGGCCGAGTCGATACAAAATCGTATTGTTAATTTTGAGTCGACTCTTGATTTTCAGTTGGTTTGGTTTTATGTCATCAACTTCTAATATTACTGAATTAATTATTAATTTGCATTTCATAAAATGTCTGTTTAGAAAATCACTCTATAGGATATAAAGGTATCAACAATATACTATCCCAGACTGCACAGAATATATTCTGACAACGTTCAAATATACTTATTTTAAGAATAATCTTATAGACTGATGTTCTCAGAATGATCATTGAATATTCTCATTCTGCAACGAATATTCTTTGAACATTCAATTCGATATATTCTTTTTGAATATTCTGAGAATATTCAGAATCGCACTAAAATATATTATAAGTTTACCCTGAAACCACCTATTATTTTCTAGCCTCAATATGCTGATTATCATCTTTTTATTCTTTTTATTTATCAATAAAGTTTATGGCGAAGTGGTAAGGTTTGAGGTTCGTAAAAATTTAATCACAAGATAGGTTCACATCTCCACTGGAGCAATTATTTTTTAAATTTTCTTCCCCATCCTCTAATATACTAGAAATTTTCTCAGAATGTTGTGACTATATTGTGAGAATATTCTGAGAATACTCAGATATTCTCGAATAAGATCCTATGAACGTTCTATGAATGATATAATGTGCTATCTGGGATAGATCTTAAAATTGAATCCCCTTGTATAAACATATGTGTGGCGCGTGCCAAAGTACAGGCGGTAGTCTTCATCCTTCGTTATATTCTTCAAGAGAAGCATCTGCTTCTAAACAGCTGATATGCCCAGATACTCCAAGTTCCAATAATAACCCTCCATTGAAAATCGTTTAATTTTCATGTATGAAGAAGAAATATTTCTACGTACGACTGTATTTTTTTCTTGCATTTTGGTAAATTATATCTTTGGGAACTTCTGGGTAGTTTATTCTCAACACCGAAGTTGCGATAAATAATCAAGGGATATACTTACAAATTAATAATAATATAAAAAAATTGAAACAATAATATTTTGTTAGTAAAAATTCAAGTTCAATACTTCAATATTATTTGTACAACTACAGCTATATTTATTTTATGTCAAACTGACAGACTTTGCTACGCCATTAATGGTAACACAAGGGTATATATAGATAGACCAGCGATTCTTTCAAACCTCAAGGCTATCAGAAGGTTAGATAAGTTAATATGAGGAAGTAAAATATATCTACTGCATGAAAAAGGAAAGAACTTTTATCCTAACTTGTGCTAAATTAACCTTTTTCCTGAAAAGTATATTTAAAAAAAAATCGACTCCTCGCAGGGATTGAACCCCCGTCACCACCGTGGAAGTCAGGTACACATACCACTAAGCTATCGCTTCACTCGTAGTAGTCGTTGATTCTCAATATAAAGAAGGTAAAGAAGGAAGAAATATCATGTGTTGTGGGCAACGTCACTTGACTTCGATGTTTGAAAGATTTGCTCGTTTAGTGAAAAAATCAGTAATAACAAAGTCACCGATAAAAATTATTTTATGTCAAACTGACAGACTTTGCTCCGGCATCCATGGTTACATGATTGAAAACACCTCCGACACTGATAGATCGATCAGAATTGAAAGACAGCTCTAATGTTTTCGCGATAATACAAGTTGTCACTGGTTTGTGATTGGTCAGGGTCAGATTATATGAAGGACTTAATGTGAAACAATCACAAGCCTTAGAAAGGTGAAAATGAGATATTTGACTTTGAAAGTTGAAAAAAATATATAAAAACCAGGAACAACTTTAATGGTTTTAGTCTTATAAAGGTCGATGCGTCATGCTTTATTTATAAAATTACTTCAAACTTGATGAAAAACAGGCTTTTTTTGAAAAAAATGTGACCCAAAATCTTACATACGATTGCCCTAAATTTTGTCGAGCTCTACCTCATTTTGAACCCTTGATGTGTGGCTTGTCATTGTTTTCACATGTTGAGTTAAATAGTCAGTAGTAACAAAGTCACCGATAAAAATATGTAGAGCTATATAATAATAGAAATAATGAACCAGGGGATAACAAAATGTTAGGAAAAAAGAGGCAATACAGGGTGTTATCAATAATTATTCTTATCAGACACACACAATAAAAATCAGTATCATGAGCTAGTAGGAATATTTTCATTTTTGAAAATTATTATAGACCCTATCCCATTCCAATCCATTATGAAAACCCATTTGAGCAAATATTCCAAAACAAATAAAATATATTTAATCAACGAGGGTAGACGATTGATGAAATATAAAACCATTCCATTAATACACGAATTATAATAAAGCATTCCCTAAAGGTCAATTACTACTAGAATGTTTTTTTCTGAATAGGTAAGTATAAGTACAGGCGGGAAGCATTGAAAAGCTTACCAGTGTTCTTTTGTTGAAGGATGGTCGTTGGTGCGTGCTGCCAGTGGCGTAGCCAAAAATATCTAGTTCCCTGCTTTATTCTAGGAAATTCTATTCTGGACCCTCGTAATGCTATACATTCCTATGATTAGAGACACCTGTAAAAAATGAAAAGTGTGTCAAAAACATACTCAAGGTGGGGCAAACTCGAATTTATTGAGAACCCGTTTTTTCATTCATACAATTTCAAAGGATTTTGATTTTTCATGATCTCTTTTTGGATATCCAACAGATATAATTCAATGTTCGACGTGGCAAATAGCCAGGAAAGTAGTTGTTTTATGTTGAATATTCAGAATTATGATATTATGTGCATATCTTTATATGAAGGAGAATGCAAATTCTCTACTTCAGAAGATTTTGTTTTCAAATTCTTATCGTGTGTGTTCAATAGATGTAATTCAATGTTCGTCGTGGCATATAGCCAGGAAAGTAGTTGTTTTCTGTTGAATAAACCGAGAATTAATATTTTCATCACATGGAGAATGCGAATTCTCAATGTATTTCTTTATACAGTGTGACCCATTTAAGATGGAAGCACCCTTATAAAACTTACATTTTTCAACCGATTGGACTGATTTTTTTTTGTTAGGTAGATATTCAAAAAGTCTATTAGGACACCAAATATCATGAATAAATCTCCATTTCCAGGGCCAACTAATCTGATTTTTCAAGGTCAAAAATCTAAAAAAATTACTAGCGATTTTTTTAGAAAAAATCTGACTACACCACTGGATTTGTGACATTTTCAAATGGGTAACATGTGAATTACGTTGAAATGCGTCAATCAATAAAAAAGTTATAAAGGAATGAAATTTGAAAAATATGCCGTTTAATCAACCCACCAATTCATGTTCAGGAATTTTATGAAAATTCTGTATACTCCACTGGATTCAGGATGTCTCGAAATATTACTGATCACAGTTTCATCGAAATCTGTTCAGTAATAAAAATTGATGGGTTGATTAAACGGCATATTTTTCAAATTTCATTCCTTTATAACTTTTTTATTGATTGACGCATTTCAACGTAATTTACATGTTACCCATTTGAAAATGTCACAAATCTAGTGGTGTAGTCAGATTTTTTCTAAAAAAATCGCTAGTAATTTTTTTAGATTTTTGACCTTGAAAAATCAGATTAGTTGGCCCTGGAAATGGAGATTTATTCATGATATTTGGTGTCCTAATAGACTTTTTGAATATCTACCTAACAAAAAAAAAATCATTCCAATCGGTTGAAAAATGTAAGTTTTATAAGGGTGCTTCCATCTTAAATGGGTCACACTGTATATACAGGGTGGCATTAAAATAAGTGCAAATATTTCAAACACTAAGAAAGCTAGACGTGTACTATCGAATGGCACTAATAAAAAAAATTTTGAGATCAAAATAAAATTTGAGGTTAGACCTCTTTTTCCACCCAAAGTTTTACACTGTAGCAGATCTGACGTCACCTCTGTTCGAAATTCCATGCGGTAGGCACAATCACGCGGAGTTCAATCATTTAAATTGTATTAAAGTGGCGTAGTTGATTTTTTTCTCGTATTTTGTTCAATTTTTGGGATGGAATTTCTCGTTAATTAGAAGAATTATAAAAAATCTGATATCATGGGAATGTTCCTTATACTGTATCATATTAATGTGCTGAATATGTGCACTTATTTCAAAAACACCTTGTATATCCATTTTTTTGTTTTCATAAATATATCTGAGAATATTCCTTTTCAATATTAATGAACAAGTTTTCGAAGTGTGAAAATAAATTGAACAGCTAGTAAACGCCAACTAATTTCAAGAAAATCGCTCCCCCTACATCAAAGCGCGCGCTCATGTAATCTACCCCATGCACACACACATGACGTCGGGCATATGCAGCTGTCCCTGTCCCCCCTAGCTACCGTTACGCCTCGTATCCTATACCCACCAGTCGCCACTCACCATTCATCCTCCACAACACACCAACGGTTTTCCAAACACCGGTACATACCCAAAACCTAACCTCAAACACAAGAAAAAACGAAAAAAAAAAATTGAGAGAACACTCAGTGTGGTGAGCAGTGTTTCTAGTGAACAGTGTAATGTGATTTCCCCGCGATGACAACCAAAAAGAATTCCTATTCCAACCCGGCTTTCTGCCAGCAGAGCGAATTCCAAAACGGCCGACCGCCCAACGTTTCGAGCCCTCAGGGCAGCGTCAGGCGGTCACCCTTGGGGGCCCTGACCATTCCCAAAGTGTCGGACATCGAAGAAGGTCTGGGGGAACAGGAGTTCTACGAGGAAGTGGTGGTGGACGCTGAGGGATTCATCACGGACAAGAAGTTCGTGGTGGTCGCCCAAAATAACGAAGGAAAGAAATACATACAGGTAGAGGACCCAGTGGTTTAGCAGAACCATACACTTTGGATTTTAAAATTTTTTGTTCGGCCATAATTTAAGACTAATTTATTACCCTATTTCCTAGTTTATTGCTTCTTGATTAATGCAGAAAAAAACGTGGGTCCTGTTAGCTAAGCCAGCAGATCCACTTCGTAAATAATAGTTCAAACTAGTTATACCATAATTTAAGGCTATTTTAAGGCTCTAATCCTAGCCTATAGCCGATTTTTTAGCACATTATTTAAAAAAAATCATGGGTTTTGCTAGCTTAACCGTTAAGCGTTAAGCTGGCAGAACCAAATCTCAAATAGAAGTAATAATATAAGAATATTGAGTACACCATAATTTAAGGCTAATTAAAGGCTCTTCATTGAATCTATTATCGATTTTTTTTGTTAATAATTTTCTGCAAGAAATTTCCCAAATTCAACATGAACATATATGACAACAAAATAGATCATCAAAAAAAGTTCAATCACGAAACGAATTTTACCACATAATTTAAGTCTAATTGAAGGCTCTTATCATATCCTACTGCCGATTTTTTCGCACATTGTTTTTTTTTATTCATGGGTTCTGCTAGCTAAACCATTGAGCTAGCAGAAAGCAAATCTAAAATATTGAGTACACCATTATTTGAGGCTATTTTAGTGCTCTTTGTTGAACCTATCATCGATTTTTTGTTATCCTCTCCCTATCCTCCCTTAATAGGAATTTTCTTTCGTGCACTCCAAGAGATAAAAAAAACAGCCATTCGTATGATTTGCAGCATTCGCTTATACGCATGCTACAAACTTCATTATCGTAATTCCGTGCTCGTTGAACAATATATTATTTTCTGTATATGTCAATAATTTCGAAAAATCTTGAACAACTCAAGAATGGTGCACGCTATACATTTGTGATGTTCTGGATGAAGTTACATTAGAATTCAGCGTAGATTCCAAAAATTCAATAAAAATGGTACATTCTATTCAAAATAACGAAGTTGACGTCTATCTCCGGTATTACCGGAAGTTGCAGAAAACTGGAATTATTTCAGTTGAAACGAGCACTTTGGAAAACCCCTGTAGGTACGAAAAATTTCCGTAACCAGTTCCAGTAGTTTCCTATATACATATCGACTCAGCTCATCGTGAAAGACCCTGTACATGATATAATTCTCAATGAATGATAAATATTTGATTTTGAAAGAGGTTGAAGAATCTATGTGAACCTTTATTTGCCATCAGTTTCCTAACAATGCAATTATTAGGTGCCTCAGAGCGAAGATAGGCTTGGTAGCAGATATGGACTACCACCTACCGAAGACCCTAAACAGGGCAGCAGATACGCCCCTCCACAATTCAGACAGAAGGAAGCCAAAATCACCAGAACCCAAAGTATGCGGTACGAGTACATCCAGATGCAAGAACAAGATTCGAGAATGGCAACACTGAAAACAACACCCAGGAAGATACGGTACCACGACGATATGGAAATCACACCATCAAGTCGGGTACATCGATACGCTGTGATAGAACCTGAAGAGGAAACCGAATTGACATCTAACAACACAAGGTATACCTACAATAATTCGAACAACTCTACAAGGACTGTTCAAACCCACTGTTTTCTTACAGGTACGCCTTGGTACCAGTAGACCAGCTAAATAACCTCGTAGCTGCACAACCAACCGCACCTCGCCAAACCAAAAACAGATACGAATACATCCAGGACCACCAAATGCCTCAGGCACCACCTCAGAGCCCCAGCAGATACGACTACATCCCCAATCAGCCCAAGGCTCACAGCCCCAGCAGATACGATTACCTTCCCGATCACCCAAAAGCCCCAGCAGTCAACCAGAGCCCCAGCAGGTACGACTACCTCCAGAAGCCCCAGCAAGGTAGCCCCAGCAGACAGGTACGCTACGAGTACCAGCGGCAGCCTCCCAGAGGCAATCCCATAGCTACCCAAAAGCTCCACGAGCTTCTCAGCACCCCTAGGAAGCCTCTGCAGACCAGGAACCAAGTGACCTCGCCCCCGGCAGCCAGGAGATTAGCATCGCCTCCTCTGTCGCCGATTCTTAGCGAGTTCCAGGTCAAGACTCCTCCGAAGCCGAGAGGCACTACCCCCAAGGCCCAGCAGAAGCTGAACTACGCTCTTGGTACGAGACAGCTGGCGCAGCAAGACAAACGATCTACCGCCATAGTAGCCCCGATGTGCTCTAGCCCGATTCAATCGGTCTACAGCGAAACGACCTACTCGAAATCGGGGTCGTGGTTGAATTTGAGCGTGAAGCAAGCTCCTGCGCAGGCGTGGTTGTCTTTGGTGGCGATGTTGATGTTTGTTACCGGTGCGGTGACGGCGGGGTTGTGTTTTTATATGATTTCGAACATGGGGAGGCAGTACTTTTTGGACTTTGGGGCGGTGGCGGGGTTCACGTGTCTGGTGTTGGGGTTGCTCGGGTTCAGGAGCAGGAAGGTGTCTTGGTTGCCCAACAGGAACTATATTTCAGGTAAGGTTTTGTGTTTGAAATCGTTGTGTTCGCTTACTAACGCAACTAGACTAAAATAGGATAATAACTCCTTCTCGTTGTATTTCAATTTTGTTGTGTGTTTCACTCTGAGAGATCTTTTCCAACTATTTAACCGTAACTTGGAGAATGAGAAATTTTACAGGAACCTCGACAGGAACAGACATTTCAAGATTCAAAATCCATCTTCAAGCCACACTAAATTCAAATCATATTTTCATCAGTACTCAGTAGCAATAGAATAATGATGATGAAAATCAAATTTCCAGTAATGACATAATTAAAATCATAATTAATTTTCCGAAAATCGATCATGTTGTGGAGAAGCGTACGTGCAATGATAATGACTTCGAAAAAGAAATTTATGTCATGAGAATTTGTATCACGTAGAACTTTTGAGTCTCTACCAACGTTAGTGGAAAAAAATCTTTGAAACAGTGGCGTCATTTCAGTGAATACTAGGGGGGAAGGGGGATTTTTTTTGTGTTCAAGGTCAAAGGGCTTCAAATTGAAAATTAGATGTCTTTCAGAATGACAACTCCGTCACATTATTATGAAATTGATTTAATATGCTCTGAAAATAGGAGCAATAAGAAAAGCAAAAAATTTTTTTTCATGTTCTGGTCCCCACAAAAAGGAATATCCTGTAATGTTCAGAGAACATCGTGAGAACCAAGGGAAATAATGTAGAAATTGGTGTTCTTCTTAAATTTCTGTAGGTTATATGCCTCGGGGAACACCTCCCTTGGCAATGTGTTCCAGAGCCTCGCTGTTCGTTGGGTGAACGAGTCTTTAGAAAGAGATGTTCTGCAGGTCTCCAAAGTGACCACGAAGGGGTGCGAAGCCTCAACTCGACGCTTTAAACTCGCGGGGACTGCCATCAAGGGAGGAACAATTGTTGATATTTCAGAAGAGCGTCATCTCGAGCGTCATCCATGAAAATATCTGTAAAATAGAGCCAGATCGCCAACTTTTCCAAGGTGTTCCAGAGAAGTGGGAGAGTTTGTGAGCGAGGCATCACCCACGAGACGAATTGCCCTTTTTTGGACAGAATCCAACAGTTTCAGGGTGCTGCATTCAAAATATGGAAACAGTATTCCAGGACAGGTCAGATCTGTGCCTTATAGATCATAAGCAGCTGACTGGACAAAACAAAAAATTTATAGGAGCAAGATGCACAATGTTGATATGGATAAAATACCTTGAATGGACTAAATAAATAAATTAAATTGGATAAATTGAAAAAAACAAAGGAATAAAATAAATCAAATGAATTGAAAGAATAGAATGAATTGAATGAAGTGAATAAATCAAAGAAATGAAATAAAAACAATAAATCAAATAGATCCAATAAATTCATTGAATTTTATAAATCGAATGAGATGTATATACATGGAATAAATCGAATGAATGGTATGAATCCTATGAATCGAATGAGTCGAATAAATCGAATTAATCGGATAAACCGAATAAATCGTATGAATCGTATGAATCGAATAAATCGAATCAACCGAAAAAATTGATCGAAAATTTATGCTGCAATGAATTGACTAATTTAAATAATTGAATAAACTAAATATTGAAATCGATGTTTCCTCAATTTCCAGGCTACCTGGTGCTCAGCCTGCTCAGCCTGCTAACCTGCGGCGGGCTGCTGGTGCTGCTGCTGAAACAGCCCCGCCCAGGCACGCCCCTCGCCGACATCGCGTCGGGGGCGGTGTGCGGCGTGGCGGTGCTCTGCCTCCTGATGGCCGCCACCGGGGTGGTGTCGAGCTACTGTTGCCGATACCCGCCGCCAGACAACCGGGTGCAGCATTGCGCCGAAGGGTTCGCGGTGTGAATGGTATACGGGGTGTTTCATAAAGTCGGGACCATATGGGAAAAGATTTTGATAACGATTCATTTCGGATTTTTGGGCGTCAAGTTTTGTTTTAATAAAGATGAAAAATAGACTGCTAGCTCGGTTGGGGTCACACTACATCTCAAAAGTTCATTTTTTTCAAAATATTCGCTCATTTGTAAGAATTTCAAAGAAGTTTACTGAGAAAAGGTGTTTTTCTGCAACCGACACAAAAGTCATCCATTTTGACACCAAAATTAGCTCTTAAATTGACGTTTCTATTACTGACACAAAAAAAGGTATGTTGCTAGGCAACATATTTAGTTCCTAGGAGCTAAAGTTGAATTTTAGTTCCTAGGAACTGAAAAGGATGTACTGGACGTCATCAAGAATGAACAACATTGTGATGGTTGGTTATTTGGGTTGAGACGCGTACCTGATTTGTTTCCGATTTCAGCAGATTTGGCATTTCATACCCATGCTGGAGATATAAATACACCTTATTATAGTTTAGTTTTGGAATTATGAACATCTCAGTTGAGTATTTTTGTTTTGATCAGGGAAGCCTTCAAGATTCAAATACTTGCTTGATCTGTATTTCATTCGTTATTCTCGGGATGGATAACTTGGTTTTGAATAATCACGGCAAGCAATAGTTTTTTTGTCTCGAACAACGATATTGTTTAGCTTCATTTGATTATCAAGTCAAACACAGTGTACTATGGAGAGGAATAAATAATCACTATTATCATTGTTGATATGCTCACTAACCTAACATTTTCCACGTCTTGTTCCTATAGCTGGCACTGGCGCGGTATTTGCCATTAGAGCACCTGGTCCATACACAAATATGTCACTCTGTGGTTGTATTTATATTGAAACTACAATTCGAACATCCTAGAAAACCTAACCTGCTGTTAATGCAGGTAGAATATTCTCACCACATGCATTATTTGTCAATATTTGTTGCATTGCATACATATGGCACGGCATTGGTATGGTTACTTCACATGTTTATTTGAGTTAATTGTTTCGGTTGCAGAAAAAATATCATGTTTCATTCGGATCAAAAGTGACTTTGTTCGACTCGCAAATTTTGCTTTCGCTCGGCTTCGCTAAACGCTTCGCCTCGCAAATGCAAAATTCGCTTGTCAAACAAAGTGTCACTTTTGATCCTAATAAAACAATCTACTATTTTTCTGTGACGGAAAAAAGTTTGGCATTTCATCTCTGTTGGCAGATTATAAAATGTCACTTCTCATAAATTACTTTTTTCCCGGATATATATCACATATATATATACACTGTTGATGACTTTTGTTGTGCTATAGTTCCGAAAAATGAGTCAATATACCGTCTCCGAGAAAGAAAGGAGCCCTTTCATCTTCCATTCGACTTCGCGGTTACGTATATTACTGAACAACCACTAAATTCGCAATTTTTTGAAATCAAATCACAGAATTAGACTGACAGAAGTGACATCAGATATTTGATTACTTCAAAAGAATGATAAAGATGCCTACAACGCAGGTGTCCCTACTGTTAAAAACTTAAAATTTCATGTCGATAATTTTCAGATTTCAAAATAATATCTTCTCAATATTGATTCGTCCTTTCTTCTGTCACAAAAAAAAAATGTATTATACACGGGAAAAATATTAGATTTCAGCTCACACAATCTGGAGCTAAAATCTACAACTTTTTTCCCTTGTATAATAAATAACTATTTTATTCCAATTTTACATAATTATGTGTTCAGAATTTGGACGATCTATTGCAGTTTTTGTTATTTTTTAAATTACTACAAATCATACCAATAACTTCATCATCTATCAAAATATCATCAAACTACTTCACGTATGGAACCAAATGATCGAACCAGAGTTTATAACAGTTTTGTCGAAATTAAAATTAGAAGGAATAAAAAAATATCAAGAACTCAGAGTTACAAGAGAACGTTAAAATTCGACAAACATGTGTAAAATTGGAATTGGTAGTTTCTTTGTAAACTTTTTGAAATTCGAACAAATATGACTATTTTCAGCGATTTGAAAAAAATTACCTTTCGACATATAGCGAAAGTCACGTGACCACAACCGAGTAGCCCATTTTTTCCATATTCTTTTGACGCAAAACTCAACGCCCAAGAATAAAAGACACACAGTGTGGTGGCAAGATTGATTGGGGATGGTGGTGGATATTTTCGAAAGTAAGAACATTGAAACATGTTGATTAGTTTCTAGAATCATGTATTTTTTAACACTTGGTCCATATACGTATACAGGGTGAAAGGTTCGAAAGATATATTATTAGTTCATTTTCGTAGATGTATTTTGATTTAAATGAAATAGTCACCTTCAATTTTATAATTATCTTCAAAAAGATTAGTACAACAAGCAATATCTCCGATATCACAATAGATATAATAGATGTGTATCTATTAAGAGGCTATCGAAAAAAAAACGGGCTTTCCATAAGGTAGTTAGCAAATTCAATAAAATTCAAAAATAAAAACAAAGCCAAAGGATGATAATTTAACAAAAAAAAAAGTAAACCCCTTTTCAAAGGGTAAACCATATACAAGGTGTTCTATTTGGAAATTGAGTTGAAAATTAAGAAGCAAAATAACTCATTAGAGAATGACAAAAACTTCGTACCTTCACCAATTTTTTTTGTGAGATGTGAGATATTGAAACAAACAATAGCACAAACCAATAGTCTATGCAAGGTGATTCATTTTTATCCAAATTTGAAGTGGGTAATAGATGTTCGAGTAATATTGAGAACATTATATATAGTTTATATACAGGGTGAGTCATTGAAATGGGAAAGTGAGATAACGACTTCGCTGTTTGACATAGGTGAATAAAAATTTTTGTGATGGTCTAGGCTCATGAGAAGCATATTTCTAAATTACTTTGCGTATACAGGGTGACTCAAATATGCGTGGCGTATGAAAGTTATACTTTTTATTATAGGACACCCTGTATTTTATTACATTTTTGGATTCTCCTTTGTGAGCTGATTTCATCAATGCATCACACTTGGGTCTAGCAAGAATGATTACAGAGATATAGGGTGTGCAAAATCGAGATATTTCAACTTAAGGATTTTTTTAGGTCGAAACTATTCATTATTGGTCAAAACGGCATACATGTCCCTATCTTAACTCTTGATTTACTATCTACTGATATTTAATTTGGACGAATACAGGGTAGTTCAAAATTCAGAATTATGAGCCACCCGGTATATATCATCAAGTTGAGCTCGTTGAAAATCTACAAGGCAGTTTTTCACGATCGAAAAATTCTTCCTTCCTGAACCATACCTTTTTTTACCATCTTTGATTGGCAATGATTACCATAATTATAGAAACATATAAGTATGCATAATATTAAAAAAAAAGAATCACCCTGTGTTTAACTTTTTTCGAATGCCGGGCAATAGTGTTTTGAAAAATTATTTCCACCAAACTCGTCAATTGAAAAAAAAGATTGGCTATTGTTTGTTTCTCATCATTGATATCGTTTTTTCCTATCATTTTATTTATCCTTTTTTTGGGATCCTTTATTAACCCAAACATAAACTGTCTCATATCAGCACCAGGTATCACGAACAAAAATCTGCACACGTGAAAAAGTGTGAAGATTTTTTTTCAATTTCTCTTCTAATATTCACCATCAAAGCTGAGGTCAAGTATCAATCGAAAATATCGAGTTTTTTGCCACCGAGAGCGAATGAAGAGACCCTTTTATTGTTCCCTTCTTTCTCAAGGGTTCGTCACGCCACCCTGGAAATCAGTCGATTGATAAACGAGTGGACACATTCTAAATCTCGGAAACTACACAGGGTGTTTCATTTTCCGACAGAATAATATGACAATTCAGCCAAAAAATGTTCAAATGAGATACGATACGATATTATTTCACCATATGTGGTACACACTGTATAAGTGGTCCCCACCAAGGGCTCTAGGTAAAGGAAGTATAGGAGAGTTTTACGTATTTTCAAAATTTCATTGTATTCGAGTTTTATTTGCTCAAATGCCTTATTTACATTTTTTTACCAAATGCAACGACATATTTTGGATACAATACACATTATGGAGAACAGGATGTCTGTTGAAATAATTATAGAGAACTTGCGAATAAGAAACTACATTTAAACTGAGCCCTTGGTGCGTTCCTATTGTTATTGCAAAGGGTGAATAAATTTCAAAGGAAATTAGGATGTAAACTGACAACAAAAAGACCATATCCAACGCATTGTTGGTAGAGCATAACGAGCAAGTATTTTAATTCAGGGGGTATCATGTATTGTACCTCCTAAAAAAATTGGTACCTACCCTTTATTGATCATCAGATGGTTGATGAAAACATTATGGAATGATCGCACAAAATTTTAAATTATTTTAATCATCAAGAATATGACCGTTGGGTTGAAATCAAGTCGAAATATATGAAAGAAAAAAAAGTTTATATAGTCATCTTCCAAAGAATTTAGACGTATAATTTTGTCCGTTATTAGAAAGTTGTTAAATCCACAAATGGAATTTGTACATAATAGATAGTTTTAAAACCGAATAGTATTTATTATTATATTTAATGTAAGGCTAATAACAGAGTGTATATTATGATGTTTTTGAATAAAATAAATGGAATAAATCTGCATTTTGTTTATTTCAATGGTTATATATTTCATTCAAGTCGCTGGTAATTTTCACACATGAATCAGACAGATTTAATACTCATCAGTGAATTTTATATTGATATCTGGGAATAAAAAAACGTTTATTCGGTGATAATTCGAAATCCACAACTATATTGATTTTGATCGTTAAATAATTTAAATCAACTAGAATTTGTTTAGCTTCCTACTATACTTTGTAAAAGAAAAGTAGCTTGGCCACCATGTATAATAGGCTCCAGAAAATAAATTCAGTGTAAATGAATAAGAACATCAATATTACTAGTGTTACCAGTATAATTCTGTTTTTATCTTCAATAGTATTAACGCTTCAACAGGTAATAGAAATCAAATATTTTCACCTTTTTTCATTGCCTACTGCAAAATATCAAGACAAAAGCCCGTTAATTATTGCTATTTAGGACACGATCGAAATGGTTTCCCCAACATATTGGAGGTATTTGTTAACGTTTAAACGAAACGGAACAGATTTTTAGATGCCGATAAATTTCAATACGAGGTCAATTTATTTTCCATCACAAAGTGGGTGTGTATTCTGATATTAGAGTATAGTAACAAAAAATAACAATTTTCCATGTACAGGGTGCGCCTCTTAAAATGGACCCCCCCCCACAGAGATATGAAAAAATGTTGGATAAATAAGTTTTTTTGAACCGACCCACAACTTTCATTTCGTGAAATTGTTTAATAATATACAGGGTCATTATAGTTTTTCCGGAAAGGACATAAACTTTGATTTTTTTCAATGGAATACCCTATATGTTTTCCGGCATATCAATACAGCCTTTTTTTCTCATCTAAAAAATATAAATGAGTTGCATATTTGGATGAAAAATAGTTGAATTATTGATGATCAAAGTTTACCAAAATACCGCTTTATATAATAATGTAAGTTGAACATAGTGGGCTTTGAAATAATGTTTATTTATTGTTTAGGCTCTATGGAAATGTCATGAGTTTGTTTATTATGAAATTGAAATCGTTCAATTTCACTACAAAAAAATATAAATGGACAGTTTGAATGGAAGATGCGGTATTTTGGTTTGTTCCTTCCGGAAAAACGAATTACCCTGTATATGAAGGCAACTTCTTGAAAAAAGAGTTTGGGTCGTTTCAAACAACTTTTTTATTTAACCTTTTCTCACATCTCTGAAAACAAAACTCGATATTTCAGTTTTATTATCTGAAAAGGAAGAAAGATCAAGAAATCTGGAATGAGATTCTTGAACATATACCAATATTTGGGCATTTTAGATAAGAGCTCATTTTTCCAAAGAAATTTTATGAAAAAAATAATTACCTATCTTCTTCCGTTAAGAAATAATAAATAAAATATGTCAGCAGGAAATAGAAAAAAATCAATTATTTTCGTCGTTTCTTTCTTTCCAACTTTTTCCTGTTATTGTGTCTTAATTGTATTTTGCATAATTTCAATCTTTTTTGTTTATCGGTATTTTTTCTCGGTTATTGAATTTTTCAAAAACAATCAAAAAATGTTTCATACTTGAAGAACTAGTGGCATTGGTATTTGTTTCTAAAGAATTAAGAATTTCAAATGATATATCTTTGAGAAAGCTAATAAGTTTTCAAAATTTGTTCAGTTAAATTGGTTGATTTAAAGTAATATCAAAATATGTACCCATAGGATCATAGGAATGTAACGAGGAAACAAGATAATCCGATGGAGTCATTTTACTTCAGTTTCAAATATAGGAAAACAAGCAAATTTGTCTCAAAATGTACCATAGCCTTTCCAGATTTCTCTATCGTTCATCCTTTTCCTATAATAAAGCTGAGTTCCGCTCATCTTGTAATTCCTGTACATATTGACTGTAAAATCAATCATCATCGTATACCTTTGATTTCAACTACATATTACTGTACCTAAGTATGTGGTAATGTTATTTTCCGTCGACCTCGTATTAACGACTAAGTTTAATGTATATGAAATCGTTCATTAATGACCCCTATTAATGGACGATTTGTCTATTAATGCACGATTGTTTTATAGGCAACCAAACATACACCGCGTGCATTCATTGTTTATGCTATAAGTAGCGGAATCTGCATTTAAATCGAAAATATGGATTTCATCGACGATTTTCCGTTAACGGGTTCGCCTTTCCAAGTTTCTGACACGATTTCAATCCCTGTTTTCTAACATAAGGAATTTATTTCCTATGTTCATCATTTCGACAAATGTCAAATGACACTAATGTCAGTAACAAGGCTACTGGGTGATTCTTAGCAGTTTCCGGATGGATGATGAATTCGCGAACCAAGTTTTCTTCATTGCAGGAGAAATAAGAAACATAGTCGACGGAAAAATTTTGTAACCAACTTGTATATTAAAAGGCGATTAATGATCTCGAACATTAACGCACTCGCTTCGCTCGCACGTTAAAATATCTCGATCATTAATCGCCCTCATTAATACACTAGTTGGTTAAATAACTATAATATGCTCCGAATTTTAAAAAATGTTAACCGTACGAAAAATATTGATAAATCAAATTTTCACCTTCTGCTAAAATCAATAACAATAATTTCAAAAAGACAATATTATCTAAAGCCACTCGTATAGTATACATTTAGTTCGTTACGGTCCATGGAAAACTTCCGGAAGAAACCAGATTCCTTTAGTAAAATAACATAAATAAACCACACAAAATGAGAGTGGGTATACTTGGGTAGTCTCGATCTAGGAAGCGATGCATCTATCATACAGGGTGGAGAATTGTTTGATGCTCATCATTACGAATATTTCTGTCAACCATATTGAATTTCAGATCGATTGATCATCATTTAATTGTGCTGCAATATTGGTGAAATAGGTATTATAGGTACTTTATAAAATCAAGGGCCGTATTAATTTGCCAGTGGGTTTGGTCATCGCAGTTTTACAAAATGATAATATGTATTCAATACAACCATTTCGTCTAAATTTGAATTTTTTTTCTTTTTCAATAATTTAGTCCTTTGGTTATTACTGGAGTGAAAAAAACCTATACTGATATTACCTTGAATTCATCGTTGAAGGGCCATTTCCCATTATCCGTTGTGAAAATAACTCTATAGCAAGGACGTTGATATTTTTTTCCCTCTTGAAGGTGGTTGAGCAAAAAAAAATATTTTGTTTTTAGTTTCAATAACTTTTTTTTTACAAAATACGCTGGTCTAAATTTTTATTCTTTGGTGAGGTAGGTATCCGTAATATTTTACTCTCCCTATATCATATAGACAGACAGACCGACAGATTCATTCGACTATGTTACTCACTTGTTACTCATACAAAAATGATTTATATAGCAAGTCAGTTTTGAAGTATACAGATGCATTAAAATATTATATAAAGACAAACGAACAGAATGTTGAAATAGACAATGAAAAGAATACAAAGATAAAACAAACATATCATTACAAGATAGATCAGAAAATTCATGAAAGTCATAAAATTCATAAAATTAAAGTTTGATTAAATTGATCAACCAACCGAATAAAAACAATATCTGCAAAAGTGTTTCTTCACAGTCGTTTTTAAGCATTTATGTCATTCATAGATTTAACCTGATTTGGTAATTTATTGTAGAGCTCAAAATTCAACGAATTTTTCTCAGTTTTGACTAATCTATAGCGAAGCACAAGTAATTTGCATCAGCAGACCGTGTGTTGTGATGATGAAGGCTAGAAACTTTTGGAATGCACAGCCTTCTGGAATGAATTTTTCTCAAATTTTGAAATATATAAATACATGGATAGATACAAAAATCACACAAAGGATAAAAAAGTTGTTATTTCAATAGTTCAATCTAATAAAAATATGAAACTCAGAAAAACCGCGGTGGTGTACATTGACATTCACCAAGAATATCGATAAATTTACCCACTGTGACGCCACTGGAAATATTATTTCGAATCTAATTTCACTAGAAGAAGATCTATATTACTATCAACAAAACCACAAAGTTTTATTGAAATTGATGGAAAGACAATTGAGAAATGAATAGAACAAAGATTTTTCATGGAAATATTAATACTCTGTATCCCGAAAAGGAAGCAAGTGTTGGATTTATTTAACGTTATTGTGAAGCTAGCTTAAGCTGTTTGAGTATTCATTCTATGAATGTGTTCTGTGAGTACCGATGATGTTTGACATAGTCAGTTGTCACAAGTCAGTTAGTTGTAGAACAAGAAAAAATCTGTTTGCAATGTAGTTTAATGTTTGACTAAATAAAATTGTTTAATAAAAAAAAAACAATAAGTAATATTATTCTCTATAAAAATATAATAGAGAAAGAAGCAAAAGTGCCAATTCTATTAGGTTATGTGCCCAGTAATGCCCAAGGTCTACGAAGAAAAATAAGAACCTATAGACTAGCAGTAAAACAAAAAGACGCCATGATGAATCAAATAGGAAACTTGCCGCAGTTGAACTCTGGAAATTTTAATAATTGGAAATTTCGAGTAATGGCACTTTTAGAAGAGAAACAGCTCAAAGAAACACTAGTGAAAGAAGAAACAGACTTCACAGAAGAACAACAGAAAAAGGAGTTCCAGATAAAAGATGCCAGAGCCAAATCTGTCATTATACAGTGTGTAACTGATAAACATTTGGATCTAATAAAAGATGCATTAACAGCAAAACAAATGTTAAAGGCATTGGAAGATGTTTTTGAAAGAAAAAGTGTGTTTACAAAATTAACATTGAAGAAAAAACTACTAACTCTAAGATTAAACAAAAACGAAAAATTAGAAGATCACTTTCTGAATTTTGACACCATAATGAGGGAATTGGAAAATGTTGGATCAAAGGTGGATGAGTCTGACAAGGTTTGTCATATGTTGCTGTCCCTAAACGAAGAGTATGATCCAGTCATAACAGCTATAGAAACACTAAACACTGATGTTACTATGGATTTTGTAAAATCCAGGTTGTTAGATGAAGAATTAAAACTGAAAAATAAAAGTAGTCAAAAAGCCAGTCAAAGTGAAGAAGCAAGTTTTGAAGCATTCCCATACACATGTTACAAATGTGGCAAGGAAGGCCACAAAATCTCTGAATGTGGTCAGTGGAAACAAGCAACAAGAGGTGCAAGACGTGCTAGAGGAGGAAGATTCCGTGGTCGTAGACGTGGCGTACCAGAAAGAGCAAATGAAGCTAGTGAAATAACATTCATTGCACTGAACTGTAGTAGTCAATTGAATGATAAAAATATTTTCATTCTAGACTCTGGTGCAACTCAGAACTTGGTAAACAGTGAACTAGAAAAATATATGACAGACGTTGAAATTTTAGAAAAAGAAGTTTCTATTTGTGTAGCAAATGGTGAAAATATGAAAGCAAAAAAGAAAGGAGTGCTACATGGTATATGTCAAAACATAAAATTGACAATCAGTGGACTTATTGTAGAAAACATGAAACATAACCTTATCTCAGTGGCTCAATTGTTGAATAAGGGCAACAAAGTATTGTTTGATACAAACAAAGTGAAAATAATTGGAAAACATTTTGAACTAAAATGTGAAATGATAAACAACCTGTTTATTCTGAAACTAGACATTGAATCAAATACAAACCAGATGGAGTATTGTGAAAAAGCCATAGAAAAAGAAAATCCAGATATTTGGCACAGAAGACTAGGCCATTTAAATCGACATGGACTGAATTTGTTGGGACTACCTGTTCATAACAATATATGTTCAGAGTGTATAGAAGGCAAGTCCACAAGGAAACCATTTCATAATACCACAAAATGTTCTAAACAAATTGGAGATCTTATACACAGTGATGTTGCAGGACCAATAAATCCTCCTACTTTTGAAGGAGAAAAGTATTTCCAAGTATTAATAGATGACTTTTCACATTTCCTAGTAGTGAAACTGTTAAAATCAAAAAGTGAAGCAGAACAAAATGTGATAGACTTTGTGAAACTAATAAAAACACAACATGGATTCAAAACAAAAAAGATTCGTTGTGATAACGGTGGGGAATATTCTTCAAATTACTTCAAACAGTATTGCAGATTCAAAGGAATTGAATTACAATACACCATCCCGTATAGCCCACAGCAAAATGGCACATCTGAGAGGATGAATAGAACACTTATGGACAAAGTACGCACCAAATTTGCTGAAACAGGATTACCTAAAGAGCTATGGGGTGAAGCCATAAGATGTTCCGCATATGAGTTGAATAGATCACCTACTAGTGCAAATAAAGGTGTACCTCCAGCAACTCGATGGTATGGTAAAAATGACCTAACAAAGTTGAGAGTGTTCGGAAGTCGAGCATGGATGGTCAAACTCCCAAAACAAAATAAACTAGATGCTCGAGCCGAATCATCAGTAATGGTTGGTTACAATGGAGGTGGTTATAGACTATATAATTTGAATAGAAATGAAATAGTGTGTTCAAGAGATGTTACTTTTGATGAATTAAGTGTTAACTACAATGAAAATAGACAAGATACATTGAAAAAGATTATAGAATATGTCAAAGAAGATGATGTAAATACAGAAAAGGATATTCAAGAAAATATGGAAAACAAAAATGAGGAAAATACAGAAGAGAATGAAGATCTAGAAAAAGAAGGAAATATAATCACAAAGTCTGGTCGAGAAGTAAAACGACCTGTACATCTAAATGAATATGAACTATATACAGCATATTGTTTCTTGACTGCACATGAAGACCCACAGACATTTGAAGAAGCTCAGGAAACTGGATGGAAAGAAGCCATCAAAAAAGAATTACAATCTTTAAACAAAATGAATACATGGACACCTGTGATTCTACCACCAGAAAAAACAGCCATAGACACTAAATGGGTGTTTCGCACAAAAGAAGATGGAACAAAAAAGGCCCGTCTTGTGGCAAAAGGATTCCAGATTAAAGAAGAAGATTTTATGAATTCGATGTATGCACCTGTTGCAAGAATGGCAACTATAAGAGCTCTACTTGCCTGTGCAATCAAATATAATTGGAGTATAATGCAGCTAGATATACCCTCAGCCTTTTTAAATGGAAATCTCGAGTCAGAAATTTATATTAAGAATCCTAAAGGACTGAATCTGGAAGGATATAATGTGCTGAAACTTAACAAAGCCCTTTATGGACTTAAAGAGTCACCAAAAGCATGGAATAACAAATTTAATGAAGTCTTGATAAAAAATGGATTCAAAAGATCAGGATATGACTTTTGTCTATATTCTAATGCAACAGTATGGATGATTGTATTTGTTGATGATATAATCATTACTGGAGAAGATGCAGGAATTTTAAAAACAGTGAAACTATTGAAAGATGAATTTGATGCAACATATTTGGGAAAAATAAAAAGTTTCCTAGGAATGAGCATTACGAGAACAGCTGATTCTTTATCAATTAATCAAACTGATATGATCAGGAAAGTATTAAGCAAATTCAACATGAATGATTGCAAAGGTATAGCCACACCAATGGAGGTGAATTTTCAGTTGGAATCTGGTGAAAATATCAATGTTCCTTATAGACAACTGATAGGCAGCCTTATGTACTTGGCAACAACATCCAGGCTAGATATTATGTTTGCAGTATCTTATTTGAGTCGAGTACTGGACAAACCTACTAAACAATCCTGGGAAGCTGCGAAAAGAATTTTGCGGTACCTCAAACAAACCCAGACTATGGGTTTATTATACAAAAATGGAGAAACTGGTTTAGAAAGCTATTCAGATGCAGATTGGGCCGGTGATAAGAGTGATAGAAAGAGTGTTTCAGGATGTATTGTTTTATATGGTGGAAATCCAATTTCTTGGTTTTCTAAGAAACAAAATTGTGTTGCTCTTTCGACAGCCGAAGCAGAGTATGTTGCTGGGGCCTCTTCAGCTCAAGAATTGGTTTATTTAAAAGGTATTTTATCGGAATTTGGAGATTCCAGTGAACCAACATTGTTTATGGACAATGTAAGTGCAATTGCAATGTCCAAGTCATATGAAAATTCGAAGAGAGTGAAACACATAGACATAAGAGAGCATTTTATTAAAGACTTGATTGTAAACAAAACAATTAGATTGGATTATGTCAGTTCACATGAAAATATTTCAGATATGTTAACTAAGCCTTTGTGTAAAGAAAAGTTTTGTAAATTCAGGAACTTATCTAGTATTGTATAATGGTTGAATTGACAGTTATGCGATTTTTCATTTTAGCAAAATTGTAAAATTTTTAAAAAAGTTCAAATCGAGGGGGAGTGTTGGATTTATTTAACGTTATTGTGAAGCTAGCTTAAGCTGTTTGAGTATTCATTCTATGAATGTGTTCTGTGAGTACCGATGATGTTTGACATAGTCAGTTGTCACAAGTCAGTTAGTTGTAGAATAAGAAAAAATCTGTTTGCAATGTAGTTTAATGTTTGACTAAATAAAATTGTTTAATAAAAAAAAAACAATAAGTAATATTATTCTCTATAAAAATATAATAGAGAAAGAAGCAAAAGTGCCAATTCTATTAGCAAGTTAGGACACATGTTTATATGAACTTTATATCCTAAAATATCACAAGGAATGACTCTTGAATTTTTTAGGTGTTATTTAGATACACCCTGTATATGATGAAGAGCAGCGGCCCCAGAACGGAAACATGCTCTATTGCGATTAATGCGTTTTTTTTTTTAGTTGTATTATCAGATACAAAAATAATTCTAGGAAGCACAACATCGAACTTTAAGATGTAAAACAGTGTTTATTATTGATATTGGGTTCAAATAACCTTCAATACTGCTGTCTATCAATAGAACACGTCGTAGTTAGGAAGGTAGGTAAACTATTTGTGATAATTTGTTTGGTATAATGTTTTCCTTGTAAGGCACACCTATAAGATAAGAATAAATAGGTATGAATCCTCGATTTATCCGACTCCGAGAAACAAACAGTGTCACGTTTCCATCTCACGTGTGCTAATAACGATTTTACAATGGTGCTCCTTATTATGGCATGAAATACAGCACAATAAATGCATCTTCAAGGCTGACGTCTGCATCTGTGTGATAAGTATTTTGTAGATATATGTACAGTGTGTCTCACTTTAAACACCCTCCCCCCCACCCCTCTTTTAAGGTACGAGTCCGTTCTCGATCATCAGGAGCGGAGCTAGAGAGGGTCAATTTTTTTTCTATTAATTGAAATATCTCGCTTGAAGATATCAATTTGAAATTTAATGTTGTTAATACTCCCTAAAAAGTCATAATTTTAAGCATTTTGAAGGATTCTGAAATCTACAGTATGATACATTTTTGGGGGTAAAGGCTTCTTTATCCTCCCCCCAATTTTTTTTTAGTACGCCTCTGACGTCCAGTTACCAAATAGGATGAATCGTTCAATTTGAAGGCTTTTTTTCGCCTTTCATTTTTTCCAAGAAATAAACCGTTTTCGAGATAAATAAGCAAATTCGTTCTAAAACATGTGAACTTCATCTATTTTTTTTTATATTAAATTTTATTCTTGGACAAACAAGAAAATGACGAATAGTACAAAATATACCTATGTATTGTGGACTGACAAAGCCACAGTTACCAGATATGGTGGTAAATTACCATAATTCACATGTGGCTTAATTATTTATTACGTATACAATGTCCTTTGTGGCTCTGTACATTTTTCCCGACAGGTTGAATGCTATATTATTTTTCAATTTCTTTAATGATATTGACAAATATATTAGATACAACTGGATGCGGCTTATCCAATGGTTTAAAACGAATTTTCCGCGTCATTGTATTGGTCAGTTAAAAGCAACCTGACCTTCTACCCTTTGTATCCCCGCTACTGGTCCAGATTGGACACATGCTCAAAACATTGCAATTTTGGTAAATTTCATTTCATGCTATAGAACGGATATGCTTATTCATCTCGAAAAAAGCTTTTGAATTGAACGATCCCCCCTATTTGGTGACAAAAAATGTCAAAATCGTACTATGAAAAAGTTTGGGGGGATAAAGAAGCCTCTACCCCAGAAAGTGTATCACCCTGTAGATATTGAAAACTTTGAAATGCTTCAAATGATGATCTTCTAGACAGTATTGACCACACCCAATTTCAAATTGATATCTCTAGAAGTGAGCGAGATATTTCAATTAACAAAAAATAATAATTAAATTTTGACCCCTTGTAGCTCCGCTACTGATCGAGATCGAACCCATGTTGATAAAAACTTTTTGATTGAAATTATGAGATCTATCACCCATTTCAGTTTGTACCTTGAAACCTGAATCACCCTGTATATATCAGCTATTAATCGTGCGATTCTTACCAAATATGGACTGGTATAAATAACGATTAATATGATCAATCTTTCATAGACTAATATCATTTTGGACAGAGACGTGCATATTTATCGAAATAAAAAGAGGGGTCGATTTTTTATGAAATCATTTATTTTGATTTTTTCACAGGAAAACTAACCTCAAAATTTTCGTATAATTTCTCGATTTTTTATGAAATCATTTATTTTGATTTTTTCACAGGAAAACTAACCTCAAAATTTTCGTATAATTTCTATGAAGGGTTCTGAATAGCATTTTTGCGAACATAAATAATTATTTACTCGGGAACGGTGAGATCAACAAAAAATGTATGTCTTGCTTTTTTTATCGCACCGTAATTTTTTACCTACCGGAGATATCGAACGTTCTAAAATTCGCAATTGATTTGAATCCATTATTTTTTCGAGACAAAAAATTAAATAATAAAGCCGATCCTGGTAATTCGGAATGAGATGAATTTTTGTATAAGGACATTCAAAACCATGAGCAACAATACTATGAAGTTTGTTTTCCGCAAACAAATTCCTAATATGGAATACAAACATTCAAAGTCTATTCCACGATGTTCATAAAATGAACAACAACCGTAGATGCCGGGAGAAAAACAACTACTTTCCTAGCTAGTGCCACGCCGAACATTGAATGACGTCAAGTGTTGCTTTCCTTAATGCCGGTTGATTTTAGATTGTAGCCAGAGGTCATCGCTTGACACCTACAGAACGCGGCTTCGGGCTTTTGGCCGCCATCAGTGTATAGACTGTAGGGAAGCGTAACCTGGCCCTACCCTGATGAGGGTCAAAACCGGGCCCGAAACCGGTCTGTAGGTACTAAGCGCAAACCTGGCCACAATCTAAATGTGGAAACAGTATTCTGAAACGGGCCGAATATTATGGGCTTTGTAGATGTTGAAGTGTGAAGTAGTACTGTAACCGATAGTACCATTTTTGGCGGTCGATTTTCATTCATAGCGCTGCCCTCGTATATCCCAAGAAATTGGCAATGCTGAGCGCAACCTGGTACTGTAGTAGGTACCACGCGAGTCGTAATAGCAGATACTAATGGTACCAAGGAGAGATGGCAGAGCAAGGAAGTCGCAAGTAGTACCGTGTGTCGTGTAGTACCTATGGAACGCTTTCAGTCGGTATCTACTTCGATTATTATGCAGCGAATAGAGTAGTGTTTTGTTTATTAGCATTGTTTTGTCTTTCCGAGAATTATGCAAGCGCATCAGAGATATATATAGTTGGTAGGCGGACTATAGTGTTTTATGCACCATAAGCTGATTGTGATGTGATTTTTTATGTGAATTTCACATGATTTCGTGAAATATAGGTGAGTTGGTCGATGATTACAACATGAAATCACAATAACAATAATAACGTTAAACTACATACCGGGTGGGTTAAGAAACAAGTTGGTAGTCAATACAGGGTGAGTCAGAAATTTGAACCCAGCTTTCTGGATGTGATATAATATTGAAAAATAAGTATAGTTTGATCAATAAACTATAATGGCCCAAAATGTGTATTAAGGGAGATATATCCTCTCGAAGTTGATTAAATTAAAATAATTTTTCCGCATAACTTATAAACGGTAGAAGCCACCAAATTGAAATTTCCTACATGAATGTGTGTTGTTGAAATACAGTTTTTTGATACACTTCTACATTTCTGCTATAGTTATAAAGGGTGTTATTGGAGGGTGGTAATGATTTTTTGAAGACAACTTTTTTCCTTGTATTCTTTTCGGTTAAAGAACAGAAGCATCTGATAGAGAGAAGAAAATTACCTAAAAATGATCTGGCTCATCAAAATACAAAAAAATTTTACCATTCTCGAGTTATTTGAGTTTTAGTAGTGACATGATATCATCAGCAGGTAAATTCATCAGTAACAATATTTTAGTAGGCCTCGAACTTCTTGGCCGGCCACCATCTCAATTTTTTCGTTTTGAAATATTATTTGTCACGCAATCTTATTTGCAGAATCCTCAAAATTGTTCTAGAATTTGGAACCAGCACGAATAACCTGCCATTTGTCAAAATCTCAGTTGAAAATCGCAGAAATAATATAACTAAGCAAAAAAACAAACGAAGACATTAATAATAACAATGTTGATGTCATAAACGTCAAAATTGAGAACAAAATTGGTCATGGCTCCTAAAATATTGTCACCGATAAATCAATCTGCTGAAATCATGTGACTACAAAAAATCAAACTCGAAAACGGTTGAATTCTCCGTATTTTGATAAAGAGTATCTTTTTGATGTAATCTCCTTCGCTTTATCGAATGCTCTTTTTTTTCACCAATAATAATACAGGGAAAAAAGTTGTATTCCATAAATCATGACCCACCCTCTAAAAACACTCTTTATAACTATAGCAGAAATGTATACTTATACATCAGAAAAATGTATTTCATCAACTTACATTCATGCAGGAAATTTCAATCTGGAGGCCAAGTACGACCACTCAAATTCGTTACAGGGTGAACAATTTGTGCAAATTTTTTGGTGGCCAGTTTTTATGCCGGTATGAGTGTATAATAAGCCTACGAAAATGTCGAAAAAATTATTCAAGTTTATAGATAGATGAATTTTGACATTTTGGAAAGACACTATACGGAATTGGCAATGTTCAAAAACATAGTTTGGGCATTTCTATATACAGGGTGTTATTTAAGTACGTGGCCAAACTTGAAGGGGTGATTCTTTGAGTGATTCTAAGACGAAAATTTTATATAAACATAGGTCCGGTAATGCTTCGTTTCCAAGATACAGGGTGTCAAAATTTTTAAAAGAAATCGTTTTTTTCGTAAATATCTTAATAACCCTTCAACCGATTTCATTGGAATTTGGCAGTGTTATTCAAGGTCGTGAAGGGCTAATTTAACCCTAACTATATCAAAATTATCATGTCCAGTGGCGTCCCGGAAGGCACTGTAACCAATATTTTTGACAGAAAAAATGTGCGCCACTGATTTTTTTGTAATTTTTGTATTTGTTTCACATTGAGCAACTAAAATTACAACTTTTTTATATCCAGAATTTTTTTCGTATCTTGCTTTGTTTTTGAGAAAAAACATAAAAATCACTTTATTGCACATCCCTGTGACGAGCCGAAGCCAAGTGCTGCAATTCATACATACATATTTTTTGTTTTTTCATTGCATTAATTTTGATAGAAAATTCCAAGACTAGAATAGAGTATCAATATGGAAAAATATTAGTAAGACCCCAGTTTTTGATGGTTTAGTAGTTGAAATGTTTTATTGTGTTGTCACAGGGATGTGCAATAAAGTGATTTTTATGTTTTTTCTCAAAAACAAAGCAAGATACGAAAAAAATTGTAGATATAAAAAAGTTGTGATTTTAGTTGCTCAATGTGAAACAAATACAAAAAATTGCAAAAAAATCAGTGGCGCACATTTTTTCTGTCAAAAATATTGGTTACAGTGCCTTCCGGGACGCCACTGCACATGATAATTTTGATATAGTTAGGGTTGAATTAGCCCTTCACGACCTTGAATAACACTACCAAATTTCAATAAAATCGGTTGAAGGGTTATTAAGATATTTACGAAAAAAACGATTTCTCTTAAAAATGTTGACACCCTGTATCTTGAAAACGAAGCATTACCGGACCTATGTTTATATGAACTTTTCGTCTTAGAATCACCCAAAGAATCACCCCTTCAAGTTTGGCCACGTACTTAAATAACACCCTGTATATTCCTTTCATCATATACAGGGTGTCATTGAAATATAGTGCAAATATTTCAAACACTGAGAAAGCTCGACGTGCACTATCGAATGGCTCTAATAAAAAAAAATTCGGAATCAAAATGCAATTTGAGGTAAGACCCCTTTTTCCACCTAAAGTTCTACACTGTAGCAAATCTGACGTCACCTCTCTGTTCAAATTTCCATGCGGTAGGCACAATCACGCGGAGTTCTGGACTTCAATCATATAAATTGTTTAAAAGAGGCGTGCTTGATTTTTTTCTCGTATTTCGTTCAATTTTTGAGATGAAATTTCTCGTTGATTAGGAGAATTAGAAGAAATCTGATATCATGGGAATATTCCTTAGACTGTATTATATTGATGTGCTGAATATTTGCACTCATTTCAAAAACACCTTGTACATGACTGTATTATGTATGCTTTCCTTTTTTTGAGATAGCGGAATATATGACCATTAAAATTAGTTTAGGGAAATAAGGAAACCATCATGAAATTGCGATGATGTAAGGACGTTGTAATGTCGAAGCAATTAAAACAATAGAGAATGCCTGCTGAATAAGAGTACCTATAGTGGAAAGCGACTATTACTCTTCTGATTGCAGAAGAGCTATGCCTCTAATTAAAATCAAACCGACTCTATACAGGGTGTCCCGAAATTACACAGAAAGATTTCAACCACCAATTCTAGGAACAAAAATAGTAAAAGTTCATATAAACATGGGTCCAGATATGCCCCCTGGGGGGTTAGAGCCAATAGAGGAGAACTCCAGATGATGATTTTATGTGAATATTTTGTGAGCCCCCAGTGATAAAATAATAAAATTTTGTACATCTACCTAACTTTTTAAGCACGATCTGAAAATATTGGGAATTGTCCAGAATTTTTGATCAGGAACGTGGGAATCGGGTGGGGTTAGGAGCCAACTGCTTTGTTAATATATCGAAGACTGGAACCTTTGGCACGATAATACACTACACTGTTTCACCACTAACCAAACCGATTTTTTAACGCCACGACACGTGTTTCTCTAACTATGTTAGCATCTTCAGGAGAAGATTAAAACAGTTTCAATCTTCTCCTGAAGAGTGAAGATGCTAACATAGTTAGCGAAACACGTGTCGAGGCGTTAAAAAATCGGTTTGGTTAGTGGTAAAACAGTGTAGTGTGCTTTGTTAATGCCATTTTCGGCAGATTAACTACGAAATATGGAAATCTCAACATTTTTACCTATAAATGGTACCCTTGTTCAGTTTCGATAGCATTCACCATTTTAATATACAGGGTGTTCATTTCAGGACTTCCCACCCTAATTTTCTCGAAATGTGTGTATGTTTTTGAAAAATGCCGAGACACGTCAACTACATTTTCGAGGGGGACATGGTTCTAAAATATTTTCAGCCCCGCGGCGTTGCCGCTTCTAACGAAAAGAAGCAACAACTTTGTTATTTCAAATGGAACACCCTGTATTTTATTGCATTTTTAGATTCTCCCTGAGAAGCTGATTTCATCAATGTATCACACTTGGGGTCTAGCAGGAATGATTACAGAGATATAGGGTGTTCAAAATCGAGATTTTACAACTTTAGGATTTTTTTGAGTCGAAACTATTCATTATTGGTCAAAACGGTTTTCATGTCCCTATCTCAACTTTTGATTTACTATCTACTGACATTTATTTGAAACAAATACAGGGTGGTTCAAGATTCAGACTTTTGATCACCCTGTATTTGTTTCAAATAAATGTCAGTAGATAGTAAATCAAAAGTTGAGATAGGGACATGAAAGCCGTTTTGACCAATAATGAATAGTTTCGACTCAAAAAAATCCTAAAGTTGTAAAATCTCGATTTTGAACACCCTATATCTCTGTAATCATTCCTGCTAGACCCCAAGTGTGATACATTGATGAAATCAGCTTCTCAGGGAGAATCTAAAAATGCAATAAAATACAGGGTGTTCCATATGAAATAACAAAGTTGTTGCTTCTTTTCGTTAGAAGCGGCAACGCCGCGGGGCTGAAAATATTTTAGAACCATGTCCCCCTCGAAAATGTAGTTGACGTGTCTCGGGATTTTTCAAAAACATACACACATTTCGAGAAAATTAGGGTGGGAAGTCCTGAAATGAACACCCTGTATAATATAAATCGATTTTGAAATTCTGCTGCCTTATAAAAATATTGCTTTTTCCTTAATAGTGGGGTACCAAAATTTTCCAAAAATAATGGTTCGATAGAAAATACCCCTCATTTCAACATCTACTCTTGATGTTTGAATCAATTACGGATGGTGCAATAAAAAAAAATTAAGTGAAAAATGATATGGTAGGTACCCTATTTTAAGAAAAGGTACTATTTTTATTACGCCGTAGACTTTTGAAGGAAGATGGAATTCTCATATTTGCCGGTCAAACTACCGAAAATTATATGAACAATGAAGTTGAGAGAAAAAATGCCCCTAGCCCCACCTATTTATTACGCCCCTGATAAAAATTTTGGCGGATTCTCAACATTTTCAAATTGGACATAAAAGTTAGGTACATGTACAAAATACAGTATTCATGCATCGATTTCATCATCCCAAGTTTCAATTTCTTGAGTTGACCCATCCAAAAAATAAAAAAGGGGGGGAGACATTAAAGAAAAGGGCTCGGGACACCTGTATAGGATCATTTCTGGACTGGTAAATATACAAGGTGTAATGAATGAATAGGTAGGTGATTCCTTGATATATTTTAGAAAAAAGTTCATACTGAACGTAATTATGTCCAACTTGGTATTAATTGTTGTTTTATGATCCCCCTGTATAAGCTTTCATAATGGAAAAATTCAGTTTGGTTGGTGACTGACAGTCTCAAAATCTCTGAATGATATACTTATTGAGGATATTGAGTAAGAGTAATCTCATTGGGTGAGAGTACTCTACTTATACATTGAAATTTGGAGTCAAATCAAATTTTAATTTTCTCCTCAAGAACTAAGCGATATATAGGAGTAACACAAAGGACAAGAAGATTGTAAGTACTTTCAATTTTTCAATCTGATAATAATAGGAAACTTAGAAAAACCAGTGGCGTATAATAATACTGATAAAATATAAAATATGAATAAGGTAATAAATCACCACGACGCCACTGGAATTATTATTTCGAATTTCATTATACCAAAAGAAGTTCCATAGTACTTTCAACAAAATGACCAAGTTTCATTAAAATTGACAGAATGACTTTTGAGTAATGAATAAAAAACGATGTTTTATGAAAACATTGCATTTCGAGAACGAAGCACAAATGCACACTTTGTTGCATAAATTATGACAAGATTCACCCCCTATATTGGTTCGTAGTTATTCATTTACCCCACAACATTTATTCGCACTGCTCAAAATGTTTATGGGTATATACTTTTTTATATTTCGACCTTAGCAATTCTCAACCTTGAATTTTCGTGCAATATTGATGATTCACTCTGTACATGCATACAGCACCGTATTTCCGTTCATAATAAATTTTTCCGTTTATCGTTGTTAATAATAATAAAGATACAAATGCAAGCAGTGTCACCTTTACGATAGTAAAATAAACAGTTCTTCACAAACGTGTATCGTTACATTGACCTTCAACGGCTTTGGTTGGAAGACAATATAGGACGACATGCTCACTTGACTACTAATCCATAAAGAGAAACTGTCAATCTATTTTTCTTTTCACCATTTCTAGAAAGAAGACCACTAACATTAAGTGGTCTACCTTGAATTAAAAATCAGAGACAAGTATACCTACAGTGGAAAACTGTGAAGATGGAGCCTTGTTACGATAATAAACTTGGATTATTCTGTCATTGAAAGTGGTGATTCTCATTAAAATTCCTCATCTGTTCCAGGAACCAACATGGAGCGAATATTCAAAATCAAAACAAAATCGAACCGGAACCCGAACAGCCAGTACCCCTCAGAACGAAGATACTCAGCTTCCATCGTCATCGGTCTGAGCGTCGTTTTCTTACAACTGTTCCTGTACTCCGTCCTGATGGGAACCCTCATAATACACAAAATGGCAACCCACAACAACAAAACAGAACCTTCAATCACAACCACTAACGAAACCGAAATGGAAAACCAACGGCTATGGGAGAAAGTAGCCAAAGACCTCGAAATTTACAGATACCACAGATCACAATACCCCATCAACATGCCTGTCTTGGTGTGCTCAGGCTGCTACCTCATGTCCCTGGGCTACCTCCTGAGCTTCTGCACCGGTCTCCTGGCTTGGAAGCAATGGTACATAGACCACAACATCATATTCTTCTTCGTAGCCTCGTCTTTCTCTGCCGTGACTTCCTCGATAAGCCTTTTGCTGGCCCTGCTCACTTACATCGATTTAGACGACTACCATCAGTACCGAGGCATGACATTCAGCTTGCTGATAAACATAACCATACTTTCCTCGGTGGGAATAATTTGGTCATTTTTATCGACCAAAATTGGTTATAAGGGGATGAAGCGAGACTACCCTGATGATATGGTGATTAATAAGGGTGGAGGGCACATTGAGGTTAGCACTGTTATGAAGGGCAACAAGAATTGCAAAGCTTTTCCTCCGGATATCATCAATCACTTTCCTGCTGGAGAGAAGTTGGCGAAATATCTACCCAAGAAGGATGATGGCAATCTTCCTAAGGCCGAAAGTACTTTGGAGTACAGACAGAGGGTTGACAAGTTTTTGGAGGGATCAGGGGAGCCTGATAATACAGATGGGACATAGACAATTGTGGTTGAGGTAGACAATAATCTTTTGTATAGATAGACTGAACAAAATGAGATGAATTCCAAAATAACGCAGGCTCCTTCATCCATCACCTCTTTTTATATCTAACCTGTTGCTTTCTGTGCTGTTTGTGTGAACAAAAAGTACCCCATCAACATGCCTGTCTTGGTGTGCTCAGGCTGCTACCTCATGTCCCTGGGCTACCTCCTCAGCTTCTGCACCGGTCTCCTGGCTTGGAAGCAATGGTACATAGACCACAACATCATATTCTTCTTCGTAGCTTCGTCTTTCTCTGCCGTGACTTCCTCGATAAGCCTTTTGCTGGCCCTGCTCACTTACATCGATTTAGACGACTACCGAGGCATGACATTCAGCTTGCTGATGAACATAACCATACTTTCCTCGGTGGGAGTGATTTGGTCATTTTTATCGACCAAAATTGGTTACAAGGGGATGAAGCGAGACTACCCTGATGATATGGTGATTAATAAGGGTGGAGGGCACATTGAGGTTAGCACTGTTATGAAGGGCAACAAGAATTGCAAAGCTTTTCCTCCGGATATCATCAATCACTTTCCTGCTGGGGAGAAGCTAGCGAAATATCTACCCAAGAAGGATGATGGCAATCTTCCTAAGGCCGAAAGTACTTTGGAGTACAGACAGAGGGTTGACAAGTTTTTGGAGGGATCAGGGGAGCCTGATAATACAGATGGGACATAGACAATTGTGGTTGAGGTAGACAATAATCTTTTGTATAGATAGACTGAACAAAATGAGATGAATTCCAAAATAACGCAGGCTCCTTCAACCTCTCCTCACCTCTTTTTATATCTAACCTGTTGCTTTATGTGCTGTTTGTGTGAACAAGCCGGTCTTGGTGTGCTCAGGCTGCTACCTCATGTTCCTGCGTTACCTCCTGAGCTTCTGCACCGGCCTCCTGGCTTGGAAGCAATGGAACATAGATCACAACATCATATATTCTTCTTCGTAGCCTCGTGTTTCTCCACCCTGATTTCCTCGATAAGCCTGTTGCTGGCCCTGATAAACATAACCATACTTTCCTCGGTGGGAGTGATTTGGTCATTTTTATCGACCAAAATTGGTTATAAGGGGATGAAGCGAGACTACCCTGATGATATGGTGATTAATAAGGGTGGAGGGCACATTGAGGTTAGCACTGTTATGAAGGGCAACAAGAATTGCAAAGCTTTTCCTCCGGATATCATCAATCACTTTCCTGCTGGGGAGAAGCTAGCGAAATATCTACCCAAGAAGGACGATGGCAATCTTCCTAAGGCCGAAAGTACTTTGGAGTACAGACAGAGGGTTGACAAGTTTTTGGAGGGATCAGGGGAGCCCGATAATAATACAGATGGGACATAGACAAGTGTGGTTAAAGTAGACAATAATCTTTTGTATAGATAGACTGAACAAAATGAGATCCAAAATAACGCAGGCTCCTTCAACCATCAACTCTTTTTATATCTAACCTATTGCTTTCTGTGCTGTTTGTGTGAACAAAAAGTACCACGTCAACATGCCTGTCTTGGTGTGCTCGGGCTGCTACCTCATGTCCCTAGGCTACCTAGCTCCTCAGCTTCTGCACCGGTCTCCTGGCTTGGTACATAGACCACAACATCATATTCTTCTTTAGCCTCGTCTTTCTCTGCCCTGACTTCCTTGATGAGCCTTTTGCTGGCTCCGGTCACTTGCATCGATTTAGACAGCTTTTCTCGGTGGGAGTGATCTGGTCATTTTTATCGACCAAAATTGGTTATAAAGGGATGAAGCGAGACTACCCTGATGATATGGTGGTCAATAAGAGTGGAGGGCACATTGAAGTAAGCACTGTTATGAAGGGCAACAAAACTGCAAAGCTTTTTTTCCGGATATCATCAGTCACTTTCCTGCTGGGGAGAAGCTAGCGAAATATCTACCCAAGAAGGATGATAGCAATCTTCCCAAGGAAGAGAATACTTTGGAGTAGACAGGGGGTTGACAATCAGTTCTTGGAGGGATCAGAGGAGCCAGATAATACAGACAGAAAATAAATATTTGTGGTTAGGGTAGACAATCATCTTTTGTATAGACTGAACAAAATGAGATGAATTTCAAAATAGTGCAGGTTCTTTCAACCATAAAATTTCATCATCTAACCTATCACTCTATGTGCTGTTTTTGTATGGACAAAAGATTTGAAAATGTGACAAGAATTGCAAATTTAAAATCTTTCCACGGGAGGATATTGAAGTGTGACGAGGTGCAACAACACTGCCGACTCGCATTTTCATGATGGACAAATTATCGACACGTATAGTGACTCTACAAGGGAAATGATGTTTTTTTGAGGCTGAACATATTTTTCGAATTTGAGAAGAGAATTGATGTATTTTGACAGAAGCACAGGCTTAAAAACGATGATAATCCGGTGATTAGGTATTATCCTAAAGATGCCTCACCACTTGAATATTTTAGTTAACAGTAATCTCAGAGGGTTTTTTCATTGTTTGGTATTGAGTTTAATATTTTCGTATCTAGTTTTGGAAATGCATCGATGATCAAGAACCGTTTTTTTTTTTATCCGAGATCACCAAAGTGTTTCGCGCACGAGTGGCAAGCAAATTTTTTTCTACAAACGTCAAAAAATATTGTTTCGGAATTAGTAGTATGCTTAGCTTAATATAAAAAAAAATGAACTGGCTCAAAAAGCATTGATTATTGTTAAACGTTTAGAAATAAATGCTTTCAATGGATTTGGAAGACCATAAAGGTCAAAATACAAAAATCCTATAAATTGTTTACATGCAGTGCGCGAAGTATGTATTTCGCGCACTATTTTACTTCTCACACTGTTTCGCGCAAGGTATCATGGTAACGTAGAAAAAACAGTGTCACTTCGCATATTGTTAAATGCGCAAACCTTGTCATTTTTTGACGTTTGTAGAAAAAGGTATTGTAAATTTGAATACTTATTCCAGGGTATTTATATTGACTGCAAATGGATTTACATCGAATTTCTTTTGTACTTGTACATGAATTATTAATTTGTGATAATTTATATTGATAGTTTATTAACTAGTGTAATAATTATATTATTTAATTACATTTTTTGCTAGTGTGAATGTATCAATAAATTGATCAAGTGCATAACTGGGTTTGTGATTAGTATGCAGAATATCATATTTTGATTATCATGCACAACGAAGTTTTGTTGAAAATTCAATGAAAAAATTATTAATGAAGGAAAAACTGGTTTTATTCATTGTAAAATTATGAATAAATTTTCGGTTCCACAAAATACAAAGTCAAAATGTAAGGCACTGTAAAGACACACTTTTCAAAATATTATTATAATCATTAATTACGTATTGATTGGTTCTTCCAGAAAAAATCTGTGATTTAAAGCTTCTAGGGCAGTAATTCTTCTTTTTGGATTGAAAGTCAACATACTCTGAAAAAAAATATATATACATTATTTGAAAATAAAACAAATTCACATAAATATCACTGTGGTTTTAAGTATGAAACTACACTTCAATTTTCCTATTGAATTAAATAATGTTAGTACAATTTCAACTAACCAAAACAAAATGAGGATATCTGCTCCTCTAGAAAAAATTTTCAGAAACATATTATTTATTCAATTGAAATAAAAAATAATGCACTCATAAAAATTGTGTAAGAATTACCCACCATTATCAAGTCGTAGGCCGTTTCACATATATTTGGACAAATTCGATCGATACTTATTTGACTGTTCACATTGAAGGAGTTCCATTTTATCGAAATGTTTTCTTCTGGCCACTCACTTTCTGGAGGTTTGCCCAACACCCTGTGAATATAAAAATAACCTGTCATGCTAAATGTAGGTAAAGCAGTTTCGATCAGTTTTTCAGCTGTAGAAAAACTAAATATTGGAAAATATGGAAACAAAATAATATTAGCTATGAGAATTTTTACCAAATTTTCTATTATGGCTTGTGTTCCACAGAACTTTGGTCTTGCAAGGAGGGGTACTGTTTTGACTTTTCATCTTCCATACTGGCTTTTCTATTCAATTTTGTGTTCTTTTGTGATCACCGGTTTTTGTGAATTATATACAAAACTCAATACACAAAACATGAAACACCAAAGAACAGCAGGAGAAACACAAAACCAAACAAAACACTTCTTCAAATTTCTTGATCTTCAACTTCTGGTTTTCGAAATTTAGAAAAACTTAAGACAGAGAGTTCCAATGAATTTTGTCCAATTTCTCTGAAATTGCCATTCTATTGAGAATTTGTACCTATGACGAAATTTTGGAGAAATAAAATCAGACATAGAGATGCAGAGGAAGATCAAAAACGAAAATAATAGTGTCCAACTGCTTTCCACCATTATTATTTCCAGCCCTTGTTCCTCGTACATTTTCCATATAAAACAGCAGCAGACTCCAATCATATTTTTCATACACCATGTAGATAAGTCAGACAATCATATAGGATGTCTCAATAAATAATCAAAAATTTTTTATCCGATTTCAAACAGTTAAAACAAATAAAGAACATACAAATTGGTATAAATACCAATTTTATCAAGATCGACCCAAGCATAAAGAAATATTTTGTTTAATTATATAGTTTTTGCTTCATTGAACTCATGATGTTGTTTTGGAATTCAGCATACAAGTTGATATACAAATATTTTTTTAAAAATCTGTGAAGATTTCACTCAAAAAAATTTGTTCAGGTTAGGGTCCAAATTTATCGAATTAACCATGAAAAATGAAGAAAGCAGTATTTTTTATCAACAATTTAGTTTTTTTTAATCATATGCAGAAAAGCAACTCATATTTGCAATACATCTATAAATCCAAGAAAGAGATGAATGTCAACAAAGCAAAATATATTTTTTCTTAGAGAATATGTTTTTTATGCTTCGGTTGATGTTGAAAAATATTCACATTATAATTTGTATACCTAATGTTTTTCAAACCAATCAACTTGTTTTCTGCTTATAGGTATTTCAAAAAATCGGCTGAAAATCAAAGCATGCGGCGTTTTTATAAGATTCAAATAATAATGTTTTTAATAAACCAGCTATAGTTTTATGATGGGTGAAAATATTAACATGGATATTTCAAATTGGGATACAACATAATATTGTTATCTCACCTGAATATTTTGCTGAGCTGATCTCCGTCAGATTCGCCACAGAACAAAGGTTTCAGACTATACAGTTCCACGATGATGCAACCGATGGACCAAATGTCCACAGGAGTGGCATAAGTCAGGCCCAACAGGACTTCCGGAGCCCTGTACCATAATGTAACCACCTACAAAATAAAAAGTTCATCTGAGTCACCATGATTTTGGACATTTTTTCCTTGAAAGGAAAGCTTAAAAAATAATAAATGTTTTCAGTAAATAGTACATATTGATTCCCAACTCTGAGTTTGGCTTCCGAAACCTACGGTCGACAATACATCCTTCGACTATTCTTGTTTCGAATGCCCAATCAACAAACCTAAGTAACCAAAAAACAGCCGCATACTGCCTGGATATCAAAAAAACATTCAATAGTGTGTAGCATAAAGGACTTCTTTTTAAAATGATGCTCCTAGAAGTGTCAGTTAACCTCATTCATATAATTAAAAGTTTTCTGGAAGAAAGACAGCTAGTTGTCTCAATATATAATCAATATACAAGGTGTTTCTAAAATAGGTGGTCAAACTTTGGGAGCATATAGAGTGGGTGAAATAGTTACGAAAACCTCCGTAACATTTTTTTCTGAAGTGACCCCCAAGAAAGATACAGCCCCTCAAAGGGGGGCCTCAGTGAATGATTTTGAATTAGTATCTCCAACACCTTGTGTAATGAAAATCTGAAATTTTGTCCATCCACTTACTATTCAGTGCCGGTTCGAATGAAGTTAAAATCACCTCAAAATTAAATACAGGGGTGTGTCAAAATAAGGAGGTAGGGGGTAAAAATAACCCCAACTTTTTTGTTCATCACAATTTCAGTTTTTTTACATGAAATTATGAAATCTCAGGGCTATTAACATAGAAAAGGAGCTCTTGTTGAATCTCGATAAAATGAACCATTAGCGAATAAAATTTATTTTTCCAAGATTTCATTTAAATTGCAATTTTGGTGTGCGCTCAAGTTTAATTATCTAGTTCAAATCTTGCAACTGACTTTTTACCTACTTCTAATCGTCTGATCAACTTGGAATCTGGCAGATGACAGTTGATAACGCGTTATGGACTTTTTGATAGAAAAAAATATGGCGGCTCCAATGTGGCTGACCAGATTAGTGATTATGGTCCGATCCGATTCAAAATTGGTTTGTAAGGGTTTTTGGGGTTGGAAATTTTGAATTCGTTGTCGGAATTCATGAATTAAAAATAGACGACGATTTTCGTGATTATGGATGATCCTATTGAAAATAAAATAAAAAATATTGTAAAAAACAAGCTTTTATTAATTCAACTATTGAAATACAAAATCGAAGATGAAATAAGGTGAATGCTCTAAAAATGAGAAAAAAATGCTTCTAGATATCTTCTTCCACTTCCTGGAGCATTTGAATGGAAGCATTATTATCACTGATTTTTTTTCTACCTTATTTTATTACATTTTCATACAACATAACTCCAACGAAATGGAACGTAGAATTTAACACTGAGTTAGAGAGCATAGCAGGAATGTAAGAGAGGGATGATGAAGTTTTCGATTAGTAAGATTCTGGAGAGAGGCAAGTTGTATCACGATGAAATAGTGAGAGATCCGCAACATTTCTTCAATTGCAATTTAAATGAAATCTTGGAAAAATAAATTTTATTCGCTAATGGTTCATTTTATCGAGATTCAACAAGAGCTCCTTTTCTATGTTAATAGCCCTGAGATTTCATAATTTCATGTAAAAAAACTGAAATTGTGATGAACAAAAAAGTTGGGGTTATTTTTACCCCCTACCTCCTTATTTTGACACACCCCTGTATTTAATTTTGAGGTGATTTTAACTTCATTCGAACCGGCACTGAATAGTAAGTGGATGGACGAAATTTCAGATTTTCATTACACAAGGTGTTGGAGATACTAATTCAAAATCATTCACTGAGGCCCCCCTTTGAGGGGCTGTATCTTTCTTGGGGGTCACTTCAGAAAAAAATGTTACGGAGGTTTTCGTAACTATTTCACCCACTCTATATGCTCCCAAAGTTTGACCACCTATTTTAGAAACACCTTGTATATAAATAAATCAATAAAGTCCCTTCCGTTCACTGCACAGCAAGGTCTATCACAAAGAGCCTCTTTATCACCAATGCTTTACAACATTTACTGCTATGATTTTCCCCAACAGCAAGACCATGATCATGATCTACAAAGTGCAGATACGGCCTGTTCTAGAATACTGTTCCCACATATGGGGTTCAGTACCAAAACATACGCTGATGCTCTTAGATTCCATCCAGAGAAGAGCCATCCGCCTGGTGGGTGACGCCACACTCACTCACTCTTTGACATCATTGGAACACCGTAGAAAGGTCGGCGACCTTTCACTTTTCTATCGATGCTTGAAACGGAAAATGTTCTTCGGAAATCTCTGCTATCATCCCGTCACTAGCAATGCCAGTCAGACGAACTAGACAAACCCAGTCAGCACATCCTTTCGTTGTCAACCTCGAAAGATGTCGAACAGCACTTTATCAAAACTCCTTCATCCATAGAACGGCTAGGCTCTGGAATTCATTGCCTCAGGAAGTATGCCCAACAACATATAATCTCCAGAAGTTCAAAAAAATTCCAATACCTACCTCCTATCCCCATCCTCCCTAGGAACGCACGATGTTCTTTGAACATTATAGGGATTACCTTTCGTGCGCTCCAAGCGATAAAAAAAAAACACCAAATGTTACACCATACAATACGCCGATGACACTGCCCTGATATCACATGACAGAAACTTGGAGATGAATGAAATGATTGGAGAATGCAGACTCAAGATAAATCCTCAGAAGTGTCAGCTGATGCTATTCAATCATGTTATGAAGAATAGTTCCCTAACTGTGAAGTACCTTGGAGTCCATCTGGACAATAAACTGAATTTCATATAATTTCATATACCACTCCAAAATTTGTAAGCAAATATAACATCAAGAGCAACAAAAATAATGGCATCAACGTCGCAGCAGCAGCAAAGATTTATAAATCCATATTCACACTTTTGCTGGACTAGGGACACACAATATATCTCAACTGCAGAAATCCTACCATGCAGAATTTAAAAACTGCAGACATACTGACAATCATCTACACAACCCCTCCAATCAATATTTGTACAACAAAACTAGAATAGAACCAATACAAGAACGAATGAGGAAGTTATCCCAAAAATTCGCCCTCAAGACCAGCAACATGGAGCTTATAATTCTCCACCTAATTCCAAGAGAAGACATGAGATCACATTTCAAATTCCCGGAAAGAACAATACAAGAAATACTTACATCATTGAGTGAAGATCAGTTGGACATTTAATTTATCTCAAGATTTATTCATAAATTTATATCAATTTTTTTTTGTTCAAATTAGTTTTACAAACTCACATTTGTCATTCACATTGAAATTATTAAAATACCACCCATGTCAAAATTTACTGGCTGCAGGACCTTGGTGAATGGCCTTTGGTTGTAAATTAAAACCAATAAAGAGTATTTATTATTATTATTATTATTAGTACATATTGGGCATTAGTAGTAAAAGTGAAAGGTAAATGAAGTCTGGGAATGTGATAAGAGGGACGAGGCACACTTACTATTTTTTTTTCTGAAATTGCGATCAACATTATATTTACTGCCTCGGTAGAGACCGATTTTTGAGGGCCTGGGCCTCCGTTATGAAACCTTAAAAAAAAAGGTTCTATAACACCTTTAAACATCTGAATACCTACATAAAAAATATAATTTCGTCCAGATGTTCACTCAATTACAACTACATATCGATTCCACATTGATTTCACCTTGGTACTTGAATTTCTCAATCATTTTTTTCTTCAAATATTTAGATTATTATTTATTCCTTCAGTTAATAGCTACAATTTCAATTTATTCTTTTTTTCCTAGAAATATTCACCAAATATGTTATTTGAATTGAGCATACATTTCTGATTATTTTTTTAGGGTTGAGAAAAGCCAGGGGAGAGGTATTTTGAATGGAAGAGCAGCCTCTTGCATTCTTATAATGTGTGTATAAAGACAAATTATTATTATTATTATTATTCCAACTGTCCTAACAAAGTGACTTGCTCCTATAACTTATTTGCTTTTGGGAAAATAAAAATGAAAATTACTGTTAACTACTATCTCCAATTCTTCACCCGTTCACTGTTCACTACCAACAGTGTCAACACTTGATGTCATTGACAAGTTTGACTACAGCTACAGCAAGCTGAATGCAATGTAGTCTATGCACTTTATCCATAGACAACAGTTTGTTTTCCCCCAGTTTGAAGTTCATATTATGTAACCTAGATGTCGCCCACTTCGTGAATCTCGCGAAATAGTTCTGACAAGTTGTCAATATCCTCAATTTTGATTAGTATTGTCTGTTCTCAAGTTTATTATAACAAATTGACGAATACACGTAATAGAAAAGGAATCTTCTGGTCTACCTATTCAACCCTATATGGTCCTTCGACCCCCTCACCCCAAGAACCCCCCATCACTCACCACAGAAGTCAACTTCATCTCGAAATCGTAGGTTTTGGCCAGCCCGAAATCGGCCAACTTGATGTGACCGTCGTGCGTCACCAGCAAATTTTGCGGCTTCAGGTCGCGATGCACGATGCGGTTGCTGTGCAGGAAGTCCACCCCGTTCAAAATCTCCCGCGACAGACTCCTGATCTGCACGCCACTGAAGCCCTTCGAGTGACGCTCGATGTACGTCGACAGATCCTGGAATCATCGGTGTGAAATAGTAGACATGTTCTTTTTTACACCACATTTTCATCATTGATGGAAGTGACTTCACTCTCTGATGCATGGAATTGTTGGAGTCATCAGTGTTGAAAAAAAAACGCAGTTATTTGACATGACACAAACAAATCATAACTGTTTTTTCCTTCACCTACGGCGAGAGTCCCTTGATGCAAACTGATGTATTTGTCGTCCCAACAGGGTACGGACAGATCCTCGTCTCCTCTCACTCTGAAGTGTTTGTGAAACAGTTATATAGTTCCATCTTTATTCATTTCTGGGGATAAACATTTTATTTTTGACATTTGTTGTTTTTAAGGTTAAATTGAGGTCATTGGCGTATCCATAAAATATAAATCTTAATCATAAAGGTAAAGCTATTGTTAAAGTTATTACTATATGACTAGTACTCATACGTAATTTCCACATGGAATTCTACTACTTTCTACTATACCAAGATATAGATGAACATTCCTCTAGTTTTAGATTTCACTACTCAAGCATAATCTTTGCGAGGTAGGGAACATATAAATTGTACTCAGAGCTTCATATATATCACCAAAAGAGACTGTTCTTATTGACTGAATTGACTGAATTGACTGAATTGATTCTGATTTCAAGCTGAATGAGCAGAGCCTTATGATTGAGAAATGGTGAAAACCTCGATGTGGGTATCCAAACTACTGCTCATGTCATGTGTGCTAAATATATTTTCAGAAATCCAACTAGGTGAAGAATTCATGGAGTGACTAATATCACACTATGTATAAAACTTCATCTAGGACGAAAAGTAGCAGGCTGGTAAAAAGTGGAAAAAAACTGTCGATTCCAGGATTCAACTGTCCCTATTAGAAATGGAAGCGTGAAAGACCGAATCATTCTCTCATCTCCTAGGTATTGTTCGTTTTTCATTTTGGCAGAGCTTGTATACCAACGAAATTCGCCTATCTGTACATTATATTGATATTATTCAATTCATATATCTGCTATTGTTATTGAATTTCTAATGTTCACCCTGTATATGAATACTAAACTTATTCTCGTCTCCACATTCTCACGTTTCACTATTTGTGAAAAATATCGGCCACTATGCGAATGTAAGTGAACAAGTCTCTTCAACTGTTCATGCACCCGTCATGATAGGAAACTGAATTTTCAAGACAGCGTTGAGGAGCGAATGATGAATATATTAAATAATAATTAGGGAATTTCACCGAGTTAATCATGAATAACAGGGTGATTTCAAAAAACACAATTTTTTGTCATTCTCATCATCGAAAATCTTCATGATCACCCTATATATCTCAACGAAATCATGTTCATATGGTATCAGCTATCTTGGGAGGTTAACAATTCACTCGAATATACAGGATGTGTATGAATAAATCGGTCTTAGGTGTCACCAATTTGTCATATCACCCTGTATGAAATGTATGAATTGTGATTCATGATGGAATGAGAATAGTATATTGCATGCCTAAATTATTTTTTCGATATTTCATTATTATATGGAATTTTCAGACATCACTGAAATGTTTATATGTTTCACTCTGTAAACATTTACATTATCTGAACCATCTGAATTATGTTGAGTAATATGGAGGTTCGTTGATGATATGAGCGAAAAAAATTGTACTTGGCATCTTTGAATTTCGAGAAAATAATTAAATGAAAAATACCGATTTGTAACTTCAACGCCCTGTATCTCAGAATCTATTCATCAAAGAACTTTACGATTCTGCAGGTTCAATCAGTTCATAGAATTCTACAACATACTGAAAATTCAGAAAATTTCACGGAGAACCATTTTATGTACTAAAAGTGCAGGGTCCAATTTCTTGAATTAGAAGAATTAGGAAAAATCTGATATCATGGGAATAATCGTTAGACTGTATCATATGGATGTGCTGATTATATGTACTTATTTCAAGAACACCTTGTATAATCAATAATATTCCATATATTTTCAGTTTGATGACTTTTTTTCTATTTCAGGGCACTACATCCATTGTTTGTGCTTACTGTGCACAAGAATTAGGGACTTTTGGGTGCCATAATTGAAAATCAAATACTGACAGAGCATGAATATTTGAAAAACAATCAAAACCATAATTTGACAAATGACTGGCATTCTGTAAATAAACCACAAACCACAACCCTAATCACCAGTAGATAACCATTGTCAAAATTGTTGGTAAAGGCCCTAAACATCAGTAACTTTGGTTGATTAATGGAACATATCCATGTTCTATTTGTTGACAGCTGTTAGTGTCAAATTGAGTGTCATTTGTCAAATGCATTGTTTAAGATGGCTGCATTGTTTTTTGTCAATATCAATAATTATAATAATTTTGAAAGAGGAAGGGTCCAAGAAGTTTTGCTTGCTCTCTTATTTTCAAAAATTCATAAATCAACAGTTTTTGATCTTAGATACCAATAGAAAAATTGCAATCCTTGTAAATATAGTCAATTCTCATAACATTTTGGATATTTGTAATTTTATTATGAACTATGAACATAGGGCCTAATACCAATTTAAATGTTCCAAAACTTTGAATTGTAATGAAGCTTCAGCCTAAGATCTGTTATTTTAATTAGCAAATGATGAAATTATTTTTATTATTTTATCATACCAGGTTCCTATTGTACCAATAAGTGAACTAGCTCATCTGTTTGTGATGTGTCCCATAATGTATTGTACTTACCTGTATTGTGACATTCAGTGGACAAAATAAAATTCAATTCTATTCTATTCTTCAATGGATGGAGACTGAAAACTAAGTCATACCTGCTCTACATGTTCAAAAACCAGATACATGATGAGCTCTCTCTCCATCTGTTGCCCATGACAGACATCTAGCAAGCGCACAATATTGGGATGGTCATGGGTGTTGAGCTGTCTCAGCAATGAGATCTCCCTCAGAGTGTTCATGGGAATGCCATCTTCAGACAGGGGCACACACACCCTTTTCAAGGCCACATCGTTGCCAGTCTTCTTGTCTTTGGCCTTGTACACAGTTCCATAGGCACCTGCAAATCATTTTGTAAGAACATTTTTGTGTGAGATAGCTAGAGGATAACTGTTATATCATAATAAAATTGGAAACTATAAGTGAAGGTGAGTTTGGGTAAAGTCCAATGCTCAAAATAATAACTCTCTTACCCCTGCCAATCCGGTTTAGGGCTTCATAGGTATGGCTCTTTTCGAAAGACATTTATCTAGGTACCTACTTCTACAGATCTAAAAACAGAAAAAATCTCCATTATCTATCAAGTATATTCCAGGATACAGCATAATAATGGTATTTTGCTCTTGTTAGTCTTTTTACAGATTCATTTGAATATCAAAAGGACAATGATCATGCATCCATGTGTGAAGTCTAATCTAGGTACCTACAGGAAGTACATTTATTAGGTCATTATAGGTACAGAATAAAATTGAATCTTTCTAAAATCTAGAGAACTATTATTTCAAACTTCTAAAGTAGAGTGTAGCCTGGATTTTTGTTACTAAATTCAGAAATTATCAAGGACTGTTGAAGAATATGGTCATCATTTTGGTACTTCCTGTCAAATTGATTGTAACCTCACCTTGATAATAAATAATCGGTTATGTAGTATTCGTGGTAGTACCAATTCGAATTTATAACATATTATTCTGTTTCAACATTAGGAACACATATCAACACAAAACTACGAGACAAAAAAATGATAGGTATTGAAAACAACAGGTCAAAAACAACCTGTTTCTGATTGGAATTCAAGCTTATGGCTTATGGTTGGAGAAAAATAATAAATATGTACTTGCACCACAAAAAGGCGAAATAAAACAGCAAAAGCAAAACACAAAACACTCAAAAAACTATAAAATTTAGTCAAAACCACGAGTCGAAACCATTGCTTCGGCATTCAGTCAAAACAAAACGGCAACGGCTACTTCAGTCAGTGCCTACTTCCTTCATACTTCCACACAAATCCACATGGCAGTTGGCCACTGAATACAGGTCAGTACTTCAAATTTCAAGATTCATTCAAATTCCTTATTATAGCCATAATATAAAAATAGGTAGTAATAGAGCAGCTGATACCAAAATTGTAGAAACTCTTACTACCATGAGAAAGATACCAGTACTGTTATTTACTGCATCATACTGTATCAGTATCCAGTGCAGTTGTCATCACCATTCACCAATCACCAATCAATTGACTCAAATTTTTTCGATACTACTCTGTTATTGATTGCCCCCAAATTGCCCCTGCAGCTGCTGCACTGCTGTATGACTGGTTGCATAGTCCAGACCCGAACCCGAACAGTTATTGAGTTATCATGAATTATTATAGAGTTATAGAGCAAGGCCCTAAGAAGGTAAGGAAATTGCTTCGAAATTTTAAATATTATGTTTGACTCGTCAGGTAAATTATTTCAGGGGGTCGCCATCTTGTCGATCAGCATGAAACAATAGGGAGATGTTCCTAGTTAATAATTTAGAATTTAGGTCCAGGAAATTCTTATCATCCATGTCGGTATGTGGTATATTTTGTTAATAAGTGGCACCAGAGATTATACACTCCCCTAATCCACCCTAATCTCTGGTGGCACTGTGGCAGTTCTGTTGGTCGCGATAGAAAATAACACGTCGCCCCATCTAACGGCTACAACTTGAACACTTCTGAGCGGTTTGTTCTGAGGGATCGACCAATTATCACAAACAAAAAACAAATGTCAACCAATGAAAACAGAGTCAGACCGTATTGAAATCTTTCAAAAACTCCGATAAGCTCCGCATGCTCCGTGAGCTTATTTTCTAGCGCGATTTACGAACTTTTCTATGGTAGGGTAGGTATAATAGGAGCTAGGATACTACATAGCTCATTATTAGCTATCATATACCTACCTATAGCACCCTAGCAGAATGCCCATTGCCCAGTGCCCACATGGCATGATCATCAGGAGCAGGCAGCCGTGCCGTAGCCATCAGGTTCAACTTCGAATTCAAAAGCAGAACCGAAGAACAATTATTACCAATGGAAGGGATGACATTCCAAGGCCTACCATGTTAGTCAACCCACTAACAACTTACAAGACATTCTTCGAGTTCGTCAGAAACGATAAACGTTCTTAACCTAACCTGAGATAAGAGTTCAAGTCGTTTGACCGCTACCAAAATGCAGGCATGTAATTCTGAAGAAGGAGGTAAATAGAATTCTTCTTGTAGAGAAAAGAAAGAGAGGTATCCGCGTTCGAAGGAGACTGATCCCGACCCGAGGTCTTTTTCTTTTGTACGGTTCAACCCGACATCAGTTTTTGGCAATTTCGGTATACCTAACAACCACATGTTGCGTGCGGGAATGTCTTTTATTCCCATAACGAGGAAGAACTGTAAACAAATCGGTTTCGGGTTGCTTGAACTCTGGGTGCATAGTGCATTTGCTGGGTACACACATATTCGCAACGGTTTTTAGTTGTTAGGTATAATGTTGGTATAATTCACAATTGATTGCCTTCTTCTTCCCGTTTCCTGTATGATGGTGCTTGGTTATCGCTGTTCTATGTCTATGGCAATTGCTGGTTGCACTGGTTGCAGTAATGTAGGGGAAATGGAAAAAGTGCTTCAAAAAGTTAATGGACCCATGTCTTGGAAAATTTGGTAAGTTTCTATGAATTCAAAATGATCTCAATTAAACTCTGATGAAGATAATATGTATACTGTATAGACAGAAATAAGTGGTACCAAGATCATTGAAGATGGTTAAAACTAAGTCGAAACACATTGAAACCACTTTGGGTAATACGACATGGTTGAATTCTGAATAAATAAACACATAATCAGGACCGTATTTGGAAAAAAAATAAGTTGACCACCACGTTAAATCTCATCAACAGTTGCTTTGGAAAAGTAATTTTAGTTTTTCTGTATCTCTAACAATAACGGACAAAAAAATTGATTTTTCAAAAATTCTCTGAAAACCCCTAATGTAAACAATTTTGAAAATTTCCGAGGGCCTTTTTTGGTATGAGATCCCCATCAGGCTGGTGCAACATTATCTTGGTCACACTTTGTAGGTATAGGTGCTTAAAAGATCATATAATATAGACCTTCAAACAATACCCGAGCAATATATACACCATACCTATATATACAGGGTGTCTCAGGTTTAACTCGTCTTACTTTGACTATCGATAGCAAAAATTATAATATTAGATAGGTACTTATTTTTTTGTTTTGTCGTGGAGAAACTTGTTTTCATTATACGGGGTGTCAAGTTCCCATACACTATTTTTGTTCTCATTTTTTATCTCAGTTGAAATGAAACCTAGCCATAGCGATTTGTAATTAGGTGATCATTTTTTTATCGGCAATATGAACAGTCCTTATCTATAGAGGGGACTCGATTGGTATCATTGAACAAAGTTATCATTGTGTGCTTTGGACGTTGTTGAATATTCAAAATGATCAATAAAAATTGTAGTGGTTACTCTGTACTGATAAGAATTGTTCATATTGCCAATAGAAAAATGCTCACCAAATTTCAAATCGCTAGGTTTCGTTTCAACAGAGATAAAAAATAAAAACCAAAATTGTATGCGAACTTTAACACTCCGTATAATAAAAACAACTATCTCCACGACAAAACAAAATAATACGTGTATGATATTTTGATTTTTGCTATCGATTGTCAAAAATAGACGAGTTAAACCTGAGACACCCTGTATATAGATATACGTAAAATTATAGGGGCTATTAAAACACAGGTAGGTAATAAATAATAATAGTTCGACCTCAATGTCGGAGATCTGCAAGGTAAGAGAGCAAGTGATATAGCCATAGAAATGATACAATAGGGTTTAAAACTGTTTTGAACTCCGAGAATCTCCCACTGATGTGTACTGACCATTATATTATTTGTTTGTTTGGCGCATAACTGCTACTAAGTGCTACTTGTCTAACGCACCGTTGAAGTCTTTTCATCAGACGACCTATACCTACCTGTTTACCTGTTCTGCCGTGGGAATAAAAAAAATCCCTTATTTACTTTTGTATTGGAATTTAGACTTCGAAAATCTTCGAGGCACATACCGAGAAAAATGTGACACCTGATCGTCTCAAGCAGCTCTAAAGATATATCCGAAAACTATTGAAAGGGACCGAGAGAGGGACATCATGGGTACATATTCGATTGTTATTTCCAAAATTTGACTAATTTTTGTTGAGCAGTTCTGTAGTAATTGAACGCAATTGAACGAAACTCATTTTTGGGTCGCCCCATATTTATACGGAGCATATTACCTCTTGAATTGAGCCCCACAAAATATTAAACACCCTGTATATTCTTGGGATGGTTATTTGAAAAATATATTAACCTACCTTCATATACTTACCTTTAATACTTTTTGACGTCAAATTGATAATATGAACCAAACCCTGCAGTCAGCTGATTAAATAGCTATTATAAGCAGATATAATAATTGTTATAATAAAAAACGATGAAGATATAAGTTTACCAACATGACACACTATATAGGTACTAGACATTTAATTTTGTAAAAAAAACATTGGTAGAAAAATTTAAAAAAAGACGTGCCTCCTGTGAGGATTGAACTCACGACCCCTGGTTTACGAGACCAGTGCTCTACCACTGAGCTAAAGAGGCAGTTGCGTTGTTGCGCCGACAAGCATAATTCAAACTTTCATGTTCATGGATAGGCAACACAATATACATGAAAATTAATCCTAAATCCAAAAGGAACAAAAATGCTCTGTTTTTGATGACGTTCAATCATACCACTAATATTCCATAATAGGTATGTTACTTCACTTTTCCTTCACAAGATACATGATATTAAAGTTGAAAATACAAAAAAAAATGAAAAATTCTGAAAATAGATGAAACAGCATCAAGGCGGGCTATGATCAGTTGCAATATTCGATAGATTCGACTTCCAGTGGATCCGTTAGGGCCGTGAAGGGATAGTGATGTATATATAATTGTGATTGTGAATTCAGAGAAAAACCTCGAAGAAACACTGTGGGTGGCAAAAAAATTCAAGCATTTAATTCGAAAATAAATATAAGATCATGATTGTATTATCATAAAAAAGACCACATGTTGGAGCTCGATTCATCGAATCAATATCATTGCAGGCTTGATATAACTTGATCATCATATAGCTAACTCATTCGTATTCATATCAGTATCGATCACTCTTTCATCGATCATCATATTATACCGTCTATTCGCGATACAAGAACTTGAACATTTCTCAGCGGTTTGTTTTGATGATATGACCAATAAAAACAAAAAAAACAAATGTGAACCAATGAGAACAAAGTAAACAGGCCGCTTTGACAGCTTTCGAGAACTCCGATAGATGGCGTTCGCTTATTTTCTATCGCCAATTATATTGTTCTCAGAATTGCCTACTCCACGACCATGTAGTCACGCCCACCGCCCATCATGTCCACGCCCTCGCCCGACCCCCAAAAGTCGGAACACGCCTACCAGTCGAGCGACGCAAGCGACCATGGCCTGCTGGGCCGCGTCCACGCCTGCACCTGCGCGGAGAAACCGCCCTCGGACACGCCCCCCGACCTCCGCCACGCCCGCCTGAATCTAGACCACGCTCCCCATAAGTTGCAGGCCACGCCCAAGGGCGGGGCGGGGGCGTGTACTTGTCATGTGAGGGAGGAGCAGGATGGAGGGGACTTGGAGCAGTGCGGGCAGGGGAGGAAGATGGAGGCCGATGATAGGATTGAGGTGTCTCCGTTGCCGCCCGCTTTGCCGCCCCGTCCCCCGCCCAGGCCCAGATACGAGGGCAGTTTGAGTTCTAGGGTGCGCGTGAGGATGGGTGAGTTGTTTTTCATGATCATTTTCGGGTTCATCTGGCAGAAATTAATTGAATCATACTGATCATTGAAAATATTATTCAAGAGGTGTTTTGTTTTGACGGAATCAGAACATTTAAATTTGTCAACATTATAAAGAATATACTACCATAAAACAAATTGTGAAAGGCACACCCTTTCTTTGAGGAAATATATCCTAAATTTCAGTGAAGCCATGAATACGGGTTGTTTTCAAACACAAGTAAGCCCACTCGCCCATTCGGATTTATCCTGAATCAGGAGGGAATTGAAAAATGTATTTTCCTACGAGCGTGCGCATAGTAGTACTGTTCAGCACTCAGTGCGGATATGGGTGTTATCCGCACAAATGATTTAATTTTCTATCATTATATTTTATTGATATGTAATTAATTGGTGTTTAGCTGTTTCTATCAAGGTTAACTAAAAAATTATTCAATCAATTGTAATTATTGTTGATTTTTTTTAATTTTCGTTGTTATCTGATATAAAGCTCGTATAGGGAAAATGTGAATTTCTATTATTATATTTTATTGTTATATGTGATTGTTTAATAGTTACATTTCTCAATGAGTGATGATTTTTTTTTATTTTCCTTTTTATCTGATTTGAAGCTCCTAGGAAAAACGTTGTTCCTAACACGTGCGCAAAGTGTCTTTTCCGCCCGCAAAAACTGATTCGAACTCCGTTCCGCGTCGTTCGCCTAACTGTATTTGCGTTCGGAAAAGTGAAACTTTGCGCACTTGGTAGGAAAATAACTATTTTTTAAAAGTCTGCGTTACATTCCAATTTCAAATAATTCGCGCGCCACCCTTAAAACACCTGTACTACCCCTCTCTCGCCAGTGATTATCGCGTCGTCTACCCCCTTTTCAATTAGTTTAGGCCGTTTAGGGTAACAAGTGGAAAACATGGAATCGGTGCAATCGTACCGGATTGACGTCTAACTCGATAACCTCATCGACGAAATAATGTCCTGCGGCCTAAGTGGATGAGATATACAGGAGGGTAGGGGGTTGAAACGGAGGGGTTGGGGGGTGGAAATATCGACTATCCTCGCGGCGTCGCTATGACGACGTTTCGAACGCCAGAGTTGGATCCAAAATGTCATCAGGGTTGAAAAACTTGATTATTCCAGATTGTTTTGGAGTTTTCTCTCCTCGTTTCCATAAAATAAAAATATGAGTACCTATTATTTCAATATACGTGTAGTGATGACAGATGGTTTGCCCCAAAATGTCACTGCGTTCAATTCCTTTTTATCAGAGAAGTGTCAAAACTAATTCCTGATGACTGCGAGAAAAATATTTTCCATTTTTATGTTGAAAACGGGAGCAGATTCGTCGAAAGCTAAGTGAAAATCTGATATTTTTTTTGAGCAGTGTGTTGAAAAATTCCGCGGCAATATTCATGGTGGTGATTCTTCAGATCATTTTATGAAAAAAAGTTTCCATAAATGTAGGTCCGGAAATGTGGTGTGAAATTGACAGATGAAAATTTCAAGATGGCAACTGGGAGCCATATTATCTGAGAAAAAAAAATAAATGGAAGGGGGGGGGGGTTGTGATAAATCCTTTTGCAACTCCTGAGGAGTACTTTACAACCCAGAATACCTATAAAGTCAATATCTTTACTTACTATACAAAATGGCGGAACATATAGTTGCCTGAATACAAAAACACGAGGGGCAAACAACTCTTTGAATATGGTGTATACACCCTGAATTTTAAATTTCCAAATACTTTGAATTATTTTTAATTTCTATTAATTAATTTGTCATTCTCTTCAGTACATTTCCAATATCTTAATCACCGTTTGCATGAATACTTTGAATACTCTAAATACTTCTTAAATCCTTCTCAATTATTTCAAATCCATTATAATGATTTTAAATGTATTTTAGGTATTTTGAAAACCTCAATTACTGCTTGAGTATATGCCCGGTCGCAATCTTGAAATTTTCATCTGTCAATTTTACTCGAATTTTACTCCAAAATATAGTATTCATGCATCCATTCCATTATCCCAAGTTTCAATTTTATGAGTTCACCCGTTCAAAATATAAACAGGGGGGTGGACATTAAAAAAAGCACTGTATAAAATGAAGCAATGAAATAAAAATCAGTCTCAAGCAGTATGTATGTTGAAAGATTGACTAATTTCGAAACTCATCACTATGACACGATTTGATGGAAAAAATTATAAGCCACCTAGCCTTAGAATGGGCCGAAAATTCTCGAGTCCGCCCCTGCTCTCGATGTCACATCCCTCCAAAATCAAAATTCATCTAACACTCCCATGCACAATATAGTCTCCATGCAAAAACTGACAAGTACAGAGGGGAGCATTCCCCAAGACACTTGAGACCGTGAAAAAAAAATAGTGATAAAAGTGACAACCTACAAACAATGTACAAAAATCATGACTTCCAATACGATGACAATAAGTTACGTTTTTAATCTGTCCAGCTGCGTGTGTGAAAATTAGACAGCTTTAAATATGCATGGATACCCTGTGATGCAGGTGGTTCAGTACCACATTCCCCCCTCATTACCACCGTACCCTCATCATTTACCACATGCGGGTAAGTCATAATGCCAACAGTCAGGTTTCTTCTTTAGAAATTGATAATGATTGTATAATAGATACGTATGGATCTTGAACACACATTTATTATATATGTACCTATGCTATCTTGGAAATCCTTCTTTTCAATAATATTTATACTCGCCTACTATTTGATAATTCAATTTATTTTACCTCCCTTGGAAGTGATTTGAATTTGATTATCATTTAAAATATCAATCAATTACTTTCAAATATAAAATTTTGGGTATTCACTAAGAAGTGAGGATTTTGATGAAGAAAAACCGAGAGAGAAACCTTTATTCATATTGGGAAAATATGTGCTAGTACTTGAAAAAATAATATAAGTACATATACCACGATACAGAAGACAATAATTCTCGCTTCGCCCACTTAATTTCATCGATCATAATTTGAAATCATATTGGACAACGAAGAAAATATGTTTGGTCTCACAGATAAACGATTAAAAAAAGTTTGAGGAGTTGTAACCGAGTAACAAGCAACTTACAAAAAACTCAAGAACCAAAAAAGTTGTATTCTGAGTAGGCCATAGACTCGGACTTAGAGTATAGGCTTCACTAAAAAAATTAATAAAAATTACTAAATATTTTTTTTTGTGCGTGAATCAGACTTGCTCCGTGTGTATGGCCTTGAAATAGCTGTATCAACTGTAACATATTCAAGCTGGGCAAAAAGTGTCATCCATTGTTGTTTGGCTCTAATTTTTTTTCAAAATAAAAAACTTCGATTCTGTTTTTTGATTTATGTTTACCGGTTTAACAGGTATGTTAAGGTTCAAATAAACATAATCAAAAAACAGAAACGAAGTTTTTCATTTAAAAAAAAATAAGAGCCAAACAACATCGGATGACTTATTCTGACCCACCTGTTACATATTAAAGATTCCTTATTTAGATATGAACAAACTGTGAAAGTTTAATTGAAATCAGCCAAAGCGATTGTTACATATTGAATTTTCGGGCAAAATCGTGAATTAATTATAGTCTTGAATATTTCTTGGATGTACTGTATTTTCGTTGAAATTGTAAAATCTTATTCTCTCGTTCAACTACTTTCTTTATTTATTATTATTCTCCTTTCTCTTCTTATTCATCATGCGATCACCTGCACGGATGAGAGAGCTTGAAACTAGTTGATTAAGTCATCAGTATATACTAAAGAACATAAAGGCCAGAGTATGGAGCCTTGTGGTACACCTTGTTCGATAGTTGCTACTTGGCTTTGAGTATTTTTTGTTAAGAATTGATTAAAACGATTCTAGAAGAGTGTGTTTTTATACATTTAATTCTTCATCAAAAAACATCATACAGAATTTTTATTCTTTCAACTGAACTGTTATTTTTGTTTTAACAACTTCCATGACAACTCTATTTTTGCCTTCTAGACTAGACATGAAAAGTATATCAATAATATTGACAGGTTTGCTTGAAGTTACAGTGTGTTCTATATATTTCAACACCCACCTTCAAACCTGGCAGTCTATAAAAATAGATTTTAGATTTTCAATTTTTCACATTCAACAATTTCACAAATCGACTGAACTTATCATAACATAAAGATTTGGTAAACACATCAGCTAATTGTTCATTTGTACATATATAATCAACTTTAATAATTCCTTGACTGATCAAATCTAAAATAAAATGTAGTTTGACATCAATATGTTTACATCTCTTATTATTTTCAAAATTTTGAAGCAGTTTGATGGTACTTTGATTATCTTCAAATAACTGAATTGGGAGAGAAACATCAATTTTCAAATCATTCAACAAATTCTTTATGTGAATTAACTCACAAGATGCACTACAAACTGCAACAAATTCTGATTCAGTACTTGACAGTGTTACAATATTTTGTTTTTTAGAACTCCAACTAATCAAATTATCAAATAGTTTGAAACAATAACCACTTATAGATTTTCTATCATTAACATCATTTGCCCAATCGGCATCACTATAACAAACTAACTCATTATCAGAATGATAGAAGTGCAATTTATAATCAATAGTTGATTTTAGATATTTCAATACTCTCAAAAGATGCTTGAAATGCTCATCAGTAGGACAATCTTGAAATTTTCCAAAATAACCAACACTAAAGCAAATATCAGGCCGTGAGCCCATCATGATATACATAAGGCTACCTAAAAGTTCTTTATAAGGTAATACAGTATGATCATTTGAATTAGAATTCCTTTCCAAATTCAAATTAATTTCCATAGGTGTTTTGAAATTTTTACAGTTTTCTACATTGAACTTTTTGATTATATTTAGAATTGCTGAATATTGATCAAGAGTCATCTGTTTATTGTCTGGATTTCTACAAATTCTTATTCCTAAAAAGTTATACTTGCTGCTACTATTCATTTTCCTCATCTTGAAACTTTCAAACAGCTTTTCTTTCAAATAGCTCATAAAATTATTGTCATTACAAGTTATCAGGATATCATCTACATAGAGGAGTAAGTAACATCGTATATCACTTCCAAGAAAAGAATATAAACAATAATCAGATTTTGATCTCTCAAAACGTAAATTTGTCATGAAACTATTGAATTTTTCATTCCATGCCTTAGGGGCTTGTTTTAAGCCATAAATGGCTCTTTTCAATAAACACACTTTATTTTTATCATTTTCAGAAACTTTGAGACCCTCTGGAATTTTCATATACACTTTTTCTTTTATGTCACTATTGAGAAATGCATTTTTGACATCCAATTGTTCTAGAAACAGATTATATTTAGTCACAATAGTTAAGAAAATCCTCATTGTCGAAAGTCTTGCAACAGGAGCATGTATTGATGAAAGATCGTCAATATTATTCTGCTCAAAACCCCTCGCTACCAATCGTGCCTTATATACAGGTTTATTCTCATCGTTTTCTTTAACTCTGAAAACCCACCTATTACTTATTATTTCCTCATAGCCTGATGGGTCAACAAGTTCCCATGTTTCATTTTCTTTTAATGCATTTAATTCATCTTCAATTGCTTTTTCCCACTTATCCCACTTTGACCCACCTTTAGCTTCTGAATATGACTTGGGACTATCTGAAAATTCACTTAGCAATGCTAAACAGCTCATATTCATTTCAAAATCATCAAATCTAGATGGAATTTTTCTTTCTCTTTTCAACCTAACATTTTCTTGATTTCTTTCATTATTACCAGGCACTCCAATCACATTAGGCTCATTCAGAAGTTCATTCTCAATATTATCAACATCATTATCATCATCTCTTTTTTCAAGATGAAAATCTATTACACTATCACACTCTTGTACTTCCTGATTTGCACTTCTCTTACTCTCAACTTCATTACTTTTTTTTATATAAAAAATTATTTTCATCAAATACAACATTTCTACAGTGAATGCATTTATTTTTATTTTCTTGCCATAACTTATAACCACTGTCTGTATACCCAATAAATCTACACTTAACTCCTCTATCATCTAACTTCGTTCTTAAAGCATCAGGAACTCTAGCATAAGCTATGCAGCCAAAAACACGCATATTTGAAACATTTGGTTTTTTATTCAGCCACAATTCATAGGGCGTTTTTTCTCTTATCAAACAAGACTGTGTTCTATTTGCTATATAGGCTGCCATTAGCACAGCATCCTCCCAAAAAAACTTATTTACATTAGCCTGCATTATCATTGATCTTGCTAGATTCATTAGAGTCTGATTCATTCTCTCAGCAACTCCATTGAGTTGAGGAGTATAAGGTGGAGTGTAAGAAATATATGAATACCTTTTTCTGCACAAAAATCTAACAATAACTTTGATCGATATTCACCTCCATTATCACACTTTAGTTTGAATATCTTTTTACCACAAAACTGTGACGTTACTTTGGACTCATAATCTTTGAAGCAATTAAAAACTGCATCTTTACTTTTGATAACATAAACCATTACAAATCTAGAAAAATCATCCACAAAAGTAACAAAATATCTATTATCATTACGAGATATTGGTGTGATAGGACCACATACATCTGTGTGTATCATTTCTAAAACTCTACTTGATCTTGATACTTTTGAGTAATATGGAAAACATTTTTGTTTAGATTTGACACAAATTTCACAAATTTCATCATTTTTCATCTCTGTAAAATGTACACCATCAACCAAATTCATATTTCTGATTTTTGATATGGAATTATAATTCAAATGACCATATCTTTTATGCCACAGTTCTTTAGTTTCAGCTAAATTTGCATATTCATTACTTTTGACATCAAAACATATTTTATACAAATTATTTGTGCGATCACCCTCAACATATTCATTTTCACCTCTCTTAATAATAATTTTGCCTTTTGAACAATAGATTTCAAAACCAGCTTTTTCAATAGCAGAAATTGACAATAAGTTTACCCTTAACCCTGGAACACACAATACATTTTTCAAAGTAATTGGTATCTTTTTATTCTTCACCTGACTCACTACCTCTACATCACCTACACATGTTGCCTCCATAAACTTTCCTTTTTCTGCTAGCTGTATCGATCTTGGTTCTGCAAATTTCCTTTTATTCACCAATCCATCTTCATTATTCATGTAATGATGCGTAGCACCAGAATCTGCATACCATACTGAGCTGTTTGCTGAAAGCTCAGTAGAAAACTGACTGGACATAGCAGAAAAAGCAACATCTTCATCTTCTGACTTTGACACACCTGAAGCCTCGCCTTCACCCTCAGCATAATTGGCTTTATTACTTCTATTTGATTCTTTTCCCCTGTTATGATAACATTGTACTGAACGGTGACCAAATTTATTGCAAATGAAACATTTGATGCCACAAACATTCTTCATATGGCCCGTTTTACCACATTTAAAACATTTAACTTGTCTCTGTGTGGCCGCAAATGACTGAGCTACATTTTCTTTCATAAATTTGTTCGAATTAGCATTCATATCGAATTCTAATAGCTTACTTTTCACAAATTCCAACTTCAAATCATCTTCTGACATTGTTCTGATAGCTGTCACCACATTTTCAAACTCATTAGGCATTGAAAGCAGGAGAAAACAGGATATATCTGATTCATCAAAATTACTTCCTAAACTCTTCAATTCTCTAAATATTCTGTCACATTTAGAAAAATGATCTTGTAAATCAGTATTATAACTATACTTGAGACTTGTTATCTCTTTCAATAAATAAAACTTTGAACAGGTACCTTTCTTAGTGAAAATTCTTTCCAACTTGTTTATCATATCAAAAGCCATATCAATTTCCTTGATGTACTCCAAATGTGAATCTGCTATACTCTGTATTATTACCATACATGCTTTATTATTCTTCTTGTGCCAATTTTCATCTCTTTGACTGCTTCCTGCTCCATTCAGAACTTCACTTAATTCCATAGCTCTCATTACTGAATACAATCTGAATTTCCAATTATCAAATCCATTTCCATTGAAAGGAGCAATCCCATATTTATTTTCATTTCCTGATTCCATTTTTCCTTTTCTTCTTACTTCAATCTTCTATCTTCGACCCAATTATTTAACTTTTACTTTCCTTTACTTGAACACACTCTCCTTTCTTCTGGGCCCATAACCAATGTTAAGAATTGATTAAAACGATTCTAGAAGAGTGTGTTTTTATACATTTAATTCTTCATCAAAAAACATCATACAGAATTTTTATTCTTTCAACTGAACTGTTATTTTTGTTTTAACAACTTCCATGACAACTCTATTTTTGCCTTCTAGACTAGACATGAAAAGTATATCAATAATATTGACAGGTTTGCTTGAAGTTACAGTGTGTTCTATATATTTCAACATTTTTGATAAGTACTTTTTGGGTTCTGTCGTTCAAAGAAGACCTCATCAACTCCAAGGCAATTCCTCTAATACCGTATCGCTCCATTTTTAATACTAGAAGCTCTTGAAAAGTCTATGAACAACCCGCAGATATGGAACTTGCAATCCAGAGCAGTTATTACATGTTCATTGAATTCATAAAGGGCTACTATTCTGAAATACAATTGATTTCTACTTTCGATTTTTTTTTAGCAACTCCCAGTCATGGAGGCATCCGAAAATACGTCTTCTGGTGCTGTGCTTGCGGCGGTTTGGCCACCATCTTGGGAGCTCTATTCCTGGCCGTATACTTTCTTCTCAGGTCCTACACGTCCACCTTGAGCTACTTTGAAACCATCCCTACGTTTGTGCCTGCAACAATGGTAATTGTACCCTTATTTTAGCGAAATAATTGTCCCTCCCTGCTCGCAGCAATACTGCAGCCGCATTAGTCCATTTATCTTGATTGAACGTTTCAAATACACCACTTTTATTGCCTACTTGTGTACTCGACAGTCCGCAAAAACCATAAACCATATACATTCTGAACTTCTCGATATGAAAACTTGGTAGCAAATTTTTCGAAGCCGGTCCTAGAATTCATCAATTTTGAATATATCAGCCGATTTTGACAATAAGTAGCTTACTGTTACGTGAAAAAGTGAGACGAATCGAAAGCTGTTGAAAAGTTTTTGCCAAAATCCATAACTATCCATATATCATTTGAAAACGAAACAAAGTCTCTGTTTTGAAACATTTCCAGTGCTGCGGCGTCGCCGCTTCTATCGAGAAGTAGCAACAACTTTGTTATTTCAAATGGAATACCCTGTATTGCATTGCATTTTTAGATTCACCCTGAAGAGCTGATTTCATCAATATATCATACTTGGGATCTAGCGGGTGATCTTGAACCACCCAATTGAATATGTCAGTAGATAGTAAATCAAAAGTTAGGATAGGGCATCAACCAAGAGTGAATAATTTCGACACAAACATCTTGAAACTGAAAAATCTCGATTTTGAACACACTATCTCTGTAATTATTTCCGCTAGACCCCAAATCGCCCCAAATGTTTTAGATTGATGAAATCAGCTCTTCGGGGAGAATCTAAAAATGCAATAAAATAGGGTCGTATTCCATTTGAAATAACAAAGTTCTTGTTACTTCTTGATAGAAGCGGCAACGCCGCAGCGCTGAAAATATGTTCTGTGTTTTTTTATAATCCGGTTCTGGCGACCTACAGAGTCTCTGTTTCGTTTTCAAATAGCCACCACGTATGTTATCAAAGAAAAAACAGTTTATATGTTTCAGAAATATGGTACAATTTATCAACACTCACCCTGTACTTTTTTTTTCAGTTGATCCTCACTGGAATTTGTGTGATGAGTTTGGCCAGAAGAAAAAACAGATACAGTTATTTGGTGAGAAACTATAGTCAAAATATTAGATAGTTATACTTATTTGTTTCAAAAATCTTTCGACCAGAAATCCTTTTAGAAATTCGAATTATCAGTTTCAATTGTCCAGCAATTCACTTTCCATATTATTCCAAAGGATATGTTTTAATTTTTTCGTATTTCAGATCAAAGTTTGTGGTTTGTGTTGTTTGGTTTGCGCCTTGACATGCGTCTTGGTGACTATCACCACAACCGTCATCCACATGAACAGACTGCAAACTCTGAGAGAGTGTGTCTACACCCAAAAAACGAGAACCTGCACCTGTTACTCTGTCCTTTTGGAAGCTCATTCCACAGCAGATGACGGTACGTGAAAATAAAAAATAAGAACTTTTTTCTGCACCCTTTAACTCATTAATATTCTTCTTGCAGGGATGAGATACGTTTTTGATTCCACCCCAGACTGCGAAGTAATACATGGAGCACTGTACTCTTGCCTCAGGGCAATGTTTGGTCTGTCAGTGAGTGGAATCCTTGTGTGCATATTCTCCTGCATGCTCGTCTATCAGCTGCTCAGGTGAGGCCCAATTCCCAACATTTCACTACACCTAATTATTCAACTACACCCAAGTATTTCACTAGGCCCAATTATTCCACTACACCCAATCTATACTAATATTATAAAGAGGAAAGTTTTGATTGTTTGTTTGTATGTATTGAATAGGCTACGAAACTACTGGATCGATTCGGCTGAAAATTGGTGGGGAGGTAGCTTAGAACCTAGAATGTGAAAATTCGGGCGGAATTCGGAAATTCAAGATGGCGGAATCAATATGTCGGACGAGTTTTGTAATTATAATCCGATTCTCTTCAAAATTGGTATCTATAGGGGTTTTCGTGATCGAGAATTATGATTCCTTCGTCAAAATTAAGAAATTCAATATGGCGTATCCAGAATGGTGAATTTTGTGCTTAGGATCCGATTTTATTCAAATTTGGTATCCGGTGGTTCTCGGGGTCGGAATTTATGATTCTTTCGCCAAAATTATGAAATTCAAGATGACGGACCCAATTTGGCGGACCTGTATTGTAATTATGATCCGTCTCTCTTCAAAATTGTTATCTGGGTGTTTTCGGGGTCGGAGATAATGATTCTTTTGTCAAAATTTGGAAAGGGCGGGATTTGGAAGTTCAAGACGGTGGAACTAATATACCGGACGAGTTTTGGAATTATATACCGATTCAATTCAAAATTTGTAAGTAGGCGTTTTCGGGATCAAAACTTATGATTCTTTCGCCAAAATTATGAAATTCAAGATGACGGACCCAATTTGGCGGACCTGTATTGTAATTATGATCCGTCTCTCTTCAAAATTGTTATCTGGGTGTTTTCGGGGTCGGAGATAATGATTATTTTGTCAAAATTTGGAAAGGGCGGGATTTGGAAGTTCAAGACGGTGGAACCAATATACCGGACGAGTTTTGGAATTATATACCGATTCAATTCAAAATTTGTAAATAGGCGTTTTCGGGATCAAAACTTATGATTCCTTCGTCAAAATTAGGGAATTCAAAATGGTAGATCCAATATCTGTGGTTTTAGTGTCGGATATTATGATTCTTTCGTCAAAATTGGGAAATTCTAGTGAACTAAAAAGAAGTTTAAAAAACTAAAGAAACACGCTTTTATAGATAGGCAGCGAAACTAAAAAGAAGTAGAAAATAAAATGATAATAGTGTCTTATTGATGAATATTGAACTGAAAAAATATATTATAGAAATAATGTACCTATATAGCAAAACATCGTTTGCGCGAGGTCTGCTAATTATTCATAAAATCGTTATTTCCAGTCACGAAAAGAAAAAGATGTATTGGGAACAGCTGGAGCTCCGTTGCAGATCGTTCTACCAACAGCAATCTGGTCCCCCGTCCAGCAACCATGGTTCCGTTCGAGGGGTATCTCTGCCTCCATCGACCTATTGCAGTTGTTGCGAGGAATGCAGATACCCCCCGGTTACTACCGGTCCGCAGGTGTATCCTTGGGACAATCACCTTCCTCCAGAAAGGTGAGAAAATTATACTAAAGCCAATTGCTAACTACATCCAATTTACCTACAACAAATTAACAGAATTTTCGCAGAATTATATGTTTCAAATATTCAATAAACAACTGCATCAGATTTTTATTCATAGCCAATAAATACCCAGGCCCATACTTGAACTACACCCACTCATCAACTACACCAAGTTTTCTACTACAACCAAATATTTCTACATCTCGCTCTCTCGCGACAATATTTCATAATGCAGCTAATATTTAACTACATCCAATTTTTTACCTGTTTCTGATGTTCACTCACTACACCGATTTCTCAACTACCTTCGATTTTTATTAACACCCAATCTTCTGTTGCTCCTAATACGAACTATGTATATCATTTTTCAGCAGTTTGTAACTACGCCCAATTCTCAACTATACCACATATTCACTAAATTTCCCTAATCAACTATAGCCAATAATCAATTGCATCAAATTCTGAACCACACCAAATTTTCAACTACACAAAATTCTCACATATGTTCTATTTGCAACTACTACATCCGATTCACCACAATACATTCATTCACAACTACACCCAAATTTTGATCAACACATACCTACTCCTCATCATTTGCAAAACTTTTGGCCAATAATTTCGCTGTACCCAGATATCAACCAAATGAACTCCACTTTGAGTAACATTCAATTCATTACTTTTGCATTCAACTAGATCCAATTTTCAATCAAAATATCGTTAACTTGAACTGATTTTGATGTATATTTAGTTTTTATCTACATGAAATTTCCATCCATACCCAAGCAGATAACTACAACCAATCCTCAACAATACCCAATTTTCACGTTCCTCTCATTTTAATTAATTTTTTATCTACATAGAATTTCCTTCCATAGCCAAGCAGGTAACTACAGCCAATCCTGAACAACACCCAATTTTTTCGTACGTCCCATTTTCAAGTACACCCACTTTTCAACCACTACATCCAATTCGCTACTATATACATTCACTGAGCTATCTACGCCTTTTTCTCAACTATACACTGAATTTTCTATAACCACATAGGTACTCGTTAACTAAAACTCATTATTATGTATGACAATCTATGGTATGAGATATACAGGGTGTTCCAGTTTTTTGTAGCAGGACTTTAACAGCTTGAAGAAGACATTTTTTAAAGATGAAAATCTCATTCAAACATATATGCGTGGGAGCTTCGTTTCCGATTTACAGGGTGTCAAACTTTTAGATTTTTTTTGTTTTTTGAATTTTCTCCTACAATTTTCGGAATAATTGATTGAAATTTGCTACACCTAATACACTTCAAGAACTCAATATTCGAGGCTATTGAGCGTTTTTGAATACCTACAGGGTGATAGACTTTCAGGGGTCGTACCCAATTTAACCCTGTAGAACTTTTTTGCGTGCCGCCTCTGCTTTCAATGGGACATAGATTCAGATTGTCTCTGCAATTTGGAAACTTTTTGCCCTCATGTATGTTTTTCGAAAACTGTATGGATTTCGAGATAAATTAAAGTGGAATCCGAACCACTTCTAAGGGTACTGATAAAATTAGAACTGCCGTTCACGACATTAAATTATTAAAACTCACAACACCTCAACCGTCAGAAGCGGCAGTCTAATGATGTATAGCGCCTAGACCGTGTATCATACAGTCCCTGATATCGAAAGTTTAACCAGTTTCAGTTATACAGGGTGTCCTAGAATTTCCTACAATACAATTTCAGATTTTGCAATCCAGTTAGAGAAGATTTTTTGAAATAAAAACATTTTTTCTTTGTTTTTCCTAGTTTCAATTATAATGGTGTTCAAAAAATTCAATCTAAATTTGCAACTGTATTTCATTTGGTATGGAAGCTTTCGGTCATTATATTTTCCAATAAAGTGTTCGAGAAATGTCAAATAAGTGTATTTGAGAAATAACGGTTTTATTACAAGTAATTTATTTATGGCATTTATCTCGAGATCCATACAGTTTTCGAAAAATTTACATGATGGCAAAAAGTTTCCAAATTGAAAGGACAATCTGAATCTATGGCCCATTGAAAGCAGAGTCGGCACGCAAAAAAGTTCTACAGGGTTGAATTGGGTACGACCCCTGAAAGTCTATCACCCTGTAGGTATTCAAAAACGCTCAATAGCCTCAAATATTGAGTTTTGGAAGTGTATTAGGTGTACCAAATTTCAATCAATTATTCCGAAAATTGTAGGAGAAAATTCAAGAAACATAAAAAAAATCTGAAACTTTGACACCCTGTAAATCGGAAACAAAGCTTCCACGCATATATGTTTGTATGAGATTTTCATCTTGAAAAAATGTCTTCTTCAAGCTGTTATAGTCCTGCTACAAAAAACTGAAACACCCTGTATATTGTTTTTGATCTAAAACCTATTTTTATGCACACAATTACAAAAAAAAGGTTGTCAACTACACCCAATTCCTAACACACTGTATTTATTGTAGATTTTGGGCGCCCGGTCGAATCGGCAATTTCTATTCTCCAAATCCGGAAGATGGCCCTCCAAATAACTCTGAAAGCCACAGTAGAACAAGGCCATTGAGTGGTTGGAGCTGGAGACGATTACCATGGAGTCGAAACGTCGGACAAAACGATACACAAAGGTATAGACACCGAAAAATCATTGAAATTATTATTCTTTGCTGAGTTTTGTATTGGCAAATTATTCCGATCATGATACAAAAGGATACAGTTTTACCAAGAGTGAAATTTAGAATAGAAATTTTGACCTCAAAAAAGTTATGTTCGAACTTTCTCTCGGTTCCATTCGTGTAACTAGCGCCCTATTCATCAAAAATGTCATTACAATTTAGCCAGTAGATTCGACATAATCGTAAAAACTGTGTAAAAAAATACACGGTGATTCACGATTGAGAATTCTGATCATCCTGTATCTGTTCCATATAAATCAAGAGTTGACATAGACATATGTGAGTCATTATGACCTATAATGAATAGTTTCGGCACAAAAAATCCAAAAGTTGAAGATTCTCTATTTTGAACATCCTTTAATCTCTGTTATCATTCTCGCTAGACTTCAATAAATGTGATATAATATAACGATGAAATCAGCTCGTCAGGGAGAAACTAAAAATGCGATGAAATACGGGTTATTCAGCTTGAAATAACAAAGTTGTTGCTACTTTCTAGTACGAGCGGCAACACTGCATTGTCGAAAATAGTTCAAACGAAAAGATCGTTATCTCAAATATAAGCATGATGCACATTTTCATAAATTTCTTGCGACCGATTCACGATATATAAAGATATAGTGTGAGCTCTTCGTGACAAACCCTGTATATGCTACTTCCAGAGACAATTCTCTGACGTACCAAGGCAACACCAGCAGCGCGGACAGCCAGTACGGCTTCGGCAACCGGACGAGCGCCCCGAACAACCTGCACGACCAAACGACCGGCTCGACCGGATCGTACAGCGTTCTGGACAACCGACCGCCGGTAGGGGGGGTGTATGTATGGGGCCCGCCGCCCCCCTACTCGGACCCCAACTCGCCCGCCAGGCGGCCTGTGCACCAATCGCCGGGAAGGTAAGCAGTTCATGGAATGATGGTGTTTTATGATGATCGCTAGGTCGGATTTGATCACCTCTGATACTGGTCTATCCCTAATTGTGTTTTATCAACCTCTAATAATGTTTTCATCAACATCTAATGGTGTTTTACCAACCTCTAATAGTGGTTTATCAACCTCTGATAGTGTTTCATCAACCTCTAAAAGTGTTTTAGCAACCTCTAATAGTGTTTTAATAACCTACAATAATGTTTTATCAATCCATAATAATTACCTCACTAGCTCTAATCTAGATATGTTCTATTCTATCTCTGATAATGTTTTGTGTACCGGTGTACTACCTCTACCTCCAATACAGCTCTATCTATATTTCATACCATTTCATCAACTTATCTGATTGTGTTTTGATCTACCTCTGATAGTTCTCTTACCAGCTCTAATCTAGAGGTGTTCTATTCACCTTCATTAGTGTTTTGTATTTCTGATGTTTCATCTACCAGTTTCCTACCTCTAAAACTGCTCTATATTCATCTCATAATGTTTCACTATCTTATCTGATAGTGAATAATTCTACCTCTGATAGGTCTCTGATCCGGATAGGTGTTCTATCACCTTTATTAGTGCTCTTGTATCTCTAATAATGTTTTGTCTACCGTTGTTCTACCTCTAATACTGCTCTGTATGCATCTCATAGTATTTCATCAACATATCTATATGAATTTCCTTGTATGTAGCCATTTTGTTTCATGTGCCCCTATAATAATCATAGAATAACTCACTCGAGCTGAAGCTCTCGGGAGTTATTCAGATTATTAATATTCATATGGTCTCATAAAATCCACCTATACCTAATAGTGTTTAATCAACATCTGATTGGGTTATATCAACCTCTAGTAGTATTTCATATATTTCAAATAGTGTTCCATCTACCTCAAAAAGTTTTCCATCTACCTCTAATAATGTTCCACATATTTCTTGTGGTGTTCCATCTACCTCTAATAGTGTTCCATCTACCTCTAATAGTGTTCCATCTACCTCTGATAGTGGTTCATCTATCTAAAATAGTATTTCATCTACCTCATATAGTGTTTTACCTACATCTAATGATAATATATGCTTTTTTCAATAGTTTATGGAATTATATTTTGACGTTCATAAAATTCATTGCCAAATTCAAACAATGATGCTGTTGTCACAATTCAAGACGTGTAACTTGGTAAATCTGAACATTCAAGAATACTAACAGTTGTCATTTCTGTGTCCAAACTCTTATCTAACTAATGCCATCCAGTGCCTCTACCTCTAATAGTGTTCCATCCACCTCTAAAATAGTGTTCCAACTATCTCTAATAGTGTTCCATCTACATCTAATAGTGTTCCATCTACCTCTAATAGTCTAATAGTGTGCCACCTACTTCTAATAGTGTTCCATCTACCTCTAATTGTGTTTTATCTATCTCAAATAGTGTTTTAACTATTGTTATTTAGGTACCACCACGCCGCTCCACATCTGCACCACCACCCGCACACGCACGAATCCCACTGTCAAATGAGCGACAGCGTCGGGGCGGGCGTTTCCCCTCTCAGGGCGGGCACCCGCCGCCCCGCCCGCCCCCTCTTCTCCAACAAGGACAACTACGAGAACACGACGACGACGCCAGAGGTGCACCACCCCCACCTGCATCACCACCACCACCATGGGGGCGGGGGAGGGGACGGTACGGACTCGTCGAGCTGTGATCGTGGGGCGGCGCACACGCTGCCCACGCGGCGCGCCAAGAAGAAGGCGGAGGCGGGGTCGGTGAAGGGCGGGGGCGGGCAGACGGGGGGCAGGGCGCACGTGCAGAGCGTGTTTGGGAGGGGGGAGGTGGGGGAGGATGGGAAGGTAAGTGTTTTTGGGGGTACGGGTGGTTGCAGGATGAACTAGTATTAAGTTTTTTGGGCTTCAGGAACTAGTACTTTAACAAAATTGATATTCGACCGTGATTGATTTTTAAATAATTGCATTTCGAATACATTTTTCATGATTTTAGTTTTATTTGAATTGAATTTGAATGAGTAAAATATTTCTAGACATATAGGTAGATCTTCAGGCTGTGTTAGAAAGAACTAGAGAAGCTATTACTCCGCCATTCAATATGCAATTTCGAAAAATAGTAAAATGAATTTAACGATTCCAAATGCACTTCAGGACAAATTTGTAATTGATTTATTGCTATTACAATTTTTGTTGTTGATGCTTATTTTCTTTGAAAACTATAGCTGCGGCAACTTTTTCCTATACAGGATGATTTAGATATAATGAATACATGAATTGAGCATAGCAATATACTTCAGTCTAACAAACATTTTCAAAATACTAGATTTTTTCTGATTTATGGTAGTCTTTCTTATTTCAGTGATTTTTTGCCGCTTTCCCTTTATATACCGTGTGTACTTTCAAAATTTCAACGATGTGACTAGCAATTCCATTTTAAAATTTTCTTTGTCACTTCATCACAAATTCTCGAGTTTCCTTTAAATATTTTGTTATGCATATTGGTGATAAGAACCAGTTCAAAACTTAGAAATCTCAATATTTTACGAGCGACAAGCTCTTGAAGAATAGAATTTTGAGTGAAAAACTAAGAGGTCTTGCCCCAAATCTTATTTTGATCATTTTTTTTTCATTGATGGTGTCATTCGATAGGAAACCTTGAGCCTTCTTAGGGTTTGAATTCAATGTATTTATTCAGATAACACCATCTTGAGTAATTCTGTGAAATAATCCAATTTTTCTCAATATTCAAATTCTTCAGAAAAATATAATCTCACCGAATGATATCAAGATATTCAGTATATGTACCTACCTATGGCTTTCAAATGAATACTATCGAATTTGTAGGTTAATTAAGAAAGTGGAACATTTCTCAGAATTTTTGAGATTTTCTCCTCGTCTCTATAAATAAAAATATCAACCTGAATTGTCACTGTGCTCAAATTTTCTTCATCAGACACCCAAATGAAAAATTCCATCTATCTTAGAAAAAGAAGTCAATAGCCATGCAAAACAGAAAAATCAAAGAATCCACTTACATTCTTCAGAACAGATACATTATTGCTTTTTCTGTTCAGTTGATATACATAATTATTTTATAAAAAAACATTCCAACACTTTTTCTGCAAATGTTTGCCATTGAGGAGTGTCCATAAATAAAACGAAAATAATGTTTTCTACGGCTATAACACAAAATTGATCTTCTTTCACTGTGTTCGATACATCAATGAGGAACTTTGTATGTCATCAATTTTATTTCCGTATTTAATATCACAATGACTCCATTGTGATTATTATTTCAAAAAAATCTCATCGCTCATGGAATGTCAAATTGTCATGCAATGACACCTTTGTCAAATAGATGAGAGGAAATCAGATGGCTACAAGACGAAGAAATAAAAAATGTCGCTGTTATCTGTTACAGCCGCAGAAAAATTATAGTGTAAAACTAACATTCCGCGTGCTTGTTAAACAATATACTATTTGTCCATTTTTATATTGAAAACGTGGGCAGGTTTGTTCCCAAAATGCCCAAAGCTAAGTGAAAACTTTCTATTATTCGATATTTATGAAATCATACTGGAATTTTCATTCAAAGGAACGAGAAGAAAAATCTCAGAAATGAAAAAAATATCGCATTTTCAAATAATTTCACATTCATGATGAGTATCAAGTATCATAATATGGGAAATGATTCCAAAATTCGTGATGTTCGTAGGTGGACTCTGATCACGACTATCACGAAGCCTCGATACCCGAGCCGAAGCCCATCAGTGAAGGCCACAAGTGTCGATTCGCCCCCCGGCTGCAAGGTGTGGAAAACGCGGCTTTCCAAACGCAGGAGTCCAGCCCCCAGAAGCCCGAGGCCACCGAATCTGAGGTAAGGTGAAGGGTCGAAACTATAGGTCATACATGATTTTTTTGGGTTTATGGGTTTAGAGGAACATCACTCAAACTGATGTCATCATATTTAACAGACAGACAACAACTGGTCGAAATGAAAAATACTACATCCGAACTCAGGACAGTGAAACATGGAGTTCCTCAGGGCTCGGTCCTTGGCCCTTTGCTTTTTATCATTTATATAAATGACATTTTTCAGCATATGCTACAGGATACAGCCACCATTCTTTTCGCTGACGATACGTCACTTATCAATAGTTCTTCAGATTTTTATAGCCTCAAAATTTTAGTTGACAATGCAAACAATGCAACAATGCAAACTCCCTACAACTAAACGGTTAAGAACGCAACAGCGGATTATCTCCTGTAACAATGAACATATATCAGGAGAACACTGTGAGCTCTCCAGTACAATATTTCTCTTGAGAAGATTGAGATATGTTATGTAGGTCCAGAATTTAAAGCAATGCGCTAAACATGTTCAGATCCCAGAAGAAGGCCATTTGTCTTCTGGATGTAGTCGGACTTGGAGAACACTGTCTTCCCCTTTTCACTGATATGAAACTAATGGCACTACCATGCATTTACATACATCAAACCCTTTGTGGAATACACTCGAACAAAGGGAACTATACTGTTTCGTCAGATCTTCACATATACGACACGAAATCAGCAAACCAAATAGCTCTACAACGTTTCAGGCTAAATCTAAATAAGTCAAATCAAATTCCCTCAATTTGAAACTTTATAACAAGTTGAGCTCACGAATACCTTCCTTAAATGAAAGACATTATATAAGGCTAATGTGAAATGTTTACCCCTGAAAAACTGTTTTTATAGTGTAGAAGAATTCTTGAGTTATTCTTGTTAATGTTAATTTCAAAAAATGTTTGTCAATGACCTGATTGTTTTTACATTTTTTACATATTGTCACTCAATACTTTCTGTACTATGTGACGTGCTGTGAAACATTGTGTTAAATAGCCAATAAAGTCTATTTTATTCTATTCTATTACCACTTTTCAAATTATTTTTTTCTTCAAATAATGAAAGATTCATCATTTAGGTGTATTTTGCGGACGTCAGCAGCTGTTGCAATATCTCTGTGAGAAATGACGGCCAGGATTCCTCGCTGTACGACGAAGCCTTAGACAATCAGAAACCTAGACTGATGTCGCTGCAAAAAGGGGACAAAGATGCAGGGACCAATCAGATATTGCAAAATTTCCAGGTGAATAGAAATATAGTTTAAATATCTGTTGCATGAAAACTACATTGTTTTTTTTTAGCCGAAAATGTAAATCAAATCGTAAAAAAACCCGATGGAAAATCCTAGCTAAAACCCCTTCTAAACCGCGTTGTTACATAATTTATTAGATTAGATCTAGTTATGATCTTCAGTTGATTGCTCATTTTACTGTTTTATATAATTTATTATTCTCATTTTCTGTAATTTCGACGAATATACATTTTGTTCAAAGGTTATTACACTACAATGAAAGTGTTTTATTAGCATCGGTAACCTATTAAAATACAGTCCACTGAAACCAACTATCGAAACAACGAAACGAAATAACATTTTTTGGTCCTTCGAGCCGGATATACAGGGTGTTTCATTGGTAAAAGAAAATATTTCAATGGTAGATTGGGGTCGCCAAGGTGGTTCTGAAAATACCATATTTGATAAGTCATGCAGTCTTTATAACAGAGGTACAGGGTGATTTATCGTTTTCTAATGATTATTCACTCGTCCATAACCCAGTATATTTTCTTCAAATTTGGTATGGAGCTTTCACTTGGGATGTTGAATTCATTGAACTATCGGGCGGAATGGATGGAAGTCCAGGTGCGGATTCAGGAAAAATTTACATTTATTCGAAATATAAAAAAATACGTGGAGAGCAGAACGAACCTAATTGGTTTTGATAATTTTTGGTTCTCCTGCCACCAATTCTCATCGTAACACTCATAAACATCAGATAGTTGGAAGTATGTCAATTTGAAAGAGTATCAAAATTATTAAACTTCCTTAAGATCAGGAAGGTACTTCTCGTATTTACTGCTACATTTTGATGCAGAATTTTGATATTACCTTGATTTGAATGGATAAAAATTATAAATGGACGAGTGAATAATTATTCGAAATCGATAAATCCCCCTGTATATCTGTTATAAAAGACTGTAAGACTTATCGAATATGAAATTTCCAGAACCACCTTAACCCTTAACCTCTGTGGAACACTCTGTATGAAACAGTGACGTCTGCATCCGAAGATAAATCCGAAACACTTGATTGAGAAAAATCCGATGTGACCAATAACCTCTATAATATAAAAATACACTCCCCTAGAACAACCTATCGAAACAACGACACGAAATAACACCCGTGTTGCAGGAGAACATCTCCTCATCGACGGCGACCGAAGACGAAGACTACCTCGCCCACCGCATGGGCGACCGTCAGATGTCCGTCCGCAGCCGGCTGCCCTTCCCCCTCCCCGATCTCGACTCCATACCGCCCAAAGACAAACAATCGATGCCGCCCAAAGACAAACAGTCGGCGGCGCTGCCCAGAGACAATCAACAGGTGGCGCCCAGAGACAATCAACAGGTGCCGCCCAGAGACAATCAACAGGTGCTTCCCAGAGACAATAATAATAATAATAATCCGTCTTTATTTTCTCAAAAGAATATTACATAGAAGGCATAGGTGGTATGGGCATCAGGCGAAGTTTAGGAAGCTATTCTTACACTTAACCTGTGCTCGACTTATAGCTAATCCTAAAAACCTAAATTTGGTTTTAGTCACCGTTTTTGATTTTTTTACTGAAATGAGATTTTGTCCTATTTTCTTATCATCCTGTATATTCCACCATGGTGCTATTTTCGTTTTCCATTGTCCTCCACAAAACATGAGAACAGTTCTTCCCAATATTCACCTCTAGTGCAGTTCTAGGGAAAAAAATCACGAAATGCAAGACTTTCGAAAAAAATCTAATGTTGGCCAATGGCCAATTAAGGAGAAATCACGAAAATGTCCCGAGATGAGGTCCCAGTGTATCATAATATGACTGACTTTGGATCAGAAAAAAATTTGTCGAGTTCTGCCCAGCGAGCACAAAAACATCTCAGAGATGTTAAAAGTACGAGATTTCGAGACATTGAACCTCCACTGCGATGTTCTGTTCACACATGAATAAAACCATTATAGAACAGCCAATGTCCGCCGCAGGCGTCAATTATCGAGATGTCCTTGATATGTCACAAAACTACCTTCTCCCTAGTTCTTTTTAAAGCCTTTTCATGGACACAACAAAACATTTTCAACGCGTCTTGCGCACATTAAATCGCTGTAAAAAAAACATTTTCGAGGTACTTTTCTGAAGCCTTTTGTCAAAATGAACTTTTGCATTAGGATTCCATTTCCCTTGAATGAAAAAATGCATTAAAAATAGATTGAACATAAAAATATTTTCTTGATATGAAATCATCTTCTTAATCGGTTTCTGAGTAGTGCTTACTACACACAGACATATAATTGAAAATAGGTTTCCCAATTTTTGAAATGTTCTCCACAATGCATAATTTTGCAACTGCGGAGAAGCTGATGTGTATTGATAAATTCGTACTTTTATATATATTGATTACACTGAGGCACCGAACAACACATCTTGCATCTGATGGTCATTATTACAAACTAAATAAGTCTTCTAACACAATAAACTTCACCAAATTCCTTTCTGTTCGTTAGCAGCGTGATTTAACGTGACACGCTGCAAACGCGAATGCCAATTGCGAACAAGAAGAACAAAATCGAAAACAAATCAGAATTCATCGTATTGTGACGTAAGCATGAGACGTTGTGGTGGAGCAAACAAAGAAAGGGCACAAAAGAACAAAAACAATACTTTCAATATCCTTCTAAGATCTCTTTAAGTGCATATTACGCCTCAAAAAAACATCCTCATGCCTACATTTCTAAAACATCCCAAAACATCCCAGGGATACCTCTCAGTAGGCAAACAAGGAAATGCCACAGAAGAACAAAAACAATACTTCAATATCCTTCGAAGACCTCTTTGGTCAGTGCATATTACGTCTCAAAAATAACATCTTCATGCCAACATTTTCAAAACATCCCAGGGATGTTTGTGCTCGCTGGGTGGCAGCATTGGAAATGTAGACCATAGAGTGTAATGGTCTCACTTTACACCCTGTGTAAGTTTTGTTCTGCGGACTTTTTCAGAGTGTTCTAGCTCTCTTTGAAGCCGATGAAGCATCACATCTGATATCGAAAACCGCATGAAGATCGGTCAATTTTTTCAAAAAATACAGAGGTTTTCGAAAAAGAGTCAAATTATGAGTGGTTCATTCATAGTGTGTTGAGAACTGTATTTTCATCTGTTTCAAGCAGGTTTGCCATAATTCCTTCGATTTATCAATCAACAGGTGCTACCCAGAGATGCCTCGATGATGCCGAAAGACAAAGACGGACATCAGTTGATGTTGTCCAAGGACGGACTGCAGTTGATGATGACCAGGGACGTGTCGGGGCACAGCTTGTGCAGCGTCCAGACGCCCATGACGGAGTCGACGGACGATGGGGTGTCGCCGGACGAGTGTTGCGGGGGCGGGGGGTACTTCCAGGAAAGGGTAGGTGGGGGCGAGCAGGGGATGAGGAGGATGGAGCACTATCTCGCCCCCGATGCTCAGTACGAGGTGAGTAGAGTTTTTGAATAGTCCAAAGTATATCAAAACGGGATTTATTTTCGTATTTCAAAATTAATTATCAAGAATACAGGGGCTCATTTTTCACACACACTTCTTCACTGATCTATAGAGCGTTAAAATTTCAAGCTTTTTTTCCTCGAAAACTAAGAGATAATATATCTTTTTTAGTTTTCAAGATTATCAGTTAAAATTCTGAATATAGGTTAGGTTTTAGGATTCACATCATAATACAAATGCAACAACATTTTTAGGTCTTTATACATATTGATGAACAATTATCGTGGACTCAACATATACATTATTTGAGGGAAAAATTTGATCCTTTATTGCAGGTATTTTATATAAAATTCGAAATGTCATTCTTGTTATAGATACCTAAAGAGTATTTATTTCTGTCTTATTTATTCAAATTTACATTATCTATATAATATCTATTTGGGAAATATTTCACATTAGAAGCCACTCATGAAATTACAAAATAAAACAATAAAGTGCATTTTCACGAAAAAGTCGGGTCTAGTAACCTAACCTGAGATATGTTACCAGATCTAGTAACCTAACCTGAGAAATGTCACCAGATCTAGTAACCTAACCTGAGATATGTTACCAGATTTAGTAACCTAACCTGGGATATGTTACCAGATCTAGTAACCTAACCTGGGATGTTACCAGATCTAGTAACCTAACATGAGATATGTTACCAGATCTAGTAACCTAACCTGAGATATGTCACCAGATCTAGTAACCTAACCTGGAATATGTTACCAGATCTAGTAACCTAACCTAAGATATGTTACCAGATCTAGTAAACTAACCTGAGATATGTTACCAGATCTAGTAACCCAACCTAAGATATGTTACCAGATCTAGTAACCTATCCTAAGATATGTTACTAGATATCTAGTAGGCTTTGAAATTTAAATATCATTAGTAAACCATTATTCAAAATGTTTTGATATTCTGATCAATATCTGCAGGTTGTCAATAGCTTGTTTGAGTCAAGATGAAAACCTTCGAAAATAACTCATGATATTGAGGAATCTAAGATAGGAACATATTTTTTCGAATTCAGCTACTCGTACAAAAACCATCTCTCTTTTATTTTCGCCATGTACCTATCACATGATCTTCCCATTTGGAATAAAAAAACTAAAATTGTTCTTATACGATGATCCACAGGGCTATCAGTCTATTTTTTCATATTTATTTCACTTAGTAGGCGGTGTACCTACACAAAATGTTTTATGTGTTTGAAATCGATTGCATCAATAATTTTTCTTCTTCATTTGTGTGTTGATTAAAATTGCATACTAGAGACGGAAAATGTATTCAAGAAACGAAAGAGTCGATATGTTACCAGATCTAGTAACCTAACCTGAGATATGTTACCAGATCTAGTAACCTAACCTGAGATATGTTACCAGATCTAGTAACCTAACCTGAGATATGTTACCAGATCTAGTAACCTAACCTGGGATATGTTACCAGATCTAGTAACCTAACCTGAGATATGTTACCAGATCTAGTAACCTAACCTGAGATATGTTACCAGATCTAGTAACCCAACCTAAGATATGTTACCAGATCTAGTAACCTAACCTAGGATATGTTACCAGATCTAGTAACCTAACCTAAGATATGTTACCAGATCTAGTAACCTAACCTGAGATATGTTACCAGATCTAGTAACCCAACCTAAGATATGTTACCAGATCTAGTAACCTAACCTAAGATATGTAACTAGATCTAGTAGGCTTTGAAATTTAAATATCATTAGTAAACCGATATTATTCAAAATGTTTCGATATTCTGATCAATGTCTGCAGGTTGTCAATAGCTTGTTTGAGTCAAGATGAAAACCTTCGAAAATAACTCATGATATTGAGGAATCTAAGATAGGAACATATTTTTTCGAATTCAGCTACTCGTACAAAAACCGTCTGTCTTTTATTTTCGCCATGTACCTATCACATGATCTTCCCATTTGGAATAAAAAAACTAAAATTGTTCTTATACGATGATCCACAGGGCTATCAGTCTATTTTTTCATAATTATTTCACTTAGTAGGCGGTGTACCTACACAAAATGTTTTATGTGTTTGACAGTTAATCGATTGCATCAATAATTTTTCTTCTTCATTTGTGTGTTGATTAAAATTGCATATTAACAACATATCGACTTTTTCGTTTCTTGAATACATTTTCCATCTCTATCATGGCGAAAATAAAAGACAGATGGTTTTTGTACGAGTAGCTGAAAATTCGAAAAAATATGTTCCTATCTTAGATTCCTCAATATAATGAGTTATTTTCGAAGGTTTTCATCTTGACTCAAACAAACTATTGACAACCTGCAGACATTAATCAGAATATCAAAACATTTTGAATAATATCGGATTTCATTATTTAAATTTCAAAGCCTACTAGATCTAGTAACATATCTTAGGTTAGGTTACTAGATCTGGTAACATATCTTAGGTTGGGTTACTAGATCTGGTAACATATCTCAGGTTAGGTTACTAGATCTGGTAACATATCTTAGGTTAGGTTACTAGATCTGGTAACATATCCCAGGTTAGGTTACTAGATCTGGTGACATATCTCAGGTTAGGTTACTAGATCTGGTAACATATCCCAGGTTAGGTTACTAGATCTGGTAACATATCCCAGGTTAGGTTACTAGATCTTGTAACATATCTCAGGTTAGGTTACTAGATCTGGTAACATATCTCAGGTTAGGTTACTAGATCTGGTAACATATCTTAGGTTAGGTTACTAGATCTGGTAACATATCCCAGGTTAGGTTACTAGATCTGGTAACATATCTCAGGTTAGGTTACTAGATCTGGTAACATATCTTAGGTTAGGTTACTAGATCTGGTAACATATCTTAGGTTAGGTTACTAGATCTGGTAACATATCTCAGGTTAGGTTACTAGATCTGGTAACATATCGACTTTTTCGTTTCTTGAATACATTTTCCGTCTCTATTGATAATATGCAATTTTAATCAACACACAAATGAAGAAGAAAAATTATTGATGCAATCGATTATCTGTCAAACACATAAATCATTTTGTGTAGGTACACCGCCTACTAAGTGAAATAAAAAATATGTGGATCATCGTATAAGAGGAACAATTTTAGTTTTAGTATTCCAAATGGGAAGATCATGTGATAGGTACATGGCGAAAATAAAAGACAGATAGTTTCTGTACGAGTAGCTGAATTCTAAAAAATATATTCCTATCTTAGATTCCTCAATATCATGAGTTATTTTCGGAGGTTTTCATCTTGACTCAACGAAGCTATTGACAACCTGCAGACATTGATCAGAATATCAAAACATTTTGAATAATATCGGTTTACTAATGATCTTCAAATTTCAAAGCCTATCAAGTGTCGACATTTAAAAAAAAAGTCGAGGTCACTGCCGGTCAAAAAGGTGGTTGAAAAAAATTGTCGTTAAGTTCGTTAACTGCGCTACCATTTATTATATACCCCCTGTGAATTTCAAAATTTCATCTCTTCAAATAAAAAAAAACTACAGGCTGCTACATGTCTCCTCTGTATCACGCCCTGTATAATCCTTCAAAAGTTGGGAAAGTAGGATATATAAAAGTTGAGCAAGCCAAGTATTGTGTGCTCGAGAATTTTGTGGAAATCTTACGTTTGTGAAGTTTTCATATTTGCGATGGATTTCCATCGAGTAACGGCCGAGCCAATTCGAAAAAATATATAACGGTTCGAAAATGAAATAAATAAAAACTCCCGGAACACCTCAGGTCATCCCCGACCAAGACACCTATCGCCAGCCGCCGAGCAACCTCACGGCTACCATCTCCGGCCTCCAGTACGACCAGACCTACTACCCGCAGACCAACTTCCCCAAAATGCCGCCGCCCAAAACGCTCAATCTGCAGCGCAGGAACATCGGCTCCAACATCTCGGCGCTCATCCAGAACCTGGGGGGCAACCCCCCTGCCGGGCTGCTGTACGGGGGGGACGAGGAGGGGCAGGGCGGCCAGGGGGGATGCCATAGCGACGGCACCATGGATTCGGGCTGGCAGAGCGGCTCGGAGAGAACCGAGGGGGGGAAGCAAGATGGCGAAGGGGTGAATGTTTAGGGTTGGACGTTAAAAATTGACCCTCAACTTTCGACTTTTCTCGAGGAAAGAAATTGCCCAGGTTGACTAATTTATAACAGATTTTAGACTATATGTGTATAACAAAAATCCAGGCTAGTATAGACATTCCAACTTGGATCTTCAAACCCGCCTACTTGAATCTGGAAGTTTCAGCTCTTTTCCGAAATTCGGCTTTGTTTCTCGAAATGTGAAATTGAATCTCGAAATGTATGCCTTGTAACTCTAAATTTCGACTTGTGCAACTTGGAACATTGACTTTTGTGTATTGAAATATTGACTTATAGATCCAAATTGCGTCTTTTATCTTCAAATCTCGAATTGTATCTTCAAATTCATACTTCATTACACGTGTAGTGTGGCTGAATTTCGACTTGTACATTGATATTTTGACTTCTTCATTCAAATTCTGACTTGTATCTCCAAATTCATACTTGTATATCAGTATTTCTTTGTGTTATCTCGCAATTTCTACTTGTGCATCAAAATTTCGACTTCTACATCAAAATTCCAACTGGTATCGGAATTTCAACTTACAACATTTAATTCTGACTTGTATCTCGTAATGTCGACTTTTGTATCTTCAAATTCATACTTCAATACACAGTACTGTTTTCTCTGAATTTCGACTTGTACATTGATATTTCAACTTCTTCATTCAAATTCCGACTTTCATCTCTGAATCACCGCTTGAATCTTCAAATTCTCACTAGTATCTCCAAATTTCGATTTGTGCAACTCAGAACATCGACTTGTGTATCGAAATTTTGACTTATAGATGCAAATTGCGACTTTTTATCTTGAAATCCCAACTTGAATCTTCAAATTCATACTTCATTGTACAGTATTGTGGCTGAATTTCGACTTGTACATTGATATTTTGACTCCTTCATTCAAATTCTGACTTGTACCTCCAAATTCATACTTGTGTATATCAGAATTTCGTTGTGTTATCTCACAGTTCCTACTTGTGCATCAAAATTTCGACTCCCCAGCAAACACACATATGTCTGCCATATGGCAAATGGAGCTCATCAGGGTTCCGGAGAAACATCACCGTGGAACATATCTGCTACAAAGCTATTACATTTCATGCAATATATTTTCTTGTTCAAGTGGTTACATAACAGGAAACATATCATATACATTTATGATGCTTCAAATGCCATGAAAAAATATTGTTTAGTTGAATTATACATGTATGGTGAAGGAAACAAAATCGCATGTTTCACTTATATCTCGAAACTATACAAGATTATTTCTAAAATCATCGACAAATTCATAACAGTGAAACGTTCTATTCTGTAGGAGTTGGTACCTAGTTGATGGAGAGAACTTCATGTTAGTTTCCTTTGAAGGTTATGTTATGCTTTGCATGTTTGTCTCACATATTTTTTCAGAAAAAAAATCAAATAGTGTATTGTTTTCATTTTGGATTGTTTATAGTGATTGAAATATCTCAAAAATATGTTCACGAGTTGAGTACAAGACAGAGGTGGAATCGAGGGTGTAATATCACAAATGAAAGTGATTTACCTACCTAATTATCTGTCTCTACATGATCACACTGCTAATGTGCATTTATCTATGTAAGTACCACCAGCCACTCCAAAGCAGCTGAATATGAAGAAGATGCCCAATGGGGTTTTGAATGATGTTTTTATCTAAGACTATCAAGATCAATTTGGAAGACTTCTGGGTCATCGAATATTCCATGACACTTTCATGTGCAATTTCCAATGTCTGTTTATCTATGTAAGTACCATCAGCCGTTCCATAACAACTGAACCTGAAGAATGTGCTCAAATGGATGTTGAAAGTAATGGTGTTTTCATTTGTGACTTTTAGGGACAACATGGATGGGTTAGAAAATCCAAAAGCATGAAAAAAGGAAACATTCTTTGACAGAAGATTTTGGGTCATTGAACAATCAAACATTCTATATTCCACTACACTTTCAAGTGCATTTTCCAAAGTCGGTTTTAACCTCTGAAGTAGAACTCTAGAACCCAACTAGAAACACGAAGGTGTACCTATCAATAGTGTATGGTCAAAGTTCCACCGAGACATTATGAACTATTTTGGTGTGTCAAAATAAGTGCTATCAGAAATGATATATAGGTAGTGTATGTGCAGTGCTTTTCTCAAAAGAGAATACATTCCTGGATAAAATCAGCTAGAAAGCATATGAATATAGGGGATTTACCACTCAATTTACCTATCATTACCACTGAAGTACCTATTCTTCCATTTTGGTGCCAGAAATGCTGGATCATTTCAAATTGATAATAAAATTTTCATCCTCAATATTTTGTCTCTATTAACATAGGTATGATGTCTTCTCAGTGATGTATTCAAAACATGAATTTTAAATATTTCCAAGTTAATTATAATTCAGTTCTCACTTCATTGCTGAAAATGTCTGAAATTGTTTCCATTGATTTTCAATCTAGAAACCATGATTTCCATTTCTCTAGGACCAGGTACTGAAAACAATCAGACATGAAACACTACAAAGGAGTAGATAACTACAACTTAAGTATACAGGGTTATCCAAATTGAGTGTCCACCATAGGTAACTTTGTTATAATTGAATATACAACATTGTTTAAATTATCAAACTAGCAGTATTTTCAATGCTTTTTATATGGTGAAAGAATGAAAATAAACATTTGAGTATCGCGTTTTTTGTAACATATAATGAGAAATTGTCTTCTATAGTCAGAAAAACCTTTATGTTCCTACTGATAGTTTGTTAATGTGAACAATTTTGTATCTTCAATAAAAACAAAGTTATCAATATGGCTGTCGACACTCAAATTCCTGTATATTTGTCGAAATGATCAAGTACATAATTTTGGATTCATCTCACATATATTACTCTGTAACATTCATTCAAGTATCATTATAAGAACAAATTCGTTACTTATAATGTATCTGATACATGTATGCAATGTTACTTCGAAAACACTCAACATATGTCAGATGCATAAAGGACATATTCAGGGAGGCGGAAATTTGACGTTACATGCAAGATACATTAACTGTACAAATAATATGTCTGCAACATCGGATGAGAACAGAAATATGTGGTTGTTATGTATCAGATATGTATTTGTGTTTGCTGGGTCTACATGAAAATTACAACTTGTATCTTCAAATACATACATGCATCTTGGAATTTCAACTTGTTAATTTATCTAAATATCGACTTCTATCATCATAATTCCGAACTTGTATCTCAGAATCTCGACTTATATCTTCAAATTTGTACTTGTACTCAAAATTCAAATTGAATATGAAAATTTCGTCGTGTCATCTCGACTGGTTTATCAAAATTTCGAGATCTTCATCGAGATTCCGATTCGCAAAACGGACTTATCCTACAATATTCCGCAACTGGTTCATCGAAAGCCCGTCTTCTATATCGACTTGTATTTCGAAATTTTGACTTGTATCACGGTATCCCGACTTATATTGAAATTTAGATTGATTTCGGCATTTCGAGTTCGATATCTGAATATACCGACACGTACATCTCGGCACTCATCCAGAACTATTAAGGGGGGGGCAATCCCCCGCCGGCTTGCTGTACGGGGGTCGAGGAGGGGCAAAGCGGCCAGGGGAAGAAACAAGAAAGGGAGGCGGTGAATTGTATCTTTGAAATTATACTTGAATATCGACTTATTTCAAATCAGCAAAATGATACTTGAATCTCGTAATTGAATGATGATTCATCATCAGTACACTCGAAAAGTGTATCGCGAGATTTTGACTTGTGCAACAAGGAACGTTGACCTGGAATCTGCATTTGTTCTTAATCCCTACTTGTTGATCGAAATGTTGACGTCAACATCATAATTCCGACTTGTATCTCGGAATCTGGACTTGTAACTTTTGCATCTCTTCATCATACTTTCGATGTTTCATTATTTCGATTTCTCATTATTGGAATTCTAATCAATTTATCCCGAAACTTCGGCTTGTGCACTTCAAAATCTCAAAATGTTTGCCTTGTCCATCTCGAAATTTTGATTTGTAATCAAGAATTCGCCTGGCGTTCTGTCTATGTATATATCAGCACTAACAACTACACTGTCTGGCAATATTTGGACTTTTATTCCAGAATTTTGACTGATACCAAACCCCCATTTGTCGTGTCTTTCGACTTATAAAATTCACAGCTTGTCTATCGAAATTCTGATTTCAATTGCTTGAAAAATATACATATACAAGTATGAATCCTACCATGCTCACGTTTCTTCAGGTAAAAAACTCAAACTATTAAAATGTAGGTACCAATTGTTAGGTAATTAAAAATTAACTTATTAGTTGTACATATTACAAAAAAAATTGTAAATATTGGTCTTGCCAATAGACATTGTTAGATGAACTTTATGCTATTAAAGGGAGTGATCGTTTTCATTGGAATTGGTTTGAATGTTAGAAGAATATTGTGTATGTATTTATAAGAATTTATTTATATACCTTCCCATTATCGTTGAAAACCCAAAATTTTGTATCATTGTTAGAATGTTTTGTAATAAAAATATTGTAAGTTGAATGTGATTCATTTTCAATTTGTTTTTTGTTCCCCAAAAAAATACACTCCAATAAATTGTTTGAATCTGTATTACACAAATTAAAAAATAACCAAGATCATGCTTAACCTTAAATCCTAACTACACAAAACACTAAATAACTAAAGAGTTAATAATTGATATAGTTATTTGAAAATAAATCCAATTTAAACAATTTTTTGAAATTTTATTATTTTTTTGTATTTTTACAATTATTTAGAGGCGTTTAAATATTTCCACACTGACTACAATATAATTCCACGTCTCGTTTTGTTCACATTCTAATATACAACAAATAACAGTAATAAAATTATAGCTAAAATAATATGCAGTACAATAAGCAGTCTACAGTGATCAGTGATGTCAAAAACAAAATTGAAAATTCGAAAACTGGAACAATCACTGAAATTTTAAGCTAAACATATTCTCCACCACAACAAAGCCATCCAATTTTAATAATGAAGCTTTCTATCTACCTCTAATGCATTTTTATGCACTTGAAGCAAGAATCAAACTCATCTATACAGGGTGGTTCATATGATTCAACAATGAATAATTTGACAGATATTCTTCCCCTCTGAAAAATGCGTAATATTTAAGTCTTCACAAAGAAACAGAACTTTCAAATGTTTCCATTTTCTCCACAGCAAAATCAATCAAAACAATGGCTAAAGATTATCTTGTCAATTCATTCAAAGTTCAAGACCCAAGTATCAGCTAAAAAGTTGCTAGATAGAAGACAATCCTGTAAAAAACGTGCAAGGGAAGAAAAAAAGAATTCTTCACCCTGAAGTATACACTTTACCTACACCATAGAAAACCTCCCACAAATAAAATGAAAACTGATATCCCCTACCGAAACTGTCATGGCCGACTGAAATAGAGTAGTTAGCAAAGGAAAGTTATATAATGAAATATCCTTAAAATTGCTTTGATGAGTTTGATAAATGAAAATATGTTGTTATTGAACTTCACAGATCAATTAAAGAAGTTACTGGAATCATATTGGTGTCCTTTCAAATCATAGCAGTTATCACAATAACCTCATTTCAGGAAAAATACAAGATGGAGTTTCATTATACACAATCCTTCTTTCTTTTTTGTAATGCAATAACATGAAAAGGAATTTTTAACCTCATTGATTCTGTGCCATGCATTTTACAAAGGCAATAGCTACCCAATCAGAGTTGGAAATTCCAGCTCGGTTTCCAAAACACACGGTGGCGCTGGTGGCATTGTTCTGCATGTCACAATGGAAAATTTCATTGAATTTACGGGGTGTTTTCCATGACCTACACTAAACCTACCCGCTACAAACGAACGTATACCTACTGGATAAATGGAAACGAAGAGTGCCATCTAAAATTAGCGGGAACAAAACGGATCGCGAAAGGGACTATTCGATGTTGTAGAGCATGCAAACGTTGCCGTTGGCCATAGAGGGCGGCACCAGCGGCGACGTGGGCGACAGCGCGGCGAAGCCGAGGAACATGAACGTCCGCACCAGGACGGGCCTATCGGGACGATCGGCTGCAATCACCTGGACACAGAGTTGCAAAAATCACGATTTTTTCGAAAAAATCAAAAAATTTCGATTAAATAACGATTTTTTTTTTGTTTATAAAGATTTCTTTGATTTATACTCATTTTTTCTTCAAATAAAAAAAAGAAAGTGTTTTCAACATTTGGTTTGGTACATTCCAAACTTCGAAATCCCTTGAGAACCGAAAAAGCCGCTAAATTAGTTTTCCTGTATAAGTATTACCAGATGATTACTGTGATATTCAGAAATGTGGAACATATTCGGTAAATTCCTAGTAAGATGGTCATTTTCGCGAAATATTCAGTCTGGAATACAGATATAAATTCTGCGATATTCGGGAAATATGGTAAATATTCGGTAAATTCCTAGTAGGATGGTCATTTTCGCGAAATATTCAGTAAATTTACGGAATACACAGATGAATTCTGCGATTATCAGAAAATGTGATGAATATTCGGTAAATCATACGAACGAGATCATTTTTGAGAAATACTTAGAAAATTTCCGTTTTTTTTTTATATACTGGTTCCCACGAAAAGGAATATGCTGTAATGTTCAGAGAACATCGTGAGAACCAAATATAAATTGAAAATTTCGAATTTAAATTTCAATGAAATCAATTCATTACATAATCATGGAACAAGACAGTCAAATTTACTAATAGCAAATACGTTCAAGTCAAATATCGGCAAACAATCAATTTTTCACACAGGAATCGTTCTATACAACTCATTACCAAGTCAATTGACAGGAAGCAACTAGATTCAAAATTAACTTAAAAAAATAGCTGCTTCAGAGACTTTGATAATTCCATTTCTTATTTGAATACCTACTTATAAAAGACTAGGTTGATATTGCATGATTATTTGCATTTTTTTTTTTCAACTTGTTATATCTTATTATAATTTCATAATTGTATGTATAACATTATGTATATTGTTTATGTATCCCTATTATAAACAACTATGTTTCTTGGGGTAATAAAGGCAATCAAAAAATCAAAAATCAAATAAGGTAGGAATTGGTGTTCTTAAATTTCTGGAGGTTATATGATGATTATTCAGCAAATATGATGCATATTCGGCAAATATTCGCTAATATTCATTAAATACTCGGTAAATATTCGTCTCATAATTTCATAAATACACTGAATTTTTTTCAAAAATGATCATTACTTGGAATTTACTGAATATTGACATTTTCTGAATATATCAGAAATCATCTCAATGGTAACTTTCGCGAAATATGGTAAGAATTTGGTGAATTCATAGCAACATGGATAATTAGGAGAAACACTTCTGAAATACTGAGATAATTTGTGATATTCAGCAAATATGGTGAATATTTGGAAAATCTCCAGCAAATTTAAAACATATTCGGAAAATATGGCAAATATTCGGTAATTATTCAGAAAATATTAGTAAATATTCAGGAAATGCGGCAAATATTCGGTAAATATTCAGAAACTATGGCAAATATTCAGGATATATGGTAAATATTCGGTAAATATTAAGGAAATATGATGAATATTCGGGAATATTCAGTAAATACTGGGTAAAACTCACCACGACGACATGCTCGCAACGCAGTTGCTCCTCGGCCGCCTCCAACAGCGCGATGAAAGCCTCTCTGGAGCCCTCCGGCTGCACGTTGTCGGGCACGGCGACGTACAGAGTGCGCCCTCTGAGGACGGCGTCCCACGCGGGGCGGCGATGCTGGGAGGAGTCAGTGCGGAAGGAGAGGCGCAAGGGGGGCGGCGCGCCATCGGCCGAGGGGTCGGAGACATCAGGACCACCACAGAGGCCCGACGCCCAGAGATGTGTTGTAGCACTCGGCCTCGGAAGAGCTGCTGGCGGACCGTTTACTGCTCAACATGCTGCTCCTACAGAGGGAAACAACAAATCTTGATGCTCATTTTTTTTATGAGCCTATTTGTTAAACGCAGTGACATTTTGGGGCAAATCATCTGATTTGTCCCTCTACAAATACAGGGTGATTCACATAAGAACCGACATAGAGCAGGGGCATGTAGGAGGTCCCAAAATATGGCAATTTAACGCAACTTACCTCTATACCAAGTTGCTTCCTTGAGGAGTTATAGAGGATTCGAAAGTGAAGTTATAAATTTTGAAAAAAATCAATATCTCCGTTATTCTTGAACTTAAAGCAACCAAATTTGGTACAATTTCTAGATGTATTCAGGGCGTTACTTGACAGTAACTAGAGCTCAATTGAAATTTGTAAAGAGGGTATACCGGGTGGCGCACCATTAATATTCAACAGAATTTTGTTAACCCTTGATGGATTTCGAAAATCTCTGCTTTGTTGTGTGGGCAATTCAATTCTAAAACTCTTCTTACTCCAGTAATTTTTCGAAAAAACCTCATCATTTTCATCAAGAACTCGAATAACTGAAAACGCGCGCTCTAGGTGTGTTATTTAAAATCATCGAAAATTCAAAAGTTGGCTATGAAAATAAACGTACAACAAGAAAGTAGGTCATTAATTGTGATCAGTAGAAATTGGCTGGCAAATTATTATTTAAATACGTAACAAAATACGTAAAGTAAGTACAGATACTGAAATGTGAAAAACTGGGATTAACAACTAACCAAAATAAACACAAAAAACTTTAACAACAACCGGAACAAACAATTGTTTATCGATAAATTACTTAATTGAACAACTTACTCGCTTCATTGTCAAGTTCGACGTTTATTTTCATAGCCAACTTTTGAATTTTCGATGATTTTAAATAACACACCTAGAGCACGCGTTTTCAGTTATTCGAGTTTTTGATGAAAATGATGAGGTTTTTCGAGAAATTACTTGAGTAAGAAAAGTTTTAGAATTGAATTGCCCACAAAACAGAGCAAAGATTTTTGAAATCCATCGAGGGTTAACAAAATTCTGTTGAATATTAATGGTGCGCCACCCGGTATACCCCCTTTACAAATTTCAATTAAACTCTAGTAACTGTCAAGTAACGCCCTAAATACCACCACAAAGTGTACCAAATTTGATTGTTTCAAGTTCAAGAATAACGGAGATATTGATTTTTTTCAAAATTTATGACTTCACTTTCAAAGCCTATAACTCCTTAGGAAAGCAACTTGGTATAGAGGTAAGTTGCGTTAAATTGACATATTTTGGGACCCCCTACATGCCTCTGAACTATGTTGGTTCTTATGTGAATCACCCTGTATATTGAAATAATACGAATACTTTTATTTTATAGAAACGTGGAGAGGAAATCCCAAAGAATCAAGTAAAATGAATGTTCAATTTGTTGATTTTAACAATTAGTCAACACAATCATCATCATCATCATCATAGTGCAAACCAAGCCATATAAAAATCGTCTTACTTTTAGATGCCTGCATCACATTTTATCCTAGCTAATCTTCAAACTAATGGAATATTTCGGAGTTCAGAGTAAATCCTACTAAACCTAATAAATAGTTATTTCGAATCATGGCATTCCTTGCACCATCTTGCACATAAGATCATCAAGTATTTCATAGAGATCTGGCAACTGCGGCGTGCTTCCCAGCCGTCACAAACTCCAGCCAATCAAATTGCAAGGATAACGTTTGAATAGAAATTAGGCAACACTGTACGTGTGTGAACATCGTTCCTTCTGGACACTTGTAGGATAGGTGAAAGTAAAAAGATTTAATTTTAAGAGGAACAAATGTTGTTGAGGAAAAACATACCAATAAGGCCATGTGAAAATCACATTATAAAAATATTAACAACTTATCAAAAAATTTTGAACAGCCTTTGAAATCACAAGATTCATATATTCCGTTGAATAGAATCGTTTAGATAGTTCCTGGATATATTGCCTGTGTATATTAAATCTTTTTACAGGTACTGTGTACTAATGTGTCTGAAGATAGCTGTTTGAGCCGAAACTAGTCACAATACATTTCGTGTAATATAATTTTTGTGGTCGAACGATTTGGTGTATTTGTTTATCTTTCAAAAAAATTGGACCATTTTGAGAAGGAAGAAAATATTGGGAACATTATTATTTATTTTCAAATTCATATGATCTGAATAAAACAATGATACTTTTTTTCTGCTTCTAAAGAAAAACTCACAAGTTGTATGCCTTTCAGAGGTCATTTTTTGCGAGATTTTTTGTTCATGATTTCCAAATTTTAAGCTTTATGTCTCAGGATGTTTTTAGATGACATCAATAGTTATCCACATGTCTGCCTTGTCTTGTCAAACACTTTGAATTAATATAAAATATCGCGATAGAAGAATCAATATTACAATTCAACAAAGTTTATCTAAATTCCCAATATTCAATATTCTCTGAAGATTTTTGAAAAGTGGATCAGGTCAATGGTAAAACAGAGTAGTATAGTATTTATTGTGCCAATGAATCCAGTCTTATCTCAAGAATATTGTTGAACATATTTCATCAATTTTACATTTCAATTATAGCCATGATAAAATACAATGATAGCCACTTAACTCTTGGCATTATTTATATTAACCTACGCACATGCTGAGATAACCAGAAAAATAAGATATTTTATGTTTTAATGTTCCTTATTAAGTAATGATGAACAAATAATCAAAATAATTGTGAAATCAGCTGCCATTCATGATATTTATCTTGTCTAATATTCACCTTCATATTTTCTAGTATTTATAAAAAGGAAACTTGGAAATTTAATGATATTAATGAAGAAAATAGATAGATAGGTACTGATCAAGATTTCAACTGTAACATTTCTCTTTGGTGACCAGAACATATATCTCAAATAGGTATGTTCTGAAACCAAAATACATTTGATACATTCTTCACTTCCTTTTTGGAAAATAATTAGGTGTGATTTTTTGTGAAGCTTGCTTCTCCTTTTGCTGATGCTAATCTCTCAACAAGCACACATCATTTGACATAATATATTGAATGAACATCAGTTATTTTGTAATACCCCAATTTACAACTTTCTATTATATGAACGGCCATCAATTCCATGACACAGATATTGTTGGCATAGGTGTTACTTTTATTAAAATTTTCTGATGGTGTTGAAAATCACTACCTATAATTTTATCAGTGTACTAAAAGGGAATAGGATGTTATTGATTCTAGGTACCGATTTACAATCTTTAATTATTCACCATGAGCCACAAACAAAATTTATTGCTAGATTCTAAAACTAGAAATTACCTAACAATATCATGGCAAACTTTTTAGTAGATATTTGGTAGGTATATTTGATTATTTGAATTCGTCAACCAATGAACTCTTGAGGTTCATTTCATTACATTAAATACCTACAATATACCAGTCCAATGATATTCTAGTAGAGGTAGGTAGGTAGGTATACAATAATTATTGTAGCATGTAATTAAAGCTAATACTTATTTACTCCATATTATTCTATTTACAAAACAAAAAATAGGTTAGGGGATTGGGAAGTTTGTAAATTAGAAAAACACATCTCCCACCGGGGTAATTACTAAAATAATCTATTCTTATCGGGTACTACGTTTTCATTTTTATTGATATTTGATAATGACGAACCTTACAGCTTACTATTGAAACACTCCCATTCCATTCCCAACAAAACAATGGAAAATTTCCAAGACCTCAGTTTATGTACAATCATCAAAATGTGTCTTGAACATGCGCCAAGGTCGATAGAGTTCAAGAATGAACTGGCGAGCCATTTCAAGTGAAAATTGAAACCAAGAGCAAATTCCACAATTTGAATCTATGTAATATAATATGAATTGCGCATCATTTAAGTACATCAAAGATAAGAATGAAATATTCAATTATTCCAACAACCTTACAACACAAACAAAACAAATTTAAATTTGACCTTTCCACGTCTACGGAAATTGTTGACAAGATACAAAAACTAAACATGACGTCTAATCTTAGAACATTTTTTACAGGCCTGGATGAGATTATATTTTTGTACCATGAATTTTTACTTACTTATTACTCATTATGGCTGGCATAGCTTCGTCACTACTAGAGAGAGCCTCAGAGGCACTAATAAACATAATTAAAATGAGCGGAACTGATCTAAAAATCAGGCGTTTACTTTGACTGGATAATTTCTTATCGAAAATGATAGCGAATAACTGTGAGACACAGGAGAATACCGAACGGTGAATGACGAAATTTAGAAATTGTTCTCGAACTATATCAATTTTTTGAAGTAGTTAGTGTCAACCTGTCAAGTGTCAACGTCGTTGTCTCGTTACTCTTTTATCCTCGTCCTTCCCCATTGCCTTCCCCCAATCACAACTCAAAGAAAACATCAGAAGAAGACTCCACGATGTCAAATAGTCAAAGTTAACATAGAACCATCATAGAACACAAAATAATTCTACTGCTTATTTTTATTACTCATCAGCTGGAACTAGAGTTCCTAAATGTACTTGACACAATGACACTGCTCTGTCATCTGAGGCTCTGTCAAATAGATGAGCATTACATAGGAAATCAGATGGCTACAAGACGGAGGGGAAATCAAAAATATAGCTGTTATTAAATTTGTTACTGCCGTAGAAAAATAATATTGTATAACTGGCACGGAATGCTAATTTTCCATGCACGGAAATGATTGCAGCACTCGCCTTTCAGTCTCGTGGGAAATCACTGTCATTCTGTGCTCGTTAAACAATATATACTATACTATTACAAATCCACAATATTTGATGTCATGAGAAAAACTCAACAATGTGTTAATATATATAGGTACTTTATTATTATTTGTACAATAAAATCAATTTATATAAAATATAGGTAAATGTTTTGTAGTAATTATTGCCTGTAGAGATTAAAGTTTTGATTGTAAAGATGGTAAAAATATATATTGTTTAAAAACTTTAGTAACATTAATATATAAACGTTTAATGTATGTAACAGGAAGGCAACGATGCTGGATCACTCTAATAAATGTAAGCAACTAACTATATTACAAGAATAAATATAATAAGTATTTTTTGGCGAGACACCTTTGAATTATTTACAAAAAAATCAACATCTAGAACGAATTTTCCAAAAATGTTACAATAAAGCGCTTTCATGGTTACCAATTTTGTAAAACACCAAGCCTTAGTGAAATTTTTAACCAACTCAAGACCAACCGCCAGTCAACTTATGGAACAACTCTTCATTAAGCGTTTGACTCGCATCTTTAGACCTGGTGGACAAAAATATATAACCTCCAATAAACTCGTGAACAACTTTACAATCTGCCGACAAGCAACTAAAAACGATATTTTCGTCTTCAAACTGCACCATCATGTGCTGATTTTCCCAATTAACATTCCACGCTTTCATCGTGTTGAACCTCCAGGTCTTCTGGTGGTCGCCCGTGTTGATGTCCATTTTCATCACCCTGTTATAACCCACCCCTAGAAGCTCTTCTTTTTTCAAGTTCATGAACTTGATGACGAAGAGGGACACTCCGAAGTCGGGCAGCAGCTGCCAGGCTTTGATGTAGTTCATTTTGGCGTCGATCAGGCCCAAGTCTTTGACGTTGGCGTGGGCTTCCAGGATCCTTTGGGTGAGCTGAGAAAATTTGAGGAGTTATCAACTTTGGCGTTTTGGCAGAAAAAGTGGTCATGTGACACCTCATTTCAAGCGACTTTTGATTTGCTGTTCGACTATGTGGGCTATTCACAATTTTTGACAAAAGAAAACGAATAATTCATTTGATCAACTCTCTGCTTTTTGGGTGAGCTGAGAAAATATGGGGAGTTATCAACTCTGGCGTTCTGGCTGAAAAAGTGGTCATGTGACACCTCATTTCAAGCGACTTTTGATTTGCTGTTCGACTATGTGGGCTGTTCACAATTTTTGACAAAAGAAAAGGAATAATTCATTTGATCAACTCTCTGCTTTTTGGGTGAGCTGAGAAAATATGGGGAGTTATCAACTCTGGCGTTCTGGCTGAAAAAGTGGTCATGTGACACCTCATTTCAAGCGACTTTTGATTTGCTGTTCGACTATGTGGGCTGTTCACAATTTTTGACAAAAGAAAAGGAATAATTCATTTGATCAACTCTCTGCTTTTTGGGTGAGCTGAGAAAATATGGGGAGTTATCAACTCTGGCGTTCTGGCTGAAAAAGTGGTCATGTGACACCTCATTTCAAGCGACTTTTGATTTGCTGTTCGACTATGTGGGCTATTCACAATTTTGACAAAAGAAAACAAATAATTCATTTGATCAACTTTCTGCTTTTTGGGTGAGCTGAGAAAATATGGGGAGTTATCAACTCTGGCGTTCTGGCTGAAAAAGTGGTCATGTGACACCTCATTTCAAGCGACTTTTGATTTGATGTTCGACCACGTGGGCTATTCACAATTTTTGACAAAAGAAAACGACTAATTCATTTGATCAACTCTCTGCTTTTTGGGTGAGCTGAGAAAATATGGGGAGTTATCAACTCTGGCGTTCTGGCTGAAAAAGTGGTCATGTGACACCTCATTTCAAGCGACTTTTGATTTGCTGTTCGACTATGTGGGCTGTTCACAATTTTTGACAAAAGAAAAGGAATAATTCATTTGATCAACTCTCTGCTTTTTGGGTGAGCTGAGAAAATATGGGGAGTTATCAACTCTGGCGTTCTGGCTGAAAAAGTGGTCATGTGACACCTCATTTCAAGCGACTTTTGATTTGATGTTCGACCACGTGGGCTATTCACAATTTTTGACAAAAGAAAACGACTAATTCATTTGATCAACTCTCTGCTTTTTGGGTGAGCTGAGAAAATATGGGGAGTTATCAACTCTGGCGTTCTGGCTGAAAAAGTGGTCATGTGACACCTCATTTCAAGCGACTTTTGATTTGCTGTTCGACTATGTGGGCTGTTCACAATTTTTGACAAAAGAAAAGGATTAATTCATTTGATCAACTCTCTGCTTTTTGGGTGAGCTGAGAAAATATGGGGAGTTATCAACTCTGGCGTTCTGGCTGAAAAAGTGGTCATGTGACATCTCGCATTTCAAGCGACTTTTGATTTGCTGTTCGACTATGTGGGCTATTCACAATTTCTGACAAGAGGAAACGAATAATTCATTTGATCAACTCTCTACTTTTCGGGTGAGCTGAGAAAATATGGGGAGTTATCAACTTTGGCGTTCTGGCTGAAAAAGTGGTCATGTGATACCTCATTTCAAGCGACTTTTGATTTGCTGTTCGACTATGTGGGCTGTTCACAATTTCTGACAAAAGGAAACGAATAATTCATTTGATCAACTCTCTGCTTTTTGGGTGAGCTGAGAAAATATGGGGAGTTATCAACTTTGGCGTTTTGGCAGAAAAAGTGGTCATGTGACACCTCATTTCAAGCGACTTTTGATTTGCTGTTCGACTATGTGGGCTATTCACAATTTCTGACAAGAGGAAACGGATAATTCATTTTGATCAACTCTCTTTTTATCTTCTCCTCAACTGCGTGGACCATTTACAATTTCAAAGAAATGAGCGACGGGATGTCAATTTTTCAACTCTCTACTTGATGGTTAAAACTGGGTCATGTGGCATCTCATTTCAAACAACTTTTGATTTCCTAATCAATTATACTCGGTCGATTTATCAATTTATTTATCAATTCCAATCAACTCTCCAGATTCTGAGTGTGAATTGGTCGCGTGGCACCTCATTTCAAACAAATTTTGATTCCCTATTGACTAAAAATCAACAACTGAAAAAGTCTGTGAATTAGAAGATGATAAATAATCAATTTCATCAATCTTCATTTTGGTTTCAAGTTACAAATATCACAGCAAAAAAAATGAATTCTCTATTCAACGATATTCCCATTCATGGTTGATGTGTTTACTTCTTTTCAACTCCACAATTGCAAATTTCAACATATTCATGTGACACCTCATTTCAAACAACTTTTCGTTTCCTTTTCAACTATATGGTGCATTCACAGTTCCTAATGAATATGCGATGAATAGCTCATTTTTTTCAACTCTCTACTTGATAGTTGAAAGTGGGAAATGTAACCACTCATGTCAAACAATTTTCAATTCTCTATTCAACTGTTCGATGAGATTTTCGTTTGAATTTGTTGTTTGCTTTTTTCAACTCCATAGTTTCAAAGCTCTATACAGGCATGTGGCACCTCAAGCTGGTTTTCCATTCAACTATGTGGGCCATTTACAATTTGAATTGTTTTTTCAACCACTGAACATTTTTCTCCAATCGAATGAGCTGTTTTATTGCTTTTTTCAACTCTCCAGTATCAAATCTCAATATGGTCATGTAGCACCTCATTTCAAACGTCTCTGAATTGCCTATCTTTTCGTATAATCTATTTTCAGTTTGAAGCAATTTCAAAAAATTTATGCAACGATTGGACCTTACCTTTGCTCTGGACCTCTTCAGGTATTTCGGCGCGATGAAATCCTCAACTTGGATGTCCAAGGTGTTGGGATTGACGACGGGCTGCTCGGAGGGCTTTTGCAGGTTCAACAGGTCCAGAATCGTTTGTTTCTCAGACTCGTATGAACTGTCAGCTAGAGACCGTCCTTTGGCAGCCAATCGGCAACAGCCCATCCACCGAGCATATTGGGCCTCCTACAAAAAAAAACATGTATTCATATTGATGGATGTATTTTCTCATATGCTGATGATACATTGATGGAAATTCTTGGTCACAAGCTGTATCTAATGCAGAAAAAGCAATGGAAATAGTAAAAAATAACCTTGATTTTGACTTGTTAACTCTAAATTTGAATAAAACAACATTCATGATTTTTTCCTGTTATGATGATTCACAACCAAACCATATAACAGCAGAGTTGCTCTGAAAATGTATCCAAAATACCAGTCAGTTATTGTTCATGTACTAATAAAATATCTAAAGTGAAAGCAATCAAATATCTTGGTATATACATTGATATTCGATGACAAAATGTAGATTTTTCTTGATTCAATGAATAAATAAATAAATAAATAAATAAATAAATAAATAAATAAATAAATAAATAAATAAATAAATAAATAAATAAATAAATAAATAAATAAATAAATAAATAAATAAATAAATAAATAAATAAATAAATAAATAAATAAATAAATAAATAAATAAATAAATAAATATATAAATAAATAAATAAATAAATAAATAAATAAATAAATAAATAAATAAATAAATAAATAGCCTCTTCTAAATTATATTGTCATATGAAATAATCGGATGGGGTGGTATGAATGAAACTGGTCTAAAATCCCATTAAAATTGAATATTTGAATATTAAATACTTTGGAAAATAGGTTGAAAGTTGGTTTATAGGAAATGCAAAAAAAGTCAATGTCCTTTTTTAATCAATTTTTTTTTCTTCTTTTCAATTCTATTTTTGTTTTAGTGTGAATTCATAAATAATATTCAATTTGACTATTTACATTGTGAAAAACATTTTAATACATGAAAGAATTCATCTCTTTCACACACAAGTCACTAACCTATGTGAAGGAGGTACAACCTGAAAAACATATACCGGGTGTCCCAACTCGATTTATACACGTATTTTTTGGAAAACGGAAAACACTTTCAATGTCCTGAACAACCTGGCTCAAATAAAAAAGTGTGTTGCACAAAAATCAGTTCTTATTTTCTAAAATAGAAGCAGAAAGGACTAGAAAGTGATAAAAAATAAAGCAATGGTAATACTTGTGTAGCTCCAGTGATCTGGTAAAAGCAGTGGTAAAGGTAAAACCATTTCAAAAACAATATGAATTGATAAAACTTGTATTGAGTGCGTTCAGTTTAGTTCATCATCAATAATATTTAAGACTGATGCTTTTGTTCCGTGAAATATGAATTTGTTTGACAGTTGTTTAGCTTGATTTCCAATTTTTATCAAACTAAACTTACATCGTCACATCTTATGTACATTTCGGACATTCCTTCAGGACTAGGCACCTCCAGTTTGATGACGTATTTGTTCTGGGTGATGTTGACATCAGGGGTGACTTCGCAGCCCTTCAAGTTAATGTTGAAAACGGGGTTATGGCCGTGCACCATTTCCTCTCGGCTTTTGTACATGTAGAGGTGGAGGTCTCGGCATGTGAACCAGTATTTTTTGTAGGCTTTCAAAGTGAACCTCTTTGGCCTGAAAAATAAAAGCGTTATATATAAATTTTACTACAACCATCTATGAGATCAGCGTATAGCTTGCTCAGAAAGTACCTATCTGATATCACCATAGCAATGCGAAAGTGAAAACGAAAATAAAACCAGTAAAATCACCATAAAAATTTCAAAAAAACTGAGATTGAAGGGTGTAGTCATAATAAGGGGAATTTTGAAAGTTTTTTCTAGTCTTCGACTCATAATAATTTTCAAAATATCCATGCGCTCGAAAAAAGTTCCGGAAATAATTTGACCTCCTAGTGGTATTACAAGTGAAAATTCAACAGGAAATATGATTTTTATGGCCAGTATTTCATATTTAGTGAACAAGTCTGGAACAAGCATACCATGACGGCCATTTAATCAATAGTCAATCCATAATCCAAATACGAGATGTCAAATGTCAACAGATATTGCTTTTGAATGACATTACATATGCCCAGGATGAACAGAAGATGGTGTAGAAACTCCTATCAAATCCCATCTACTGTTTTTCAGTCAAAGTTCTTGACCTACGGCCTACTTGACAAAAGGATTCTTTTCAAGATCGCGAAATATTGGTCGAATTTCACCCGTTAGATGGCCAAATCTCAACCAAATTCAATTTAATATCATTCGATTTGAGGTTAAGTGATGAATGTTATGATATTATTACTGGTGCAAGTGGTGTGTAAGCGCCGTTTTCTGTTTTCTGTCTGAAAGAAATCTGTAAAAAGTGTCGCCATCTTGCGGACAACTGAGAACTAATATGCCACTATTGTGGAATCGTCGGTCAAGCATTTTGGGAGAAACAAAATACTGTCTGTGATTTCACCATATTCTATCCAACTTATTGCACACGCCATTATTTTAAATGATATTCTTCCTTCTTTACACTAATTATTAATATGGTAAAATCACAAGAAAATCATATTTCTAGTTGACTCATATAATAGAAAAAAATGTGTTGTACATTATTGTGATATATATAAATTGTCCAATGATGAAAAAGAAGGGCAAATTGTTCTAAATGCGATCTAGAAGATAGGCGGAAAAGAAGGTGAAATTTGTAAATTTATAGTGAAATATCCTAATAAATAATGATTTGTTCACATTTTCATTATCAAATTCCTGTTTTTCAGACAAAAATACATAAGTACCAAAAAAATTTCGAAAAAAAAACAATTACATGATAAATGCAGTTTTGTTTTACTGATAATGTTTCTAGCTTACTTCAAAAACCTCAGTTGATCCTTCAGTTCAGGCACTTGTGTGATGTCATTCGAATTGGTAGAAATACTGGAGCCTTCCAAAGTTGTTTGTAGGTTATTGAGGGCAGCATCTATATCATCATCGATTGGGGATGGGGTGCTACCATTATTCTCCAACATAGGCTGAGGTCTACTTGCTTCTAACTTCACTTGCAACTGGAATAATAATTTTGGGTATTTTCAAGGAAATGTACAAATTGGTGACTTATTGTTTACCTGTAAAGCAGCAAACATCAACATTTCTTCTTCTGTGCAGTCAATCTCTTCATTCAACAACTGCCATTTGGCTTGCTCATAAATTTGATTGATTCGGATGGCATCATATTTTGGATTCAAGTCATAGAAAACGAAAAATTTAAACCTCAGACAAAGTGTATCATGTTCTCTCACTCCCTGCTCCATTATAGATAAAGAGGAGTCCAACCATCTACAAAAAAAACAAGAATGAGCAAAATCACCATCAACAGGCAATAACTGTACAGCTGTTTGAAATTCAGTAGATTTAGTATTATTTTTGCCACTTTCATGTAGTTGAAGATTCCTCATTTCCCAAAATGAAGCTCCTGATGTTTACTATGCTGAATTTTTGTAATAAAGAATGGTACTAACCCTACATTCATTCTGGCTTTTTCTACTAGAGATTTGGGCCTGACAAGGTGTCTTTTAGCCTCTGGACTTGGAGTAGGCGGACTTTGTGCTAATGTGCTGTCCAGAGTACCATTCAATTCGTCCAGACTGAGACTGCTTGTGATGTTTCCTGAATAGTTCAAACTGCCGTTCAGGTCGTTTCCATATCCGTTTCTCTTCCAAGTGCCCTGAGAGATAAGAAATGGGTAAGTAGTATATCTATTATTAGTGTGCAGATTGTGGTAGTTATGCCACTACCTACCTATATATCCACAGCCATAGAATTAAATTATTATAACACAACAACAACAAGGAATATAGAAACGAACATACTATGTTGTTATTGTTGTTTTCTCAATGAGGAATGCCCATTGTGGTTGACACTGTTGACATTTGGCAGAACGACAATAACGTCAATAAAAACCGCCATATCCGAAATGGCCAATCAGAATTTTGTTTGGGAACTATGGCGAATGAGACTTCACCTTCCGATTACCCAATCAAATTTTGGATCTAAAAACGAGCGCATGCGTCTTAAAAATATATCTAAATGAAAAGGCCTATTAACAGCTTGAAAATTCGTCGATTCACTAATATTGGAATATTAATTGGTAATATTCAAAATTAAATTTTCATTTTCAAGGTCTCTTGTTGTTTTCAATGTTTTATTGTATTTTTTGTAAACCACAAATGTCATTGCATCTAGCATCCAACGTAAAGAAGAAGAAATTTTGTTATGTTCGATAACGGAGAAGAGTGAAAAATTGAAGAAGAAAAAGAAGAGAAGGAGGAACAAAAGTTAATAATGGCAAAGTGTCATTTGGCGATTGTCTCAAAGTTGTAATATTTTATTTTATTTTCAAAAATACTTTTTGTCGTTGATGGAATCGTTAAGTTATTCAAGATTTCGACTTTTGGTTTTGTTTCAAAGTGTTTTGATTCCATTTGAGTGGCAGGTAATTGAAACGTTATTTCAAATATCCTGAACAATTTTCAATCCCTGATATCTTGTTATCCATTTTAGTTAACATGACTTGAAGTTGTGAAGTTCCAATCAAAGGTGTTTCAACAGCAGTTTTAGTTTGGTACCTTGAAAGCTTCGACTACCTTCTTGGATCATGGAAGAATCTGAGATGTTTATAGGAATTATAAACATCTCAGAAGGATCCCTATTCACCAAGAAACCATGGCAAGGTTAGTAATAAATAAGTTATCAATGTCAATGCTGTGGATTTCCATCATGATATGGTTGACCACCATAATGGAAAAACCCTGCTGAAAACCTCTTACTTACGTTTCCTGCGGGACTATTGATGGGCGTGGAACTGGCGGGGGCTCTCGAGGGGGTAACAGGGGCGCACATGAAAGGGGAGTTGTCCAAACTGCCTGTACTTCCACCAGGACTGCTGTTTGCTATGAAGGTGTTGGTGTCATTGGCGCAGATGTGGCCGTTTTTGTGCACCCCATTGTGCTCCTGCTTCTTCTTCGGCATGTCTTTGTAGTTGTATTTCAGGTGGTTGTGGTCCAAGGGCTTGCAGAATGACAGTTCTTCAGGGTGCCTGATTCGCAAATCTTTGCACACTTGGGTTACACTTGAGAAAGTCTTTATGGAAAAATCCACTCTCATCTCCAGATACCTTCAAGAAAACAATAAAAAATGCAGATTTAGAAAAATTTCATTTACTAAGGTTGATGTGTAAGTCATGATTTGGAATCAATATTCCAGGTTAATATTCATAACAAAAGGTACCCCATTAGTATGTTCATGTTGTATTTATTAGTATCAGTATAATAAATTAAGATGAAATTGCAAGATTGATCAATATCACTACTTTCTAAATTGAAATGAATACATATATGTATTTTAAATCGCAAAATCTCATTGAAATCTAAGAATTCTTCAAGGAGAAATCAAAGGTATATTTCTTTATTTATTGAGAATTTTAATCTATAGGTACATTGTGTGCAGACTTTGTCATTTTTTTTGCTACAGCAGGGTCTGAAGGACTACAAGAGAGTCTTTAGTGACCTTCCAAAGTTTGAATTGAGGTAAATTGTATTGACTATATAATATACAGAGTAATAACTCACGGTTGATAGTTGGTTAGACGTTTATGGAGAAGGCAAATCAGGATTTTTCTGAAAATTTCCCATCTTACATTAGATGATAAAATGTTGTTCTATGGATCTAAAATATTTTCGAAATTGCGACGTTGCCGCTTCTATCAAAAAGTCCTAGCAACTTCATTTTTTTAAATGGAACACAATACTCTTGTTGATAAATCCCTTTACCTATATCTATCGGTTTTCAAGATAAAAAATAATTTGTGTTAAATATGATCCAAAACATATCCCTAATTGAACTTGAGTAAATCACTATATTTTTCTTAAAATCTCAACACCCCATAGCTTTTTTTTCCCAAGATAAGCTAAGGAACCATGCATATCCTATATTTTATGATGATATGATATCAGAATCATCATAGGATTAATAGTATCATTCCTGAAATTCCCTTGAAAAAACCGTCAATCGGAGTCAATTCCGGAGATCCAGGTGGCTAGAATTTCAGTCTTGAACCTGATGTGAGTTCTCAATAGTTTTTAGTAGGTACCTACATAAGTTTCTTACCTGAGATCAGGGAGTTGCACCCTGAGAATTTTGTGCATGGGGGTGAAATGTAACAAGGCGTCTGCATGGACACCACACTGATCCAAGGTAGATCGCGTTCTCGTCAACCAAACGTTTTGTTCTGGCCACCAGAGGGCATGGTCTGACCAGTCCATGGAGATTTCTAGAAGAAATAGAAGAAATAAATAGTAGTTTGAAAAACTAAGAAACATTCTTTTAAAGCTAGCCAAACCAAAAAGAAGTAGAAAATAAAATAATAAAAGTGATTTTATATTTCTTGAAAGTACCCAATTTTGACGACAGAATCATATCCTCCTATCCCGACAACCCCCAGATACTAATTTTTAATAGACTCGGAACATCATAATTACAAAACTCGTCCGCCATATTGGATCCATCATCTTGAATATTTCAATTTTGGCAAAATAATCATAATCTCCAACTCCAAAAACCCCCAAACACAAATTTTGATAACCTCTGGTAGAAGAACATAAAATATTTCATATTTCATAATTCCATAACTTTAATGTTTTCATACAGAACAATCCTTTCTGTGGTCATGGGTTGGTATCCCTGACTGTCATTGTCGGTCTCTTGTCAGTTGTCTGTGCTACATTGACATCTGTCAATATACCTGTCAGTGTCTGTTAAGTCATGGCATGGGATTTTCGTCCTCCTTTACTTGCTGATTGCTACTCAAGTGGTCAAAATGGCAGTCAATTTCAATTTTTTCTTCATTATTTTACTCCGGTGGCCCTAATGCTATAGGACCGGCTCGTGTTTGACCCACCATAAACCATAATGCAGGGTTTTATAAAAATGTTTTCCCTTCAAATTTTAAAAAACAAAATAATTTTTAATAATGTTCTGATACTACATGTGTAACTTCATTCATTTTCAATGTATTGCAGATATTTTTTTTCATTCATGTAAGCTATTGTATGGTAAGATTTTCACTTTACACTCATTTTTGTCTCTTGTAGGACTAATTTCTAATAGGCTGATGATGTTATATGTATGTCCGAAAACATGTTTCCCCTGATGTGACTTATTCACATAGTAAACTGTCGTTGAAATGATTTCGAGTTTTATTTAGTAATTACAAATTTTGAGGAGAATCGGATCATAATTACAAAACTCGTCAGCCATATTGGAGCCGCCATTTCCTTTTGTCCTACAAAAATTTCATGATGCATTGCCACCCGAACTATGTACATCTGCCATATTTCAAATCAATCGGTCCGTTTAAAGTGGGTCAAAATTGAGTCCAAAGTAGTCCAAAGAGTGTTAACAAATATGAGTAGATTTGGGTAATCTCAATAATTTTCATGGGGATGAGTTGGGCAGTCTCAAAAGAGTTTAATTTTATAACAATAGCTGCCTGATTCTTCACTTTAGTAATCGGAAATTCAAAAAATAAAACCTTTGAAATTGTACACAGCCCCTGGTATGATATTTTGTTACATATGACATTGTATGATTAGTAACTCAAGAGCATTGGATATACAAATAAGCATCATTGATGAATTAATTATGTTTGCATGTTGCATGAAATGAAAAACAAGTCGAAGGATAACATAAACATCATTAACATTTTTTTTCTTTAATGCAGCAGCGGCTGATTGATTTTGTTTATTTAAATATTGATCGGATCAGTGCTGTGAAAAAATTGTAGTCAATGACCAACCATCAAAGATTACTGCTATCTGCTATTAATAACTTAGGTAGTTTAAATCCCTTTTATCAGTTATTTCAATTGCCTAGTTCATAATATAAATACAGAATAAATAAGCGAAAATAATTATGATAATATACAGGGGGTCGTTCTGATTTGGTCAGATTACATCAAAACATTCAAAAAATTTTGAATAATTTATTGCACGATTCCCAATAAATTGACCTTCACTGATTTGCCGTACTTATACAGGGTGATTTACTACTTGATCATTATTGAATAACGCGAAGGAAGTTTGAGTCATCCTCAAATTCCGTTTTTTTTTGTTTATGGTGTCAAACAAAAACAAATTAGCAGATGCCATTTGGAAAAGTTGAGTTCTCGACAATTTTTCAATACGACATTTGAAAATTTCCCGCGCCCATATATGGTACAAGATGGGAAAACTTCTAATGTGTGTCCTACGTAAATCACAATGTCATACTATATGTTGCCATTTTATGTTGATATTATATTATCTAATTCAATATGCATAATATTTTAAGCTTTATCTTTTTTCCAATATTTCCTGGCAAATACAGTCGGGAGTGGGACAGAACAAAAACACGACTGCTCTTAAATAGAACCAAGGCCAATGCGATAAAAGTGGACTGGTCTTCGGGGGGAACTAAAAAACTTCGCAACTGGTTCATTTTCTATCGATTGGATGACGCTGCTGCATCAATTCTTTTGGCGACCCAGTTCTACCTCAATCTCGCGTTTTTATGCCAACATTTTCGTTATAGTTAGCCCAACCCTTTTTTTTTCAGAAATATACATGAAAAATAAAATCCAGGTACATAAATTAACGTTAATCTCTACAGAGGTGTATTAATGAACCTCAGAGCTAATTAAAACGAAATAATTTGACCTCTACTACTCGGAATACGTTAGCTATCATACTTCAGTGGGCCAGTATAAGCGAGCCGATGACATGTCGTGTTCTTAAGAATTTCGTAAATATGTTATAGTTTGTGGAGTTTTTTCAAATTCTGTAGTGGAGATATGTGAGTAACCAGAGGTATTGTTGTACAGTACATTGTCGAACATGTCGCTATATTGATAGACGGAGTTGTCATTTATTATAGATAGTTGACAGCATCAATGTTCGACATTTTCTCTGAGGACGAGTGTACATACTTGTGTGCATTTTCTTCTGCCTTATTCTGCACATTTCGTCGTATCGTATTATTGGTTGAATCGATTCTATCGACCTATCGATATCGAATACAGTTAGTTATCTGTCGGTTTTCTAAGAATGTCCTGTTTAGTTTGATCTCCATGGATGTTTATTGGTTTGAATCATTACTATGAATAGAACGTTCTCTCTGTTGGTGCATAATCTGTTAATTGACTGCAAACAGAAAAACAAACAGACACATTATACAATCGCTCCTATTCAGTCGTAAATGAATGGAATTTTAAACAGCTCAAGAATTATTCTAATTCCAATTCTTGTCACTCGAATTCTTGACTTTGATTTCTATCGTGATAAAATAACGAATTTTTTTCTCATTTGTTCTGAATGAGACTAACCCTTTTAATTTTATCGATGAAATAAGAAATCTATATCGACGAGAGAAACACTACCCACGATGGCATAATTGCCCATACTTGGTTCTCATGCTTTACAATCGGTGAATGTCTTGTTCAACGAGACATTAATATCCGCCTTCTCGATTTTGCTGTGACGCATATAGGCAACCATATGCGGTGAAGAAGTCGTCATTGATAACAAAAAAACGAACGACTACCTATTATTTTTTATTCAACTTATACTTGATATTGTGTATGCTTGAATCATAATGAATGAGATGTGAAATCCGGTGAAATCTATGGTACATTTTTCCATAGTAATTAGTGTACTCGCCATACCTATTACCGCATCATTTTCGTTATTACTTATCGTTTGTTTACTTTTGAAATCTCGTGGTAAATATTTTGTGAAAATCGCCAGCGTACTTTTATCGTCTTGTTATTCATTTCTGCATGCAAAAGATAACGTTATCGGAGGAGATTAACAAAATGTAGGTAGTTTGTTCTTTGAATTGAAGATCTTGAACTCAAAAGAATTTTATAAAACACCCCTCAATCATTGATCAAATCTCCCAAAATTCAAACTCAAATTCTCGCTCGAATTACAGAGTCTAGAACCAGAGCCATTTCCGGTGAAACCAGAAGTAACCGGAAAGTCAAAAATATGTGAAAACTCTCCTCTTCACATACCATTTACCTATACCAAATCTCATTTTGATACACCTAATGGTCTAGTAGAAGTTATGACTTGTCTAATAGATTCGTTGACACCCGGTATGTACACTGTACACCCCAATCGAGGCGAGCGTAGGAAGATGGGAAGAAACGCCACCTGGTGGCGAAAATGCAACTAGATAATCATTCAACAAAATATTTGTTTGTTATAATGTACCTGTGGGTTCTGTTCAACAAAATAATCTGTTTGAAATTACATATTTCTTGATAATGATGTGTTGAATCAACAAAATATATTATTGTTATAATCAATTCATTTTTGTCGAATCGAAAAAATCCTTTGATTGGTTGCACAATGAAATTATTGTTGAATCAATTATGTTGTACTTAGTCGGATCCATATGATTGATTGAATAATGAGATGATAATTGGATCAACAAAATTTGTTTAGTCAACTATAAATATTGTTGAATGAAATGAAACTTTTGTTCAAGTAAGCAAATATTTCAATCAAATTATTTTATCTTTTTGAATAAGTTGCTTATTTGGAATGAACATATATATTATTGATTTTGCAAAATTGTGTTTAATTTAACAAAAAAATTATTTAGTTGGTGCAACAAAAGTACTTTTTCCGTGGCATGTATAATCTATAAGGGTATATCAAATAAAGTATAATGCAGGTCCCCTCATATCATTCCATGGACATATCCATTCATTGGCAGCACGGCAGCACGTGGCTAGGAAATAATATTTTCATTGTTGTTTACGGTTTTGGTATCGTTGGTTTGTATCGATCACCAACGCATTCGTTTCGGCTTATTATATTCTACTGCGAACAATAATTTATAATTCGATATGGGGGAACGCGACTGCGAAATAGCTATTCGTCAAATGTCAGGTGATTGGAAATTGGAACCCACCAAACGCAGTTGGCTTTGGACAGGATAATACAGAAGGAATGGGCAAGGGCAGCGTTGCCAGCCCAGCAACTCAAAATGTACCTACTAAAACATCACCAAAAAAATTTTTTTTGTTTTTATGTTCTGGTTTTCACGAAAAGGGACATCCTGTAGTGTTCAGAGAACATCGTGAGAAACAAGGGAAATAAGGTAGGAATTGGTGGTCTTAAATTTCTGGAGGTTATATGCCTCGGAGAACACCTCCCTTGGTAATGTGTTCCAGAGCCTCGCTGTTCGTTGGATGAACGAGTCTTTGGAAAGAGATGTTCTGCAGGTCTCCAAAGTGACCACGAAGGGGTGCGAGGCTTCAACTCGACGGGTTAATCTCGCGGGGACCGCCAAAGGAGGAACAATTGTTGAATATTTCAGAAGAGCATCGTCCATGAAAATATCTATAAAATAGAGCCAGATCGCCAACTTTTCTACGGTGTTCCAGAGAAGTGAGTGAGTTTGTGAGCGAGGCATCACCCACGAGACGAATAGCCCTTTTTTGGACAGAATCCAACAGTTTCAGCGTATGTTTGGGTGCTGCACTCCAAATATGGGAACAGTATTCCAGGACAGGTCGGATCTGTGCCTTATAGATCATAAGCAGCTGACTGGACGTGATGAAATAAACCAAGTTGTTGGGATGCACTTTTAGCAATTGATCTCACGTGATTTCCCAAGAAAGGTTATTGCTGATAGTAACACCAAGCATTGAAATGGATGTCTGCAAAGGTATGATTACTCCTGGCAAGCTTATGTTGGGCACAGTGAGATCGGCTTTCCTAGAGAAGAGGCATGCTTGTGTTCTGTTTGCATTGAAATCTACCAAGTTATTGGATCCCCATTCGAGAATTGAAAGTCCTTATTTTTGTTGTCAACATTTCTCCCTCGTTCGTTTCTGATTTGCCTGGGTGGTATTGGAGCCCTGGAAGAGAAGACGGTATGGAGGGTACTATCATCCGAGAAGCTATGTACTGGACATGAAGTTGCTTCCAACAAATCGTTGATATGGAGTAGAAATAGTGTTGGTGCTAGAATTGGTCCTTGCGGAACACCAGCATTTATAATAAGAGAGTCAGATGAAACTCCATCGACCACTACATGGAGAGACCTGTTTGAGAGAAAACTAGCTAGCAGAGAACATAGCTGGGGAGGCAAGCCATAAGATGGAAGCTTGGCGAGGAGTCCGTGGTACCAGACTCGATCGAATGCCTTGGAGATATCAAGTGCCACGGCTAAGGTTTCACCATATTTTTCAATAGATTGCTGCCATATGTGAGACGTAAGCGAGCAGGCCACCAGTTGATCTCTGATGACGGAAGCCATATTGCCTATCGTTGATAATACCTGAATGTTGCAGGTATTTCATGAGCTCGATGTTGATAGCTTTCTCCATGATCTTTGTTATAATAGATAGCAGCGCGATCGTTATCAAAATCATCAATGCAATTTCAAAATGGGTCATTTGTATTTCAAATTAGTCATTTCATTTTCAAAAAGTATCGAATATATTTCAAAGTCATCAATTCAATTTCAAAATGGGTCATTTGTATTTTATATTAGTCATTTTATAAGTGGTGGTGAGAAGGGAGACAAAAATAAGTGGTTGAAAACTTTATCTAAAAGAGGGAGTCAAAAGGTAAACAGGTAAGTCCAATTACATTTTTTACTTAGTTTTATATGTTTTATAAAAACTGCCAATGTTGTTCCGCACTTTCAGAATTTTTTTTAGATTTTCAAATATATATAAATGTATAAACCTGTATGGTGCCACAATACAGTATGGTTGGAGACCGAAAAAGTCCCACAATCTCAAAATGATTCTTATTGAGGTTATCGAGTAATCTCAATGAATGTTTCTAGAGCACCTACATTAAAATTTGGAGTAGAATCGAATTTTCATTGTTTCCTCAAATGAATACTAAGCGAGATACAAAAGAAACACAAAGGATAAGACAGTTGATATTTCAATTTTTCAATCTAATAAAATATGAAAGTCAGAAAAACCAGTGGCGTACAATGATATTAACCTTAAATATCTATAAATAAACCCACTGGGACGCCACTAAAAATATTTTTTCGAATTGAATCACATCAAAAAAAGCTCCATGTTACATTCAACAAAACCACCAAGTTTTATTGAAATTGGTAAAAAGAGACTTGAGTAATGATTGAAAAAAATGAAGAAAAAATGAAGCAAGTTAGGACACATGTTTATATTTTTATGCACTAGCGGGCCGTAAAGTGCACTTTACCGCCCGGTTTTGCGGGCGTTAAGTCGCTCTTTACCGCCCGCGGGCTCATTATGGCCCACGGGCCGTAAAGTGCACTTTACCGCCCGCTGTTTTCAGTCACCTCATATCCACATATCAATTCATGAAAAACCTATGATCATATTCCTAGATTCTAATATATCCAGCGGTATATCATGAACTTCTTCTTTATCCGATTCCATAGTCCCGCTATTATTATTATCACTAATTTTACTTTTCAGTCAAAGAATGACGATTCAGCTCGTTTATCGGATGTATTGCTATTGACAACAACCATCAGATTGATTGACAACGTCAAAACTAAATAAGTTAGGTTTATATACTGGGTATGCATATTGTAAAACTTTGAAGAATGAATCTCTTCTAGAGCTGAAAGAGTTTTACTATTACGATAATTGCAATATTCGTACGATAATTTTCATATGTGAATATCATCCATGAACATCACGCTTCTCTTGATTACTGAATTAATACGTAACAAATTAAATTCTGGGGAATATTAGTTTGTCGAAATCTAAAGTCATTACTTGTGAGTCAAAAAATACACCACTAGTGCATAAAATTTTGTATGTATCTCGTGCGTGAAATGCGTTTCTTCATTTTTTCTCTTAATATTCTAAATCAATTGTGTTCCAGATCATGGTGCATATTTCCTTGTTTGCACTATTATTAACTATACTATTTGTTTACCCACTTTTTTCATTTCCATGTAAGTACTAAGTAATTCTTGCATCTATATCCTAAGTCAACACTGATTTTTCTAGAACTATAGTATTTTCTATTGGTAGCCGTAAATGCATGCAGGGGGAAAAAGAAGGCGAAATTTCGAACTTTTTCTTGAAATATCCCAATAAATAGTGGTTTGTTCACATTAACATTATCAAATTCGTGTTTTTCCGACAAAAATACGTAATTACCAAAAATGTTTTCGAAAAAAACCCATCGCATGATAAGTGCAGTTTTACCGAAAAAGAAATTCGCGTCCCTGAAAGCTTATAAATTACCACGCATTATTGAAAAAATTAAAGGGAATTTATCCCAAGTAACTCCATTTTACCACGCTGATTTTACGGTACGCATTTTAAAATCATCGGGTATGGTAATCGAGTGGTTTCGTTTCACTTTTTCAAGAACCCTTTTCTATTTTTATACCGAAAATATTCAAAGAGTGAAATAGTATACGAACGCCCTTTGGTTTCGTAATGTGAGTACTCGCAGATGGGTATGAAGTAGATATTTTTATGATCCGAAAAATATCAATATGATATCTCTTCAAGGGCATGTCGAGAATAGTGAATAGTGATCGAAATGGCTTTTTAATAGAGCTCAAGTGGAACCGATGGATATGCTCCTGTATCTAGAGGGAGAAGAGAAACGCTTATTCAATTAATTCACCATTAGGATGATCAGTTTCATTGGTCTCGAGGTCGTTTCAGAGGCAGTTTGAGATCGAATCGTACTATAGAGGGTGTTACAAATTCGTGGCTAAGCATGGGGATCTCGGTAACCTAAAGAGATACAGAGTAGGTGAAATTAGGGCAAAGTTGTTCCATTTTATGCTCAACAAAATGCTGCTTTGAAATTGGAAAAAATTCAATTAAAAAGGGAAAATATGCAAAATCATTTTTATTTATTGCTCATTTTATTTGAAGGGATATTCCAAAAAAAAATCACTTCATCATTGCCACTTCTCCTTCTCTAGATACGGACCTGGATTTTTTATTTCATTTTTCAATAGTTTCCGATCTCATTGATATGATTGTGTACCAAGACAATAATTCATAAAATGTTTACTTCAGTGAAAAAATTTATTAAAAAAGGCATGGAGATACTCATCTTTGTCTAACAGCGTTTTTGATATTAATTTGTCTTTGTCTAATACATTATTCAGTGCGAAGTACCTCCTACATAATTGAATTGTTCTTATTCAGAATGTATTATTAGTTATACCAAACCAAAAATGAAAATTTAACAATTGTTTATTATGTAATGAAATAATATTTATGAATATTAGCTTAACTTAGCCACTCCACAGAGTGTGTCATTCTATATAATTTGGAGATATGCTCAATTTCTTGAAATCCCAACCTTGTGTGAGATTCCTCATGAATTTACCAACGAAATAAACGAAAAATCAAACAAATCGGACTTGAATTAACAAATTGTTAATAATATTTTATCAATATTTTGAGTGGATCGATTATTTTGTCGGTGAGTGAATTTGAAATCGAAAGAAAGATCTGTCGATTAGGAAACTAAAATACAGGTTGATCAATTTAAAAAATACCAGTTTATGTAAAATATGTAGGTTTACGATGTTTTTTGCATTTTCTAGTACTAGATTCTGAATGCCCATAAATATACTCAATTTTTTTCAATTTGAACGTTTCTGTTAGACCAATGTTGACTGAGATATCTATTGATTGCAATATAAAAATAATCACCCTTCAACACTTCAACTGGCTACTGACTCCACAGGCCACATTAGAAGCAGCACTGTTAATTGGAACGCAACAGTGGATCGTGCAGAATCATCTCAGATTTCCCTATTATCTATGAAATTGAAGAATAAAGTCTGTATATATATATCCAATCACCCCGTACTTTCAGATTCCGAAATCGAAAATAATTCTGGAATATGCGCATTTCCAGTGTTACATCCTGTACATCACGATTCTTCCTTTTTTCGAGGAAGTGAAGTACACATACATTCTAATGAGGACGACGGTCGTAAATCAAAAATCAGTGAAGCATCAGGTTCGACGAACTGGCTTTGCTCCTATAGATCGCGGTCTATTTTCTAAATTTCTAGTCGACATCGCTGGCACGTGCTCGAACAGACGAATCGTACATTGGCAAATGGGTCAAGAGACTCGAGAGAGGATCATCGATCATCGTCGAATGATTTTACGCACTGAAATTGAGATAATTGATCGGTCGTTCAAGATCCAGCGACCTATTTTGTCAGCACATTTCAGGAGATTCAGTTGTCTACCATTGGAATACAGAAAGCAAATGAGATTAGTCGATTGAAATCCAGAATGCAACAGAGATCAGTCGATTGAAATCCGAAAAGCAACAGATATTATTCGATTGAAATTCAGAATGCAACAGAAGTCAGTCGATTGAAATCCGAAAAGCAACAGAGATTAGTCGATTGAAATTCAGAATGAAAGAGAGGTCAGTCGATTGAAAACCGAAAAGCAACGGACATTAGTCGATTGGAATTCAGAATGCAACAGAGGTCAGTCGATTGGAATCCAAAAAAACAATAAATTAGTAGATTGAAATTCTGAATGCAACAGAGGTCAGTCGATTGAAATCCGAAAAGCAACAGATATTAGTCGATTGAAATTCAGAATGAAACAGAGGTCAGTCGATTGAAAACCGAAAAGCAACAGAGATTAGTCGATTGAAATTCAGAATGAAAGAGAGGTTAGTCGATTGAAATCCGAAAAGCAACGGAGATTAGTTGATTGGAATTCAGAATGCAACAGAGGTCAGTCGATTAAAATCCGAAAAGTAACAGAGATTTGTCGATTGAAATTCAGAATGAAACAGAGGTCAGTCGATTGATATCCGAAAAGCAACAGAGATTAGTCGATTGGAATTCAGAATGCAACAGAGGTCAGTCGATTAAAATCCGAAAAGTAACAGATTTGTCGATTGAAATTCAGAATGCAACAGAGGTCAGTCGATTGAAATCCGAAAAGCAACAGAGATTAGTCGATTGAAATTCAGAATGAAACAGAGGTCAGTCGATTGAAACCCGAAAAGCAACAGAGATAAGTCGATTGAAATTCAGAATGAAACAGAGGTCAGTCGATTGAAATCCGAAAAGCAACAGAGATTAGTCGATTGAAAATCAGAATGAAACAGAGGTCAGTCGATAGATATCCGAAAAGCAACAGAGATTAATCGATTGAAATTCAGAATACAAAAGATGTCAGTCAATTGAAATCCGAAAAGCAACAGAGATTAGTCGATTGAAATTCAGAATGAAACAGAGGTCAGTCGATTGAAATCCGAAAAGCAACAGAGATTAGTCGATTGAAATTCAGAATGAAACAGCTATCATAGATCAGTTGAAACTTCACATGTTTCAGGTGATTGAAATTTAAGAAGACGCCGATAATAATCTATTTAAATTAGGTAAGTAACAGATATTAGCCGATTGGAATTCAGAAAACAACATGTTTCTAAAATCCAAAAAAAGAAACAGTTAGGTCGATTACAATTCAAAAAGGAACAGCCAACAGATAACAGTCGATTGAAATTTAAGAAACAACATATCTCAGTTGATTGAAATCCAGAAAGCAGAAAGCAACAGACGTGTAGTCAATTGAGATTCAGAAAATAAAATTTCAGACGATTTTAATTTAGAAAGCAACAGATATTAGGCGACGGAAATTCAACATATTTTGGTATAATTTGAAATTTAGAAAGAATCAGAGTAGCCGATTGGTATTCACAAAAAACATAGTCGATTGAAATTCTGAAGGTAACAGATTCATCAATTAAAGTACAAATAACTTGGTGTTCGAAAAAGTCTCAAGTGTAATTGTCTTGATGTAAGTTTGACATGACAAACCAACAAATTCTGATAAACTCTAAACCCCTCATCATCATGATTAATAAATAATCTATAATGATAACAGTTTCTTTCGAAAAACCCCTACTCAATAATCTTGCGAAATTCCGCATTTATAAGTTTTTCATGATACCTATATTTATAATCGACAAAGGAAACCTGTGGCTTCACAATGACGTAACATCCCACATTGGCGCCATATCACTCTCAACTCGATAACCTCTGAAGACGTACCGGATATCCGACTGGAATACGAAATTTTTTTAGGTGTGTATCCCCTACGAAACACAATGTACACAATGCACATTGTTCACAGAATATGATGATATATTTTCGATTATACCTATATATGGATGTTCGCGGTATTGTTTAGAGAGGTGCACTCTGTAATAATTCGAATTTTGTTTCCGCCCTTTTCTTGCACTGGGGCGGAAAACATGCGGCAGATGTGCTGACTAAAATTATTAATAGTTTACACGGTACAGGGTGTTACATTTCTCATCTGCTGAACTTCAATAGGTCGTTTATTTATAGTACACATATCATTTTCCGAAAATTGGGGTGGTTCCATGGCTGTTGGCGAGCAGTGTATATCACTGACGATGACTCCCTCTTGGTCATAGAGTACATTTATGATGTATCTCTCGCTCCAGAAAATTTCACTATCCTTAACCAACCATTACGTAAAATATGGAAGGTGTTTCCATGAAAAGTAAGACAAAAATGAAATTTTCAGAACTGAACATTTTCCAGAAAAAATATGAATAGTCAGTGTATTGGGCGTTCTGACTCCTAAAATCATTTTCATGAAATTGGGGTGTTTCCATGGCTGTTGGCGAGCAGTGTATATCACTGAAGATGACCCTACTTGGTCATTTTTGGGAATCTATCGCTGCAGCAAATTTCAGGATCCTTACCCAACGAATACATAACTCCGATTAACTTGAGATTTGGCAGCTGTTCATAATTTCGGTGACAATAATTTATGGAATTTTTGTTGAAATTAAAAAAAATGGCTGCTCCAAGATGGCGGACAAGAATTGGTCCGATTCCATTCAAAATTGGTAAGTGAGGATTTTTGAGGTCGGAGATCATGATTTTTTTGTTAAAATTTATAAATTCAAGATGGCGGCTTCCAAATAATTTTTTGTTTTTGTATAAATGACGATAACTCCGTTGTTATCAACACAAAACTATTACTGCGACATATCATCTGTAAGAGAAAAAAAAGTTATTTGTAACTAAGTCATAGTGAGCTATGACCTACATTTGAAAAACTAAAGTTGGTGCTGATATCTCAAATTCTAGAAGAGTTGGTATAAATTTTATATTTTTTTTCGAAATCTCTGTGAAAAACTGCCATGAAAATGTAAAATTTCTATTTTAATATTTTCATCAATAAAGAAGTTACGGAGGAGACATGAAAATAATCAAAATCTGTTTTTTGCGTATAAAACAAAAACGAATAGATTTTATCAAAATATTTATAGTTGGCCTTGACAAACTCCACATTTGGTGTCTATCTCTCACCGTTAAAAAGATACCCATGGTGAGCATGGTAAAGTGGGACACACTGTATGTTTCAAGTGATGATGCTTATGAATCCGCTTTTGATTTTAGTGCAAAAAAATCACGAATAGAACGTTTTGAAATTAGAGCCAATGCAAGATTACAAGAAAAAAGAATTTCTAATGCAATAGAATTGCTGAATGGTCTATCCATCGCGTGTATTTTTTTATGTTCTGCTTCCCACGAAAAGGGATATCCTGTAATGTTCAGAGAACATCGTGAGAACCAAGGGAAATAAGGTAGGAATTGATGTTCTTCTTGAATTTCTGGAGGTTAGATGCCTCGGGGAACACCTCCCTTGGCAATGTGTTCCAGAGCTTCGCTGTTCGTTGGATGAACGAGTCTTTGGAAAGAGATGTTCTGCAGGTCTCCAAAGTGACCACGAAGGGGTGCGAAGCCTCAACTCGACAGGTTAATCTGGCGGGGACTGTCAAGGGAGGACAAATTGTTGATGTTTGAGAAGATCATCGTCCATGAAATTATCTATAAAATAGAGCCAGATCGCCAACATTTCTACGGTTTTCCAGAGAAGTGAGTGAGTTTGTGAGCGAGGCATCACCCACGAGACGAATTGCCCTTTTTTGGACAGAATCCAACAGTTTCAGGGTATGTTTGGGTGCTGCACTCCAAATATGGGAACAATATTCCATCTGGTGGGATCTGTGCCTTATAGATCATAAGCAGCTGACTGAAAGTGAAATAGCTCCTGGCCCGAAACAGAAAACCCAGTTTTTGGGGTGCACTTTTATCAATTGATCTCACGTGATTCTCCCAAAAAAGGTTATTGCTGATAGTAATACCAAGCATCGTAATAGATGTCTTCAAAGGTATTGTTACTCCTGACAAGCTTATGTTGGGCACAGTGAGATCGACTTTTCTAGAGAAAAGGCATGCTTGTGTTTTGATTGCATTGAAATCTACCAAGTTATTTGATCCCCATTCGAGAATTGTTGCCAAGTCCATATTTATGTTGGCAACATTTCTCCCCGAGTTTCTCCCTCGTTCGTTTCTGATTTGCCTGGCTGGTATTGGAGCCCTGGAAGAGAAGGCGGTATGGAGGGTACTAACCATGCGAAACGACTGGTTCTAATGCATTGAAAATCATATAATGCCGGATTTTTTTTTCTACATCTGTATTATGGTGTATTTATGAATTTATTCAAACTGAAACCAGCGAGGAAACGCCACTGAACAATCTCAGAAGCGTGCCGGTTGAGAGCGTTCGATCTTCGATATCCCGTTTTTTTTAAATCTTTTGGAGCCCACGAAAGGGAATCCCTATAATGTTCGAAGAACATCGTGTGTGAATCGAGTTGGTAGTGTCGATATGGCGCTGGTATGACCTAAAATACGTGAAGCAGCGTTGAAGGAAAACTAAATCTTCATTCATATATCGCGCCCACCCTGTGATCTTCGTATTATACAGGATCGCCCACAAGTAACGATATTTTTCTCGCGAAATCTTCGAGTAGGCGGAGGACACGAACGCTCGTTTGAAACGGCCTACTTGATCGGAATTCAATTGGAAATTGGAATGTTTCGTAAAAATTACACCTGCTCCACCAAGGTGAATGCAGGAAAATTGTGAAATTGATAAACGACACAAGAGTAACTGAGAGCGAGTATAGTGCTATACTTATACTATGACTTCTAACTGAATGAATCATTTTCTAAAATATGATAGGAAACTGCATTTATCATGCGATGGTTTTTTTTCCGAAAAACACGAATTTGATAATGAGAATTTCAAGAAAAATTTCGAAATTTCGCCTTCTTTCTCCCCTTGTGTTGGATGCTACTTGCTCTTCTCATTTTGTCATTGGACACTTTATATACACATGATGTACTTCAATGAAACATTTTTATATAGAAAATTCAACAGGAAATATGATTTTATGGCGAGTTTTTCATATTTAGTGAGAAAGCATACCAGATGACGGCCATTTAATCAATAGTCAATCCAAATATATACGAGATGTCAAATATCAGCCAATAGATTGCTTTGGAATGGCACTACACACGCAATTATTTTAAATGATATTCTTCCTTCTTTTCACTAAATATGGATAAATCTCAAGAAAATCATATTGCTAGTTGACTCATATAAATGTCTCGTACATTATGATATATATAAATTGTCCTATGATGAAAAAAGAAAAGAAAATTGTTCTAAATGCTATCCAGAAGACAGGCGGAAAAGAAGGTGAAATTTGTAACGTTCTAGTAAAAAAAACCATGGCATGATAAATGCAGTTTTACCCTATATTTTATTGCGAATTGTTTTTTTTACGTTTGAAAGGCGAGAGTGCTGAAAAAACTGTTCATTCTTGGAAATAAAATAAACAAGATTAATTTTTGATATGATATTTTTTCGAAGGAAGAAGAGAAAAAAACAAATTTCCACTTTCTTCGCATATCAATCCATGATTTTCATCTGATAGATGGTTAGTGTACACTCGTCTTCAGAGATCATGTCGCACATTGACATTGTCTTCGCTGAAGACGAGTATAATTACTTTTGTTGGAATTATTTATGTTTTTAAAAAACCTATATGATGTTCTTGATTGCGGGGGCTAGGCTAAACGTTCTACTTGTATGTCCTACATATGCCTCAAGACAAGATTCACATTTCAGTTTCAATACTCCTGATTTTTCATATTTAAAAGCAACCTCACCTTGTCTTTATCATATTTGATAAACATTCCCGACGTACTATATTTGTTCTTGTTTCATAAGCAACTCCCAGGTCTTGCTTTTGTAGAAAAGTAGCTAGTTTTTATGGAAATGATTCGAAATAGGTTCAAGTTTTATAATTGTCTTATTTTAACTGAAACCACATATCCTCGATATTGAATTACTCATGTCTGTTGTTAACCTCATCTGTTTTTGGTGTTATTTCAGTTTCTGTCAGGAGATATTTTTCTAGGGCAGCTGCACGGACACGGACCGTTATTCAAATGTTCCGAAAGGGACGCATTTCTGTATTATTTGACGATTTAACACAGTAGGCGTAGTACACTGAAAGCTATCGGTATATTTTCCATAAATGGATCGACGCAAATGATCGCTACATTGGTTTAATAACATGCAAATGGTACAGACGTAGGAAGGAAAATTCGAAAGGGAGATTTGTTGTTTTTTTAACACGATTAAATTCTCGAGAAAATCGTATATGTAATATCGAAGAATTGTATTTTTGTGAATATAATCGAGAAATTTCTTAAACTAGAAAGTGTACTTGCTAATAAAATTCACATACACAGGGTGTATGGTTTATCCAGGTATTATAGCTCCTGCCTACTAACTACCTAACTAGGTTGTCATCTAGAACGACAATGATTTGACACTCTGTTGAATTAAAAAATAGTTCAGTGACACAAACTATATGTTATCGGACGTCACAATATTTCGATGCGGCTAAGTTGGTAGCATTGAAGAGAAAGATGGAAGAGGATATATCTTTCTTCTCTCTCGTTCAAGGTAGAAAAGAGCTCAATTCTGAAAATTTTGAATATCAAATAAGCCAACATAATCAAACGATGTGAAATATCGACAGGGGCGTAGTATTTCCGGTTTAATCGGATATTGGGCACAAACGTCCCCATTTTAAATTGTCCCTCATGTGTTGTGGCTTATATCAATTTACACTAGAGGACATTCGAAGTGGTGAACGTGACAACACGGCACACGAGATGTATATTCTTGTCAGTTCTCAGCATTCAGCACAATGATGCCAATTCTCCAACATTTAGATGGTATTTTGTTATGGAGTATGGAGTATGAGAAATATTTGGACATTCTGGTTGCTCGAAAAAGTTAAGACAACTAAATAGCATGGCTTCCTCCTATTATATTTTATTCAACGACAGGACTCAAACATATTTTTGATAAATTGATTATAATTGATGACTTATTATTGACATCCTTGCTTCATGAGTGGAAATGGAAGATTATTTGACCAATAACGAAACAGCATTTATTCGATGTATCGCCAAAATGGCGGCCGTGACGGTACGTTTGAAATGAGCTCTGCAATTCAACGATTTTGAACAATGCCAAGACTAATTATTTACATAAAGAAACGGGAGAAGTATCTCAAAAATTAATTTAGATCTCCAAAGACACAGTGGAGTAACTGAACCCAGACAGAACCAGATATTCCATGAATCTCCCTATCATATTCCTTTTGGAATATTGGAATATTCTAGAAATAATCTGGAATATTCTGGAATATCTGTGGAATATTCTCTGAATATGCGAATGGGAATTCCTCAGATATTCATAGAATATATCCAAAAGAATATTCCATGTTGAATATTCCTGGAATATTCCAATAAACATATTCTAAAATGAAAAAAATGACCCTAGTAGGGATCGAACTCGTGACCCCAAGACTATCAGACCAACGCCTTGACCACTAGGCCAGTAATCGAATTAAATAATGTTGTACATATCAATTTCTTGTGAGAGCGTTGTTCGAAATCGGATCATAAACACTTTTTGTTTCAAAATCCCCTTACATCTAATTTTGATGTTCGATACTCACAACTCTGAAATTATGATGGGTATTTATGTGTTGAGAAACACAGGAATATTCATGGAATATTTCATGAATATACACCACAGAATATTCAGTTGAGAATATTTCATGAATATACCGCACAGAATATTCAGTTGAGAATATTTCATGGATATACCCCACAGAACATTCAGTTTGGAATATTTCATGAATATACAAGAGAGAATATTCATTTGGGAATATTCGTGGAAAATTCATACCTGAATATTCCCTGAACATCACTTTGGAATATTCCTTCTAGATGTTCCAGAGGCATGTATATATTCTAGGAATAATCGATGAATATTCGAAATATACTCCTCCTTTTTAGCATATTTAGAGAATATTCTAGGAATATCCAGTGCTGTCTGGGAATGCCAATAATTCAATATCAGTCCACTCACCCATTCAAAAATGTTAAATTCAAGACAATAAATAAGCTTTTTCCTCGGCTTTTTCGAGATTTGTCTTCCGAGACAAAGAATGAGGTGAGCTAAGCAAAATCCTTCAGTTTAGTGCTTGTGGTAGGTACAGATACAAGTCAAAGTTACGTTACGTGAAAGAATGCCCCCATGTAGCTCGAAATGGATTCGAATGGCCTTTGGGAAGCCGTTAGCGACCTTGACGCATTCAATGCGGTTCTCGATCCCTCTGGCTTTTGAAAAATGTTCGTTCTCTCATCTCTACTCTCTCTACATAGATTAAAAATCTCTCGAAACTTTTGTCTTTTTTTTTGCCGCACAGTGTAGAAAATCACCTGTGGCAGGTTCACCAGGTAGGTAATCGCTTTTGTGTTGGAATGCCTCGAAGCGTTAAGGATTATGGGATTAGGGAAATTCAGGGGTGAATGTACACGAGCCAACAATATACGGGACGTCACCGAAAATGAGGCGTTTATTAGATGACTACAATGACTGAAATTTCTTTAAAATGTATTAAAAGTGAAAAAACTTTTCAAAACAGCTTTCATTTAAATGCTCTTGAAAGAAGAAAATGAAACTTTCCTTTCAAAATTCAACTATCGACTTATATTACCTCATTATACACAATTTATATGATCATGAAGCTTGTCGCGATGATCAATATTTTATTCAATTGAAAGTTTAAAAATTTAAACTTAGCCGATTTTACATGATTTAATTGTTACTAGTTTATACAGATAAGTAAATCTTCTTTTTAGTTTGGCTATCTATAAAAACGTGTTCCATTAGTTTTTCGAACTAATATACTATATATCTGATACCCGGCAAACGTTGTTTTGCTATATACATTTATTTTGAGAAAATATATTTTTAGTTGAATATTTAATAATAATAATAATAATGATAATAATAGGTCTTTATTAGGCGAAAGTTTAGTATAAAACTATTCTTACACTTTAACCTAACAATTATAGAAATGAACATAGATATCATTGTAGCATTCAACGTAATCAGAACTATACTCTGTAGGTATTGAAAACAAAGAAAAAAAAAATCAGAAGAAGAAAAATTCTTGACGAATGTGAGAGATAGATATATTATGAGATATGGTATTCTATTATGAGTTCAGGATAATCTTTTTGGCTAGAGGAGGGATATAGATTCATTGAGCTTTTCAAATTATTACAATGAGTTTATCAGCACACTTTAATTATTTTGTTTTCTACTTCTTTTAATTTGGCTATCCATTGAATCGTGTTTCACTAGTATTTCAAACTACTATTTTTATTTATTTCTTTTTAGTTCGACAATCTATCTCGTTTTTTAAACTATATACTATCAATTTTCTATTTCTATTCAGTTTGGCCTCGATGGCGATCAATTCAATATAGTTTTTCAAACTACTATTCATTACAAAGCTCTTTTTTGTTGTTTTTTTTTTTGTACTGAGTAAGTCAAAGCCGTTTAGCACTCAGACTCAGCACGAGGTGTATTTGCTTGTATCCATTTTTTTCGCCGTATAAATCTTTGTATAGGTACCTGTTCACCTGATAATGATGAACATTTTGAACAATGTTAAATGATTCTTTGAATTAGTTGAATTCAAATTTTGTCGAAACCATGGGAGAAATCGAATTTTATCAAGAGTACCTTTTTTGTAGTGAACAGGTTACGCAATCCAAATTTAATCAAACCCATTTTTTTTCCATTGGCATAGCAGTTTTGGATGTTTATTTACAGAAAAAATCAAGTTCTACGCCCATGGAATGATATTTATCATTATCATGATATGGGTTTAATTGTCAAATGCCAACGTACCAAATTTGAATAAAAAATCATGAGCCGTTTCAAAGTTACGAAGCAAAATCGATTTGAAAATTGTAACTCCAGAGCTGTCTAGCACCCAAACTAAGCAACTTTGTACTGACTGAGGTAACTTTGCTTGTATCGAATTGTTATATGGTCTGAGGAATATTGTGGTAAGTTTCTGTGAAGACCTTTCGGGGACACCCTGTATATACACTTGGATCGGGACACACGGTATATGCAATCAGGGTATCAGAGACAAAATTTCTTTCATGAGATAATTCAATTATTTGAAAACATTAAAAGGGTTTACACTTGGTGTGTGTACCTATTTCAAATTTTAATAAAAAAAGCAAACAAACACTACTAAACAAACGAATTCAAATGTTATGTAAGCACAAGAAGGTCTCACCAATTACCATTCATTTACATAAACGAAATTTATAGTTGGATTCGATCTTATGAGACTGTTAGAATGATGAAAATCCATTAGAATAATGTACCAGGGCCATTCTGATAAAGTATTTATTTTTTGCTATGAAAATGACAAAGCAATTAAAAAAAACATAAATATTTTGATGAATTACGTATATTTTCAGCAAACTCAATAAAACCTGAGTATTTTCTCTGATGAATCATAATTTCCTGTCTGAAACTTGGCTCATTCTGTTAATACAGTGAGTCACACTTCATTGGATTCGTGTAGCTAGAGGTTTCCTTGTGTCATGTGTCATAAATGTAGTATATTTCACACAAATTGGTGATTCTTCGTAATAATTGCAGCTTATATTTTCCAAGACATTTTCTTATCGTCATATTTGCCCGATGAATTTCCAACACTTCCTGTTTATTTTAAATATTTTTATTAAAGTTTAATATTTACTTTCGTAGCACGCTTAGAGATACCTATTAATGTAAACAGAATGCCAGACGTTGCTTGGAGATCTGTTTTCTGTTCCCCTCGAAAGAATTTCATTATAAAAACACTTAAGAGGAAAGCAGTGAATGGATAAAATGGAAATTTCAACCGTTTCATAAACAAAATTTGTGATCACAATATTACCTGACGAAAGTTCCTACTAGGTAGGTATTTGTGTGTGTTTTTTTTTAATTCGCATTGCATTACAAATTCCATGGAGTTTGTTATATTACACCTGAATAGGCGAATTCCACTCAAGAGATTTCCAACATCTTCATGTTCTTAGAAAAACAGGATGTGAACATTGAGATTGTGTGGATTTGAATGATTTGAAAACAAATTTCATTATTTTCCTCGGTATATTTATTTCATTTCATTTTTTTAAACTATTTTTAGGTGTATTTTTGGATTTGTAACCATGATCAGTAGCTATCGGAAAAGTTGATATGTTAGTCAAGATCATTTACAAACATCGTTAATGAAATGGGCCCGAAAACTGTTCCTTGGGGTATACCTATTGCTATTAGTAATATCCAAATGCTGTTATAATGGCAACTTGGTAAGTCCACCATATACTCATAAAATTATCAGTGATTCCTGTTCCGAAAATAAACTCACATAGATTTTGTCATAAACAAACATTTCAGTACTGTTTGAAAGCATATTTTACGGAATAATGGAAATGGAAACAGGATTTTTGCTTCACAGCACATCTGCATACGAAAATAAACGTCACAGAAATTCCAACAATCGCCCAATCTATATAAAATTCCGCCTACCAGGATCAATTTACACGTCCTTTTGAGGTTATATCCGTAAGAAAACAACACTGTTCGATGAAAGGCTAACAATCAAAGAATAGGTCTATGGTTTAACAATAAGGATATTTGCTTCAACAAAATTAGCTGAGGGGCTTATTGTTCCTTTATCATTTTTTCCCTCCTATCATCTTTTCTCACTACATATGGGAAAAACTTTTAATAATAATTTATTTCGAAATTCGATTTCGGTGGCGTTAAGTTTTGCTTTAAAAGATGGCTACTCGGTCGGGATCACGTATAACTTTCGCTACATACGTTTTCTTTTTCAAATTGATCACTGATAATAGGCTTCATTATTCCAATACCAAAAGAATTTTCAAAGAAAAGTTGTTTCTATTCCAATTTTACATATGTGTCCCGAATTTGAATGTTCGATTACAACTTTTAGTTTCTGATATTTTTTCCGCAGAAAATGATCAACAAGAAATTCGATAATAGGTTCAATGAAGAGCCTCAGATTAGCCTTGAATTATGGCGTACTCAAAATTCTTGTATTCCTTCTTTTTGAGATTTGGTTCTGCTAGCTCAATGGTTAAGCTAGCAAAACCCATGATCAAAATGATCAACAAAAAATTCGATAATAGGTTCAATGAAGAGCCTTAAATTCGCCTCAAATTATGGTGTACTCAAAATTCTTGTATTCCTTCTTTTTGAGATTTGGTTCTGCTAGCTCGATGGTTGAGCTAGCAAAACCCATGATTTTTTTAAAAAACAATGTGCGAAAAATCGGCAATAGGCTAGGATTAGAGCCTAGCCTTTTATTGGTATAATTAGTTTTGTGATTGAACTTTTATTGACGAAGTGGTTCTGCTAGCTTAACGTTTTTCTTCATAAATCGATGAAGAGCAATAATAAATTCAGCGATAGAGTAATAAATTAGCTTCAATTTATAGACGAAGAAAAAATTGAAAAATCTAAAGTGGTCTACTAGCTTAATAGAGGTTTAATAATGCCCGCTTTAAATTTCTGATGATCTCGTGTTTGATGCAAATAAGCTGATGTATCGTCTTTCATTCAGGAGCGAAATTTATTTAAATTGATTTTCTGTGTACTAAAAATGTTGCCAATGTGTGGTTCTTCAGAAAAAATGGTGAAAGTCATGAATCAAAACATAATCAAACTACTTTAACTATCCATTATCTAACCAGAGCTCAGAACAGTTTTGTCGAAGTAACAATTTAGTAGAAATCAAAAAATATCAAGAACTAAGAAGTCCCAATAGAAACGTTCAAATTCAAGACACATGTGTAAGATTGGAATAGAAACAACTCTTCTTCGTAAACTTATTTGTAATTCGAACAATTAAGCCTATTTTCAGAAATACATTTGAAAAAAATGTAACTTTTGACATGTGAGCGATAATCACGTGACTGCGACCGACTAGACCATTTTCCATCTACCTATTTCGAAGGAAAACTCAACGCCCACACCGAATTTCAAAATATATCATTATTTAAAGTGTTTCCCATATGATGCCAACTCTTTATGAATGACACTGTATATCCACGACCTGTACCCTGTGTACCGAATAAATAGCAGATTCGATTTGTCATCTGTTTCGAATAATTGACCATGGCCAACTTTGTGAACAGGTTCACGCGCGCATAACCTTTATTTATAGCCATCCAGGGTCGTTCTAAGAATCCGAGAGCCCCCCCAACGGGGGACACTCGAAAACTCGAGGGAAAAAATACTAACCTAGGTCTTCGACCAGTCTCAGCATGACTCCTCCGATGTGTACGTCTCCTTTGACACGGATCAGCCGCTCAGTTTGCAGATCGGTGACGAAAACGCGAAGGTCCCACGATCCGTCGCCTACTACGTGTCCGTTGGCGATCATTTTCTTTTTTTTTTCGTTTGTTTTTGTACGGTCACTGATTCACTGAGGGAAGATTCGTCACCGGGAGGGAGAGAGAGATATTATATGACACTTCACATGGTCGCGTGTTGAGATGGGGCGCGGGATGGTACCTTGAGGAAGGCCGGAATTGGAATGAGAATCGAGAACGAGCTGAGAGGAGGCGGAGACCCAGAAAGGTAGAGAGATAATGCGCATGTGCAGAATTTACAGTGCGGCCGCGGTAGAATGGGCGAGTGGGCTGATAGTGAATTATTGGCATTCAATTACTCCACTGTATCGTTAGGAACCTGAATTAATTTTTGCAACACGCTTTTTTATGTAAATAATTAGTCTATGTGCGTTGTTCTAAATCGTTGAATTTCAGAGCTCATTTCAAACAAAACGTTATGGCCGCCATTTGGCGATACTTCCAACTGGAAAATTGCAAGAGTACAACCAATTCCTAAAAATGGCAAAAAGACCCTCTACTTTACCTAGCAACTACAGACCGATCGCACTGCTATCTATTATTTCAAAGAACATGGAGAAATCTATCAACATCGAGCTCATGAAATACCTGGAACATTCAGAGATCAACTGGTGACCTGATCGCTTACGTCTCACATAGATGGCAGCAATCTATCAAAAAATATGGTGAAACCTTAGCCGTGGCACTTGATATCTCCAAGGCATTCGATCGAGTCTGGCACCACGGACTCCTCGCCAAGCTTCCATCTTTATGCATGGCTTGCCTCCCCAGCTATGTTTTCTGCTAGCTAGTTTTCTCTCAAACAGGTCTCTCCTTGTAGTGGTCGATGAAGTTTCATCTGACTCTCTTGTCATAAATGCTGGTGTTCCGCAAGGATCAATTCTAGCACCAACACTATTTCTACTCCATATCAACGATTTGTTGGAAGCAACTTCATGTCCAGTACACAGCTTCGCGGATGATAGTACCCTCCATACTGCTTTCCCTTCCAGGGCTCCAATACCAGCCAGACAAATCAGAAACGAACGAGGGAGAAATGTTGACAATATGAATATGGACTTGACAACAATTCTCGAATGGGGATCCAATAACCTGGTAGATTTCAATGCAAACAAAACACAAGCATGCCTTTTCTCTAGAAAAGCGATCTCACTGTGTCCAACATGAGCTTGTCAGGAGTAACCATACCTTCGATGCTTGGTATTACTATCAGCAATAACCTTTCTTGGGCAAATCACGTGGGATCAATTGCTAAAAGTGCATCTCAAAAACTTGGTTTTCTGTTTCGGGCCAGGGGCTATTTCACTTCCAGTCAGCTGCTTATGATCTATAAGGCACAGACACAGATCCCTCCTGTCCTGGAATACTGTTCCCATATTTGGAGTGCAGCATCCACACATACCCTGAAACTGTTGGATTCTGTCCAAAAAAGGGGAATTCGTCGCGTGGGTGATGCGTCATTCACAAACTCACTCACTTCTCTGGAACACCGTATAGAAAAGTTGGCGATTTGGATCTATTTTATAGATATTTTCATGGACGATGCTCTTCTGAAATATCAACAATTGTTCCTCCCTTGGCAATCCCCGCGAGATTAACCCGTCGAGTTGAGGCTTCGTGGTCAATTTGGAGACCTGCAGATCATCTCTTACCAAAGACTTGTTCATCCTACGAACAGCGAGGCTCTGGAACACATTGCCAAAGGAAGTGTTCCTCGAGGCACATAACCTCCAGAAATTTGAGAAGAACACCAATTCCTACCTTACTTCCCTTGGTTCTCACGATGTTCTCTGAACATTACAGGATATCCCTTTTCGTGGGAACCAGAACATAAAAAAAAAACTTGGGACACCCGGAATTCACAATTAACATAGAAAATATTTGTACCTCTCTAATAAGTATACATATTCTATGTTGTGTATTTATCAACACACTTATTATTTTATTTTTTACTCCTTTTTAGTTTGACTATCTATAAAAGGGTGATATAGTTTTTTAAACTACTAGGTATATATTTATTTTCAATTTTTCAGTTCGACTATAATTACAAAAGCTTTTTTTATTGTTTCTATATCTTATGTAAGTACCCATCAATTTTGACGAAAGAATCATAATAATCTCCTACCCCAAAAACCCCCATCAGATACCATTTTTTTTTACGAATCGGACCATGATTACAATAAAACCCGTCCGCCATAGTGAATTTCGACAAATGCATCATAATCTAGCTCCTCCCCGAAAACGCCCAGATGCCGATTTTGAATAGAATCGGATGATCTACTCACAAAACTCGTTCACCTTATTGTATCCGCCATGTTAAATTTTTCAATTTTGACGAATCATGGTCTCTAACCCCTAACACCTCCAGATATAAATTTTAACTACAATCGGATCATATATTAATTACAAAACTCGTCCGCCTTATTGGATCTGATGCCATCTTCAATTTTCAAATTTTGACAAAAGAATCACAATCTTTGACCCCGAAAACCACCAGATACAAATTTTGAATAGATTCTGATCTTAAATACAAAACTAGTCCGCCATATTGGATTCGCCCTCTTAAATTTACCAATTTTAATGAAAGAATCAAAATCTCCGACCTCGCGGAAACTTCCAGGTACCAATTTTGAATCGAGTTGGATCAAAATTACAACCAACATGACATTAAGTCTCTTATTTCGGGTATAGGCCGTTTTTGCCAAAAAGTTTTTCGTGCCGGCTACTGACCCTTTCGTTCAACTTGTGAGTTCGCATTCTGTTTGGCTTCTTCGTTATTCAATTTTGATATTCATTTCCCATAAATTCATGTTAAGCTATAAAATAGTGTTTTTCCAGTAAAAGCTAATAACATGATAGGTACATGAATAAAAATCTCAATATTTTTCATTTTACGTACCTATATATTTCAACTCTCAAAAACAACTTCATAAAACCATAATTAAAAAATCTCGAAGGTTGATATTTTCCAAGTAAAATGTAAATATTCTTATATTAAAACTTTACAAAATGATCAAAAGGGTCATAATATGTTCCTGTCCCTTGTAAAATTCTCACTAATAGATGTATCTGAGTAAAATGACCTTACATAATATAGAAATCATCAAGTGGAATGGAGAAAAGAAAGAACAAAAAGATTCTAAAATTAAACTAACACTTCACACTAAGTGCATTACTCCGAATTTTTCTCTTTTTTGACAATTTTTCGAAGGATGGAAATACTCGAACTAAAATAATGAAAGACCAGTCAAAATGTCAACTTTGCTGAATGATATGGGTGGTTATCATATTGTTTTCTGCACCCAAAAGTGAGGTGCTTTGAAAGCGTTCCTATAGTGTTTAAGAAAAAATGCCAGTATTTCCTCTTAATCCCTCATTAGTGTGATTTCCGACCTTTCATTCCCTGTGCAAGTGCATTAATCATATAAGATCATTTTTGCCAAAATCATCCAATTGGTTAAGACCTATTTAAAATAATTTTCTCAGGCACGACCTCAACACAACCTGGATCAGGTATCCTATCGCGGGTATAATATCGAACAGGCTCACTTTTCCCACGAAACTGTTCGCTAGCTGTCACGTGTCGCTGGTCCCTTTATTCGGCAAACCTAAGCTACTGAAGTATAGTAGGGCCTTTCGTGCCAAATCCGGCGTGATATTGTACAAGGAATGTGTCGGCATCTGAAAAAATAATAGAAAATTTCAGAGTGTAGCATGATAGGTGCCTTTGCAGTTGATAGGAGAAAAAGTTCTAATTCACTTAGGGTCAAAACAGCTCTAACGCTCCTAAACGGTTTGAGATACAGATTCTGTAGCAACTTATAGTGAAGACCTCAGACTAAATAACTAAATCATTAAAAAGGATACGCCAATAATCCGAAACGCCAAACACTGATAAATGAATGAAATCACGAATGGTGGGGATCTCTGCGGAACCATTGCCAGAGCATTGATTTTCTTTATATATATATATAACATTAGTGAGTTACATTGAAATCATCTCACTTGTGCAAATTGAAGTCAAGAAAAATTGATGAGAATCATAAAACACATTGAATTATTGCTTGAAAAAGGGTTCATGGGAAACTATATTGTAAGTGAGAGTTTTGTTAACATTGAGAGTATGAGTTATGGCTTGAAATTATTAATCGTCATAACAATTCTGAAGTACAACAAAATATTTTTAGTTTTGAAAATTAATCTTAACATCAGTGATTCATAGCTCGAAAAATCTAAGGAAAATCTTGCCAAATATAAACACATGTAACTTGTCCTATATTTAATTGATTCTTCCAAAATTTATTGCCAAAATTCAGTATAGAAGCAGGAACAATTTGCATCAAATAAGTCAGTCTGAAGTTATTCTTGAAGCAGTCTTGATCAGTCTCCAATCTCCGTTGTGTTAACTGAAAGTTTTGTTAGTGAGCCTCAGGAATGATTGAAGTTCAATCTATTGAGCAGAATTCGAAATGTTGAGTCTTAAACGTGACTCCAAAACGTCTCCAGCAGACTTTGTATCTGTCTATCAAACATGCTACCTCTTCAAACAGTGAACTTCATTGATATCACCTGTGTAATTAATTACTCAGGTACATTTATTGTAAACTGTAACCTTTTGTGACTTGACGTAAAAGTGAAGTGACTTTCTAGTTTCTCCTTTCTCGCAAATTAAACACAAGCGAACAGTGGAACAAAAATGTTCAATTCAAAATGAAAGCAAACTTTGATTTTGTTGCCAGTTACCTCTGCCTGACAATACTACCTAAATATATGTCTCAGTAACTATCTATATGGTGTCTTTATGTCTAAAATCTCAGACTGCCTCAATAATCACAAACCCATTGATCGTAAAAATTACTTTGTGAAGACCCCCGTAATCGGCTAATGAACGAAGAAAGTTGGGGGCTGTACAAATGATTCTGCAGAATTATCCCCACCATTTGTGATTTCATTCATTTAGAATTGTTGGCATATTTACTTTCTCGTTATTTGTTCTGAGGGGTGCAACTCTTCATACTTACCACTGCATTTCTTTTGGACCCCAAAATCGAGATGCCCCTATAGTGTTGTGCTACCGACAAACCACTGAGAGTGTAGCAGGTGTGATAAATGTCTCGATTCTTGCCTGGCTTGTCCAGCAAGCCCCCCGCTGGGCTTTGACAGCAAACGAGAAGGTACTCCTGAAGCGCTCTTTCCTCAAAAATATGATTGGGAGGAAATTTGCCATCTAAAAATGATAATACAAATAAATACAGGAAAGCTCAGTCATTTCCACAAATGTTCGTAAAATGAACAACACTTGTAGCGTTGATTGATATATTACGCTTACGCTGGGAAGATGCCCAACCTTTGTTATTTGCGAGTCAATGCCCCGCTCATCCCCTCGTCTATCGTTTAGCCACTGTGAGGTAGCGACTCCACTAGGCACACAGAACATGTCTGAACTAATTGTACAGATTACTACACTTCTGTACAGAATTACAGATCCCATCCCACCGCGTGCTATCGCTCCAGAAATTTTTGTTTATCCTTGTCTTCTACGATGAGAACCGACCCGCCCGACCGGTTCCGATGAAAAAATGTTTGCTACGGTCGGTGAATCCCATGGACGTATATGGGGAATCCGCATTCCTCAACAATAACAACGGGTTGCGAGTATTGATTTTTCCTCGGTTCCTTGCGGAAGAGAGAAGAACATATTATGATCTCTCACTCAGTTGGGTTCCTACTCCGTGGCGATTTTTTAAATTCCCTTGTGAATAACTTGTCATACTTTGCCTAGACCAATATATATGTAATGTATATCTGGAAAAACATCTCACGCCTTTTTCGTTGATTATTTTTTTCACTCAATTTGTATCCATATTAAAAATTTGTATTAATAACACACTACAAAATATTGATAATATCATGATAATATAATCAATCTGAATGTGATAATTTCTTAGAGTCTCATCAGTAGAGACAGTAGATAGAAAATAAATAGTCAGATATCTTTGAATCTTTGATTGTTAATGGTTCACTATAGAAATGAAATTAAATACATCATCTATAATAGGCATAATATACAGAGTGAGTCATAACTATTGGAACATATATAGAATTCATTTATTCCCATACAACACATGGACATCCGATGGATGTCCATAGGATATCCATTCAGGATATTTTGGATATCCAATGGACATCCAAATAACGTCCAATGGATATCCCATGGACGTCCAATGGATGTCCTGAGGCCACCAACTTGTACGTCCATAGGATATCCTTCACGGACGTCCATAAAATATCCTTCAATGACGTCCATAGAACATCGTTCAAGAACGTCCATACGATATCCTTCATGGACGTCCATAAGATATCCCTCATGTTTTCATGGGTGTTCATATAGGATATCAGTTCTACTCTGTTCTATGCGCATCTGTTAGCTGGCGAGTGAACGTATGATTATTCATTGTCTCGCAGACTGTCATTTGTTTCTCAAAACTGGCTTCAATTTTGAACAAGGAAAGGATAGGACGTTACCCATATAGTTGTTATTGAATATATGGGACCCACATGGACATCCAAAATATGTTTGGTGAGTCCGACACTGCCGACTTTTGTCGACATCTCTATGTTATTCTGGGCGTTATTGTTCAACGACGTGGTTCAATGCTCCAATACAGGATATCCCATGGATATCCATTGGATATCCAAGAAGACGTTGAAAAATTCCATATTCGATATATTATATATTTCCTAGTAATATAACTATGTACACACATAGATTTGAATTTTCATCAATTTAATTCATATTCACAATTTATTACATTGATTATATCCGCGCGGGTGAATTTTGGATATCCTATGGATATCCAAAAAGGTCCAAGGATATCCCGACATGAATTGGACATGATTTGGACGTCCATAGGATATCCCGTGTTGTATGGGTTTATTGGATTACAAGAGTTGAAGCTGCAAGCTTATGAACCATTTTTTACAGTATCTAGTTGTTGAAAAATATGAACTCTTTTTTGGTATATTTGAAGAGATATAAACAAAATCATCAGAAAACAGCTACATTTCCAGTCTATATGCAGCTACATTTCCAGTCTATATGCCACGATATAAAATCATGAAATCGGCGTTGATTTTTTGTGATACCAGTAACTTTTTCTGAGTAGAATCGATTTTGCCGCTCCAGAACAACGGAGTACAGACTACGGAACGCTCAGAATAATCTCCGCCCTAACACCAGAGGGATGTTCTAGGTATACGTACCATAGATTAACGAATGTACGTGCCCTTTTTGTCACACGGTACAAGGACATAATTGGGGTAACCAGGGGATGTCCCGCAGTGGTTGTCCAGTGGACATCCGGCCCGGTACATCCATAGGTTATCCTATTCGTGTCCCTGGAATATCTGATATCTATTCACATCAGAGTCATTGACTATCATCAAAATATTGACTTGAATTTTTATGAAAATGTTTGATTTTTTTCCGGTAAATAATTGTAATGAGAATAAAGAAAATTGTCTCAGAACTTCTCAAGAAATTACCATTTCGCAAACAGAAATCGTAAATGCATAATGCCCCTCATTTTTAAACATCCACGAATGATAATAATTATACCCAAATCCTAACAAAGTTGTATTTATTCAGGTTTCTGCAGTTTAGTCCTGTTTAAAAATCGATGTTTGGTACATAAACCTCCAGAAGGCATATCAGCCAATGGGGTAAGGTGCGTGCCTGAAGCTAAAGGTCCCGGGTTCAAACCCTACTCGACCTACTTTTTTTTTTTTTTCCTTTTGTCGAAGGGATGTCCCTGGAATATCCTTGGGACCTCCTAGGGATATCCTTTCTTCGTACTTGGTACATTCCAGGGACGTACCAGACGGAAATCCCTTGGATGCTTTTTTTGTCAGCCAGCTGATTTCTCTGGGACGTCCCTAGTATGAGTATGTACTCTGTCCCGACAAAGGATATCTCTGGGATGTCCTTGTATAAAATTAGGGACGTCCAAGTCCTTAGGATGTACTTGTGTTGTTAGGGCGACAAACGACGGCTTGGCAGCCCTATCGCCGACAAACGCACCGAGTCGGCCGCCCCACAAAAGTCAAAGGAAATTATTGGCACGCCAAGTTTCGGCAATACATAGGTCGGATCATATACCAGTATAAAATACTTTGGATTGATAGCGGTATAGAATTGTCACGCAATATGTTCCGCGTTTTTCATGTGATAAATATCAGTAATTTCAATAATAAAAATTTCACAAATTGTACATAGCTCTGACAAGAAAATGATTTGCGACAGTGAATTATAGTTTGATTTAGTTATTCGACATAATGAAATATGAAATTCCACTCAAACAGACCCATATAGATTCAGTTCTAGGGTAAAATACACTAAGGTGACAACACTGGTCCGGGTTCGTGAATTTCAATCAAATTTATGAGCAGCTTATATATTGATATTTGCTGACCAGTTTATTCCACAATTGCCAAAAATGGAAGCATTTATTGTTGAGACATTAAATTTTGTGATTCACTCATAAAGTTTTTTCATGATCTCACGTCCGTGATGCGCTCGTTAAAAGCACATCCAGTACAACTATTACTAACAAATTCGAATTTACCGCCATATTAGTTAGAATCGTACTGATTGAAGGTGGATTCGATACAAGCGTTCTGGATTATGGATTGTTTAATTGTTCCAAGTCGCACGCCATCTGCATTCCAATAGATTCTCTTCGTAAGTGGCGCACCTGCCCGTCAAATTACGAAGTATTGCTCCGACATCGTTCGAAACTATCGCCGCCACTATGTGAGATTTCGAACTATGGTACGCCATCTAGTTGTGAGATTTTTTTGGACCTCGTTTTGCCCCATAAGGTTGGGCATCTTCCCAGCGTAAGCGTAATATATCAATCAACGCTTGTAGATAGAAAAACTAAACTACTTTCCTGGCTAATGCCAAGCAGAACATTGAATTAAACCCTCCCGAAATCTATGCATTGATAGGTATAAAGGAATACTAATGCAAGTGTTTCTTTCCCTAAGCCGACTGATTTCTCTCCAGCTAGTCCGAAGACCGCCGGCTAAGCGCAACCTGGCCCAACAAATTCCAATCGGCAATATTTATGGTTCCACAGGTAGTTGAATAATAACAATAAATGAAATTTATTGAGTATAGATACTCAAAACGCCATCGATCGAGGCCCTTCAGCCACAGTACAAGTTTCATAAATACATATCAAGGTTATTGTTACGACAATTTAATTCATGTATGAAAAGTCCCACAAGCCGCGTGATTTTGTCATTATGACAGTGAAAAAAGTTTGCCCTAACTTTTCCAGCGACAATAACGGAACCTAACTTTTAAAAGCATGACAACCAGCCATAAACAAATGTTTGATGAATTAAATTATCTTACCGAATTACACTGTAGCTTTTTTTGTAGAAGTAAACTTGGCATTTATAATTAGAATTTTATTGCCATTAGGTAATTCAACTAAAAAAAGTGCCAGAAAAAATCACTCATCCTACGGACTCGTAATTTTTTCAGAGGCAGTTTTTTTCGTCAAATTATTGACAGTTTTCACGATGAAACTAAAAGTTCACAAGAAACATTTCGCAATGTTGTCACTCCCATAAAGTGTGTTCAGTGTGTTTATATTGTGTTCCTCAATGGTTCCTTCTGTAGAATGGGGATATGAAATTCTTGTTTTCCGCTTTCTCACTGAATTTGGAGAAGTGGACTAGTCTTTCCTGAGCTGTATTCTCGTTGTTTTATACAGTAGTTCATTAGGTAGATTATTGATGGGATTGTTAGGATGTCTTATTAGATCAGTTGTTTCAGCTACTTTGAGAATTCCCCAAGTTCTGGTATATTATATGTCCATATTCAAGCAGTGGTCTGCGAATCATTATGTGAATTTTAGAAAATAATGAATTATATTGATACCCCAAATTTTTACAATTGGTTATTGGAATGACATTGAATTTAGACTGGGTTGTTACAAGCATACAATAAGATGAAGAAAGAAACGTTGATGCCTCAGCAATTGTGCTACATTCTATCTGACTGAAAGATATGAGATATTAAAAAGGAAGGCACATTTACATAACTGAATTTCTTTTGGGTGTAAACTTAGGTCTTTAGAGGCAGATTGAAGCAACACAAAATAATTTCACATATTGGGAGCAGAGCAATACATAATGATCAGTGAATGCAAGTACTTTTTCCCTTTAGTTTCAAAAATACTTATTATGGAAACTTACCTCTACTAAGTAAAGTGTAGAGGAGTGGAAATGCGCCCCCTTGCCAGAAGGAGTAACAGCCGTCCACTAATTTGTTTGTTCTGCCTTGGAAGCCACCCTCTAACCTCATTTGACGATTAACCAACCAACGCTGAAAACGAAACCTTTTTATATTCTATCAAATTCTCAGCATAAAAATGAGAATTTAATGCTAAGGTTTTCCACCATGATAAATATTCATATATGTATACAGATGTATATCTCAAAGAAAACAAAGCCAATATAATTTCAAAGATTGAATTGTTTGTTTTTGATACTGCTATAAATAATTTATTACTTTTATTACCACAAGAAACAATACCTAATAATTGCAGTTATCTTTCAACAACGAATAAATATCATCTGTTTCAAGCATTCAAGACCATCAAAATTTTACCAAGAAGACACTATAAATTGGGAAAGAAGGAAAGAACTTCTTGACAAAATCCAAAACACGTGAAGTTTGATTGTGAGGGGGATAACTTATGCCAAAATCATAGCAAAACTTTCAACCTCCTAAATGGAGGTGTCCCCCCAAATCTTTTCAATTGGAAATATTTATATTCACTTATTTTCATATTTTATGACCAGTGATCACTCTCTAATTTTTTCACGTCTTTTTGGGATAATACATATATAAAATCAATCAATCAATTGAGTGATTCACTACTCACTAGTAAAGCTTGTTCGTCTATCAAGTGACCTTTGTTGAGGATAACTAGAGCTGCCAGGCCACAAAATGCGTACCCCCCATGGGCCTCCATGCCGGGGAATCCCGCAAATCCTCCTTCATATGTTTGACAACTGATAACACAAAAATAGGTGGCATAAAAGGTGATTCATTGATATAGCAGGAAAATTCAAGACACAAATGTTATATTTCATACTGAGACCCATTTTTATTCCCCATGAGATGATGTATTTCAGGACAAAGTAACAGTTTATTTACACTACATGAAAAGGCCTACTTCTAAAATTTTTGGGGGCAGGAAATTTGAAACATGAAAGTGATATTTGAAATAAATAATTTGATGAGAAAACAACTGATTCAGTATGAGTTATCAAAGCATTGATTACATTTTTTCATCACCAGACCACACCAAACTTAACATACTCTTATTTGAATAACTGAAGCTCATAAAAAATTGTAGGACAGGCCTAATGGCCTAATGCATAATTTTTTTGATGATGGAAAGTTCAAAAAATCATATAAGCAATTTTTTATGGAAAATCTGAATGAACCACATTAGTTCTTGCTTAAATTTCTGCTCCTTAACAGAAGACCTTTCATCTACCTCTGAACTTTGAAAATTATGTCTCAATTGTTGAAATTAGAGGAAAAAGTTTGGGATACAAAGTGGAAACATTTACAAAACGATAATCATGTTAAACATAAATATGACACCAAAAATAAAATTGATGGTTGGATATCAACTGAGAAATTCTCTTCAACTTTAATGCAACAACATGCCATTCATATAGGTAAAAAAATTTACAATGAATTGCCTCCTCGCTTGAAAAAAATCAGTTTTTTTGAATTCAAGAAAAAAATTAAATCAAGAATTCAGAAATTTTGGAAATTTGATTATATGAAAAAATACTGATGCAACATAATCATGTTTTTATAGTTGTTTTTAGATATTATAAAAATGTGTTTATTATTTCAATTGTACTCAATGAGAAAATAAGTTTTAGTTAGTGGAAGTAAAAAAAAATACATGATCATGGACAAGATTTCAACTTTTTTGATCATGTTTATATTATAAAAAAATGTATATTATCATTAATATAGTATGCTGCTATGTATGTCATTTTAAAAATGAATAAATAAATAATATGAATTTCAAGAATCCAAGATTCTAACCTCACTATCCATTCGGCAGTACCATCAAGCAACTTAGGAACCAATATCCCTGTAAGGCTAGCCACTGACAGGGCACAATAAGCTCCCCTGATGTCAACTTCGCCTCCCACATGCATTGAAAAGGAACCGTCCACTTGCCTTATCCTGAACAGGAAATCTTGTAGCTTTTGTCTATTGATAGAGGCCAATGCCTCCTCAGTACCAAGAATAACAAGAGAGTTGACAGCAGCATAGGTGGCTGCTAAGTGAGACAGTTGGCCTGGGCCCCCTCCATAACCCCCATCTTCATTCTGACATCTCAAAAAATATCCCAGGAAATATAATTAACTTGTTGGTTATGAATATCTCATTACATTTGATCATTAAGGAAGGTTATTTGGTACAATTGATGAATGATAACTTACTTGGATAGAAATTTCACAACAGACTTTTTTTTCCTGTTATCCAGCTGAACACCCAACAAAGACAAACTGTGTAAAATCCAGTAACATAGCCATGGTCTGCTAGAATCTAAGCACTAAAACAGTTCAAGAGGTCTACTGATCGAAGCTTTCATCATAGTTGAGAATGTTTACCTACCTCATATCCAGATGATAGGTATGTGATGCTATTATACAGAAAATTCTTGTGGTGTTCTTTGAGTAATTCTGGTAGACTCGGGTGCACCTTCAATTTTATGTGTAAATCCTCGTACTTCTTTTGGACTGCTTGTTCTACACAGATCTAGGAGCAAGAAAAGGTTTCCAAAAGGTTAGGTTATGTTTTGGTATCCTTACTTGTTCATCGGATGATTTGGTAGGAAAGTTTTCGGTGTTGAATTTGCATTTTCTTATATCAACAATGGGGCGTAATTTCAGATCCAAACTCATTATTGTTACATCTAAAAAAGTTAATAAAAACCAGTTAAAATTATATTACAATCACGATACAATAACAAATTCTCAAATTCAACTCAAGGAAATGTCAAATGTCAGTTGTCATCCTCCATAGGTCACAACGATGTAGGAACACAGGAGATAGAACTTAAACAAATATCGACATAAGACTTTCGGCCATTTGCTCTTCAAGGCTTTTGCCAGTTTACCAACATCGATAATTATATTTAAATTATATTTTTGAATTATTAGTTGTCCGATATATCGTCAATAAAATAAATAAAACCTTTGATTATATACACTAGTGTGAATGCTCAAAGATGAAACTTGTACTGTGCATTTGCGATAACCCCTTAGAGTGGGTCAATAAGTATCTCGATATTATTACAGCGTGAACAAAATATCATTTAATTCATGATATAAGTATAAGAACGTTCAATTACAAAGTTCAATAAGTTTTGGTGTAAAATGAAAAAATACATGTACTCATCATCGGAATCATCTGATATAGTAAGTTATTGCACAAATCTTCATGTTGTTCTCATTATCATCAAGAACACAAACATATTATTATCAGATCATCATATTATTATTATCATTATTTTTATCTCGCTCTTTCTATTTTATTGTATCTAATAATTTTATGGATCACAATTAATAACAAAAACTGCAGGTCTTTTAGAAAAAATAATGGTTATTTTTGTATCTATAGTGCGCGAGTAAAAAAAATAGTCGAGATGTCCAAATAAGTATTTTGCGCACGAGTTGCAAACAACATTTTTTCCACAATCGTCAAAAATTACAATTCTCAAGTTGTTGTACTTAGTATACTTAGCTCAAAATAAAAAATTGTGTTGAACTGGTTTTGAAGGTCTCTCCGAATCCTCCCAATATAGGTACGCACGATGTTCCAAGAACATTATAGAGGAATTTGAAAGAAAATTCCAAGAGTTAAAAGAAAAATAACTATTGTTAAACATTCAGAAATACATGTTTTCTTGGATGTTTGCTCGATTGAGGATTTTAAACACAAAAATCTCATATAGTGTATACTTCGCGCATTGTTTTCCTTCGCACATATAGATGTCGTGGTAACATAGAAAACTGAAAAAAAGTGTCACTTCGCAATTTGTTATCAATGCGCGAACCTTCATTTTCTGATGTTTGTAGAAAATAGTTATTTGTTTAATTAGGCAGCAAAGTAGTAGATTGACTGCCGACTTGAACATATAATTTTTCTCTGATTTTTCATAATGATATAGGAGGATATATTGTATTTGCAAATTATTACAATTCCCACAGTCTCTTTATTTTTCCTGTGGTGTTCAATTAAAATAAAATTTGATAGAAATCGCAGTTGTTGGAATGGTTGGTTATATTATAATTATATAGTTTGACAATTCATGAACTTCATTAAATTCATGAAATTTCTGACAGTTGTGCGAAAAAATATCGGTATATATATTTAAATTATTATATAATGGACAGTGATAGCGACCTGGAAGTACTTTTACTCCTCCAGAAATAATAAGGGAGGTGGCAAAAATTATAGAGTTGAATTTGTTGCCGGAGAAGTCTCGGATGAAATATATATGAAGGAAATTATGAACGATTTATGGATTATTGCATGGAGAAAAATGTTAAAAGTGTTATGTAATAATTGCTGATAAATGTTTACGTCAAATGTTTTATTCCCATTCAGTATAATCACTTTGCTGCCTAGGCATCAAAGTGGTTACTTTGCTGCCTTGACAGGAAAAGTAATACTTTGCTAATTGATATGTCAGTAAAATTAATATTTGCTGCCAATCGAAGAAAAAAATAGTTATTTATACATCAATAAGATAGTAAAGAATAAATCATTATTACCCAGGGACCAATAAGATTATATCCCGAGGCTACAGCCGAGGGGTATGAGGTCTCGTGGTAATAATATTCCTTTATTACTACCAAGGAGTATTTATTTAGTATATTGTTTAACGAGCACGGAATGAGTGATTTCCCACGAGAATGAAGTTTGCAGCACGAGCCGTAGGCGAATGCTGCAATCATTCGAGTGTGAATATAAATTAGCATTCCGCGCGAGTTACACTATAATTTTTCTACGGCTGTAACAGATAACAGCGGCATTTTTTATTTCTTCGTCTTGTAGCTATCTGATTTTTTGTCAAGTAATATGGCTCATCTATTAGATAGATCTGTCATTGCTTCACATTTGACATTCCATGGGCGATGAGTTTTTTTTAAATAATAACACAATGGCGAGTTATTGTGATATCAGATACGGAAATAAAATTGATGACATACAAAGTACCTCATTAATGAACACAGTAAAACAAGAGCAATCATGTGTTTTATATCCGTAGAAAAATAATGTTTTCTTAGCATTAGTCATACAAAAAAGTTTGAGCAATATTCAATGTGTAGTCCCACCCTGTATTATAGACTCCTGAGTGTAATTTTGGAATTTTTTAATTTTTATAGAAAGTTAAGTTCTAGTACTGATTTGCCTCATTTTATTCAAGAAATATCATCTTCAGGATTGCTTCCTTATTAGGAGACATCTCTCGGCTCATGTTCATTGGAATTTTTCTTCCTATTTTTGATCGTAGAAGCCGCCCGTGAAGTTTTGCAGACTAATTTCGGGACACTCTGTATATATTTCCCAACGAATGGCATATGTTTATACCACACAGTACCTAATTTTTCAGTCCAAAGGTTGTTGATGAGCATTATGATCTCTAGGAATTAACGTGGCTTTTTACCCTAAATAATATTTTTTGTAGTTTGACCCAAAACATAGTTAAAATATTTACACGATCAGCAAATGAAATGGGTATATTCTCAATAATATATCTTTTCTAATTGAATGTTGTTTTAGTCCGATAACCACTGTTCCATATAGAAGCACATTATATTATATTTGAGTTCTCTGGTCATTATTGAAAGATACAGTGTAGTGATAACGTAATGAATCATAATAAACGAAAAGTGATTTTAGTCTGATTTTATATTCTATATCAGTGAACATCATTTAAAGCATTCATATCCACCATTAAACTCATAGCACTGCCGCCTCTTCAAATAGGTAGGCAATAATAATAATAAGTATATGGTATATATAAATATCATCTTCATCCAAATTATTTCAAAAGGAGGAAGATAATAATATGGCAGATCCTTTTTGTAATCCTGATAGTCCAGTCAGGATAACGTTCGAAGAAGTGACATCTGCAGCCTATAAGATCAGGAGTGGAATCGACTATACGCCATGCATTGTAAGAACTTTTTTTTTTTTTTTCGTTGAAAACTCGAATGTCTATGATTTCGTATTTTTAGAAATCCCACTTGTCCAGTTTAACTGGAATGGATATATTTTTGAAGAAAGACTTTTTACAACACACTGGAAGGTAAGTATTATAATTGAGTTATTATATAACGCGGCTATAAATACTATATATATAGTTCATTTTTGTTTGTAATTTGGCCAATTCTGTCACAACTATTTTCTAGAAATATGCGCAAAAAATCACCATTTGATAATTTCGTAATAGTTGTATAATATTTATCATTTTTCAACAATTATTGTTTATTCAAATAAAGTTATTTTTGGATATAGAATCTGCAATTCAAATAAATAATTCAAATTTCTCCAGCACTTATTGTTATTTTTGCTATATTTATCACTAACTTATCAAATATCAAATGCAATTTTGAAAACTATTGCGAAGAGACATGGGACAATAAAAAAATCGTGCTATAAGTTTGGATATACAGGGTTGGACAAAAGTATGGAACCAGGTGAATATATATCAGTAACCGTTTGTTAGATTTTTTGAATATTTGTACATGGTGATTTCAAAACGTGTTGGATTTGAAAATGTTATCGTCGATGTTGCAACTTTTTCAGTTATTCCGGAATTATTATTATTATCTTTTTTTATTTCAACACCGTTCTTGAATTTGATTTATTTGTGATATTTGCATCATTTGTTTCAGTGGCTGATCCGTCACGCAGTCAATTTTAATGTGTAGATATTGCTCATACTTTTGAAAATTATAAGGATTAGCTAGGTATACTTCTAATCCTTTATAGGTTCGTTACATTATGCACTTTGATGTTTTAGGTCAATTTATTGTTCCTTTAATTAATTGAAACACCATCAACGAGTTATTGTGAAAAAAATTCGGATATTTATTCACAAATTTTTGTTCTACAGTTCCGAATCAGTCTTTTTGATTCTCTTCAGAATTTTTAACAGAGAATTGAAAAATTTCATTTTTGAAATTACGAAAAAACTCGAGAAAGCTTGACAAACGATACAACGATTTTCAGATGGCGATAATTCTCAGAAACAGCGAAAAATCTCGAGAATTTTCATTTTCCAGTTAAACAAACCTGAATCGATTGAGACCTCGAGCAGGTCGCTATGACCTATAGTTTTTGAGAAAAAGCAATTCACTTTGAATGTTTGAAACACCAGCAAGTTATTGTGAAACAATTAGGATTATCATTCACATATTTTTGTTTCACGCAGTTCCGAATCAGTCCTTTGACATTCTTTCAGAATTGTCAATAGAGAAATAAATTTCATTTATGAACTTGCGAAAAAATCTAAATCTAAATTTAAAACAGACTACCCTGAGTCGATTAATACCTCGAAGAGGTCGGTAAGATAGTGTGTGAGATATTAACGATCAAAGTGCGCAAAAAAACAGCAATTCGCTTTCTTTATATATTTATTTGAAATACCAACAAGTTATTGTGAAAAAAGTCGAATATTTGATCAAATATTTTTGTTTAGAAGTTCCGGGTCAGTCTTCTTGATTTTTTTGAGAATCGGAAATTTTTTAACTTGGAAAAAATCGAGAAAGTTTCGAAAGACGATACAATGAAAAATTCTCGCGAATATCTCATTTCCTGGTGAAATAGTATTTCATATGACGCAGGTATAGCCGGCCGAGACAATACAAAACTTGTCCACTTATTGAATGTTTCCATTTTTCATATTTCTTTATACTTTTTTTCAGTTTCAAAGAACGTGGTGCCCGGTACGCCATGATGATGCTCACCAACGAAGAAAGGCGTCACGGGGTGGTGGCAGCTTCTCTGGGTAACCATGCGCAAGCTGTAAGCTACCATGGCTACCAGCTGGGCATCCCCGTCACGGTGGTGATGCCGACCATAGCGCCCATCATGAAAATCCAAAAGTAAGATACGGCAGAGGGTGTTGCGTTTTGGGTTTTGCTGTGAAAAACCTGAATTTTTCTTCTATTATTTATGAAATTTGTCGACTCTTTCACTAAGGTATTCAGGACGCAGAATCGATCGCAGATACAGGGTGGGGCATATAGGAACCATCAAGTGTCTTTGGTTTGGGTAGTACTCGGCTCTATTCCTCGAATTAATTTCACTTCCTCAATCATGAAGCGTTGGACGCTAGAGCAACGCGTGTTCGTTATTGTTATTTCACAAACACATGATTTCTATGCCCTTCTTTTATAAGTATGCAAGAAAATAGTAGATGAAGCAAACAATCTAGGTGTACTTATGGATACCAATTTGAGATTTGAAAAGTATGTGATACGATTAATCCAACGAGCCTACGATACTCTCAAAATAATTTATATGGTAACCGAAACTTTCTTCCATTTCACGTGAAGAAATCCTTCCATCCATCTTGTCTGTATTCAATTATGCCGATGTACTTTATGGCCAGAATATAACTACATACTACTAGAAAGATTAGAAAAGTGCAAAATTCGTGTTTACGATTGATTTATGGAATACGTAGACCACAAAGAACATCACATAAACTTCGGGAATCCAGCGAGCACAAACATCCCTGGGATGTTTAGGGATGTTTTGAAAATGTTGGCATGAAGATGTTATTTTGAGACGTAATATGCACTGACCAAAGAGGTCTCTGAAGGATATTGAAGTATTGTTTTTGTTCTTCTGTGGCATTTCTTTGTTTGCCTACTGAGAGGTATCCCTGGAATGTTTTGGGATGTTTTAGAAATGTAGGCATGAGGATGTTTTATTGAGGCGTAATATGCACTTCCCAAAGAGGTCTTCGAAGGATATTGAAAGTGTTGTTTTTGTTCTTTTGTGCCCTTTCTTTGTTTGTCCCACCACAAAGTCTCATGCTTACGTCACAATACGATGAATTCTGATTTGTTTTCGATTTTGTTCTTCTTGTTCGCAATTGGCATTCGCGTTTGCAGCGTGTCACGCTTACATCACGCTGCTAACGACCAGAAAGGAATTTGGTGAAGTTTATTGTGTTAGAAGACTTATTTATTTAGTTTGTAATAATGACCATCAGATGCAAGATGTGTTGTTCGGTGCCTCAGTGTAATCAATATATAAAAGTACGAATTTATCAATACACAGCTTGTCCGCAGTTGCAAAATTATGCATTGTGGAGAACATTTCAAAAATTGGGAAACCTATTTCCAATTATATGTCTGTGTGTAGTAAGCACTACTTAGAAACCGATTAAGAAGGTAATTTCATATCAAGAAAATATTTTTATGTTCAATCTATTTTTAATGCATTTTTTCATTCAAGGGAAATGGAATCCTAATGCAAAAGTTCATTTTGACTAAAGGCTTCAGAAAATTACCTCGAAAATGTTTTTTTACAGCGATTTAATGTGCGCAAGACGCGTTGAAAATGTTTTGTTGTGTCCATGAAAAGGTTTCAAAAAGAACTAGGGAGAAGGTAGTTTTGTGGCATATCAAGGACATCTCGATAATTGCCGCTTGCGGTGGACATTGGCTGTTCTATAATAGTTCTATTCATGTGTGAACAGAACATCGCAGTGGAGGTTCAATGTATCGAAATCTCGTACTTTTAACATCTCTGAGATGTTTTTGTGCTCGCTGGAAATCGGTTGGTTTCATATGGAAAATAGAAGGAAACATATATCACGCATTGTGTCTATTCCATGAAATCAATAAAACAGAAACACCGCCGTATCTTCACCGGAAAATAATATATCGTATTGATGTACACAATTTGAATATTAGACGTAAAGGAAGTGCTCACAATATCTATATTCAGAACAGAACTATACAGACGGTCGTTCAAATATCAAATTTTCAGCATGTACAACTCTACCAGAAACATTTTTGAAGCTCTGAATTCGAACAAATTCAAATCAACAACGAAAAACTATTTGTTCAACACCCAGATTTAATAAAACAAATATTCGATCTTGCAACAAGTGTAAGAAAGACTTCCTATTCTCCTAACCAAAGCTTCTGAGAATTCCAATACAAGACTGTAAGTGAGTTATTGTACAGGGTGGGGCATAGAAATGAAGTCTTTGTGAAATAACAATAACGAACACGCGTTGCTCTAACATCCACCGCTTCATGATGGCAAATGGCGTCCTGCCCTTTTCTAATGGCCGAGTATTACCCAAACCAAATTCCCTCGATTCTTATGCTCCACCCTGAATTATGTATCTCGATAATAAAATAGAGGGAGATGCATAAAAAGTGCACAACAATTTGTTTGCAGTAATTTTTTTTTGCATTCAATTTTTCTTTTTATTTGTCAGGTGCAGAGAGTACAATGCGAAAGTGATAATGGAAGGCAAGGACATGAACGAAGCTATAAAGAGAGCAGGCCAACTGGCCAAAGAACACGGTTGGGTGTATATAAATGGGTGAGTATAAGTACACCATTGTTAAACAATTACATGTAAATTCTGGTTCTACCAACGGAACTCTTTTGGAGGAAGGAATAAGGAACCATCAGGGACATGTTTCGGTCTTAGAAAAGACCATCTTCAGCCTAATCAACTTCGAGCTTTCCTTCCTTCTTTTCCAAGACAGCACTGGATGTTCCTGGAATATTCTCTAAATATGCTAAAAAAGAGGAATATATTCCGAATATCTGCTGAATATTCAAAGAATATATACATGCCTCTGGAACATCCAAGGAATATTCCAATGTAAAACATCCTATTTTTTTATATTTTTTTCGGAATCTATGAATTTTTGTGATCCCGAGAATATATATACAGGGTGATAACTTCTATTCTAACCACTCTTTTGAGTCTAGAAAAACATGTTTGTCTGATTAATTGGTGTTTCACTCGATCAGTTTGTTTTCCATAATGATGCAATATACAACTGTCAAATTTATCCTCATTCATGGCAAACACGATATATGCGTGGAAGCCAACACACAAAAATGTTTTTCTAAGTTGGAAAAAGTGGTGAAAACGAATTGAAAAACAGGGTGTTCTTTTTAAAAAAATAATGTATGGTTTGTCATGCTTTCAGGAATAACCCTGTAAAACTTTTGATGAGGGCTGTGTGTCCTTGCGATTCAACTTCCGCATATTGTTTTTTTTTCTCGATAAGATAATAAGGTACAAGTATGGGGGTGGGCCTTTCGGATGGATAAACCTGTACAATATACCGGGTGTTTCTCAAAAGTGGCTCACCCCTAGAACTTTTTTGTTTCTATGTAAATTCGGTGTGTGGGTATAGTACATAAATATGCATTATTTGACGTATTCAATTGTTCTTTGTCACTTCCGGTTTGACCAGAAACAGACCATTATTTCTTATTTGGAATGGGACACCCTATATATTTTTACTTATTTCGATAGATAATAACATTGTGAGGACAATGACGCCTCATTTGCCACTTTTTGACATTAAGCATCCTGAAATTTTCCTTTTACAATTTTCAATCTCTAGAGTGATTATGATACTGTATATTGATTCAAAATATCGATTATGTGGTATCAACCTTTTCGTAACAAAATAACCTTTTCAAATATGGTAATGAGATACACTCTTGTTCTATTTGAAGAAAAATAATTAACATTATAATCACGATATTGAAATTTTCAATAAACCTGTGAAACAAATAAAAAGTAAAACTTAATCAAAACTATTTTTCCTGTGTTCTAACTCATTCATAGCACTCTAGATTGAGAATTGAAAAACTTCAGGATGATAATAAATGATAATAAATCAACATTTCAGTATGATAAATGTCAGAAAGTGGAAAATGAGGTGTCATTGTCCTCTCAATGTTATTCTCTATCGAAATAAGTAAAGATATACTGGGTTTCCCATTTAAAATAAGAAAATATGTGTCATTTCTGGTCAAACCGGAAGTGACCGAAAACAACTGAATACGTCAATTAATGCATATTTATGTACTATACTCACAGACCGAATTTCATTTGTTTTTCTGTATAGACAAGAAAGTTATAGGAGTGAGCCACTTTTGAGGAACACCCGGTATACGATTATTGGTCTAGTGCTTATAAGGCGTTTTCTGGAAGTCACGGGTTCGAGCCGTTACCCCCGACGTTCGATCCCATCTTCGGTTACTTTTTTCATTCTAGAATATGTTTATTGGAATGTTCCAGGAACATTCACTTATTCATATTTCTGGATTATCCCTGGTATATTCCTAGAATATATTTTTGAGATCCATGGAATATTTCCCTGGACATATTCTATGAATATCTTCCAAAAGGAATATGATAGGGAGATTCATGGAATATCTGGTGCTGCCTGAGTTGAAACATTCCACTGCACTTTGAGCAATATTATGGACCTTGACCAAAGATGGCTCTCTTTTTAGTTATGACAATCCGCAGGTGATCGCCGGCCAAGGGACGGTCGGCCTCGAGATCATGGAACAAGTGAAGAACATCGATGCGGTCATAGTGCCCACGGGGGGTGGGGGATTGCTGGCGGGGGTGGCGGTGGCGATCAAAACATTGGATCCCTCCATCAAAGTGATCGTGAGTGGGAAATTTCGTTGTGTTGACTATTTTCATTCATCACATAATCTTTTTATGCTTCGGGAACGTCGGAATAGTCCAGTAAAATACCACTCTGTTCTGAAAATATTGTTGTAACACTATCTTTCATTGTTAGTGACAGAATTATCTCGAATATTCAGGTCATCGGGATATCACTTTATGAAAATTTCGCTATTAGAAATCTGAAAAAGAATAAATTTGATTGATATATAGTCAATGAGACCTTGTCTGAAAAAACTTTGAAGGAGAAGAATATAGTTTAATTAGGAAATATCAGATTTTCACTTAGCTTTGGACGTTTTGATAACGAGTCTATTTCCGTTTCAACAAGAAAATGAAAAAATATTCGTGATAAATTGCCTGTTTTTCTCTATATTTACACTTCTCAGTATCAGGAGTTAACAAAAAAAAGTGAATTAAATTCATCTTGCAATAATAATTTTCAAAAAAAAATACAGTGAGGACCAATTTCCTAATTTTATGAATTACAAATGAAAAATGTTAAATAAATAAGTTGTAGTGTTTCATCCGATCTATTCAATGGTTTGAGTCATTTATACAGAGTGTCTCAAAAAACCGCAGCGACTTGAAAGTTTATTTCGTTAATTTTATTATATTGCATTATTAGATTCTACGTTGAATTTCGAGTTCTCAGAACTCAATATTAATTAATGAAAACATCCTGTAACTCATTTGATTGCCAACGTCACCAATTGTCACTGAGAACTGAGAAGTGTCAAGACGAATACAAATTTGCTATACAAATATAGGTACCATTTTAATCTTTATTTGGAAATTTCTCGAAATGTATGCATCTGACAAAAAAAAATTGCCGAATAAAAGTTGTATGGTTTGGAGGGGGACGTCTGGTTATAAAACAAGTTTCACCCCCTGACCCCCAGGGGAGTGGGAAATGGAGGTAACATTGAAATCTTTAATGGAAACCCCTATTTTTTATTGCTGATTCTGGAAGAGCATTAAAAACTATGAAGCTTTTATTCGGGAACTTCTTTTTTATTTTCACAAGATGGCGCTGCGATCTTGAAAAACAATATTTTACTATTTAGTTTGTAGTTGGCCACCCAGATCACCCGACTTGACTTCCCCAGACCACACGCGAGAATATGAAAGATAGAATTAGAGGAGCGTGCATGGCTTTAACGCCTGCTATGTTTTAAGCGACAGTGCGGAATTTTGAAAAACGAGTGAACTTTGTGTATTCAAGAAAATGGAGGTCATTTCGAACACTTGATAAAGTAGTCAATCTCACTTAAAACCAGCTTTAGTCTGACCTAAATGATACCTTAATTGCTGAACCATGCTTATTTTTCTCTTTTCTATGTAGAGGTGTCAAGGTGAGTAAGTTCGTTTAGCGTTAATTTGTCGTGTGATCTTCATAGTTTTTAATGCTCTTCCAGAATCTGCAATAAATAATAGGGGTTTCCATTGAAGATTTCAATGTTACCTCCATTTCTTACTCCCCTGGGGGTCAGGGGGTGAAACTTGTTTCATAACCAGACGTCCCCCTCCAAACCATACAACTTTTATTCGTCAATTTTTTTGTCAGATGCATACGACATTTCGAGAAATTTCCAAATAAAGATTAAAATGGGACACCCGGTATATCCATTTTTCATGTTGAAAACGTGAGCAGATTCGTTCCCGATACGTGAAAATTTGATATTTTGTCTATATATCCCAAAAAGTCTGGAATAATGAATGAAGGTGAAACAATTACTGGAGTGTTTTTTTTCCAATTTTTGTAGGGCGTTGAATCAGAAAGGTGTGCGAGTTTTGCCAATGCCATAGAACACGAAGCACCAACTTACACGGATATCGGTGGTACTTTGGCCGATGGGTTGGCAGTACCGAAAATTGGGTACAATGCATGGATCACGAGTAGAAATCTAGTAGATAGAATGGTGAGATTTTGAAAAATATACCACCAATATCACAATTGAGAATGGGAAATCTCTACACAGATAGTAAACACAAAAATAATTAGATTTAGCCCAATATGCCTCATGAGATACAGGGTGTTCTAGGGGGAGATTTTATTTCAAACTTTCACAATAACTTTGTTAGTTTCAACAGCATGAACATGAAATCTTGTATTTCTAGGTTTTCTGGCATGAGTGATATGAATTTGCAACTTATTTTGTGATTGCTCATAGAAGGCGATAGTGGCACTCTGTTACTTCGATAATTTACATCATATCTTCTATGTCAATTCATTGATGATCAAAATAAGTGGAAAATCTGAAAGCTCGTCCAATTTATTCACATGAAAAATGTACTCTTTATCAAACTGTCTAGCTTCAACGGTTTTTGTGTTATTTGCTCTTGAAGAGATTCATTTTCCACTTTTGACATTTTAATAATTTTATTTATTAAATTAAAAATGGACAATCTCTGAAGTACAGATCCACCTTGGTTTTTCATATACGAGGGAAGTGTAAAAACGACTAAATGATGAAGTGCTTTAATTTTTCCAAATTGTCAAAACATTAATGTTTCTATACACACGACCTTATTTCAATACTGAAGACAAGTACTTTTTGCAAAACGTTATTAATTTTGACTAGCTGTTTTCACGTTTTTCAGGGAGGAGTTTCGAATTGAAATGAACAAATGGAGATTTTGGAATTATTTTCAGATAACTGTGAAGGAAGAATGGATAGCAGTCGCGATACTGCGGTTCATTGAGAACGAAAAATGTGTGGTAGAGGGTGCGGGAGCTACTGGTTTGGCAGCCATTTTAGCCGGACAATTGGACGAATTCAAAGGCAAAAGGTAAAAAAATATATAAATATCAAATCTATTTTTTTTTTCAATAATAATGTTCCGCGTGATTTTTTGCGTCAAATGAGCGATTGTACATTTTTCTCTGTGATTTTTTTCTATTCATATCGGAAACAAGATATTGTCTCGCTGATAGATCCTAAGGAAGGAATATACGTCTCTACCATGCTTCTGAACAACCCAACTATAACTCGGCGTAAATATACACATTTTTCCTGTATCACGAAGTTTTGGATGATGCCTCAATGGGGAAATCTTTTTGTGTACTGACGAAACTAAAATGCGATTTTTCAGACTCTGTTGCCGAGTTGATATTCATATTATTGATAAGAAAAAAAATGGAAAATGTGTGACATGGTCAATAAAAGAGAGAGAGGCCATGTAACAGTTTTGAAAAATGTCTATAAAGTTTTAGAAACAAAAATTGAAATTATGTGATTTTCTATTCCCCCTCCAGGTGGGTAGAATAGAATAAATAATTGTTTTAGAACGTTATTCGTATGTAAACCGTCTCGGAGGTGAATGAAAACAAGTTTATTAGATAATTGAGGTCAGTGGATTCTTCTCAACAACTGCTCCATACTTGTTTCTATTCGCTCCTAAGTTTCTATTCACTCTGTTTTACGGTACTGCTGCTGCACTTCTGGCGACACTCACTATAAATCAAGAGTATGAGCATGTAAACAAAAGTTCATTATTTTCGTAAACGTGGTATTTGCCTACATTGTTTGAAAATGCACAAAAAAACAATTGAGAACGAGGATCTGACAACTATAGCACTCATAGGGAATTCTATTCAATATGTGCACACACAGCTAGTATATCATATACAGGGTGGTCCGTTTTTTAATACGGAAAATTTAACAGCGTCTAGTACTCGTTGAAATAATAAATAAACTTCCTATGAACATATACTTTTGAACGCTTCGTTTTCGAGATATAGGGTGTTCAAGTTCGCAACACTTTATGTAAAAAGTCGTTAATGTTGTCAACTTTAAGATAAATTCCGAATAAGACACTCTCTTCTCAGGATCTTCAGGATGTGAATATTGTACCAGCATCAAATGAAAAGGCTTCCTGTGATCTAAATGTAGTGTTCGTAAAATTTTCGATTTCGAAACCTGAAAAAAAGTCGGAACTATTACTTTTATTTATGCGTGCAATAGTATATATAAACTGATAACTAGTATTAAACGAATAAAGAGAACCAAAATACTAAAAGCATGACATGATATTAGTTTATAAATTACCAGTAACTGTTGAGCTGCTTTTCTAGAACTGATTTGTTGGTTAACATAAAAAAATCTAAGAATGTGATTGTTATCATTTCTTCTCAGTGGGCCATTATTTCGGTATTGTTCATTATTGCCACGTAACCCAAACTGACGGAAACGTGAGTGAGTATTGATAAAGACTCGTGCATTAGGTACCCTTCTCCTAGGGAAGCGATTTTCTGTATTCCCGAACTGCAGCCTCTGCGTTTCCATTACAAAATCCGTAAACGAAATGAATATCTTTATACTCTTCAGTACTAAATCCCATAGGCATATTGACAAACGGCAAAATTGGAATGAAATTATTACACTTTTTGATAAAAACACGGAATAACTCCAGTTTGTTATTTCTTTGACAGAACTTTCAGATATGTGGACTCCTATTAATTGACTTAAGAAAGGCATTTGATACTGTAAATCAAGAAATTCTCTTGAATGAATTGTATTGTATTGGTCTAAGAGGTCCTGTCTACGACTGGTTTCAAAATTATTTGAGTGATAGGAAACAATTCGTATATTTAAGAGAATCATTCAGTAAGAGCGATGAAATAGTATGCGGTGTACCGCAAGGATCAGTATTGGGCCCTATTCTATTTCTCATTTATATCAACTCTATTGCAAATTTGAAGTTGAATGGTAAAATTTATATGTTTGCCGATGACACAACCTTAATCTATTCAGCAGGTTCAGCAAAACAAATTAGGGATGATATTTCAAGTGATTTGAAAATATTATTATCATGGTTATCATGTTATAAATTGAGCATAAATTATAGTAAATCAGCATTTTTGATAATTTCAAAAAAATTAAGATATAATGAGTACAAATTTCCAATTGCATGTAATAATGAAGTCATCAAATATTCAAATTATATCAAGTTTCTTGGTCTGTACATAGATGAACATTTGTCATGGTCAAAACATATTGAAATACTTAGGAAAAAAATATCTCCAATAATAGGTATACTTTTTAGGGTACGGAACCAAGTTCCTATAAAATGTCTCAAATCTATATACTTCTCTTTGATCTATTCTAAACTTGAATATTTGATTTCTGTATGGGGTTCAACAAAACTATCAATTATAAAGCCTCTCAAAACTCTTCAAAATAAAATTATCAAATGTATATACAGACTAAATTATTCGGAACCTACTATGAACCTTTACAGAAGAAGAGAATTATTAGATATAGATTCACTATATAAACTCAAATTGATGTCGTTCATTCATTCAGTTAAGTTGATTCTTGGGAATAATAAAGTTGATTGATTGATCGATTGATTGATTGATATAAACAGTGAACAGTGGGCAACTGAGCATAGCCTACTTCTTTATTGATATCAAGTAGTATTATTTAACTAAAAAATGTTATGACTTCATAGGAAGTTTTTTCATTATTTCAACGAGTACTATACGCTGTTAAATTTTCCGTATTAAAATACGGACCACCCTATAAAATTGAATACTTCGATACTGAAGGTTACAAAATGTGGGGATTTAAATGACAGTAATATTATCTCAATAAGTAGCAGCTGTGCAGATGTTTATGTGGTACTACACTTCAATTCGAGCACGGTTTTTTGCGTTCTCATTTTACATATGTCCCGTTCTCCATAACATCAGGGTAGTGCTGATCCTGAGCGGCGGCAACATCGACACCACCATCCTGGGCAGGTGCCTCGAACGGGGCTTGGCGGCCGACGGGCGGCTGGTCAAGGTCAAGGTGACCGTCAGCGACCGCCCGGGCGGCATCTCGGAGCTGTGCAAGATCATCAGCTCGATCGGCGTGTCCATCAAGGACGTGATACACGAGCGGGCGTGGATGGTCTCGGACGTGTTCAGCGTCGAGGTGAGTTGATGTACAGGGTGATTGTTTATATTTTATTCGATAGCTATCTCTGTTGATATTGGTCTTACATCAGAAACTTTTAAAAGGGCAGATATGAAGTATGTTTGATGGGTATTCAGAATCATCAAGCATACTGGAAAATACAAAAAAAAAACATCGTAAACCTACAAATTTTACATAAACTGTAATTTTTTTAATGGAATTTTCTGTATTTTATTTTCCTTACCGGTAGAGCTCTTTCATCATTTTTGGTGTGAAATTGAATGATGTTCAAGTTCACATCAAATTTGGGTTGAAAAATCTAACCTCAGAAAAATTATGTTCAAAACTACTCGGTACGAACCGTGTAACTAGCGCCCTCTCTATGAGAGTCAGATATAAAAACAAATTCATGCGATGTGTCAGATTCCAAGTAACATCCATACAAAATTTCATCACAATGTTGCCAGTAGTTTTGACATAATCGTAAAAAATGTGTAAAAAAATCATTTTCCCAACACCTTGTATCATGAAAACGGATGCCGTTACGACATTTTTTCACTGAGCAAATCCAACTTATTTTGCAGCGTTCTACCTACCCTAGCAAGAGGGTCAGGTTTTTTTTTAAACACCCTGTATACAGAAGTGATTCAGATTTTAAGGTACAAACTGAAGGTGATAGATCTCATCATTTTAATCAGAAATGTTTTCATAAACAATAGTCCGATCTCAATCAGTGGCGGGGTTACAGAGGGGGCCAAAGATTAATTATTATTTTCTATCAATTAAAATATCTCGCTCACTTTTGAAGATATCTATTTGAAATTTGGTGTGGTTCATACTCCCTAAAAGGTCATAATTTTAAGCATTTTAAATATTTTTAATATCAACAGGGTTATACGTTTTTGAGGGTGGAGGCTTTTTTTATCCCTCTCAAACTTTTTCGTAGCACACCTCTGACATCTTCCACTTACCAAATTGGGTGGTTCCTTCAATTTGAGAGGCTCTTTTCGCTCCCTAATTTTCTTCCAGAAACTAACGGTTTTTGAGATAAATTAGCGAATCTTTCCTAAAACATGTTCATTCCGCGTGTTCCGCTCAAATTATCAAATTACAGAGTGGGTTTGAAATCATGAAGTGAATATTTATAAATTCAAAAAACAGATAGATATTCATTTTAAGAGCTTATTAAACTCTAGGGTGTTACGATTTTGAAAATTTCCAAAAGTATAGTAGAATGTATGCATGCATGCGCATGCACCGTTTAACATTTAACCAACTTTGAAAACTGAAAAAATCTTGACCTTCTACCCTCCGTATCCCTCCCCCCGCTACAAAATTAACATATTTTAGAAAGGGTATGCTTATATTTATCTCATATACGGTTCTTGTAGAACAAAAAAAGCCTCTAAATTGAACGAACCACCCAATTTCGGTAACTATAAAAGAGGCGTGCTACGAAAAAGTTTGGAAGGGATAAAGAATAAGCCTGCCTCCAAAAACGTATAACCCTGTAAATATTAAAAATCTTTAAAATGCTCAAAATGATGATCTTCTAGGATGTATTCACCACACCAAATTTCAATCGATATCTTCAAAAGTGAGCAAGATATTCTAATAAATATAAAAATATAATTAAACTTTGACCCCCTGTAACTCCGCCACTGATCGGGATCGGATTGATGTTTATGTGAACTTTTTTGATTACAATGCTGCGATCTATTACCCATTATTTCAGTTTGTACCTGGGGGTATATTATAACCGAAAATGCATGCACTCTTTATACAAAAATATTCAAAAATATTGTGATTCTTTATGATTCAAACTATTTGAAGTTAAAATCAATGAAATTGTGCAAATAAAAGAATATGCCTTAACTAATCCTTTTTTTTTAGGTGAAGGTAGTGTGTGAGACTAGGGGCTACAGTCACAGTATAGAATTGCGAGATTTATTGCAATCCAAATATCGCCAAGTTCAATTTGATACACTGTCCATAAATGAAATGGTCTCATCAACAACCAATGGCATGTGAAAAATATTTTTAATAATATATAAGTAATACTAATTGTCAACCAAAACATATTCTTATGAATTTACCAACAGCTGGTAAAAAATTACATGGCTGTCCAAAAGAATAGTTGAAACTGATAGAACTTTGTGGATCTGAGAATTATCCATGTGATTTTATACCTATTAAAAATTAAATTAAATGTCTTTAACCATCAATCAATAGTCTAATGATGGTTGTGAGTATTTTTATTGTTCATTCTGTTATTTTATAGAATGATTTTATTTTTAAAATTTTTGTTAACCTGATATTACTATATTCAAATATCATTTGAATGAACTAGATTATATTAATGTAGTGACATTCAATGCCATATATAGGGGTTCACTATATTTTTGAATAATATATGTTTGTGGCAAGGGATAAAAATCCTATTTCAACTATAATTCATCACTTCATTCAACTTATTGTATTTCATTCATAAAAAAAAACAATGTGTAAAGCCAACAATAAAAAACATACATAAACATATGGACCTATCATTTTTCTTATAAATATTGGATAGATGTAACCTAATTATATTAAATGTTTTTTTCATTTTTTTTTGTGAGATTCAAACCTATAAACCCATTCTATTGTTGGATTCCTCTGAATAGCTCTTCCATAAAATTGGCCAGTTTAACATCTCTTCCACTCAAACCACTGACATCATGAGAAGACAGAGTTACTTGTACTTTATTGTAAACATTGAACCATTCAGGGTGGTGGTCCATTTTTTCAGCAAGCAAAGCAACTCTGGACATGAAACCAAAAGCCTAAGATATAATGATAAAGTTAGATGAGTTGTTGAATGGAAACAAAGTGCTTCAAGTCTACTTACCTGATTGAAATCTTTGAATAGGAACTCCTTGTAAATAGCATCTCGATTTTCTACCAAACTCCAACCCTTGCCAAGAATAGCAGCAAGGGTTGTGTTACGTTCTTCGGGGGTTAGTTTGGTGTGCTAGAAACAAAAATATCAAACTAAAATTCACTTTCTTTCATGGAGTTTTATCCCTTACCATTTTTCCTTTTACTTTGACTGCTGTTAGAGATGAACTGTTCAAGTTACGGTGAGTTGGTAAAAAGTGAAAGTTCGATCTAGATCTATATTCTGAGGAGCTTTGGGCGTTGCATTCAATAAATCTGGCTTTCCTGGCAAGATTACCAGCGGCTATTCGACAAGCCGCAGAGGTCATCAAGGTTTTGATTACTTGAAACGGTTTCAGATAATCAAGAAGTTAATTTTAGAATGAATATTGAATATTTACATCATTATTTATCTTGTTTATAATTATAAATTTTAAAAAAATCATTAAACTTTTCGGAAAATTACGTATTCTTCTCAATTATCATTATTTTTAACAATTTGCACTTTAGCCTTTTCAGACATAACCATCAACGGCACTACCAAACCAAGGTTTCAACCAAACTTATCACCACTTACTATCGGAAATTAGCCTGCTCAACCCTGTGCTCTTGTAACATTCAATCATTAGTATCCTTTGCCAGCTAACGATCCGTGATGCGACTGATGCGAGATTGTTTTTGTTTGACTTCTAAGAGTTCCATGTTCTGTGATTTGACGATCAACGTCAAATATTAGTATTGTGATTTGTGGAAGATTTAAATTTTTTTTAAATCTCTGAATTTTACTTTCCTGATGGCCGAACAATGTTTGGCTCCTTGTGCGGGGTTACCAATGGCAAACATGACAGCATCACAGCCCCAAGGGCCCCAACAACAGAGTGATAATTCTAATTCCCTCTCACCTTTATCAGATGAATTCGATAATATTGATGTGGGTAGTTGAAGCAATTCTTTGAATCTCGAAATAACGTTTTTTTATCCATAGGCTTTGGAAGACATCGAAGATCCGTTTTGTACCCCAGCATCCCCAGTGAAAGTACTTTTTGAAGACGTAGTCACTGCAGCTGAGAGAATCAGTGATGGAATAGTCAAGACCCCTTGCAATGTAAGTACCTTATTCCTCCTGTGCTGTCTGGAACCTTTTGCAATCTTGTCATGTTACAGAAATCTTATCGTCTAACAAATTTGGCGATCATGGACGTTTATTTGAAATGTGATTTCCAACAAAGAAGTGGAAGGTACCTAGTGAATATATGAAATACCCTAGAGTTTTTTGAGGTTGGTTCTTTAGTTTCAAGGAAAGGGGCGCCCGCAACTTCATGCTGTTGATGAGCCCTGAACAAAGGGCCAAGGGGGTTGTGGCAGCCTCTGCAGGCAACCACGCTCAGGCCGTCTCGTACCATGGGGCCCAGCTGGGCATTCCCGTGACGGTGGTGATGCCCATAATATCGCCCATCATGAAGGTGCAGAAGTGCAAAGAGTATGGTGCCAGAGTGGTGGTCAAGGGGAAGGATATGGGTGAGGCCAAGAAGATTGGGTTGAATATTGCCAAGAGGGATGGCAGTTTGTACCTGAATGGGTGAGTGAGAGAGATATCTAGTTGTGTTTATTTTTGGTTCAGTTCAGTTATTGATGAAATGCTAGGGAAGTTCAACTTCAACTAGTGTAGAGATAAATTACCAGAAATGATTTTTATATTGAGGTTAAAAGAGTCTTCTTATATTTTTTTTATTCAACTTGCAATGTATGGATGTATGTATGTTGGGGTGGAATCTTTGAACTCATTTTTTAAGTAGATATCCCCAACCGATTGAGCTGAAATTTAGTATACACGTTCAGTTTGGATGACAATGCACGATAAGGTGTGTGAAGTTATTCTAAATCCAATATGGCGGACCATCCATGATGGCGGAATTGTTATTTTCAATGCACTTCTACAATATGAGTTTCAAATGAAAGGGCTCCTTGGGAGTAACTGGAAGAATAATGTGTTGTCATTCTGAATTCAATATGGCGGACTATCCAAGATGGCGGAATAATTATTTTCAATGCACTTCTACAATATGGGTATCAAATGAAAGGGCTGGTTGAGATTAAATCAAAAAATAATGTGACGTCATTCTGAATCCAATATGGCGGAATAGTTATTTTTAATCTACTTTTACAATATGGATATCAAATGGAACTGCTCGTTCAGACTAACTGGAAAAATGATGTAGCGCTATTCTAAATCCTTCCAAGATGGCGGAATAGTTGTTATTCATGTACTTATGCAATATGGGTATCAAATGAAAGGGCTTATTGCCGAGAATTATTAGAAATAATGTCGTAACATCACTCTAAATCCAATATGGCACACTGAGTCAGTGCAATTTCCAGCAAAATATTAACATGGACCCGCGGAACGAAGAATACTGCCAATTGTATTATGATGGGTTTGTACAGTACACAAAATATGTAAGGTAGTGCTGTCGACTACGCCCTTATTTACTTAGGCTCGAAGCTCTCCCGGTCAAGCATGCATGGCTTTAAGTAGGGTAAAATCATTAGAAGGTCTCCTTATTGAAGAGCTGTGCTGTTCAAAATGAACCGGCAAACGACCTTGCAACAATGATGTTAAATGAACAGACTGAGAAACCTAGCCAACGATAACTACAGATTGAAAAATAAATTAAAAGTAAAAACAAATGTTCAATAAAAAGCTTTTATTTAAAAGCTCTAAAAATAATAAATTAAAATGTTCCTTTATAATTTCAACTATTTATCAACCTATAACCTCATTATACACAATTTATATGGTCATGAAAGCTTGTTGTGATGAATAATATTTATTTGAATTGAAATTTTAAAAATTTGAACTCAGCAAATTTTACAAAATTAAATTAGTTCTAGTTTATTCAAGTAAATCACGGGATAAGCTTTTATGAAAATATTGAAAACTCTAGTTTTCTTCCAAGTAACATATTTTTTAATGAAGTTATTCCGAATACAACTTAAACTATATCTTTGCAAACCCTCCAACCAAAGCTGAAACTTTCTCCAAGAAGAATTTCAGATTTCCTTATACATCACTTAATCAAAACACCTTTGTCTATAGAACGGCAAAACTCTGGAATTCATTGCCTGAGGAAGTATACTTCCAAGAACTAATAATCCCCAGAAGTTCAAAACAAATTCCAATACCTACCTCCTCTCCCTATCCCCACTAAATACGATGTTTTTCGAACATTATAGGGGTTTCCTTTCGTGCGCTCCAAGCAATAATATAAACATGGTGTGTTGAAAAGGTCGATAAATTAATATAATGAATAAATATTTTTTATATTAGCCATTTTGGTACAGTGTGTACATATGGTAAGTCATCTGATACAACTATCACATGGTACAATAAAACCATGTAGATCATCATATAAATAAAAATAAATTACAATCATATGTATAATCAAAACAACATAATACGATATCACAACACAAGATATATATCAAAAGTAACGATTACCAGTATAATATAATATAAAATTATCATAACATGCGTGACCATAAATAATTAAAATAATTGAACCGAAGTTATATATTACGGAACAGGTAACAATTAAGATTACAGCAGTTACAGCACACTACAAGTGACATTTAGGTAAAAAGTAAAATAATTCACACTAATGGATCATCCAAATATTCTTGATAGGAGTAGTAACCTTTTTCAATCAGCAAACATTTTAATTTGTTAAAGAATATTCTATCACATTCAGAACTTTAAATTGCCGTAGGCAGTTTGTTGTAGAAGCTCAATGCTTTGTAGATAGGAGAATTTTTGAATTTCGTAGTTTTGTGGTTTGGTAGTTTTAGGTGACCACTATGTCGTGTGTTGTAAGCATGCGAAAAAGCATTGGTATCGAAGGATTTCAAGTTGCTTCTGATGTATTTCAAACATTTCAAAATATACATGGATGCAGCAGTTAACAATTTCTCTCTTATAAATATTGGTTTGCAACTATCTCTTTAGTCCACATCAAAGATTAATCTCACGATACGTTTTTGGCCATTATTCTGCCGACATTTGTTAATTATATATCTGGGTCTGGATTGAAAACTGTAATTGTTGTGTCATCTGCAAACATGGTGATGTAGCAATCAGTTACGTGTTCAGGCAAGTCATTAACAAATAACACGAATAGTAGGAGTCCTAAGACTGACCCTTGCGGTACTCCTAACTTATCATCACGCTCGCTTGACGAAACAACGTTATTTCTGGCAGCCATACTACGTCCATGCATATATGATTTCAACCAAGTCAATAAATTATTTGGAAAAGCGAGGATTTTCAACTTAATATTTAGAAATTGGGATGACAACACGTCAAATGCCTTTGACAAGTCGAAAAACAGGCTAATTACACAATCTTGGAATCTATTTCAGAATAAACAAAATTGAAATGATGCTGTTTCAACAGAATAAGTTTTCCTAAAACCATGCTGGTTGCCACATATCAAGTTGTTGATTTCTAAAAAATTCATTGTCCTAGCAGTTACTACTTTCTCATACAACTTCCAGTGAGCAGAGTTGGGAAATTTGTCTGTAGTTGGCATCTCCTTTTTCGAATAAGGGAATTACTAGTGCCGTTTTGAACTCAGTGGGAAAATATCCGTGTATGTAGGACTGGTTCCTTAGGACATTTTATCAGATCAATTACATTCTTAATAGTAATTATAGAAAGTTCATCTATCCCAGATGAATTTTTCTGTAATCAGTCCGTTAAAAAATGGGTGAATGAATTTTTATAACTCGAAAACTACCGATCTTCGAAAGAAAGTTTTTCAAAATTTTGTGCCAAAAATATGTAAGTACCTAATATCAATGGTACATCTGTATTGAATTGTTTTTTTTTATTTTTTTCTCGAAACCCTGGTAGTGTATCAAGTATGTGGGATAGAAAGCGTCGTCCTCGTACTTGACATAGACAGATCCTTTGTCATTGACTGTGGTGTCTGCGTTTCCTTCAGGGATGACAGTATTCCCCTCTCCTGGACACATTTCCCCCACTAGTATGTCCACAGCGAACATCACCTTGTCGAAGGACCTTTTGTCCCCATAATGAGTGGCGTAGTTCGAGAAAGGACTGAACGAGACTCCTTGTCCGAACCTAAATAATAATAGGGATACTTGAAGAGAGTTTATTTTTGTCCTATTTCGTCGCCCTAGAATGAATAAGGTTCTATCTGCCTTTTTTAACAAAAATTCAGATTTTGGTATATTAGGGTTCTATCTGATGAATTCTTCATTTTGAGAGGTCACCTATCGCAATCTGTTGGAATTTAAATGAGTTAGTCATGATGCAGAGTTTTATCTACAGAATGTTCCTCTCTTAATTTGGTGTAACAACATCATAACCATAGACTACAGAAGATAAACTATAAGACAGTTCACTCGTTCATTTTTCGACTTCTAAGAGATCTCGCCGCAACCTAGCCGACCGCTGGATTCTGCCGGCTAACGACTGCCGGGGCCTTTGAAATCGCAATCTAATTAGCTGTCAACCGACCGCAACCGTTTGGCGGTGCAATGATTTATAGAAAAGCAAAAAATGCAATGTTGGGCTGTACCGACAAACGGATTTCACTAAGTGAACTATCTTCTAGAATTCAGTAATCTTTGTCATAACTACTTAATTTGATTAATCATGGTCCTATCTACATCCAGATAGAACTTTGTTTCATCAAACCAATACATATACACCCCAGCCAACATAAAGAGGTCTCAACGATATCTCGGCAACCTCCTCCCATGAAATTGTGACGCCTTTCATTACTTCTTTGTGCGGTTGCCGGGAGCACTATTTTTGCTCCAAATGACCGCCGCCGGGATATTCTCAACGAGGTCTTAGCGACATCCCACGAAGAAATTCACATGCAATAACTTCAGGCGTGTTCTCTGGCAAATTCGCATACAGAACCTTGTTCCGATAACTTTGAGAGATTCTCATCAATTCCCTAACACGAGTACATCCTAGGGACTTCCCATAGACGTCCCTGATTTTATACTAGGACATCCCAGGATGTCCTTTGTCGGGACAACGTACATACTAGGGATATCCCAGGTACATCCTTTCGACAAAAGAAAAGAGTTGCAAGTCGAGTATAGGGATTGAACCCGGGACCTTTGGCTTATCATGCACGCACCTTGCTCCATTGGCTATCATGCCTCCTGAAGATTTAGGTACTAAACAGATTTATAAACAGGACTTAACTATAGAAACCTGAATAAATACAACTTTATTAGGAATTGGGTATAATTATTATCATTCTTGGGTGTTTAAAAATGAGGGACATTATGCATGTACGATTTCTGTCTGCGAAAAATGGTAATTTCTTAAGAAGTTCTGAGACTTTATTCTTTATTTTCATTACAATCAATTTCCGGAAGAGAAACAGACATTTAAAAAAAAATTCAACTCAATAGTTTGATGAAATTCAATGACTCTGATGTGAATGGACAACCACTGCAGGACATCCCCTGGATGTCCCAATCATGTCCTTGTACCGCGAGACAAAAAAGGGACGTACCTAGAACATCCCTGTGTTGTTAGGGTTGCCACTGGTGCGATCTCCAAGCATTCGCAGAACCGAATTATTCGAGATATTCGCACACATGGTCTTGTGGCGAGTACTTCAGGATATTCGCATCAATTACTACTGACGAGGTCTGTAAGTATTCGCAATTAGGAGTAATTTAAGATATTCGCACACATAAGCTTGCGGTGCGAAATTCGGGAGATATGCGTCAATTTACTCGCAACTACGAGTGAACCAAGGAATTCACGAAGAATGCTCCTGTCGAGGTCTCTTAGAGTTCGCATCACGAACTGTTCAAGACATTCTCATGAGTATCATTTTGCGAGTTCCACGAGATATCCTTGTTTTTATTTAAGCTACCAAGGATTTTTGTGCATAGTGTAACTAGCGCCAGCTGTTTTGAATCTAGCTAAGAAGAATTTCCATTTTGTTCCAGCCAGGGAACGTAAATTGAAGCTCACGGGCTCTAGCGCCTATGAAATGGAAGCATAGATTTTTTTCTTCTGATTCAGGTTAATTTCGTAATAACTTTGGGAATTCGTTGTGGAAATGAAATCGATGAATGAGAGGTGAGGTTTGAAAGATTTGTACATGGGACTTCAAGAAGAAAATTCGCTTAGTTACAGCACATAGCGATCTTTACTACCTCACGATAAGAGTTCGCCTATGATCCTGATGTTGATCTCTCTGAGATCTCGCGGAGGAATTGTGTTACCTGGGACCCTTGTTATCCCAGTTCATCACCATTAAACATTCACAGTCATAGTGAAAAGTACATATGACTTGAAACTGATTTTTGTTCACCTTTATTTTTCATCAAGAACTTGAAAGCAGTAAATAAAAGAAGCCACACTGCATCTTAGCAGCTGAAAGTTACCGATTTCAAAGATTTCGAAAGTTGTATCAAGAAACTCCAATACAAAAATATTCCTTTCTTCAAAATTGCTGCAATGGGGGAAGGTGAACGCATTTAAAAAAATGAATGCTGCATGAACGAGACTGAACCAACTATTTCGCTGCATTCCTGAAAGATCTAAGTTGAATCAGCCATTTTGTACTTCTCAATTTCGATAATTCGAAATATACTTTTGAAAAAATTTACACGCCGCAATTTTTTTCAAAATATTACTATTATTACTACCCATACACATATACTTATATAAAGTTCTATCTACATTTTAAATGTTCGAATTAACATTTATTTGAGAATGAAGGAAGGACAAAAATCAACTGATAAAAACTTCAACCAATTTAAATATACTTAATCAGAACATAAAATCTGATCGCTTGAAATGGAACAATAGATGGAGTCAAAAGTTCACAGCACGATTCTGAGCAACGCTACTATACTAGGTCCAGATAGAACCTTATTATTCTAGAGCGACGATTTACTTGAATTTACGATATTCAATAGGAATATTGTACATTTTGAATTTAGATTTTCGTAGAATCATAAACTATAGGAATCTATATGGGGTTTTCAAGATAAGTGTGTCTATCATGGGGTAAAGGTTTCTCTGAGACGAAACGTCGTACGGAAAACCTGTCAACGTTGTTTTGTAGAGCTTAAAAAGTGGCAATGAGAATGTCTCTTTTGTTTTCCTATATCTCTTCAAATAACGTCAGAAAATAATAAAAACGATCTCCTATACATCCTTATCTTGGACACAGTGTTTACAAACCTAAAGATTTCTTGAATCTTATTTCATTATATGTGTGCAAACTAACAAGATTGGCTGTTTTATTCATTTTATCAGGAAGCAACCATTTCTTGTGATAATATATCTTTTTGAAACTTGAAAAACTAATTAATTTCTTGTATGAACAACATTATGTGTATGACAAATTACATATGGACTGTTGAATAAGTGTTCTAGGAGTATCTGATTGAAATCATGATATTCTAATATTTTTCATAAAAATTTAAACACGTGTTTCGGTAGTGTCTCAACATGCTGATGATATATTGTTATTTATTTGATAATTTGACCATCACATAATTCAACAATGGACTCAAAATTAATGTTACAAAGGCGAAATTTATGATTATATATTCGAAAGCAAATTCAAAAATGATCAAGGAAAATAAAATAAAATTCAATATTCAGATAAACGTATAAATCATTGAAGAAGTGAAAATGTTCAAGTATTTGATTGATAACCAACTGAATTTTAACAGTCATTGTGAATACATTGAAGAGAAAATTGCGCGAAAAATAGGTTTCATGTACAGGCTAGATGATAAAGTATCTCATTTCACGAAATTAACAATTCACAAGTCAATAATTTCCCCTCATATTGGTTACTGTGGTACTTTACTGAGTTTTTTGAGAAACCAACAGGTTAATACACTGCAAAAAATCCAAAATCGTGCAATGAGAGCGATCTTGGGTTGTAAAAGACGCACACTGGTCTCAACAATGCTAAACACATTGCAATTAATGAATATCAAACAAAGAGTTTCATATAATATACACTTATTTTTGTTTATAAATTGAAAAATAACATGTTGCCTTTGTATTTATCAAGTGAGCTAAATTATGTTCAGGATATGTACATTGTCACAATACCAGAAGACAAAGCAGCAAATGATTTCTATGTAAATTCAGGAAATTTTGTCTGTGATATTTCATATACAAAAGGTCTGGTATTGTTCAATAATTTGCCCTGTGAAATGAAAAGATGTGTGTCACTAGATAGTTTTAAATAATCCTGTGTGTGTTTTGTGAAAGAAAATTATTGATTGATCAATTGAGAAAGGAGAAATCTGTAAATTACCCTTATCTTAAAATATGTCATGAAATTCATGTGTCAGTGTCAGAGTTCGATTTTTTTATGTCTTATTGTATTTTATTGTAGATTTAACTGCATCACAGTCACCATTGTCTCCAAAACTTCCATTCATTATCTAGATAAAATATAAGCATGATATGCCATAGATTCCTTTGTTAATCCTTGATAATATTTTTTCAGATTCAATTGAAAACTCTGATAAAAAGTCATCATAATCAGATTTCTGGTATCATAGTGATCCAGCATTCCAATCCCTAGAATTGTTTATCATTTTTATTATCATACTTTATATTACTCATCATATATATGATATGTTTTGGAAATATATCTAAAAAGGATTGAATGTTTCCTTAGTTCCATGTACATAAATACCTACTTTTCAAAATTCATATGCATGCATTGAAATCTATGGAAGTAGATATGAACAAACAATAAATACCTGTGTCCTGTAGAATTCCCATTTTTCCTCCAGTCAAAATTAGTTTGACAAATCCCATTAGTGTTGTGCTTCATTGTACCATGATACATCTTCATAGTTTGCACATAACCTAGTCGTTTTTGATACTGTTTCTCTTTCAATTTGAATTTCAGAAACATATATGGATTGAATATTTTCTCAATATCTGTGACATTGAAGAAAATTTTATTTGTTTTCCTGAATAGGTTATTTTGTTGTTGGAAGTCCAGCGAGTAACTATCCAGTGTTTCCTTAACATAAACCTGGCCATCACCAACTTTATCTGCCCAGTCGCCTTTACCAATGCTCTGCAGAAGACTTCGTATAAGTTCTGGGTCTGGTTTGATTTCTTTGACAAAACCTCTTTGCTGTTCTGATTCCTCTATAATGTGTAAATTGGATATTCTTGTGGCCAAATATTCCCAAGTAATATCTGCTTGTCTCCTTAGTTCCTGCTGTCGTTCATATTCCTGCTGTCGCTCATATTCTTGCTGTCGCTTAAGTTCTTGCTGTCGCCTATATTCTTGCAGTTGAAGCCTATATTGTTGTTGTTGTCTTTGTTCTCTCTAAATTTGAGCAAATATTCATTTAGCAGAAATAATTCAAAATGAAGGGATCTAACCAATAAAATCAATCTAGTTATGCTATAATTCGAACAAAATATGCTGAACTCCAATAAATTTTTTGAGGAAAACTCCAGGAAATATTTTTGAAACCCCACCCACATATCCCATGAGAATCTTATTCATTATCATAATTAAGTTGGTGAAAATGTAATTACATCTACTCATTATGAATGAATGAATATTATTGCATAAAAACTTGAAAACTACAGCCTCTCAATTTCGCTGTGTATAATCAATTAATCATTATCACAGCAACAGTGGGTAAGCTGTGGTATTATGTATTGATGGTATTGTACTATTTGCATTCATATACCTACTCATTTAATAATTTTTCCATGATCAAAACAAAATGAATAAATTTATAATTGTATCGTACTCCAGTAACATATAAATATAAAAGTATTATACATATATTCAGGTAATACTCACTTCTCTAGCCTGTCTTTCCAGTTCTTCACTTTTCGATTGAAATAAACCCATGATTTTGAGAGTAGGTATTTCGTATTGATAACTTTTCACTTCCACAACCAGAATATGACAGACACGAACAACAAAACATGAAATTATTGAAATAAATATTGAAGTTAAAACATGGGATCCACCCAGATCCACCTTGCACCAAGTAAAGCGGACAATGAACAATGAATCAATGAACTCAGAACTCAGTATCTCTGTAATAGTAATGTAATGTAAATAACATTCGTATATTTGTAGTCGATGTGATTCCCCGAATCACCGAGTCACAGACATTGGTCACAGAAGACTCTTTCTTTTGAACGAAAAGTGTAGCACATACGTACACTTCGTGTGATCTACACTGTATTTGAGTATTCTTTTGACAAGTACAATCCACACCGGTGTAGTTTATCTCCACCTGGTCTTGGGCAGGTGTGACTTACACACTCAAATTCAAGAATGAAGAAAATCGCGATAAATGAATCGAAATACATATGTGATCATATTTATATTGAATATAAATCTGTACTGGGAAATCAGTAACATCAAATACCGCAATTCGGAAATCAAATTGCACTTTTCGTTGGTGTAGCTGCACGCACGAAATATCAGCTGATTCATGGTGTAGTGCATTTCACATACAGAATTTCTGAATCTGGAGACAAGGACTCCAATCAATAACACGTTTAAATCACGAAAAAAAAATGATGGAAAGAACAGTTGTGACCTGTGATTATTGTCACGCGTTTTTTTCAACACTGATGACTTCAACAATTCGCTGTATCCACAGAACTCAATCAGAGAGTGACGTCACTTCCATCAATGATGAAAATGTGTAAAATAGAACATACCTAAAAATAGGGGGATTAGATTAGACCATGAGTTACACGGGTGTTTTGCAGTGGCAGTGTCGCACAATCGTTATGTTCATAAATGTCTCTCGCCAGTCGTTCAAATAGTAGCTTGCTGCCGTGCTGTGGTAAATCTCAAAGTTATCAGAAGGTTATGAGGTATTATGCTTATGAATATTATGATGAAGGAAAATATCTTCTGCATGAAGAAGGACCCTACTTTTAACCTTACTTGGCCTAGATGAACCTCTTTCCTTAGAAGTATATTTTTCAAAAAATTGTGATGAACAAGCCAACACACGATATTTCTTACCTTCGAGTACCTTGATAGCTCAGTGGGCTGTCCAACTAACTTCCACGGCGGTGGCTCGTGTTCAATTCCCTGGGAGGAGTAATTTTTTTTTGGGTATTTTAACATTTTTTTCACCAGTAATTTTTCGTAAGAATATACATTTCAGGAAGAAGGTTCTTTTAGGCCGAGAGGTCAAAGGTAGTCTTCCTTTTCATGCAGAAACGATATTTTCCTTCCACATAATACCTTATAACCTTCGGATAGCCTTGAAATCTTCCGCAGCACGGTTGCAACCTATCATTCCAATATCTCAATTATTTTGAAATCTATTAACAAAAAACAAAAACCAAAATTCAACTTTGACACTCTGTATCTCAGAAACGGATAACTTTCGGACATATGTTTATATGAACTTTTCTTCTTGATAAGACGTCAGCAACATGCTCCTGAAATTTCTACACGTACTTAAGAAACATCCTGTACAGGAATTATGAGTAATAAAGAAAAAAACGATTTTTATTGAAACTTCGATGCCCTGTATCTTGAAAACGAAGCATTTTTGGACCTATGTTTATACGAACTTTTCGTCTTAGAATCACCCGAATAAACACTCCTTGGAGTTTGGCCACATACTTAAAAATAACACCATGTATAAACTCTTCTAGATACTCGTTTATTGAAAACTCGCTCCGCTCTGCTACGCTCGTGCTCAAAATACTCGTTACTATATAAAATGACGTTTATAATACTTGTTACATAATATTATTACATAATACTATTATTTTTCTTGATTCTAGTTTTGATCATCCGCAAGTGATAGCCGGCCAGGGCTCAGCGGCCCTGGAGCTGCTCGAGCAAGTCGGCGACGTGGACGCCGTGGTGGTGCCGATCGGGGGTGGGGGGCTGTTGGCTGGGGTGGCGGTGGCCGTCAAGGGACGCAACCCCAACGTCAAGGTCATCGTGAGTACCATTACCGAATCTTGCTAAGGAGTACGCCCTCTACCGTTGTCTAATATAACTAACGTATGGGCCATTGCCACTGCTTTGTTTACATTAGTTTGCGTGTGTTTTGCATGAGAAGTACTGAGAACTTCTATAAACGTGTAAAAACATGAACCTTATTGTTGGGTACCTCATGGTTCATCTTGAGCAAAAAAATCCCGAGTTTATATAGCTTTCATAACTTTCCAAAAACAGGACAGTCCAAATTTCTATTTAAAACTGATAATTTGGGGAACAAGGAAGTGATCGACAGGAGAAAGGTGTGGATTCATAACTTGAAGATTGGAAAAAGCGTCTGAACATAATGAGAGATTGTTTTTGACACCTCACTGAAAATTTACTCATATTTATTTTCAAATGTATGTATTTTATGAATATAATACCTACTTCTTGAGGTAATGATAAAAAACAAGAACATTTTTAAACTGATTATATCTTCACTCATCAACAGTAGAAATTTTAAACAGTAAAGAATTTTATCAATCAGGTTTTTGATGATTATGTTGTAAAAAGTCGAGTATTTGTTCACATAAGTCATGCATGAGAGACACCACTATTCTTGTTCTGAAGATTTTCATTGACACTGATATCATTCATCATGTCCTGTCTCACAAGGTCGGCTCTCCGTTTCTTCTTGGATCTAAAACATATTTGGTATTAAAATTCGAATTTTAAGTGAATTTGGAATCGGAATTAACATGGAATAAGAAACTGAAATATATATGAAAACTGTTTCAATTTCCGTTTCTGAAACGCGACATATTATTCTATTACTCAAAAAATGAGCGGAACAGATAGCCAACAATTTTCTCCTTGATGACAAACACTGTATATACCTAACCCATCAGGCACCTACCTCGGTTGCAAAGAGGATTTACCGATGCCAAGGGTTGATACTCTCCCCTCGTAAGGGTACCTGTCGTGTCTCCATCGAGACATAAAGGTGACTATCGAAAAATTTTCTATGATATATCGCCTTCCATAACAAATATAAAATTTTGAGAAATGTTCTAAATGAATTGAATATTTTACGATACAGAAATGGGAAACTCATTATCGGTCGCTCGTTTATGGTCTGGTTTCCTCCTTTGTGCAATATTTCCATTGGGCTTATATGGTCGATTTATAAAACGTTGCAGTGCTTCTTTGATTCAAAACATAGATGGTATTGAAAATGATGGAAATAAGTAGATGGTGTACTATGTACTTACTGATGCGTTTTTGTTTCAGAAATTCTTCTCGATCTCCGACCTCTCGAGAACAATGGTTTCTGCGATCTTTTAATAGATGGCGACATTTAACAATTATTTTTCGAATTTCGAGTGAAATGAACCCACTTTCACGAACCTAAAATACAATTTGCTATTTTATTTTCAATCTTCACACTCATCACAGCAGCAATAGCAGAATCACCATCTAGCGGAAAAAAGTAAATGGAACGTCTCGCTCGATCTGACGAAGAGAAATCATAGTGAGCGGTCGAGTGATTTTTCTTGAGTTTTCAATACGTAAAAATGGCCGAGTACGCACACCATCTACTTATATCCATCATTGTATTAAATCTGGAATTTTAATAAATTGGGAATCGAAGAAGAAATGGAATAAGAAACTGAAATACATATGAAAACTGCTTTCGAATTCCGTTGCTGAAATGTGACATATTCTATGTATAACTCGAAAAATGAACGAAACAGAAACCATTTTCCCCTTAAAGAAAAACACTTGTCTCGCCTGATTGCTATAGCCTCGGCTATCAATTTGCAGACTTGACTATAATAGACAGTTTTCGTCCTTGGTACATATATATAACTATTTTTGCATTTTCCCAACTTTTCAGGCTATTTTTTTTCGAATTTTGGTACTTACGTATTTTTGTCTGAAAAACACGAATTTGATAATGAAAATGTGAACAAACCATTATTTTTTTGGATATTTGACTATAAGTTACTAATTTCACCTTCTTTTTCGCCTGTCTTCTGGATGGCATTTAGAACAATTTTCCCTTCTTTTTTCATCATATTGGACAATATCACAATGTATGACAATTTTTTTTTTATATGATTCAACTATTATGATTTTCTTGAGATTTATCAACATTTAGTGAAAAGAAGGAAGAATATCATTTAAAATAATATCGTGTGTAATGTCAGTCCAAAGCAATCTATTGACATTTGACATCTCGTATTTTGATTGACTATTGATTAAATGGCCGTCATCTGGAATGCTTGTTCACTAAATATGTACCAAAAAAAATTTTCGAAAAAAAAACCATCGCATGATGAATGCAGTTTTACCGTTATTTTTCCTATACCTTTTCACAAAATGACAAATAAATTTGCAATTTGTTGAAATGATTTCTATTTATGCCCTCTGAATAAGCATATAGAAATGAAATGATGAAAGAACACTCACCTACTTGAAAAAAGGCAACAACAATGCAATCCATCCCAGCCCTTTCAACAAGATCGCAAACACCAAAACACACACACACACGAATAATAATGCACTATAAACACTCAATTGAACCATATATTCTGATTTGTAACGTGTAAATAATACTATTTCAAATCTTTCAAATCGATCGTACACAATATGAAATCTAATACAATACTGCTTGGCAGTCGACACCTGATGTCTTATTCACCATCCTAATGACTCATCAGTTACGTCATAATTCGAACCGATTATTTTCCGAACGAGAATTTTATCTCTGACTAATCACATCGAAAATAATGTATACGAGGAGTTGATAAAGCAATTCAATATACAGTGTCACCGTTAAAATTCGTCATGAGATTTTTTTTTTTCATTCACACAAGGTTTGAAAATAATGTGAAATTCCGATTGAAAAATAATAAATAAATTGAGCATTGTAGCTATTTCGTAGTTGAAAATACAGGGTGTTCGGTAAACCATTTGGATCATATTCTAGCTCAACTGGTAATAATGAACAAGTCCATAACCTATTCACGACATCTTAGAACTTGAAAATATAAATTGAATTCATATTTCCACGTTTCAAGCTAATAAGGAACGCTTAAATATTATGAGTATATCTTATCTACTGAATAGTAATTGTTATTATCGAAAAAGGCAGATTTTTGAGAGTAGTCTTTTATAGTCTACAGTACACGTTCAGTAAGTTTCGTTGATTTTAGAATGGAAATCAGCAGATTCGAGTTTAGATAAAACTAAAAGCGTTTCGTAACTGCCACCTAATAGTCCATCAAGAGGCTACATGAGTTTCAACGTGACTGATATTGGTCATTAAAATATTTCCACCCTGTAGGTTTATCGCTGTCTACCATGGTGTTGTCCTCCAATTTTTGGTCTGCCATTCAGCATAAGAATTAACAAGCTGATATATGATCAATACGCGTACACCATTCCAGTAGAAAATTGTGACTGTACCGAGTCACGTTGAAACTCAGTCTATAACAACAAACACTCGACACGTATTTTTTTTTTATTTCAGATACCTTCACTTCTATCCACTATTCACCGTATCTCCATGGAGAACCCAATTCAATGACGCCGCTACATTTTTCCTTCTCGACCATTTTTATCCATCTCTTTTCGGCCCGTCCATTTTCAGGGGGTGGAGCCGGAGCGCGCGGCCAGCTGGACGAAGGCCTCGACGATCGGCAAGCCGACAGCGACCGAGATGCTGCCGACGTTGGCCGACGGCTTGTCGGTGCCCGTCGTCGGCTACAACGCCTTCGAGACCGCCAAGGACCTCGTGGACAAAGTGGTAAGACACACTCCACACCCTGTATTGATATTCAGAAGATTGAGATTGAATTGAAAAAAATCATTCCGAAACTTTTTACACTCTTCGAAATGAATGGTTGTTTGACAATCCTGTATTGAAGTTGCAAATCAGTTCATGACATTGATAAAATCGGTCTTTTCACATGTCCTAAAAAATTGTAGTGAACGGGTAAAAGACAATCGAGAAATAATATTATCACAACAATGCCGTACACCACACTACACAACACTGATGACAACACATACTGTAAAATTCGACTGGAGTTTCGTCTATTGATTGATTGATTGTCTTTATGACCGTCAGAATGATTTCTGTTTATAATAGGGATACATGAATACATATAAAAAAGTATAATAAAATGTTGACTAATGAATTCCACTCAGTGGAAACAAATTTATATCTTTCTTAAGATGAAAGTTATAACATTTTATTTCTGAGTAATCAAATCTAGCAACATATTTTTCAAATTGTCCTGAGCAGGTTTTTTCAAGGTTGATTTTATTTTATATATATGATTTAATCTTCTTGCATCATGTATATTTTTCAACTGATTGGGTAATGAATTGTTTAAAATTATTCCATTGTGAAATACAGATTGTTTACCAATGTTCGACTTCAATATTGTCTGGTCCCATAACTATGTACTGTATCGACTTCATTAAAAGTTAAATTCAATATTTTCAATTTATTCCTTGCAAAATAAATATTAATATTTTCAACTGCTAATAGCTTCATTATATTTGCAACTTTCATCATACATTTTTGAAAGCTCCCTGTTAATCTTAGGAAAACCAACAATTATTATAATAGATGATACCTATTCGAATATTGAAAACGTCGAAACTAAATCTTGAATTAGTTTTTCTCTTTCAAATTCATTTTGAATTGGAAACCCCAGTGTGATTTTTTTTTCATTTTGAAAATTTATAATTCACATTGTATGGAGCAATTCTGGGTGAATCTGAAGAACAACACTTGAAATTTATTGAAATTGTATTAGTAAATTCATATGACTAATCCTAGTTTGCTGAAGTTGAGCTGAAATTCACTATTTTCGACTGTCTTCTAGTTTCAGGCTTTCAGCCTAACTTGGATTGAACTCGAAGATTATGTGACAAGAATTTCGATCAATTCCGACTAATACTCCTTTGATTGACCTAGAGAAAAAAGTTTTTTTAGGTGCTAGTTAATGAACAATGGATCGCTATTTCCATCTTGAGGCTGGTGGAAAATGAAAAGTGCGTAGTAGAGGGGTCCGGAGCCGCCCCATTGGCAGCTATTCTCTCCGGGCAATTGAACGAATTCAGAGGAAAAAGGTGATATGTATTACCTATACAGTATATTTGAATTTGCTAGTTATTTTTTTCAATAAGTCATTGATATGAATGAGGAAACGAATCTTTATTCATTTACTTTATCTTTTCTTTATTCATCTTTTCATTTATTTATATATTTATTCATTAATTTTTTATTTATTTGTTCATTTATTCATTCATTCGTTTCATTATTCATTCATTTATTTGTTTCATTTATTTATTCATCTATATATTCATTCGTTCTTTCGTTCTTTCGTTCTTTCGTTCTTTCGTCCTATCGTCCTATCATCCTATATCGTCCTATCGTCCTATCGTCCTATCGTCCTATCGTCCTATCGTCCTATCGTCCTATCGTCCTATCGTTCTTTCGTCCTATCGTCCTATCGTCCTATCGTCCTTTCGCTCTATCGTCCTATATCGTCCTATCGTCCTTTCGTTCTTTTGTTTATGTTTTGTAATTTCGTGGATTTTGCCTTTCTGTAAGTAATCTTCAAGCAACACCCATGCTAAATTTTTGTTGTTTCCTGAAGGAAACACCATGGAAAACTGTATCAAACGCCTTTTTTAAAGTAGGAACATTCCCATTTTTTTTTCGTCGTCATCAATATTGATTTGTTTATTGAATAGCCCAAAATCGCTCATCTGCTCTGGTGGTTAGACTTCAATTCGATCACGTCATTTTACATTTTCCTTTCTTTTCAACAGGGTGGTGCTGATCCTGAGCGGCGGCAACATCGACACCACCATCCTGGGCAGGTGCCTCGAACGGGGCTTGGCGGCCGACGGGCGGCTGGTCAAGGTCAAGGTCACCGTACGCGACAGGCCGGGCGGCATCTCGGAGCTGTTGGCGCTCATCGCCTCGGTGGGCGTGTCCGTCAAGCACGTGACGCAGGAGAGGGCGTGGGTCTTCTCTGACGTCTACAGCGTGCAGGTATGTCATGAGCTGGAAAAAAACAGCTTTTGTCAAATGAAACGAATTTAGATGAGGGTGTAAAAACTTCACAAACGATAAGATTTCCACAAAATTCTCGAAAACACGACATGTTTCGCTAACACAGTAGCTTCGTCAGGTGATATACTGGTACAATGAACTAACAATACAGTGGAGTGATTGAATGCCAAAAATTCATGCCAAAAATGCATTATCCACTCGCCCATTGCGAGGTTCTCATGTCCTATATATTTGATCAATTACCCTTATTTATACAAGTTCGTTGTTTTTCTCATTTCATTATTTTTTTTTTGTTTTTACAGGTGAAAACCATTTGCGAGACTAGAGATTACGTGAACAGTGTCGAGCTGAAGGAACTTCTGTGTTCCAAGTACGATGATGTGATGTTCGACGATTTCCCCGATAGAAGACTTTCGGTACCTTTGGTTTAGCAAGTAACTTGCCTTATCAGTGGGAGTTCTCATTGGTTCAGGTAAAAGCTATTTTCTGTTTTCAGAAAAAAATATGTTTTTTTGGCAACTGAGTCCTGTTATACAAATAAAATTAAATGAAAACCCGTTTATTCCTTCAAAAACTTATTTATTATTTTGTTATTATTCACGATATTATGATTAGAGACATCGGCAACAATTTTAAAAAACATATAATGTTCACCTCCATGTAAGTCAATTTTCGGTTTTATAACAATTTGTATATTTTCACATGCCTTTGCTTGTAGTAACTTCTAAAATACGGCTGAAGATGGACTTTTATAAGTCCGAAACATGTCCCGTTGATTGACTTCATCATTATTAAAGTTGTGGAGATGACTTTGAGCTTTCCTTCCTCCTTTTAAAAATTCCACTCCACTTTGAGCAAACATGGATTTTATTGTTTATTGAAAAACTAGCTTCCAGTCAGAAATTAAATTCTGGTATGAGGAAGATTGATTAGAAACAACAATAATAAAATAATATAAGGTGGCCAACAACAACAAAAAAAAAAAAAAAAAAAATGCTAAATCGATGTCATAAAAATAGCCAGAGATTAAATAAAATTAGTTGCAATTGATGATAATTTTCTCCTTGTCTTGAAATTTTCCAAATAATTCAAAAAATGTCCATAAGAGATAGATAGATTTTATATAATATTTTATTATTTTCAGTGACCATCTTCAAAATTAGCTGTGATAGCGAAGCACCAAGATAACCAAGAATATGAAATGAAATGTACATGCATATATATACCTATACAATATATTTTGATAATAAATATATGAAACCATTTTATGTTATTTCTTCAGAAAATCTGAATTAAGAGCTAGAGGGTTTTTCTCCGCACTAGGGCATTCCAGGAGGGTCCTGAATACAGAATTTGAAAGCCATACGAGAAAGTTGATTTTTTGGGTCTGAAAAAGAAAACATGGTAACCCATGTTTTTCAGATTTTTGAGAGGCCTCATAATGAGCTGAAAACTTGTATACTGGATGTTCTCGACGTGCTGGACACAAAAAAGAAGTCGATTTTTTTATAACTTCATTGGTTTTCCAGATACAAGAATTTCTTGAAAAATGGATGAACTGTCCTCCAAATTTGCTGAAATCGTTTCAGCACAACTCGAATTATCGTCTGCAAAAAACTACCATCAAATCGATTCTGCATTCATTACAGAGCTGAAAACTTGTATATTGGATTTTCTCGACGTGCTGAACACGAATATAAAGTCGATTTTCTCATATATATCATTAGTTTTCTATGAATAAGCATTTTTAGGAAACAAAAATATCTCACAAAAATCTCAGAAATCGTCTCAACACACTCGAATTCGTCTGCAAAACACTTCCATCAACTCGATTTTGCATTCGTTTCAGAGATTTGAAGTGAATGAAAAATTTGGTCGGAAAGGTGTCAAAAATCGATTTTTTTCTAAATTAAGGGCTAGAGGGCCGTGCTTCTACTCCGCACTAGGGCACCCCTAAAGGGTCCTAAATACCGAATTAGAGGGCCCTACGACAAAGTGGATTTTTGGGTCTGAAAATGAAACAAGGTTAACCCCTTTGAACATTTTCAGATTTTTGGCAGACTTAGGAGAGAGCTGAAAACTTGTATACAGGATGTTCTCGACGTGCTAAACACGAATATAACTTCGATTTCTCCATAACTTCATTAGTTTTCCATAAAAAAGCATTTTTAGGAAAGAACAAATATCGTTCAAAAATCTTTGAAATCGTCTCAACACACTCGAATTCGTCTGCAAAACACTTCCATCAACTCGATTTTGCATTCATTTTAGAGATTTGGAGTGCATAAAAAATTTGGTCGGAAAGGTGTCAAAAATCGTTTTTTTTTCTAAATTAAGGGCTAGAGGGCCGTGCTTCTACTCCGCACTAGAGCATCCCTAAAGGGTCCTAAATACCGAATTTGAAGGCCCTACGACAAAGTTGATTTTTGGGTCTGAAAAAGAAACAAGGTTAACCCCTTTGAACATTTTCAGATTTTTGACAGATCTAGGAATGAGCTGAAAACTTGTATACAGGATGTTCTCGACGTGCTAAACACGAATATAACTTCGATTTTTCCATAACTTTATTAGTTTTCCATAAATAAGCATTTTTAGGAAAGCAAAAATATCGTTCAAAAATCTTAGAAATCGTCTCAACACACTCGAATTCGTCTGCAGAACACTTCCATCAACTCGATTTTGCATTCATTTTAGAGATTTGGAGTGCATAAAAAATTTGGTCGGAAAAAGGTGTCAAAAATCGATTTTTTTTTTAATTAAGGGCGAGAGGGCCGTGCTTCTACTCCGCACTAGGGCACCCCTAAAGGGTCCTAAATACCGAATTTGAAGGCCCTACGACAAAGTTGATTTTTGGGTCTGAAAATGAAACAAGGTTAACCCCTTTGAACTTTTTTAAATTTTCGAGTGGCCTCAGAATGAGCTGAAAACTTGTATTCTTGATGTTTTCGACGTGCTGAACACGAATATGGAATCGATTTTCTCGTATCTACATTAGTTTTCCAGATATGAGCAATTTAAAAAAAATGAAAATGTTCGTCAAAATCGCAGAAATGGTCTCAACACACTCGAATTCGTCTGAATTCAAAAATGTAGACTGCATAAAAAATTCACATTCAGAAATTTAAGGGTCTCAGGCCTGAGAAATGATAATACAGATAAATTCTGTGAACTCTGTTTCAAAATTATCATCAGTTCTACCAACTTACTGTTTCAGTTTTTTAGCGCCATCTAGGTTAAAATCACTGAAAGTTGTTGAGGAAGAATTTACAATGGGAAGAAACCTGTAATGAGTACAATCTCAAGAAGAAACCTTTAATAAATTACAGCAATGAGCTGTGGTAGTAGGAAACTGTGAAATAGTTTAAGAAGAAACCTGTATTCAAGAATCTACTACTGTGCTAAACTTCATGAACCATCCAATAGATGGCTCTCATCATTCAGATCCTTCAAGATTGGTAGAACTGATGATAATTTGCAGATTCCTGAACTCCTGAAAGTTTGAGGTTATGAGTTAAGTCCGGTTTGAGGTTTAAGGTTTAAGCGTGTTTTTTTTTGTGAACAGTTTGTTTGATTTAAGATTTGAATATTTCAATAAAATGATTACAAGAGCAAGAGTTCAGAGAATGGAAGACATTCTGAAGGATAGTCCTGATCCTATCAAAATTGTATCAGCACCTAAAATCACAAAAAAGTTGTAAAATCCCATTCCAACATTTTATCACAGTACAACAGTCAACTTGTTTTCAGGAAGGTGCCGAATAAAACAGCATCAGTAATTCCTGAGCCTGAGGAAAAGAGTATGAAGAACACTATTGAAAGTACCATAAATGAAGTGACAGTAGCAAGTAAGGATACAAAAAAGTAGGATAACATTGCAAGTGGGATGTCAGCTCCTATTCAAGAAAGCAAAATCTTGTTTTTCAGAAAGAAACCTGAAGTGAAACCTATAATTCCAAAAGGCAAGCCAAAATCCGGAAGAATATGGAAAAGTGAGAAGAAAAAATTTTCTTCTATAATCAAGACTAAAGGAATCCGTAACTCTTTTGAGAAGAAACAACTCTTGAGACAGAAACTGAAGGACATCAAAGAATTATCAAAATCTATCAAGAGTGCCAAAGAGGAAGAGAATGAAGCAAGAAAGCAGAGAAGGCGTGAGAATTTGAAAAGGCAGGAGGAGAACAGAAAGAGGTCAGAAGTTGTGCAGGTTATCACCAACACAAAAAAGCTGAAAAACATCAAGAAAAAGCATTTGAGGACTATTGAGAAGAGGGACACAACTGTGGTTTCAAAATAAGGCTGTTTTTTTATTGTGCTTCTGTAAATAAGAGACATAAATTCAGTAGGTACTCAAGTTTAATTCATAAAAAAAATCCTAAATGCTACATTCTGAAGATGCCAAATTTAGTGTCTTTGGATTCACTATTAAGAGCTGCTGCCAAACTCAAACCCAAGACTTTCCTTGTATCCTTTGGGTCAATTATACCATCATCCCAAATCCTGAACAAAACAAAGTAAATCAAATTATTTCCTAAAATCAACAAGAAGTATGGTTTATTTATAATTTTTTCATATTTAAGTGAGGTAAACAATGCTGATGGCCCCTGCAAGGAGAGAGAGGAAAGTTCGCTCCTCTTAGTCCTCTTCCATCTTTCTCTTCAGTGCTACCAACGTGGCCGGCATTGAAATATAGAGAGATCAGATAAATCTTTCCTTGTCTAACGTCTACTATGCACCACTAAACTATTTTCGGTGTTATATGTCATAAATGTCATTGACTGATAACCTCTTCGAATTTTTTTAATGAAATTTCGAATTATATCATACTTATTTTGACATCATTCATTAATATCCTTAAATTTGACTCTGCTGAATTTAAAAATAGTTCAATGGCACAAAGTAGATGTTAGACAAGGGAAGATTCATCGGACCTCTCTATATTTTAATGCAGCCACGTTGGTAGCACTGAAGAGAAAGATAGAAGAGGAGAGAACATTCCTCTCTCTCGTTCAAGGTAGAAAAGTAGGAAAGCGTAGAAACACCATATGATATATTCTTTTTATAATAGACAGATATAACCGTCAACTAGCCTAATTGACAGGTACTAAGTGGTAAGTAGCGTACTTGACAGATACTTAAGTGTTAATTAGCCTAATTGATAGATACTAAGTGGTAAGTAGCATACTTGACAGATACCTAAGTGTCAACTAGTATCTGGCAAGTAGGCTAGTTATCACTTAATATCTGTCAATTGGGCTAGTTGACACTTTAGTATCTGTCAAGTATGCTACTTACCACTTAGTATCTGTCAATTAGGCTAGATACTACTTAGTATCTGTCATTTATGCTAGTTGACACTCAAGTATCTGTCAAGTAGGCTACTTACTACTTGGTATCTGTCAATTAGGCTAGTTGACACTGTCAAGTATGCTACTTATCACTTAGTATCTGTCAAGTATACTAGTTACCACTTACTATCGGTCAAGTAGGCTACTTACCACTTAGTATCTGTTAATTATACTAGTTACCACTTAGTATCTGTCAATTATACTAGTTACCACTTACTATCGGTCAAGTAGGCTACTTACCACTTAGTATCTGTTAATTATACTAGTTACCACTTAGTATCTGTCAATTATACTAGTTACCACTTACTATCTGTCAAGTAGGCTACTTAACACTTAGTATCTGCCAATTATGCTAGTTGACAGTTAAGTATCTGTCAATTATGCTAGTTGACAGTTTATCTGTCAATTATGCTAGTTGACACTCAAGTATATGTAAGTATACTATAGTTACCACTTAGTATCTGCCAATTATGCTAGTTGAAAGTTGAGTATCTGTCAATTATGCTAGTTGACAGTTACGTATATGTCATTTATTCTAGTTGACAGTTACGTATCTGTCAATTATGCTAGTTGACACTATATATGTCAAGTATACTAGTTACCACTTACTATCTGTCAAGTAGGCTACTTAACACTTAGTATCTGCCAATTATGCTAGTTGAAACTTGAAAGTTAAGTATCTGTCAAGTTTACTAGTTACCACTTAGTATCTGTAAATTAGGCTAGTTGACACTGTCAAGTATACTAGTTATCACTTAGTATCTGTCATATAGGCTACTTACCCACCCAGTATCTGTCATTAGGCTAGTTGACAGTTATATCTCTCAATTAATTATAAAAAAAATATCATGGCGCTTCTCCGCTTTCATAGGAAAGAGCTAAATTATCAAATCTGAATACACATCACAAAACTCAAAATACAAATACAAAGGTCAAATGTCAATAAAGTTTGCAGGAAACTCAAGGAACCAAACTATTGTTTACTCACTCAGAGATTATACACTCCCTCACTAAATATGAAGTAATTAATCAATCCTAAATTATAATGAGCAAAATCATCAACCTTGCACTGCTGAAGTAAGGGGACGCCTCTTTGTTGAACTGTTCGATGATCGGCCGCTCAAAGTCTTCTTTCTGTTGTTGGCTCCAATTCTTGCCCCTGCTGGCGACTTGAGACAACACGCCGGCCGCCTGGGGGCCCCCCATCACGGCGATCTTCGCGTTCGGCCACATGTAGAGGAACCTGGGGGAGTATGCCCTTCCACACATGCCTAGGAAATGATGAAGAAATTTCCCCATGTTTTGCCGCCCATCTTGGATATCCATTCACAACTATTTGCCCTTCTTTTGCCATCATTGGACACTATACAGGGTGTTTCCTAACTACGGTTCCTAACTGCAGGTGGTGATTCGTTAGGTCATTTCAGGAAGAAAAGTTCCTATGAACATATGTCCGGAGTTGCTTCGTTTCTGAGATACAGGGCGATGAAATTGAAGAAAAAAAAAATGGTCATCACAAAATATCATGAAGATCCTGGAAGCGATTCGGTTGAAATTTGGTACTTTTATTTGAACTAATAAGGCGCTTATTTAGCCCTATTTAGATTGAAATTATTGGGGCTAGTGGCGTCTCAGTGGGCACCACAGCCAACAATATTGTGAAAAAAAAGTACGCCACTGACTTTTTTTGGTAAATTTTTATTTTTTTCAGATTGAGCAACTCAAAATACAACTTTTTGGTCTCCTGTATTTTTTTCATATCCAGCTTCGTTTCCGAGGAAAAAAATTAAAGCCACTGTATTGCATATCATGAATACCTGCATTGGAGAAATGAGTTTTTCATTATTTCCGCCAAAAATATAAATGAAACTTGATATGCTGAAATTTTAGAGAATTTGACAAATTTCAACCAAATCGGTTCCAGGATATTCATGATATTTTATAATTACCGTTTTTTTTTCTTTAATTTCAACGCCCTGTATCTCAGAAACGAAGCAACTCCGGACATATGTTCATAGGAACTTTTCTTCAAAAAATGACCTCACAAATCACCGCCTGCAGTTAGGAACCGTAGTTAGGAAACACCCTGTATACCTACTAACGTAATTCAATAACACATTTTATTTCCTAAAATCCAAACTATTGTTTTTACCTCACTAAATATGAAAAAATTACAAATAAACCATACTTTTTGTTGATTTTAGGAAATAAAAATGTGTTATTGAAGTACAAGGTGAGTATATAAAGTTTCCAGTGATGAAAAAAGGACAAGTAGGTAGTTGTAAATGAATATCCTAGATGGGTTGCAAAAGAAGGTGAAAAATCGCACTTTTTCATGAAATATCTGGATAAATAGCGGTTTGTTCACATTTTCACTATGAAATTCGTGTTATTCAGATGAATATACAAGTACAAAAAAAAATTTGAAAAAAAACCATCACATGATAAGTGCAGTTCTACCAAAACAGGTTGAAGTGAGAAGGTATTTGAATGGCTGTCCAGGAAATTCTATACCTAAGGAAAACTTACATTTTGTAAAATTTTCATATTTTTTTCTAGAATGCTTCATTATACATCTTCCCATGAATATAACATGCATTTCAGAAGACTACTATTCATATGTTCTATTTCAAATTTGATGCACTGCTTAATCTGGTTGAATAATCAAAAAAATATTTGGTATTATTTTGGCCAGATATATTTTTGTATAAATTACCATTTTCAAAAATAGTGGACATACTAGCAAAATTACTTGTATGTCTCTGATTAGTGATTTAATTTTTGTATCAGAAAAATGTTCTGATATTGGAATTTTAGATTCTGTCTCCTCAGAAGAAAGTTCATTTTTATATTCATCCTCTCAAAAAAAAAAAAACGTCTATGAAGTCAACAAAAAATGAGTAGGATATAATTTTTTTACTCTTTATTATTTTCAGATAGTACCAAAAAACACCAATATTGCAACATTTCTGATTCTTCAACTCTTTATTTTTAACCACAAAACAATTCGGTACCCTTGTGAAGTCCTGTAAATTCAATTTCTCCTGGAAAAAATGGTGTTCTGAATGAAATACAGACATCAGTGACTTACCCATTTCATTTTACAACAGGGTCAAAAATTAAATATAGAATTTTCCAAATTTCACCCAAAAGAAAATCTTGGTACTTTCACTCCAGATACATACCCAATTTTTGAGTCTATCATAGGTCGCGTGCGCAATGACCAACCCCGGAGGTAAAATATTAGAATACAACCTCACTTTTTTGTGAAACATTGAAACACAACCTCACTTTTTTCATCTGTTTACAGATGAATCAACGAATTGAAATAGTTTTTCACAATATTTTGGTATGCGAATCGAGTTTTTTGCCCTAATCAATAATTCAAGCATGCCTTCTCATTGTGCAGTTGTACAATACACAAAAAATGCAGCGAGAGACGAAGGAATATGATTTTTCAGGTGAATAGTAATCTCACATAGTTTTCATTGTGAAATTTTGTCAGTTCTTATTAAAATTCCATCTGCCACGTCTGCAATAGAAGCTAACACTTAACACTGCTAATAGATTGAAAATGTCTACAACACATACTACGATTATATTTCATCAGCATGTCAGACCAGTCCTTCCGTTTGATTGCATGAATCCAATCTTCTTGCATTCACTTAGAAATTTCACGAGTATTTCTATCAGCTCCTATTGCAGAAGGAATTCCGATGAGGAATCAGAGAAATTACCAAATTTCAAGATGAAAACTATATGTGAGTGACTATAACTAGTACTTTACTTTTGAATCATAATGTACCAACCGGATTCCTTCGTCTCTCGCTGCATTTTTTGCGCATTGTTCAACAGCTCAATGTGATGGCATGCGCGAATTAATGAATAGCCGAAAAACACGATTCGTATGCCGAAATGATTGTGAAAAACTTTTGCAATCACTTGTAAACAAATAAGAAAAGTGAGGTTGTGTTTCAATGTTTCACCTCCAGGGTCGGCCATCTGACAGTTCTTGCACGCAACCCATAAGGAATTAACACGCGAGGGACCGCGCGGGGTAGAAAATACCCCAGGCGATATCAAATTACGACTTTTTTGCTTAATCTGCACGGCACTGAAAAATCACGCTAGCTCAGTGGCTAAATATGATCAATTAACAAGTCTTTGCATGTGTTTCGTCATTAGTTTTGCACACATCGTAGTCAACATTAGGTGAATTGTTCCTGGGGTATATCCTTCCACGCGGGAGAGAATTGAAATCTTCAATATCCGAATTCGTGTCTGTACAAATGGAAATTAAACCTGTTTTATTCACTGTTTTATTCACTGCACACCCTCAATTTAAAAAATGCAAATTTAATAGCTCGTTACTATACGTTTGCAGATGACACAATACTTGTTTATGAAGGAAAAGACCTAATAGAACTAGAAAGTAGAATCAATATAGATTTGAACCTATATTCAGAATGGCTGTTGAGTAATAAATTGAAAATTAATGTACAAAAAACAGTATATATGTTATTCAAGAATAAAAACAAAGAAAGTCACGAGATTATTATTAAAATTGGAGATAATATGTTAAAAAAAGTAGAAAATACAAAATATCTAGGGCTAATTGTTGACGACAAACTCAACTGGCAAGCACACATAGAACACATGACAAATAAAATTGTTCCAATGATAGGTGCCCTGTATAGATGTCGTGATTACCTAAACAACCATAATAAGCTGATGATCTATAATAGTTATTTCCTCTCAATATTTCGATACTTAATAACGAACTGGGGAGTTTGCTCTAATACGATGATGAAAAAAGTCAAAACATTACAAAACAAAGTAGTAAGGTACTGTTTGATTTTGATTATAAAACAAATACCAATACATTATATAGTGTCACTGGAATATTACCACTCGATAAAATTCTACTTATTGAACAATGCAAATATATATATAAAGTCTCGAAGAATCAGCAAAAAAGTAATACACCAATGAATTTAGTAAACCAAGTTCACAATCACTATACCAGGGCAAACAATCAAATATATCTAACACAAGTAAAAACTAATGTGGCACTGAATGACCCAATATCCAAATGTATTCAAACTTATAATACTCTACCAAATTTCATCAAAAACAAAGATAGTTATGCATCGTTCAAAAGAGAACTAATGATTTATATGAATGCAATGAATACTTAGTATGTAATTTGTGCTTTTTGTTATGTTTTTTTTTTTTTTTTTTTTTTTTTTTTGTTAGGTTAAATGTGCTTCAAGACTGTACCCAAATATAAAATGTGCATTTTTGTTTGATGTTAACTTGATTAGGTACTTGTTTATACATCATTAAGTTTAAGTTCCATCACCAGCATTATTGCTGATTTGGAAAAAAAAATACTATGAATTGTTATAGTTGTATGTTTATTTGTTCAATAAAGTATTTTTTCTGAAAAAAAAAAAAAAAAAAAAAAAAAAAAAAAAAAAAAAAAAAAAAAAACGAGCAGCCTGCAATGGTAGTCAAATTTTCATATTATCCAAAAGAAAAAAAAAAAAAGATAGACAATTAAAAAAAGGGACGTGCGTATATTATTTATGCGTTGAAATTCATTATTGAATTCAAGTATATCGTCAACATAGATTTCTATGATCGTCAATCAAATTAAGTTCGTTCTTTATTATTGCTGGTCGTTTGTTTTATTATTGTTATAAATTATGCAATACCACATCGGACAGAGGTTTTTTCCGTCTCAAAACCAATGGGGTAGATTACTACTTACTACCCCAGGCGGTCCACGTTCAAGTTTCTATCGGTGCGGTCCCTCGCGGGTTAATGGTTCTCAACATTGGGAATATCTTTTGACGTTTATCAGGGACATAACATAACTTTTGAGGGGACAAAAATAAAAATTTCAACATTTGGAATTTTTATCTAGACAAAAGAAAAGAAAAATCGCAAGTTAATTTTCAATTCAATTAACTACCGAAATAAATCGATTCTCTCTTTATCTGACCCTCAATCCGACTTATCTCCATCATTTTCTTACCATAATTTCCAGCCCCGTAGGACCCTCCGATGATGACCGTGATTTTCGGTACTTTGGCACAAGCGACAGCAGTCACCAATTTGGCCCCATGTTTGGCAATCCCGCCAGTTTCTGCTTGTCTACCAACCATAAATCCTAATGACAATTTCATAAATGAAATGTTGGAATGTTTCTAGATTACAGAAATCATTATTTTTCACCTGTGATATTTTGCAGAAAAATGATGGGCACCCTCCTTTGTGTGCACAACTGTACGAAATGGGCCCCCTTCATGGCGCTTTCTGAGAATAGCACCCCATTGTTTCCCACTATCCCTACTGTCTTTCCATAAAGTTTTGTGAAACCACACACCAGCGTCTCACCGAACCTACACAAATATACAGATTGCATAAAATGAATCAAAAACTCACATTAGTATGTATTGAAAAATTTCAATTTAAATACTTTATACAGTGTCATTCATGAAGTTGGCATCATATGGGAAAAACTTTTAATATTAATCTATTCTGAAATTTGACTCGGGCGTTAAGTTGTGCTTCAGAAAAGATGAAAAATGGCCTACTACGTCGGTGTCACGTGACTTTCACTATATGTCAAAAAATAAATTTTTTCAAATCAATCGCTGAAAATGGGTTTATTGGTTCGAATTTCAAAAAAGATCACTAAGAAAAGTTGTTTTTATACGAATTTTACACATTTATCCCGAATTTCAACGTTCTATTGCAAATTTTAGCTCCTGATATTTTTTAATTTCTTCAAGTTGTAACTTCGTCAGAACTTTGGTTAGATACATAAAGTAGTTTGATGATATTTTGATAGATGACTTTGGCATAATTTTAGAACTGAAAAAATCAATATATCAACTTACCATAACAAAAATTTGAAGCAGGGATTATTATTTCCTGAAGGGATTGAAAGTTAGTAGCATGATTAAGCTACTAGAATGGAATAGTTTTGTGGGTGTTAATTTTTTTTATATTACAGACATTCCGTAGAAATTGACAAAAATATCAGAAACTAAAAGTTGTTATAGTAAAATTGGAATAGAAACAACTTTTCTTCGTAAATTTTCTTGAAATTCAAACAAATAAGCCTATTCAGTGATTAATTTGGAAAAATGTAACTTTTGACATGGAGCCAAAATTAATTTTCCATATTTTTTTAAGCAAAAGTTAATGCCCAATGAAAGTTTTTCCCAAATAATGCCGACTTTATGAATGACACTGTATACTTGTTTATTTATCAAAAATATGAAAACAAACCGACTGATAAAATCATTGTTTGAATAGTTTTGCCTCAAGTGAAAAGTATGTGTGATGAAAATGAAAAATTATCTGATCTGATGTATGAAGTACAATTTGTATTTGGAAAAACTATTTGAACTTTGAGATAATCTGAATAACTCCCGAGAGCCTTACCTATAATTATAATTGTTCATATTATGGTTAAATTGAATTGAAATACAAGTTACTCCATATAATCTCAAGAACATAATAGTCCCTAGTAGTCATATTAGATTGATATTTTGGAAGATTATATCAAAATTATAAACAGCACAAAATATACTTGTTACTCAAGGTAAATTTCGGCGATCACGAAAATTCTTAGTTTTATTATTGTCAAACAGAAAAATTATTTCCAGACAGACTCTCTCTTCTCTTCTTGGTATTTTCTGGTATTGATAATATGTTCCTGATTATCAAAACATATATTCAATAAAATCAAAAAGGTCTATTTTGAAATGAGTTGACTAGAATCATGCATTGCTATTGGTTGAAATCACCAAAATGCCAGATTTCGATAATATGCAAGTGGACTAATTTTTTTATTATTTCTAAAATAGAATCATCACTCTAAAACCTTTCAATTTCATATTCTTTTAGGAATTTCCGGTCGAGTTTGAGGTTATAAAATCATCAATAATGCCATGCTAATGTTCAAACGGCTAGAAATTTACCGCCAATAAAATCTGACGTCACGATTTCGTCAGTAGGGTGTGATGTGTCTGTTTTGGTCACCCTAACTTTTGTTGGATTGCTTATATTAGATAGTTACCATGTTTTGTTCACGTAGTGTATTTCGAGTAAGAGTGAGATGGGTATTAAGTGACAAGTGGCAAGTGACGGGGAATTCTCGCGCGCGTTGGAGGGGATTAAGGGAGGTTGGTGGTGAGAGTTAATCGGTAGTTAGATTTAGAAGCCGGTGGCTGAAACTGGTAATAATTGTACTGATTTTTGATAACGTAGTTAGATGTAGTGGTGGTTTATTGTATTGTTGTTAACTGGAGTATGTACTGTAAGTACCTTTTAACCATTGTACCACATATTATTTGGATAAGAAGTAGCAGTCAATTGCCTTGTATCCCCCCCTGAAGATTTTGTATGTCTGAAGAATTCAAGAAGTAAACGTTTTGCATAGAATATTGTTTACTTGAATTGGGACAACACATTTGGCGCCCAACGTGGGGCGCCAAATGTGTTGTCCCATCTCACTCTTACTCGAAATACACTACGTGAACAAAACATGGTAACTATCTAATATAAGCAATCCAACAAAAGTTAGGGTGACCAAAACAGACACATCACAAGGGGCAGACCATAGCACAATTACCATATGTTGAAATATGATTGGGAACTTCAGAAATACATTAGTTATTCAATAATTCATGAATTCTCAATTGAGTATTGGTAATATTCCTAATTATTAGCAATAAAAACTCAATTGTCTCAAAATGTTCCCTTATGATTTGTGGCTAATTGCTTAATTGCTTATTATAAATTTGTGTAAATAATATGATTATATTAATTCACACTAGAGAACATTTGTATCGGTGAACGTGACAACCCCGCACACGACTTGTAGGCGTAGTCTTGTCAGTTGTCAGCATTCAGCACAATGTTGCCAAGTCCCCAACATTCACATTATATTTTGTTATGGAAAATGAGAAATATTTTGGTACATGCTGGTTGCACGAAAAAGTCAAGAATGAACTATGATGTAGGGATGCACCGGAATTCCGACGGTACCACTAAATCCGGCCGGTTGGCCGGAACTATTGTTCCGGCCGGATCGCTCCGACCGCAATTAATTAATTGAAAAATAATTCATGTTCAATACCTCTTTTTGAACTCGTCGAACTCCGATCCGTCGAACACCCTCGCCACCACCTCCCTAACGTCGAAGGGCTTCCTGCCGTCCCTGTCCACGATGCCGTACAGCTCCTCCGCTGGGTACAAGGGCGGCTCGAAGGGCTCTTCAAAACAGTTAGAAGGGCGGCCCAGGTTGCCGACCACCCGTCTGGCCGTGTACAGGGCGTGCCGGTCGTCGAGGGCGAAGTGATCGGTCACGCCGGACGTGGTGCAGTGCAGGTCAGCTCCGCCGAGGTCTTCGGCCGACACCTGGTGGAGGAAACAATAAGAGGGGGAGTATTTTTTTTCAAGGCCACTGCCCAGTCAAGACAGGGCTCTATTCGATGGAAGTCCATTAGAACGTGCATATTGTCACGATATTGTTCTTTATAATGTTCAAAGAACATCGTGCGTTCCTAGGGAGGATAGGGACAGGAGGTAGGTATTGGAATTTTTTTGAACTTCTGGAGATTATATGTTGTTGGGAATACTTCCTGAAGCAATGAATTCCAGAGCCTAGCCGTTCTATGGATGAAGGAGTTTTGATAAAGTGATGTTCGACATCTTTCGAGGTTGACAACGATTTATAAGAGGTAATGGTTGGCTTAATAGTTTGCAAGAGGTAATATTCGAATAGGCACTAATAGTTTAGGGGCAACTGAAAGTATACGCCACTATGAGTATACGAGACTATATTCAAACATAACATTATTTAATCTTTGAAAGAAGTTCATGGTAACTCAAAGTTGATGTGGTGTAGTTCAAAGATAAAAACCCAAAGTCATCTCCACATCAGAGATCAATCTTGAAGGAACATGTTTCGGGCTTATATAAGCCCATCATCAGCCAATAGAAAATATCATAGTTCTAGAAAAATCAGTGCTGACTTACGATATAGATGCAAGAATTACTTAGTACTTACATGGAACTGAAAAAAGTAGGCATACAAATAGTGCAAACAAGGAAATATGCTCCATGATCTGAAAACCAATTGATTTAGAATATTAAGAGAAAAAGTGAAGAAACCTGAAAAACTTACTGTCACTGTAAGATGATATAAAATTATGTTATAAATTCATTTTAATATAAATTTATCATTTGAAGGTCGGGTTCATATTTTACAAGGGGATAATTAAAATAATTTTAGTTTGATTTTTCGAAATTACTAATATATACCGTATGTTATTCTCCTGACGGATTTTTGAGATATTCAGATAACATCCACACTTGATATCCAATGTATATTTAGTTTAATCTACACCTTGTCCCAGCTAAAATGTCCCCCCTGTAAAAAATCAACCGCGCGATCGAATGACTTGAAATTTGGCCACCCAGTATATTTGATGATGTTCACTCGGAATATGCTATTGAATAAATCGTAGGTGTACAGGTTCTCCTAAACTTTTCTATTTGAATAGGGACACCTAGTATATTATTCCATATTCAAGTAGAGTTCATTATTACAAATTCAACAATGGTTGGATGGAATTTTTTCAAACGACTACGACGAAATGGCAAAAAATAAAACGATACATACGATACATACGTTTTATCAAGGAACGAATTTATTAGCAAAAAAATGACTGACAAGTTATGAATAACATATTATTATTGTAATATAACGATAGTGAAAAACTATAGATACCATCGCAAAATATCATAATTCATCTTTATTAGTAATCAACTTCATTCAGCCAATGAGATATTGATGGGAATTATTCATAATACTTGACAAAGTAGGATAGAATAACCTGGAATAACCCCTATTATATCCCATTGCTGTTACATTGAACTCAATGTAAACTGCTGTTATGATATAGTTTTATGCATTCAAAGAACAATTTCCGGAAATCTAAACATATTGATGATGTCGTGTGAATTTGGATTTTCAGAAAGTCATAGGAATGGTGGAGGAGCCAAGTTCTTCTTTTATATTTATTTTTTTCTGAAGTGAAATTTGATCTTACCAGAAAAAGAAAAAATAGGTATATATTAATTTTTTACAAACTTCACAGTGGGTTAAAAAAATCCAGGTCCGTATTTGAAAAAATAAAGTTGATGATGGCCCCTAGAAGAAGAAAGATCGGTTTTCCAATTTGAGAAATATATTTTGTCGAGAAGGAAAAGCGGCAATGATGAAGTAACATTCATTTTGAAATATCTTCAAATAAATACTGAGTAATAAATAAAAAGGAATCTGCATATATTCCTTTTTTCCCAGATATTTCCGGAAATAATTAATTCAACCTACTCTGTATCTCCTAAGGTTTAAGATATCCCCATGCCTAGCCACGAATTTGTAACACCTGTAGAAATTAATATTTTCTTCTATTCCTCAGATAAACCTGCTGAAAGAGATCCAGGGGTAGATATATATTGTTGTCCAGGGGCGGCGAGTGCATGGGGGCATCGGGGCCAATGCACCCATGTAGGCAGTGGGTATGGGTGCAATGCACCCATTGGCCGAAACAGACGTATAAAAGAACAAATCAGATACGGGCGAAATGAGCACTTGTAAATATTGCACATTGTTGCTGGAAAAGTATAGGTAAACAACCATGCAAACCGTATATTCGATTCGCGGTCGATGTGTATCCAGGGTTTGATACTGTGCACTGTGCAAAGATATTCCGATTTATATTTCAGACATGATGACATCACAGGTTACAAGTGCCAGTTTGAAAAAAAAAAATAGAAATGGCGTTTTGAATGAATGAATTAGACATAAATACAGTCGGCTAATGAATCCATTGATAATATTACAGTTAGTAGGAATACCTTTTCAATGAAATAACTGGGGTTACTTGCTAATTTTTTCGAATCCCAAAGTTCCTCTATTCCATTTTCTGAATACTGAATAGATATCAGAATAATTAAATCTTATTTCATTTTTGTAGAGATTGAATTTTCTTATATCGTGTTGAATTTTGAGTTAATTTTTTTCAATAGTAAAAAAAAATTCTTCTATTTCTCATCCTTGTTCATATTAATATATCAATCCGAACCCAAACTCGAAACCCGATTAATCACAAAAGATTATATTTTGGTAGAGGTGTTCTACACTTGATGCAAAATTAATAATGCTTTGATCTATCTTGAAATTTGAAGGCATTTGACCTTGAACTATGAAAAATTTTCGCCTGCGGCGCATAATTTTGTCTTATCCTAACCCCTCAATTCTGGCACCCATTGGACAAAACAAAACTCGCCGCCCCTGTTGTTGTCCTCATGCAATATTGTTCTTGCAAGGACCACAATATAAATTTTATCCTGAAGTAACAAAATAGTCAATATAACTTTAACAATTTTCATAATGGCTATTCTACAAAATTAATTAATTAAGTGTCTCAAAAAAAGTTTTGAATACCATAATATTAATTTCCACTACTAGGTACTACCTCTAAAATTTTGCCAAAAAATTTACCAGAACATTAAGCAACATGTGATATATGATGTAAGTTTAGCATAAGACTACATAAGTCATAAATTAGAATTCTCACTGCAAATCAAATTTCTGATCTGTCCTCTGGAATAGATTACATTCTCTATGGTGAAAATAATGTATATCTAGCAGTTTTTTAGTAGAAGACATAGATATTGATGTTTCTTACCTCTTCACCAGTGGCTGCCTTCACCAATGGAGGCCCTGCCAAGAAAATTGTCCCTTGTTGTTTAACTATAATGGATTCATCAGCCATTGCTGGAACATAAGCACCTCCTGCTGTACAAGAACCCAACACCACAGCAATCTAAAAAACACAATTCAATAATTTGAAAAAATAATCTTTGATGGAATTTCATAGGAGAAAAACCTATAGAAAAAAGCTGTTATTAATTATACCTGTGCTATTCCTTCAGAGGACATATTTGCCTGGTTGAAAAAAATCCTTCCAAAATGATCTCTGTCAGGAAACACTTCTGACTGATGGGGTAAATTTGCACCCCCACTGTCCACCAAATAAATACAAGGCAATTTGTTTTCCTGTGCAATTTCTTGAGCTCGAACATGTTTCTTCACAGTTATGGGATAGTAAGTGCCTCCTTTCACAGTGGCATCATTTGCTACAACCATGCACTCTTTACTGAAACACAGAAATAAATAGAGGGTGCAAGAATTATTTCAGGCATTCACTCTTACCCATGGATTTTGCCTATTCCTGTGATGATTCCTGCAGAGTGAATGTCTCCATCATACATTTCATCTGCAGCTAAGGAAGAAAGTTCAAGGAAAGCAGTGTTTTTGTCTAGCAGAAGATTGATTCTGTCTCTAGCCAATAGTTTACCCTTGGAAGTATGTCTTGTTACAGCTTTTTCACCTCCACCACGAAGGACATTATCAGTTTTCTTCTTGAGGATTTCCACAAGTTGTGACATCTGGCCATGGTTTTCCTGAAACAAATTTCAATTCAGAGGGCTTTGTAGAAATAATTTGAATGAGTTTTTACAATGAAATGATCCGACTGCGGGTCTACTTGGGTTTTTATAACATTTGCACTGGTGTTGTAGAAATTCTTCACCGTTCTCAAACTTTTGAACACGATTTTTGGTTTTGAAAACATTTTCTATCCTAACCATCAATTCAAGATGACTACAAATCCACAATCCACTAAATTTATGGAGCAACTTTTGACCTCAAAATGATAATTTTGCTTGCAACACATTGTTTCTAGTTGGCTATGCTATAATCCTAAATAATGAAACTTTGTTTTGAATGTGGTGATAAGGTTGTCAATCAGAATAAACAATAATCTGTTCCTCTCTTGCTGAGCAGTTGACATAATTTTTGAATAATGCTGAGACTTCTGAGGAACAATGTGATTTTTCCCAAGAGAATAGCATCTTTGAACATCAGAAATTACGGAAGAAAACCACTTAAAGGTGGTGTGGCAGGAGAGGTAATTTTCTACCATGAAAATGTCAAAATAATCTCACATTATAACACTCTTTTAGACGCTACCTTGTGCCGGATCAATTGGAAGCCCCTGGAGGATGACAGCCATATTCATATCGTTCTTCGGAGTCGCTTTTTGGGCCCCCCATATTTTGTTTATATACATGATGCACAGATAGGAGGTAAGTCGGACATTTCAAATTCACCACTTATTCTAGGGAATTTGGTTCGGTTGGCTTCAAAACATTGGTGAACCTGCTTATTGCTTTCAGTGTTGCCAGGTTCATTTCAATTCCAAATAAAATTATTCATCTCTAGAAGATCTCTAGTTTTATATGGTACGTTTAGGAGAAAGAAATAAGACCACTGAGCTATCGCACTGCTCGAAATTCGATAGTTTTAACTATCAAGAAAGAAGAAATATCGTGTGTTGGCTTGTTTATCCCAACAAGTAACACATCAGCATGCTACTAAGTGAATTACTTGCGAGAGACACGTAACTTGTGTCTTGTCAGCTTGTCAGACTTGTCTCTTCAGTCTTGTCTTGTCAGTTGTCAGTCTTGTCCGCCATTCGAATTTTAGAGGTTATCTGCAATTTTGTCACTTCGACAAATTTTCTCCCAAGTACTAAATTCTAGTTATTCAATATGATCGGAAAAAGTAGCTTGCTTGTAAGAAATGTATTGAGGAATGTTGTCAGAAACTCTCATGATCATGGTGGCGTCCCTGGAGCTGTGAGTAATTTTCTGAATTCTTTGTTACATGTTACATAATAATTTTCATAAAATTGAACTCCTTTACCAATATCACCGTCACTGATATTCTCATAATAATTACAAACACTATTCGTATTAGATTTTGATTCCTGGTCTTAGAACTCTGGATTCTTGCATGAATTCACCTTAAAAACTTCTGTGCACAATAGCACATTAGCATAGAAATTTGGTTTGGTGAATTTCACCATTCATTAATAATAAGTAAAATAAATGCAAAGTCAAATATTTTTGTTTCAGAACTTGCCTTTCCAAATCAAAAACAGATTCAGGTTGACTGCAGTGATGATTCTTTTCCTTGGATCTGCTTTTGGTGCCCCATTCCTCATTGTGAGACACCAGCTCCTGAAAGCCTAAATTATTCCAGATGCTAGTAGCCCCATAGTTCATTTTTCATGTAAATAAGGTACAAAATAAAAACTGAAAAATAGTAATAAGTTGTTTCATTGGTTTAGATCTCTGGTGATTCAACATTCCATGTAAATATTTCAAGGACATATTGTTGGGATCAAAATATAAAATGTGTCCTAAAATGCAGCCCATTTCGGCCAAAAAAGTGAGGAGCCACCTCCAATCCCCCCCCCCCCTACATAGTTTTTGAAGTAGGTATGATAAAAGTACAGGGGTCTGCCAATTTTCAGAAAATTTTTTCCCTCACTTTGGTCACAATTTCAGAATATCTTTTTTTATCTAACTTTCAGTGGCAGCAGCTTGGAGGGGGTGAATTTTAGGACACATGTTTATATAAAGAAAAAGTCTCATTTTGATCCCAACAATATATTATGTCCTTAAGATATCTACATGGAATTTTAAATCACCTTGTATAGCCAGAGAATAATTAGCAAGAAATACAGATTGAAAAATACAAAAAAGAATACATGAGAATGAAATTGATTAGAAAAATTTTACTTGGAAGAATTTAGAGAAATTTAGAATCATCAATTCATACCTATATACTGACTATTTCATCAAGTATCATTATTATTCGTATTTTTTTTTTCACATAACTTCAATAATGATAGAATGCTAAAAGTTATTGGTGGTATATTTAAGTTTTTGGGGAATATTATATGGAAGCATATTATAATAGGTCCCCTACTGATGGTTATAAACCTTCTCAAAAAAGGTCCATGTTTTCAATAACCCATGAAACTATGAAACTCACAAATACACTGAAACATGAAACATTTTGAAAAACGAGGAAAATAAAAGAAAAGTTTCTGGACCAAAATATAAAATTAGTAGGCATTGAATATATAAACTTTATAAACTGTTGTAATTTTGATAACCTACATGACAGTAGTGGCGACAGGCAGACAGACGTTTTTCAATAACAAAAAATCACATACCATATCCATGTGATTTCAATTATTATTTAGGCAACACAGTATACTCCAATTCAGTCTAATTTTAAATTCCCGCATTTACCTCGCCTTCCGGTCAATTTATATCAATTGAAACCGTCCGAGGCTGACCTGTGGTCAGAAAAAGGGGCCCATTCGTGTCGAGAGAATGGCCAGTCAAACACAGGGCATCCAGCAGTTGCTGGTGGCCGAGAAAAGGGCAGCCGAAAAAGTGGCAGAAGCCAGAAAACGTAAGTGCGACGATCCATTTTTTTTTATTGGCTTACCGTTAATTTTAGACCACAGACTTTATTTTGGGAACAGCTCTTTGACCAGATTTTTTGTTTTCAAATTTTGTTTGCCTACTATAATCGAAAATATTTGTATGTAGAGTGCTTGATTATTTCTTTTAGAGACATTTCGAGTAGGATGTTGACGTTCCAAAAGAGAAAATAATAAACTTGCAATAATATTGTGATAGAATCAGATGTTCATGCAGATTCGAAATTAGGTGTGAATATTTTGTTTTTTATTATTAAACTAATATTTGCTAGGTGAAATTAATATCTCTGCATACTGAATGAATAAAATATAATATACAGGGTGTGTGTCGTTTCAAACACATATTAGAATTATTATTTCGAGTCCTAAAACAATATGAGAAAGAAGTAAAAGAAAATACTTAGGTAGGTACTTATCCTTTATTATTTCTTTCCCCAATCGTGATTATCTGGTACAAATTTTTAGTTATCTTTATCAATTGGTATATAATATTACCTAGCGGTTATTCACTCAAAGTAATGAAAAATAATGTTCAAAACTCGTTGGAGAGTGCATTTTCTGCGCTCATCGCTAGGTTTTAGTACTTTACCTACTATAGCTTTTTCATCTTTTGAAATATCGATTTAATGATAAGTGTATACAGGGTGTGTTTTATTTAATTAGACATAAATATTATATGCCTATGCCAAGGATAAATCTCACTTTGAATAAAATATGAGGAGTCAAAAATGTGAATGTTAAATTACTCTGAAAAGGTACTTAATGATACATATTATAGAGTTGAGGATGGTGAAGTTTGGAATTCAGAAAGTTTTTTTGGAATTATTGCCAAATATCTCAGTGTTTTGGCACCATTTTGGTTTAAGATATTTGATATATGTAGTAGTTTCATAGATCTTAAAAAAATTGCCAATGCATTTTCAGCTTCTGTGCATAAGATTCAACTATCAAGTATCAATTATCGTTGGATTATGGCAATAATGGATTATTTCAAGCTATGGTTGAAGTGTTCATGGCAATTTTTAAGGTATAAAACGGTTTATGCGTCATAACTCATTACGACCAATCTAGAGAACATTTAATTTTGTCGAGCATTTTATCGCATTTCTGTCTGGTAAATAAAATTTTACGGCTTTATAGCCCAATATTCTTTTCATCGCCTATTTTTATAATCGATAATAAATCTGCATCTATACCAAAACTAGATGAGAGCCCTTTATTTCGTTGCATGGTTCTATAATTATGTTGTTTCTTTCGAAAAGCAATAAAAAATCCCAACACCATATCCTTATACCGGGTGGTCCATTCAAGACTATATCCACCCTCGATATCTCCCAGAATTATTATTTTACAACTTGTACGACTTGTTGGGATTCAAAAAACGTTACACTCCTAGTTTCAGAATTGAATTACCTTCGCAATGATGTATACACAACCCTTATTATTATTCCCTATTCAAATTATTGAGGGGGCTGCTCTGGGGAGTAGAGGGTTGAACTATGGATTATATTCATTTCGAGTCAAAAGGTGTCCCCCTCCATATACAAATCGACCTGTTTCGTCGATTTCTTGTGAAATAATAATTCTGGGAGATATCGAGATTCCAATATACAGGGTTGGGCAAAAGTATGGAACCAGGTGAATATCTCGGCAACCGTTTGTTAGATTTTTTTGAATATATGTAAAGGGTGATTTCAAAACCTGGTGGATGTGAAAATGTTATCGTCGATGTTGCCACTTTTCCAGTTATCAGGTTGCAGGTTTAATCAAGAAAATAATCATGGGGCATTGCACATTTTTTTGAACACACCTTATTATACTTTCCATAGGCAAAACTCGCCGAATCAAGCAAGCTAGAGAAGAAGCAGCAGCGGAAGTGGAATTATACCGGAATGAGAGAGAGAGGCAGTTCAGGGAGTATGAGGCAAAGTACATGGGTTCGGCATCAGATGTCGCTGCCAAAATTGACAAAAATACACAGAAAAATATGGAAGAGATGGACTTGAACGTTCAGAAGAACAAGGGACCGGTGAGTAACTGTTTTTCTTTTTCAAAATCCTTCAAGGAACTATACAGGGTGTTTCATTTTATCTCAAACCGTTTCGGAAATAATTATCTTCACGAAATTCTCAAGAGGGTGACATGAAATGTATGTCTTTTTTTTATTATATATGTCAATGAATATGGGTCATTCTTCAAAACGAAGACATTATGATGTAACTAGTTTTGGTGAAAATTATATAGCAAAATGATTAAACTTTGAAAAACATTGAAGAGGATAGTTTAAGACTTGTACTTCACATTAATTGAAAAAAGAACCAGAGAATTCATATATTCTTTCATTTTTATAAGCAAAAACACCTCTGAAATCATCTCCATGGACTGTAACTATAGCTACATATGGTTAAGTGAAATCGATCATGAACCCCTAAAAAATATAATGAAACTATTTTTCAGTAAATATGTTCTCAAGTGATTCAACAATAACGAGAGTGTAAGCAAAGAAGTTTTACAAAATTTTATTTTAAAATGTATGTGATTAATATGTGACATTTTAAAACTCAACTCCATGGACATCTGTTATTTTTGTCATAACAACCTCATCATTTCAAATTTCAAGCAAGAGCAGTTAGTTGAAGATTGTCAGCGAAAAAGGATTCTGAAGACACAGAGTTGAGAAACAACTTGAGTATTTTTATTAACAATCAAGTCCATGTCGTTGATAACAAATGGACTGAATCGTTACCATCGAGACTACACGACCATTAAGATTTAGTAATGTATAACTGATAATGTCTTGTACGCATGATAAATAATTTGAGGTTAGGTTTTGAAGCAGTGTATGGATATTTGAATAGTTCCTATAGAACACCAACTCCATGGACATCAACTCCATTTCTTTAGATTTCAATATTTATGAATTTCCCAACACAGAATTTCAGACAACTCGTTTTTCATCTGAAGTTTTTGAAAGCATATATACAGGGTGTTTCATAATTGAATGCTGATCCTAGAGGGCGATGATCCTTGGATGATTTTAAGGAGAGAAGTTCATATCAACATATGTCCAGAACCTCTTAGTTTTTGAGCTACAGGGTGTTGAAATCAGAAGCGTACAGCGTTTTTTCAAACTAAAGATTCAACATCAGGTCTACGAGGACATCACTGCTTATAGTGGGTGTCTACTGAATTACCAAAAACAATATCCAAGAACTGAAGGAACAAAATTCTTTGGTTTTTATTTTTTCACGCGAAAACGGTACGTTGTATGAAAGTAAGTCTAGGAACCAAATTTGCTTCAATATGAACAAGAATTGAAGAAAAAATTCTAGCTCTCAGGAAAATCAGTGGCGTACTATTTTTTTCTTCAAAAATTGCCAGTTCAAACCCCGTACGGACGCCACTGGTGAGAATTTTTAAATATCTTTCAAGTAAAAAAATGCTCCTCAATAATAAAAAGGTGTATACAAAATATCATAACAATATCTGAGTGATAAAAAAATATAATGAAAAACTCATTTTTTTCTTGAAATTTCATCACCCTGTAGCTCAATAACTAAGAGGTTTAGGACATATGTTGATATGCGCTTTTCTCTTTGAAATCATCCAAGGATTATCGCCCTTGAGGATCAGCATTCAATTATGAAACACCCTGTATAAGCAGTAGTATATTTTCTGAATCATTTTCATGTTGGTCATCTCCATCTCCATGGAATCTTTATTTATTTCATGAAGGTACTAATATTTAATATTTAGATGGTCAAAACAAAACTCTAATGATATTGTTATCATTTTTTAGTTAAGGAAATTTCGTGTTTTTGTTGATATCGTCAACTCCATTGGAAGAGTATTGTTTGTTCAGCATAAATCGATAAAAAAATTGTCAAATTCTTGGCTAGTTCGGTATGAGATATATTATGTAAAAATACGCCAACTGAATGAAGATTAACCGATTTTGATACATTTTTCAATTTCACTGAATATCCTTGTCAATTTGACCCGTCTTGAAGAATGACCCGTATATTCTTATGTTGAACAAAGTTTGTTTTACATTTTTTCACTTGAAAACACATACCTACTACAGTCGAAGATGCAGAAAATTATGATTCGTTTTTTTCATTTCAGCTAATTTTGGATTTGATAGAACTAGTCACAGATGTCGTACCTGAAGTTCACCGCAATTATTATATCATGAGAAGTTACAATAAAATATAGATTATTTGTTTTAGTCTGTTAAATTCAGTTACAGACATTGTTATTATATATGTTTATCAGTTTATGCCTTTTATGAGGTTTTTCCAGTTATATTAGTCATGACCGTTCACATGTAGTGATATATCTTATTTGTATTGTTGTAGGTGATTAATCATTTGTTCGCTGATTCAATGAGATTATATTGTTATTGTTAAATTTCCAGCTGAATCTAATAAAAGACAGTTTTCATTGCCAGTTACTCACAATTTTTCTCTATACAAACATTTATTGACAGTTTCTCCTCTTAACATTTTGATCCATAAAAAAATAAAGTTTCACATGAAAATCTTCTTCATCAGCAGATACATGTGTTGATCCACTTCAAAGCTGTGCAAATTATTTGCGTCACCTTGTAGCCTCATCAAGAGTCCACCAAAGGAAACATAGGCAGCACTGAAAACAAAAATGAAAATCAGTATAATGGATACTGTCTGTAGGTATAATGGAAATATCAATAAAAAAATGTGATGAAAAATATTACATAGATCATAGGATTTAGATTTCGTGAAAATGTATGAAATAAATTACGTGGTAGTCTTCAATTATTTAATTGAGTAGATTTCAAAAAATATTTACAAATATTACAAACATATAATATTGACATGATAGATTGGTGCTAAAATACATTCAAGTACTTGAACATGTTAGGAAAATTACAGTACACTTATAATAATATAAAACAATGGAGAAACCGACTGAGTGATTTTATACCTTATACATAATTTTCCACATACAATTTCACAAATTAAAATAGTAAACACTACACAAGAGTTATTTAATTGGCAATGTCGTTGAAGTTGTTCGAGATGTACGTTTACTCATGAATTGGGTGAAGTGCCTTCCTAATGAAATAATGAAACAATTAGTTTCTAATATTTTAATTGCATCTGGAAGTACATTCAATTTTTATTATATATTTTAGACCTAGAAGATATAAGCACTAGGAACAGTGAGTTCACCCATGGTATATTAATAAGATACTAAGCAAAGCAACAACACAACTTGAACCGTTTGAGTGATTTCTTAGCTTTTATCGTCGCTTTAAATCGACACTTCTACAGGTTTTGTCCCAATTTTCATTATATTTTAGCACATTTCACATAAATCCTTGATTTTCTGCCGTTAATTGAATTCGTTGTGTTGTTTCAACGATATTCACGAAGGAAGTATGGATAGTGGTCGTGGTCCAAAAATCACAACCAGCTAACCACACTGCCACCGTGTACATCGGTACAATAACAGCTGTGGACGATGGGATCCAAATCTGGAACGCTAGCTGGCTGAACCTAGGAAAAATTGAAACATAAAGACGATAGGTCGGCAACGTGCGTATAGGTACGAATAAGGAAGACCTATGTTTGATATCGTTGTTTTCTTCTTTCTGGACTTTCAAAGGTATCTTATTGGTTGAAAATAAGGTGAAACCGAATGCTCCCTTTGGTGTGGCACAAATAAAAGAAGACTTTGGTAGTATCTCTCTTCTACTAGGCGATATAAAATGGCGAATTTCGTTCAGTGTGGTTTGTAAGCAAAAAAATGCCATTGTTTCAAATTGGCTCGTTAGAGGACACATCCATAATCAAGTACATTATCTCGTTCGTGGCACGCATTCTCAAGGTGGGCCAAAAAACAATTACCTAATTCAAGGTCAGATTAGATGAGATGACAAATGGAGCACAATACAGGGTGATTGTTCTATTTATAAAATGCATAGGTTTCTTCAGAGACGTATTGCTTTCATAATTATTGTACTTTTTATTCACATTTTGAATGTCAAAATGTTGGTCATATGAAGAATATTTCTAGTATATACAGGGTGCCTCAGATTTAACTTCTCTGAATATTAAATACGTGTTATTTGTTTTGTCGTGAAGAAACTGGGCTTTCGTTATACTTCGATTCATGGTTTTGAATTGTTATTTCTGTTGAAACAATATACCTACTTAGTTGTCAGATCTAAAGGACCTCGGACTTTTTCTATAAAATTGGCGTCCCGTCGAATTTCCTGAAATTCTGGTATATTACAGTACTCGACCTAATGATCAAGTATGCCAAGTCCCAATCCAATCCAATGACCTGTTTTTGAGATACAGGGTGTTGAAGTTGGGAAATGACCCCTACCATCTGCCCATATCTCTAAGAAAGGACAAATCGAATTGAAATTTTTTGCTTACAGTTTTTCATTTTAACCTTTGGATAGAACAACCTTATATAGAATCAACCAATTGGATTGGGACTTGGCAATTCAGAAAATTCGATTCCATTTTTCATATTTTCTCAAGCAAAACTTGACGCACAAGTCGAATTTCGGAATACATCATTATTACAAGTTTTTCCCACATGATGCCGACTTTATAAATGACACTGTATATTTTTCTTCCTCAAACATCTTTCAAACGAGATGTCATTGACTATAGATTGAATTTTTGTCTATAATTTCGAAATTATCATCAAAATTATGATTTTTTTTTCTAATACATAGAGTTAAACTATTTAGTACAGTACCTATACATATTATGTAATGGGAGAATAGTATATTATGTACCAAGTGTTATAAACGTCCTTTTCGAGCGGAGCAGAGCGAGTGTTTAATAAACGAGTGTCTAGAAGAGTTTATAAACGCGTTACATACTATGATTTTTCTACGAACTCCGAAAATTACATTAATATACCTGCAATTCCTGCTAACCCACAAAATAATTCGAAAGGAATGGGAATTGAGAACATAATACATGCAACTGCATGCAACCAGCGAGACACGTATAGGTGATATTGGTTGTAGATGTGTCCAGTCCATTGCTTACTAACCTTTGTTTCACGTTCATTGTCATGCTTAGAGCAGAATAAATAGATTTTTCTCAAAGATGGATGCTTCATTTTTACACTTCTTGGAGATATGCAAGTACCAGAACATTCTCTCCGATTTCACTTTCGTCTACTTTTCGCATATATTTTTAATGATGAATTCTGATACAAACGAATATTGTTCGAATAATTCTGATACAAAATTCGAAAATAACAGTTGACAGGTAATACAATTGACAGGCCAGACATGTCTCAAATTACTGAAGCTGTGTTTAATAAACTGCGTTGCCATGGTAATGTGTTCAATATTTTGAATAAATCACAGATCGACAATCCGTGATTAATCGATCATTTAGCGTGGTACAAATCCGTACGCTAAATGCCATTTTAGTTATGTGAGTAAAAAAAAATATTTTCTAGAACTGATCTGACACTGGTATGACGCATGCAAGTATTTTTTATTTTTTACTTAACCTGTAGGAATGGAATTATCAATATGAAAATGCTGACAATGGTACTGTATGGCAAATGAATGAGTTGAAACGTAGATTTAATTTTTGGAACACTCAACGTATTTTATCTGGGAAAGTTGAATGGAAATACGATCTTGTTAGATAAGAAACGAACGCCTACTATGACCACCAGTCTGCCATTCTAGAACAATAATCGACCTAGGATATCGTTTTCAGTGGTTATCTGATACTATGTTTGAAAATAATGAACGTGTTGTTGAGGAAACGATTAAAATTATAATTAATATACTGATAAACAAACAACTTACAGTTGACTTGATTCATGATATAATGGAACTTTTCCTATGAAAATGACTAGCAAATATTGCGATTCAGAATTACCTCTCTTTCAATCTATCCTTCTGAATATTTTTGGAAATTCGAAAATATTTGAGACAAAGCAAATTCCTCTTGATTTTGTTCCATATTGCTTCGAACAAAAATCCTAAGGTATTTTGATCATTGGTTTCTAAGACCCATTTGATTTGTTTTGCATGAAGTGGTTTCAGGTGATTTTAGGAGGAAATAAAAAGTATAAAAATAATATAATTTAATAAAAAGTCCATATACTTTTTGTAATAAATAACCTCTTGTACAATATAACAATCATAAAAATATAAAAAATATTCTTAAAATTTAATACATATCTCTACAGTAATCCAGTTATTAGAAAATTCTCATGGAATGGATCTCAACATCATTTTATTTTCTAGAAGTTTGAAATAAGAGCTTGATTTATGAAAAATAAAGTAGATTACATTTTTATTGATCGAAACTATTTATGATACAATATAATGAAAACATAAAATGCAGTACATTCACCAATACAAGCACAAAGCCATGTGTCATATAATGAATAAGAACTTGGAAATTCAACAAAATGCAAATTAAAGAGTAGTTACTATACAGGTTATCTCAGAAATAAGAACATTGATTTCAACTACAATGGGTATCGAATAAATCGAGGAATAAAAAATACTCATGAAAAAAAAAAACAAACGTTTTACAAACAACCTTCATAAAATCCTCCACTTTCGAAGTTGACACGGGGTGAAATTGGGTAAATTAGTGCTGAAATAAATACTTTTCTTGAGAAAAAAAAAAAAAATACCACAGTAATAATGAATTATTGCTAGTCATGCCTTTGAACAACCATAGGCAAATTTTCTGAGGCATGATAACAATACAGAGAATTTTTCAGTCTGAAATCGACCCCATATTGAATGAAAAAAACTTGATAATTATTAATACCAGTCGAAAAAGTGAGACACTTCATTATAATAAGATATAATTCAGATGTTCTCTCTCGAAGTACAAAAATGTTTTTCTTCATAGCCAAATACCTTCAAATTGATAGTTTTATAGGTTTTCAGTCTGGTACAAGCAGTTGCATATCATTTCAATATATTCCATTGGCGAGAAAATTAAAGCACATAATATTACCTATTTCATAAAATAAACGACGGAATCAGAAAATAACCTTGTACTGAAGATTTCACGATTTCATTCGAACAAAATCTGAAATCAGATGATGTTCTCTTCATTATTGACACGCGTGGTATAATCTACTATTATTATAGGTAATTTCAACTCATGTACTTCCGGATTGGTAAATAAACTGTAAAAGAATCTCAGGCTGGAAGATCGAGGCACTAAACACACAAAAAAAATTTTATAGTTATTTATGTATTAAGGGAATTATGAGGGCCTTAATTACCGATGGCAAAGTTTGCGTCCCGAGGGCCTCTGGCCCGAGGGACAGCAATTGCCTGAGGTTATTGAGGCTCAGTAATTCCCGTGATACATAGATAATTTTATTTCTGACTGATTTCATTCATTAGACCTTCCCGATTGGAAGTTAGACATGTTTTTCCGTATAGTTTCAATGTCATCAGAACGTCAGATGATGATCTTGACTACCGCGAATAGGAGATTCCTTATTGCTACGTTACTGCGTGGTTGTTGCTATGCATTTCTTATTTAATTTTAGTTAGAGGGAATTATAGCATCTATAACATCCCAAGGGAGTTATGACCCTCATAATAGATATCGTAACTATGACGATATAAGCTTATAATGTCACTGTCAGAAATAAATAAATTTATTGTTGGCCAATCAGCGCTTTCGCAATAAGTTTCAGCCTGAAAATCGTCTAAAAAAACATGATTTTCCTATGGAGTGTATAGTATAACAAACATTCTCATGGTTATAGTTCTTGTTTCCTCTATTCGTGTTTCGTCAGCTACAATTACCATCACAAATCAACCATTTCGATTGAAAGAAAGGGGGCAACAAAACATATTTACAAATATTATTATTCCAAATTTTTTGGGATTTTCTCTCCTCGTTTCTATGAAATAAAAATATGAATATTATTTCAATATACGTGTAGTGAGGACAAATCAGATGATTTGCCCCAAAATGTCACTGCGTTTAAAGAATTTTCCTATCAAAGAGCCTAAAAGAAAAATTCACTAGCTTGTCAGTGACAATTTGTATTGAAAAAAGTTTGGAGAAGAGAAATAAAGATATATAGAAAAAATATCAAATTTTCACTTATCTTTGGACGTTTCGGGACCGATTCTGCTCCCGTTTTCAACATAAGAAAAGATTATTTCAATAGCGAAGTCGTATATGTCTTGAAGCTTTTCAGTTTTCATTGACAATTGGTGACGTTGGCAATCAAATTCAAGATTAATTAATGAAAACATCCTGTAACTCATTTGATTGCCAACGTCACCAATTGCCAATGAAAACTGAAAAGCTTCAAGACATATACGACTTCGCTATTGAAATAATCTTTTCTTATGTTGAAAACGGGAGCAGAAACGGTCCCGAAACGTGCGGAAACTGCCTTTCCCGCACTCGACTGCTTGCCCGAACTCCGCTTCGCGCGTCGTTCGTGTCAACGGCGTCGCATGCGGGAAAGAATCACTTTCCGCACTTGTTAGGAAAATTACTATAATATACATCATGGTAGTAAAGAATATCATTACAACGGGACCTTGGGATATAATCTTGGTCCCTGGGTAATAATGATATTATTTGCTACCTTGGTGTATAAAGAGCTATTACATGCCTTTGGGACAGATATTTGCAGCCGGCTCTTGGGCTATCAGGAAAGGATTGGGGAAGGGAATAAGGGTTGGCAGCAGCGTGAGCACGGCCGACTGTCGTACCAGATAGTGCATTTACAGCCTTCTAATCGTCTGGTTCCGTGTAAACGCGCTTCTGGCACGACGTCAGCCGTGCTTTTATCGAGTCGAGCGGTCGTTCGAACAGCCACTGCCGGAATTCGCTATCGAGCGTGCAACGTCTAGACATTTTTCCCATCTAAAGCCACCTAGAAACCATATCGACAGTGTAAAAAGCTAGTCCGAAAAATGAAAAAAAAAAAAAAATGTTTCTATAATGTCCCGACCCGAAACTCATCATTTTTTGTCATGTCGGTTCGGTTATGTATAATATGTAGATATTATAAAAAGTGGTTGACAAAATCACAACTGACTGATCAACTTATTCCAGCAGTGACAAACGATTGCGCCGTTTTCGGAATGCTGTAATAAGAAAATGGAAAACTATGTAGATACTCAACTTTTTACGCCCAACAAAAAATAAAGGCATCCACTAACAATTTTGACAGGTACAATAAGTATCATCGTACAATATTGTTTGGATCGAAATGAAAAAAAATTATTTCCTTGCATATCACATGTTGAAAATTTCATATTCCGTCTCAAAAGTCTAATTCAACTTCAACTTTTTTCCAATTATCTACGAGATCTCTATACAGCCATTCCCAGGACAGGACATGGGACATTTTCTTGTCGGGACGCTATAGAGTGATTCAAACAGGAAAGCAAGCAACAAGCATATACAATACACATACAGCAGATGCTAAAATCTTCATAAAATAAGAGAGCTTCTGAGTATCTATAGATCCTAGACTGGCAAGTTGGAGTTATTCCATATAATGATTTCTGCATGTATATTATGAAATCAACATTCCCTATTCAATCTAGAGTGATGATCGTGAAAATCAATTTTCCAAGTTGAATTGGGGACTCGATAAGATGAAAAATAAGAAAATCTGCAATATTCCCCAAATAATTTTCGAAATATGTCCAGTCGAGCACCACATAAACAAACATCATTCCACCAGCCCACTCGCAACGACAAGCAACATGCAAAAACCTTCAAATTTGAATGCTCCTGGAACCAAATAAGCTTATAATCATTGTTGATCTTTACAATTGTTCTTGGTCTCTCGTTGTTATCCATACTTTATTTTATACACCATTTTCGTATCGTTTTAATCAAGAAAACTATATTTTTTTTCAACAGAAATAATGCTGATATCTAGTTTTTATGTCTTTCTTCTTTCACTTTAAAAGCTCTTTTTCTCCAAATGACATTAAAAGTGGATTTTCAATGACACTTGACAGGCAGAAAAGGTGTACTTTTACTGCCAAAAGGCAGAAAAAAGTTTGTTGCTACGCAACGTTCCAAGTAATTTAAATCAAATTGGTAATCAAAATTGACAATGACTCTGGGTGAACAAAAAATGATGGATTATTCCGAATTTGCGTAATATTGAAAAGAATTTGGAGAAAAAATTATATGCTTCACATGGCAGAAAAGAAGATGTGATGCCTTGGCTGGTTTCCTAGCCTCGGCTACGCCAGTGATAATTTCAGCCTCAACTCTTCTTGGCAGCAATTTGAGCATTATTTGTTTATCTCCAGAAATTAGCGGCTTGATTAGCGGATGTGACATTAACGAGCTAATTACACAATCATAAAAGTCAACAACAACAAATATTGTACAAAGTACCACTCATGCATATCAATAATATCAGCTCCATTGGAAACATTATACCTACCATAATATCAGTGTTACAACGCGGCTCAAATAAACGATGCAAGTTGTATCTATAATAAAACTTGTGATTGTTTCAGAATTGTTTCACCACAAGTTTTATCGAATAAATTAGATTGACTCATTCCAGGCGTCATCACAAGAGAGAACTCTGTTTCAACCAAGTTTCATCACAAAACTTCATAAAATTTATCAAATCGGTATCTTTGCTTGTCACGGAAAGGACTTGGAAACAGTGTTTTATCACAAGCTTTATCATGTAATATAAGGCTCACTTATAACAATAGGGAGGTCCGAGGGAGTTCTGCGTATTCGAACTGCATATAGTGGAAGACTATTGAAATGGAGTAATGAAATTGCTTGTTAGCAAGCACAAGCACAAGCTTCATCATGTAATACAAGACTCAGATAATCAAAACGAAAGTGAGTCAGAAAGTGGAGTTCTGATGCCTATTCAAACTTGAGATCGAAACTTCATAACATTTACCAAATCGGTATCATTGCTTGGTACGGAAAGGACTTCGAAACAGTGGCTTATCACAAGCTTTATCATGTAATACAAGGCTCACTTAAAACAATAGTGAGGTCCGAGGGAGTTCTGCGTATTCGAACGGGAAACAGTGGAAGACTATTGAATTGGAGTAATGAAATTGCTTGTTAGGGAAGCGTGAGTCTTATAACAAGCTTTATCATGAAATACAAGACTCACAAAAGTGAGATCAGTAAGTGGAGTTCTGTCTTCAAACGTGAAATCGTTAAATAGTATTGAATTGAAGTAATGAAACTGTTCATTAGGGGACAGTGCTTGATCACAAGTTTCATCATGTCATACCTATTATATCATTCAAAATGATATAGTTGTGCATGGATATGATACTAGTTATACAATAATTGAACTAATCAATATCAATTTATGACTTCAATATTTAGACGAATACTTGTTTGAACTTTTGAACAACCACTTCACGCATTTACCTTACATTAACCTAAGTGAATAGGGATACCTACCGATTTTTTGGAAACCAAACAAACGTACATACTAAAACGATTGTTTTGACATGCTCTCATATTATAATATCATCTCAACTTTTGTGGTCATAAAAATAGCCGAAACTTACAAGCGGAAAACAAAATTTCACACACGGAATCTAAAATTATCGAAAATTGAACTCATTCCAAAAAAAAAACAACCAAAAAACGCACAACTCTCCAAATTCGTCTATAGGTTAGCCAACGAAAATACAAAAGTTGCATCACCACACATCATCAACACGCGATCGGTTATTATGGGTTAGTTAGTAATCAAAGAAAAACCACACTGCAACACTCGAAATCCGTCGACTGAATACCAAAAAGTGCAACACACGCCAACAGGAAACCATTGACCGAGAATAAAATCATCATCATCAGGACAGGAACGTCCCAGGCCGGGCAGTGACAAACAACATGCCGAAACAGCTGAGCGTCGCTGCTCCTATCAATAAACCGAACTGCTCGCGCATCCAGGGAGGCTGTGGGACCGAAAAGATCCCGAAATAAAACACCTTCGTCTTCGTAGTTGTTACAGGATGAAGGATTCCACAAGTGGTGCAGCAGGAGGACTACGTGACAGGCCGGAGAGTAATAATTAACACAATAGTTGCGTTTTATTTATGCAATTCCGCCACCGGAATCAGTGTGATGTGTCGATATATCTGCAACTTTTCCGATTCCGCTTGCTACTTTTCATTCCGTCTCACTACAAGGAATGATGTGGAATGACTGTTGACAGGTGTCAAAAAATCAAATTAGATTAACGAAAAACGAAACTCTCTGAAAATATAAGTTTAGAAGACATTTTCGTCGTGAGTTTCAATAAGTAGTTCATGATTATTTCAAGTAAGACAGGTTTCATAGGTTCATTCCCAGATAAAAAAAATTCTCTCGATCTCAGCGAAGTCTCTTCAATCACCACAATCACTGCTCCAAATAATAGTTGATTCATTTTCTAGATTCTCAACTCTAGTATTATGATTTTGAAATTATTTGGATCCCCATATACAAATATAACCTCTTATGTAGGTAAATTCTCTCATGCAAGGTCATGAAGTTTCTCGTTTAATTTGTAAACGTCATTCTGTTCCCATCACCGTTACCAGAATGGAACAAATAGAATGCAACTAATGATGAAGTTAACCCGGCAGCAGACATCAGAAGTGTGGTGGGGTATGACATACCCCAATTTTCACATTTTTCAAATGTTTCAACTCTCAAAAAAACGACATACAGGGTGATTCAAAAGTGAGCGGCATCCTTTCGGAGGCGTAACCATTGTATAAAAATAAGGCAAAAAGTTTCAATCAACATGGGTCCGACAATGCTGCCTAAGGGAGTTACGGCCCTTTGAATAGGACACCTTGAAGACGATTTTTTCTTTATAATTACGATACCCTTCCCAATAAAATTTTGAAAATTTGATGATAAATGAGATTTTAGGTTCAAAATTTCGAAATTTCATTCAGGGGTGTCACATGCGGGGGAGGGTAATGGTTAAAACATCCCTTGTTCTTTTAATTTCCAGGTTATTGTGAATTTGCTCGGAAATTATAAAATTCCAGAGTTTTTTACGTAAAAAGGCTCCACCTAGTTCAATTCGATAGCGTGTACCGTTTTTATAAGAAAATTGACTTTGAAAACTTTCTGATATGGGTATGTTTATTGATGAAGATTAATCTGCATCACCATAGAAAAAACGACCCTTCCTTACTGAAACATTGTATTTGAAAGTTTTGAATTTAGAATCTTATTTGCCATCAAATGTTCATACCGTACACCAATTTTCAAAATTTAATTGTAAAGAGTTTTAAAGTTATAGAGAAAAAATCGTCTTCTAGGTGTCTCATTCAAAGGGACGTAGCACCCTCAGGAAACATTTTCGGACCCATGTTAATTGAAACTTTTTGCCTTATTTTTATGCAAGGAATACTTCCCCGAAAGGATACAGCTTACTTTTGAATCACCCTGTATATCGAAATTATTATAACCTTCAATCATATCAATATCACCTATCAAAAATAATAAATCACAATTTCATTAGGTTTGTGAGAAAACAAATTGAATGTATTGACATAGTAATTTTGTACGAGATCCTATTAATTTATAAAAATATAAATAGTACGTTTCAAATTTTTCAATGAACTGCAGTGATTTTTCGATAGTCAATGATATGATGAAAATTATATGAGTATGAGAAATCGAAAAAAAATTAAAACAAAAAACTACCGACACTCATAGAAATCAGCCAATTTCCGGAATATAAAAAAAATAATATTTTCGATTCAATTCGATTTATGTTGCTTCATTCATTTTGTTCATCGTTCTTTATCTTCACTTCAGCTTTCCATCCGATTCAGAGTCGATTCTTCGCCTGATTTGACTTTATCGTGCATTTTTTTTCCTTAATGGCCATGGACATTAGTCCTTCAGCCACACACAATTTAAATTTTTCGTTTATATTATAATATTGTTTTTTGTTATGAATTTGACCAATATGTCAAAAATGTATTTGTCCCCTGTAGTAAGCAATACGTTTACTGTTGTCGGTAGCTGAGCCCGGACCGTCACAAGATCTTCAAAGAGATCATTTCTAGGAAATTTTCTGCAGCTAAAAATTATATGATTTAGATCCGCAATTTCATTATCTATGTTACATAAGGGAGAATCTATCACCCCTATTTTATTCAGATGATATGGAAAACATCCATGATTTGTTTTCAATCTCGTCATGATAGTACAGTACTTTTTATTTGCTTCATGATCGTAAATATAATTTATTTTATTAGGCAGTTCTTTATGTATCCTAAAATATGAGCTATTTGAATTTTCTGTTATTTCTCTCCAGTAATTGCCCCACTCAATATAAATATTGTTTTTGAATAAGTGAAATAGATCTTTATAACATGGAATGTTAAGGAAGTTATTGCATGAGGTAGCATCTTTATCGTGCATATTTCTTGTAATCCCTATATAATCTTTTAATCAGTGCCAATATTCTACCTCATTTTCAAAATAATATTCATCAGATTGTAGCCAATTCAACACTTGACACATATACAGACCAATGTCGGGCTTGATACTATTTTTTTTTATTTTTAGACTAGAGAAGATCCCAAAGATTTAGAGACTAGGGACTGAGAGATGATTATAGGACCATTTATTTTTCCTACTCTCAGGCCTGGAAGGCAGTCCACTCGGGACGTTATGCAAAAAACTGCCGCTTTGGCAAACGATATATCGCGAGTGCATTTCGTTTTTTTGCCAAAGGAATCACGAGTTTGGATGCAATGTCGGGTGAGAAAATAGTAACCAACGATTTAAATTTAGAAGAAAATTTGGACCGTGTCGAGCAATGAAATCTTGCATGTATTGTACCTGCAGAATGTTGTTTCCTACGTGGCTATTCCTTGGGGATCCAAAAAAATATTTCCTGCTTTTCTAGTTTTTCCATGTACAGGGTGTCCCAAACTGGACGCCTTCTTATGGGAACACCCCTTATTCGAAGCTCAAATTCAATGAGGAAGTCACTGGCGCAAACAAAACTTTGCTATCTCTGATCGTTTGGCCGCCAGAGATTTTTTCTCGAATTTCGTCGATTTCATCAATGCCCCACAACTTTCTTATTGATAAGAATAATTAATTTTGGTGAAAACTTTCTCAGAGCACTTCGTAGAATTCATGGCGATAGGCAGTTTATCCACAATAATTAATTTTGGTGAAAACTTTCTCAGAGCACTTCGTAGAATTCATGGCGATAGGCAGTTTATCCACAGGAAGTTCTGATTTTTGTGCACCTCTCCAAACTCTTTTCATTTTTAAATAGACTACCTACGAAGGCGTAGAGGGGCCACCACAATTATTTTTTTATAATTTCGACTTAGTATCTCGGAATTTCGACTTAGTTTCTCGGAATTATATAATTCCGACTTATTATGTCGGAATTCCGACTTAGTATCTCGGAATTATGTAATTCCGACTTATTATGTCGGAATTCCGACTTAGTATCTCGGAATTATGTAATTCCGACTCATTATGTCGGAATTCCGACTTATTATCTCGGAATCAGGACATTGCGGTGTTGTGACCATATAGTTAAGAGTTACATACCTACGTATGTACTGTCGTATTCAATAAAAAAGCGTACAAGTATTAAACATAGAAGATTTCGGCATTCTAGATCTCGTTGTGTGAAATTGGCTCAGCCAATGCTTCGTGTTTTTGAGAACCTATGATTACTCTACTGTCAACATTTGGTAAACATTCATTCCCGATAGCCCGTTTTACGCAAATAGGATGACGTTAATTCTTCCCTCCAATATACTTGTACGCTTCTTTTTTGAATACGACTGTATCTATACTGTAAGGACGACTCCCAAATAGCTAATTGTGAATAATCCATATACCTTATACATTTATTAATGATAATCTATAGCGTGATGAAATTAATTCGAGAAACAACCCTGGTAGGAGCTCGAAATCGATGAAAGAATGCTATACTGTACGAATAGTATAGAATTCATTGCTCTAAATAAACTATACGGTTTTCTGGAAAAACGGTGCTGTTATCTCTATAGCGGCCGTAAAGTGGTTAGGCGACCGCTTCATTGATATTTCTCTAGTTTGTAACCAGTGGTGATCCACAGCGATCCAGAGTACCCATATTTTTCAATATTTGGATCCAGGGGATCGTTTTATTCGTTTTACACACATTAGAGATTTTTTCATCAAAATGTCGAGATATATAGGGGAGAATTAATAGTTGGGGTAACTTCCGGTTGAACCAGAAGTGATATAATAAATGAATGTTCTGTCAATAAACGGCAATTTGATATACTTGCTACCCATCAGTAAATTTCAAAATCCGACCTCGAATAATTCAGAAGTAACAGCACTCGCCGATTTTTGTGCATTCCTCTGGATAATTGAACATAATATATTCGTATATATTATACTTTTCATATTCATCGCCTTCCCCCCCTAACCGATACCCTGGATCCGCCACTGTTTTTGAAGATCAAAGTTCGCTATAGAAAAACGTTTTAGCGACAACTATCATCGCATATCCTCTTCAAAGACAATTCATAATAACAGCTCCATTCTCCATAGAAAACCGTAGCTATACGGAGCTGTTTCTGTTTCCAAGATTATAAGGATACACTAGAGTTAAGGATAGCCCGAATAAGCACGAATTCATTACTTCCCGAAATTAACCACAGTGCCCTAAAGATCCTAGATAGCACAATGTCATCCATCGAATATTCTCCGAGAATATTTGAAGAGTCTCAGAATATTCTCACATTATGATACAAATATTTTAGGAACGTTCTATGAACCTTCGGACTGGACTTTACAAACTTGAAACGTTTTTCAGTGCGCTACGAACCATAGTGATGAATGATATGAATAGCAAGATGTCAACACTATTAGTAGGATAATTAGTATTGAGATATCATATTTTGATACGATCATTTCTGCATATTTTCATAATATCCATGAAGAAAATTCTGAGAATATGTCAAATTGAATGTTCATAGAATATTCAAAAAGAATATGTCAAATTGAACGGTCATAGAATATTCGTTGCAGGATGGGAATTTTCTTTGAACATTCCGACAACATTCTATTAGTATAATTATTCTGATATAAGTATATCCGAACGTTGTCAGAATATTCATAGAATAGTCTGTGCTGTCTGGGATGCGATGCAACAAATAATCCGTGAACTGATGGGGATTATTCTACCTGTATAAATGCGTTCTCTTCTAGAATTCCCATTCCTTCCCAGGAAACTAAGAACTTACGACGAAGGCAGGTCAACGCATTCAATGAAGATCTTGCGGAAATTACAACCTATACTTACCTATATAGTTGAATTCGACGCCACCAAAGATATCGAGCCTGTATTTTTCTTAGAAAGGCAAGATTCAGTATGCGTGATATAACAATATCTGGTACCACCATCCCACCAAGACAGGGCTATTCAAATTCGAGTCTATATGCATGAAGATTTCGATAACGGTAAGAGATAGAGAGATGGTTAAATGGGGACAAAGTTGCGTATTTCAGAGGTCAATTATATGGATTAAAAAAATTCAATCTAGCTTCTTTAGTTCTAGAGTTATATAGGAAGAATCGACAATTTCGAAGTTCTTCTTTTCCCTATATCTTTTTATTTTACGAAGATTGTTCAAATTTCCCCATTCTGCCAAAGCAACTTTTTGTAACCTCTCCAAATATCTGGATGAAATGTTTATACAGGGTATCGTATAAATTGGGCCACCCTCAACTTTTAATTTTCAAATACGGACCTGTATTTTTTATTGCATTTGCATTTTAATTTTTTTATTGTATATAGATTATTCACAATTAGCTATTCGGGAGTCGTCCTTACAGTATAGGTAGGTACATACATAGGTATGTAATACTTAACTATATGGTTACAACACCGCAATGTCCTAATTGCGAGATAATAAGTCGGAATTCCGACATAATAAGTCGAAATTATATAATTCCGAGATACAAAGTCGGAATTCCGACATAATAAGTCGGAATTACATGATTCCGAGATACTTAGTCGGAATTCCGACATAATAAGTCGGAATTATATACTTCCGAGATACTAAGTCGGAATTCCGAGATACTAAGTCGGAATTATAAAAAATAATTGCGGTGGCCCCTCTACGCCTTCGTAACTACCCTATTATATATCATAACAATTTTGGAAGGCTCGTAAAATTTCAAAGCTTTGTTCGCGCCAATGGCTTCCTCGTCCAAATTGAGCTCTGGACTCCTTGGTAAATTTTTTCCATCTCTTCAAATAAGGGGTGTTCCCATAATAACGCGTCCAGTTTGGGACACCCTGTACACTCTTCTCAAGTACTGAAACACTAGTTATAAGAATTTCACCAACCAGCCTTTTACATAGAAAGATTTCAACGACAGATTCTAGGGACAAAAATAGTCCATTTACACATGGGGTGGGGGTTATAGCTCGAGACAACGGTTTTATGTGAGAATTTTCAAAACTCTATATTTTAAAATGACCAAATTTTGTACATGTAATAAACTTTTTATATCCGATTTGAGAATTTTCCGAAATTTTGTTCAGAGGCGTTGAAAATAGGTTGAAATAGGCTAGGGGCACTTCCCCCCCCCCCCCCACACTTTTTTATTTATGCAATTTTTGGCAGTTTGACCAGGAAATATGGAAATCTCAACAGTAAAATCGATTTTAAAATGCTGCTGCGTATATACATAATGAAAATGGTGCTTTTTCGAATAGGATACCGAGTTTTCCCAAAAATCATGGTGTGATGGAAAATACCCATTCTAACATCTAACATCTACCTCTGATGTTTGTTTTGAAATATGGGGGGTGCAAAAAAATAATGAATTGAAAAATAATATGGTGGATTGATATTCTGCAACGTTCAATATTTTCGAGGAGGTCACTTTAATTTTATGATCCAAAATTACTTTCTTCGAACAAAAAATTAATAAGTTTGTCGATTGATTTCAGAAAGTTTTTTTAGGATGCCAAGTGAATTTGGCATGTAATTTCTCTTTTACTATTGAATAAATAGGGACATTTGAATCGATTGTCATCTAGTACTTTTTTAAATTATGCCCAATATGTTTCCTCAATATTTTCGTCGTTCTTCTTGTGAGAAACCTCCAAGTGGGTAGTATAATTTGGGAGAACAAAAAAGAAATCAAATGACTCTACGGAAATGAGTATAGACGAGTTGTTAAGTTGGTTGTAGCAAAAATGTCACCAACCAACGTTAATAGGATATCAGATTCCAAAAAATGGCCCATTCCATTAACCGAAAAATATCGATGAATAAAAAAAAGGAGCTGTGCACACATGCATTTATATTCAATTATTTTTTGCCAACACACAACAGGGCACAAAAGCATGCAACTGGCCTTTAGAAAAGGAAAATCCAAACCAGTACCTATTCTTATTCTTATTCTTATTCAACCAACCACATATCCATCCATATAGAAAACGTCACCATTCACACCATCATGCAGAGATGAAAGACCCAGCGAAAACCATTATTATGTAAGCAGGAACAGCAGGAACGACGACAGTTGAACGGGCAAATAAAACGATACTGGACCAGAGATAAGTTACCAGACAAGATACGCAAGTCTGGTGTAATTTCAGGCAATACTTTTTTTGAAGTTCAGGATCTGAAAAGTAGATGTCGCTTGGGAGATAAGCTCCATTTGAAATACAATTTGCCGCCGAAACCCTCGCCGATCTTCGGGCCTTGTTCGGGCCGCTCGTAATTAACGGTGGTTCCTTTTCTTGCCTTCTCAATTCTCCGAATCTCAGCTTTAAGCATTTGTTTGCATTGGTGGCGTTGTTTATTGTTTGAGATTGAAGTCTTTGATTTTGATTAGTGTTTGTTCTGATATTTCTCTTGATTTTCTTTATAGTATTATTGTTTCTGCCTTGTATTTGTGATAGTGCACTATGTCTGGAAATGTGTGTGCGTATTTGAACTGTGATAGGACACGTAGAATGGTGAAAAACTTGAGCATGTTTCGATTTCCGATAAAGGATAAGGAACGAGCCAGAAAATGGATTATAAATTCTGGTAAGTGTTGATAATGAAATGTCGAATAATTGCATCAATTTCATGAGGGTACCATCACTCAACTATCACAAAAAAAGTCTTTGATCTGATTCATATTCAATAACATAACCTAAATGTGAGAATCTTGAGCAAGCTCTCTACTGTGTCTTAAGCACAGTAGAGAGCTTCTCTACTGTGGTCTTAAGTGATTTCAAAATAAAACCTTTCATCCGAGTCACAGAGTGCATTATTTTTCTGGAATGTACTTATTTTATACCTATACTATTTTCATTTTCTTCTTGATTCGAGCTCTGATCATATTGAAATAAACTATATTTTTCAATTATAGGTAATGTCACTCTGGAACAACTTTCTGAGGAGGAGTTGCACAAAAGAGTTCTTTGTGAACATCATTTTCTGGAAAGTGATTTCATGCTTAGGGCTGGAGTGAGAACTCGCCTTAAATTGACAGCTATTCCACAGTCATACAAACATCACACTGCTGTGGATTCAACTTCTGATGAATTTAATGTGATCAAACCTACTCACACCTATTGTGCACCTGCTGTAGTGAGCCCTAGAGTCAAAAGGAAATTATTTGAAGAACATTCATATAGTAGCTCTCCTTCTTCTACTTCAGATCAATGGTTACAAGACCTCATTGACATGCCATCTCCACCAAAGAAAATCAAGTCAGACCCAACAGTTAGATTGAGGCACGTTATAGAAGAACAGAAGAAAGAAATCAAAAGCCTGAAGGACAAACTGCAGCAGAAGAATAAAAAAATTGCATTACAGTCATCCCGAATTTCCAAATGGAAATCAACTGTGAGAATTTTGAAACATGCTATGCCTGTGGAAATGCAAATACATAATATGGATTTTCTCATGAAGTGGTCAAAAACTGTTATCAAAATGCAGTTGAAAAAGGGCCACCGTAAGTGGCATAACGATGAAAAACACTTTGCACTTTGTTTCTTCTATAAATCACCAAATGCATATCGATACCTCAGAAAACATATTGTGCTTCCCAGTGAGAGCACAATAAGAATGTGGATTGGTAAATCCAAATTTTTGACTGGGATAAATAAACAGTACAAAACCCAACTGAGGCTGAAGGTACAGGCAATGACTGAAGAAGAAAGAGCATGTGTTTTATCATTTGATGAAATGTCCATTAAAGAATGTTTAGAGTACTCTAAGAACTTGGACTTCATAGAAGGTTATGAAGATATGGGGCATTTGGGAAGAACACAAAGAACAGCTAAATATGCTTTGGTAATTATGGCTAGAGGGCTATACTCTTCTTGGAAGTTACCATTGGCCTATTACTTGAGCCATACAGGAGCACCTGCAGAATATTTGAAAAAAATACTGCACAAAGTATTGGAAGTTTGCTTTCAATGTGGCCTTCTCCCCAAAGCCATTGTATGTGACCAAGGAGCCAACAACCAGAAGTTGTACAGACTACTTGGAGTTTCCAAAGAGTGTCCAAAATTTGAATTCGACCTCTCTGGTGAGAAGAAGAATATAGTGGCAATATTCGACATCCTCCATATTATGAAAAATTTCAGAAATAACCTCTTGAATGGCCAATATGTATACAGAGGAAAATTCATATCAATGAATGATGTAAGAATTGTTTATGATTTAGATAAAAACAAGAAATGTAGAGCTCTCGTTAAATTGACAGATAAACATTTGGAACCAACTAATTTCCAGAAGATGAATGTCAAACTTGCTACACAAGTTTTGAGTCACAGTGTAGCCAGTGCTATAAAAACATGTGTGGAAACAGGACAAATACAAACAACTTCTGCAGAAACAACTGCAGAGTTTATTGGTGAGTAACAATTTGAATGAAATATAAAAGTACATATGTACATGAGTCCATCTCAAGGACTACCACCCCTTCAAAACATTATTTTCTAATCAATTTTGAAAAAATGTATTGGATAGGTATTTAAAATGTCCATCCAACAAGAAATTGATTTTATTCTTGGATTGTTATTATGGCCAACTGTGGCCAATTTCATTAACCCATATTTCAGAAAGTACTATTTGGGTTTTTTTTACGAAAAATAATGATGGATTCTGAATCAGGATCACTTGAAACATATCTGTACAGATTTTCATCAACATGAAACAGGGTTTTCGGAAAAACGAATTTTTAATTTTTTGGCTGATTAGAAAATGTAGTACTGTAGTATTTTTGGGAAGAATTAATGACAAATTATCATTGATTACTTCAAAAATAACTGTACCAATTTTCATCATTGAATATACTCAATACAAAAAAAATTAAAACCATAAGTAGGTAAGCAATATTTTTATCATGATAATTCTTCACTCAAATAATGATGAATCAGGATCACTTGAAACATACCTGTATTGATTTTCATCTTCGTTAAACACAGAGTGTCCAAAAACTCAAATTATAATTTTTTTCAATTGATAAAAAAAAAATATTGATCACATATTTGAATGATGAAAATTTGACATTCTTTTCAAAAATATGACAGTATAATTCAGTTTCTGACCAGGTATTTAAAAATATTATCATTATTTATTTAAAAAATTTATTTTCTCATAATCATCACATATTTGAATGATGAAAACTTGACATTCTTTTCAAAAATATGACAGTATAATTCAGTTTCTGACCAGGTATTTAAAAATATTATCATTATTTATTTCGGACACCTGATGATGAAAATTGGTACAGCTATATATTGGGTGTTCCAATAGAAAAATAAAAAAATATATGAGCTTTTTTTCAATTTTCTTTTGATGTTTGATGTTTATTGGGGGGGGGGGGTAATTTATTTATTCCACTAGTTTCGTCTATTATTTGTATTCCTTTTTTTTCAGATTTCATAGATAAAGTGTTTGATTGTCTTAATAGCAAGAGGTTTCGAGGACAGAAACTTTATAATTCTGCCCTACATAGAAAACATCCAATTGTCCAGGATACACTGAAGAAAGCAAGGGTTTATTTTGATGAGCTGTTGAAGATGAGTTCAAATGGAAAACTTTCTAGACCACCATGTTTTGATGGAATGATTCAAACCATTAATGGAGTTTTAGAATTATATGAAGAAGAGAAATGTAAAAATGAGGACATTTATATTTTAACATATAAATTGAACCAAGATGTTCTGGAAAACCTATTTGCTTCATACCGCCAGAAAGGGGGATATAATATTAATCCCACATCCAGAGTCTTTCGAACACTTTTTCGATCAAATTCCATTAATAATTTGATCAGACCAGTCTCAAGCTCAAATTATGAAGACCATGATGAAGATGTTTTATTATTAGAAGAATTTTCAAGAGCTCAGGGACCTGATAGGACAGATGGGGAAGAAAAGGGTGAAAGTGAAATGGGTGAAAGTGAAAGTGGTGAAAATTCAGAATGTAGGAGTGATGTCACACTATCACCATCCTGTAGCAATTCTAGCTCCTCAGGTTCTGGGGAAAATCTAGAAAAATGTGCTACTAAATATTTTGCTGGATATTTGGTACAAAAAACTATGAAAAAGTTCAAATGTGATCATTGCAAAGACTCATTATTATCAGACAATATTTTTCTGACAGATTCTAATGAAATGTTAATATTTCATAGAATGTATGAAAATGTTATCAAAGTTGATTCATTAGTTGGGTTAAAAGCACCATCTGATGTACTGTACAAAATGACCAGAAGTGCATTGACTGTATTTGAAAAAATATTCCCTAAAATATCTTCCAGGAAAGGAATTTGTAAAATACTTTTGAAAAATATTCATAAGAAAAAATCAGTAAGGTCATGCTTTGATAAATGTGAAGAAATCTGTGGATCACACCTTGAATTTTTATTGAATCTTTTAGTGAGGACTAAAATTTTTAAAGCCTGCAAATGGTCATTGACATTTTCAAAGAATGTTCAAAATAAAAAAGCAAGCCGTAAATTGAATATTGTCCAGCACATATGATAATATCGGATAATATACTAGATATTAGAGATTTTATTCTAGACCATAATGTGAACAATTTCTGTTTTTTTTTCTCATGAAAAAATATTATATTATTCTTTATGCTTTATTCCATAGTTGATCCTTGATCTAATTGTATCATAATTATTGTTAATATTTCTTTTGTTATTCACAACTGTTTTATCATTATAGCCTTCATGATTTGTACATGATTTCAGGCTGTTATATTTTTTATTCTTTGTAGATATTCCCAAGAAACAGACTGTGTTAAATATGTGTACATGCAAAAAATGTAATTTAATCAATCAAAAAAATTTAGATCAAACTACCATAGAATGGGGTGAATTGAAATCGTGTGGTGACTTGAAATAAAATGCAGTGAAAATTTTGAAGTAGTGGCAACGTCGCATGTCAACGGAAGAAGCTAAACTAGTCTTTCAGTCTAATGATTTTTTGTTTATTTTTGTAGTTTTTTATCTTTTTTGTATTTTGCTAAAAAATATTTGTTCTAAAACACAGTGTTTTTTTATGAAATTGATGATTTCTATATATTTTTTATTTAATTTTCATTTCATGTCACCACCTAGACCATCCTACTTGAAATAATCGTTGATAAGAAGTCATATTTCAAGTCACCCCATATTGGGGTGACTTGAAATATGACGTTTGACATTTTTTTTTTCGAAAACTACACTATATAGAAACGGTTTTAATGTATCGTTCTGTTCTTTAGGGTCGAAAGAGTTGGTGACTATTTTTAGTTTGGTTGAAAGTTGCATGGTAAGGTCGCAATCTATGGAAGTGTGTCAAAAATCTTATCAAGTCACCCTATTCTACGGTACATGAATATTTCAGAAACTTGGAGTACCAACTAATCAAAAATAAATTCAAACTATCTTCTTGATAGAGCATATAGTATGATTTGATTGATTTCATTATATTGATAATTCAACATCTTTTCAACAATATATTACCAAATAATCTGACTTTGTAAGCATTTGTTTAATTTTATTCAATGTATGATTGTTATCTTGCCTATCAATCAGCAATTTGGATTATATATTATATGCATATCTGTATTTTGTGTCATAAATAAGATGCTTCATGTTAATTGTTATGTTGATATTAATGTTTTGATTGATCAATCTCTGAACTACAGATAGTTAACACCAAAATATGAAAATTTAGCATTGTCAATAACTGTTTTTGCATTCATAAAACTCTCATTATTTTGAATTATGAAGTTGATGAAGTGACATTGAAAAAATATAGTAATTAATAATAACTGCATCAACAACAAAAAATGGAATTTCAAAGTAAATGATGGGAATGCCTACCATCATCTACCTCACACCCTGTAGCGGCTGTATCTCATATCTCATAAGCCAGCATTCTTATATTTTGGTTTTTACTATATCATGTAGTTCAGACATTGTCCATTCTTATTGAAGCACACTGTATGTATATTTCTTGTAGGAGTGAATTTTTCTAATTTGTAACTTCTTGATTGATTCTGTGCTTATTTCTATTAAAGTTCAAATAAGATAATTGAAAAACTTTGTTTCATTTTTTCTATTATCCCAAGTGACAATTTTATCAATAATCAATATGTTATTCATTTTTTGAAAAGAATGAGAATCATCTTTCACTTTCAAAACTGATAAATGGTAAGTACTCTGACACTATCATCTATGGTAAAAAATTCAGAGGGTCACACAACATATCAAGAAGACTTCTGTGTGGTATGTACAGAGGACATGGAATTTCTACCTTCAAAGTTAAAGCAACCATTAGTTTGCTTTTTGAAATAAATCTTGCTATAATAGTTGATCAGAATTTGTTGAAAATGCATCTTGAATTTGATGTGATAATTATCAATTCCCTATTATTTGAATTAGTTCTTCAGCTATTTGATTGTTTTTCTGAGGTCCCTTTGAGCAAGCCTCAAAAAAAAATCATGAAATAATTGGTGATAATAGGAAAATTATCAGTACAGGTGGGTACTTAGGTACATTGGGTATATAATTTCAGAAATATGGAACAATATTGTTTCTTCATTGGCTATATTAAACTTTCTTATAATCAAGTTTTACATTAGACAGCTCAGGGATTCTAACTTGATAGATTCACTGATGTAAGTAGTTCACTTATTTCTCCACCTCTAAAGTATTCAAAGTCAACATATTTCTCTCACTTATACCATTATATTCACTTTCGAATATGTCTATGATTATTGCAGAATCAGTCATTGGAAGGACACATCAGGTCACAGTAATCTCTTTGTATACATGTTATTCTTCTGTCAGCTTCAGTGTATTTACATGTCCTTTGCAAATAATGGCTTTCAGCATTTTAGGTAGGTACAGCAATACTCCAAAGAAGTGGACTCAAATTTGTTCTAGTAAAATCCTGGCGTTCTTGAATGTGGCCCATTTAAATCCTCAATGATTGATTATCTTCTTTGTTGGTGCAATGACGGCCAATTCCATATCCTTCTGCAATCACTTGACTTGTTTATATCAGAAGTACTTTTTCAAGAAATTAACACTAGAACCAGTCTTGAGATTACACAACTGATAAAACTATTGAAAGAATTAAATATTCTGCCAGATTCTGCAAATCCATTGTTGGAAAAAGCGAATATTGTGTGAAAATTGAAAAAGAAAAATTTATCTGACATTGTTTATCCTAACCTAAAACTTGACAGCGCACTGCGCAGCTGTTTTTCTCGCGTTCTCTCTCTGGTTCTGTCAGAGATGTGGTTCTGTCTTCTGTGTTCTGTAGATCAGTCCATATTTTATCATTTTATTATTCAATTATGATTTCTTCGCCATCTATCGAAATATGTTTTGACTAAAATTGAGCACGTGACCATATTTCCGAAATCTACATAAGACCTGTCTATCTTGTCTGGTAACTTATCTCTGACTGGACAATGCAGTGATCTAACCATCTTTCGACAGACAGCAGGAAACTAGATTCTGAAAACTATTTTTACTTCTCGCGCATGTAGATGGCACTGGCGCTGATCGATACCGAGGTTGGTAGAATAGATGATTGTTCGCATATACAGTGTGGTCATTCAAGTGTGCAACATATACAGCGTGTCTAATTTCAAACGGGCCCCCTCTATATCTCAGCTATCAGTCGTCGTCGCGATCTTCACCAAATTTGTATCGGTATGAATTATCATCAATATGACCAGTTCTTCAAAGAGAAACATCATTTTAGACAGTGCCGTGAATTTTTATTGGAATGAATAGGGGTCAGTTTTTTATTTATTCATATTAGGCATTTTTTTACAGGAAAACTGACCTAATAATATTGTTCTTCTTGGTTTCAAACCCACATACGTGGATTTTCATGAGATGCCTATGACGGGTTTCAGAAAAACAGGCACATCTGAACAGCATTTTTGCGAACGTAATAATTATTTACTCGGAAACGGTGAGTTCAACATAAAAAAGCCCAAATCATGATTTTCCATCTACCGGAGCCATTGAACGTTCCAAAATTCGTAGTTGATTTGAAGTCATCAAGTCACTATTCATTCGAGACTGAAAATGAAAAATGAAGCCAATGTGTGTGTTCAATAGATATAATTCAATGTTCGTCGTGGCATATAGGAAAGTAGTTGTTTTCTATTGAATAAACTGAAAAAGAGTACATATTCTCATCACATAGAGAATGCGAATTCTCAATGTATTGCTTTATATAAATATATATCCATTTTTGTATGTTCATAATTTATCTGAGAATGTTCCTTTTCAATCCTGTTAATTCGGAATTAGGTGATTTTTTGCATATGGGGGTTCGAAAGCATGAGGAACAATAATATGAAGTTAGATTTCCTGTAAAAAAATGCCTAATATGATTTTATAAAAAATCGACCCCATTTTAGTTCAATAAAAACGCACGGCACTGTCCAACATAATGTGCATCTCTGTAAGACTGATCATATTGATGGTTATTCATACCACACCAAATTTGGTTGGATTTGCATGACTAATAACTGAGATATAGAGGGGGGCCGTTTAAAGTGAGACACGCTGTATAAATCTTTTTAATGAATTGCACAACCAGCATACAGATAATGCCGAAAGTTGATGCATGTTTGGTAATAATTTCAGGTGCACTTAGAATGGTTGCAAGTCAAACAGCATACATTTCAAAAAATATTAAAATTCCTCAAGAGTAAAGTATTCTTATTTCAGGAAATTCAGCAAATTGTTATAGAGAAAAGTTGTTGACAATAATTGAAAGTTATGCCTAATACCTGGCCTCCTGAGACATATTTTAGTTTTTCAATTTATTTCGTTAATAACTTCCCAATTTCTAATTTTTTTTATACTCAACCTAAACACATGACATAAGTTCATAACAATCATAAAAAAATCGGTTGAGTATACCTTTGCTCGAATTCAAGCATATTTGTGAAATTAACTTGGATTCTAATTTTTTTAGGGAATCACAAACCTTATGTTTGTTGCAACGATATTCAGCTTAACTTTAAAAATTCGCAAACCATATTTTTAACAAGGTATAAAATAATTAGATGAGCAGTTAATGTCACCAAATTGTCTTAATGTTTATTGTCTACCCTCATTTGTTTTGTTCCTTTGGTATTCGTGATTATTTTAAAAGATATCATGGTCGTCGATTAATTTGTACATCAGCTTTTTCATAAACATTTCAATGTTCACATCGAATGAAAGTTTTTGAATATGCATATTATCATTAATGATGTTCTATCTTGTTAAATAGTTGTTTTGTGAGATTTATGGATGGATTTTTTGCATGCAAATTCGTATTTGTCCTGAAACCAATTGTCTTTTTCTTTTCTCCTTAATTTCCTTTTTATTTCTCGTAGATGTCTATCTGGGTTAGGTGGAAGAACAGACATTCTATTCTATATTCTTTTTTTTTTTTTTTCAAGTAGATTCAATGAATTAGTTGAAATCTAGAGTAATATATAGGGTGGCTCGACCAAAATGTTCCACCTTGATTTACTCGCGGAAATGTAATTTTTTTCCAGAAACGCTAAAACAACTCGATTTCAATATCAAGGGGAACATATATGTCTGTGATAGATTTAGTCACGCAACGTCAACCCCCTAATGTGGAAGCGATCAACCCCTCAGGAGTTATCATCGAGAACGGTCGATACATCATCTTGAAGCTCTGTTCATTCTCTTATCATGATCATAGGGCGGAAAGTTTTCGTTGTTCCACCCTGTATTAATTGAACTTTTGGATGGGATAACGGATTACTCACAAGTTACAACTACCCATCACCGCATTTTCTGATCAATAATTGGAGTTTCCTAGAATCATATTCAATTCATATTCGATTAGATATGTCTGTGAAAAAACAATAGACATATATAGAACTATTGGATATTGGATTGGAGGTACCTGGTCGGAAAATCATGTTTTTTGACGGATTTCTGGAAGACTTTTAGGATATGAAATATATACGTCTTCGCACAGTAACCTACTATTCAGGTGGCTGAAAAGGTACTTACCTGGACTATTTTTTTTCCATACGAGCTGCATACCACGAAAAAAACAATTCGTTTTCCTGTTCTGGAAATAAATCAACTGATATAATAAATAATGCGTCAGCTTGCTTTATCTGGACTTATTACGTAAACTAATACTGTTCCTTTACACTCGTTTTTATATTAATTTTGAGCGGAGTGTTTTCTGTCCTTTACACAGTGTTTCAGAGGTTTAGTGACAAAAGCCTTGGAATGAATCCGCTCAGCAAAATATAGAAAAATATTCACATGAACATAAAATGTGAATTTCATGCATCCTGCAATATTTTATGTTATGCTTATTTATAGTATCATAGTTCTTTGTAGTATAGTAAAAACAAAATTAGGTATGATCATGAATATATTATGAAGGTTGGATGGAAGAGCAAGCTCTACTATGAATTTTTCATGCGCAGATATTGAATTCTGCCTTTTGTTAGGTTCTCTGTACTTTGTATATAACCTCTCAATAAAAGCATTTATTATCAACATCTGGGCCTTTGGTACTTTGCGATATTCATATATACAACTTTTTTATTGGATATATATTTTTTTTCACTTGCACTAACATGTTTTCGCAACTAATTTTTGTCGTCAACCTCGAATTAGGTCGAACAACTCTTTTCCAAAACTCATTCGTCTATAGAACGACAAAATTTCGGAATTCTTTGCCAAAGGAAATATTTCCAAGAACTTATAAACTCCAGAAAACGATACCTCTGAAAATCACTAAACTTGTACATAAAACGTCCCACTTCTTTTCTGATGATTGCCCAGACGACATCGATTTTCTTCTAAAAATATACTGGCCTTTCCATGTAATCAATTCTTCATTAGCTGTCTTCATCATTCTCTATTCTTTCTGGTCGTCGTAGCAACGAAAAGACACTGAGATACCACCAGCTGTGTTCACTGATACAAAATAGCAGAAAACACAGGGTGGATCCCTGTACCTGATCATCATCATCACCATAAATTGGGTAATTTAACTTGATTCCGTTCAATCCCCAGGCATTGCTGGAAAGAATGTCACGTAGGGCAGGCGTAATAACACTTGTCGACACGATTCAAGGAACACATAAGGTAACAATGTCACGAGCAACACACAATGAAACTTTGCACTCTTTGGACTCCGTTTCAAAAAAATTCTTTAAGGTACCTACACGAAATCGATCGTTAATGCATCTTTTCAATTTCTCTATCGATGAATGATTATGGTACCTATACAAGGTGTTTGAAAAAGACAAAGACAAAGGCGATATTCAAAGGGGTGATTACTCAGATCATTCAATGAAAAAAAGTACCCATGAATGTAGGTTCGGGAATGCAATGTTTCCAAGATACAGTGTGTTAAAATAAAATTTATTGATAAAAATATATACGCCACTGACTTAAATTCAATTTCGATAATTCCCTGAGATAGGACGACTGAAACTACGACTTTTTCGTCTCCTGGATGTTTCTCATATCTTGCTTCGTTTACTAGATAAAACATAAAAACTATTTTTTCTTGCAACCGACACTAAAGTCGTCCATTTTAAAACCAAAATTAGCTCTTGAATTGACGTTTACATTACTGACACAACATATCTATGTTGCTAGTCAACACTTTTAGTTCCTAGGAGCTAAAGTTGAACTAGGTCATCAAGAATAAACAACATTGTTACGGTTGGTTATTTAGGTAGGGGTAGGGACGCATACCTGATTTGTTGCTGATTTCGGCAGATTTGGAATTTCATACCTATGCTGGAGGTATAAATACACCATATTATAGTTTTTTTTTAATCAGGAGAGCCTTCAAGATTCACCTACTTGTTTTTAAATAATCACAGCAATACTTTTTTTTCCCACACACGATATTGTTTATTACCTTAATTTGATTACCGAGCCAAACACAGTGAAAAGAGTGGAATATGAAGAGAGATAAATGATCGCTATTTTTATTGTTGATACGCTCACTAACCTAGCCTATTCCACTTCTTTTTCCTATACCTGGCGCGGAATTTGCTATTCGAGCTGACACCTGGATTTTTCCCATCACACATTTTTGAGGTGATAATAAATTCTATAGGCACGTTGGACGTTTTCTGGCAAACTCGCGTCCCGGGTGCTGCGTACCATAAGACCGGCATAATCATATAAACATATCTATACCATAGAAGTTCTACGCACACCAGTTTTATAAAATTAAAAATATAATTCTTTAGTGTTCACATAATTAATAACAAGGAAAATGAATAGGTATATGTAGAAAAATCGAATGATGATAGGCAAGTACGAAACTAGGAACATAAATGATACTCTGCACAAGCTCTATTCATTAGTTTCATTTAGTAGATCTTGTTTGAATTGAGACAAAGTTGTTAGCTCAAAAACTTCGGAAACAAATATTCATATTGGAAAAGAAGATATTATATTACATTATTCTCGTGTGGAACTTGGACTAATTCCATATAATAGGAGTGCCAATTCGATCAAATTTCCATCCTCTGCTGATATGCTGATAATATCTTGAACAGAAAGTCAAATGATTCTGAACAAGATTTGTAGGTGGAAGGAAGTCCGACGAAAAATTTCAAAGCTGCAACTTGAAATAAAACACTGTGTCCGGCATTTTTCTCTCTGATTTGAACTTTTTGCATTTTTTCTCCTAATTGTGCTTTTTTTGGGATGAGTCACTTCTTAACATAAATTTCAGTTTATATAGGTAGTGTAGTGATCAAATCTTTCGCGTAAAAAATCAAATTATCCAGATAATGACTGATGATAAAAGATGTGCAGTTGTATTTTCATTTAGTCGCCCTGAAGATTTTGCCGCCCGGTGCTATAGCACCCAAAAGACCATGGTAAAACCGGCACTGCTTATTCATTCCTACTTATTCATTGTAAGTATTTTTTAGTGAATGAAAAAATATATTTTCTTGAAATAAAATAAATTTGTTCTGTACTAGACGTGTGTGATTCAATTTTCATGGCATACATTTTGGAATATTTCGCCCTTGTAAACAATCAAATTGGTACATTTGGGACGCGTGAGTTTCATGGCAAACTGCGATCAGCCGTCGTCGAAATAGCAAGGTAGAGGTCACTATAAATCACGGATTTCGTATACACACGTGCGAATTTTACCAACAAGCGACCTTGGAGTACATGATTATATCGAGATTACCGAGAACCTGAATTGAATAATAATTTTAATGATGCTCGGATTAGTTCGATCGTCAAAATTATACAGAGTGGCAGAGGAGGCTGTTACAGATATTTAGAGAGAACATTTTGAAATTCACAAGCGTTATCTAATCGATGAGGGTTAATTTTTAAACATACACAAATGTTTGCAGTGAACCGGAAATATGACAATAACTTTGTTCTTTCAAGAAGAACTCTGTATATTTCATCTTATTCGTCTCATGAAAGTCCCTATTCGCAATAGGCGAGTGAACTAATTTTGATTTGATCGTTTGATCATATTGAAATGTCGTGGAGATGATTTTAGGTTATTTTTTTCTTGTATACTCACAGCCTACTGGACGGTTCATTGGCAGCTTCGTCCCCCTCGATCCTGTAAACCTTGCCGGCCATCACGTACTCGAAGCTGTCGGCCCTAGAACCCTCATTCTCCAGCCCTTGGGGGTTCCAATCGCCCGCGTCCGCATACCCGTCTTCTCGAAGGGTGGTGGCAAGAACCAATCGGAATTTGTCGCCTGCAAGCGCAGAAAGGAACACTCAATATAAGGTTCATTCGGGTTCCGATTTCAGAACTGTTCAAGAATCGTTTTCGAACTGCGTAGAACTAGTGCGCAGTTGTTTCGAATCCTAGGCTAGGACTGTTTCAGAACGGTTCAGAAATTATGAAAACCCGAAGACGGCAGACGAGAACCTCTGAGAACATCTCTGGAAACCCTCTCTAGAGAAATGGAAAATATATTCTATCTGAAATGTTCAATGAATTGTGTATCTGAATATAATATAGTATTGTTGTCAGACCGCCAACAAATATGTAAACTTTTTAGAAACGTCCAGCCAGAGTAACATTTTCTCGCCTTTCGTACAAAATGTCTCACTAACACAAATTATAAGTAAATAAAATAAAGTAGGAACTTAGGTTATTGTCTCAGATTTGAATCCAAAGCAATCTTGCTTGACCAGACAGGATGTCAAAATTTTATCGCTGATAAACGAGGTTTGTTGGTCACTAGTGGGTCAATTCGGCTTCTGTATTGGTAGAGCAAGTCCGATAAAATTTAATAAACAAAAAATATCGCTGGAATACAGAAGAAACCGTGAATATGGTCGATTCTGATTGGTTCTCGAGATCAAGAGTGGAATAGTCAGATAAAAAGAAGCTTTGTGTTTTTACTGTTGACAGAAAACATTTTTCGAATTAGAAGAACTCCTCCAGATACAAATTAAAATTCAAATAAATGTGACAAGGGACTCGAAGAAGATGTTAAGAGTATAACCTTGGAAAATTAACACTTCATCTCGACTTCAACCGATACTTCAACGTTATTTATTTGTTCAGGTGGATATGAGATAAAAAAAAAATAAGTGTGTCTATAATAGGTGGTAGAATAAGTTTGGAAACAAGTTATCGAAAAAAAAAAATACCAGGTGCTTCATCTGGAAATGAACATACGTCAACAGTAGATAAACAGATCACATCGGTGGTTCTGAATATACCATCACGTCCGAATTTGAAAAAAAAATACAATATATTTGTGTGATCGAACCAACACCCTCTATTATCAAATTTTCAGAATTTGCTTCCCAATTTGTGAAATACACAAAGAAATAAAATAAAAAACAGTGTTCTACTGATTCTCCGGATTCAATTTTACCATACCTACTCAAATATTAAACTTGGAGAATGTGTTTTTGGGTATTCGGATGGTTTAAATGTTTTCAAAATTTGATTTAAGTCCAAAACATGTCATTCCCAACGATCAAATGAAGAAAAAAAAAACATTCCAGAACAGAAAAAATATATTTTTCTATTTATGATGAGGACTGTAGGTATGGTGACTAAAAAGCCTCGCATCATATATCATAATATTATACATAATCATGTTTTTTTTAAGAATTCAAATTAATTAGGTAACAAGCCCTGATACAACTGCAACAGACAGCAATAATTGAGTATCGAGAATTGCATTATGCATTCAACAACAAACCACAACCAAGGTCTCTGCTAACCTAACCACAAAATGTTCGCAGTCACTGTCATCAGATGAGTAAAAACACCGAATGTTAGTGGGACGATACTTGAATACCACACATTGAATTCTGCGAAAGTTCATCAAAAAATAATACTCTATACTCGATATCAAAATTTGCTAGTTTGGACACCCAAAACCTTGAGAAGGAACTGATCAGGAATAAATCAAAATTATCTTGACACCTGACACATTATATTATATAATATATACATATCGCAATAGTAATAGAAGTACACGAATTATGGTGGATTGAAGCTAAACGAAAAAGATATTGGACAAACAGGAAGGTACTAAAACACAAGAATTGAAGAACATAGATGAACATAGATGAAACTTACAAATGTTCATCATAGGCAAATATCTTTATCATGTTAATCATCATATCATTGAAATAAAGTATGAAGATCTGTAGCCCAATTCCATGCTAAAGTTTTTTGAACTGTTTTGCAAATATTCATTTCTATATAGGAGCATAATTCGCACGAAATTTGGCAATTAGCGGTTTTTTAGAATATTGAAGCGAGATTTGGATGAAGTGGAGAGGCTGCCTGATCTGCGATTTGGATGGCCTCTATAAAAATCCTCGTTAAAATCGTAGAAATGACGAATTGTGATGAGCCCTTGACTTTCAACCTCGCTTTCGATCTAAACTGTCCTTCCTTGCAACAATCAACTAACACTGCTATCAAGTATCAACACGGTAATGGGTATAGGTGTCCCATCCCAGGGAGTTTCAAAACATCAATTATTCCATGAATAATAAACAATAAACAAATGACGACCAGCGCAACTGTTAGCGTACACGAACCTGAACAATGTTGCCAAATATACCTAAGTGATCAATCACGGCAGAAGAGTTTTTTAGTTATCTTTTTTATCTCCTCTCCATCGTTCATATCATCATTTCATTCTGAAGAATATATACAGTGAGTCCCATTTCAAGTGTAACGCCCTCGTATTTTGAGGTAGCATAAACGATTCAATTTTCCAGTGCGACGCCACTGAAATTATAATTTCGAATCCAATTATACCAAAATAGGCTCCATGCTACTGTTAATGAAAACACCTGTTTCATTGATATTGACAAAGACTTAGTAATTATTGATAAAAAACGATTTTTCATGAAAACATTGATATCATCATGCATGATTGTATGTGTGAAAAACGTAGCAAAATAGGAAAAATGTAATGCCCTTTTTTCCATAAAATATGACAAGGAATCATCTCCTGAATTTTTCGCACTTATTCATCTACACCCTGTATTGACACACAGCACATTTCATGCTAATGTTTTTTATGTTGCTCAGGTAATTATATAATGTTCGTCTATCTATTATTTGTTTATTTCTCGGTGTATTTACATAATTACATATAGTGTTTGATGAACGAGTGTCTAGAAGAGTTTATAAATGCGTTACATACCTACTATACTATACTTTTTCTACGAACTCTCTTCGACAAGATCCCATAATTCCGAAAATTAAAGTAATTCGAAGGGAATGGGAAATGAGAACATAATACATAATACTATGCAACTGCAGGCAACCAACCAGACACGTTGGTTGTAGATGTGTCCAGTAAAAAGGATACATATCATGTATAAATCTATAAAAATTGCTTGCTTACTAATAGGTGCTGACCTTTGGTTGCATTTTATTTATCCGTTTTATTTGCAACTTTTCCGATTCCGGTTCCTACCGTTACCATCAAGGCAATACTCGGGTTCCTACTTGTTATTTCGTCTAATTACAAGGAATGACGTGAAATGACTGTTGACAGTTGTCAAAAAATCTGTGTTTGAAGAACTGTGTTGCCATGGTAATGTGTTGTTTTGTTTGTTGAATAAATGACATATCATCAATCCGTGATTAATCGATCATTTAGCGTGGTACACATCCGTTCGCTAAATGCCATTCTAGTTATGTGAGTAGAAAAAATTAGTCATTAGTAAAATGGTTTACACCTCAATAAGGTCTTTTTTCAAAGAGAACAAATAAAAATTTTCTCGATGATTTTTGTCTACAAGTATGGTGTAGATCTATAATTTCATGGCTTATATACTACTCATTTCCATCGAACATCAACTTTGTTCGATGTCATTTCACAATATGCATTGGAAAATATGAGAAAAATATGCAATTTTCTCTTGAAATTATACTACAACCAATGGCAGTCAAAATTATATTTTTAAAATCTTTCTATCGGCGTTTTTCTCCTTATAATAAAGCTTGGTTATTACAAAAGAGCGATATTTTCAAAGTTTTTGATTCTTTTAAATTACAGTTGGGTAGAGATGATTCAATTTAGTTTCATTCTTTGTGAAAAATATGGCTTTGAGTTTTCAATGAGGGTATTTTATTATAACAGGGGCGTATCCAACCACCCGAACGTTGCGTCAGGTCAGGCCATCCAATCAATATATGGAGGGAGGGGACGTGACGTAACGGGTTTGAAATTATATAACGTTGCCACGTCGCTGCGAACAGCTGGATTGTCATGGAATAAGAAGATTTCATGCAGAAAATTCAGGCACAGCATCAGATTCTCGAGAAATATACAAATTTACAAAATTTTTTTTATGTTCTGGTTCCCACGAGAAGGGATATCCTGTAATGTTCAGAGAACATCGTGAGAACCAAGGGAAATAAGGTATAGGAATTGGTGTTCTTCTTAAATTTCTGGAGGTTATATGCCTCGGGGAACACTTCCCTTGGAAATGTGTTCCAGAGCCTCGCTGTTCGTTGGATGAACGAGTCTTTGGAAAGAGATGTTCTGCAGGTCTCCAAAGTGACCACGAAGGGGTGCGAAGCCTCAACTCGACGGGTTAATCTCGCGGGGACTGCCAAGGGAGGAACAATTGTTGATATTTCAGAAGAGCATCGTCTTTGGAAATATTTATAAATTAGAGCCAGATCGCCAACTCTTCTACGGTGTTCCAGAGAAGTGGTTTAGGCTTTCAGGCAACCCTAAAATCTCCGTCACTGGCAATTAAAAAAATATAGCTGATAATGATGCAAAAGCCAAGTTCTTCATCTCGAACGGTTCCTGAGATATACCCTGTATCTCGACAATTGTATGCATTAGCTGACCATGTTATACCTAGCACTATTTTCAATTAGAATTAGCAGAAGTTCTGCCCTCAAATTTCCTGTCAAGATGCTATACAGAGCGTTTTAACGATATCAAAATAATATATCGAACGATATCTCAGTATGTAGATATACATGCGCCTTAAATGTGAACCATCTCTTTATTTTTTTGATTATCTTCGATCATCAATCACCCTAATTGTAAAAATGTACACAGTGGCGTAGATAAGTAAGCCTTCACGAAACGAATCTTACTGCTATCTTGAAAATCTGCTTTTTGGGACCAGGTGCCATAAACACACTTTATAGTCAGTATACAATAATTCTGAATAACGAGCGTACATAAAACTCTGAGCAATGTTGATAATAAAAAACGTCGTGGTGCATAGATGTAAATATTTGAAAAGGAGGCTATTATTAGACATGTTAATATCACTTATCATTGCAACAACAGAAAATTAAGAAGGTGTTAGTTACATTTTTGCCTTATAACCTGCCATAGGTATATTCATCAAAATTTCAAATGGAGGTAGGTACGTACAAAAAGAACGTAGGTAGGTAGATGTAGATCCAATATGTAACAGTGGAAACATGGATTTTGAAAAACCAATTCAAACATTGATATAATACTGTCTGTAGTTATAATGATGAAATAGTTTATAACAGTTTAGAACAAATAAACGAACGTAATCAACACATACCTACCAACATTCGACTCGTCTACATAAACATTGTGATAACAGCATACATTACTTATACCTACTAGGTATAAATGCAATAAACTTATACAATTCCGCTAGCAGATGGCCTTGGGACATGCAATTACCAAATTGGATAGCAAGAACAATATTCAGGGTGAATCCAAATCTAAACAAGGAATGATGGAAGAATACTGGGTACTCTTGACTGAAAATAGGTTGATATACAGGATATTTTTCCATTACAGATTTCCCTAGAACTTTATTGAATATACTTAGGTAAAGCAAGAAAACAAAGACAAGCACCTTTTTCCACAATATTTTCTGATTTTTTCAGCTAATTTATCAAGCTTTTTATTTGTAATTGTAATATTGTTCGACTAACATAATCGCGGTATCCATTTTGTTTGAGGATAGGAATTTAATTTTATTAATCCTAACATTTATAAGAGGAAATATGCTGAAAAATTACTTCGAAACGAAAATTAATGGGTTGAAAATGTGAAAAAAGGTATTTGATTAATTTATTCGATTCTGTTCAAAAAAGGGCAATACCGTCTCGTGGGTGATGCCTCGCTCACAAACTCACTCACTCACTCACTTCTCTGGACCACCGTAGAAAAGTTAGTGATCTAGCTCTATTTTATAGATATTTTCATGGACGATGCTCTTCTGAAATATCAACAATTGTTCCTCGCTTGGCAGTCCCCGCGAGATTAACCCGTCGAGTTGAGGTTTCGCACCCCTTCGTGGTCACTTTGGAGACCTGCAGAACATCTCTTTCCAAAGACTCGTTCATCCAACGAACAGCCAGGCTCTGGAACACATTGCCAAGGGAGGTGTTTCCCGAGACATATAACCTCCAGAAATTTGAGAATAACACCAATTCCTACCTTATTTCCCTTGGTTCTCACGAGGTTCTCTGAACATTACAGGATATCCCTTTTCGTGGGAACCAGAACATAAAAAACAAACTATAGGGCATGTAATGCTGGACTAATAACGGCTTTTTTGGGTTTTTTGTGTGAAAATATAAACAAAATGTTTCATAGTTGGATTCTTCTTTAAACCTTCAAATACCTGCACCTCCGTTATCCAAAATATTTTATACCTATCAGCAATATTTTACCCAACAACTTATTCAGTTGAGATATATATCCTGTTAAAAAAAATACCTCACTTTCAGATTCACCCTGTATGTTAGGTACGCAAATTATTCTCGATTATTTTGATGAGTGTACTAGCAATTAATGTACAGCCAGATGCAATGAACATGTCGCACATTGGCGGCGGTGATAGCAGTTCTAGTAACTACTACAATGAGAGTGCTAACACCATCATCCAACCGCTACATGTTCTTTGCATCTGACTGTACAACTTAGCTTTTAAAATGGAAATAAATTGATTGAAAAACCACTCTAATTATATAGTTGAAATCGGTTAAAATACCTACCTGTTACAACTCGCCTAGGATATCTCACACTTTAACTTTACCCGAGACTTTACCCGACTTTACCCTCGACCTCAGAAAAAAAAAAACATTTCCAATAACTTTTGCAATATCGGTAGGTACATCACAAGTTGTGCAACGACTGCAATCTACAAACATGTCAGATCAGAAATTTTCTGCGCACTTACAATTTCTCGCCATATGGTGCAACTTGGCAACCACCTAACCATTTGTGCGCGTGTTCCTATGCCGATATTTCCCGAAAATTTCCATGTCAAAACAACATTATTATGCTATCAAACGAACATGGAGCCAGCAATACAAGCTACAGCTGGTCTATCTAAGGCCTGGAAAATCAGATGGGAAAACGTCAACAAACAATCACTGACCTACACGAAACTGCCATCAGAAAATTACCCGACATAAGAACATTGTCAATAAAGCAAGCCTATGTCGTCATACGCAATTTGTTTTGTAAACAACGCTCATAACAGAAAAAAATCGCCTTCTTACGCTAGGTATCTACCTACCTGCCTGCCAAATCTCGAAATAATACACTCTGGTTGTCAACCACCTGGGAAGGGCCTAATTCTAATATTCCAAAAAGATCCACTAGACACTGACATTTTCACAAAAAATCTAGCAAAGTCAACAGCAGGTTGTTAGACGTCAACTAAACATAAACATGCACAAGCAGCAACTCGCAGTATGTAATGTGTTGCCATGCCGCGGCGTGACCTTGAGAAATGCGCCGGTTCGCGCGCGCTGTTGTCAGATCAAATTTTACAAGATCCCTAGATTGGTGGATTTAGGAAAGTTTGGTAATTTTGCACTTATGATGCGATGGATTTTTTTGCCATAATAATGCGAATTTCATAATGATAATCTGAACAAACCCTTATTTATCGAGTCACGAAAAAGTTCGAAATTTCTCACATTTTTTCGTCTTGGAAACGCGATACAGCTTCTTAATTTTCTATTGAAATGACAACTTTTTCAACCTGAACAATTTCGAAGAAACCAATATTGTACGCACTTGAAAAAGTACACGTTCAGTGTACGAGGTGATTGGTTATATTCTACTCAATAGCTATCTCAGTTGATATTGGTCTTACAGAAACGTTCAGATGGGCAAAAATGAAGTCATTCAGAATCCATTACTAGAAAATGCAAAAAAGCATCGTGAACCTGAAAATTTTCACGAACATGGTATATTTTAAATGGAATAGAGCTCTTCCTTCTGATTTCAAATATATATAGGTTGCGTGCACGATGACCGACCCTGGAGGTAAAATCGAGGGTAAAATATTGAAACAGAACCTCACTTTTCTGTGAAACATTGGAACACAACCTCACTTTCCTAAGTTTTTCACAATATTTTGAAATACGAATCGTGTTTTTTTGGGCTATTCATTAGTTCAAGCATGCCAACACATTGTGCTGTTGTACAATGAACAAAAAATGCAGTGATAGACGAAGGAATATGATTTTTCAGGTAAATAGTGATCTCACATGCATAGTTTTCATTATGAAATTGCAATAGCATGTCAGACCAGTCCTCCTGATTGATTGCATGAATCAATCAATCTTCTTGCCTTCTTTTAGAAACTCCACGAGTATTTCTATTAGGTCCTATTGCAGAAGGAATTCCAATGAGCAATGATAATATTTCAAAATGAAAACTACATGTGACTGACTATAGTACTTTTAGATCTCAATGTACCTACCTGAAAAATCGGATTCCTTCGTCTCTCGATGCATTTTTAGTGCATTGTGCAAAAGCACGATTCGTATGCCAAAACAATTGTGAAAAACTATTTTAATCCTTTGTAGACAAATAAGAAAAGTGAGGTTGTGTCTCTATGGTCGGTCATCTGACAGATCTTGCCCGCAACCTATACTTTGTTGAGGTTATCTTTTGGCAGTTTTTGAAAAATATAGATTTTTTGGTATTGATCTATCTAGAAGTCGGTTGTGGAACGCCAGACGACAGTCCTGCGATTTCTGTGTTTCTACAGCTGCCTTACAATCTATATTTCTCGTAAATTGACAAAGATAACCCTAATAAAGTATACATACTGATTAGAAAAATGAAATACAGGGTGTCCCATTTTTCAATACTGCATTATTCTCTATTTGAACGGTTCTGTGAGACCAATATGAACTGAGATAGCTATCGAGTAAAATATATACAGTCACCCTATACTTCCTGCAAAATGGGACAAGAATTAGAGGACCTGACAACAATGCTCGTATCGTAAGGATTACTCGAAGAGCCTAAAAAATCAAAATAAGTTCTCGAATTAAGCAAAATATGGATTGAAGATATCTATCGAGAAATTTAAACAAAGAATCTTGAATAGGTAGGTATTTTCGTGAGAATTCCAATATGAAAAATAATCAAGTATTAATTATTGGTTGGACCACGCTGACACTTTTTTCCAGTTCTGTTTACGGCGACCATATCCAGGAATTCTCCAGATCCGAGAAAAATCTCGAGGCCCGGCAACACCGCCTGCTCGAGGGTCACTCGAAGGGCCCGCCGCTGTCGTTACGCAACGCTAGGCGGCGAAGAGCTCGCCGTTTTTCGGTGTACGGAGAGGCCCGCGACGGGCCGCAATGCGGGACGCTACCGCGCAGCCGCCGGCCTTTCGGCAGCCTTGGCAATGAACTTGACTCGCGCACCGCTCGCGGTCGATATCGCCATGGATTATATCGCGCTGGTGCAGTGTTGCCGCCGTTGAAAATTTATCACCAGATTTGGAGATTTTTCTGTCAATTTGGTGATTCATTATTTTTCAACTGTGAAATCACAGAAATCTGGTGATTTTTTGCATAGATCCCCGTCGTTGATATTACGCTAGTAGAGTCTTAAAGAGAGAAGAAGCAGAGTGAAAACCTAACCTTTAATTCAATTCAGATTCCTTACAATCAACGGCATGAACCAACAGAAACTATTTTGTGAAATCTGGTGGTAAATAATGGTTCTTATTCCATTGATCTTATAACGAGAAGGCGGCGTTGCCGATGTCGCTACTATTTCCCCAGAAATGTGACCATGGTGAGATTCCATCATTCCCCACGATATTACTATAGTATTTCAGACATGATTGAAGCAGCATTATCAAAGTTATGAACAAATCTATAGATAGTGATATTCTTTCGACCTGAACTGAAATATTCCACTAGAACAGAACTGAATTAATTAACATGCGATCTTTCGAAAGACTAAACTTCAATGCGATGTCCAGTTTGAGTGAAATATTTCAGTTAGTTCAGAACGAAAGAATATCGCTCATGATGTCCATCCAGAAAATTCATATTTATGCTGGGTGATTAATATGAGACATTGAACAATTGGACAGGGTGGTAAAAGTAGAAATTCATTCTGCATTTGAATGCAGTCATATCCATCTACTTATGTTGAAAATACTTAATATACACTTAGGTAGTGGAGAATATCATTATTACACAGGGACCGAGGCTTCAGCCAAGTGATATTATTGTACCTATATACTAAATTCGTGTGAATTCCTGCGAATCTCGTATCAGAGGTACATTGGCGTGCAAATCAATGGACCTAGGTATCAGATCGAGTATCTGTGATAGTCTATATGGATTCAATCTGATTCAATCATTTCATGGCCTCCTGTGATCAGAATTACGTAACAAAAATCAGGAACTAAATTAGGAATTATTTTATTTCGAAAACTGCTTGAATCTATTTGTTCAGGTCTCAAAAACCAACAGAAAGAATTTCATCAATTTCATGTATAGGGTGGGACAATTAGGAAACTTTTGAAGGACAGTATACTATACTCAATTCCGAACTGTGAGAACTGTAATAGTATTTTGACAAAGGCAATATACACCCTTCTCATTTCAAACCTTTTATATGTATATGGGTAACGATATGGCCCTTCTTTTTATCCTGTTTCAACCAATTTTCTGCGAGAAAATCAAGGTGATTAATTGATTGGTTTCCAATTAATGAAATTTCAATAGATTTGTTTCCATCTGATGAAGTTTTTCAATAATATTTTCCTCCTCTCCAAGTCGACTGTGAAATTTGTTTTGAGAAAAATATAGAATATTGTTCAACGAGCACAATCATACAAGTGGGAAATTAGCATTCCGTGCGAATTAAACACTATACTTTTTCTACGGCTGTAACAGATAACAGCGAAATAGGCATCTGATTTCCTCGTAAGCAATGCTCTTTTATAGGCAGAGCTGAAATTGAAGACATCATACAATGTATACCTCATTGATTTATAGAAACTAGTAAAACAAGAGCAGTTTTGTGACTGAAATGTGGAACTATGTCACTATAAAAGCACTTCTTTTCAATTCTTGATTGCAATCTAGTCACCATGACAGCATATGACAAACAGTGAATTCGGGTTGATTACAACAGAGATGGCTATGTCTTTATTGACTAAAGTGGTTAATAATATGACGAAAACTACCTTGGTAGTAAAAATACACTTTACGCCTTCAAAGGGAGTAAATAATGGTATAGGTTCTATAGCTAGTGGTGGAAAAAATACTATATAGGTAACACTTCACGACACTAAACAAAATGTTGCACGTTTATGGAGAAACATAAAATAATGTTCTCTTACAGAATTCAACATATTTTCCACACCCTTCCCCAACAAAACTTACAAGCACGCAATATCGATCACAACACAAAAATTATTAATAGCCATCCCCCTATACCCTCCCAACCCCCAACAACCACCAACATACCTCTCTCAATACAACAACAGGTTTCACTGCGACCATATCGGAAAACCACAAGGAAACCATCGACTACACCGTGAGTCTCCGACTGGACAACAAAATGGAAAGATTTCCTTGTGGAAAGCAGGGAAACGGTCGGAAAATCGTTCCGTTGCCCAACCGAACTAACACCCACGCTCGATTCGAGATCGAAGCGAGAGAGAGAGATAGCCAGCTAGGAGAGAAAGAGAGGGAGGTATGGAAGGAAACCCCGAGTTTTCACCTACAAAGGTCGAAGGTCAACACGTAGGCCATAATATGTGTCAAACGGGACATGATGAAGACGAGAAGTATTTCTAGATAACTAGAGACTTTGTTTTCAAATTTTCAATGTTCTAGTGTTGTCAACTCTAAATCTATACTAATACAGGGTGTCTCGAAATTAGCCTGATGAACTTCACCAGCGGCTTCTATGACCAAAAAGAGGAAGAACAGTTTCAATGAACATGAATATTTCCGAAACGATGCAATTGCTGAAAGTGCATTCCAAAAACTTAGCTTTCTGTTTCGGGCCAGGAGCTATTTCAGTTCCAGTCAGCTGCTTATGATCTATAAGGCACAGATCCGACCTGTCCTGGAATATTGTTCCCATATTTGGAGTGCAGCACCCAAACATACCCTGAAACTGTTTGATTCTGTCCAAAAAAGGGCAATTCGTCTCGTGGGTGATGCTTCGCTCACAAACTCACTCACTTCTCTGGAACACTGTAGAAAAGTTCGCGATCTGGCTCTATTTTATACATATTTTCATGGACGATCCTCTTCTGATATATATCAGCAATTGTTCCTCCCTTGGCAGTCCCCGCGAGATTAACCCGTCGAGTTGAGGCTTCGCACCCCTTCGTGGTAGGTAACTTTGGAGACCTGCAGAACATCTCTTTCTAAAGACTCGTTCATCCAACGAACAGCGACGCTATGGAAAACATTGCCAAGGGCTCGTGGTTCATCATCTTGCCACTAACTCGTATGAAATAACTCATTTTCTGCACTTGTTGAATAATATACTATAAACTTTCAAATTATATTTTGATTTTAGGCGACCCCCAAACGTACTCCAAACTGAAATATGATCAGTACGCTGGATTCCTCTTTCAACCAGCTTTCCAATAATGAGGAGTCGCAAGCCATATGGTTGCATTTGAAAAAAAAATTTTTGGGGTTGATTCCAGTTACTTCTGAAGGGTTATATTCTCCATTTTGCTCACCAAATGTCGGTAAATACATTCAAACGTTGACTTGCCTCTCGAATTCTCAGAAAAATTATTAACCTCCCCCCCCTCCAGTAGCGAATTTATTCCAGTTGAAGTCTCCACCCTGTATAGGTCTGAGGTAGGTATTTTTGTTGTCTGGTAAAGAAAAAAGAAAGAGTTCTATTTCTCCTCATTTTTTTTTCAATAGCCGAGAAGAAAACAAAGCTTGATCGATAGCAAGCTATTTTATATTTGTTCAGTCCGACTCAATGTCAAACGAGATTCAACCATCAGCCTGTTATCCATCAAAAAGGCAAATATTTGCTCAACAAGGAGCATAATATACTGAGTTCTATTATATGCTCGATTATATGGTATACAAACAAAACCTATTTTGTTCTGGATAAATCATCTCAATAATTAACGTTCGGGTTCTGATGATATTGTATACAGTTCAAATATCAACAAGCATAATAACAATTATATTAGGAATAATATCATTCAACATATAGATCAAGACTCATCTTTGACTTTTTCTGAAACAACATGCAACATTGATGCATGAAAACACGACAGGTGCCCTTACGAGGAAAGTGTAACAGGAGTCTGTGATCATTTGTTTGAAACTGTTTTCGAAACATTCTTCGTATCGTTTGTATATGGAAATAAATATATCATGCTCACCTAATTCCATGGGGTATAGCCATGAATTCACGTCCAGGATAAGATCCATTTTGAAAGATTCGCTTTCACAATGCAGTCGGCTCACTGAAACAAAAAGAATAAGGTTAGATGTTTCTAATTATCATTTCGGATAAAACTTGTCAATGGGTCAACTGACTTCGCAACTCTCACAAGACAAATAATGATGAATGAGTGTTTCCAAAATTAGAGTGAGAAATGAACCAGAGCGTTTGCCTTCGACCCTCAATAATACACTTGTCCTCTACCATCTGATGATATAGTAGGACTCCACCGTTTTTTCGGCAATTTCCAATAATGTATTTTCAAATCCTTTCATGATTTTTGTGTGTGTACTACAGATATTATTTTGTTGTACGGTTTCGAGTACGTTCTATTCAGTGCTTAATAATTCGTTTTTGAGATGATTTTGTGTTTTCTAACCGTTTCTTGAAATTAGTTGGAAGATAGTTTGATAAACACTGTTGATTTGATATATGTTTTAAATAAGTGGAATGCTCCTTACTGATTATAATAAATTGGAATAAAAAAAAGAGAACCGTCTATAAGGATAAAACAGTTGAATTTTTCAACAAATATAGCATGACGTTTCAGTTTACTGCACAACCGACACAGTTAATTGGTAATTGGCTCAATTTCGGTTCAATCGTGAAACTTATTCTGCGAAATCCTTGAGAATAATTCGATTCGAATCAACACCGTTTTTTTTTTATTTTCTTTTCATCATATAGGTACCAAATTGATACTTTACTGATAGGAAGAAATCGGAACATTCTGAAAATGAATATTTTTTGACGCAAAATGGCGTGTTCACTCCGTGCATATTAATTATCTTAGTAGGTAGAGCGTGGGATATATTACACCACTTTGACGTTTTTCCCTTTGACTTATTTTGGCAGGAAATCATTGATGACAGTCTCTACGGGGGGGATAAGAGGGAAATATCTCCCCATATGCCGATAGAAAGACACCACTTTTCTTCACTTATTACGTGTTGTTGGTTGATGTGTGGAGAGATAACATTTTAAATTTCGAATTTTTCACACGGTGCACTGGTACAGTATCAGTTATACATTTACATATACAGGGCGTCTCAAAATTGATGGGACATAGGGCTGCCACGTGTATAATGTGTAATAGGCCCAAATGAATTGATTGAAAAGTATACACAGAAAATAATTTTGTACGTAAAGTTAATGAACGGCAGTCGTCAATTTTTTGAACATTAATATTACGAATCGATGAATATTACAATCATTTCTGATGATGGGTTCATACCGCAAGACACTGAAACAATGAACGAGCCAACATTGAACAATGAACGAAAAACATCAAAAGTTAATCATTTTTTTTATTCATGTGATGAAAAAATTCATTGAATCAACGTTTGATGTTTATTGATCTATGTTTTTCATCATTGGAGCAATAAACTTTTCGTCATAGATCTATCAACAACAAACATAAGAAAATAATTAATGGTTTTCATTGTTTCAATGAACACCAAACGTTGATTTCATGAAATGAAACATCAACTTCCAAAACAGGCGCCAAATTAATGCTGCCTACCCATGGATCAATCACGCCAAACATTATTACTATGAAAAGGTTTAATAATACGCGGTGAATTTTTCATTTGCCGTTTTATTTTATTTCTATTCGTTCAGTTGTTAATGAAAAGTTGAAAGGGCTGGGTCGTGTTTTGTGTTTCTGTGGCTCGTAGAATTCCTACCTATTTGTGAAATTGTGCCAGATCATCAAAGGGATACAAAACCTAACATATTTGAGAAAGGTGAGACCTGTTAATTGCGATTTTTGCAATTTTCAGGAATTTAGGAATTTTAAGACATTTTTGCGATTTTTGCAGTTTTCAGGATTTTTTGCAATTTTTGCAATTTTCAGAAATTTTTGCAATTTCCAGGCATTTTTGCGATTTTTGCAATTTTCAGGAATTTTTTGAATTTTTACAATTTTCCGGAATTTTAGCAATTTTCAGAAATTTTTACAATTTTCCGGAATTCTTGCAATTTTCAGGAATTTTTGCGATTCCTGCTATTTTCAGGAATTTTTGCGATTTTTGCTATTTTCAGGAATTTTTGAAGCAGAAATGCTTCAGAAAATATGCAAATATACTGGGCATTCCAATTAAAAAAATTGATTGAGATGTTACCAGATCTAGTAACCTAACCTAAGATATGTTACCAGATCTAGTAACCTAACCTAAGATATGTTACCAGATCTGGTAACCCAATCTAAGATATGTTACCAGATCTGGTAACCTAACCTAAGATATGTTACTAGATCTAGTAACCCAACTTAAGATATGTTACCAGATCTAGTAACCTAACCTAAGATATGTTACTAGATCTAGTAACCTAACCTAAGATATGTTACCAGATCTAGTAACCTAACCTAAGATATGTTACCAGATCTGGTAACCCAACCTAAGATATGTTACCAGATCTAGTAACCTAACCTAAGATATGTTACCAGATCTGGTAACCCAACCTAAGATATGTTACCAGATCTAGTAACCTAACCTAAGATATGTTACCAGATCTGGTAACCCAACCTAAGATATGTTACCAGATCTAGTAACCTAACCTAAGATATGTTACCAGATCTAGTAACCTAACCAAAGATATGTTACCAGATCTAGTAACCTAACCTAAGATATGTTACCAGATCTAGTAACCTAACCTAAGATATGTTACCAGATCTAGTAACCTAACCTAAGGTATGTTACCAGATCTAGTAACTAAAAATGTATAAGGTGAGTGCATTTTTTATACGTCCATGGGTGAGCGAATATTTGTTTTGTGAATATTGTCCAAGTTTCTCAGTCTTCGATCATTTAGTGTATTTTTGACATTTCGGAAACATTTTTAGTTGACTTCATTGAAAAATATTCATTACATTTGTTATTCAATACAATTAGGTAGATTTCAACAAAAAATAAAGAATAATGATATTTCATCAAGGAAACCAGTGTTCTGCGACTGCCTTGTGAATGTTTATTATATTATTCATCAGGTCACATCAAATTAGTGGATGTACTAGATAATTTTGGACCGATTTTGGGTTTTTCAAAATTTTAGAAATTAATTACTCTGATGCGTGAAAAAATTGTCCTCTTATTTCTGATAGTGACGATACTGTTGACAACATTATCTTCGACGACGACTCCACTGTTAAATACCAATAGAATTTGTTCGTTACATCGATAACTGGCGAACATAGTTTCATGCTTATTTTTCATTGATTCAATGAAGAAAATCATCAAGTGATGTCTATCGTTCGAAATATCAATAACCGCCGATCATAGATCCATGCTAGCTGATTATTGATTCAATGTTCAGCTGTAATAAACTGAGTCTGTCCTTCGTAACTGGCACTTACATATTCATGCTCACTGCAGTGAGCATGTTAATTGATACAATGTACATCAACCATAAACCAATGTTTATCATCATAGATCCATGCTCGCTGTTTATTGATTCAATGTACAACAACCATGAACCAATGTAAATCCATTCGTGATATCAATAACCGGCAAACATAGATCCATGACCATTATTCGTTGATTCAACGTATGTACTGCAGTCATAACTTTATCAACAAGAAGATTTACGTACGACCGTTCATTGTATTAATGACACCCGTCATCGACCCAAAATTAATGTTGACGTTTTCTGATTTGATGTACTTTTTTATTAATATAACGTACCTTTTTCGTTCTGTGTATCCCCCCCAAGGTACACTTCTGGTACGCCACTTATTGACGGGGTGGAAAGGATTTGTTATTCTAGCGGGACACTGTGACGAAAACTCTGACGTAGACTGTTTGACGTATGGAAGTTAAGATGTTGACATACTTCTGAACTATAACTTGAAACGTCGAAAAGCAGCGAAAAAACGTGATAATAACACTAATACATCGTGACACAAAATAGTTAAAGAATTTCTCAAATTTAATATACTGTAAGTGTCGCCCTCTAGAAGTGACATCTAAACTAAGAACGGATTTGAATTTCTCGCCTCTGAAAACCTCCTAATGCCAAATCAAGCAGTGCCATTATTGTCACCTTGTTGATGAATTATTAAGAAAAAACGAAATTTACATTGAAACTTTGTTGGTATCAACTTATGGACTGAGTTATAAGTTTGGCTAAATCTCAATATTTTCATAAAGAATCCTGAGTATACCATAAATTAGCGGACACCATATTCCGAGCGTATATCTAACCTTAGATCTATCTGATCTATCTAACTAAAATGATATGGGAAGCATTTGAAAATAAAAAGGAGTCGCGGGGAATGTGTATAATATGTATATAAAACACATTTTCCGCATTCTATTTCCGAATATGAGGTTTCCATTGACGTAAAATCAACTAAAAAATCGATCAACTTCTACATACAGCATATTTGTGACGTATGTGAAAATTGAATTGAAGCCAAATTCATGGCGATATACATTTTATTTCAATTTTTATTAACGTTTTACAATTCATACTAGTAACAAATATCAACTGTTCAATATCAATCAATATATCGATACACATTCAAGGTATATTGTTTTATTCATTTTATATAAATGCAGCCAGTGAAATAGGTTTTATGTATGTATACCTATGTAGAACTTTCCACAACGTTTTTAGAGTGTTTTGAAATTAGACTACTTATTGAAGAAGATCATGGATAAGTCCGAAACGGGGGTTCTCAGACCCATGTTATCATATATTATGGCAAAAAATTCATCATATAAAATATTTAAGGTAACGGAGGTACAGGTATTTAATGGTTCAAGAAGACTTCAACTTTCCAACTATGAAACAATTTGTTTACATTTCCTAAAAAAAAACGCAAAAAGCCGTTATTAGTTCAGCATTCTACAGTTACGTTATTTCATCAGAAACACTAATCAAAACTTTTTTTTACATTTTCAACCTATTATTTATCGTTTCAAAGTGAACCAAAAAACTTTAGGAGGGAAATGCATGAAGCATTAGACCAAACAACTTATCTTGGCGAGATATATACCGTGTTAAATAAAACAACTCACTTTTAGATTCACCCTTTACAATGGAACTCGTCTTTCTTAGCTCTATCCAAGGACGAAATGAAATTTAGGGTATTCTATTTGAACAATCATATTATTATGTTTGTTATGTCACAGGCATATGGATCATCCTGTAAAGTTGACATTATGGAAAAAAAGGAGTTGTTATGACATCGATTCTCAATTGTTTTTGTACCTACCAATCAATGAGAATGTTTATAACAAATTTGATTGAATCGGCTCATGAATTACCATTTTACACAGTCACGAAGGGTGGAATTTCAACTCAATCGGGCGTGGACAGACATTGACACATTATTGCGTGGACTTTGAATGAAATTTCACTCAACTTTTTTTTCAGTGTAAGTACTATATAAAAACGAATCAGTTTCATTCATGGTTGAAAAATGTTGTGCTGGTTTCAAAAATGCATGGAGTGGTGTTTAATAAAGTGGAAGAGCCTTTGATGCGTGCAGAGATGATGTTGCAACGCCGCATCCCGATCGGTGCGAGAATAGGGAATTTGGAAGTGCAGTAGGTCACGTGACCACAACCCGCGCAATGTAGCTGCCGGTGACGATCGATCTTGACATTGAACTTGAAATTTCTCGGATGTCGCCATTTGTAATGTATGGCATAGTCGTGTTCGTGCTTGAAAAGTTTTAATCGAGGTTTCAATTCAACACTTGGTCGTGGTATTTAATCATTATTTACTTATTCTGTCTTGTTTCAGTTTCGAAACTAGTAGCGAATTCCATTGGTAGAACTGGCTTGCACTGAGGGCATAATATTTTATATTCCATTGGCACAACTGGTGTCGGGTTTTGAATACCATTGTAAAACTGGTTCACATACAGAGATGTGCACAAAAAACGGCCAGGACTGTAACTTCTGAATTATTCGATATAAGGTTTTGAAAATTGGTGGGCAGCTAGTATACCAAATTGCTTAATAATTGCCAAAAAATTTTCGTTCTATCACTTCCGCTTTTACTTGAAACGACCCCAACTCTCGATTTTTAAATGGGATACCCTGTATTGTATTCCATAATCGGTTAGGGATTAACATGACGAATTCAACGATACCGGGTTTGATAGGGTTATTTCAAACGATTACAAAGATATTTGCGTTTGAAGTTTCCATATGCTCAATGAGTGTGACAGAGAAAGAAGTTTTGATATTGCGAAGTCACACCCATTGATCATATATGAAAACTTCGAACGCAAATATCTTTGTAGTCGTTTGAAATAACCCTATCAAACCCGGTATCGTTGAATTCGTCATGATAATCCCTAACCGATTATGGAAGACAATACAGGGTGTCCCATTTGAAAATCGATAGTCGGGGTCGTTTCCGGTGAAACTCGAAGTGATAGAAGAAAAATTGTTTCATCAATTAATGAGCAATTTGTAATAATTGCTACCCACCAACTTTCAAAACTCTATCTCGAATAATTCAAAAGATACAGTCCTGGCCGTTTTTTGTGCACTTCTCTGTATACCTAGTTTATAGCTCAGTGCAACAAATCTCGCACGAGCTCTAATAGGTCGTGCGAGGTTTCAAGAAAATAAAAGATATTACTTCAACTTCACAGAATTCATAATTTTGTTGAAAGTATTTTGCAAATTCAATGACGAAAAGTGCTCAAAATTATTTTCATGAAACATCTACTTTGTTTTTAATTGAAGTTAAGGAAGAATTTCAGGATTCGGATAAGTTATGAACAAAGAGAAACTAACTTATCAGATTTAACCTCACCATCAGTGGTGCAAAACCAGTGCACCACTAGGTTAACGAATGGAATTTGCTATACACTGAAAAAAAAAAGGATTGGAATGACCAAGTGAATGTTCACTTCAAAAACCATCAAAATTTTCTTGCTATAATATTGTCAGAATATCTTGCTGGAAAGAGTAATTGTCTCAGGAAAAGAATGTTGAGGTAGGTACCTAATACAATTTACTTGTCCCAAGTACCTATACTTGATTTCTCGAAATTCATTCCATTAAATTCTCAGATACTCAGTCGAAGATTCCAGATTACTCAATAAAGATTATTATGGCGTGAGTGTCAAGAAGCGGTCAAGGATCTTGTCAAGATTATAATTGCCCTTGATTCAAGATTCCTGGAGTTATATAGTATCCCTACCAAATATGTTAATGATACGTCGAGTAGTTTTTAAAGTACTGAGCACGAATGATTTTTAAATTTTCAAATGAAACACCCTGTAACTCAGGCAGGAGACACATTTCACCATGGTGATTTGGGTTAAAAATCATCATATTTTGAGTTCAGGATTCGATAGTTGCAATATTTCCAATTATAGTAATGAATTACTCTGTATACGCAGATCCGACCGCACCTCGACAGGGCCTCACGACACCCTCTCACCCTCAACCCTCTATTTATATCAATTCGCGTAACATGCCTCACAGTCAAGGCACAGATTAACGTCAAGGTGTGGGCGTTGATTGATATATTACGCTTACGCTGGGAAGATGCCCAACCTGTGTTATTTGCGAGTCGATGCCCCTCTCATCCCCTCGTCTATCGTTTAGCCACTGTGAGGTAGCGACTCCACTAGGCACACAGAACATGTCTGAACTAATTGTACAGATTACTACACTTTTGTACAGAATTACAGATCCCATCCCACCGCGTGCTATCGCTCCAGAAATTTGTGTTTATCCCTGTCTTCTACGATGAGACCCTACCCGCCCTACCGGTTCTGATAAAAAAAGGTTTGCTACGGTCGGTGAATCCCATGGACAGTATTGATTTTTTCCTCGGTTCCTTGCGGAGGAGAGAAGAACATTATTATGATCTCTCACTCAGTTGGGTTCCTACTCCGTGGCGTTTTTTTAAATTCCCTTGTGAATAACTTGTCATACTTTGCCTAGACCCTAGACCAATATAATTTGTATATTATCTGGAAAAACATCTCACGCCTTTTTCGTTGATTATTTTTTCTACTCAATTTGTATCCATTTTAAAGTTTTGTATAAATTAGACATAACAAAATATTGATAATATAATCAATCTGAATGTGATAATTTCTTAGAGTCTCATCAGTTGATCGAAAATAAATAGTCAGATATATTTAAATCTTTGATTGTTAATGGTTCACTATAAAAATGAAATAAAATACATCATCTATAATAGGCATAATATACAGAGTGAGTCATAACTATTGGAACATATATAGAATTCATTTATTTATTGGATTACAAGAGTTGATGCTGCAAGCTTATGAACCATTTTTTACAATATCTAGTTGTTGAAAAATATGAATTCTTTTTTGGTATATTTGAAGAGATAAAAACAAAATCAACAGAAAACAGATACATTTCCAGTCTATATGCCCCGATATAATATAATCATGAAATCGGCGTTGATTTTTTGTGATACCATCAGTAACCTTTTCTGAGTAGAATCGATTTTGCCGCTCCAGAACAACGGAGTACAGACTACGGAACGCTCAGAATCTCCGCCCTAACAACACAGGGATGTACTAGGTACTTCCCTTCTTTGTCACACGGTACAAGGACATATAATTGGGGTATCCAGGGAGTTGAATTTTTATGAAAATGTTTGTTTTTTTTTCCGGTAAATTATTGTAATGAAAATAAAGAAAGTCAGAACTTCTCAAGAAAATGACCATTTTTCGCAAACAGAAATCGTAAATGCATAATGCCCCTCATTTTTAAACATCCACGAATGATGATAATTATACCCAAATCCTAACAAAGTTGTATTTATTCAGGTTTCTGCAGTTTGGTCCTGTTTAAAAAACTGTTTGGTACATGAATCTTCAGAAGGCATATCAGCCAATGGAGTAAGGTGCGTGCCTGAAAAAGCTAAAGTTCCCGGGTTCAAGTCCTACTCGACCTACATTTTTTTCTTTTGTCGAAGGGATGTCCCTGGAATATCCTTGGGACCACCTAGGGATATCTTTTCTTCGTACTTGGTACATCACAGGGACGTACCAGACGGAAATCCCTTGGATACTTTTTTGTCAGCCAGCTGATGTCCCTGGGACGTCCCTAGTATGTACTCTGTCCCGACAAAGGATATCTCTGGGATGTCCTTGTATAAAATTAGGGACGTCCCTGGGAAGTCCCTAGGATGTACTTGTGTTGTTAGGGCGACAAAGGACGGCTTGGCAGCCCTATCGCCGACAAACGCACCGAGTCGGCCGCCCCACATAAATCAAAGGAAATTATTGGCACTACATAGGTCGGATCATATACCAGTATAAAATACTTTGGATTGATAGCGGTATAGAATTGTCACGCAATGTTCCGCGTTTTTCATGTGATAAATATCAGTAATTGCAATAACAAATATTTCAAAAATTGTACATATCTCTGACAAGAAAATGATTTGCGACAGTGAATTATATCGTTTGATTTAGTAATTCGACATAATGAAATATGAAATTCTACTCAAACAGACCCATTTAGATTCAGTTCTAGGGTAAAATACACTAAGGTGACAACACTGGTCCGGGTTCGTGAATTTCAATCAAATTTATGAGCAGCTTATATATTGATATCCGCTGACCAGTTTATTCCACAATCGCCAAAAATGGAAGCATTTATTGTTGAGACATTAAATTTTGTGATTCACTCCAATTCAATTTCTATAAACTTTTTTCATGATCTCACGTCCGTGATGCGCTCGTTAGAAGCCTCAGACGAATAAAAGAAATACAACTATTACTAACCAATTCGAATTTACCGCCATATTAGTTAGAATTGTACTGATTTATCATGGATTCGATATAAGCGTTCCGGATTATGGATTGTTTAATTGTTCCAAGTCGCACGCCATCTGCATTCCAATAGATTCTCTTCGTAAGTGGCGCACCTGCCCGTCAAATTACGAACTATTGCTCCGACATCGTTCGACACTATCGCCGCCACTATGTGAGATTTCGAACTATGGTACGCCATCTAGTTGTGAGATTTTTTTGGACCTCGTTTTGCCCCATAAGGTTGGGCATCTTCCCAGCGTAAGCGTAATATATCAATCAACGGTGTGGGGGAACTCCACCCTCAGTCCCTCTCTTTCTATCTGCATACCGTATCACTCCATCTCTCTCTTTTAGGCCGCCATGTTGACATGACGTCGAAGGGATGACGAGCGAGGCACAGGATTGGTAGAAGGGAGGTCAGACTCCGCCCCCCATCTGGGAAATCGTTTCCAAGGGTAGCGATTTGGATATTGACTAGGTCATGGCTATAATATAGGTACCTACGTCATGAGGAGTGATGGATGGCTTTTGATCGCTTCGTTATGGGTGTTTTTAAACGGGGGGTAGGAAGAGAGGCTTGTTTACAAGTTGGAAGTCACGCAAGTAATAGCTATAAACACAAGGTGAATCATTGACTAATTATTTTTTTTTAGTTTCAGGGAGTGATTGCTTGCCATATTTTAGGAAAAAGAATGTTTTTTCTGTGACGGGAAAAAAGTTTGGCATTTCATCCCTGTTGGCAGGTTATAAAATGTCACTTTTCATAAATTACTTTTTTCCCGTGGGCAAAAAGTGTTCCCGGATATATATCACATATCAATACACTGTTGATGGCTTTTGTTGTGCTATAGTTTCGAGAAATGAGTCAATAATACCGTCTCCGAGAAAGAACTGCAAGTCCTTTTATCTTCCATTCGACTTCGCGGTTACGTATAATACTAAATAACCACTGAATTCGCAATTTCTTGAAATCAAATCACAGAATTAGACTGACAGAAGTGACATCAGATATTTGATTACTTCAAATGAATAATAAAGATGCCTACAACGCGGTGTCCCTACTGTTAAAAACTTAAAATTTCACGTCGATAATTTTCAGATTTCGAAATAATGTAATATCTCTCAATATTGATTCGTCCTTTCTTCTGTCACAGAAAAAAATAGTGTATTATACACGGGAAAAATATTAGATTTCAGCTCACGGTTTGTTGTCTCCCTCCGCTACGCGTCGGGAGACAACACAACCTGGAGCTAAAATCTACTACTTTTTTCCCTTGTATAATAAATAACTATTTATCCTGGGAAACAACAATATAAGTCAAAACTAGATAGTCCCTGATGTCTTCATAGTAACCGACTTCGCTTACTTTTTTATAACGTCTATATAGTTTTTAAAAACATTGTATATATAGGTAAACTACGGTGTCGTTAAAAAAATTGAAAATCGCTCGACAGGTCGATTTGGCGGGGGACACTTTTTTCTGCAATTATCATATTCCAAAGTTGAAATCTTGAAGCGTATAGCGGACTTTAACTCTCGATTTTCAAATGGAGCACCCTGTATTTCATTGCATTTTTAGATTTCTAGATTAAAACTGTTTTAATTTCTCCTGAACATGCTAACATAGTTAGCGAAACACGTGTCAAGGTGAAAAAATTAAACAGTGTGTATATAGAGCACCCTGTATTCGTTCAAATTAAATATCAGTAGATAGTAAATCAGAAGTTACGATAGGGACATGAATGCCGTTTTGACTGATAATGAATAGTTTCGACACACAAAAAAAACTAAATTTAAAAAAATCTCGTTTCTGAACACCCTATTCTGTAATCATTCCCGCTAGACACCAATTGTGATACATTGATGGAAGCAGCTCTCCATGGAGAATCTAAAAATGCAATGAAATACAGGGTGCTCCATTTGAAAATCGAGAGTTGATGCCTGTTACGCATTTCAACTTAGGAATATGATAATTGCAGAAAACTGTTTCCCCCACCAACTTGAAATCGACCTGTCCGAGCGATTTTAATTTTTTTTTAATGATATTGGAGATTAGGGGGTGACAAAATTGACAGACTGAATTTTGGCATCATGAAAGTATATACAGGAGGATTATAAAAAAAAAATTAACTTACCTATATTCAACCTCTATCTCAAAAACGAAGAACATAATGTTTATTGATGAACTTAATTTCTCAAAATACAAGGAATCACCACCTGCATTTATTCGCTATTATATTAATTAACATCCATTGTAACTTTTACACTATAGGCGATTTCTACGACTTCTATATTCTGTTAAAAAAATGTTTCACTTCGTAAACGCCCTGGAAAAAAGAATCTTGTGAATGTCATATTGAAAAACGATTTTCCAAAGACGCTTCATTACCCTATGTACTTATATCTCGTACAAACAAAGCGTTTTCTGCGTTTATGTTCACATAACTTTTTTTTATATTTTCACCCATCAAGATAGTTGTCAAAGCAGTCTGTTTCTCTCAGTGTTGTTCGACATATTTCAATTATATAAATGTCTGGTACCAGCATATTTTGCAATATTTATTTCCCTATCGAATGGAAACGAACGTAACCTCAAATTGGGGCATTGAAGTAGTGAAACACACTTTATTGAACGAATATCTGCTGAAAAGCTCCCTCGATTCACAACAGTACACAAATAAACAGTCAAAAGTGAAGTTTTCCTTGCTCAAATCACTACCAAACAATCTAAATAATACACACAAGCATATATAAAAACCATTTCAGAACAATCTTTCTTATAGTTCACAACCGATTATTTCGTAGACCTTGAGTGAAATTTCACTCAATTTTTTTTCAGTGTAAGAATTATAATCTCCATAAATTAAAAAAAATCCAACAACTATACTTCCTCTCCCTATCCTCCCTAGGTGCGCACGATGTTTTCCGAACAGTGTACGGCGCCCTAAGAGATGAAAAATATACATCAGAATTTTTTTCTGTGTATTAACATTTAATTAAAAAAAACAATTGAAGTACCCGAAGAGTAATATGTCCACCGAGGCTCGTATTATGAAAGCGGGTTTATAATAATTTAATCGTCTATATAGGAGTGAAAAAAAAACTAATATTGGCCTTGACGCCGACGAGTTTTGATGGAAATCCTCTTACGGAGAGACCTGTTACGTAATTAGTAAAGCATTGTGTTTTGTGTTATTAGTTTGCTGGGATCGAGCAACGATCATATTTTGTTCGCTGCCTAAATCTAAATACTTGGCTGTTTTTCAACATCGACTATGAGTTCAAGGATTTCACAATGGCAAACTCAATGGGCAAAGCGAATGACACCAGTGGCGTACACACAAAAAACGAGTAAGAACAAGAAAACTGGAAGGAACCTCTGCAATTTGAAGCTAAAATGCAAATCGCAAATGCTCGATAGCAAGGATTTTCGAAAAACGGCGATGGTAAAAATTACCCTCCCAAGGAAAGCGCGAGTGTGGTTGCCTAAAAGCAACATAATTTATTTCTAAAAAGAGTATCCCTAGGCATTTTCAATAACCACACGAAAAAAAAAAAGAATTGTTCAATCAGGCAAAATTTAATTGAATGAAGCAAAAGTGTCATAATATATGCACGACAAAATATAATCTTGAAATGAGTAAATCTATATCTAGTTTCAGAGCGAATTTGAAGTTTGAATTAAGTACATGTAAATTTAAGTAAATAAATATCAAGCACATCGATGAATTGTTTATGAAGAGATATTGAATTGGCGCAAACAATCATTTTGTTTGATTCAAAATAACAAGATATTGATGCATTCATAGATAGTTAGTTGATTCAATGAAATATTTGGTTGATTCAGAGAAATATTTGGTAAATTCAATGGAATATTTTGTTGATTCAATGAAATATTTCGTTAATTCAAGAGAAACTGTATTTCCATTCGACAAATTGTATTGTTGAACCAAATTCAGTAATAATTCGGGAATTTTCTGAAATTTCACATCATTAGAATAAATTAAACTATAGGTTATTAAACTAATCGACTTCTATGGCATAGATCTCCAGTCATTACTTCTCTTCAGCTGATGCAAAACTATTTCGGATTGCTAATCATCCTCGATTCGATTTATCCAGCGGATATTTCAAACATGCACGAAAAATCAGGCTTCACGTATATAATGAATTCAATACGAAATGATCGCCATCTAGAGGCGAAAATTTGACTTGATGTAGAATGAACAAAGCTGCTTCCAAATTTATTATTCTGAATTTGTAAATGGAGTTAATATATAAAAAATTGCCTATAGGTTTATGAAGATTTCTTAATGGTTTCAAGTAATCTAATTTGCATATACATAAAATATTTTTGTTTTGAAGGATTTTGATTGGCTTTATAATTGATTACCTGGTAGCTGTACCCCAAACTGAAATCAAGTATTGTATAATATTGACATTTTAGGTATTTCAAAGTGATTTGCTGTCTGATCCTGTAGAGTACTCCGATTTCTGGAGATTTTTGGACCATGACAAATGTTCATCAAGGAATATCCCAAGGAATTTGATTGACCCTTTTGGTACTCCGATATGCAAACCTGAATATTTGCCAGCAAATTACGAGGTAAATCATACACTCCCGTAAAAAACACTGTAAGTTTTGGGTAAAAAAAAAAAAAAAGATTATCTATACATGCATTTTAGGACACATCATTACATGAAGAAATAGTTTTATCTTGATCCCAACAATACTTCCTTGAGATATTTACATCAAATTTTGAATCACCCTGTATATTGAATAGGTAGTTTTTTTTGTCCATCTCCTCAAAACTATAGTCACTTCCAACAGTTCAAAATTTTCTATTTTTCAGTATCTGATAGATCGCAGACTGGAACCTGTGGCACTATAATTTTTACCACTTGTATAACCAAACGGATTTTTTACACCTCGACACGTGTTTCGTTAATAATGTTAGCATCTTCAGGAGAAGATCAAAACTACACTAGCTAGTGGTAAAACAGTGTGTAGTATTTCATTAACTGAATTAGTTGATATTTTAATTTTCGTTATTTTGTTATTTTATATATATGTTATACCAAATGATGCACACATTGTTTAAAATCAACGTTAGTCACGTATTGCTTTTCTTTTTCCTAAATATTGGATATTGGACCCAGACCCTTTCCGGGGGCGAATCTCTGCACTGTGCATGGAACAAGATGAATATTTTTTTCTGGTGCTCTGATCGATACGCCTCTGTGTTTTTCCCATAGTCATCAGATGCCACCATTATCTATTCCAGTCTCATTGTATTCCGTTCCGTGTGCTCATGATAGGGATCTTACAAAGCGAACGACTAGACATCAACATCAAGAATCTTCTAGCTTCTAGTCGTTACTTTCCGGTTTCTTGTAGCTTTCGCGATAACGATGATAATACAACGAGGAAAGAATTGAAGAAATGAGAGGAGAAGGCGTACTGGAATTACCGGAAACAACGATTATCGATGTTAATGGACTCGAATAGAATTTTTTATTCCCGTGACTTGCGACCTATTAAACACCTTCGGTTATTCCCATGATCGGTACATCAGTCTTGTTGAGGTTATCAGCTTATTCCCATAATTACTTAAGAGGCATTGTTGTCTGAAATAGTATATTAGTGTCATAAACTTCATTTTAGTAACGAGCGCAGCACAGCGGAGCAAGTGTTTAAAAAACGAGTTTATTGTCTTGGAAATATTTCGCATACATTTTTAATGAAGAATTCTGATACAAACAGAAAGTGTTTGAATAATTCTGATTTTCACAGATTGCAAATTGCAACAAAATTCGAAAATGGCAGTGGACAGTTCGTACAATTCACAGGACGGACATTGGTAGTGTTCAAGAAATCGTGTTGCCATGGTAACGTGTTTGATCTATTGAATAAATCACAGGTAGTCAATCCGTACGCAAAATGTCATTTTAATGATGTGAGTAGGAAGAAACATTATTATACAGGATGTCCCTGAAAGGTCTGTACAAAATCTGAGCACATATTCCTGACTTCAAAATGAGCCGATTCTATAAGTAACCTATACCTCAGTCCGTAGTTGAAGAATAAAACTCGAATTTTTATGAGTTTATGAACATTTTTTGACATATCACCTCAAAAATTGATATCCAGAGGTTTTTTGGGATGCGCATCACGAATACGGACACCCTCTATACTGTGGCCATCAGAGGGCGGTTACCAATGGACTTCTTATGATTTAGAATGGTCATAACTTTTTTCTCAGTGTAGTTTCTTACTTCATTTGTTTGGGAAATAATTTTCTGAACATTTTCAAGCAAAACATATCCTTTTGTGAAAATCCGCTAAAGTAAGCAGATTTCGAGATATTTCGATTATTTTATCATTTTTTCTGCTGATTTGAAAAATACTGGACCACTTATAGAATGGATGGTTTCCATAACTAATCTAAAGGGAGAGTTCTCTACTATAAATATTACATCGAAATCTTTCTTCATGGGGTCTGAATTAGTATCTATGAATTTTTTTGGGATTTTGGGGCAATCAGGAAATATTCATTTGTTTTACTAGGCATCAAAGTAGTAGATTGACTGCTGCTGCTGATATTTCATAGTCGAGCGTAGCGAGGCTAATAACTCAGCCAAGGCAGTAAATCTACTTTTGCGAGGCTCTGGAACACATTGCCATCAAGGGAGGTGTTCCCCGAGGCATATAACCTCCAGAAATTCAAGAAAAACACCAATTCCTACCGCATTGCCCTTGGTTCTCACGATAATCTCTGAACATTGCAGGATATCTCTTTTCGTAGGAACCAGAACATAAAAAAATGTTATAAAACCAATTTTGTGTAATTTTTCTACGGATATCTCCATCATTTTGTGTTCACCCAATGTCAGTGTCAATTTTGATTACCAATTTCATTGATTTACTAGAAATTAAGTTGCATAGCAACATACTTTTCCTGTCTAGGCAGAAAAAGTACAACTTTCCTGCTTGTTATAGGTGTCCAAGAAAAACCACTTTCCCTGCCGCTTGGAGAAAAAACAAATTTTTTCCTGATGTAGGTAAACCGCGGTCAAAATTGTTTACACCAAACCTCAATTCCACAAGGAAATCCAAGGATATCCAAGGAATTCCAAGAGAATCCATTGAATTCCAGTTGTTTGTATCACCAGAATCATACCGCACTTCAACCAAGGAAATCCAAAGAATTCCAATTAATTTCAAGGAAATCCAAGGAATTCCAGTTGTTCATAGACCATCAAGAATATACCGCACTTCACCCAAAGAATTCTAGGAAATTCTAAGGAAATCCAAGAAATTCCAAGGAAATCCAAGGAATTCCAAGGAAACCCAAGGAATTCCTAGGAAATCCAAGGAATTCCAAAAAAATCCAAGAAATTCCAAGAAAATCCAAGGAAGTCCAAGGAAATCCAGGGTATTCCAGGGAATTCCATCAAGGAATTCCAGCGGGAAAGGTATTGCGTGAACATCTAATTTTGAAAATCTAGGGATAGTTCTCTATACTAAATCTGATATCGAATTCTTTCTTCATGGATCTGATTTATGAATTTTTTGGGATTTTTGGGGCCATCAGGAAAAATAATTCTGACCTGTATGAGTCTAGTGGCAAAACACGGAACCGAATCTGAGTTCATAGCACCAGAAGAACCATACTTTGGAGTCACCCCAAGTGCGGCCAAAACCAAAACAATATATCATTACCTATACCAAGTGAGTTGTAGACTAGGTAGGGTAGGTAGGTATCTCTTGATTTGTTGCCAAAATCTCAGTTGTTCAAGAAATGAAAAACAAATTCGCCTATCCTTCCACCCTACCCCGAAAATCGACGAATGTACAAAAACCGACACAAGCTAGCTAGCTAGGCAAGAAAACAGAAGCAAATTCGCAAACATAATAAACAATCGCGTGCGAATCGAACCGACAACAACCGTACGCATCAAGTAGGTACTGTACTCACCTTGACAAGTTCACGGCTGCCATAACGACGAAAAAACACCTTTTGGCATGGCACTCTAGGCATCCATCCCATCGCAGCAACCATTTTACCAACAAAAGAACGTCGCAGGGTAGGAACCACACTTTTCCTGCTCGCCATTTCGGACGATTTTAATTGTGTTTTTTCTCATCTTTGCTCGAAAAGACCACCCGAATCGACCTACTGCGAGATGAAAATAAATATGTTCGATGTTCGAATGTTCGATTCCTTCTCTATGACGACAAATTACCGGTCAAGGGGGGTGGGGCACGAGGGGGGCCCGGCGGCGGTCCGAATGCGCAATTCCCCCACCGCCGCATCAACGACGAATCGTGCGGCGGCTAGTTCGCGGCGTTGCCAGCTCAACGGAAAATCCGGAGATACCAGAAAAAAATTGAGATGATACTGGATGATATAAATACAGCGTGTCTCGCTTTTTTATCGCTTGGTGCGCACGAAAGAGAATCCCTATGATGTTCGAAAAAAGTCGTGCGTACCTAGGGAGGATTTTTTTTAACTATAGGAGATTATTAATTCTCGGAAATACTTCCTCAGGCAATGAATTCCAGAGCTTTGCAAAAAATCGAACTTCATATCATTGTTCCTCATGCTTTCGAACATACATATGCAAAAAATGTATCTCATCCCTAATAATTAATACCACACTGTGTTTGACTTGATAATCAAATGAAGCTAAACAATATCGTTGTTTGAGACAAAAACAATATTGCTTGCCGTGATTATTTAAAAACAAGGTATGCGTCTTAACCCAAATAACCAACCGTCACAATGTTGTTTATTCTTGGCGACTTTCAGTACATCCTTTTTAGTTCCTAGGAGCTAAAGTTCAACTTTAGCTCCTAGGAACTGAAATTCAACTTTAGCTCCTAGGAACTAAATATGTTGCCTAGCAACATACCTATTTTTGTGTCAGTAATAGAAACGTCAATTTAAGAGCTAATTTTGGTATCAAAATGGACGACTTTTGTGTCGGTTGCAGAAAAATGTTGTTTATTGAATTTTGTTTTCAGGTATGGGCTACTATGGAGTAATTAGAAGGAAATCAGTGAGAGAGACAACAACACCGCCAAAGTGCCAAAGATGTGCTCTGGTATCGTCCGAAACGTCGAAAAACACGAAACCCAGCAAGGGAGATGGCAGAGAGGGGAGATTGATGGGAGGCTAATAAGCGCAACCGAGCTACTCCCTTCTCGCTCCCTTGGCGACCTAGACCCTGTGACCTTGACCGTCGTTTGTTTCCACGGTGCTGCCAGCTGGATCGATCGAGAGGCAGGCGGATGCTAGACGGAGATGGAAATCGTTCCAGAAAAAGAGGAAGATGGAGATATGGTGGACGTGCAACAGAGTGAGACAGCATGCTGGAGTGGTAGCGTATATACTGGGTGACACCGTATTCTTCCGTATTATTCAGACATGCCAAGAATATTCGAACATTTTTCGATACCTAGCGTAGGATGCACTGGTTAAACGACCGGCACTGGTTTTCGATCGTTCTGGCATTTGCATTTGAGGAAACAGACATAAATATTATTTTGACGTTAAATTTTCGGTGGTCGCGAATCGGTTTTACAAAAATAGTCCTTTATTTCTAGACCAAAGTGGTCGAGAACCAAAGCATATTTTGAATCTTAGTTATATATTATATGCTTTGTTTGAAAAATTAAGTTCTGTAAGAGCTTTTTAAATGGTGAGATTTAATATAGTTTATCTCAAGGATAGCCACTATTTCTTCCAAATGAAACTCAAATTTTCCAACTAATCCAAATTTCATTTATTCCAACTTTGCTGGTACAAGGTTCGATCGAGAAAGAGCGCGAGAGCGATCTTCCTCCCTTTTTATTCAATACATGACTTATGACAGATGACATGATGTCATCTGTCGTACAACAATCAAACAGAATATTGACATAAATTAGCGCCAAATTCGAATATGTTGAAATAACAGTTCAAATGTTTATATCTAAATACTGATTCATTTACAAATCTTTGCGACCATCAAATAAGTCCTAAATAATAATTCTTCTGCAATTCGAAAACCAATTTGACCATATTCAGATCTCGACCACTGTGGTCGAGAACCACTCTGAACTAAATTTTTGTTCTGGACCATATCATATCTGATAATCTCTCTTATGTCTGAGTATAAAATAACTTTAACATTCAAATATTTACCATATTTTACCACGAAGTACCTTTTGCAGGTGCACAAATTCATAAATTTGATTTATGTTGATTTTTATTGTTCATAGCTTTTTTAGGAAACGAAAACAATGACAGGGACAATGGCGATTAGGTTCCTATGTTTGAAAATAAGTATTTTCTAGGTCTTTAATTTCTAGGAATCTGCCTGAGTATAGAATGATGTTTGCGTCATGATATTTACTGTCAGGTGTTTTTCAATAATTTGATGTACTTGTGAATCAATCTGGTGGACGGTGGTCGAGAATCAACATTAATGGTCGAGAACTCTACGGGGTGGTCAATAACTAATGAAATTGTAGATGTAGTTTTCTTTGAATCGTCACAAAAATATAAATATAACATATTTAAATATACAGAGATTGAAGGAGAGAAAAAAATTACATATCAATGAGTTGAAGAATTCATCTAGGTTGTAGTACATAAAATTTATTCAATTAAAATATTTTTAGCAATCGGGAAAATTCATCAACATTTGTTTTCAGTTTAATATTTCCTCGGTAATTTATTGAAGTCCCATCACAGAAGGCGTATACCTATCTTTCGAGATTTTAAGTAAATTAGGTGAATCCATTTCCAGTTTTTTAGAAAACCTTCAAAAAGTTGACTCTCCATAGAAATGGAAAAAATTCCGACTATCGATCACCTCTTTAAAAAAAACTCCATGCTATATAGTGAGATTCTATTCCATCTTCTGATTTTGATGCGTCAAGAGATTTCCATTATAGTTTTTATAACGTTACAAGGCCGATATGTAGCAAATAAAGGATGAGGTTCAATAATATTCGAATCCGAGGCGCAGCCGAGGATTATAACAACCGAATCCGTTATTTTTGTAACAAGTTCAAGACTTTTCGTAATCCCGCTGAAAGAATAGGTACATTTTGATTCCGAGGAAAGAAAAATCCCAACATAGTGTTGAATTGGAACAGTTAACTGCCGACGACTGTTAAACAATTCCACCATTATCTTAACGGACGGGGGCTGTTAACATCAACTGTTCAATTGCCATCAGAATACAGATTAATCAAAATAACAGTATGGGATTAGGAAATCATTCTTTTACCAAAATTTTACCCCTTTAATTCCAGTGCCAATAAACGACATAAAAGAGAGATCCGTTGTAACCAGCTCCATTTCAAGATCGGAAAAACATTGGGACAGTTGGGAGTTGCCAGAAAGTCAGAAGGATGGAGAACGGAATGAGAGAAAAAGAAGAAAATGCAATTTGCACCAGAGGCTGTCCGGGAGAAAATGAGTGCAAGCAAGCGCATGTGTATGTGTGTGCATGTCTTTGGCTCGTCTCTGTCCTGCCAAATCGATGGAAAGCAGAAACAACGCAGAAGAAATAGCAGGAAATTGAAATGTTACAAATAAGTTATGACGATGATACTCCTGGAATGATTGGTCTTTAGAGTCCCAATACAAATTATAGATTGATATCTGGGCACGGGCGATTTTCGCACGATGTCGCATTGAAAAAATTGCCAAAAAATGGCATCTACAATTTTTTTCATTCCATGATAGGTATGAAAGAAAATTGAGAATTTGAGGATGAGTTTACAAGCATTTGTTTCACTTCACTTCGTGCTGAAAGCTTTAGATGCTAGACAATCAGTTCAAATGCATATTTTACTTGTTACTCACAAATATATGTTGTTGTAATCTAATGTTAAAAGTACCTGAAAGTACATCTAATCATAATCGGAATCGATAAAAATTTAATGAAATGGACTCACCTCTGTCGAATTTTTTTCCTTCGGGATCAATATCTTTAACATTGAATATATCTTCGAATAATACACCAGCCATATCTCTTTAAATTCTTCACTTTGAGCAAATAAAAATGTATGTGAACAAACTTTGTTTTGATTTTGAAGAGGAAATTAAAATTCACAGAAATCTTCTTCTTCTTCTTTTGTTGTGTTTTGTGTTTCAAAAATAGAATACCAGCGTGTCAAATGTCATTACAGCTCTTCTTCTTCTTCTTCTTATTTTTATAAGAAAGGGACACGGACACAGTTACAGACGTTATTTAGTTGTACCAGGTTGTACTTTGGGTAAGTTTTATTCGTCTGAGGGTAGATGGGGTAGAGATCTTTGGTAATTATCTGACTGTTGACATAATAATGACATGTGACATTGACTTGAATTTTTATTTTGGGTTATTTACCTGTCCAAAGTTGCACGATTTTCTTGTTTTGTTCTTATTCAAAAAAGTGATTTGTATGTTAAAGTTTCTATACTTGCTATTATTATCTAATATCTAATCATAATCTTTCATTAGGTGCTGGGAAAACTCAATTTCATTTCTGAAATCTGAAGCCTGTAGGCATATATAATAAAATATGGCCCATTACAAAGGTGCTGCTAGCGAGGCAGGCAGAGCTATGCAGCTAATGAAAAAACGAGAAAAAGAAATGCAAGATATGGAACTTCGAAAGAAGAAAATTGAGGAAGAGTTGAAACTGAACAACATTGAAACCAAATTTGCCACCCATTATGATGCTGTGGAACAACAACTGAAGGTAACTGTCTTTCACAAAAACTGGGTCCTATCAGTATCCCCCTCTGATTTTTAGAGCTCAACAATAGGTCTTGTTACCCTAGATGAAATGAAAGCAAAGCAAGAAAACATTGTCAAAGAAAGAGAAAAAAAGTTGGCACAGAAGCAAGCAGAGAAAGAACGTGAAAAGCAGAGACAACTTGAAGCAAAACAAGCAGAAAAAAACAAGCAGAAGATGCAGGTGAATTTCAGAACCATTTTTATACCTATTCATGTCAGTTGCTGCAGATTACAATAATAAATGATAGTTCCTGTCCTAGATTCAAGCTTTGTCATTTTCACTGGAAGAAGACAATGAAGATAGTGAAGACTCTGGATCAGAAAGTTTCAAACGCCCCTTTGAGGAAGTTGAGAAATCAAATATGAAGAAAATTAAAAAAGATCCCAATGTTGATACCAGTTTCTTACCTGACAGAGAAAGAGAAGAAGAAGAAAATAGACTCAGAGAGGAATTGAGACAACAATGGGCTGAGCAGCAACAGAAATTGAAGGAGGAAGTAATGGATATTACTTTCAGTTACTGGGATGGGTCAGGACACAGAAGAACAGTAAGGGTAAAAAAAGGTTAGTGCAAAATACTTAGGAAAACTTCAGGAAAATATATTCTTACATAGACCTAGGTACCATCAACAAATTTTTGAATTATTAATTCCTGTAACATTGTCAAAAATATTCTAGAATTTCATATTTTCACTCAAAAGTCTTAGCCACCTACATTGACAACCACCAAATACATTTTCAATTTGAATCTGACAAAATATGACAAACTCATCACTGCAATTGTCAATGCAACATCTTCAATTTTTAAATTTTCAACCAAATATTTGTCTTTCCATACCTTCAAAATAATGACTCCTTAAATTCCTGATTTTGACTGAAAATAATATTTTTCATGAAGGGGTCATCTTGAATTTTTGTTTTTTGAATTTGAATCTGTATTCCTCAACCTTCAAACTTCCCCTCATACATTTACATGTGAATCAGAATAGATGTGAAAATGACTAAACTGTATGCCATTTTGAAGGCACCATAAAAAATTTGAGATTTTTGACAAAAAATTCTTTTTGCTCAGCCTCAAAACCCCACAAATATATATTTTCAAGTAAATCTGATGAGAAAATGAGAAATTCGTCCGCCATATTGAAGTCGCCATTTTGAAATTTCGACTTGAAATGTTGAAACAACTAACAATGTGCCCTACTCCAAAAACTGTCTACTTCCAAAAATTGATATGACTTTTCTAAAACAAACAAAATAATATTTGATTGAATTTCACACTTAATTTTTTTATGAATATTAATGAAAACTTCTCTTTAGAATCAATAACTCTCCAATCTTTGATACATTTTACTGATTTATAAAAACTTGGAACTTCAATACATTCCTTACCTATTTAATTATTTCCAAAATGTTTCTACTGATTATCCTGATGAGAATTTCATGATAATAACTATTATTTATATTCCATTATTCAATGAAGTACAACATTAATGACTGGATTATCTAATAATTCTTGTTAATTCAACTACATTATTGAAAATTTCCTTGGAAATGCCATATTGAACTCCTATAGTTTGATTCAAAATTCGAACCCTGGAACATGGGCAAGAAATATGTTTTTCTACATTTCTGGGGCAACATTTCAACTGAGCTATTCACCATGCTTCTGATAGACCTGATTTTTTTTTAATGTTGTGTTGAAAATATTTTCTTTTCGAAATTACTTCTGCAGAAAATTAGGGTAATATTGCACTTATCATGTGATGGTTTTTTCTCCAAATTTTTTTTTGGTACTTACGTATTTTTGTATGAAAAATACGAATTTGATAATGAAAATGTGAACAAATTATTATTTATCAAGATATTTCACTATAAAGTTACAAATTTCACCTTCTTTTCTGCCTGTCTTCTGGATGGAATTTAAAACAATTTGCCCTTCTTTTTCCATCATTGGACAATTTATATATATCACACAATGTTGGACACATTTTTTTATCATATGAGTCAACTAGAAATATGATTTTCTTGTGATTCATCCATGTTTAGTGAAAAGAAGGAAGAATATCATTTGAAATAATGATATTTGACATCTCATATTTGGATTTCCTGTTGAAAAGTGTCATTGAAGTACATCATGAGTATATAAAGTGCCCAATGGTAAAATAAAGAGAGCAAGTACCTGTAAATGCTTCCAAAACAAGGGGAAAAAGAAGGCAAAATTTTGAACTTTTTTCTTGAAATAGTGGTTTGTTCACATTTTCATTATCAAATTCGTGTTTTTCAGACAAAAATACGTGAGTACCAAAAGAAATTTTCGAAAAAAAAACCATCCCATGATAAGTGCAAAATTACCAGAATAAGTTTCCTAAAAAATGTTGCACCCTGTAGTTTTTTTGAGGTTAGAAATCATACATCAATACTTGGGAACTAGAAGTGTTCAGTGTTCCAGCTTCATTTTAGACAATATTTCAGGCAATTCCATATACCAGTTTCTGCAAAAAGTACTGGAACTGTTGAGAAAGGAATTTTCTGAACTGAAAACAGTGATGGCCGACCAACTCATGTATGTGAAAGAAGACCTTATTCTTCCGCATCATTACACTTTTTACGATTTCATCGTGACTAAGGTAACATTTCATCTTTGATTATTCACACTAACAGGATGATCCACCTTCATGAAACTCTGCAAAATATGTATGATTTGTGTACTTGTTTATGCACACAAATGTACATATTATCAGTAAGCTAAATGCCATTTTAGTTAGGTGAGTAGAAAGAAGCATTCAAAAACAAACTTCCAATGTATTCTGCATTACCGATTTCTTCCTACACCATAAAAAGTAGTTCTCCCGCTCACAGACACTGCCCTCTTACTCAATAGAAATATTAACAAAATTTGTTCTTTGTTGAGAAACCTGAGACGAATTCTTGACAATTCAGGTCTATTCCTATATTTTTTTAGAGAAATTCAATCCAGGCTCAGCCATGGACTCATTGTCTGGGGAAATTCATGATGTCTTTTTTGAACACAAAAACGAATTATCAGGATAAATGCTAGTCATGAGGGAACCTGTTCATGAAGTTCAAAATATTTACCTTCAGCAGACCCTATAACATGGAAATTCTAGTTTTTGTACACAAGAATGAAGATAATTTCTCAAGAAATAATCATATCTACAATTATAATACCAGGAACAGCTTTCATTTGCCTACCACACGATTGTCTCTGTGTGTCTAGGCTATTGGACTAATTTTTTTATTTCTTAAATGGAATCATAACTCAAATGCCTTTCAATTTCATATTTTTTTAGAATTTTTCGGTATAGGCTCAGGAATGAGAAAAGGCAAGTTGGCTTTGAATGAAAGAAACGTCAAAATATATTTGAAGTTCCATTGTGGATTGCTTATTTGTCAAAATGCCGATAACGAATGAGGAGGCATTTGACATGCTAACAGTTTAAATTTTAATATTATTCCCAGTATTTCTCCGGTACTTCAAGAGGTATCAACTCGCGGTTTCCCACCATTTTTCTTCTCGTTTACTCAACTTTCATATCATAGCAGAAAAAATATATGGTTCCATTCGAAATTCTCGAAAAAAAATGGCAAATCGGCTGATTTTTCAAACGATGCCATCTAGCGGCCACCACGGGATTCAAATCGACTTGATTCGTGATTTATCGCGAAGATCTGAAGAAAGCCTTCATAATGAGACCAAGATCGCTTAATTCCGTTACACCAAACTGTAGTAATAAGATTTTTTCCAGACTAATATTCATCCTTCCCCCCCTCTTTTATTTAAGGAGCTAGCGCAATTTTTTTGATCCAAATGATTGTAAATCTACTCGAGAACGTGGAAAAAGTGTTTCTGATATGTCTTGATATATCAAATTTTCATAAAAAAAAACCGTTTTTAAGTTGGCCAATGCAATTATGCCCTCTAGCGGCTGTCCTGGAAACTTGAAAATAATTTCCAGAGATTTTTCTTGGCCACTTTTATCATGAATATTTTTTTCCGAAACCTGTGCGGCAAATAGTTTCCGAGATATAGACGGCGTTCTTTCTTAGTGGTACACCCGGTACATAAAAACAGTGTCAGAAGTGTTGCAACAATAACGACACAGTGGATTAATTGAATGCCAATAATTCATCATAAGTCCACTCCATAATGTATATAAAATAAAAAATATCCTCTTTGAAATTATCCCATATACAGTTGGTGCGTTTTTTTCATCTCTTTGAAATTAGCCATGGATGTATTGTTCCTATTCTATTTCAGTCATTTACCTTATTGTTAGTTATGAAAATGTTTATTTGAATTTTTCGTGTATTTTGACTTGTCCAATGGTTTTTCTAAAACTAATGTTTCCTCCACAAAATTTCTAGGATTCCACATTGATAATAAGTTGAAGTTTAGCGACCATGTCACGAAATTGTGCAAACAATTATCAACCGGATGCTACGCAATTAGGATAATATCACGGGAATTGGACTTTACAACTGCTAAAACAGCTTATTTTGCTCTTATTGAATCTCACCTAACCTACGGCATTGCTTTCTGGGGAGTGTGCAACAAACAACTGTTACATATGGTGCAAGTTGTACAAAAAAGAGCCATTAGGGTTCTTTGTAAAGTAAAAACGCGTATTTCTTGCCGCGACCTTTTCAAAAATAATAGAATCCTCACTGTTACTTCAATTTTCATCTTAGAAACCACTTGCTTAATACACAAGAATCGTCACAAATATAATATAGTGTCGTCTAACCATAATACGCGATCATCGCACAAATTGAGATTACCTCTACCACTACCTAAAAACAATCTTGTTAAGGAATCTTTCATTTATAATGGACTAAAAATTTATAATTGCTTACCAATACATCTACGAGAAATTCAATCATGTAGATTGTTTAAAATAAAATTAAAAGAATTGCTATCCACTCATCCTTTTTACAAAGTGGAGGAATTTTTTAGTAGTGAACCCTTATGTTAGCATTAAAATACGCTTCATCTGCACATTTTATTATATTGTCTGTATTTGTACCATAACGTTCTTGATGTTTTTAATGTTTTAATTTTTTTAATGTTTCTAATATTTTCAATATTTTTAATATTTTTAACATTCTTAATATTTTACTTTGTGATACCTATACAATGACTTTGTCGATAAGAACTATTTCTTCTAACAATAAAGCATATTTGATGATGATGATGATACTCTAGTGCTAGTCGTGCTACTATGGAATAGAATTTCTGGCTTCATTGCTCTCATAAGGATGGTTCATGTTGTAAGTGTAAATAATCAAGGATCTTAGTGATTGATAACACAGGAAACAAAATATCAATTTGCGCGTTCTTTAGGCTAGGGGCAAGAGTGGACCCCTATTCCAATTTGACGTCCACGATGATATCAGACTAGTGAACGACGCTTCCGTGGAGAAAGAGGAGTCTCATGCAGGAAAAGTTTTGCTGCGCAGTTGGTATGAGAGGAATAAACATATTTTTCCTGCAAGCAGATGGGAGCCTTATGATCCCACCAAGACCTATGACAAATACACTGTTTCTGATAAAAATAAGAAAGCATAGGAATAAGTTGTCAGGAAATGTTATTAGGTTAATATACGCACAGTTTGAAATTCTGTTTGGTTACACATTTTTTTTCTGGAAAATTATTCCTTGCATCCATTAAGAGTATAATATTACCTGATATGTGTTGTAAGAAGCATATTACGCACGTAATTCCATGAGTGCGTAATTGCTTTACAACACGCTTTACGTACTATTCGCGAGATTCACGAAGTGGGCGACATCTAGGTTACATAGTACGAACTTCAAACTGGGGGAAAACAAACTGTTGTCTATGGATAAAGTGCATAGACTACATTGCATTCAGCTTGCTGTAGCTGTAGTCAAACTTGTCAATGACATAAAGTGTTGGCACTGTTGGTATGCTGATGGTTGAGTTGGTTAATTTTTTTACATTATTACATTTTTATTAGTTTAGTGAACAGTGACCGGGTGAAGAATAGTTCAAACAATAGGCCTTTTCATCTAGATATAATTTTTAGACGCATGCGCTCGTTTTTAGATCCAACAATTATTCATTGGGTAATGCAAAGGTGAAGTCTCATTGGCTATAGTTCCAACACAAATTGCTGATTGGCCATTTCGAATATGGCGGTTATTATTAACGTTCTGTCAAATGTCAACAGTGTCAACCACCATGGGCATTCGTCATAGAGAAACAACAATAACAGCATAGTATTTTTGTTTTTATATTCCTGGTGTGTATTAATTGTATTATGATAATTTAATTCCAAAAAACTTACTTGCTCGTTTCTGAGGAGTGTGGTACTATGGTGTAAAGTGTTTCGGTAAAAATGGCCGCCACTGTCGTTGGATGTGAGATGTAAACAGAGATAGGCATTTGTCATCTAAATGGAAAGGCCTATTCAAACTAATTATGACGAGCAAAGCAATTGACATATAAAAGAACAACTACAACATGTTTACAATACCCCGATTGTCCTGCTTTGCATGAACAAATACAAATCCATTGTTCTACAGGAGTTCCTCTGGACCCCAACTTCAATTTTACTTCATGTGGGAAAGATTTCATCGCCGAAGACAGTGCAGAAATGTGCCCTTTGTTGAAGTCTTCTGCCTCATACAAAATCATATGATAAGCACGGAGAACTGCTTCTCCTTCCACTACTGGTCGGCTTTTTCCATCTAAATAGATCAAAATATCTGCCAAAAGAACATCCACAACAGTAGCGTTTTCGATAGAATATTGACAATTAATGTCAAGAAATGTGAAAACTTTTTTAATATTAATTATTTTTCTTTATTTGATTATTTACTTGGTATTTTACTTTTTCAATACTTAATATTGTTCTTCAGAAACATGTTCTTAATTGTGACTTGCCATAGATATATAACATGGTCAAATAAACTACTCTACTCTAATGGCACTTATGGGATTGAGTGAAGATTGAGTTTGTTTTCCCCCAGTTTTGACGTGGCTTTGACATGGAACGATGAAAACCGAGCGCCACCTGGTAACATTGATTCCCGCGAATACTTTACCTACTGCCGTATACAGCACATCAAAAAAGTTTGGACAGTCTGAATTATGATTCAAACTTTTTTTAAATCTCTTGCGAGTGCACGAAAGGAAATTTCTATAATGTTCGTGGAACATCGGAGGACAGGGAGAGGAGGTAAGTGTTGGAATTTTTTCGAACTTTTGGAAGTTATAAATACTCCCATTGCAAAGAATTACAAAGCTTCGCCGTTCTATAGAGACGAACGAGTTTTGGAGTGTTCGACATTTTTCAAGGTTGACGACGGAGGGATGTGCTTACTGGGCCTGTAGAATTCGTCTGACTGGTATTGGTAGTGATGGAATTACAGCAGAGATTTCTGAGGAATATTTTCCGTGGAATTATCCATAGAAAAGTATGTGAGGTATATTTGTTCATATCTACACATTTTTCAACCCTTCTCAAAATGGCGGATATGGCGTGAGAAAAATTTAGTTACCATTTCTCCCATATGCTGAGAGAGAGCTATCATCTTAAATAAATATCAACTGGCCCCACCGTAATAAAAATCAAGTCGGCCTGGTTTTACTTTAAATGGGCCTTTTCATCTAGATATATTTTTAAGACGCATGCGCTCGTTTTTAGATCCAAAAGTTTAATGGGTAATGTGAAGGTGAAGCCTCATTGGCTATAGTTCCAAAACAAAATGCTGATTGGCCATATGGAATATGGCGGGTATTATATTGAACTTTCTGTCGAATGTCAACAGTGTCAACCACCATGGGCATTCCTCAATTCCTCATTGAGAAACAACAATAACAACATAGTATTTTTGTTTTCTATATTCCTGGTGTGTATTTAATTGTATTATAATAATATAATTCCAAAAAACGTTACTTATTCGTTACTGAGGAGAGTGGTGCTGTGGTGTAAGTGTTTCGATGGAAATGGCCGCCACTGTCATTTGTCATCTAAATGAAAAGGCCTATTGGTTTTAATATGAATGCAAAATGGCCAACTTTAGAATCACTAGCTATTCTTTCAGAATATGAATTGAGAACATTGTAACTTTGTGAGAAAAATAATTTTTCTGACGCCATTTACCATTTTGAAAAAGGTTGGAAAATGTTTAGATACGAAAAAAGGTTTCATCGGTTCAATCCTCGAATTTAAATAGGATAGTGGGAGATATAATTGAATCGAAGTTATGTTTTGTACATAAAATTTATTGATAACATAGATCTCATATATTAGTCTAGTTACAAGGGCAACAGAATGTAGCAAAAATACAGCACAATACGTACAACTATATTGTATTGCACATGAACCTTTGGTAATCACAATATGAGATTGGCATGGAAAAATAATACTTTTTGCAAAATAACAATATTGTACCCTAACAAGACGGGATTCTACCACGTTTCTACTGCATTGATATAACTCAAAATCTGCTACACCTACTTTGAGTTTTTGCTATTTTGGAGATCAACAGAATTGATTTTCATTAGAATACATGAAAATTTGTCACTAAAAATCTGGTTCCACATGAACCCTATTGAATGTATGTAGAACCAAAAAATTGGGATCAGATAATCGTGAATCAAAAATAACACTGGATGCACATTTTGATGATACTTCTCAGTTTCAGATCAAAGCTTGAAAAACTGATAGAACGGAAATTGTGCATTGAATATTATAACTTTTGTGCAAATTTTATAGAGATAGAGACCAAGATCAGGCTCACTTTGAAAATGAACACTCCCAAAATTAATTCATTAGCGCGGGAGGAGAGAGCAATAACCCCTTCACACTTCCCAATCTATGGGCATTTTGTGTTCCAAAAATATTTGTATTAGAGAGAAGATTCATAATAACATTTATTCGACTTTACAATAATAATAACAATTATTATACCTAATAGGTGTAATTTGTGCAAATAGGAATTATATTGTTTTTGCACATGAAAAATCTAGTTGATAAACAAAAAAATGTGCTATCTATTGTCATGTCGAAAAATTTCGTTTAATATTGACATACAGGATATTCGCAAAATGTGACAAGAAACGTGAAAAGTTGATAAGGTGAAACTTCGGTGATATATTGTTTTTTGTCGAACATCCTGTGTAATCTCAATATGTAATGAGAGCAGTTATTGAAATTTCAAATTATTTTTGTCAAAAATATGTATGGTCACAACTAGAGTCCCTGTATGTATTTGACAGTTTTGCTGTAAATAACATTATTATTATTATGTGAATTATACTCAATGAGAAAATTGATTTTAGTTAGTTAGTGAAAGAAACAAAAACATTACATGATCATGGACACTCTTTTGATAATGTTTTCATTAAAAAAAATTATATTACTATTAATATAGTATGTTGAAATGTATGTTATTCTAAAAATAAATAAATAAATAAATAAAATTCCATCAGAGGCAGCACCACCTACCATCTTCTCATTTGGAATGTAGTATAGAGAAGAGTGAATAGATAAAATAGAGTGGCAACAATGGACATCAAAATAGCTGTTGCCGTTTTCGGATTGTCAATCATAGTCAAGTCACCGAATAGATAAAAATCTGAAGGGTATCTCACATGCAGTAATGAATTTGCGCCTCCGACGTGCCCGCCTGATGTTAGGTCTAGATATTTGTTATTTTCATTTCATCTGAATAATCTGAGACTTACGAGACCTAAAAGATGGATTCTAATAGGTAATATCCAAGATACAGACGTATAGAGTTTGTCTGGTAGACACGAAGAACTAAATGGAGAAAACAACAGGCGGGTTCACCTCCATATTTAGGTCTGACCAATCGAAAAGTGCATCACTATTGTCGCCACTCTTATTATAAAATCACTCCATAGAGGCTCTACTCGATCTGCAGCAGACATGACACTATTGAGAAAAGGTAATCACCTAGCAATAAAATGAAGAGCCTCTACTCGATCAGCATCTTCCAATCGAACCTCTGGTTATTCGAGTGCGTGGCTGGCAAACATGGTGGCTCGACCACCTCCCACCCGTCCCCATCTTCTTTCCTCGCCACCTGGCACAGCCCGCAATACGGGATCTTCTGCACGATCTTGATCATCTCGTTAGGAGGCCTCGGCCGTTTGCCGACCAGCTCGTGCGAGCACGTGTCCAGGGTGGCCGAGTGGCCGACTAGCAGGATGTTGCCGGACGAGTTAGCCGACAGGATTCCTAAAGAACGAGCAGGATTAGATTTGACGTTTTGGTCCTTCGAGCCGGATCTATTCGAATCGAACCTTCAAGAGTGTCAAGTTCTTCATGAAGGATACAGAACAGCACTCGAGACTACTATGGAGTAACAGTGAATGTGAAGCAACTGGAGGTTTCACGGGTAGCAGCAAGCAGTTCAAGCGAACAACTATCGATAGTAAGAGATGACAGTTTCATAAAGATCGTAGAATTAGCAGTAGTAAACCTCAAAATAGTACATTTTCGCGATAAGTCTGTTGTTTCATTTCTGAACCAAACTGAATTGCTCTGATAAAAACACCAGGAGTTCGCAGGATAGTAGATATAACGTTTTCGAAATGTCGAGAAATAACATAATTTTCTTGATGTTTTCATTTGGAGACCGCAATAGGAGGTACTCTGCACGACCTTGATCATCTTGATTCCTAACGAAAATACCATCAATGCTCGCAATACTATTGTTTAGTACTTGTATAACCCCATATACTTGATAGTATAAGAGATTTCCATTTGTTGTTGACATGACGGCGTGTTGTTGAAACATAAGATTTATTAATTGAATCAATAAATAAAGGATTCATTTTCATATATCATATGAGTATCTATACAAATACAGTCCACTATCTATGAAGCATCGAACATATTGGTCCTTCGAACCGGATCTATTCGAATGAAACCTTCAAGACTGCCATGTTCATGAAAAAGGATACAGAGCAGTACTCAAGACTACCTGGAGAAACAAAGTGAATGCCAAGCAGCGAGCTTTCACAGAAAGGAAGAAAGGTATTGTGAGCATGAATTGTATTCATTGGGATAATTCCACGACTTATCGACAGATCACATGCAACCTTTTTCACCACAAAAAAATTCTGAATGGATGTTTCAAATGTTCCTTGAGTTTTACTGATTAGCACACCAAGTTACTCCAAGAAATGATATACTTGTCAAACTTCGATAGGACGCATTATTTTAGAAAAAAAAATTATGTACGCACCTCTGGTGACGAAAGCGCTCCTCAAATAAAACTGTTCACAGCTCTCCTTGGCTTCTTTCAGTTCTTTGACATTCACCAACGGCTCATAGCTGTCGTCGATATTGTACCTGTTGATTTTAGATTTTTTTAGATTCTTTCTCGTTGTCACCTTATGTTAATTTATTATTGTTGTTTGTAATCAACTTCCTCATACCAGAATTATTTCTGACTGGAAGCTATAGGTTAGATTGGTTAGAAAAAGTTAGTATCCTTTCTCACCCTCCTTCGATCAACTCTTGAGTGGTCATCCAATCGGGCGGCCCGTCCGGATACCACACCGTCCACTCGAACAGGCCCGGCTCCACCCTGATCCGCACGTCGGCCCTTCTGCCGAGCCCTCGAAGGAAGCCGTCGCAAGATTGCACACACCGGTACGAAGGCGAGCTGTACGCGTACCTCACGTCGATCGAGTTGTCTTTGAAGGATTCGCCCACCTGGGGAAAACGGACAGATTGAGATGGATATTTTTTTTTTCAACTATTCAAGATTTTTTTACTTATACAATCATTCACTTTGTCCTTCCTTATTGCTTAGTTCATTCTGTCCACATTCATTCTTCACTTGTAGGCTTTATCAAATCAAATCAAATCAAAATTACTTTATTGTCTCAAGAATGGTAGTTCTTATTGACAAAGTGTTAGGGTGAAAAACAACAAACATATCATTTGAACATTCAGGCCACATAGGGAAGACTACGCGATATATACATAAATACACATGAAATTCATCACATACACTTGTAGTGCAGACCACTACACGTCAATTTTACAAGGTCAGACGACAATAAAATCTAAAAACATAAGTACATGATATATCTTAAAACCTTATAAAATCAAGACAGACAATAATCTAAAAACCTACGATATTTAAAAAACATACAATATGCATTCATATATATAAATAAATAAAAGAACAATACAAAAGTATGGTAAAATGAGAAAAGGCAAGTTAACAATACGATTAAGTAGAATGACATAAAATGGAATCTAAAATTTTTCCAAATAGAATTCGTCCAGTGAATAGAATGCTTTGTCTAGCAAAAAATTTCTCAAAGAAACTTTGAACTTTCTTTTATCCGTGATCCTTTTCATTTCATTAGGTAAGTGATTGAACATTTTCTTGCCATTATAGATAATGGAATTTTTTATTTGTGCAGACCTAGGGAGTGGTAAAGTTAAATCAGAAGCTTGTCTAGTCATATATTGTGGAGTTGATTGCACTCCTCTAAACTTACTCTGGATAAGGCATACTGTTTCCAATATATAGATGCATGGTAGTGGTAAGATTCTTTGTGCTATAAATAAAGGCTTACACGAATCCCTGAATTTGGCTTTGCACATGTATCTCAATGCCCTTTTCTGCAATACAAAAATCGTGTCGAATAGAACTCTACTACAAGATCCCCAAAAGCAAATCCCGTATCTGAGATGAGAATCGATTACAGCAAAGTAAACCTGTTTGGCCATGTCCCTACCAAGTTCCCATGAGGTGGTTTTCACTGCAAAACATCCAGATGCTATTTTTTTTCCCAGTATCTTTATATGATCTTCAAATTTCAACTTGTCATCAATGTATAAGCCTAGAAATTTAGTTGCTCTCTTACTACTAATTTCTTGATTACCCAAATAAAGTTGTGGCAGATGACATTTAAAAGAGATTATATTAGTTTTTGATATGTTCAGAGAGAGCATATTTGCATCACACCACGCTTTTACCTTGATAACATCATTATTAATTTGTTCGTGAAGATCCATGTCATTTTCATTATGCCATAGTAATGTGGTATCGTCTGCAAATTGAGTAAATTTTCCCGTGATATTTATAGAAGCTAGGTCATTGATATATATCAAGAAAAGCATTGGACCGAGCACCGATCCTTGCGGTACTCCCCATTTTATCTCCATTTTTTTTGAAAATTTGTTATGGAGAGATACGCTTTGAGTCCGACCCAATAAGTACTCCTCAAACCATTTCAGAACTACATTTCTGAAGCCGTACCTTTCTAATTTATTGAGCAGAATCTTATGGTTGACACAGTCAAAAGCTTTAGTTAGATCACAAAAAACAGCAGCCGTAATATCACCATCATTGAGATTGAAATATACATCTTGCAGTAGGTTAAAAATAGCATCACTTGTTCCTTTTGCACTTTGGAACCCGAATTGAAAGGAATTTATAATTTTGTGCTTTGCCAAAAATGCCGTCACTCTGTTTTTCACCAGTTTCTCAATTAATTTAGAGAGGGTAGGTAGCAATGAGATTGGTCTATAATTGGCCGGATTTTCCATATCCCCACCTTTATGTAGAGGAATCACCACCGCATTTTTTAGACATTTTGGAAATACTCCTGATGAGAATGAAAAATTGATAGCTTCAAACCAGGCTCATAAGAGCACAGTCAGGTAAGTGAGAAAATATTTTTGTGGATATATCATCATATCCAGATGAATTTTTATTTTTTACTTCATGAATTGTTCTTTTCAATTCTTCAATGTCCGTTGGCATGAAGAAAAAGGATTCAGATACAGTAATATTCTTTAGATAATCCAAGGGGTCCGTTGTAGGGTGGATTTCTTTGGATATCTTTTCTGCTATAGAGCAATAGTATTCATTAATATCGCCACAATTTAGATTTGTTTCCATAGGGACGGTATATTTTTTACCCCTCAACTCATTAATTATTGACCAACTCTCCCTCTGCCTATTACCTGAATTATCTATCTTTTGTCTATAATACAATTGCTTTGCCGCTCTCAGAGTTCCTCTATAAATTTTCCGATACTTAGAATAAAATGAGACGAATCCTACATTATCCATAGCATACTTTTTAATCAAATGTAAGCTTCTCATATTTTTAGCAGATACTTTCAAACCTTTCGTTATCCAAGGTTTTCCTGGTTTACTCTTGATCTCCTTGAGAGGAAACGCAGTATTGAAAATATCGGACATCATCGAATGGAATTTAGTTAATGGGTCATTACATTCCAGTGTTACCTCATTCCAGTTATTGGCATTACAAAGTTGTTGAAATTTATTGAAATTCAGTTTGCTGTATATTCTCCCTATAATCTTTTTTTTACCAGAGGATTTTGAGTCAATTGGGACATGGCACAAAACAGCTTCGTGGTCTGAAAGACCAGAATTGATTACCTCACATTCATTTTCATCCATGTTGGAAATTTCATGAATTCATTCTAATCGCGGGAATCAATGTTACCCGGTGGCGCTCGGTTTTCATCGTTCCATGTCAAAGCCACGTCAAAACTGGGGGAAAACAAACTCAATCCTCACTCAATCCCATTAGTGCCATTAGCTTGTGTACTGTGTACTGATAACAGTGATAAGTTTTTGAATTTATTGATATTAATTGTCAATATTCGACCGAAAACGCTGCTAATGCCTGTTGTAGATTTTTGGCAGATATTTATTTTGCTCTATTTAGATGGAAAAAGCCGACCAATAGTGAAAGGAGAAGCAGTTCTCCGTGCTAATCATGTGATTTTGTGTGAGGCGGAAGACTTCAACAAAAGGCACATTTTTGCACTTTGTCTACAAACTTCGGCGATAAAATCTTCCCCACATGAAGTAAAATTGTAGTTGGGGTCCAGAGGAACTCCTGTAGACCAATGGATTTGTATTTGCTCATGCAAAGCAGGACAATCTAGGTATTGTAAACATGTTGTAGTTGTTCTTTTATATATGTCAATTGATTTGCTCGTCATAATTAGTTCGAATTGTTTGAACTATCTCCAATTCTTCACCCGTTCACTGTTCACTAAACTAATAGAAATGTAATAATGTAAAAAAATTAACCAACTCAACCATTATCACTACCAACAGTGACAGTAGTGCCAACACTTTATGTCATTGACAAGTTTGACTACAGCTACAGCAAGCTGAATGCAATGTAGTCTTTGCACTTTATCCACACTTTTGACCCAAACGGCGTCTCATACATAGACAACAGTTTGTTTTCCCCCAGTTTGAAGTTCGTATTATGTAACCTAGATGTCGCCCACTTCGTGAATCTCGCGAATAAAGTAGTTCAGCTAGCGTTGAGAGAGAAAACAATGTCTTCCCCAACTGTCCTTGTCTTCAGTGTTCCAACGTAAAATAATGGAAATTTTATGATGGTAGCATTGGAAATGGAAAGAAATGAAGAAGATCATATTAACCTCATTATAAAAAAGGTTAGAATGGGGTTGCTTGCAAGAACTATCAAATGACCGACCTTGTTGGTGAAACATTGAAACATAACCTCACTTTTCTTCTTTGTTCACAAGTGATTGAAATAGTTTTTCACAATTATTTTGGCATACGAATCGTGTTTTTCGGCTATTCATTAAATCGCGCATGCCATCACATTGTGCTGTTGTCCAATGCACAAAAACTGCAGCGGAAGACGAAGGAATCCGGTTGGTACATTATGATTTAAAAGTAAGTACCTACTATAGTCACTCACATATAGTTTTCATTTTTGAAATTTGGTAATTTCTCCCATTTCTCATCGGCGTTCCTTCTGCAATAGGAATTAAAATAGAAATACTCGCGAGTAGCTAAGTCACGACCTATAGGAGGGTCAAGATCTGCGTTTATTGAACGAATATCTGCCGAAAAGCTCCCTCGATTGAAAAGAGTACACAAATAAACAGTCGAAAGTGAAGTTTTCTTTGCTCAAAACACTATAAAAAAATCTAAATAATACACACAAGCATGAACCATTTCAAAATGATGTACTTTCATATAGTTCACAACCGACCACTTTGGCTATGCGATCTTAAATTCAATCGCCTATAGAAAAATTCTGAACATTTCATGTTTTTTTACCTACCAAGGTCGCCTGCAGTAAACCGACATTCGTGATTGGTGAATCTTTGAGGTATCCATTGGGGCCGTCACTTCTGGCAGGCAACGTTTTCGGCATGTTAAGGTCCTTCCTCACATAATTTCCGGTTTCGTCGAAACAGTAAGGCACCCAGCTGCCGAAGCTAAAGTCGATTCGTTCGCCGTGTCGCATGATAAAAATGTTCCTACCTTGGTTTTCCTCACAACCATTCTGAAACAGAGATAGCCTTCTTTGAAAAACCCCCTTACCCACCACTGGATGTGGTCTTAGTATGTTATTATACAAGTTTTATTTTATGATACTATTTTGTTGCACGTGTTGTTTGGAGTACGACGAGTGGACCAAGAAGTGCTAAAAAAAGGGTAAAACTGCATTTATCATGTGATAGTTTTTTTTTCAAAAATTTTTTTTGGTACTTACGTATTTTTGTCTGAAAAACACGACTTTGATAATGAGAATGTGAACACACCACTATTTATCAAGATATTTCAAGAAAACGTTCAAAATTTCGCCTTCTTTTTACCCTTGTGTTGAATGCATTTACAGCTACTTGCTCTTATTATTTTGTCATTGGACACTTTATATACTCTGTATACTTCAATGACACATTTTTATATAGAAAATTCGACAGGAAATACGATTTTTATGGCGAGTTTTTCATATTTAAGTGTGAACTGAAGTAATATATTTTATCAATTTAGCTCTCTCCTTGTATCAAATAATTCTGATTGAACTGTTTATCTTTCATTGTATTGCATATTTGATTTATTTATTATTTTTTGTTTCCCTCTATGAACATTGTATGTTTCTTGGGATCAATAAATGTTATTATTATTATTAGATGACGGCCAATCGGGCCTTTTGATCAATTGGGATTTAAACCTTCATTTTCCCGCGTTGCCAGAACGACTCGGAAGATATGTTTCTACCATATACGGTTGTATAAACAAATAAACATATAATAATCAGTCACACAATTGAATGAACAATAATTATAATCTTCAATACTACTAACAAATAATCACACTTGATGATCACGTGATATATGCCGTCAGATGGCACATTCCTCAGCATTGCAACCCAATAGTCAATCCAAATACGAGATGTCAAATGACAACAGATTGCTTTTGAATGACATTACACACGCAATTATTTTAAATGATATTCTTCCTCCTTTTCACTAAATATGGATAAATCACAAGAAAATCATATTTCTGGTTGACTCATATATTAGAAAAAAATGTGTGGTACATTGTGATATATATAAATTGTCCAATGATGAAAAAAGAAAGGGCAAATAGTTCTAAATGCGATCCAGTAGACAGGCGGAAAAGAAGTTGAAATATCTTTATAAATAATGGTTTGTTCACATTTTCATTATCAAATTCGTGTTTTTCAGAAAAAAATACGTAAGTACCAAAAAACATTTTGAAAAAAAAAAACCGATCGCATGATAAATGCAGTTTTACCAAAAAAGGAGTGCGAAAAAATGTCTTATATTACGTGTGTAATATACTACTTTTTCTATTTTGCATTCCTTTGTACTCTTTTATTCAGAAAATGTCATCAATAACAGCATCAATCAGAGATATAAATGAATTTTAAAGTAGTTGGTAACAATGAAAAAACATTTGAATGATCATTTTTTTATTTGACAGATGGTAGAACAATTATTGTGTCTGACAGTTTGACGTTGCCATTACCAACTTTGAAAGAAGAAATTCAGCGTGTCCTCCTAATCGAAGCGGTTTTGATACGCATTTGGGTGTCATAATGATTTCATTAAAGACGCAAAATAGAAAAACATTGATATGGCACCTTGTGAAGCAGCAAATAGTCATCAACAGAGAAGAAGAAACAAAATAAGCACGGTTACCTGTCATTCGATTTAAAATTATTGAAATGTTAGACATTTGCAAAAAACGTTGCACTTTTTGTAGGTAAAATGGTTCTGGGTGTAAGTTTCTGAATTTTTAGTGCGTTGAAGTTTTCGATGAATTGATTGAACGTGCAAAATCGAAGAGTACATTGATGAACAGTTTTTTTTTTGAAGTACAGGGTGTTAATGTTACAAATCGGTAATTTTTATATAATTATTTTCTGGAGATTTCAAGGTGCCATTGACATATAAAAGTTAAGCAAGCCAAGGTTAGTTTAGTTCATTGTACATTGTACCAGTATATCACCTGATGAAGCTGCTGTGTTAGCAAAACATGTCCTGCGTTTGAGAATTTTGTGGAAATCTTATAGTTTGTGAAATTTTCACATTTGCCATTGATTTCCATCAAGTAACGGCCGAGTCAATTCAAAATTCTCTTCTAGCTGCGGATTTTGGAAAAATATCGGAATCGTCCCTAGATAAAGTGTCAATGTATCTAACAGTGACATATTTTTCATTAGAAAAAATGTCTTGAAAGCCAGAAAACATAGCAAAAATAAACTACAGTGAATTGATTCAACTGTACACCCAGTGTATGTTTCAATGTGCTGATTATCCTGAATTATTATCATAGCTATGTTTGAAATAATGAAACGTTGTATATGATGCCAAAAACACTAAGTAAATCGCTATTTCATCACCTTTTGCCTTTGCAACTCCAGTAAATTTTCGTAGACGTTTTCCTTGGTACCAGAGGCACCAACTTCCTCAGTTATTTCTGGTGGCATGGGTGGCTTGATGACGTCATTGTTTAGTACCGATGGTGCCTCCTCCATCTTTGCTTTTTGTGCCATTGCTCCTTGCTGTGAGGAAATTTTAGCTACAGAACATTAAAAAAAGAAAAGTAATGAAGTTTATCCTAGACATAAAATATTTGAAAACAATTTATTTTTCTCTAATAGAGTCTATACTGTCATATGGAATATTAGGTTGGGGAGGCGTAAATGGCTGTTTCTTGAATGAAAATTAATTTTATTCATTAAACTTGGAAAAATTGAACTCACTCCACATAAACACCCCTATAACACTCGAAAGACTGATGAAGTTTTATTTCCACGTTGCGGAAAAACTATTGGCCAACGTAATACGAATTATTTAGCACCCAGAATACATGCTTTGTTACCACACAACTTGAAAAAATACAAAACTACCAAATGTTCAAAAAGAAAAAAACTGAAAAAATGAATTCTCAAAGATAGGCTAATATTCACTAATATTGTTAACCATAGATCAACTCACTAAAGTAGTAGAGAAAATTATTATATATTTTAAAATTACCCGACTGAGACTGTGTTATTTCAAAGATAAGTCTATTCACCCCTTTTACTCACAATGTGATAATTTACCTGGATGTGTCAAAACCCCCCTAATGTCTACCCATTTATCGATGTTTTAAGATTTTTTACCAACTTTTACAGATTCTTCACCAATTTCCAACGATTTTTATCAATTTTTAATTTTAATTCTACTATGGAAATCTCATACACAAGTAGTCAAAACTACTCCTGTGATCCACCTTCGTCATGTGATGTTTAGTTGCAGATCCGAGAAGCACAGTGTTTGATACTTGACACAAAATCCGAGAAAACCATCCAGCCAAGTCGAACCGGAGGAACGATCCACAAAGAAAAATGAGCAGAGTATACTTCTCTGAATTCAGACCATCATGTTCGTACGGAAGGCGATATATTGATTTCTTTTCCAGATTCTCAAGCAAACAGATAGACAGATATTCACCTTTATGTCTCTATGGAAACACGACAGCTACCCTTACGAGGGGAGAGTACCAACTTTGCGTTCATAAACCCTTTCTGCAAAGGAGGTAGACGCTAGATGGGTTAGGTATATACAGTGTTTTTCATCGCAGAGAAAATCGTTGCTTATCTGCCTGCCTCGTATTCATTGAGATAGTTGATTAATTGATTATTTACAAAAATATATCGCATTCCTGTTACGAATGTTGAAAACAATATCCAGGCTATTCATTCCATGTTCGTCTCACGATACAAATTTCAAATTAATACCTAGTTTTAGGTCCGAGCAGCACAGTGTTTGGAATTCCAGGTCTTTATTATAAATCACGTTAAGTGGAAATGTGGATGAAGCTTACTGAGGAAACGTCTATTCGGAAACAAAACTTATATGTTGCAATCCAACTACGAACGTTGCAAAAATATTCAGGGGAGTTTCTAATTCAACATCCATGTATGTACAGCATCTAATGATGATCATTTTTGATTCATATGATTCGATATTTGATATGTAATGTGCAGTTGCAGATCCGAGAAGCACAGTGTTTGATACTTGAAACAAAATCCGAGAAAGCCATACAGTCAAGCCGAAACGAGTGAACGATCCACAGAGAAAAATGACCAGAGTATACTCCTTTAAATTCAGATCACCATGCTCGTACGGAAGGCGATATATTGATTTTTTCCAGATTCTCAAGCAAACAGATAGACAGATATTCACCTTTATGTCTCTATGGAAACACGACAGGTACCCTTACGAGGGGAGAGTACCAACTTTGCGTTCATAAACCCTCTCTGCAAAGGAGGTAGACGCTAGATGGGTTAGGTATATACAGTGTTTTTCATCGCAGAGAAAATCGTTGTTTATCTGCCTGTCTCGTATTTATTGAGATAGTTGATTAATTGATTAATTACAAAAATATATCGCATTCCAGTTACGAATGTTGAGAACAATATCCAGACTTTTCATAGATTTATATTCTATGTAGGTCTCACGATTCGAATTTGAAATTGATACTTAGTTTTAGATCCGAGCAGAACATTATTGTTTGGCCTTCAAGGTCCTTAATATAACCCAAGTAATTGAAAATGTGGAAGATGCATACTGGCGAAACCACTATTCGGAAAGAAAGCGGATATGTAGCAATCCAGTTACGGACGATGAAAATATCATTCAGGTATGTCTCAGTTAAATGTACTTCGATTAATATTTGATGTAAGTTGCAGATCCAAAAATCAGTATTTGATACTTGCCACTCAATCGGAGAAAACCACCCAGTCAAGACGAACCGAACAGAAGATCCGCAAAGAGAACTGACCAGAGTATACTTTACAGAATTTAGATTCTTATATTCATACGGAAGGCGATGTATTGATATCCTTTCCAGATTCTCAAGGAAACAGATAGACAGATATTCACCTTTATGTCTCTATGGAAACACGACAGGTACCCTTACGAGGGGAGAGTATCAACTCGGCGTTCATAAACCCTCTCTGCAAAGGAGGTAGACGCTAGATGGGCTAGGTATATACAGTGTTTTCCATCGCAGAGAAAATTGTTGTTCACTGCCTGCCTCGTATTCATTGAGATAGTTGATTAATTAATAAATTACGAAAATATATCGCATTCCAGTTACGAATGTTGAAAACAATATGCAGCCTGCAGACTCTTCATTCATGTTCGTCTCACGATTCAAATTTCAAATTGATAATTATTTTTAGATCCGCGCAGCACAGTGTTTGGTATTCCAGGTCTTGATTATAACCCACATAATGCTTTTCACAAGGCCCGTATTTAAAGTCGTAATATGAGCTCCAATGAAGCCTCAAGGGAATGTCAATTCCAAGGAAGGTAAAGAGGTGTACCTTGAGCATTCCTTAATCCAACTTCTGGTATTATTTTAGGTTATGTGATGAATTCCATGAATCGAATGATGAAATTGAATGTAGTAATCAAATGAATATTCATGTCTAGAAATTTGTACAGAGAATCTGATTCGAGTATATCGATTTCCAGTAGAAGCTTATTCAAGTTTAGTTGAAAAGTAAATCTTTTTTTATTTCAGATAATAGGTATAAATATATTACAAATAATGGAAACTCAGCATATTTACAATATTAATTTTACAATTATATATAGGTATCATCTTGATGAAATACATATATATTTGAAATAATACTCATATTTATTATATTCTATAGAAACGAGGAGAAAAATCCCAAATAATCAAAATAGATCGACATACATTTTCAATGAAAAACCACACAAAATCACAGATTTATTCCAAGTATTCAATCAAATGGATATTTGTCCTCTCCCTGGCATATTATTCCATTGCAGCTTGAAAGAATCCGTTTTCAATAAAGTAATAATTCTTGTATTGTAATTTTCCAACATCGTCATCGACACTTTCTTCATTTCCACTGAACAGTGAATATTGTCAAATTTGACATTTTACATTTTGTGGCAAACAGGTGACATGAAACAACACATTTGGTCACATAACACTAAAATTATACACTGTTGCCAAGTGTAAGGGCTCCTTTTAGAAGGAATACTCAAGAGAGATCTATAAAACAAGTTTAACGTCAAGTACTGAGGAGTGCTCAAGGAATTCTCAGATGAGGAAGACTTGAGGCGTTCTTGAGGAAACGACTATAAATACGGGTCTTAATTGCTCCCCGCTAGTATCGTAGCTTCCTTCATCGATGCGAAATATTTACCTTCAGTGACGTTCTGATTGAGGGCGATTTTTTTGTGCAAAGTCCAAGCGTCCGATTCGGCTGTCCGCTCCGTGTAACTTTCCGGCAGCAGCCCGGATTGTCCGGTCAGCCACGAGACGCCTTCGACCCAGCCGTCGGGCGAGGCCGTCAGGGCTTCGCTGCTCACGTACACGTAGTCGCCGGTCCTGAGTTCTAGTTCGTCTTGCTCGCTGGGTAGGTGAGCGTGGATGACCTTCAACGAAGACAAGTTATTTTTTTGAATACTAGACAATTGAAGTGCTTCCATAAACGTTAACGTAGAAATTTACAGCTACGCATGCGCCTTTCTCGATTTTCCACGTTTGCATTGGTAGTGGGCTAAGGGTGTACGTTACGTACACCTTAAATATACTTTTTTTTCACGTTCTGGTTCCCACGAAAAGGGATATCCTGTAATGTTCAGAGAACATCGTGAGAAACAAGGGTAATAAGGTAAATATTGGTGTTCTTCTTTAATTTCTGCAGGTTATATGCCTCGGGGAACACCTTCCTTGGCAATGTGTTCCAGAGCATCGCTGTTCGTTGGATGAAACAGTCATTGGAAAGAGATGTTTTGCAGGTCTCCAAAGTGACCACGAAGGGGTGCGAAGCCTCAACTAGACGGGTTAATCTCGCGGAGACTGCCAAGGGAGGAACAATTGTTGATATTTTAGAAGAGCATCGTCCATGAAAATATCTATCAAATAGAGCCAGATCGCCAACTTTTCTACAGTGTTCCAGAGAAGTGAGTGAGTTTGTGAGCGAGGCATCACCCACGAGACGAATTGCCCTTTTTTGGACAGAATCCACAGTTTCAGGGTATGTTTGGGTGCTGCACTCCAAATATGGGAACAGTATTCAAGGATAAGTCGGATCTGTGCCTTATAGATCATAAGTAGCTGACTGGAAGTGAAATAGCTCCTGGTCCGAAACAGAAAACCGAGTTTTTAGGTCCATATTTATGTTGTCAACATTTCTTCCTCGTTCGTTCTTGATTTGCCAGGCTGGTATTGGAGCCCTGGGAGAGAAGGCGGTATGGAGGGTACTATCATGCGCGAAGCTATGTACTGGACAAAGGTGGATATATGTATGGTGAAATAGCTCCCTCTTACAAAACCCTAGAAATTTTGTAGACCTCTGGCCTACTTGATTATGTCGAATTCTATCACCGTAGTAAGGCCGCGCAAAACTAACGTTAGATGGCGCTGTTCCCGAAGTGATCTTGCTACACAATGGTTTTTTTGTTTTGTTGTTTACATTTACGTATATTAATTCGTAATTTGAAAACATTGAGAAAAAAATGATTGATTTAATGAAAAAGACGTGAAATTTTCATTATATCTGTGAAGTATATGTGGCACGATGTTCCCTACGCCACGCTACGCCATCTACAGTCAATCCGGTTCGGCCTTGCTACGGTGTTTCGCGGTCTACCATATACGTATTAATAAACAATACGGATCATAACGGGTGCCAGGATGAAGCCAAAAATATGAAACAAATGAATATCCATAAGGATTTGGTGGCATGATACGCATGCGCCATGCGCTATTATAGTAGTCATCAAAGACATGCGTTTCGGTGGACAATGACGTTTACTAGCCTTTCAATCAAAGCAGTATGTGTCTGATCGTTTCAAAACTTTTCCTTATGGATAGTCATTTGTCTTCAAAAATCGGCTTCATGTTTCGCTATGGAAACAGATAGAGATTATCCGTATTGATTATTAATACGTATATGGTTGTATATGTGTGTGTGTGTATGTAATCGTGAATATAGTGGGTTTTCGAGTACAGAGTGTGATAGGAATAGGACAGCATTGAAAATTCGCTAGCAGTAGGTGTATAAACAGCCATTTCTCAGTTCTGTTTTTGAAAAAGTCAACCATGAAATGTTTATACATTTGTGAATGGGCTTATATCACAAAACATTTTTATTTCATAATTCGATAGAACTCACCCAAACTAGCTCACCACCGCAATCCGTTTCTTGCTGTGAGCTCCCTACGTTTTATAAAAAATTATTCATATCCCCGATTTTTCGGACCTCTGAAAACGAGGCGCGATGATGTGACGTCAAAACCCTCATACTGAAACAAGACTATTCCAGACAGAGATGAATGATACATGATTTCTGACAGAGTGAATTAGCGCGAGATCACCGTTGAAATAATTAATATATCAGTTGCCTCAGTCTCCGTCGGGCGTTTTGTATTTTCTTTCAACTATGACGAGATGAGGTTTCTACGTCATAAGAGGGGCCGTTTTCAGAAGGTACTATAATTTATGTCCAAAAATAAAACATTACGGTTGATTTTTCGATCGAATTATGTCGTCAATCATTATTTATGTATAAAAGGATCATTATAAACATGGTTTGAGTTAAAAGTTCTACTAAGGTATACACGCCAATTATCAGTGAACGTTTGTCTTTGTTTATACGTCCATGGTTTGTGGGTAGTGAAAAATTTCACTCACTTTGTGGACTTGCTTTCCGTTGACTCGCGGGTCTCTCGAATATAACCTCAATTCCCAGCTGCTGGACGCTGCCGGGTCCAGTTCGTCCACCAAGGACTTCAAACTGGCGTATTGAGTGTTGGGGAACTGATAGGCCAGCGTCAGATGTAGGGACTTGACGTGGGGCTCCAAACTGATGGCTGAAAATGCCGGAGCATGCAATGATGAAATGTGCTCAGAAATAGAGTGGAAATGTATCACATTGAGGAGAGATGAAAGAAGTCATGCAAGCAGAAGGAAAGCGAGTGAAGGTTGTATTCTTAGTGATTCTGCTACAGGCAGTGAGAAACAATTCGATCAGAATTATATAATTTAGGTGCAGGATCGGAAAAATGTATTCACGAGTTTCAGTTTTTTAGGACCATCAATGGGGATGCACACACTAGTCGAATTAACGCCACGAACCTATTTTATATTGACCATTTCGTGTATAAATAGTATTTGATTCAATTATTCATTATTTAAAATTATCACCGATACATTTTTCGATAATTCAAATTCGGCACTTTCAAAAAACGCCAGTTCTCAATGACATTATAAACTTTCTCACGTGGCAATAGTGAAATTTGCTCTGTATTCCTCAACAAACTATAAGAGCATAACCACATATTTCGACGCTGCCGAATCTATAGAACACAATGGTTCCTCCTAGTTCCTATAATAATCACTCATTGAATACTTACATTTTTTGCAAGATGCTTCAGTGCCTATCATAATATCCCAATCGATATTTTATTCAAACCCAAACTATTTTGTGACCCTGATATAACCATAGTCACGCTAAGAGTTCACAGAAATACCAAGAAAATAAAACAAAATCGAATCTAATTTCCTAACACCTTCATTTTCAAACTTATCATCTCGGTAAAATCCAGAGTCAAATCTAACAATTACTTACTGCGAATATTCAAAGATAATCCTCATTTTATCTGATTCTTCAGTTGTGTATTGTGTTTTCTGTGATCGGCACAGATTATTCGGTCCAGAAAATTCATATCATATTTTGATAAAAATGACAATCAGAAATAGTCTTGCACTTGTCTTACACAAATAGAGAATGGATACGTGAGTCGAATCTTATATGGTAGCATTAGATTGTTCACGGATGATTTCGACACACGTTTTCCCGCGTTTTTCATGCTATGAAATGTTGTGAATTTTGAAAATTATTTAAAACATGTACCAGGCTCTGAAACATCATTTTTCCACTATGTACCCTATGAAATTTGATACAGGAACCATGAAATATTTTAGGTCGAAATCATGTCCTCTCAAATAAAAAATTGCATGCTCCGAAATATCGTTTGTTATGCACAGTGGCGCAGTCAAGGGAAAGTAGGTAACCTGAGTGAATTCAAAAATTTCCAAATTGAACATACGCACATTAGGAAATTATATAACGATGGCAACAGCGGCGACAACACTGTTATTATTGCACAACGTTCTGCTTATGTCTCATGTCTGTACTATGCAGATGGTATGTCCGTTTGTTGCTAAACTTGCTAAAATTGATTTTGTTTCCATAGTTGTCTCTGTTAATGGCATGATGTAAACAGAGAAAGTCATAGAAAGAAAATCAAGTTTAGCAGGTAGAGCAAACACAAACATGAATATAAATCAATGACAGAATGACGATTGACTGTTTTGAAGTGTTTTGACTAATGAGAAATGAGATATTCACAATATTCAGTAAAAGTGTTCATTATTATTTCTTTTCCTTGTCTATTTCCCCCCCTTCTTCCATCCCTATCCTTACTCACTAGAAGGAAGTTTGAATGAGAATCCAAACTAGTACTTTTATAGAAAACTAGTACTTTGTTCGGTGAATTTTTAGTACATTTTGAGTTGCTGGGCTGGCAACGCTGCAACAAATTCAACCCTAATGAGTATTCGCCAAACCAATCGACGAATTTCACTATAGTTGTATGGGTGGAAATATATAATTAACTGTTATTTTATTAGTGTTTTCTTTCATTGTCTTCATCGATTTGTTTTTTGTTTTTCAATAAGTAAGCCAAGATCTGCTCATTTATTGATGTTTTCAATTCTTCTTACAATCTTAAAATCAGGTATGCCCCCCCCTGAAATATATTTCTGGCTACGCCACTGGTTATGCACGAAAATAAAAAGCAAACCAACCAACCTAAAACGATAAAGAATAACAAAGGCAAGAAGTCAAAAGGCCTCTGGAAGAAGAAAACGTCTAAAAGGAAGGAACAAACGACATGTCATTCATGGTATTGCTTACATCTACTGCCTCTCGGTATACAGCGTGCTGTCGTAGTGGTACACCACGGGAAGCATGCTGTCAGAGCGTCAAAGTGTTCGTAAGTATCGCTAATAACTGCAAAGAACCATCCCCGGTTAGTATACAGAAGGGCTACAACTACGGTTAGACTTAGGATTATGTAGAAACAAACATACAGTGCCCGTATATATTCCGTTCTCCCATTCCCCACATCTGGTATATCACAACGAAATTTAGAGGACTCAAATAGGAGATGAAAACCTAATTTTTTAATGAAAAAAAAAATGAACTTGACGTTTTAAAATGGCGGCTGAGCGCAATCTTGAATTATTTTTTTCGAAACGGACACCCTTATATATCATTTGAAATATTGTAATATTTCCCTTAGAGGGGCTCTAGAAACATCATCAGGAAGACAGGAGTACAAAGATAATCCTGTAACACGCATCTCATATTGTTCTCTAACCTCTCAATGATTCCTACATGCACCAGCATATTTCCGAACATTCAATATATGCCGCGGTGACAAATAACGTGATAGAAGATTCTGGAATGTTCTGGAAACAATCGATGGAACAATTATTAGAGAGAGAGGTTTTGTTCTGAGGAGTTTCTAGAACAAAAAGAAGGGCACGGAAGATCATTAGAGAACGTTCGAGAAGCAAAGCCTACCAAGGAATCTCATATATAAGGACGGCCAAACAACTGCAGTCAGTCAAGCAGTAGTGTCAGAAAGACAGTCATATACCGCGTGATATAAATCGTTTTACATAAATAGTAGTTGTAAGTTCAATATAAATAATAAAGAAACACTTTCTTTAGTGTTAAATAAATCAGTTTGAAAATAAATAGTGTCCTGTTTGTTTCTGCAACCAAATAACGTAACAATATTAACATTTGAATAGTTACATTTTTGGTAATTTCAAACCCAATCAAAAACTCGGATGTTGCTTCAATCAAATTATATTTGACAGAAAACAAGATATCACCACAGCAACGATTTTTTCCAAAGCAAAATTGATTGAAAGCAATGCAATATTCCAGTTTTTGGTTGGATTCCAAATGACCAAAATGTCACATTTCAAACTTTAGATTTCTAAAACTATGGAATTTAGGAGTAGGTGTATTAGTTGAGACTGTTGAGGATTATGAGAAGATTTTGAAAATTCCATTTAAAAAAATAATTCAATTTGGTCATTTTCCCATGAAAAACTCCTATTTGAGCCATCCAAATTTCATTGCGATATACCAGGTGGTTCAAGAATTAGTAAAGGAAACGGACTTTAGATGGACACTGTGAACAGGGTGAGGCAATAGCTCGTCAGAGTATCATTGCTGGAGTCCTATGATTAACGAATGTAAACTAGAAAACATAACTGACGCAATATTGTCCCACCCTGTATATCAGCATAAATCTTCACAAGTTGTTATTGAAACTACATGATAATTATGAGATACAAGAATCAGGAAACTGGTGGATAGTGACATGTTTTAGAAATCACAAACATCCCTAGAAGTAATAAGTACCACAGGGTTCAGTATTGGGGCCGGTACTATGCATCATATATATATCAGTGACACAAATGTGTCAATATGTGACACTAATAAGTCAGAGATATATATTTCACTACAAAAACAGTGTAGTGACATATTCTATAAGTCAAATGTGTGGTTCTCAACTACAATCTATATAAATACTGACAAGAGGCACTTCCTTAAATTCCAGAATTATTAAGTCATGTTCTAAACTGAATATTGTAATTAGAGATACTCAAGTGACTCAAAATTCTACAACTGTTGAATTTCTAGGTCACTTGTACTATACAACAAGTTGGAAAACTCAGTGGCATGTTGTTCATGGAAACTTACTACTTTTTACACTGTTCAGTGTACAAGAAAGTTGAAGAAATACTTCAATTCTTTGGTGATTACTAGTTCAATCTGAAAATTGAGAATTACTGATATTTATTCCTGAATTACTGAATTACTCTCAATGAAATTTTAAATAAAAATAAATTATCATGATAGAAAAAATTTCCTGTGCAACATGTGCAAAAGCATATTTGTTGAATTCATTACTCATGATTGTAGCTCTCAACATCATCTGAGCTGCCAACTTTTTGCACTAGTTGCACAAATAACAATTCCATATTCATGTTACTCCATTTAAAAATATTTGCTGCATCATCTATCAAAGACTACTTTATTATATATTATTGTTATTTTGTCTGTAGAATGAAAAGATCATCATTACTTGAATCAAATCAGGATATACTTTTTAAACTGCCAAATTATGAATATTGGTCAAAATTGAATGAAATTGAATAAGTCTTTTGTCATCATGACTATGACATTCATGACAAAAAGTGAAATTTACTTTTGATCATTGGCAGCTTTACCGAATTTTCCATGCAACTCAGAACATTTGAAAAACCTTGCTTTTGATGTGCTTGTCAGTGGTCATCACCAAGCATCATTTAATTTTTAGTTCAAACATAGGTATTAGATAGCACATTAAATGGCTCTGAACCTGACTTTGGACTTTGTTTTTCTGTCTATAGGTACTTACTACAATTTGAAACTTCTTTGACATACTGCATGGCAATTCTCTTCAAATAATCTGCATGCTCTTCTGCTACAAAAAAACCCATGAAATTAGGAGAAGTGTACATTTCCAGCTTGAGGGCCTCATTCAAGACAGCCCCTTGTCTTTCCATCACAGATTTCAAACCTTGAGCCAAGTGTAGTGCTTCTTCATCAGGAGACTATAAATAAAAACTTGTCAACAGTATTTCTCTGTGTTCATTTGACAAGCAAATGGAAAACAAAATTGATTCTCTTGGAGAATGAAATGTTTTTTGTTCACATAAAAAATTCTGAAAAGGAGATTTAAAATCTTCTTATATTCACTGTACCTTGAAAAATGAGACCAATGTTATGTGTGGAGTGAAATTGTGGGCCCCATTCCACCCACACAGGGCCAGCGATTTTTGCCAGAAGCCCTGCAGCTGCTGCAAAAAGGTTCCAGTAGGGCAGGCATACAAAATGTACTCTCTAGGCGAGTTGTCATCTAACAGAGGGTCATTTACATGTGCCAAAAGCCAGTCTGAAGCTAGCTGCACCCCTCTGTGGCCTGTGGCTGCCAGGGCTTTTTCCCTGAAATTGAGACACTTTCATCATGGCATGGAAGTAAAATTTGATTGATTATTTGTGGTTTAAGAGTGTCAATTTGATGGGATATCAATTAGAGCTAAATTGGACTCACACTCTGTGTTTTGGAAAACCCATTTGAAGCAGTGTTTGAAGAGGGGTGACGTGTTGTTTGGATATTTTTGTAGGGGTTGGATTCCTTCTAGGTGGTAAAGTTGCCATTTTCTATGAGAGAGCTTCTTTGAATGTTTAGAAAAACTCGGAAACCCGATGAAAAATTATTGTTTACGTATTGAACATTTTTCTGACATTTACGGATACCTACCTGAGGTTTGTTCGTTTGTATTGCTGAACTTACTAAAGTTGATGTTACATTATAGGCCTGTTCGTTTGTGCTTGCTCAACCTGCCAAACTTGATTTTTTTTTATGACTCTTTGTTTACATCATGGCATGAAGAGAGACTAAGTTCACTGTTCAGCAACACAAACGAACACACCTTAGGAAATCTATAATCTTCTTCTCCTTTTTGTATCCTAGCGCAATGTTTCTGCTTATTTTTTAAAGTAACTTGGCTGCTTCTTTTCTTGTCCGGTAGACAGTAGACACAATAAATCTTCTTCTTTTTTAAGAGTCTTCTTATTTTTAAAGTCTTTAATTTTTAGTGACCTCAAATGACAATTTTTAATATTTTTTTAGACAAGCTAGAGGGCTAACATTTATTTTCCAGCAAACCATTGTCTATTTGTTGAAATATTCCACTGATGAAACAGGCTATAGCGTTTAGTGCTATCCTGTAAAATTTCAGGATTTTTCATTTTGACTTTGACCTCATGTTTTAGTAGCACCAACTGGTTAAAATGTTAGCCCCCATTGGAAAATTAAAAAAACATGATTCATTAAATTAATTTAATTGAGCAGATCTATTCTTAGCTGGTGGTCTTGGAGGTATTGCTTCTAAAATTGGTGCTTGTTCTGGCAAAATAGGCTCACTTGGAGTTTCCCAAAACTGGGGAGTATGTGGAATTCTTTCACTTATATCTGTACTCCAGTGGTGAATTCTACATCTCACATCTACCTTTTCTTTGTTGTTTATCTGAAACAAAAGAAAAATACATTCCATTAAAATTCCCACATTAAGTATTAGATTAGATTTGATAGGTATCCTTACTGTTACTGTGATGGCAAATTCTTTGTTTTCCAAATCCATATTGGGGCCTGAAATTGGCTGTTCTGGTAGTGTTATAGTGTCTTCTGGAACCACATATCCACACTTTCGAAAGGAAGTTGAGATGTGCCATGGCTTCAGGGTCCAAGGCATCTCCATGTTCATGATGACAGAAAGCAAGACCCTTTGAAGTGATTTAACAGTCTGAAAAAGTTATTGTTTCTTCATTTTATGGAAAAAATGATGCCTTCTTGTTCAGAAGAGCAGTAATGAGAGACATACTTACATATAATGCATTGGCTGAGCTATATCTAATTATGTCTTTGTCATCTTGTTTGTTCTGGAATTTTTCCAAGTTTTCAGGACTGGCATAAACGGCCAATCCAGGTAGAAGTAGGTTATTGTAAGCAAAATTCGGTCTTACAGACACTCTGTCGCCGACATTTCCGTATCCCTCTACATAGGAGGTGAGAATGACATCAAGATTAGGATGCTTCACACTTGTAGTGTCTTCTACTACCTCATAGATGTAATGCCTACTTCGAAGGGTTTTTGGATTCTCGCCCTTGGCATGGAGTTGAGTGGGGTGTTTACGTCGTAAAATGTATGTAGTCTGAAAACAAAAAAAAATGTACAAGGCATGGATTTTAGACTAGCAAGATTACCCGCAGTTGTTGATTCGCTAACTCTTTGGCAGGTTGGAGGATGTCTTTTTGTTTTGATATGACAGATAGGGAAGTCCCTATAGTTTTCCACATTTTTCAGAAAAAATCTTGTGAAAATTTACAAAATTTCGAAATCCGAACCAACTTTTTTTTATAGGTTATGTTATGTTAGGCCTGTTCGTTTGTATTGCTGAACTTGCTGAAGTTTTTTCTCCATAGTTGTCTCTGTTCATGGCATGATGTAAACAGAGAAAGCCATAAAAGAAAAACAAGTTCAGCAGGCAGAGCAAGTACAAACGAACAGGCCTGTTATGTTTATGTTTCGACATTTGACTTAAAACGTTATGACAAGTTATGACACTTGCACTTGACACACACAACACAGGTGATTTGACAGGTGGTAACATATTTCTACTTCTCAATATTTTTGTAGGCCTAATGCCTTATAGGACATTGTAATATCTGTCCATAAGTGAACTATTTTCCAATTCATCCATTCAGTTTCCGAGCACCCTTTTAGTCTTTGATGTTATTTGCAAGTTGGTGTTTCCTTCTTATTTGAGAGTTACAAATGAAACAAGACAAGGAAATAATGAAATAAGGTATCTTCTCCATTTTCGCTACTTCTATGAATAGTATGAACATTCGATAGTAGGTGGCGCCACAGGTTTCAAAACTATCTATTCTACCAACCTTGTCAAATTTTGAAGATGATTTATGCACACTGCTTTTTCATTAATCTGTTGCTTTCATTGACAGTCATAAAAGTTCATTTTTATTCAAGGACTATGATACCTTTACATTGAACTGTGATTGAACCATTGTACCTTTGAGCACCACCTTTTTATAATTTTAAACTCTTCTTCATGATCAAAACATATAGTCCTCAGCGTACTTAGCCCGATGAAAATATTCGTGTTAATCGTGTTATAACATTCAGTGATCACATAATCACTTCATTCATAATTATTATTGTTTTCAGAGTCCTATTTGAACATACGACTATAAGTTTCAGAATTTTCTACCACATTTTGGAAAAAGAAGAGGAATGAATTATGACACAATCGCGCTTGCGGAAGTCACAGTTTAATTAAATTTGTATTTGTCGTTAAGACCGACGATTCACGACAATCGCTATGCAGACCTATTTTTCAGCCCCATTTTCTGCCAAACGAAAAGTCCAAATGAAAAACGGTTTGGATGATCGTAAGGACGAAAGCTCAAGCTAGGAGTTAAAGTAATTTTCGAAATCAAACTCGTTTGTTGAAGAAAGCAGGCGATGACTGAAAAATGTAAACATTGGGAAATTTTGTGTCACAGATTTTAATGAAAATTGATTTAACTCCTAGATACACTAAAATGCCATACCCTGCCCAAATTCTGGCTTCCAAAATCACACCGTTCCAAAGAAAATGGGAAAAAACCCAAAATTAACAATATGGCGTCGATAATTGGTGGCAACCTACATAAATCGTGTCTGAATTCAGGCCTATTCAGGGGTACATTAGTTCAGCTTCTGTCTTATAGATGGCGGAGCAAAATTTTGATTCTAATTATCATTATTAGATGGCGCTCAGAATGAAGAAGAATACAATGGAAACATATTGAGAATTTCACATTACGGAAAAATAATCACAGTCCTCTACCTGTTACTGGGTAACTCACTATAATTATGGTAAAAAAGTAATTAGTGCGATCAACTGAGGAATGAGGTGCGAGAGGGTGACGGCTAAGGTGACGGCGGTAGGCGGAGACATCAGAACCCCTTCCACGGCGAATCCGCAAGCATGTATACAGGTGGTGATTTGGCCCGCTGGCCACTGCCACTATTGCATTATTTTCATTTTACTTATCTCATCTTATCTATTTTTAGAATCACTTGGGCGCGGTGGTCAGGGTCAGTACGGGTGGTAACGGTTATAAAATTGAAAGCATAGGGCATTTTAGGGTGAAATAAAACGCTATTTACATTCCAGAAACTCAGCCATTCGTTAGAATGACCAGTTTTGCTATACACTGTGTCCCAGATTGGTGCTGTATGTATTGCTATCTCGGTTATTATAAGAGCTACACAGTCGTTCAAATGAGCAATGTTTCTCAGAATTAGAATTACTATTTCAGAATTGCCATCAGATTTTTTCGATCATTTTCTGTTTTTGAAATAATTGCGAAAAACCAAAGTGGTGCGTTTTTGACAATCCCCTGTATCTCTGTTATTTGAAAACTTACGGCATTCTGGCTCAGACATTTCGTGAGCACTTTTTCAAGAACTTTTGAATGAAAATAGAACAATGAAATATCTTCCTACGTTTTCGAGATACCTAATGACAATAGCATTGTTTTTTTTATGGAAATTTTCAGATTCGTTTATTTCTGATGTATTCGTTCAGAAGAATATGATATGTTATAGTGATACATTTTTGAAAGGAATATGAATGCCGTGAGTTTTCAACTAACGGAGATACAGGGGATGGTCAAAACGCAACATATTGGTTTTTCTCGATTATTTGAAAAACAAAAAACTATCGAAAAAATCTGATGGTAGTTCTGAGATGGTTATAGAATTCTGAGAAACATTGCCCATTTGAAATACTTTGTGGCTCTTATAATAACCGAGATAGCAATAGGTATGTACACTTCTTCTCAAAAAAATCGTAACGACTTCTGTCGTGATTTCCTCGAAATAACTGCTCGTGCCCACGGACTATTGTATCATTAATTGATTAACTGGCGATTAATTACTGAGATTTATATATTGTAGGGTTCCTATAAACTGTTTTTGAAAATATGGACCAATACTTTGAGTATTTTTTTGTATGCCGACGGCGTTTCACTAGTGACAATTTCAATAAAAAGATATATCAATCAAATAAATAGGTGAATCATCAGATACTGTTATTTATATTTTTATTGATTTGTTGATAAATTTCACTGAGGTGACACTCTTCATATCCGAGCAAATATTTCGTAAACCCTATATCGAAAGAAAAAATATTCAATTTGATATTATATTATGACAAACAGTGCTTGTACAGAAAAAAAATACTGCACGGAAAAAAAGGAATTGTTGAATCAAGCAAAATTTAATTGAATGGAGCGAATAAAAGTGTCATATATGCACGACAAAATATAATCTTGAAATGAGTAAATCTATATCTTGTTTCATAGCGAATTTGAAGTTTGAATCAAGTAAATATGTCTTGCATGAACTCTGGATCTTCTTCGATCAAGCACATCCATCATGCATTGTTTTTTAAGAGATATTGAATTGGCTCAAACAATCATTGTGTTTGATTCAAAATAACAAGATATTGATTCAATCAAATATTTAGTTGATTCAACGAAATATTTGGTTGATTCAAAGAAATATTCGCTTGATTCAATAAAATACTTGGTTGATTCAATTAAATATTTGGTTAATTCAATGAAATATTTTGTTGATTCAAGAGAAACTATATATCCATTCGATGAATTGTTTTGTTGAACCAAATTCAATATTCGGAAGTTCTGAAATTACACATCAATATCAATAGAATAAACAAAACTAGGAAACTAGTCGACTCCCAGAATAGATCTCAAGTCTCTACTTCTCCTTAGCTGATGGAAAACTATTTCGGATTGCTAATCATCCTAATTTCGATTTATCCATCAGCTGATATTTCAAACACGAAGAATCAGGCTTCACGGCGTATATAATGAATTCGAGGCAGGCATAGACGAGGCGAAATGATCGCCATCTTGAGGCGAAAATTTAAGTTGATGAAGAATGAACAAAATATTTCATTGATTTTTCATATTTCGTTGCTCTATTCAAGCAAATGATCCGTTCGAAACGAGTTTATTGCTACATCGAAATAAGAAAACTTGTATGTTGTTTCGAAGATATAATCTCATCATCAAATCAACGAAATGTTTATAGTTGAATCAACATCGACATTATTTTGGATCGACATAATTTGTTTTTGAACAAACCATATATTTTGTTGATGGAATTGATATTATACTGTTGATTCAATTAGCCTACATTCTTGATTTGAACAAGCTGCTTCCATGGAATAATCATGTATCTAGTTGATTCAACAAAAAATTGCCCAGTCAAACAAAAATAACTCAAGCATAAATAATTTGTTGATGCAACAAATCCTTTTTTTCCGTGTGATGTGCTACTGATTTGGAGTAGCAGATCATGATATCAGAATTATTTGCCTCCATAAGATGATATTTTCTGACCGAATAACTGAGACAAGACATCAATTAAAGAAAATTCGAAGAAAATCTGTTCAAAGTCAATAAATATTTCTCTAATCAATAATTTGTAGAGAAACATAATGGTGAATCCATTTTTATAGAAAACAAAAACGGGAAGTAGGTGTGAAAATATATAAGTATTATTATAGTCTTTGCAAATTCACTCTAGACATATACAGCAAAAAAACATCGTGATGGCGGATCTCTTCTGATCAAGTTGTCACAAGTGACTTTGCAAAGACTATATCATTTCATTTTCGAGGAGACTCTAGAAATATTGCTTGAACTGAAAATGTAACCTGCCTAACCTTTTCTATGGGTAGACAATTTCCTAACGCAAATTTTCTGCGAATCAAAATATTTCCATTGTTCTATACATCTTCAACGACCTAATTTGTGAATTTGAGAAATAATTGATTCCTAGTATAAACAACACACTGTATATGATCAGAAATAGTAAAAAATATGTGTTCAATTGGTATTCAAAGGAATCATGAAATTATTATATTTTTTCTGATCATATAGTAGAACATCGAACGTTTATTATAATAATAAATAATGCCCTGTATATGATATCATTGTGAAAATTTGACCACATGTATTTTAGAGAGTTGTAGTCAGATTTCCGCTAAAAAATTTCCTGCTATTACTTACTGATTTTCTGCATTTTTATTTGTTCATAGAAAATGTGTTGAAAAGAAATGAGAGAGTTCAATATTCAGGAATGTAGATATCATTGAGTAGTACATGTTGAAAAAAAACTCTTGAAGTCGGTCAGTGTATACGAAAATACGAAGGTGATGCTGTTTAAAGTGGGACACACTGTATCTACCTTGGTCTGAATTGGACAATTGTGTATCACATTTTGAGCTCGATTTTATCTACTGCAAAATACGAATTAGGAGTTCTGAATTCTCCCCAATTATACATTAGCATTCCATATACCGATCTGAAAATAAAATTGCGGACCATAGGTTTTTTCATGCACAGTGGAACAGATCAAATATGAAAGATTATATACGCGATGAATAAGCAAGTTTAGCAAGTATCATTGCAAGTATTCAACTAGACGATGCTGAGCCACAGTCCCGTAGAGTGGTCTAGTTGAATACTTGATTATATCCATCGCGTATAATCTTTCATATTTGAGCTGTTCCACTGTCGCACGCAAAATCCTATGATCCGCAATTTTATTTCCAGATATCCACACATTTGGCATCCAAATAATATACGAAGGATATTATCCTGCCGAGGCATGTCCAGTGGAAATATTCAGAGTACCCGCCGTTCCACCCAGATATCTAAAATATGGATATCCAGGAAAATATCAATACCTATTTGGAATATTTTATATTATATATTAATATTGTAATTTCTTCACTCATATATCGACATGTGAAATACGGTAAGAAGATATGGTTATAGGTAGGAGTTCCGATGTCTCTCTGGACCTTGATATCAAGAATAATATTTATTGAATACCTATTATTAGAATTTCGAAATAATGATATATTAAATAATAATAATATTAAATATTTTTTGTTCAATTTTATTATTTAATTTTAAATAATAGGTACATTGAATAATCGAACTTTCTATTATATACCAAAAAGGCATTTGATGATCCTATCTACTTATGTTCTATCATATCTACGATTATTTTTCATATCCAAAGATTCAGAGCAATTTCCATTTCCTACCTGCTCTCCCTTCCTACCCCATGCACGTGCGCTCTTCCTTGAACATTTCTTTTCGAGCGTTCCGAAAGATAAAAAAAATATTTCAAGAAGCTACCATCAGCCACGCCTAGACCAACCCTGTAAAGTGTAAAGTATTCTTTACTTGCCGTAATAGTGCCTCAGTGCCTATTCAATAGTCAGCACACTTCTTCAAGCTTCATAACATAATATATTTATATCTCCTAACTAACCGGTCGCTCGATCGATGTTGAGATGTTTATAATTCCTATGGTGTGCCCACTTGTCAATTGTTTCGTCAGACTAGCTCTCGATATGGAACAATTGAATGCGAGTTCGGAACGTGGGGTTCTCATGTTCAGCGTTAGGTGGCGTGTAGGCGTGAACAGAATGAACGATCAAGGTTGATAAAACTGATTGTGGCAAAAGGTAAATAAAAAATATAATTTCATGACATTTTGACTCGACATCTGTCAAGATTGTCACGTCTCACGTCCCAAGTCCTTCTTCTTGAGATGGTTTTTTGAGCTTCGTGAATCTTGATAAATTTAAAATTATTCAAGTTTATCGTTTAAATCGGATATATTCATTGCAAGTGTTTTCTTATAACCATTCAGAAGTAGTTAGGTATTATTTGTATTGTGTTGTGAGTGTGTGTACTTTTTTATCATGGACTGGCGTTGCTGTTATGTGTGCGGATCACATAAAAATCCGGAAATACGAATGTTTTCTGTACCAAAAGTGAGTAGGAATTAATATTTCAATATATTTACTTATCATTACATAAAGAACTAAATTATTTTTCTAGCAGAATAGGTACCTATCAATATCATGCATGACAACAATCTACTTGAGAATAAAATGAGAGGTGAATTAAAATATTGGAAATACACCAGTTAACAAAAGTTATCATTATTGATACAGCTAGGACATGAGTTATGTTGTGCATTAATCCATTACCAATATATGAGATTGAATTCAATAAAATAAATTTTCTTGGCACCTTTTCCAATCATTATAGATGATACAATTTATATAAGGAAGGGCAGGGCATGAATCTTGATGATTTATCCAGAAGAAAAATGCTTTGCATTTGTAACTCACTTGACTAGGGGCATAACCCTTCCCCTTCCTTCCTTGCTCATGCTAAGATGTGTAAATATTATATGTTTATCATTTGTGGTGCACAAAGTGCAACTAGAGATTATATATGTTCTTGGGAATACTTCATTTGGCAAAGAATTCCAAAGCTTTGCTGTTCCTTAGACAAACAAGCTCTGGTAATTGGTAAATATGTACTGCTTAAGTACTTCAGTTTTATGCCCTGCTCCCCTAATAACTCCATAAAATTCTATTTAAAAGTGGAGGTTAAATTATAATTCCAGGACAAAGATGAACTACAATTGTGGGCTGATGCCACATCAGTCAACTTACCCCCAAGTGGATTTGTGTGTGAGAGACATTTTTCCAATGATGCCATTGGAAAAAAGAGATTGAAAAAAGCTGCCTTACCTTTGGAGATGTTAGTATTTTATTCCCATTTTTAAGTTTCCTCGTTATTAGTTCTCATGATTGAATTTTTTTAATTTTGAAAAAGCAATATTTCAATATTGATCTGAAAACATATTCCATTGCCCTTCATAATTATTATAAATAAAATACATCCATTGTTGACTTTGTTTCATATAATGTGTACACAGGGTGGTAGTGAATAAGTGCAACAGGGTGAATCCTCCTGATATTTCAGGAAATAAAGTTTACATAAACAGGTATCCTAACTTGCCTCACTTTTGAGGTACATGATGTTGAAGTTGGATGTGTATTGTTTTTTTATGATTCCCCTGTATAAAATTCCATGGGTGACTGAAAGTCCCAAAATTTTTAATGAGTTTATTGAGTAATCACAATGGGAGTCTTGGGAGCACCAACATTGAAATTTGAAATCAAATTGAATTTTCATTATTTCCTCAAAAACTGAGCCAAATTCTAAAGTAACACTAGAGATAAAAGAGTTGTTATTTCAATTCGTTAATCTAATAAAAATATGGAACCCAGAAACACCAGTGGCTCACAATGATAGTCACAATAATTAATAATAGAAAGACATTTAACTTATGAGTAATGAATAAAAAACGATTTTTTTTTATTATTAACCCTGTACCTGAGAATCAAGCAACTTAGGACACAGGTTCATAGGACTGTTTTTTCCTAAAATATCACAAGGAATCACAGACTAAAGTACCCTGTACCTCTGTAGTTGAAAGTTATCATTTTAAAATTGAATAATAATGATATGTCAATGGTCCTTCAATTCTTTTTAAAAAAAGAATAGTTTTTGCAAAAACTTTTGCAAAATTCTTCACTTTCATTTATTTGTTGAAATACAATGTCTATAGTTGAAAATACTCAATATGAATGTCAGGTATACAACTTTCTTTGATCTTTATTATCAAGTTTGGTTTGGGATTTTTTCTCCTTTGGATAAGATAAAGATATGAGTATTATTTGGTATAAGTCACTGTATTGTATTTTTTATGTTATACTAATATGAATGTGTTTACTCAGTATATTTTATTCAAATAAAAGTAATATAAATGATTCATCAATTTATTAAAATCATCCTTTTCTTCAGTCTAGTTCAACAAAATTCCACTCCACTCAGTCCTTCTCCCATTCCCAGCTCCCAAGTAGATCCAGCTGTAAATCCAGTAAACAATAATTTGTAATTTGAATGGTATTTTTCAAGAGCTGAAATCCAGTACCCAATTGATACTTCCATCTGATTGGGGAGTTCATAGATTCATTAGAAAACCATATTCTTTTGACAAAAATGTGCATGCAGGATGATTCAACAATTTCAAATGAAAGAACTATAATATTGAGTTCCTCATTCATCATAGCCAGAGCTCGAGAAAACTATACGAATCTTGAAAATACAATAACCACTGTGCATGGAAGATCTTCAAGAGTTGATTGTTAATATGGATTCATGGAATATGTGCTATGGCAAAAGCAAATTCTGCTCAGTTCTTATCCCAGCAAATTACTACTCTTGCAAGGCCTGCACAAGTTATAAATATTTTATAAGAAAACGTCAGGAAGAACAACCAAAAATTGTCAAGAAAAAACATAAATATAATTACACAACCAATCTATAAAAAAGAAATGCACAATTTGAGTAGAGTTGTAGTTAATTTGAGAAAAGAAAATGCTAACATGGTCAAACTAGTTGAACTTCTCAGTACTCTACCAAAAGTTCAACAAGATATGATAATCCACACCTGTTTAAAATCTTCCAAATGCAAATCTACTGGTAAAAGATACACATTAGAATGGGTGTATAATTGCATTTTGATGAAAATCAAAAGTCCCAAGCTTTATAACCATATCCGAGATAATCAAATTATGGCCATGCCATCTCCTAGCACTCTCTTCTAGGTATGTTATACAGGGTTGGCAAATATATGGAAACGGCTAATTTCTGACTAAACCAGAAGTAATTTATTTTTGTTTTTTACCAAAGACCTATAATTCGTTCTGTTCTACTCAGTGGCCAATGTTGATTTTTGGTAGCTAAGATATTGATGTAAATATTGCGTGGTCAGCAGTTTTTTGCAATGAATCATCCTGTAGGTAAATATTTTTTCGGGCTGCTATTCTTCTAACTTATATTGATATCAAGTTCGGAGTGTCGTTAGACTGGTGGTTGTAGAAATATAAGATGAAATGATAATTGATAAAATTTCATACTGATTAGGTCTGTTAGGATAGTATTAATTGTATGCATTGCATAATTACATTGTTACTATTTCTTGACCTCTATTGTAAACTGTTATAATTTTCATTATCATAATAAGTGTAGTTGATAAAAGTAAAATAGTAAAAATCAGTTACTAATTATTAAACGTAGCACACGCACATTCTTATGAGAAAATCGTGTGATACATGTTCATATTGTTGAAAAAAATTGCTATAATAAATACCTTTTTTTTTAAATAGCAGTCGGAAAAAATATCTACATACAGGGTGATCCATTTTAAAAAATTGCTGACCACACCATGCGAAAATATAGCTATCAAAAATCAACATTATCAACTGAATAGAACAGAAAAAATTATTAAGGTCTTAAATAGTTTTTAATACACCAAGGTAGTAAAAAATAGCATTATCCAGGGACCAAGATTATATACACAGGCTTCAGCTTTTTTTTCCACCACTAGCAATATATTTCCCTCATTAAATTTCTGGGAAACTGAATAATGGACATTGTCAGTATGAAAGCACTTCTTTTCAATTCTGATTAAAATCTAGTAGCTATGCCCATGACAGCATTATGACAAGTCAATATTGAAAAATAACTACTGGATTTGACTGCCATTCCTGTGAATCTCGCATCAGAACAGTGAATTTGTTTTAACCAAACTATGTCTTAATTGACTATTAGTTCATAAAATGATGAAAACTACATTGGTATAAAAAAAACACATTTTATGCCTTGAAAAGGTGTAACGAATGGGAGATGTAGAAAAACTTCACGAATGATACCACAAAATTCTTAATCACACAACATGTTAGCGAAACATGTCATGTGATTAAGAATTTTGTGCAAACATTGTTTGTGGATTTCCACCAAGTAACGGGTGAGTCAATTCAAAATAATGGGAGGGTCTATAACTTGTGGTGGAAAAAATATTTTCTTCTATATCTACAATACAAAAAATTAAACATAACTGGGTCAATACTGCCATTTTTAGTACCACTGAAAAGAAACTACAGATTAGCTCAATATAGTATGGTATTTCCCATTAATTAAAAAAAAATACTTAATAGGTAGTCAGCTAATATTAATTTTCTTCTCAGTTCTACTCAGGATGGCAATGTAGATTGCCAAACTACATAATATCCATTTTCTAAGTGTTGCTGATTTTGATTATATGTATTTTGTTTTGAGATAAGCATGCTGAACAATGGAACTTCAACAAGCACTTCATTCAACATTGAATATTTTCGCAATAGTTTCACATATTAGGATAGGCTATATGTATACGCTGATGAAAATACATGGTTTAGGGTGAATAACAAATCACGGCAAAATATTGAAGAATTATAAATGCTCCCAATGTGATGAGAAACTTTTGGGACTTTTTTCAACTACATCTTCATAATGCTGAAGCATATTTTTTTCAAAATGGTTTTGCAATTCTTCTCTTGTCTTTTAAAAAAAAATGGTTTACATAACTGTGATATTTCCTACCTAACAAGTAATATTTTACATGGCTGCTCTAGTTCCAGAGACTTTTTCTTGAATGGGTTATTCTGGTCAAACCTTATATGAATTCTCATATTGAGTTATGTGAGCCATCAACTGTGACTTCTTCAACCATAAATTTATAAACTCTCCAAGTTGAATACAAACTCCATTGATCTTGGTGTATAACCCTGTAAAATGTTTTTCTCGTTTTTTTTGGAAACCCGAGGAAAACTGAACTGAAAATCAAGATCAATGTGTTGTGTTCAATCTTCCTGCAATAATATATGCCCATCATTTTCGCAAAACACTGTATATACGAATATGAGATTTCATTCAAGTATAGGTCACAATTACCCAATCTAGAAATAAACTTGCAAAATAGAGCTGCAATGAAAAATATTTCAAGTACATACAATACTTGAAGAGATGAGTGAAAAACTGTTTAGAGGAAATTGCTTGAGCATTATGAGAATGTGATTGAAAAAAATTCAAGAAATTTTCCATAAATTTGGGAGCATAAAGAATTTCATAATATTCCGCAGAGGATGGATTCATCATGAAAATGAAAACTATAGTATCCAAATGTGTTATTTTCACGAAATTATTCAATGTTGAGGTTAGTGTGAAAATGTGCTTGTTGTGGTTCATTTCAGTAGTTGATGAAAAAGTCAATTTTGATTCTTTTATCAGGTGTGTAAGAAATATACATGGAACTTTTGGTTTTAAAAATGAAGTATTTGTAATGATTGAAGAGAAAACCAACCATATGGCAGAATGGCAAAAGCATGGGTGTCTTTTGGTAGACAAATGCAAAATAAACCTTACCAAAAAGTTTGACAAGAACACAATTGAATTTGTGGGATTCGTTGATATAGGAAAATACAACCCAAAAAGAATGGAAGATCAATTGGGTGATCATGTGCTTGTGATTATGTTCCAGCCATTTACTGGTCATGGCTTGCAGGCTCTATGATGTTTCCTAACAAAAGGAAACATCACTGGTGATCTTCAAGCCAAATTGATTTTGAAATGTGTTATCCTATGTGAGAATGCGGGTCTTCTCATTGATGCCATTACAAGTGATGGAGCGGCATGAAATAGATCCATCTGGAAGAACATGGGCGTACAAAACAGTTTACAGCCGTGGTGTGAACATCCAATGAACCCCTCGAGGAAGCTGAGAATGTGTTCTGACTTTCCACACCTGATTAAATGTCTGAGGAATATTCTGGAAAAAAAGAGAACATTTCAGCGAACCAGTTTAAATCCTTTTATAGATTCCTGAAGGACTCGTCAATATGAAGTATTTGAAATGCTACTTGACCATGAATCCAAAAGAAACTTTAAAATGGCTTTTCAATTGACTAAAGCCCATGTACATCCCAATTTTGAAGAAAAAATGTGCACCCGATTAGAATTTCAGGTGAAATATACTCTGCCGATAGCTACGCCATAAGTTTTATTGATTGATGATTTAATGGTGAAGGATAATATACAAAAAAATAAATTTAGGTTGGCCATCACATTGATTTTGCAATAGGGATAGGTACTTACCACTCAGTGGTAAAATGAAAGAGATAGAAAAAATGGGGTACATTTGTCCTGAGGGTAGATCGAGGGGGAAACAACTCATGTACACCATGGATTTCACAATTCACTTCAAGCATAATTTTTTATATATTAAGTACAATTTAATAAGCTTTCAAGTTCTTCAGTACCGAGTTCAGTACTTAAATTATCAATATTTATATTTTTAGTACCTCAAGTACAAATTTCAAATATTTTAAGAACTTTTTAATTTCCGGATATTTAAATATGGTGGAAATATTTTGGGTATTTTTGCCCCTCGGACTGGAAAATTAATACTCATTATTTTAAAAAAAATCGCCTAATTTTCATACTACAATACCGAAAAAGTGTTTTTTCTTTCTTTGTGTCATGAATTCCATATATCGAAAGATGTTTTATGAACAACTAGAATTTTTCAACTACATTTGGGAAAAGATTTCAAGTAGGTTTTCTTCATGACATACTTTTCTGTTTTTTTGTTGTATCATAGATATGGTTGTATATTCATTTCAGTATGACATCATTAATATGGAGTAATGTCTAATATATTCTAGTACTACACTCCACACAAAAGAGAAACCAAGTAACTCACAAGAGCGCTAACACCATCCAACCGTGACATTATTTTTGCATCTGACTGTACATGTGGGGTAGTTCCATTCAGGCATGGAAAAGTTATGAGCAACAAAGGAAATGCTCTTGAATTGTGATTTATCTGAAGAATATATTCAGCCACTTTTATACGCCAATGCAAGCAAGCATAGGAAGCAAGGATTTGACAGAATTGTATTAAGGCCTACCAAACCTATGACAGCACTAACTGATTATTTCATATTCAATTACAATTTTTGTGTAATAAATATCAGATAAAAATGACAATAAGCAAAGTTTGAAGAACAACAAAATGTTCTCATGAGATTATTAGGTATCTTTTCAGAATGAATTGTTGAACTGAATTAATAGTTCTACCCCACTACTGGGATACTTTCAGTCAGTAGTAATAGGTGTTAAAAATGATATTCTTGTTACTTGAGGACATGATGGTTTTTATCAGTTCTATTAATTCATATATTGAAATCAATTATTGAATTAATAATGACTTTGTAAATGTGATTTTAATAAGATGAATGTACCCCACTTTCTCCTGCCAATTGAATAAATCACAACATATATATATAAACATATGAAATTTGTGAACATATACTGTGATTCTGCCATTTCTGATCTTAAAAATTTTCTACTTGGAGGTAATGTCTAAATATGAAATATTTTGATAAAAAATCAACAATAAAGAAACCCTCAATAACATTCAGGCTGTTCTGGATTGAACTATATCAAGTCTCCCTCTTACATCTGACTTTCGACTTGGTAATAGAGATCTACCATGAACTCTTTGAGAAAAAGAAATATAAGGGTTCAATTTATACTCAATTTATAATTCATTTCAACTCCACAAAGTGAAAAACTAATTATAAATACATAGATTGTTTGTACCATTGTGTATACTTTATAATATTCAGAATATCAACCTGTAACCAGATTAGTCCAGTTCTCTTCAATTTCTACAAAAAATATCATTTGGATAATTCTTTATTAGGTCTATAATTTTCTTGATTCTTCTGGGACACTGCCTATAAGACTGATTTAGAGTACAGAATATATACTTTTTATTAAAGTTTTCATGAGATTTTTTGACACAAATTATGGCTTGATGTGGAAAATGTTTGAGAATTTGCTCCTAATAATGTTTTTGTACCACTGTTTATTACAAAATTTACAAAAACACAGATTGAGTGAGCATTCAAATTTTCTAAAATGCATTATTGCTTTTGACTATAAGCATATATTTAATCTAAAATTCAGTCTTCAATTTCTGTACTCACATTTTCATACATTTTGATAATTATAATGAATCACATTTGTTCAACTGTAACTTGTAGTTTGATATGTTTACACTCTGATCACCATTGTGAGATACAATAAATCTTCCACACAATATACATGTTTTTCATTTTAGAATTAATTGTTTATCAGCTGTCTCTCCTATTTCTAGATTAAACTCTATTTTGAGACTTACCTTGTAATGGAATATAGTGAGTGAAACACTCTGATGACACATACAAGTGCCTCTGGTTTCGATTCATGGGAGGTTCTCTGCTTCTACAAGTAATCTAGTTGTACCTGTAACAGTTCAATATTTATTATTCAAGCTGATTTGACCACCAATTTATCAAATAAAAATTTGTGTGATTTATATGTGACTCAAAAATGTGATTATGATCATTTTTATTATGTAGGGGGTGAACCTAAGTAATTCAGCTAGGCAAACCACCCTGCCAAATATGATGTTTCTGATCTTTATATGTAATAGAAACCACAGGTTCTGTTAGCTCTATGTGAAGATGGAAAAAACAATTCTAAACAGTCATGGATTGTTGAAAAAAAAAACAAAATAAGTTGAAGCCCTCCTTGAACCCTCTGAAGCTCTCTCATAATGAATGGAATAGAATAATCATCTTATTCATAGAGAAATTGAAACCTTTCTGACCTACAGATCTTCAGGCAGCTTCAGGTAAAATGAAGAACATAAAAAACCAAGTAAAAAACTATAGACACTTGAAAAATGCTATTATCTAGATACCTATTATTGTATTCACCATATTCAATGCATAATGATTAATCCTTGAGTGCACAATGCATGTTTACCTGCCTTTGAATTATCATTAGTTTCTTATTTTCATTCAATTTTCTAAGTAGCTACTACTCACTACTTTGTGCCCAGGTAGAAACATCTCAAACTAAGCACATACCTACTTCAAATATCAAAACTTCTTCATCTCTATATTATACTAAACTTCCATGTGATGATCCCCTCTAATGTTTTTCTCAATTTTATAGAATTAAAACTATCCAAGGACCCACTGATTGACATAAGTTTTCTAAGCTAGAGATTTCAGTTTTGTGAAATCATTTTATTGTTTATAAGAAAACCCATACTGATAAAATCAAACACTATTAATACTGACTAGGAGAAGCTACGGGAAAAATAAAAATGCTCGGGAAAATGTCACTGGTACTCACCTTCCATGAGCCATGCGTCCCATGTAATTCACTGAGATAATTCACAACACCACTTGCACACTCTTGTGAAATTTTCACTTTTTATGATCGACAACATTATCAGGGTCGAAATATATCGCACAATCGTTTCCATTACAATAAAAATGTGAAATTGAAATTGTAAACAAAAATTCAACATAAAACATAACCTCAACGAGTCAACGATGACATTCTGCCTGGAAATCCTTGAACTGTAAATTTGGTTTAAAACATGGAAATTTAGCAAGATCACCCACGCCTCGCTACTTTATCAAAGTAGGCGATATCGAGAAAAATCAAAACGCCTGCCAGTACTAAGTGATTACACCATAGGAATTATAAACATCTCAATCGATGTCTTCCGCGATAAAAAAACAAAGCCCATAAAGAAGTAAATACAGGTTCGTGGAAAGAATGCGCTTCGGATTTGAACCCAAAATGAAAGGATCATCCGAAAATTCTACACTCAATCAAATCGAATGTAATATGTAATTTAGGATTATATTAGATTGAAAACTCATTTGCATAATTTTATTAATGTGGAAATAATTAGGTATCAGGGCGCAAATATTTGAAGCGACACCTGTTGAAAATCTTTATAATACTATAACATCGTCAACACGAAGAAACAAGAGAATTCTACATCGGTTTCTCGATGTTGGATTTTTATTCATGTTTATCACAGTTTGTTAACCGTAGCGACATCTCTTTGAAACGCCAGGCGAGTGCGGTGAATCGTTCGTCTTAAGATATAAAAGCGAGATAAAAGTTGGTCATCTTTTAGCAAATATATAGTTGATGAAAGATAAAAATCAAATTTAGGCGCATATATGAATGAACAAGAATTCCAAGTTTTAACTCATTAGTGATTGTGAAATTACAGCGGTGTAAGTACATAAATCCGACTTCACTGAAACTTCCTAAACTACATTAGTTTTCAAACCAACAATGATGAACCTTCCTGAAACTGAAAATATCATACTCTTCACCTATATTTTCATATAATTCCAGAATGATGAAGTGTAGTAACGAAAATATTGTTCGATCAGTTCACAATAATGATATCCAAACAATATGATATACTTAAGTATATAGGTACCCAAGGAGAGTTTTATAATCCTTGATAGGTACCTACCAAGATGAGTCTACAACTCATTCCAGACCTGTGTTCTAGACACCCCATTTGCCCGTTTTTGACATTTACTATCCTGAAACTAACCTGAAACCCTGAAATTTTCATTTTTTGATTTTCAATCTATAGAGTGCCATGACAGCGATGCCCTTTTCAGATGATAGGTGATAGCATAGCCATCTTTGTTGTATTTGACAAAAGTGATCAAACATTTATTTACGATTTTGTATAGGTACCTTGCTATTTCATTCGTTTGTCTGTAGAAACAACAAAGTTATAGTGGTGAGCAACTTTTGAGAAACAGATGGTACCTATAATAAGATACCTACTTTATTTATATTACATAGTGTACCTTAACAAGTGTTTATGATTTCAGGTATACAAGACACACTCCAAAAGCTACAATGATTATTATGGGTGAGTACCTATATTTATGTTATTGTATATTTATTATATTGGTCAACCGATGGAGATTACCCAGCAGCAGCAGGTAGCAAAAATGGAATACTCTTATTCAGTTTTGAATTAAATACACAGGAAAACAAAAGCACCCAACTTTTTGCATGCATTTTGCATTTATTGATGCTTTTTTAGACCTATAATCGTGCATGTATGTTCTAAGTGACCCATTTTTTGAAAACAAACTTCTGGCGCAGAAATTTGTAAATCCAAGTGGGAGTCAAGGATTTATCAAAATCCTTGGCAATAATAATTGCTATTAACAGACCCATATAGGTATAACGCCTTGGGACAGGACGTTATGGTGGGCTTCATGAATGAAAAGTTTTATTCATAACCACATATACATGAAAAAGGGTCTATTTTCTCCACATGGAACACGTCCAGCAATTATAACCATCTCAATATACAGGGTGTCCCGGATTTACAAAGAAATATTTTAACCACAAATTCTGGGAACAAAAATAGTGAAAAAAGTTCATATAAACATGGGTCCTAAAATGGCCTCCTGGAGGGTTATTATACCCATCTAAAAGAGAGCCCGAGATGATGGTTTTATGTGAATATTTCCGAAACTGTCCGTGATAAAATAACCAAATTTTGCACATGTACCCAACCTTTTATGACCGATTCGGAAGTGTTAAGAAATTTCCGAAATTTCAATCAGGAGCGTCGGAAATAGGTGGGGCCAGGTGCGCTTCTTCTCCCAACTTTTTTGTTTATGTAATTTTCGGCACTTTGACCAGCAAATATGTCAATCTCAACATTCTCACTCGAAATTGGTAGGCACCTATACTCTTATTCAGTTTATATAGCATTCACCATTCTCGAGATAAATCGATTCAAAATTTCTGATTTTTTCTTTAATAGGGTACCGAATTTTCCCAAAAATTATGGTTTGATGGAAAATACCACTCATTTTCAAGATCTACTTTGGATGTTTGATTGAAAATATGAGAGGAGTGCAATAAAAATAATGAATTGAAAAATGATATGGTATGAAAAAGGTATACTATTTTTATTACCTATGCTACAGATAATAGTATATTATGTTACAAGTGTTATATACGTCCTTTTAGTAACGAGTAGTTTGAGCGGAGCAGAGCGGAGCCGATATCTTGGAATTCGAACATCCTATATACAGTGTCATTCATAAAGTCGGCATCATATGGGAAAAACTTTTATTAACGACTTATTTTGGGATTCGAGTTGAACGTCAAGTTTTGCTTCAGAAATGATGAAAAATGGCCTACTCAATCGGGGTCACGTGACTTTCGCTACATGTCAAAAGTGGCATTTTTTCAAATTAATCGCTGGAAGTAGGCTTATTTGTTCGAATATCGATAAAGTTTACTTGAAAAAGTTGTTTCTGTTTCAATTTTACACATGCTTCCCGAATTTGATCTTTCTATTGCAACTTTTAGATTTTGATTTTTTTTTTAAATTTTTCGAAATTTCTGTAATATTTGAAGAATTATTGTTAATTCCACGAAACTACTTCATACCAGTAGCTTTTTCATGCTAGTTACTTTCAATCACTTATTATCACTGATTTTGGACGGAAATATGATTTTCTTCAGAAAATGATAATCCCCGCTTCCAAATTCTGTTATGTTTGATGCAAAGTTGATATATCGTCAAGCATTTAGAAACGAAATTCATTTAAACTGATATTTTCAGTACTGAAAAAATGAATTTGAATGAATTTCGTTTCTTAATGCTTGACTCAAACATAACAGAATTTCGATGTTATGTTTGCATCAAACATAACTGAATTTTGAAGCGGAGATTATCATTTTCTGAAAAAATCATATTTTTGTCGATAATTAGTGATAATTATTAACTGAAAGTGAGTAGCATGATGAAGCTACTGGTATGAAGTAGTTTTATCGAATTTACAATTTTTTTAATATTACAGAAATTTCGAAATTTTTTAAAAAATATCGAAATCTAAAAAATGTAAATAGAAAGATAAAATCCGAGTCACATAATATATGTAAAATTTATATAGAAACAACTTTTTCAAGTAAACTTTTTCGATATTCGAACAAATAAGCCTACTTTCAGCGATTAATTTGAAAAAATGTCACTTTTGACATGTAGCGAAAATCACGTGATCCCGATTGAGTAGGCCATTTTTCATCTTTTTTGAAGCAAAACTTTACGTCCAACTCGAATTTCAAAATAAGTCATTAATAAAAGTTTTTCCCATATGATGCCGACTTTATGAATGACACTGTAGATATGAAAATAATTAGGTGATAGCTATCATAAAATTCTATAACTATTGTATTCGAATTTTTTTATATACCTGACGGTTTGGCTGATATCGAAGGAGAACACACTATTGACTCACCCTGTATATGTTTATCAATTTTTTTTATGCTCATAATTATATCTGAGAATATTCCTTCTCAAAAATGATGATATTTTCATATTTCCTCGTCAATAATATATAAAGTAGTTGATCTTGATCAGAGTTTCGGGAAATTCTTAACGTTTCCGAATCAGGAATGAAAAGTTAGGATCATGTACAAAATTTGGTCATTTTATCACTTGAAGTTTCGGAAATATTTTCATAAAACCATCATCTCGGGGTCTCCTCCAGGCGGCTATAATCCCCAGGGGACTATTTCTGGACCCATATCCCATATGTTTATATGAAGTTTTTTTACTAGGTATTTTTGTTCCTAGAATCCGTGGTTGAAATCTTTCTATGTAATTTCGGGACTCCCTCTATCTATAGCATAGAACTCGCGACTACTTACCGTGTAACTAATTAAAACTAGCGATAGGGGGAAATAGGGGGGGTTGTGCGAGGGGTAGCCGGATTTATGGGGCAATTAGCACCCGACTTGTAATTTATACAAGCCATAACCCCCTGCCGGGGAGCGCAGCTATATTATAGCTGCAGCGTCTCAGGATGTTCTCGATCGGTGTTGCCAACAGTTAAAATTTTAAATCACCAGATCTGTGAAGTAAAAATCACCAGATATGAAAAATTATCACCAGATTTCACAAAAACTAATAACTAGAGAATTTTTGGGCAATTGTGTATGAAAAGACATTGATGAGTATGAAATTGAACATAGAATAATTATTTGATACATAATTTTCTAGTCGAAAGCACCTCAGTCAAACGTATTACCAATCAAAATAAAAAGGTACTTACATGAAGCACCATGAAGCCTGCTGCTCATTGCATTTCGTTAGTATTTATGTGATTTGCATTTTCATTCATCATCATCATTCATAATAATTGAAACAATGTTCTCTCTACTGTTTGATAAGAATCTTTTGGTGTTTTTTGTTATGGTTCTTGTTGGATTTTTGATTATTCTGAAGTGTACGTATTAGTCTTGCTGTATGTATTACATCATCGACTTTCATTGGGAGGAACTGTTCTGTTACGGTATTCCTGTCACTTTGCTGTGGGTGCCTGGACACTAGGGGGTGGAGGGTAACGAGAAAGCCGACATACTCGCCAAACAGGGAACCGAATCTGTGTTCATAGGACCAGAACCATATTTTGGGGTCACCGCAAGTGCGGCGAAAACAACTATCTCGTACTGGTCTGAATTACCAGGATTAACCCATTCGAAGGCGTTCCTGCCTAAACCATCGAAAAAAATAACCAGGCAGATCCTAGAATGGAGCAGGGGTAACCTGCGAATTCTGACTGGACTGCTTACGGGACACTGTCGTCTAAGATACCACCTGGGAAGGATGGGTCTGAACCAACAAACGGACTGTCGGTTCTGTTGTGTGGAAGACGAAACGGCTGAACACATATTATGTTCATGCTCTAGCTTAGAAAGGCAAAGGTTCGACACATTTGGCTTCACCAATTTAGAACCTATCGATTTCAGACAAATCTCACCCAATTCAACTTGAACTTTGTAAAAAGATGTGGATTGTACGGTGAACTGTAACCTCTTGGGATGAGCCACGATAGAGCCATCTGGGGTCGCAGTGGAGGGGAGGTATTCGCCCCACTCACATGGAACCTAACCTAACCTACAGTGTTCCTGAAGTCAATGTTCAGGTGTCTACCCTTTTCACTCAAATGGATTGAACGGAGATGAAGACACACTTTAATAATAAAGAAACACTACATGTTCCTTATGTGGATTGGGTGGTTAGGTTTCAATAATAATATAATAATAATAATAATAATAAATCGTCTTTATTACTTCTATAAATTATTACAGAAATTAAATTGAGTAAATACATATTGAAGAAGTAAAGGGCGAAGTTTATTTTTTGTTACACGAGAGAGCATAACAAGAAATATTCTTCCACTTAACCCACAAAAACCTGTGTATATACAATACTAAAAAAAAGGAAAATGCCAAATACTTAGGGATTGAGTATAACCTATTTTATATTGATATATGTATACATAGCCGGTAAATCATATTTTATGTTCCAAGTCTAATTTTGAGCGTCTAATAGATGAATTTTGTGTATCAGCTTGAATTTTGATGCATTCAATGTTCTCATTTTTTCCAGAATCGGGTTGCATAAAAGCCATATTTGATATCTGAATGAGCGTCTAAAATATTCGGTTCTGAAAGTTGGTACGGTTAGAAGCCCCTTATTTCTTATGTTCAAGTTATGAACGTCAGTACGGTATGCTATTTTATTACTTAGATAGGGGGGTACTTTTTTGGTTATAATTTTATGATACAGAGTGACGGTATGGTGAATTCTTCTATTGTCCATATTTAACCATCCAATTTCACGTATCTTGTGCGAGATTCTTTCGCGACGTCGAATTCCAAAAATCAAGCGAAGGCATGAATTCTGTACTTTTTGTATTTTTCTCTTATATTGGGTTGTTAGATTGGGACCATACCCTTCTATCTTAAGGGCTCTATGGGATTCTATGTGAAAATAATCACCAAATCACCAAATTAGCAAAGAAATCACCAAATCTGGTGATAAATCACCATCATTGGCAACATTGTTCTCGATTCTGGTACGGGCCCCGCTCGTTTCCCTTGTCCCCCCCACCGATACTTCCCAACCCCTGAGAGACTTTGGGAGTGAATCGTTATAATTACCTGTGTATGTATAATATGTATATATATGTGTGTATGTGTTTTCTCGCTATCCGAAATTGGTTTATTCGAAATAGCAATGGAAAGTAATTAGCCGAATGGTTACGAATTTTCATTGGTTTTGATGTGTTTGTCGTGAGTTTATTTAAGGCCGTGTGTCACGGTCTAACAATTTGATCAAATTTGTTTGATGTGACGCCACTCTAGTCTGTTTATCTCAAGAAATCTTTGTCACACGATTTGAAGATTTCTGAACAAAAATATTGGTTAGGTATGTTCTCTGAAATGGGAAATATCACAAGGAAAAATTAAATAAAAATTCATTATATTGTGAGTATTTTGTGTTGTATTTGCCAGGTATGGGAACGAGACGTGAAAAATGTTAGGTTAGTGAGCATATCAGCAATAATAATAGCGATTATTCATTCCTCTCCATACTACACTGTGTTTGACTTGATGATCAAATAGAGGTAAACAATATCGTTGTTCGAAACAAAAAACTATTGCTTGCCGTGATTATTCAAAAACAAGTGATACATCCCGAGAATAACGAATGAAATACAGATCAAGCAAGTATGTGAATCTTGAAGGCTTCTACAATAGTAGATTGTTTTATTAGGATCAAAAGTGACACTTTGTTTGACAAAGTCACTTTTGATCCGAATGAAACATGCTATTTTTTTTGCAACCGAAACAATTAACTCAAATAAACATGTGAAGTAACCACCAATGCCGTGCCATATGTATGCAATGCAACAAATATTGACAAATAATCCATGTGGTGAGAATATTCTACCTGCATCAACAGTTCTAGGATGTTCGAATTGTAGTTTCAATAGAAATACAACCACAGAGTGACATATTTGTGTATGGACCAGGTGCTCTAATGGCAAATACCGCGCCAGTGCCAGCTATAGGAACAAGACGTAGAAAATGATAGGTTAGTGAGCATATCAACAACATAATGATAATAGTGATTATTTATTCAACTCCATACTACACAGTGTTTGACTTGTTAATCAAATGAAGCTAAACAATATCGTTGTTTGAGACAAAAAAACTATTGCTTGCCGTGATTATTCAAAAACAAGCTATCTATCCCGAGAATAACGAATGAAATACAGATCAAGCAAGTATATTTGAATCTTGAAGGCTTCCCTGATCGAAACAAAAATACTTAACTGAGATGTTTATAATTCCAATACTAAACTATAATAAGGTGTATTTATATCTCCAGCATGGGTATGAAATGCCAAATCCGCTGAAATCGGAAACAAATCAGGTATGCGTCTCAACCCAAATAACCAACCGTTACAATGTTGTTTATTCTTGATGACGTCCAGTACATCCTTTTTAGTTCCTAGGAGCTAAAGTTCAACTTTAGCTCCTAGGAACTAAAATTCAACTTAAGCTCCTAGGAACTAAATATGTTGCCTAGCAACATACCTATTTTTGTGTCAGTAATAGAAATGTCAATTCAAGAGCTAATTTTGGTATAAAAATGGATGACTTTTGTGTCGGTTGCAGAAAAACGTAATTTTTTGAGTATACCCTATATTGAAGGGAGATACAGTGACCACCGGAAACAGCGATACCATCTCCTTGTATTTTTGTCGATAGCAGCTGCTCCCCAGGAGATTTTAGCACCTGATCGGATGACTTTCGAGATAGGTAATATAGTGAGTTCTTTATCTGCTCATTACAAATTCGAAGATCCGTTATATAGACGATCCCACCATTTATATATACGATGAAGTGCTTTTTTATATGTGTATATCTAATAACAATAATAATATATGCACCTTACACGACATATTGTGTCAATGGGACGATAACAACATTCGGTGCTAATGAAATACCTTGAAAAAGGGTCCGTCGTTGATTAATGAATTGGTTTTGTCTAGGAATTAGGAGCGTGCAGACGAAGAGCGACATGTGCTGAAATATTGTATACAGGGTGTCTCAGAGCTTTTAGGTCAGCAGATATCTGGGTTATCTAACAAACACAACATTTTCATAAAATCTACTAGAACCCCCCCCCCCTAACTTGAGTTTTTCAACTTGCAATCCCATGATTTTTTCGGTTCTTCTTATATACACTATAGAAATTTTCATTCTCTAGGATAGGAAACTCGATTCTGAACAAGTACTGACTTATACAACTCTATCCTCAATTAAAAAATGACAGCTATTTACGATTTCTTTTGACTTAATGGTATATGTAAGTTTAAGTTACGACAAGTAAAAGATCGCGTGCACCAACCCTGGAATTATAACATTGAAACACAACTTCACTTTTCTTATTTGTTTACAAAGGAATCAAAGGAATACAAATATTGAAATAGTTTTTCACAATATTTTGGCAATCGAATCGTTTTTTTGAGCTATTCATTAACAAGCAATGCAATATGAAAACTATATGTGAGTGACTATAGTACTTATTTTAGATCACAATGTAGCTAATACCTGAAAAATCCGATTTCTTCGTCTCTCGCTGCATGTCGCTGTTTGTCCATTTAACTGACATTATAACTTCGTGAAAAAAAAAAACGAACTTTTTTCATAGCGGAGCAATTTTGATGTCGCCAATGGATTTTTTGAATCGAAAAACTACCTTAGTAGATAGTTGAATGAATTGAAATAGAAGCGATAAACGAACTTCTTTCAGAGCGGAGATAATTCAATTCTCCAGGTTGTGTTGTCTCCCGAAAAACCTTGAGCTAAAATCTGATATTTTTTCCATGTATAATACATTTTTTTTCTGTGATAGGAACAAATCAATATTGAGAAGATATTACATTATATTGAAATCAGAAAATTATCGACGTGAAATTTGAAGTTTTTAACAACAATGACACCTGCGTTGCAGGCATTGTTATCATATTTTTGAAGTAATAATGTATCTGTCAGTCTAATTCTGTGATTTGATTTTCAAAAATTGCGAATTTAGGGGTTGTTTAGTAATTTACGTAACCGCGAAGTCTCCGAAAGGAAGATAAAAGGTCTCACAGTTCTTTCTCGGAGACAGTGTTATTGGCTTATTTTTCGAAACTTTAGCTCAAAAAAAGTCATCAACAGTGTATGAATATGTGATATATATCCGGGAAAAAAGTACTGACTTTTGTCCCGTGGTAAAAAAGTAATTTATGAAAAGTGAAATTTTTTAACCTTCGTCAACAGAGATGGAATTTCAAACTTTTTTCCCGTCACAGAAAAAATACCTATTTTGGTTACAGAATTGAAATAGAAGCAATAACTTCACAGATGGCAAACAATGGAATAATTTTGAAAATTGGATAGCTCAATTCTGATTACGCTAACGGCTGTTTTCGGTCGTAAAACTACCTATTTAGGTTACGAAACTGAAAAAGTTCTATGTACCTATAGATGGATTACAATTTTTACTAAATTTCATTAAAATGCAATGATTCAATGATTTCGAGGATAGGTTGGGTTAGGCTGAAAAATATTCAAGGATTTCGGGGATAGGTTATAGATGGATGTGTTGTGACACGTTTCACAAAATTTCATTGAAAAATATTCAATGATTTCGAGGATATAATATATTATACTTTATTTATTTTCACTAAATTCCATTGCAGAATATTCATTGATTTCTATAGGATAGGTTTTATTGATGTAGCTGACAGTTGAAAATATTCAATTACTACGAGGATAGATTAGGTTGGGACGAGAGTCAGTCTAGATGTTTTTCGATGGAAAATTCAGCAGTTTGGCTATCGAAAAATATGCGAACGTTCAACAAAATCCTTCCATTTCAGTCACGAAAGGGCATTTCAATCTATATGTTTTCTTGATCTTTATTCCTGAATAGGGCGATTTCCCATGCATGCAGATGTACCATAGTTTTATGCGGTCCGCGTCGCCTCATTAGCATTTTCCATTTCCTCTACCGCTTTCCACATATACATATATATACGTTGTACATGCAATTTAAGATTGTAGCGTTAGTTACGTCAGCCGCCCTTCCACCCCCTTACTGAGGGCGGAATGGTAGGGACGACTATGGAGGTGTGCTTAACGGCCATCAGCAGTCGACTGAAAAAACGATCGAACGAGCTAGGTGAATATACCCTCCCATTGCGAAATTACCTGAATGAAGGGAGACTTTTCGATTTTCATAATTTCATTTAGTGGAGATTTGAAGTTTCATGACAAAAAGTATTTTTTTCCACCACTATAGCTACATAACCTAACATTATTTAGAAATAAAGTGTGTTTTTATCTAGCAAGGTAGTTCTCGCCATTTTATGAAATACTAGTCAATAAAGACGTAGCCACCTCTTATAATCAACGCGAATACACTGTTCTGATGCGAGATTCCCACGGGAAAAAAGTAATTTATGAAAAGTAACATTTTATAACCTGCCAACAGAGTTGAAATGCCAAACTTGTTTTCCGTTACAGAAAAAATAATTATTTTTCACTCCCAAATATCGTCTGAGTACACACTACAGAATAGTACTACAGAAAAGAAAAAGATTGTGGCATATAATCTATGTGGAAGGGTCTCCAAAATATAAAATCCAAAATCAACCCATTTCCTATTGACAAATGCCTAATCAATCAATCAATCTTTTATTTTCCTTAAAATGACAAAATAATGGGATTATGCCAAAACATAGAAAATTCTTCAATTCATTTGAAACGCAACTAAATCAGTGTGTACATAAAATATTTGGTGGTTGAACATATCATTAGTGTATTTTTGATGAGAGCGCGTTTTTATCAATTCAAAATATGGCGAACGCGCTTGTGTTGAAATTTTGGCGAGAACACTAAGCTTATGGTGAACAGCAATCTGCTTTATTTTTGTTATCAATCACTAAAACAAAAATTGAATATTGATATATACTTTTACATTTTCTCCATGCTAATCCTGCCGAAAAATGCAAGAATCCAATGATGAGTGATTTAACTTTGGAATGAGAACGCTTAAGAAAAGACGATAACAGATTCAGGTTTCTTGGCTGAAAGTGCTTAAGAATGTCCTACTTGAAAACGCCTAGGTATTTTAGTTCTCGCTGGAAAAAATTAAAACGAGAATTGCAAATTTTTCGGATTTGTGCTCATTTTTTCTTTATATCCACAAACATTTTTCTCAAATGAAATGATCAACATTTTTCTCCATAATTCTATAAAGCCCTTCGATCTGAATTCGAAAATATATATCATTCATATATTATCATCGAATAAAATTTGTTTAATTTCATTTAGAAAAAAAAATGTTTTTCTGTTGATATAGAAAAAGTGGCCACATCAGATTAACAAAATTCATGAAAAATTATTCCAGGAAATTTTTTGAATGACCAAAGTATGTTGAGAATAACGAAGATAAAGGGAGGTGACACATTTGAGTGGGACACCTTGTACTCCTCCCTAACCCCACACAAGTTTTGACCTACGCGTTGGTTCCAGAGTTGGGATTCGAAAACAAAAATCACAACAAATTATTGTTCTCCATAGGGAAGCTGGAAAACAGACCACCCTGTATAAGTATATCACACCTGTAGTGTAAATGCCTCATACCTCGAAAGACTGACTGACCTCGTATACATTTTCGAAACTATTCTTGGTTCTTCAGTTATATCGAAAAGTAGTAAGTATAAGTTTTTGGAATATCTATTCCATTTTGATTCGTATTTTTCCGAGGAATTTTCCGTACTAATTTGCCTCTTGAGTCAATCAGTTAATGGAATCATATTGGTGTGTTAATTATTGGAAGAAACTTTTCTTCGAAATTTATTGTTTCGAGTTTATACAGACGATTTTGTGGATTATCCTAGAAAGTTACGCCGCTGATGGAACAAGCTCTTCGATTTTATAAAGTTCAAATTTTAATTTAGTCGGTATCCTTTTGTGTCCCTCTTGAAATATATGCCTCTCTACTGAGCGCTAGTTATGCTGAATATTGTTGAGGAGAGCATTAAAAACTCTCGCGCCCGACTATACAATCGCCCAAACGATTTCTCAGAACTTTCTAAGCAAAATCTGCATCTTCGCTATTCCCAGGCTAGAAATATCGATTCCGAGAACCTCCAGATTCCAATTTTTAATAGAATTGGATCATTATCGAAAAATTCGTCACCTTGAGTTTCTCAATTTTGTCGAAAGAGCCATAATCTCCAACTTTGAAAACCCCCAGATACCAATTTTGAAAAGGATCAGATCATAATAACAAAACTCGTACGCCATACTGTATCCGCCATTTTGAATTTCCTTATTTTGATGACGAAATCATAGTCTTCGACCCTGAAAACCCCCAAATACAAATTTTGAATAGAATCGGACCATAAATACAAAACTCGTTCGCCATATTGTATCCGCCATTACGAATTTCCTAATTTTGATGAAAGTGTGATTGATAATCTCCGACCCCTAAAGCCCCCAGATGCCTACTTTTGAATAGAATCGGACCATAATTCCAAACTCGTCCGCCATATTGGATCCGCCATATTTATTTTTCAATTTTCAAAATAGCTCATGACCTCTTCCTATACCTACCGAATACGCACAAAGATGTCAAACACCGTGACAGGTACAGGAGAATATTATACAGTTTGATTCAAAGTCGATGTAAACATTTTAAGGACATATTGTTGGGATCAAAATAAGACTTTTTCTTCATATTATGTGTCCTAAAATGCACCCAATGGAAGTGTGGACCCGCCTTCAACTCTACCAAAACTGGGTTAACATAATTTTCAAAGCAAACAAGAAGAAGAGGGCCTAAAAAACAGAGGCATGCCAATTTTCACATTCACATTTTTCAACCCAACACACAATGGCTGTAGTAGCTCAGAGGGGGTGTATTTTATGACATATGTTTATATAAAGAAAAAGTTTTATTTTGACCCCAACAATACGTTTTTGGAATATTTACATCGAATTTTGAATCACCCTGTATATTATATTTCAATTTCAAGATTGTTTAGATAACATTTTTCACACCAAGATGATTAAAACCAAATTTTAGAACGATCTTCAGATGCACCTTTGAATCGATTCCAGTTATCTACTCTAAAAACAATCGTATTGGCTATGAAAAACCTCTCAATCACTGCGGTCTATCTAAATATTTGCTTTCTCCCTCTATAGATTTCTGGTGAAGCCTATGATATTTCACACAATTGCATTTTCCATTTAGCAGATGCCATGTAGGTAAAACCTCAGAGAGTAGTGTGCTGTGAGAAAGCTTGTGATGAAACTTAGATCTATCTGGTGTGCTTAGATTGTCTATAGCTTTCGGTATCTGTTTTGCTCATTATTTCTGATTCACTTCATGCCCAGGGTACATCAAAATAAGTAGTGAAATTCGATCACCTTGTCGCTATGAATCTATAGATGCCAAACCTTTGTTACTATTCCATATTCTTTAATTGATATGTCATTTTATTATGTTCAATAATCAACGCAAAATCTGACAACGTAACGACTAAAAAACCTTGTGGGCAGGAATATTATGAGAGCTGATTCACATAGCAATGGCATCTTATAATATAGGTCCACAACTTGTCTGGTCGCCTTTTCCCATTACTGTGTTATTGTATTCTCTGCCAATAAATAATATTCTTTATATGACTTCGGTATCCTCCGGAGTCGATTCAGGCGAGGCGTTTTCGTGCTTTCGATTATTCGGGGATTTGAGAATTTCTAATTGGGTCCATCTGTTTCTTAATTGTGTTGTTCGGATCCCCGACTACGTTTTTTCTTCGTCTTATTCTTCTGCATCTTCTTCTTTTTTTTCGACGAGACTGTTTGATGGATGTCTAGATATTAGGGGGAAGGAATAAATAATTATTATTATTCGAATGGTGTCAGTCTGGTCTGGATATACATGTGTAGTTTCAAACATCAAATAAACAATTTGTTGATGCATTTATTCCTACCTAAAATTATTTGAAATATTATTAATAATAATATTAATCTCATCGAAATTTCATATATACCAAAATGGTATAATTATGAAGAGTAATTATCGAAAGGTTTTGTTTTTGACAGCACCATAAATTAACCCGTTCCCTTATGAAAGCGCTACTACAAGAAAATATCCTTCTTAAACGGTAGTTGTTAATTCTTCTACTGATTGTTTCCATATCAACGACCTCAGTAAATATGGTGATCCAGATCATGATTGTCATCGACAACTGAAAATATTGGTGTGTGACAAGTTACTAGGGGGAACATGAATAAATAAATATTAGTCAAACACGCCGCACCGATTGAAAGACGTTGATCGCGATGGAACAAATCGATAAGGCAGCTCAAGAAGCTGAAGGCCAATTATTACCAAGAATATCTGGAGAACAATATAAAAAACAGTTATCTGAGTTTATCAAATGGTGCAAACAACGGAACGTAGAAAAATGTACAGAAGAAAAGGTACTGTTAGCATATTTAATGGAAAAGTCAAGAAAGCTCTAAGCATCGTCATTATGGAGCGATGATGAAAGCCACAATTGCAGCAGACAGTTTGAAAATACATTTTCAAATTCAGCTTTCATTGGTGGAACCTCATTAGCAGTGGCACTTGATATCTCCAAGGAATTCGATCGAGTCTGGCACCACGGACTCCTCGCCAAGCTTCCATCTTATGGCTTGCCTTCCTAGCTATGTTCTCTGCTAGCTAGTTTTCTCTTAAATAGGTCTCTCCATGTAGTGGTCGACGAAGTTTCATCTGACTCTCTCATCATAAATGCTGGTGTTCCAAAAGGATCAATTCTAGCACCAACACTATTTCTACTCCATATCAACGATTTCTTGGAAGCAACTTCATGTCCAGTACACAGCTTCGCGGATGATAGTACCCTCCATACCGCCTTCTCTTCCAGGGCTCCAATACCAGCCAGACAAATCAGAAACAAACGAGGGAGAAATGTTGACAACATAAATATGGACTTGGCAACAATTCTCGATTTCAATGCCAGCAAAACACAAGCATGCTTTTTCTCTAGGAAAGCCGATCTCACTGTGCCCAACATAAGCTTGTCAGGAGTAACCATACCTTTGAAGACATCCATTTCGGTATTAACTATCAGCAATAACCTTTCTTGGGAAAATCAATTGCTAAAAGTGCATCCCAAAAACTTGGTTTCCTGTTTCGGGCCAGGAGCTATTTCACTTCCAGTCAGCTGCTTATGATCTATAGGGCACAGATCCGACCTGTCCTGGAATACTGTTTCCATTTTTGGAGTGCAGCACCCAAACATACCTTGAAACTGTTGGATTCTGTCCAAAAAAGGGCAATTCGTCTCGTGGGTGATGCCTCGCTCACAAACTCACTCACTTCCCTGGAACAGCATAGAAAAGTTGGCGATCTGGCTCTATTTTATAGATATTTTCATGGACGATGCTCTTCTGAAATATCAACAATTGGTCCTCCCTTGGCAGTCCCCGCGAGATTAACCCGTCGAGTTGAAGCTTCGCACCCCTTCGTGGTCATTTTTGAGACCTGCAGAACATATCTTTCCAAAGACTCGTTTATCCAACGAACAGCAAGGCTCTGGAACACATTGCCAACCTCCAGAAATTCAATTTGCCTTATTTCCCTTGGTTCTCACGATGTTCTCTGAACATTACAGGATATCCCCTTTCGTGGGAACCAAAACATGAAAAAAAAAAAGAATTCACTATGAATCCCTAGGTATTGAAAGTACCATTTTTTTTGCCGAAAATAGGGAATGAAGGTACTCTTTAAAGCCCTGAAGTGCATAAAATGAATTCGTCACTATAGGCACCAGGGTGAACTAAACCCTCAGACAACTCAATGTCAAAACTAACCGAATGTTCATGAATATAAATGAATGTGTCAATCTGACAGCTTAATGAATCATATTATATGGCAGTCAGAATAACTGTTTCGGATACAATAAATAATAGTCGCTACTGATTCAGGATGTAAAACAACATCATCAGTCATTTCCAGAGTGCTCCGTCAAATCAATACGATTTCAATAATTGTTCACTAGAATATCTGACACCGAACACGTTCACTTTCGTTACCCAAGTGACGTATCTATTCGGATCCCGGGTTTCTGGCGAATCATCGGCCCCATCATCAATCAACTTGTTGCTTGTTGGGCCACATCGTCTTCGATTGAGGTGTATATATACGAACCTGCCTCTTCAAATCGCACGTAATGCACTGACTGTTTGCTTGTCTCGTTATATCGATTGACGAGCGATACTCGATCCATTGAAGTCGATCATACACTCTGGGTCGGCGTTTGCTTCGGGAATCTAGACGGACTGTTTAGAAACAATGTATAGATAGATAAATACATAGATACATAGATTATATTTGACCAATTTACAAAAGTCAATGTCATATTTCAATGCATTGGAACATATTTGTTCCCATAAAATATAGATGTATGTAAGAAGAAATAAATGGACACTAAACATGAAAAAATGACACAATTCAGAACAGAATCACGAGCAAAGATAACAAGAATACAGACTTATTAACAGCTTACAGCGTTTTCCAGTGGTGATTCAAATGGTGACATTAAGTAATCATTAGAAGAATAAAAACAGTGCGTTAACATATGTTGTGTGATTATTGACTTGAATCTGGTGGTGTTGAGTGATTTTATATACAGGGTGTATCTAAATAACACCGAGAAAAATCAAGGGTTTTTTTCCTTGTGACATTCTAGCTAATAAAGTTCATATAAACAGACCTAACTTGCTCCGTTTTTGATGGTTTTTGTAAAACAGTATGTTTGAAATGAAAGTATTGATGTTTTTTTTATAACCCCCATGTATGAACTTTCATGGTGACAGAATTCAGTTTGGATGAAGATTGAGGAAGCCCCAAAATTTCAAAATGATTCTAATTGGGGTTATTCAGTAATCTCAATGTAAATCTTATTGAAAACACCAAAATTAAAATTTGGAGTCAAATCGAATTTTTATTTTTTCCTTAAAAATCTTAGTTTTTGAAAAATCACACACGATAAGATAAAAAAAGTTGTGATTTCAATAATAATCTAATGAAAATATGAAACTCAGAAAAACCGGTGGTGTACAATGACATTCACCATGAATATTGATAAATTCACCCACTGTGACGCCACTGGAAATTTTATTTCGAATCTATTTGCACTAGAAGAAGCTCCATATTACTATCAACAAAACCACAACGTTTTATTGAAATTTATGGAAAGACAAATGAATGAAATGAATAGGAAAAAGATTTTTTTAATACCCTGTATATCTCGAAAACGAAGCAAGTCAGGAGACATGCATGTTTATATGAACTTTATTTCCTAAAATATCCCAAGGAATCACATACACCCTGTACAGAGGTAGAACATTGCATAAGTTCAGATCTGAAGAATTTTAACTGATTTAGATAGGTTGAAGCGGGGTTATCTGAGATTATCCGCATTTCTGGTTTGGTAATTATGTATATTGGAATTAGCGATGTAACTAGTTTTATTTTATTGGATTTCTCATAATGACAAGTAAATATATAAGGTAAATATATAACGAAGACTGAGGCTCCCTAAATTCTGCGCCTGCCACAATTCTGACTGCACTTTTCTGAAGTTTAAAAATGTTCTCAGCATGACAGGAGTTACCTCATATCAAAGTACCATAGCTGACATGTGAGTGAAAAAGTGCGAAGTAACATGCTCTGACGACTTCAAACGATAACTGTTTCTTCAAATTTCTTAAAACAAAAATTGCACTCGAGAGTTTTTTGCTCAATAATTGCTCGATATGACTAGACAGTTTATCATCAATAATCACGCCAAGTAGTTTGCCCCTTGGTATATTTGTTGTTCGTCGAAAACTCAAGTTTTTGGCTCTTAGAGAATCCAAGACATCTGAATCAATACTGGAATCAATCAAAGTTGTATCATCTGCAAAAGCAATACATTTCTTGGGAAACCTGGTGTGAAACAGGTCATCAAGATGAACAATGAACAGCAGTGGACCTAAGACAGAGCCTTGAGGTACTCTATGTATTACTGATATGTCATCAGAGGATATATCATCAATAAACACACTCTGTTTACAACCAGAAGTATGATCTGAAAAAACGTTGTGGCAAGCCTCTAACACCGTAATATAAAATCTTTTCAATTAGAATATCATGGGAAACACAATCGAAGGCCTTAGAGAGATCACACAATGTAATTGACACATTGCTGTCATTCTCAAGGTCCTCAACTAAGTTTCCCACTACTTTCGAAATCGCCTGTGTAGTATTACATTTAGTCCTGAACCCGAATATCAGTACAAGATGAATTTTTCAGCTCCTCTACAGCTTCTATTCCATCCGCAGCTCTGTGACAGGTAACATCATGAAGAAAGATGCAACAGGAGTAGAAATGTCCTTCATAAAATCTATTGCATGAATATTGTGGTTAACTTTCGACAATAAATAGATTATTTCATCTGCGATTGTAGGGAAATGTCTGTTTGAAAGCATAGTTAACAGGTGAATGATAGCGAGGCGTGGGAGAATCTTGCTGAGTTTCCGAAGTTTCAAACCAAATTTACAGGCATCATGACATGATGTTCCTCTTCTGGTTGTTATCTTTTTTTCCAATGATTTTTATTTTATTCCATTCTGCCATTTGTTGTCCATCTTCAGTAAGGATAGGTCGAGGGATAGGTTCAGCTAGTTCCGAAAAGAAGATAACAACCAGAAGAGAAAAATCAAGGAATCTGCTTGGATTCTTCTGGACGGAGACAATAGCATTGCTTCCTGTTCAGTTGATATTGATAGGAAATGGTATTCATTACTGAATTCTGAAAATGAACACGTGTCAAGACAAATAAGAAATTGCAATTCAAAGATCCATTTTTTTATGTTGTAAACGGAAGCAGATTCGTTCCCGAAGCGTCCAAAGCTAAGTGAAAATCTGATATTTCTTCTATATACCTTTATTTCTCTTCTCCATACATTTTTCAATACAAATTGTCACTGATAAGCTACTGAATTTTTGTTTTATGATCTCTGGTAGGAAAATTCTTTAAACGTAGTGACATTTTGGGGCGAATTATCTGATTTGTCCTTACTACACGTATATTGAAATAATATTCATATTTTTATTTTATAGAAACGAGGAGAGAAAATGCCAAAAATTCTGGAATGAAGATTCTTTTTTTATTATACGATTCAGTAGCAAAGGTTTATTGATGGAGAGTAAACCCCTCAAGTACACCATTGCGTCCGAACATTGCGGCGATTCCAGCAACTTTTTTTTTTATTTTTTCGTTTCGAACGCCCATCGCCCTTACCCATAATTACCACCGAGTCAAGGTTCAATCTCTTTTCCGATGAGTCCCGGCTTTAATGGATGCCAGACTAATCGCTGAGACTGTCGGAGAAAAAAAAAGCCGGAGAAAAAAAAATAATAACGAAACTTCGAACAGTCGATACGCTGGCCAGGCCGTTCGGGCCTTGATGAAATATGCGGGGCCCTAAGCGATGTGTGTGGATTTTTTGGGTTTTTATTTTTCGTGGATGAAGGCGGGGCGTCGAAAATTATCGGTTATAATTAAATCAAGGTAGGCCTGTGATCTTTTCTTGGCAGTATATAGACGAACTATTATAATAGCATGATGGAGGACGATTCGAGTTTCTTAGCACCACAGCTAGTGCTGCAGTAGTTCTTGATGAATATTTTCTTATGTTATATTATTATTATTGTCCCGAATATTCTATTCCATTGCAAGGGTTTTTATGCAAAAAGTAATGGCGGATTCATATTTTCAATACCTCAATAGTCCATACCTGTTTTATGTCTTTTAGAATGCTAAATCAACTCCTACACGGAAAACGCTATTTGACGACGACGTGAGTCATTTTGACATTGATAAAAAAGTGTGCACCTTTTTCATCTCTGAAAACTGCCTGCTCCTTTGATCTAGTAGCTATTTGCGCCTGATGTCACTCCAATTTCTGTCGTATCAAATTTGATTGATGGCTATGGTTCACGCGTAAATTAGCAAGATGAGCCGTTTTGGGAGAATTTCGTCTGAAGAAACCACGAAAATATGCGACAATCAATTATTCAATCAATTCCGCGAACTACTAGTTACTACACGGAATCATCAATAAAAGTAATCATTATTGTTGACTGACATTAGACAAATTTGCTCGAACTAGGGTCTCGTAATTTCATGTCAGTTTTTCTCGTAAAATTACTGATCGGCAAATGTTTTTCGTTACCAAGAATAAAAATCTTTTGTGTTTTTACTGTTGATAAAAATGGGAGTACCTATGAAAAAGTTTGGTTCAATTACTTCAGATATATTTGTTTTTTCAAATATATTGTATTACGTGAATGCGTTTGATAATCAATTCATGGCCTACCTACTATTCGATCATGATTAGTCTCTTTGTTTCCTCTGTAAGATACTTTCCTTTTTTTTATGATGTTCTGGTTCCCACGAAAAGGGATATCCTGTAATGTTCAGAGAACATCGTGAGAACCAAGGGAAATTAGATAGGAGTTGGTGTTTTTCTTAAAATTCTGGAGTTTATATGCCTTGGGGAACTCCTCCCTTGGTAATGTCATTGGAAAGAGGTGTTCTGCAGGTCTCCATCAAAGTGACCACGAACACGATGGGTTGATCTCGCGGGGACTGCCAAGGTAGGAAAAATTGTTGATATTTCAGAAGAGCATCGTCCATATGAAAATATCTATAAAATAGAGCCATATCGCCATCAACTTTTCTACGGTGTTCCAGAGAAGTGAGTGAGTTTGTGAGCGAGGCATCACCCACGAGACGAATTGCTCATTTTTGGACAGAATCCAACAGTTTCAGGGTATGTTTGGGTGCTGCACTCCAAATATGGGAACAGTATTCCAGGACTGGTCGGATCTGTGCCTTATAGATCATGAGCAGCTGACTGGAAGTGAAATAGCTCCTGGCCCAAAACAGAAAACCAAGTTTTTTGGGATGCACTTCTAGCAATTGATCTCACGTGATTTTCCTAAGAAAGGTTATTGCTGATAGTAATACCAATGTATATCTATACTATAAATGCAATTATTCTTCAATGATTGTTCTTCATTTTTCGGCTTTGTTTCAGTAGAATTTGCATTATTTTATTTTGGAAACTTTTTGCATATTTTATTAACTTATAATATCTCAAATACTCGAATACGGAGTTCGAACAAACTTTCAAATTTGATACTTTTTGATTGACAGTTCTATCTTGGAACTATATAGATTAGAATTGATATCGGTGCTTTTTTATCTCTTCTCTCTGTGAATGACTGTTGTCGTCATAGATTTTCTCAGGAGATGAAAATATATATATATATATATATATATACTGGGTGGCATTAAAATAAGTGCAAATATTTCAAACACTGAGAAAGCTCGACGTGTACTATCGAATGGCACTAATAAAAAAAAGTTAGGGATCAAAATAAAATTTGAGGTTAGACCCCTTTTTCCATCCAAAGTTCTACACTGTGGCAAATCTGACGTCACCTCTTTTCAAATTTCCATGCGGTAGGCACAATCACGCCGAGTTCAATCATTTAAATTGTTTTGAAGTGGCGTTCTTGATTTTTTTTTGTATTTTATTCTATTTTAGGGATGAATTTCCTCGTTAATTAGAAGAATTCGAAAAAATCTGATATCATGGGAATATTCCTTAGACTGTATTATATTAATGTGCACTTATTTCAAAAACACATCAATAATTTCATGATTTTGTTCAACTTGGTATATTGATGTTTTGCTGAGTTGGTAATACTACAAACTGCAACACTCTGCAACAGAGAATAGAATAACGGTCCTTTGGTAAATATTTGATATAAAGCATAATGGAGAGAAACAGATATCAGAAAATGTATCCAGATAATTCGGAGAAAAATATGGGTTCATAAAAATTATGTAGCAGTATAAATCAGGAACATAAACACAATAAAGTAACATCAAGTAGTTTATGAGATGCTAAACTGTCAATTTATTGGCGTACAGGGGCAATAAATATGATACTAAAACAAACATTCACTGAATCTAAGCAATACAAGGTGCGAATTAATGATACGTACGATTGTGTTTATTTTTATTTCGTAATTTAATAGGACCAGGCACGCGGAATCGCTTGGGATAATTGATCAGAACAAGAAATATACAGGTTGGATAGGAGGAGAAGATAATATGGGGCCTCTATTGATAATTATCCGATTCTGAAAAATAAAACGACAAATTGAATTACTCAATATACATAGAGTATAGGCTCTGACTATATCATTTTTTCAATTTGAAAAATAAAATTGACAGTCACTGACCTGCTCCTAACAAATCGTTGATATGGAGTAGAAATAGTGTTGGTGCTAGAATCGATCCTTGCGGAACACCAGCATTTATGATAAGAGAGTCAGATGAAACTCCGTCGACCACTACATGGAGAAACCTGTTTGAGAGGAAACTAGCTAGCAGAGAACATAGTTAGGGAGGCAAGCCGAGGAGTCCGTGGTGCCAGACTCGATCGAATGCCTTGGAGATATCAAGTGCCACGGCTAAGGTGTCACCTTATTATTCGATAGATTGCTGCCATATATGTGAGACGTAAGCGATCAGATCACCAGTTGATCTCTTAGGACGAAGCCATATTGCCTATCGTTGATAATACCTGAATGTTCCAGGTATTTCATGAGCTGGATGTTGATGGCTCTCTCTATGATCTTTGAAATAATGGATAGCAGTGCGATCGATCTGTAGTTGCTAGGTAGGGTCTTTTTGCCTTTTTTCGGAACTGGTTGTACTCTTGCAATTTTCCAGTTGAACGGGAATATCCCCAATTACTAAGAGTAGTTGAACAACTTGCAGAGAACAGGTGTTAGTTCGGGAGCACATTTCTGGAGGACAATCGGTGGGATTCCGTCGGAGCCACAAACTTTGTTGGTGTTGAGACCCAATAAAATCTTCCTTATAGTACGTTGGCGAAAGGTGAATAAGGTGATCTCGGGCATATGACTGTCAACCAGACTTGGGTCGAATACTGAAATCCGGTATCCGAATACGAATCCTGAATACTGTACTCTACTCGAATACCACTCTATTCGCTGGATTCATTCATATATGAATATTTTATGAATATTCCAACTGAAAAAAAAACATTTGAGCACATAAAGTCGTTAATATTTATGTATGTAGTGTTTATTTATAAAAATATATAAGAAAATAGAAGATCTATATTAAATAAAACTTGATAAATAATTTTTTGATACAAAGTGTCACAATGAGGTTAAATAAAAAACATTTAATTTGAAAAATCATTCGAAATAAAACGATATTCAATTAATAAATGGAACTTAAAATAAAGTACTTTGGTACATTGGATAACAATAGAGAGTAACACAAAATAATTGTTCAGCAAGATAATAATGGAAAATAATCTCAAATAATAAATAAAACTTAAATATATCACGACGGCTCCGTTTAAGCGTAATGCAATATTCATATATAGAATTAATCGAAAAGTATCCGAAAACAGGATTCGAATCCCGGGATTCGTATACAGGATTTGGATATCGGGATTCGAATATAGGAATATAGGATTCGAATACCGGGATTCGAATACAAAGTGGGTATTTGAATACTGGGATTCATAAACGGTATTCAGAATCCAGAATTTCGAGTACTGACCAAAAAAGTATTCAGTCGAATACCGAATACCAAATACACAAATTTATTCGAATAGTATTCGAATACCAGCCAAATGTATTCTGAATAGGATTCAGAATACTGGGTATTCGAATACTACACAAGTCTGCTGTCAACTGGCGTTATGTTTGGAGGTTGTTTTCTCGATGAATCCAGATCACAGGTGAAACACACGTAACAAACGCCAATACAGATTCGTGAAGTATATGTTTTGTGAAAAACGTTTTAATTCAACTGTGAAATCAGCAAAGTTAACGAATGTCATGTATGCGAATATGCTCATTGTTCTATGCATTATGGTACATGGTAGGTACACAAGGCCAAATCATGGTACGGATACCATAATTATGGTACGGTTGGAAACGCTGCATCTAGTCAGTATCAAAGTTTTTGTATATTTACTGTGGATTTCCATCAAGTAACGGCTGAGTCAATTCAAAATTTCTCTATTGGTACTCAAAAACGTCTAGAAATAATCTCTGTAACTGAACTACCTCTTTATAAAATATGCTGCCTATACAGGGTGTTTCATAATTGAATGTCAATATTTGGGGACGCAATTCTTGGGCCCATTCTAAGAAGAAAGTTTCATATGAACGTATGACCTAAACATCCTAACTTTTGAGATACAGGGTGGTAAAGTTCTCAAAAATTAATAGTTTTTTATTAATATCTGTAATACCACTTCAGATATTCTGATGAAATTTGGCATACATGTACTATGTATCAAGAGGCATCAGTTAGCGTACCACATTTTTTGTTGTTGCCACCAGTGGCGTTCGTATGGAATTTCACATACCTATTTTGGCAGACATTGATGGTACGCCACTGATTAATCTCCAAATTGAAATCATTCCTGAAATTCCCGATCATTTCTAAGCAAATTTGATCACTACAATTTTTTCAATCTGATGCACGGTTTTCGCTTAAAAATAAAAAGCTTTTCACTACATGATTATAGTAATATTGTTAATATGATAATATCACAATGCAGAGAAATAGTTTTTATTTTTGAGATAAAATTTCAGAAATACAATTCATAGTTCATGAACTTTGTATTCGTATTTGGTATTTTCGAATTATAACTTCTCATTGTAGTAGGCTATATTAATTTTCGAGAATTTTACCACCCTGTATCTCAAAAGTTGGGACGTTTAGGTCATACGTTCATATGAAACTTTCTTCTTAGAATGAGCCCAAGAATCGCCTCCTCGAATATTGACATTCAATTATGAAACACCCTGTATAATAGTGGCTTCTGTCTCACTCGAACATTGGAGTGACGAATGTGCGGCCCTACAATTAAGGACAATGATATTGCACTTATATGCCGTGTTAAGGGCCGTTATACTGACAAAGTAATGGCCAGAAGTTTGTCTCTTACGAGTCCGGAATACCTGTTCCTATATTATAGATAAAAAACCTGCTGTAGTACAGGCTGCTTGTATTGGTGGAAATAATGGGACACGAATATTCGAGTAGTTTTGCACCCATTTTTTTATTTTGTTATTTTGCGACTCTAATCCCTTTCGCTCCTAGCCGAAAGTCGATTAAGGGTTACTGATGTGAACGTCTCTGCTACAACTTTAACCATGTCAAAATGTCAAATGATAGAATACCGAGTCTTATAATATTATGATTTTTATCCAGCTCAACCTATCAGGATAGTACTTCTTTCCAAATGAACATGTTCGTAATTTTTCGTACGAGCGTGCGTTTACTTACAGTAGTGGTAGTCAACAAATAAGCATTTCATGGGTCATTTTTCCGTGTACGTAATTCCAATTAAAAATGGACAACTCAGGAAACTTTCAAGACTTTCCCTCCGGAAATAATTGATGCGAGCACTAACCTACACTAAACTAACTAAGAAACGACGTTCTTCAAGATGCTGCGGCATCTGCTATATTACAGCATGCAACAAACACAAATTGCACTTTTAACTTCAATATTTACCATCGTTAATGTTTTAGTTATTGTAATTTAAATGTACCTCAAATAGGTTTCCTATTATATCGATGAAAACAAAATCTATTTCATTATTTTTCAGTGCATGAAAATATCGTGCGGAAAAGTTAGTTTTCAGCACGATTCTTGTATTGTCGAAAAGAAGGATATTTAGGACAAACTTGATGATCCATGCAACTATTCTGTCTTATCTGGAATCACAAGAGGATTTCAGAAATAGCAAAATAATTGCGGAAGTTTGAAATTTTATGGGTCGTTGCCCGGACGGTGAAGGGGTTGAATGCAATGTAACAACAAATACATCAAAAGTTGTCCTCCTTGATATATGAATTATCCTGTTTCGCCAAATTTTCATAATGTCATCTGTTGAATACGAAAGCGTTGAAAGGCCACTGTTGTGTGTATTTTATTTTATTTCTTTACTTCAGAGAAAAAAGTCCGAATCCAGAGAAAACAGTCTGAATTCAGACTTTAAAGTCTGAGTAAAGAAATAATAGTAGATTGTTTTATTAGGACCAAAAGTGACACTTTGTTTGACAAGCGAATTTTGCATTTGCGAGGCGGAGCGTTTAGCGAAGCCGAGCGAAAGCAAAATTTGCGAGTGGAACAAAGTCACTTTTGATCCGAATGAAACATGCTATTTTTTCCGCAAACGAAACAATTAACTCAAATAAACATGTGAAGTGACCACCAATGCAGTGCCATATGTATGCAATGCAACAAATATTGACAAATAATCCATGTGGTGAGAATATTCTACCTGTATTAACAGCAGGTTTATTCAATTTTCAAGGATGTTCGAATTGTAGTTTCAATATAAATACAACCACAGAGTGACATATTTGTGTATGGACCAGGTGTTCTAATGGCAAATACCGCGCCAGTGCCAGCTATAGGAACAAGAAGTGGAAAATGTTAGGTTAGTGAGCATATCAACAATAATAATAGCGATTATTTATTCCTCTCCATACTACACTGTATTTGACTTGATTATCAAATGAAGCTGAATAATATCGTTGTTTGTAACAAAAAATGCTTGCCGTGATCATTCAAAAACAAGTTATCCATCCCGAGAATAACGAATGAAATACAGATCAAGCAAGTATTTGAATCTTGAAGGCTTCCCTGATCAAAAAAAAATTCTTGACTGAGATGTTTATAATTCCAATACTGAACTATAATAAGGTGTATTTATATCTCCAGCATGGGTATGAAATGCCAAATCTGCTGAAATCGAAAACAAATCAGTTATGCATCTCAACTCAAATAACCAACCGTTACAATGTTGTTTATTCTTGATGACGTCCAGTACATCCTTTTTAGTTCCTAGGAGCTAAAGTTCAACTTCAGCTCCTAGGAACTAAAATTCAATTTTAGCTCCTAGGAACTAAATATGTTGCCTAGCAACATACCTATTTTTGTGTCAGTAATAGAAACGTCAATTTAAGAGCTAATTTTGGCATCAAAATGGACGACTTTTGTGTCGGTTGCAGAAAAAATAAAATATACACAACAGTGGCCTTTCTACGCGTTCGTAGTTGAAGAAATATTGAGTGCTGCTGGTTTTAAAATTGTTACCGTGTATATGACATATATCGCGAGTTTCATGGTCGTATATGAATGCATCAAGTGCAATGATCATTTTCCCTACAATTGTAGGGTTGCACATTTGTCAGTCGGAATGCATTCGTTACGTTTATCTGAACGTTCGCGCCAAAGGTCCCTAAATCACTTCTTCGGCGTACTCCTGAGCCAAATGAAAAATGGACAGAGACCGGTCATTCTTCTTGTTCAGGTCTCTGTCTCTCTCTCTCTTTCTCAACAGGTCCGCTTATGATGTGGACATTTATCATTTCGTGTTTCATCGACACATAATTCTCGAAAAACCTCCTAGTAGGTAATACGTGTTTGCTATCAACCCTCACAAGTTAATCCGTTACACCGTACTTTAATGTAGATACTGTGCCTGTTTTCCAAAAATGAAGGAAACTTGAAACCTAAAATTAACGCAAAAAAACTGCTAGTCAGTTTTTTTCCTTCAATTTCCAGGTTACAAATTCTCATCTCACTGAAATGTCAAGTTTACTTCCACAAAAAAAGTTTGAATGATTTTATTCTATCCGTGTAGACATTGTAAGTTTGGTGAATGCAAATGTTTTACTGATCTCTTTTGGGTATCTCCCTATAACGACGCAGTATAGCTTCACTGTCTCTACAATGATACAAGAAAGGAGCTATATTATAATAATTATCAGAATACTTTAATTTTCATCATCCATATAGAAAAATCATCGAAATATTGAAATTAATAGAGAACGGGATATTTGAAAAAAAAATTAAGTGATTTCAGATCAGTAATAATCCACCAATGGCGTCCCGATAAAAAATTCACAGGAATTTTGGAAGATGGCTAGAAAAAAATTACACTCATGTATAGAAATCATGCTACAATTTTATCAATACTGAATATTGGTACCTGCAATAATAACATTCTTACTTAGTTTAAAAACGATACTTTTGCTGGAAGAAATTTTATTTCTAGAAATAGGTACATGTTCATTGAGTGAAATTTTTTGTATATTTTTGAACACATAAGGCTCAATTCATATATGTATAAACATGTTTAAAGGCAAAATATATAAATATAATAAAGAAGAAGCTATCAAAATAATTGTCAGCCCTCTCCCACGTTCCATCCATCCATTCTTGAAAATTCACCCAGATATTGAAACAAATAGAGAACGGAATATAAGAAATGAAAACTGAAAGTGATTTTTGATCAGTTAGGTAGACATAATACACGAATGGCATACACTCAGTACTCCAGTAAAGAAATCATGCTATAATTTCATTATCAATACTGAATACTGGTATACCTGCAATAATATACCATTCTCATATCATATACCTAGTTTGGAAACGATAGTTTTTGTTTTATTGAAGTTGAAAATTACTTCGCAGTGTGCTCCCTGTATAGACATCATAATTTTGAAAATGTAAAAACTTCACAAACGGTAAGATTTCCACAAAATCCTCAAAAACATTACATGTTTCGCTAACACAGTATCTTCGTCAGGTGATATACTGGTACAATGGAAATCTTACCGTTTGTAAAGTTTTTACATTTGCCATTGGGCTCATATCACAAAACATTTTTATTTTATAATTCGATAGAACTCACCCAAACTAGCTCACCACCGCAAACCGTTTCTTACTGTGAGCTCCCTACGTTTTATAAAAAATTATTGAAATCCCCGATTTTTCGGACCTCTGAAAACGATGCGATGATGTGACGTCAAAACCCTAATACTGAAACAAGACTATTCCAGACACAGATGAATGCTACATGATTTCTGACAGAGTGAATTAGCGCGAGATCCCAGTTGAAAGAATTAATATATCAGTTGCCTCAGTCTCCGTAGTCCGTCGGGCTTTTGGCATTTTCTTTTAACTATGGCGAGATGAGGTTTCTACGTCATAAGAGGGTCCGTTTTCATATTATTTATGTCCAAAAATAAAACATTCCAGTTAATTTTTCGATCGAATTATGTCGTCAATCATTATTTATGTATAAAAGGATCATAATAAACATGGTTTGAGTTAAAAGTTCTACTACGGTGTACACGCCCATTCAAAAAATCATAATTTTGGACAATGCAAATTTTTTTGGATATCTCCCTGTACCGACGCAGTAGCTTACCTGTCTCTACAATAAAAAAAGGAGCTATCAAAATAATTATCAGAGCCCTCCGATGTTCACCATCCATCTTGAAAACTTAATCATAGCCTTCTGAGAGGCGCAACTCCTGAAATGATCGAAAACATCTGGCAAATCGACTGCGAGCATTGTGATTTGACGATTAGTGTGCTTCCAAACGTTTAATTTTCGGCAGTAGTAGAAACGTTACGTCGGATCCTGATGTATGGCTATGTAATTTAACAGATACTGATAATGTTGGGTTAGAGATGGATACTAGTGAGAGATGGACCTGTCATTTTGGAACCGTACATTTCAAAATTAAACGGCAGTCTGCGGTCTAACAATAGCTCGATAGTGTATATATATTTATAAAAAAATACAGAGTTGATGAGAATGATCTTACATGAATAATATGTATGTCATTTGACGTAACCAATTATATTTTTCATTCAAAGGATTCGACCTCTTTCGGTCAAACCAATATATTTTTTACACCAAGTAGCTTTTTTTCTCATTCAGAAAGAACCATATTATTAAAGCAAGAAATCAACATTGTCAAAGTATATACAAAACAATTTTATATACTTTGTTCGATTATATTAGTCATTACAAAATATGGAAAATCAAAACGATTCAAATCAAGATTTGATGTGATAATTTTGTTGAAACAACAAGTGCAAATGGCAACCTCACAGTTTAAAGCTAGCAAAATCGCGTTTTACTCTGTCTCAACATGACAGTTCATCAATATCATCAGAATGGTGAAGGAGCTAGGCTAAATTTTCATTTTGCGTTTCGTTTGTTTTCGTCTAGTGTAGTTTTGATGTGTGTTAATGTATATAGTTGTAGGTATTGTGAAAAGGCATTACAGTAAGTCAACATTAAGAATTTAAAGACCAGAGAGACGATACGATGCCTGCGCAATTTTAAATGTGTCTAGACATTGTGGCCACACCCCATACATATTTTATATTTCAATTAAAATGTTTACGGCCCACAAATCATAGTTTAATTCCAGTCGCATTCCACCGAAAATTGGGCATTGGTTATTCATCTGGATTTATAGGTGTGAAGGTGTTCTTTTCGTGCTCATCTTCCTGTGGACTTTTCACAACAAATTCACCATGCACCTGAAATATACTATCGGTAAATATTCACAGGGTGTCCTATTTGAGAGTTGAGGTTGCTTTTAGTTGACCGGAAGTGATGAAATAGTTATGTATTGTACAAGAAAAAAATAGTAGATTTTAGCTCGAGGTTGTATGTGAGCTAAAATCTAATATTTTTTCCGTGTACAATACAGTATTTTTTTCGGTGACAGAAGAAAGGAATAGTCGATAAAGAAGATCTTACATTAAATTGAAATCAGAATTTAAAGTTTTTAACAGTGATTACACCTGATGCGTTGGAGGCACATTTTTGCAAGCATATTTATCATTCTTTTGGAGTAATCAAATATCTGTCAGTCTAATTCTGTGATTTGATTTTGAAAAATTGCAAATGGAAGATGAAATAACTTGCAGTTCTTTCTCGGAGACGGTATTATTGGCTTATTTTTTGGAACCAGCACAACAAATTAGAAGCTATCAACAGTGTATATATATACAGTGTGACCCATTTCTAATGGAAACACCCCTGTAACCATTGGGTAAGGATCCTGAAATTTGCTGGAGCGAGAGATATACCAAAAATGCACTCTGTGACCAAGTGGGATCATCTTCAGTGATATACACTGCTCGCCAACAGCCATGGAACCACCTCAAATTCCGGAAAATGATATATTAGCATAGTCAAAATAGGTTGAAAATCACTTCGGATTCGGAATCAGCACGCCCAATTCACTAACTATTCATAGTTTTCCTAGAGAATTTTCAGTTCTGAAAAATTAAATTTTGTCTCACTCCTCATGGAAGCACACAGAAAAATAAATATTTTTTGTCAATGAATGAGCAAATACTTGCTATTCACCAAATTTTGAAAATCTGATAGACAAACCACTGATTGCCCAGAAAATCACCGAAAATTCACTAATCCTGACCCATGCATGAACAGAGAATTCGGTCTCTAATTCAGTAGATAGGTCTTTCATTAGATTTTCCAAACTATATAGCGTCTTACGCAATGTCACTAAAATATTTTTTTCCTGATTGCCCTGAAAATAAAAAATAAATCATAGACTGATTCAGATTCATAAACAGAGAATTCGGTGTCAGATTTATTTAGTGAATAACTGTTCCTGATGTAGTTATTTAAAATTAGCGGTAGGATCATACAGTTCGAAAAATATTGTTTTCCTGATTTCTTTAACATTTCCAGAAAATTCATGGACATACTATAATAATTGAGACCCATGGAGAAATAACATTTTTCCGTAGATCACTGTATTCGGGGATTATACCATATTTTCATAACATTCTGGCAATATTCGTTCGAAGTTACGACTTATACATGGATAAAGTATAATTATATGCATAATTTGCACTGTTCTGCGGTAGGCAATAGTGATAGTGCCGTTTGGACACATAGAGGACCTCTGCTGGTGCAATAAAGACCACACGTTACGAGCGAACTGGGGATGCTTTTTGTGTGAACTTTGTGCGCACTATTTCATTTTTCACACTATTCCATCGGTGTTTTTTTTGCCGTATTCTTGAGTCGGTATGTATAGGGTCCATGTTGTGGAATGAATAGAAAGGAAAGTGGATTTTTTGGCTGTGAAAATGAAATTGATATTTGGGATAGTATATACCATATATATACAGGGTGATTCACATAAGAACCGACATAGAGCAGGGGCATGTAGGGGGTCCCAAAATATGGCAATTTAACGCAACTTACCTCTATACCAAGTTGCTTCCCTGAGGAGTTATAGGCTTTGAAAGTGAAGTTATAAATTTTGAAAAAAAGCAATATCTCCGTTATTCTTGAATTTAAAGCAACCATTTTGGTACACTTTGTGGATATATTTAGGGCGTTACTTGACAGTAACTAGAGTTCAATTGAAATTTGTAAAGGGGGTATATCGGGTGGCGCCCCATTAATATTCAACAGAATTTTGTTAACCCTTGATGGATTTTGAAAATCTTCGCCTTGTTTTGTGGGCAATTCAATTCTAAAACTTTTCTTAGTCTAGTAATTTCTCGAAAAACCTCATCATTTTCATCAAAAACTCGAATAACTGAAAACGCGTGCTCTAGGTGTGTTATTTAAAATCGTCGAAAATTCAAAAGTTGGCTATGAAAATAAACGTCAAACTTGACAATGAAGCAAGGAAGTTGTTCAATTAAGTATTTTATCGATTAACAATTGTTTGTTATGGTTGTTGTTTAAGTTTTTTGTGTTTATTTTGGTTAGCTGTTAATCCCAGTTTGTCACATTTCATGCAGTATCTGTCCTTACTTTACCTATTTTGTTACGTATCTAAATGATAATTTGCCAGCCAATTTCTACTGATCACAATTAATGACCTACTTTCTTGTTGTACGTCTATTTTCAAAGCCAACTTTTGAATTTTCGATGATTTTAAATAACACACCTAGAGCGCGCGTTTTCAGTTATTCAAGTTTTTGATGAAAATGATGAGGTTTTTCGTAAAATTACTAGACTAAGCAAAGTTTTAGAATTGAATTGTCCACACAACAAAGCAAATATTTTTGAAATCCATCGGGGGTTAACAAAATTCTGTTGAATATTAATGGTGCGCGACCTGGTATACCCCCTTTTCAAATTCCAATTAAGCTCAAGTTTACTGTCAAGTAACGCCCGAAATACATCCACAAAGTGTACTAACTTTGGTTGCTTCAAGTTCAAGAATAACGGAGATATTGATTTTTTTCAAAATTTATAACTTCACTTTCAAAGCCTATAACTCTTTGGGGAAGCAACTTGGTATAGAGGTAAGTTGCGTTAAATTGCAATATTTTGGGACCTCCTACATGCCCCTGCTCTATGTCGGTTCTTATGTGAATCACCCTGTATAACCGCATGTATTATCCTATATTATAGATTATATAGATATTCTTGAATGTACTTGACCCCAGAGTCAATCATCAGGAACATTGTGATAACCTATAAACTGATTATTGCATCTCTTCCAAATGAGATTCTGCAGGATGATAATAGAAACTGTTACATCTTTCAAAATTTCAATGTGATTCATCACTTCATCAGTGACATAATTGTTTTTTGAGCAATTATGGCTGATTGCCAGTTCAAAGTGGCAATTATGACTAATTGCCAGTTGAAACTTCACCATTTCCGTGATAAATCGATTTCAAAATTTTGCTGCATAATAAAAATAGTGCTCCTACTTTCAACATCTTCTTTCGATGTTTGATTTGAAATATGGGTGTTGCAATGAAAATAATACTAATATGGTAGGTACCGATTTTAGAAAGAGTATACTATTTTTATTACGCCAGCAGACTTCTTGAATCCCTGGTACAATCTGTTTGAAGCAGGACAAAATCGAAGTTAGTGGGACGGTTTTCAGTAGAAAAACACGCCCTGTATCTCAAATAATCTCATCTCGATATATTGAAAAGGAATATTCTCATTTATAATTATGAACATAAAAAAATGGATATATATATTTATGAAGAAATACATTGAGAATTCGAATGTCCTGGCTATATGCCACGACGAACATTGAATTACATCTATTGAACATACATGATAAGAATTTGAAAACAAAATCTTGTGAAGTAGAGAATTTGCATTCTCCTTCATATTAAGATATGTACATAATATCACTCTGAATATTCAACAGAAAACAACTACTTTCCTGGCTATTTGCCACGTCAAACTTTGAATTATTTCTGTTGAATATCCAAAGAGTGAGCATGAAAAATGAAAATCCTCTGAATTTCTTGAATCGACATTATTCCTCAAATCGGATGAAACAACATGATGTATTATGATATAAAAATATAACTGACCTATATGAAAATTGAAATGTATAGGAGAGGAGTGTACTTGAATAAACTCTGATCTTGATGAGCTTTGAACTTCCAAAAAAATTATTTGTATCAGTGATATTGGAATTATATCTCTCACAAACAGGTGATATAACTTCACTCGAATAAACTCATTTCGGATATCAAAATCCTCATCAGTAACCTGAAGTCCAGTTATTCTTTCAGCCATTCTTCATGATATACACAATTTTCATCTCCCTACAATATAACTAAAACTATAACGAACTGACATCTGAGAATTATTATGATTTGTTGACATACTCCTGTCATTTGGGCATTCGTTTTTGGATGCATGATAAAATGACATTCATCATACAGGACGTGGAAAGAAATTCTGAAATGAGAAAACCTAATCACGAATCTACGATTGAGGTCTATAAAAATAAGTTTACATCGTTCAAGTTTGAACCCCTTGATTGGGTGAAAGTATTGAGGAAAAATAACATAAAATCATCCCGATATTTGTATCGTGTCAGTCGACCTATTACACCCTGTACAAATCCATCATCTTCACCCGATTCCCTCAAAATATTCGCAGAAAACCCAATCTCGAGAACGATAAATATCTATAGACAAAAAGCATTCATGGAGTGCCAGAGGGCCAGTGTAAAACTCACCCTCAAACTGTCAAAATATCCGAACCCCATTAAACGATCCCGTATACGCCACGTATAAATTCGTATATGCACCCTCCCCTCTGGCCCCCCCCGTTTCCCTTGCGAAGAAGCCACCAGGGCCGCCGCAAAAGGAAAGGCCCAAAGAGACAATTAACTTTCGTGAAAGAATATCGGCACCCCGCAGAGGAGAGAATAAAATTTCACAAAACGTCCGCCCATTACCAGGAAGGTCTCCTCTTGAGGTCTTGAGAGGCAGGTATTTTTGCTCGATGCGTCCGTACGCAGATTTTGGTTTCATCGCATTGACGTACGTATAGGCATTGGAATGAGGGTATATGGAAAAAAATTATATCGACCCTAAAAATATGACCGAAGTTAATGTAGATTGTCCCTTGGGCTGCTTAACTTATATAACAACACGATTTTGTGGTTTTTCTAGCCACCTTTTCGAATGTCATTTGCGTGATGCGTATTTTGACATGTATCAGATACATTTTCATGAAACGTCAGTGTAATTCAACATATGGGATCAAGAGAACAATTATGGAAGCAAAGTTTTTTGTTGTTTTCCTTTTTTTTTTGTTTTTTTCTGTAGGCCAAAAAAGATACTATAATCTGCTCATTATATTATAGGTATGCGCACTAAGGGTACGTAAAACGGAAGAAAAACATTTTCTAGACTAAAGTATATATACACAAAATTGAAATTTCAAATTGGTAGTTTTTCATAACAATGTTTCAGTTGCAGTTATATGTAAAAGAGAGTATAATGGAAGAAAATCGTGGTCACTAGAAAATACATATCTGACATATTCATCACTTTTCAATTGTCAAGGTAATCAGTGACTTTCAATAATAGCATTAACCATTACCATAATATTAGTAAAAGTGACAACACTGGACTAGCACCCATGACTGGTGCATGGTAATCCTGTTCTATTTAATCATGGCCACTTAAAATCCACAATTGAACGCAGAAACTAGGTAAAAAAATCAAGAATAATCCATTTCGAAAATATGTTAAATATGTTAGAACATCTTTTAAATTAAGATATGAGAATTGCAAACCAAGTTTGATAACACATTGAAAAAATATCAAAAAATCACCCTTTCAACAATATGTTTTATTGAAAAGGAATATTCTCAGATAAATTCTGGACATACAAAAATGGATATATGAATATGAAGCAATACATTGAGAATTCGCATTCTCTATGTGATGAGAATATCTACTCTTTTTCAGTTTATTCAATAGAAAACAACTACTTTCCTGGCTATATGCCACGACGAACATTCAATTATAAATATTGAACACACATGATAAGAGTTTGAAAATAGAAGTTCATTCCATATTTATACGAAGAAGCAGGTATTCCATATTTCAGTAATTAGAAAATCAAGGTATAGGTGAGGTTGTGGTATAAATAATAACATATAAACGACGATATACATTGTGGAAGAATATTATCCTAGCCCATATTTATATCCCTCGATGCTGAAGCATCTTGGCCTCATGAAAAGTTCTCTTTCTAAATTCACTGTTCGACCTCCCCTCCCCCCCGGAAATAGAAGGTGTATACGCTACTGGGAGGCAGGTATTTTTGCTCGGTTTCAATAAGCCGATTTTCACGGGTTCCCTTGTAAATCTACGGGAGAGCTCTTCATCCCAGAACGAAAGAATGGCCATCTCTTTTGATTTACAACCCGGACAGCAATATTTGACTTTCTGTTAAGTGTCATTAAAATACTGATTGCCTGGAACATATTGGGTTCAACCAAACATGGTGATCTTTTGTTGCATTTATCTTATTGTGGGTTATAATTTCAGGTACCTTTGTGTACGTACAAGTGATTTCAATCTTACGTGAATGAAAATCACAGTGAAAGAAAAAATATCGTGTAAGGAATCATTTCTCCGTTGCTATGTCGGAATGACACATTTTCATTCGCATGTGATTGATGGTGGAAAACTGGTTTCAATCCAAGATATCCCAATGGCTCATGCATAATTTTCCGATGATACAACCCTAAGCAAACATATAGAGATAGCATTCGATTTCGATGCACAATTTAGCTTTGAATATAAAATGATTTGTCTTCGTCTATAAACACAGGATAGGACTTTGGAAAGGTATGAAATTGATATGGCCTCATGGCGTTTACCAATTTTGCCGATTAATGAAAAAATCTTTAATTTGAAAATTGATCTTGAAGTTTATGAGTACGACTTCAACTTCCATCCCGAAATCTAGACTTTTTGGTCGAAATTTCGACTGTTATTTCGAAACTTTCAATCATCCTCAATCAGAGGATTATTCAATCTCTTGCATTGTATTCAGTTTTTCATCACTTCTATATATAGCTCTTTAACACACCATTATTAAGCTATCTCCTATAAGATTCTCTATTCAGGGTGTTTCAGATTTGAATGTACATACATACGATTCCTGTAGAGAAGACTGTTTGGTGGTTCCAAATCACCCCCTATTACTGTGTCTACTGTCTTTTATAACTGAGATACAGGACGTTATCTTGATTTTGGCAAAAAAAATTATGTGGTCATAACTTTTGAATCACTTTGTATAATTCATTCATACTTGGTATAGATATTCCATCCATGTTATACAATGAAATTAATTGGAAATTGAAATCAGAATCCAGGTCCGTCTCCAGGAAAAACCAAACATTCATAATATTCAAAAAACAACACCCTGTATATAAAATATTTGTAGATCTGGTTCGATATCTGGAAAGAGCGGAAAACACTTAATTAAATGATCTACTCTTTACCAGTGCGCATACAATTTGACATGTGTTTCCAGTGGCCACAAATCGATTCATTTTAGTAATCATATCGATTTTGAGGCATTTATTGATTAAACATTCAATTTGGATATAAAAATTTTTTTCTCAGATTGTAACTCCATAGCTGTTGAATCAAAGTTGAACTACCAATCAATTTCTACATTGATAGAATATTTTTTTCAATAATTTTACATCTTTTTGATTGCCCATTTCTCACCAAATAAATTCATTATATAAAGTAGGCTTTGCAAACAATTCCAAAATTAAGACAGAAGGTGAATGAACATCAATGTGACATTGTTGGTAACATCAAGATAACTCTTGGTCAGTATTGGATTGTCACATTTCAAAGTTTTCATAAGTAATTATGCCTTACAAATTTTCGAACTCTGAGTATGCGGATATGAGGTATGTGTATGGATTTTGTGATGGCAAATGGACGAGCTGCTGCCAGAGAGTATCGAAGAAGATTTCCTGTAGACCTCATCCCTGGCCTCCAAGATCACCAGATCTCAATCCCATTGATTATTTTCTTTGGGGTCACGTGAAATCAAAGGTATATGACGTACAAATTGAAACACGAGAACAACTTTTGGAACGCATGAATAACACATGCGAAGAAATGAGAAATGATCCTGACGTTATTAGAAAGATAATTAGTGGAATAATTAACAGATCCAGGATATGCATACAGCAGAATGGTGGCCATTTTGAACAGCTATTGTAGTTTTCAGGTAACTTTCCGTTTAGCTTTCAATTCATGTAATGATTGTGTCTATTAAAAATGTTGAAAAATATTACCGCATCTAATGAATGTATTCAGTGAGAAACGGGCAATCAATCTTTTTCAAACTTGGCGAAACATCAGTCCAACCCTGGTATAACCTCTTCTGTCTAATCTCTCCGAATGTCCACGTATATAGGGCGATTAAAACGGCGAAAACAAGCATTAAGATATGCAAACAGTGGTGCAGCGCAGAGCCCCTCCGTATATATATACACACATAGATATACAAGGCAAAAAGGATTATGTGCTCTTAGCAGACGCATATGTGCCATCATTAATCACGAAGCGAGTGACCATTCTGCAAAAAGCAATTAAGCCAAGTCATTTCAAAATACAATTATTATCGGTGCGAGTCGTCTAACGGAGGGTCGAACTCTTTTAACGGAACCCGAAAATAAAGGGAAAGATACATAAATTCGACTCATATACAGGGTATCGCAAAATTCGATCGACAACGTTTGACATGTGATGAGTACGTAAGATTAGTTACAAACAGTACTAATTGTAATATGAAATATATTGGGCAAATAATTCAAAGCATTGGCACACGATTTAAAGAACGTACCTATTGCTCACTTCAGATAAAATTGTTTGATAAGTCGAATGTTGGCCAACATATCCTTGAGATTGGTGACATCGCTTCCTGAACCGTGGAATTGTTCGGTATAAATAGTTAATATCGTCAATTTCGGCAGTTTCCACAATATCTGGAGAATATCTTGAAAGATTCAGTTAATCGTTATTTTCTTCTCCACTTCAAAATGATCGTTTCTTCACATATTATTATTTATCAAGGAAACAAATTCAACAGTGGTGAACTATTGAGGTCTACTTGATCTTTAAGTAAAATGTTAGAATTTTTGAGTTTGTTGATTTCTGAGAATCAAAAATGATTGAGTTTTATTCCTTTATTTTCTACGTGTAGAATTTCGAAATTGTCATCAAAACTATGGGTTTCTTCTAATATATGGTTGGCGTATGTTGAATTTGTCTTCTGTTTCGAAAAGTTCATCTTATGTTCATAAAGGCGCTGATTAAACGTACGACCTGTCTGACCGATATATACCTTAGGGCAAGATCCACAGTTGAGTTTGTATACCCCTGATTTTTCGAATTTAAAAGTTTTGTCTTTATTATTTTCAATAAACCTTCCCAACGTGTGATTTGTTCTATAGGTATGCTACTTTTAAGTCCTGTTTATGTAGAAATGAAGCTTATTTTTAAGTTGATGATCCGAAATAAGGTAAAGTTCTATAATTTTCATTAAGTATTATTCTTGATGGTAGGATAAACTTCTTGAATAGCTTCATTATAGAGTTATTAGAAAGAATACTATCTATCAATTATCGTTGTATCCGTTGTTGACTGCAGTCAGTATATTCTTTTTAAAAAACTCCATAATAAAGCTATTCAAGGAGTTTATCTCACCATCAGAAATAATAATCAAAATTATAGAACTTCAACCTATTTCGGATCATCAACTGAAAAATTAGCTTCATTTCTACATAAACAAGACTTAAAAGTAGCATATAGAACAAATAACACGTTAGGAAGGTTCTTCAAAAATAATAGAGACAACACTTTTGAATTCGAAAAATCAGGGGTATATACAAACTCAACTGTGGATCGTGTCGGTATATGTCGGCCAGACAGGTCGTACATTATTTTAATCAGCGCATTCATGAACATGAGATGAATTTTTTGTAAATAAAACAAGTTCAACATACGCTAACCATATATTAGAAGAAAACCATAGTTTCAATGACAGTTTTGAAATTCTACACGTAGAAAATGAAGGAATAAAACTCAATCATTTTGAGTCATTAGAAATCAACAGACTCAAAAATTCTAGCATTTAACTTGACGATCAATTAAACCTCATCAATAGTTCACCACTGTTGAATTTGTTTCCTTAATAGGTAATAATAAATATTTGCTATCAACTCTTTCAAGTTAATCCGTTACACTGTAGATATTGTGCCTATTTTCCGAGAATGAAGGTTTATCAAACCTTTCCACAGTTGATTCTGATCCGTTTGGTTGGAAAAGTAGGATATAGTTTAGGCAAGCCAAGGTAAGTTTATTTCATTGTACCAGTATTTCACCTGACGAAGCTACTGTGATAGCGAAACATGTTGTGTGACTAAGAATTTTGTATAAATCTCATCGTTCGTGAAGTTTTTACATTTGCTATATGGATTTCCATCAAGTAACGGCAGAGTCAATTCAAAATCTTCATTTCTGGTGAAGGTGCATTGTTGTTGCAAATTATTGTAAAATGTCAGCCCAGCTGGATCCTTGTTTATTGACCTCACATTGTCTTTATGCGGTTTCATTCGACCGAACAAGCAATACCGAATTATATTGTAGAACAACTTTGTGCTTGACCTCATAAATAATTCCGTGATAGCATCAGAAGAAGAAAAAAAACGAACAATAATTTCTCTAACAACCTCTTTGAATTATATCGGAGCGGAAGATAAGCCACAAAGAGCAGTCAACGCAGGTATAAATCAAAGGGGAGTGGTCTATAACGTGGATCATGTGGATGCTAGGATGCTATAGATAGATGGATTGGTTCGATGGGGCTTTTCTAGCTTCACAATGATTAACATACCCATTACCAACCACAAATTGGACCTCCCCAGTCGTCATAAAAACACTATAAAGTGAAGCTTTGGAGGTTGCGGTTAAATAATCAATAATCAAAAACAAAATATGCCCAAAATACCACAATGATATTGAGGCTGAATATATACGCATTTCGGCAACTAAGTTGTCATTCTCAGTAGAATTGGCAAGAAGGAAAAGAATATTCGGCAAGCATTTTCATAAAATCTATGAGGGTAACTCAAATTCAGTAGTTGTATCCACTCATGTAAACCTTTAACCGACGCAACTGTGTGAAGATTTTCAATTATTTACATCATTTTGATTTTGATGGTGTCAATCATGTCGATGTTTTGGATTATTAATCGGATGAAGCTTCAATCCATATCAACAGGGTGTTTCATTATTTATTATATTCAAAAATTTAAAACATCCAGTAACAGCTCCTGTCTGTTATGTTATTATGATTTTTTGTTAATATGGATTGGAGTTTCATTTGATTGATGAATGTAATCCAATGATCCGAAACATCGACATAATTATAATACACATAAAATCAAAATAATTGTTCAGCTTCATGTTTACTTTGGACATTTTGAAATATCACTAAAAATGATGACTTTATCGCTATGAAGAAATAGTGGATACGATATTTACGTAAAAAGTTTTGGGGAATTGAGGATTTGTGATAAAATAGCGATTCCGCCAGTGGCGTAGAATTTGGGAAGGATCGACCTGACACTTGCCCCTGTCGTACGGCTATGAAAGTAGCTAGTAAAGTTTTTTTCGTCATAATTTAGTAGGGTGTATAGTATCTACACTTCCCGCTGAATAAGACAATGATAAGTCAATTAGTTCCATAGTAAACAAATTCAACAGTGGTGAACTATTTCGGATCATCAACTGACATATTTGCTTCATATTTCTATATAAACAGGACTCAACAGTAGCATATAGAACAAATAACACGTTGGGAAGGTTTTTCAAAAATAATAAAGACAAAGCTTCTGAATTCGAAAAATCAGGGTATACAAGCTCAACTGTGGATCTTGTCCTAGGGTGTATATCAGTCAGACAGGTCGTACGTTTAATCAGCGCATTCATGAACATAAGATGCATTTTTTGAAAAAGAACAAATTCAACAAACGCCAACCATATATTAGGAGAAAACCACAGTTTTGATGATAATTTCGAAATTCTAGACGTAGAAAATAAAGGGATGAAACTCATCAATCATTTCAAATCATTAGAAATCAACAAACTCAAAAATTTTGACATTTTACTCAACGATCGATTAGACCTCAATAGTTCACCACTGTTCAATTTGTTTTCTTAGTAGGTAATAATATGTATTTTTTCTGTGACGGGAAAAAAGTTTGGCATTTCATCTCTGTTGGCAGGTTATAAAATGTCACTTTTCATAAATTACTTTTTTCCCGTGGGAAAAAAGTGAGTACTTCTTTCCCGGATATATATCACATATATATACTCTGTTAATGGCTTTTGTTGTGCTATAGTTCCGAAAAATAAGTCAATAATACCGTCTCCGAGAAAGAACTGAAGTCCTTTCATCTTCCATTCGACTTCGCGGTTTCGTATATTACTAAACAACTACTGAATTCGCAATTTTTTGAAATCAAATCACAGAATTGAACTGACAGAAGTGACATCAGATATTTGATTACTTCAAAAGAATGATAAAGATGTCTATAAAACGCAGGTGTCCCTACTGTTAAAAACTTGAAATTTCACGTCGATAATTTTCAGATTTCGAAATAATGTAATATCTTCCCATTATTGATTCGTCCTTCCTTCTGTCACAGAAAAAAATAGTGTATTATACACGGGAAAAAATTAGATTTTAGCTCACGGTTTTTTGTCTCCCTCCGCTACGCGTCGGGAGACAACACAACCTGGAGCTAAAATCTACTACTTTTTTCCCTTGTATAATAAATAACTATTGCTATCAACCGTTCCAAGGTAATCCGGTACACCGTATTTTAATGAAGACATTGTGCGTATTTTCCGAAAATGAAAGTTTATCGATCCTGTCCACAAGTAAATCTAATACTTCAGGTTGGGAAAGTAGGATATATAAAAGTTAAATAAGCCAAGGTTGGTTTAGTTCATTGTACCTGTATATCACCTGACGAAGCTATTGTGTAGCGAAACATGTTGTGGGTTTAAGAATTTTGTGGAGATCTTACCGTTTGTGAAGTTTTTACATTTGCTACGGATTTCCATCAAGTAACGGCCGAGTAAAAAAAATAGTAGATTGTTTTATTAGGATCAAAAGTGACACTTTGTTTGACAAGCGAATTTTGCATTTGCGAGGCGGAGCGTTTAGCGAAGCCGAGCGAAAGCAAAATTTGCGAGTCGAACAAAGTCACTTTTGATCCGAATGAAACATGCTATTTTTTCTGCAACCCAAACAATTAACTCAAATAAATATGTGAAGTAACCACCAATGCCGTGCCATATGTATATGCAATGCAACAAATATTGACAAATAATCCGTGTGGTGAGAACATTCTACCTGCATCAACAGCAGGTTCATTCAATTTTCAAGGATGTTCGAATTGTAGTTTCAATATAAGTACAATCACAGAGTGACATATTTGTGTATGGACCAGGTGCTCTAATAGCAAATACCGCGCCAGTGCGTTGCCAGCTATAGGAACAAGACGTGGAAAATGTTAGGTTAATGAGCATATCAACAATGATAATGGCGATTATTTACTCCTCTCTATAATACAATGTTTTTCACTTAATAATCAAATGAAGCTGAACAATATCGTTGTTTGAGACAAAAAACTATTGCTTGCCGTGATTATTCAAAAACAAGTTATCCATCCCGAGAATAACGAATGAAATACAGATCAAGCAAGTATTCAGGCTTCCCTGATCAAACAAAAATACTTAGCTGAGATGTTTATAATTCCAATACTAAACTATAATAAGGTGTATTTATATCTCCAGCATGGGTATGAAATTCCAAATCTGCTGAAATCGGAAACAAATCATGTATGCGTCTCAACCCAAATAACCAATCGTCACAATGTTGTTCATTCTTGATGACGTCCAGTACTTCCTTTTTAGTTCCTAGGAGCTAAAGTTCAACTTTAGCTCCTAGGAACTAAAATTCAACTTTAGCTCCTAGGAACTAAATATGTTGCCTAGCAACCTACCTATTTTTGTGTCAGTAATAGAAACGTCAATTTAAGAGCTAACTTTGGTATCAAAATGGAGAACTTTTGTGTCGGTTGCAGAAAAACAATGTTATCAAATGACGGTCGAAATTTGCAGCCGGCTCTCCTACTAATATAGCCCGTGTAAGCTGATAAAATTCCACTTTATTTATGCCCGTACACCTTCTTCAGGGGCAACGAGGGTAAATACCCCTAGGAGGTGCTCCCGACCGCCGTACATATATACAGAGGGGCATCCCATGGGGCGGCGCGGGAATCCTTCCGCGTGGATTTTTCGAATTTATGGTGGGCCAGAGGTCTCCTTCGTAATAATGCTGAGTGTTATTCGCCATTATGGACACGTGGATCATGGCATCATAGATAGAGATATCGATATACAGTGTCTTTCAAAAGTATCGGAACGGTCTCATATTTCAGGAACTGCTTGAGAAAAATTCACGAAATTTTCTACAGGGTGATTATTGATGATGTCCGATTCAAAGGTGGCATCGGCAATGTTGCCAAGTTTACAGTTTTTCAGATATTAGGAGTAACTTTATTTTTTTAAATGGAATACCCCATTTATTTTTATTGCAATTAATCAAGCGCCTCCTAATTACTCGAGTCCCTGAATATCAGATTCGTAATTGACGTGATTTTCGAAATATGACAACATATCATTTTCGTTAAAAAGTTCTGGAACGGTCCCATATTTCAGAAACGGCTCAGAGAAAATTTATGAAAACTTCGACAGGATGGTTGTTGATGATGCCCGATTCAATGGTGATATCGGCAATGTTGCCAAATCAACAGTTTTTTAGATATTCGGGGTAACTAAATTTTTTCAAATGGAATACCCTATTTGTTTTCATTGCAATACATCTGATATTTGGAGACATAAGTAATGAGGCGTCGCTGAATGTATTGCAATGAAAACGAATAGGGTACCTATTCCATTTGAAAAATTTGAGTTACCCTAAATATCTGAAAAACTGTTGATTTGGCAACATTGCCGATATCACCATTGAATCGGGCATCATCAACAACCATTCTGTCGAAGTTTTCATAAATTTTCTCTGAGCCGTTTCTGAAATATGGGACCGTTCCATAACTTTTTAACGAAAATGCTATGTTGTCATATTTCGAGAATCACGTTAATTACGAATCTGATATTCAGGGACTCAAGTAATTATTAGGCGCTTAATCAATTGCAATAAAAATAAATGGGGTATTCCATTTAAAAAAATAAAGTTACTCCTAATATCTGAAAAACTATGAACTTGGCAACATTGCCGATGCCACCATTGAATCGGACATCATCAATAATCACCCTATAGAAAATTTCGTGAATTTTTCCCAAGCCGTTCCTGAAATATGAATCCGTTCCGATACTTTTGAAAGACACTGTATAAGTATTTCTCTGTGTTCATCAGTGACGGCTCGTGCTCTCAGAACCTGGGTCGGCCATGGTAAATTGACGTATGTGTCATCTTAAAAGGGTACGGACAGATACTCGTCTCCTCTCACTCTAACGTGTTTGTGAAACAGTTATATAGTTCCATCTCCATACATTTCTTGGGATAAACACTAGATTTCTGACATTTGTTGTTTTTTAGGTTATATTGAGGACATTGGCGTATCAGACGTAATTTCCACATGTAATTTCTCATTCAACTCTACATATTATATCCAAATGATGATGATAATTTTCGAGTTTTTGGTTTTTCAACTCCAGCATAATCTTTGTGAGGCAGGGAGCAAATTTTTCTGGAAGTTTATTACGTTTTACCAAATGGGACCTATATCCATAAATTAATTTTTATTTCAGACTAAGCTTTATGGTTGAGAAATAGTGACAATTTGTATGTAGGTATTCAAACTAATGTGCTCATAATTATGTCATGTGTGCTCTATATATTCATCTTGGGAATCATTTTTGCAGTTTTTCACGAACACTTAATATTTCCTGAATGTAGGTATAATTTTTTAAATGGTAGGGCATTTGCCTCTTCTTTAAATCCTCCGTTTCAATCAAAACTGTTTCTACTAAAATGAATTCAAAAACTTGTGGAGTGGATAATTATAGGCACAATGAAAAAGTATAATATATGTGATTTCGTATTATTTTACCTCGAATATTTTGCTGATGTATTTATCAATTTTCCCCATTCGGTCACTTCACTTTCCATATTCTAATTTCATTTGCATTTGATGGAAAGCTGTCAAATTCAAATTTGCCATTCAACTGATTGATACAGCCTAACGCAGCACATTTTACCATCCTTCCAAAACAGAATTGAATATAATGTCGTATCAAGATAAAGTATGGAATTAAAATTTTGTAAGATCTCTTTTAACGCCTATGAATGTGACGTGACAACAATGTCATGTCAGGGACGCCAATACACGAAACCAAAGTCACTAGATGATTAAAAGAGAAAGGAGCTATCATCTGTCCGTACCCTGTTGGATTACAAATACGTCAGTTTGCATCAAGGGACCCTAGGACTGGGTAGATGTTGCTCTAGTAACTAGTTCCTCAACTTAATTTTTTTGTTTTTAATGAAATGATCATAAATGGCTTACCATCAGATCATACTACCTGCCTTACGTTCGCTATGACTATTTTCATTCTTTCTGCCAAATGTGAAGCCCGAATAAACTGTTTTCAACCATATCAAATACGCGAGAAGCCTCACAATGACTAATAACCAGTCACTCCACTCCTTCCTGGTCGGCTGGCCGTACCTCCTAGTATCGTCAAATTGTCCTTAATGTTTCCAGCGATGAATAAATTTATCACCGCTATTCATGTGTCTTTGGAAATGAATAAAATTCTGGGATTTGCATACATTTTCATCACCAGAGCTTTTCTTGCGATGTTTTTTGGACTGCTGAAATTTGTTTTATCATAGTAGGCAAAACATACAATATTCAATTTATATACTTGAATTATTGCCACTCAGAAGCGCTGATGATAAGTCAGTACTGATTTTAATATTTGACGAATGTTGAATTAGGAATTTGCGAATTCGAAAACTACTAGTCATTTTTACCACATAATATGGACAAAAACATCAAGTTTCAATTTTTTCAGTCGGACCCGTTCAAACAGTAAAAGGAGGGGGGGGGGGAAGGAAAGCACTGTATATGTTCTCGATTATCAACGCAGATATCTTTAACCCATCAACAAAGTGTATTTCGAAATTAGTAGAATAATAGATCAAACCAAATGATAGCAAGATATTGAAGGATGTCCTAGAAATGTTCTTGTTACATTAGTATATATTAGGTCCTAATACTTGGTCCTGAAAAAAATCATTCATAATATATATATGTATAGAATTTGATATTTCGAAGGCATATATTATCTCGAGAATGGGGATATGAAGTTGAAACAAGGGCGTTTGAATTTCAACGTTCCTAACTGAAAAATGCAGAATAATTATATACAAAAAAAAACAAGTTGTATTTTTTTTTTCAGGAGACCTCTGGCTCCTGTTTTTCATCGAACTTGAGTTCACTAAATGAACCAAAAAGGAGAAAGAAAAGACCCGGTAGAAAATGTTGAGCTTATTACAACATAGTGCTAAAAGTGTCATACTTTCGATAAATGCATAGATTTCCAACTACTTACTACTTCACCGCACATTTAACTAGTTCTTCCGTCAGCAAAAATTATTATGAGTTGTGAGTTCGAGAGATTGCCGTCCTATCTTTTTTCTCGAAATTAATTCCGCTTGCGGAAACAATACCACTCCAATTCAGTTGTTTCCTTTTAAGTGCTGCTTACCAAACGAAATGCACACGGAGATAAGGTTGTCGAAAACGAGAATTTAAACGTCCGCAACCATGAGAGCGTGGAAAGTAGCCGCAATACATCTGCAACACCATAATGAATTCATTATGATTCTTTGATATGAATGTGTGGCATGGTTTGCATTCTTTCAAAAGCCGAAGGCTTCATTAGTATCTTTCTATACGTTTCAGGGCGGTTCTAGACATTCCAGAGTTAGTGGAGGCTTAATAGCCATCTTGCTAAACAATTGACGAATACAATTCTGATCATTTTTCCACACTATTTATACTTTAGGATATATTGGTCAGACAGGTAGAACGTTTAACCACCGCATTAACGAACATCAAATGAGTTTTTGGAAAAGAAAGACATTCCAACATACGCTAACCATATAGTGATCTTTATTCAAATAGGAAATCCTGAATACTAGGTTAATCGAGGAGGTGGTACATTCATTTCACTTGATTTTTTGGGATTTTCTCTCCTCGTTTCTATAAAATGAAAATATGCGAATTATTTCAATATATTTGTAAGTAAGGACTAAAGAACACAAGTACAATATCAAGAAAAGACATATCGATAAATCGAAGCTAACTGAACATATCCTTACTGAGGATGGACAACATATGGCAGAGTGGAATAATATCAAAATTATACGATCAACTACATTGAAATTTCAATAGTTCACCGCTTTTGAATTATATGCATAGATTCTGATGATGTGCATACTCTACGAATAGAATAAGAAATCATGTGATGTCCTTGTGAATTTTCAGAATGGACCTACTTCATAATCGTTGTTGATTAAGTACAATTCGATTTTTGATGGTTCATTTAACTTGACTACCCTTGATATAATTATGAGGCATTGATCACGAGATATGATTACCAAAGCAGTATCTATATTTGCAAAAATAACAATGAGAATTCGCAAAAAAAGTACTACTAGCATCGAACGAAGGAAACAGTAGATGGATGATCTGCATTAATTATTGTGGGAATCATTTTGATGTGGGATTACTCCCAACCCATTTGGTTTCTGATTCTTCATTTCAGCTCTCAGGAAGTCATTGATGAAAAAAAAACAATCACCTTTTCATTACTGTTGACTTTGGGACATTCATTTTATGAAATTCCACCCTATACGCCTTTACCTAATTTATGCTGAATATCTTCAGGTTCATAATATCACTGGTACATAACACAATTGGCCATAATTCACTTGAAAACAGGCAGAAATTTCGTGCTACTTGTTGGCCAGCAATCACTAACTTCGAAGAAAAATGGCGATTTGTCGATGTGTCTTTTCTTTATATTGCATCATTTATGTTCTTTCGGAACTATCTGAACATATCCTTACTGAAGACGGACAACATATGGCAGAGTGGAATATAATATTAAAATCATTTGAATAGAAGATAACAACCAGAAGTTGAAATCTGAAAATGAAAATGACAATTCAAGATTAAATAATTAACATCCTGTAACTCATTTGATCACCAACGTCACCAATTATCACTGGAAACTGAAAAGTGTCAGAACGAATACGAATTTGCCATACAAAAAATCCATTTTTTATGTTGAAAACGGGAGCAGATTCGTTCACGAAACGTCCAAAGATTAGTAAAAATTCGATATTTTTTCTATATACCTATATTTATCTTCTCCAAACCTTTTTCAATACAAATTGTCACTGAAAAGCTAGTTGATTCTTCTTTTAGGCTCTCTCTGATAGGAAAATGCATTAAACGCAAATCATTTGATTTGTCCCAACTACACGTATATTGAAATAGTGTTCATATTTTTATTTTATATAGAGACGAGGAGAGAACATCCCAAAAAAATCTGGAATAATGACTATATAAGGAATATATGTATTCACTTTACAAAATATAGACGAATCCACGTTCCAGTATATTCCTTAAACTATGGTTCCGCCATGAAAATTTTTGTGGCATACGGCTCGGCGCACATGGTGTCACGCTCCGGGGGTCATCTGGACATCGTCTTCGTCGGTTCTCTCTGTATGTGTGTGTGTTTGGATGTTAGTTCGTATGGTGTTGGTGGGTGGGCACCAGCATGGCAATTGCCGAGTTTACGCTCGTCAACCAATGGCGACGGACACATGGCAGTATCATGGCAGGCCGCGATCCCTCCTTTATGTTATTTCGTTCACCTCCAATGTTTCCTCACATACGACATGCATCCAACTTGCCCTTACCAAAACCTAATTCCAATCTCACGAAGCATTCGATCATTTACGAGAACCATTATACCTCTTCTCGATAAATTCAGGCATGCAGTGAATGAGCATCTTTTGAAAGAAGCATATTATAATCTCCAGGAATTTGTTGACGATTGATCTAATAATTGAGGGTACTAGGGAACTGTCAATTCTAGTCTTACTCATATTACTTATATTATCTATCTATATCATAATTATATGGAGTACTAAACATCTTCGAAATATAGCGGGAGTTATCTCTACAACTTACTGCCCGAATCAATAAAAATCAATCTCTGAGGAGATTCAAGACTGATCTTGAAAAAATTCTAACCTCAAATAGTTTCTATGATGTTTCTGAATTTCAAATGCATTTAACATCCATAAAATGATTACCATCTAACTTGATGGGAATCCATGGCAATTGTAAAAACTTAACAAACGATAAGATTTCCACAAAATTCTTAAACACCCAATGAAGAAATCTGTGATAAGAAGTCTGCAAATACAAGGAATTTCTATAGTTCCAAGTTTGAACCTTTTGGTTGAGTATGAAAGTATTGAGAAGAAATATTCTCAGATATATTATGAACATGACATGGATACATATAAAGAAATATATGGAGAATTATAACATTCTCTATCTGACAAAAATATGAATTCTTCCTTGGGTATATTCAACAGAAAACAACCACTTTCCTGGCTATATATGCCATGATGAACATCGAATTAAATTTGTTGAACACACATGATATGAATTTGAAGGTATAATCTTCTGAAGTTGAGAATTTGCATTCTTGTCGAAATGTCGACTTTTATCTAGAAATTTTGTCTTTTATGTCGAAGTTTCAACTTTCATCTATCGCAATTCGGACTTTTATCTCGAATTTCGACATGTTATGAAACACCCTGTACAAGAAAATTTTTGCTTATAATAAGTTTTTGTGTTTCCTCTACTTGGTTCGTGGACATACAGACAATTTTTTTTATCGCTTGGATCGCACGAAAGGGAATCCCTATAATGTTCAAAGAACATCGTGCGTTCCTGGAGAGGATAGGGATAGGAGGTAGGTATTGGAATTTTTCTTGAACTTCTGGAGATTATATGTTGTTGGGAATACTTCCTCAGGCAATGAATTCCAGAGCCTTGCCGTTCTATGGATGAAGAAGTTTTGATAAAATGCTGTTCGAAAGCAAGATAACAAAACAGTTATTGAGAAAACACAAAAGTTGTATTTCGGATTGCTTGATTCTGAAAGAATATTTTACTGATAAATTAACAGTGACGTGACGATTCTTCATATAATATCAAACAATTATTTGCTCCCTCTGAACATACCACTGGAATATTTAAACAAATTCGAATAAAACCAGAGGTAGAATATATTTTGATACTGCTTTCAAACCTATACCTACAAAATCTCAACTGTTCAGAAATTGATAAAAAATCTGTTTCATTACGTTTGATTCGATTGTATTTGGAAATACGTGGGTCTTTGGCAAAAAAATTATATGAATTATTTTTCTTATATATTCGTACGGAATCTGACAAATTATTCATGTTTAGTATTGTATATATAGGGTCTGAACGTCTGATGCTCATTGTTTACGAGCTATTATTTATTCGAGTACCCTGTATAATTAGTTTGGAATGTGTTTTTGCATTTTCCCAGAAAATATTCATTGTGAAAGATATTCAGGGTAGCTTCTTGATACAAATACTAATATCTTGCCATACCTGTATAGCCTCAGTTTTTACCTCTTTGTTGTTGTTACTCAAAATTATACCTAACGAATTGACTTTTTTCCCCTCTCAGCTTTCACCTCTTTTCCAAATTTAATCCTATCCATCGATAACCCAAAATTTTTCTTAACGAATAAAATTTTTTACCCAAGTATTGTGATGAATTGGAGGAAAGAATATACAAAAAATCCTTTCATTGTGTGAAAACTGCTATAGCTAGTGGCCATTTCTTTATTTTTTGTTCTACTTGTTTCTTTTCCCTGTCTCTGACCCATTCATGCCAAATCTTCGAAAACGAGACATAATTTATGTGAATAGCCATAATGCCTTGTTGTTTTTGATGTTTTCGATAGCTGTTGTGTTGAATGTTTGGTCATGGTATGGGTACTTTATTTGAATGAATAGTCCCTTTTCTCGAAGAAATTTGTCCTTTCTTATGTAATATCGAATAACTTTCTTTGTCGAGGGCATCAAGGGCAAGGACCACCCAAAATGGGATGGTGAGAAAAATGTACCTAATAATATGAACATAAGCGAATGTCATGAATTAGAAGACAGTTTGAATGATATTTTCTTCATCGATGACTAATATAAATAAGTATGAACTCTAGTGGAGATAAGTAGATATAGTTCATCAGAATGAAAAATTATTATTTTTACTATTATCATTATTATTCCTATTTTCTAGTTTTCATCAGGTAACCGCTTGACTTGTAGAGTTTTAATAACTTTTTTCTGCTAAAATAATGTTTGTGAAAATAAATAGGTACCTAAAAACGAACGGAGATAATATAGGTAACGGTTGAAATTACACTAATATAGCTCTAGAATTTCACTACGTGTAGATTCAAAAGATTCAATAATGTATAGTGTGGAAATTTCACAAACGATAAGATTTCCAAAAAATTCTCAATCACACGACCTGTTTCGTTAACACAGTAAAGTAACCTTGGCATCGTGAGAACCAAGGGAAATGAGGTATGAATTGTTGTTCTTCTTGAATTTCTGGAGGTTATATGCCTCGGGGACTCCCTTGGCAATGTGTTCCAGAGCCTCAATATTCGTTGGATGAACTAGTCTTTGGAAAGAGATGTTCGGCAGGTCTCCAAAGCGACCACGAAGGAGTGCGAAGCCCCAACTCGACGGGTTACTCTCGCGGGGACTGCCAAGGGAGAAACAATTGTTGATATTTCAGACGAGCATGAAAATATCTATAAAATAGAGCCAGATCGCCAACTTTTCTACGGTGTTCCAGAGAAGTGAGTGAGTTTGTGAGCGAGGAATCACCCACAAGACGAATTGCCCTTTTTTGGACAAAATCCAACAGTTTCAGGGTATGTTTGGGTGCTGCACCCCAAATATGGGAGCAGTATTCCAGGACAGGTCGGATCTGTGCCTTATAGATCATAAGCAGCTGACTGGAAGTGAAATAGCTCCTGGCCCGAAACAGAAAACCAAGTTTTTGAGATGCACTTCTAGCAATTGATCTCACGTGATTTTTCCAAGGAAGGTTATTGCTGATAGTAATATCAAGCATTGAAATGGACGGCTTCAAAGGTATGGTTAGTCCTGACGAGCTTATGTTTGGCACAGTGAGATCGGCTTTTCTCTAGAGAAAAGGTATGCTTTTGTTTTGTTTGCATTGAAATCTACCAAGTTATTGGATCCCCATTCGAGAATTGTTGCCAAGTCCATATTATAATGAGCAATATGCCAATATTTTGCTATACAATCACGGTGTACTTGGTTGGCAATATTATTGTTTGCTGGGAAGTTTCTGCATGTCTTATCTATCCTCTTGATATACACACATACAATTTGTATCTAGACGATCCCTCAAGGATGGGAATGTTTATGGGTGTATTTGATAAGGATTTAAGATAGTGTTTGCACTGATATGTAAGAAAAACGCAGACACAATGTTTTAATTTTCCGTGTTATATAAAGTTAATGCTGTGTTCCCACGAGAAAGGTTGGTTTACTATTTATATGTGTAAACATAGAATATATACTTTTATTATTGCTATTTGCTCGCTATATGACTGTTATATTTTCAAAATCTCTTCGAAACAAAATCGTCCAGAGACACTTTATGATGTTTGGGATGAATGTGAATCATATCAGTAACAATCTAGCCAACATACAAATTTTCCTCAAAAAGTCAATCCCATGATGTCATAGACGATCTTGGATGTATTTTGATTATGAATATAACGGGGTGTGATACAGTCAAATAACCACATGTTTTTTTGTGATAAAATTTGAGTATTATCAGGGATGAAAAACACATATTTCAAAATATTAATCTCTTTCTTTCTTTGGCTCTGTTTGCCTCGATCTCAGGAAGATTATGGGAAAAAACTCAATACCAATAATATCATTCATTTTATTTATATATATAAAAGATGAAATTGCTATTCTAGAAAAAGCTGGTGTTTATAAATCAAATTGCGAAAATGATGATTGTAAAGTTTGCTACATTGGTCAAACAGGTCACAAGTACAAAACCAGAGTATCAGAACACAATCGTATCATAGAAAATAATTTGAAAAATATTTCTTTCAGTCTAATTATGTTTTTCTTAACCATATTATCAATCACAAACACTCTTTTGATCCCAATTCTAACTTTGACATTCTACAAATCGTGACAAAGGAACAAAACTTAACCTCCTCGAAACCTTGAAAATCAACATAGGTGTCGAAAACTCTAACCTCAACTGCCTCAATAAACAAACTCAATTCGATAAATTATTCAGCTCTAATTCTGTTCTGTGTTCTATGTCTCTTCGAATCAAAAAATTCCTTGGGTTTTGATGTGACTTGTGTCATCTGATGTTGTGTTTTGTCTTCAGCGTCATCATTGTCAAGTGTCATTTTGTCGATTGTCATTTGTGATTAGTTCACCTAATTCAACTAATTCAGGCTCACTTGTTGGTGCTCTCGAATATTTTCTTTACATCAACCAATTTTCGAAATTTAGAATTTTATAGAGCTGGTTATTTTTCTTTATATAAAGGACCCCGCACAAAACCATAGGGAATTGGCCCACAGTGGGATTTGCCTGAAATTCACATATGTTATTGGTATGAAGTTTCCTGATCAAATGTTTTCATGTGACCAATCCTCTAAGACCAAAGATTCAGCTCTCAGGGTCGTATTTAGTATAGGTGACAAATAAACAATGACACTTTTTTTTTCTAGCCCATGACTTTTGAATCTCCCATTATTATTTAATTGGATGAGAAATGTTGCGCAACCTTGGCATTTGTCTTTTAGCACAAGTCCTCTGTAAAACATGCCTTGTCCTACAGGGCCGTATTTAGTAAAACTGTATTTGCCAAAGTGCCGAATCGAATTGATTTTGCAATTTTTTGTTATTTCTCGTCCTATTTCAGTGGTCGTTTGATAGATGAATGTAGATTTCTTTGTGTACATAACAAAAGTGGTCACCATCTTGATATTCAAGATGGTTGGCCTAACATTTAATCTTTATGTAGGACATATCTCGTAGTTTTTTAGGAATGATAGCAACAGGAAAAGATAAGAACACGTTTCGATTGTTGAAATCGGTCTTTTACTTTTTCAATTACCTAACTCTATAATATAAATATAACTCTACTATCTGATTGAAACTTCATCTAATTCATTACTAATAAAGTTGAAACCGATATTTACAGGGTGGTGAACAAAAAAGTCGAGCACTCACTATCAACATAACTCCCGAACACTTACAGCTGCATTGCATCTTGCACTGGACGATTTGCGGCATCTTTAATTATGCTGTAACACAGAAGTCGAAGGATAATTCACATTTTGATTATGGTGGGCAAATCCTAAATACCACAATATGCTACAAATATTTGCAACTGCAGTAGTATCCTATTATCAATACATCTTCTTCATTATTCTCGTCAGGCTGTGTTACAGCATATTAAAGATGCCGCCAATCGTCCAGTGCAAGATGCAATACTCCAGCAGCTGTAAGTGTTCGGGGGAATTATCTTGATAGTGAGTGCTTGACTCTTTTGTTCACCATCCTAAAAATATCGGTTTCAACTCTGTTAGTTATTAATTAGATGAAGTTTCAATTAGATATAGTAGAGTTTCATTTATATTATAGAGTCAGGTAATTGAAAAAGTAAATGAGCGATTCACCAATCGAAACGTGTTCTTATCTTTTCCTGTTACTATCATTCCTAAAGAGCTACGAGATATGCCCTTTATAAAGATTGAATGTTAGGCCGACCATCTTGAATATTAAGATGCATGGTGACCACTTTTGTTATGTACACAAAGAAATCTTCATTCATCTATCAAACGACCACTGAAATAGGACGAGAAATAACAAAGTGATAACGAAATCAATTCACAGTATAAAATCGCTTCGAGTTAAATTCGCAGAGTATGTTTTTAGAGTTAAAATACTCTTGCAAACTCACTCTGATACTGCAATCAACTCTATAACTACACTTCTCGCAGATTATCTCTATTGAAGAAAATTCTAGATTGAATTTTCACTAATGTCGTATTGAATTCACTCTATATTCCTACAATTTTAATGAAATAGCAATTCAGATAACTCTATTCACTAACAATTGAGATTGAATTCATACTAGTGTTAACTGACACTAGTGAACTTGAATGTTCCACTCGTGTCGATTAAATTGACACTCTATCATTGTTCAATTCAATCTATATACGATGAAATATCAATCTATACAGGTTCAGATCGTTCAGTCTACTGGATAGTGGAATAAGAAATACTGATATAGTGTCAATGATATAATGATCATGATATTAGCTTCAAGTAGCTTTTTTACTTTACCCACGTAGTGAGAGATTTTTCTCAATATTGAGTTATTAACGTATTTCCGTATATACCTATCTCAGTTATTTTCCGTTTTTTCCGTTTCGAATTATTATTTCGAAAGATTCATGAAACAGATTGGTTAACTAAGTAGTCTAGTGGGACGCCAGTCATTTTTCAAATATCAAACTATTAAAATATTATAAAGTCACACTACTTCTCATCCGTCAATTCGCGCCACTGCATGCAGGTGGCGCTGCAGAGACTATGCCGAGATTTCGCCGCTGAACGTCTGTCGGAGTCCAATAAATACTGTGACATGTGAAATAATGGTTAATCTAACTTGGATGAAATCTCAATAGGAAATAGTAACTAGTTTACTCAACTAGTGTTTTATATCAATCTAAAATGATGAATAAATGATAACTCCTTATTGGCACCTAAACATATGGTAGTGTCAATTTGAAGAATGCAGGAGTCATTTGACATACAGGTAGTGTAATTAATACAATCAATTTCCGGTGGATCCGATACTGTTCATAGTGTGAAATCTACTCTGTACTATTATATTCCCAACTCTCAACATTTGTGACTATGTAATATTCAGTTATTGAATTTCACTCTGAAGTGATGATATTGACACTAGCTTGGGTTCTTTCAACTCTATTTTTGTGTTCATTCAATATATTTAGAGAAATAAATAGAGTAAGTTTCAATGTGCTTCTATTGAACATTTACACTAATTGAATTGAAAAAATCACACTATAATATAATAAACTATAGAGTTAAATCATCCACTCTAGAGCTTAGTGGTCCTCCTGGGAACAGGTATAGTGTTAAATTTTACTCTATTTTTTTTACTGTGTTCGATTCGGCACTTTGGCAAATACAGTTTTACTAAATACGGCCCTGCAGGACAAGGTATGTTGTACAGAGGACTTGTGCTAAAAGACAAATGCCAAGATTTCGCAACATTTCTCATTCAATTAAATTATAATGGGAGATACAAAAATCATGGGCTCGAAAAAAAAGTGTCATTGTTTATTTGGCACCTATACTAAATACGACCCTGAGAGCTGAATCTTTGGTCTTAGAGGATTGGTCACATGAAAACATTTGATCAGAAACTCCATACCAATAACATATGTGAATTTCAGGCAAATCCCACTGTGGGCCAATTCCCTATGGTTTTGTGCGGGGTCCTTTGCCGATGATGTAGGATTAATCCTTCGAAACATGTCCTTTTGTCCATGCCCGTTGGTCCTTATTGAATTGTTTATGTGGCGGAGTATAGTGACTGTAGGTTCTATCATCCTTCCTGGAACATATTTCTGTCAACTTCTGCCACTATGAAAAGTGTCAAAAGGTGGAAACGTGAACATCATCAGCTGCAAGAAAAAATTTCCAGTTCTATTTGAAAAACGGAAGCAGATTTTAACTAACTAAGTAAAAATTCGATATTTTTTCAATACTATATATATTATATAATATAGCTCTTCTTCAAACATTTTCAAAACAAATTATCGATTGAAATCCTCTCCTGATAGTGACATTCTTTACGCAGTGACATTATAGGAGAAATCAACTGATTTGTCGTTGAACTATATCTCATAACTAAGAGATCTATAGGCTCAACAGAGTCGCCCACATTTGTCAGCAGGAGTGAGACAGTACTGTTTCTGCCCACCAAGCTTCATCAGCCGCTCTCGGTCTGCTGCCGAATGGGACAACTCAATGCTTCAGGTATATCACCCATTTCGAAGACGCCGGTTGATACAAGAGTTTCTAGTCATGTTATCGCCATCTAGTGTCACAAAACGTGACTACTTGAGTGGACTGATCCACCAGTCCTATTCATTGAACTAGATCTAAGATCTCATAACTATATAAGAGATTTACCGTAGAACTATGTCACTAGATGCAACTAGAATTTCTTATGACCATTAACAGCTATAGATTTTATGAAATCATGAAAACGGTACTCAATATACTCTCGTCATCAAGATATAGCTATAGGGTACATAAATCCAATGTTTTGTCACTTTATATTGTCAAATACGAAGATAAAATCAACATGTGTCATATAAACATATTGTTTGCGTTTCCAGTAATTTGGATTTTACAGCTTTATTGGACCATAAAAGATGGAGTAAAGGCAAACAATGAAAAGTTTGTTGAATTAGTTATTATCTCGACGCTCGGCTACCGAATTCTACCCGACAGTGGCGTATAACAAAACCAAATAGGAAGAAATAAAAAAAAATCATACGAATCGCTTGATGGAAATTAAATCGATATATCAAAAAATGATGATCAATATATATCTGGCCGCAGATTTTGAATGGAGTCGATATCTCAGTAGCTGACGATAATATACTGGGTGATCCACGGTGGATGGCCTATTAGAAGTATCTGGAGAATGATCGAAAAGACAGAACATTCTGAAAATTAGGATGCTTTGATAATTGCAATGAACATTCTCTATCAGCCTAAAATATTTTCATCGATACAGTGTTGCCACTTCTCTGTATTTTATTGCATTTTTAGATTCTTCCTGCAAAGCTGATTTCATCAATGTATCACACTTGGGGTCTAGCAGGAATGACTACAGACTAGAGATATAGGGTGTTCAAAATCGAGATTACTCAATTTTAGAATTTTTTTGTGTCGAAACTATTCATTATCGATCAAAACGGCTTACATGTTCCTTTGCTAACTTTTGATTCACTATCTACTGGAATTTAATTGTGAAAAATACTGAGTGCCTCAAGATTCAGAATTCTGATCACCCTGTATCTGTTCCAAATCAAAGTCATAAGCTTCCAGTTTATTGTCCTACTTTGTACAGAATCAATGACTTACAGAGATTACTAGACAGATCGTCGTCTAAACAGGAAAGTTGTCTTTTTCGACTTGACCATCGTGTGTGGGCTATACCAAAGACAATAATGATCGAATAATATTTCGACCAATTTGGATGAGTTATTAGCAACAACATGCTGACAATTCGCTATCCGAATTATTCGCAACGCATAAATTATTATTTATGAGGGTCGCAAAAAAGAGACCTGCCCTGTATTTAGATTGGCCACATAAAGCTGTCTGCCGTTCAATATCGCATTAATGGCGTGCCTCAAAGTTTAGTTATTGGCCCGTCAGCCACTTGTCGTCAGTGCATCTGATTCCTTATTGTTTATTGGTCGATGGACCTAATTGGGCTAAACTTTTACTACCCGGTATATTATGAATACTTAGTTAGAACCGCGATGATATTTGTAAGGATTTTACGGGTTCAGAGTCAAAATATATTCTTTTTAGGGATAGGGAGAGGAGGTAGGTGTTGAAATTTTTTTTAACTTTTGGAGGTTATAAATTCTTTGGAATACTCTTATTGGCAAAAAATTCTAAAGCTCTGCCGTTTTATAGACGAACGAGATTCGGTAAAGCGTTGTTCCAAGGATGTGCTGGTTGGGCCTGTCGAATTCGTCTAAGTGGTATTGCTAGTGATGGAATGATAGCAGGAAGATTTCCTGTGGAAATATTTATAGAAAAGTGACAGGTCGCCGACTTTTCCACGGTGCTCTAATAAAAGTCAAAGTATTAGTGAGTGTGGGTTCATCCACCAGGCGGATGGCTCTTCTCTGGATAGAATTCAAGAGCATCAGCGTATGTTTGGGTGCTGAACCCCATATTATGTGAGTAAAGTAAATTTTCGCACGGAATAAAGAATGCGATGGATCGGACATGATTTGACATGAAAGAGTATTGCTGATGGAAATACCGAGCATCGATACGATCTTGGTGGGAATGGTGATGCTATAGACAGTCTTATATCAGGCATACTGAGTACAGCCTTTCTAGAGTATTCTGGTTGCGTTGAATTCAACTAGGTTGTTGATTCCCTAGACTGTAATTTGTAACTCGTGACTTGTAAGTTCTTAGTTTCCTGGGAAGAAATATGAATTCTATAAGATAACGCAGTATGGAGGGTACTATGTTCTGCATAGCTGTGGCTAGGCCAAGTGGTTGGTGCCATCAGATCATTGATATGGAGTAGGAACAATGGTGGTGCCATAATTGATTCTTGTGCAACGGCCGGAATTGATGGCAAATTTATCAGACGATACCTCGTTCACCACTACATGCGATCTGCCTGAAAGAAAACTCGATAAAAGATGGCATAGCTGAAGTGGTGAGCCGTATATGATGATAGTTTGTGGAGGAGTCCTTGGTGCCAAATACGGTCGAATGCCTTCGATACTTATATCCAACGCCACAGCTAGATATACCCCATGCCATTGTCCACCAATATCCTAATCATGCTTTTCTAATGAAATAGGCAAGTAAATATCCAGTTGATCTTTGGTGGAGAGAGCCATATTGTCTATCATTAATGATTCCCGACTCATAACAGGGCAACTGGCCTCTACTTGTAGGGAAGGCCTTTGTTTCATTTTTTGGCGATTTGTTGGATTTTCTCCTAGCAGGTACTCCTTTATCTACATGCATGATGGGTGGAATTACAAATTTAGTAATATTGTTTTCGAGACGCAGGGCCACCACTTCTTTTTTATAATGGGTTTTTACCAATTCCGATTTGATTGAAATCAATGAGTTCACATAATTGTTTTATCATTTTTTTTATCGCTTGGAGCGCACGAAAGGAAATCTCTATGATGTTCAGTGAAGAGAGAGCAACTGAGCTGATGATAATATAAATAACTGTGTCATGCCAGTATTATTTTCATATGAGATTTGGTGGCCAGTTGTATATGAATCATTTGGTAGTCGATTGAATAATTAATTGTTTTATAATATTCATGATAACGTATGGCTCAGCTACGAATTGAATGTATTCCTTATCAAGTCAACAGATCGAACAAGTGTCTACTAGAATTCGTTGATCTATAGAACGAGAGAGTCTTGGAATTATTTGTCTATATAGGAAAGTATTCCCAAGAAGTTATGACCGTCAAGAGTTGAAAAAAACATTTTCTACCCTCCCTAGATACGCACGTTGTTCATTTTTTAAATTTCTTTCGGAGCTTACGAAAGGAAATTCTTATAATTTTCGTGGAACATCGTGCGTACCTGAGGAGGATAGTTATAAGTTCATGGACCTCTGTTATGAAAGAGCGCTCGACAAAATTGCAATCGAAAAAACATCGTGATGGGACAATATCAATGGATATATTTGGGGAATATCTTGCGTACGATTCAGAAGATAAAAAAAAACTCGAGCGGCAAGCAATTCAAAATACACCTTCTCAATTTTTCTAGTGACTTACTTTTTTTTGGAAAAAAATATATACCGCTCTCGGTCTGCTGCCGGTTAGGAGTAAAGTAGATTTTCGCACAGAATAAAGAATGCGATGGATCGGACATGATTTGACATGAAAGAGTATTGCTGATGGAAATACCGAGCATCGATACGATCTTGGTGGGAATGGTGATGCTATAGACAGTCTTATATCAGGCATACTGAGTACAGCCTTTCTAGAGTATTCTGGTTGCGTTGAATTCAACTAGGTTGTTGATTCCCTAGACTGTAATTTGTAACTCGTGATTTGTAAGTTCTTAGTTTCCTGGGAACAAATATGAATTCTATAAGAGAACGCAGTATGGAGGGTACTATGTTCTGCATAGCTGTGGCTAGGCCAAGTGGTTGCTGCCATCAGATCATTGATATGGATTAGGAACAATGGTGGTGCCATAATTGATTCTTGTGCAACGGCCGGAATTGATGACAAATGTATCAGACGATACCTCGTTTACCACTACATGCGATCTGCCTGAAAGAAAACTCGATAAAAGATGGCATAGCTGAGGTGGTGAGCCGTATGATGATAGTTTGTGGAGGAGTCCTTGGTGCCAAATACGGTCGAATGCCTTCGATACTTATATCCAACGCCACAGCTAGATATACCCCATGCCATTGTCCACCAATATCCTAATCATGCTTTTCTAATGAAATAGGCGAGTAAATATCCAGTTGATCTTTGGTGGCGAGAGCCATATTGTCTATCATTAATGATTCCCGACTCATAACAGGGCAACTGGCCTCTACTTGTTGGGCAGGCCTTTGTTTCATTTTTTGGCGATTTGTTGGATTTTCTCCTAGCAGGTACTCCTTTATCTACATGCATGATGGGTGGAATTACAAATTTAGTAATATTGTTTTCGAGACGCAGGGCCACCACTTCTTTTTTATAATGGGGTTTTACCAATTCCGATTTGATTGAAATCAATGAGTTTACATAATTGTTTCATCATTTTTTTTTTAAATTTTTTTTTATCGCTTGGAGCGCGCGAAAGGAAATCCCTATGATGTTCAGTGAAGAGAGAGCAACTGAGCTGATGATAATATAAATAACTATGTCATGCCAGTATTATTTTCATATGAGATTTGGTGATATTGAAGGCCAGTTGTATATAAATCATTTGGTAGTCGATTGAATAATTAATTGTTTTATAATATTCATGATAACGTTATGGCTCAGCTACGAATTGAAAGTATTCCTTATCAAGTCAACAGGTCGAACAAGTGTCTACTAGAATTCGTTGATCTATAGAACGAGAGAGCCTTGGAATTATTTGTCTATATTGGAAAGTATTCCCAAGAAGTTATGACCTTCAAGAGTTGAAAAAAAAAACATTTTCTACCCTCCCTAGATACGCACGTTGTTCATTTTTTAAATTTCTTTCGGAGCTTACGAAAGGAAATTCTTATAATTTTCGTGGAACATCGTGCGTACCTGAGGAGGATAGTTATAAGTTCATGGACCTCTGTTATGAAAGAGCGCTCGACAAAGTTGCAATCGAAAAAACATCGTGATGGGACAATATCAATGGATATATTTGGGGAATATCTTGGGTACGATTCAAAAGATAAAAATAACTCAAGCGGCAAGCAATTCAAAATACACCTCAATTTTTCCAGTGACTTACTTTTTTTTGGAAAAAAATATATACCTCTCTTGCTCTCGAATCAGGTGAGTGGATGAAAACATAAAAATAAACTGATGGAATATCAGTTCGTTCAATTATTTCATCGAATGTTTGAATAAACCTAATCCATCTTCATTAAGGATATTATGTTCAGCTAGTTTCGATTTGCCGATGTGTCTTTTCTTTATATTGTACTTATGTTCCTTCGTCCTTACTGAAAGAGGTCTCTCTCAGAATAAAACTTTCCACAAACACAAGGTATATACTGTAAATACAATTTTTTGACGATTATAGGGATGCCCTTTCGTGCGCTCCAATCGATAAAAAAAAATTCTTCGGCTTTGTTTGAGTTAGAATTGATTTCATTGTATGTTCAGTTTTGAACACAGTGCTTCCTGTTCAGTTGATATATATAGAACATGGTATTCACTACTGAAAACTCATTTGATTGTCATTAGCGTCACCAATTGTCACTGAGAACTGAGAAGTGTCAAGACGAATACGAATTTGCTATACTAATATCCATTTTTTATGTTGAAAACGGGAGCAGATTCGTTCCCGAAACGTCCAAAACTGAGTGAAAATTTGATATTTCTCCTAAATACCTTCATTTCTCTTCTGCAAACCTTTTTCAATACAAATTTTCACTGACAAGCTATTGTGAATTTTTCTTTTAGGCCCTCTGATAGGAAAATTCTTTAAACGCAGTGACATTTTTGGGCAAATCATCTATTCTGATCTGTCCTTACTACACGTATATTGAAATAATATTCATATTTCTATTTTATTGAAACGGGGAGAGAAAATCCCAAAAAATCTCGAATAATGAATGTAAAGAATAACCTACAGACAGTATTCATTATATTGTTCAAAGTTATAACAACAATGGTTACTGAATAACAATCAATAAGTATATATAGCTCGCTCGTTCTATTCGCTATACATATAATGTTTTTTTGTAAACGCAGTGTGATATCCTGTCTTTCGAATTATTCCGTATATTATTTACCTCCACAGGGGGTAAAAACTTTTATAGTCAATAAAATATTGGCAAGAACCGTTGTAAAAAAGCAATCGCCGGTTATTTACAGTCCTAACTTTGCCACTGATTGTACTAAATGCGTGTTACGTTGGGTATTATAAATTTATTCCTCATTAAAATGCTGATATACCCTGGCGAAATGATTCAGGAAACTTCATAAAATTAAGTTTTATGAAGGTGCACCACAAACGCTGCTCATTTTATATGCCTCGGAATTATCCATATTCTTATCTCGAAATTGATCGTTAAAGCGGGATTGCCTATTCGGAACGTAAACAGCCAATAATACATTATAGAATGATTGCCAACTCGTAAATTATCACAAGCGATATCCGAAAGATTAAATTATGTTCTTTTATCCTGATGCTCAGTATTCATTAAGAACATGGCCATGGTCTAAATGACGCGGGGGTCCTTTCTTGGTTTCAAGGATATAGCGATACAAACAACTTGATGTATCTCATTGTCCTTTACATATAGAACAATAATCATTATTTTCTATAAATAAAGATATTAAAATTAGTATTATTTCAATATACCTATAATGACTGACAAAAAGTTGACAGTCGCTAGTCGCTGACGTTACAATTAAAATTTGTATAAACAACAATAGCGGTATGTATGTATACTCTACACCTTTCGTATGGCTGCAGTACTATATGCCAGATTCTATATTATGTCCATGCAGTCCGTTTTATGACGAAACACTCGGTATAGATACAGACAGGTGACTTCATAATTTTTCCCCAGTTCTATCGCTCCCACAGAATCATCTTGTATATAATATAGGTCGATTCCAATAAATATACATGACACGGACAATTCCGTTCTAGACGTTCGTTTGTCTCTCGCTTATCACGTGGCCGCGATCAATCAGCTGTCATCTGTCATGTAGCCGTCGTTCCGAGATAATCTCGATCAGTCAGTCAGTCCGTCCGTCTGTTCTTGTTTCATCGGCATCGATCAGACTTTCGTCATCATTCGATGAAAGGAATGAAGTTCGAGGAACAATGTATTCAAATGTAAACATCATTTGAAACGATAGTGATTTTTTGGGTAAAACTGCATTTATCATGCGATGTTTTTTTTTCGAAAGTACTTTTGACCCCCAGTATTTTGGATATATGACAGTTTTTTTCTGTATTGTTTTCCTCACACGATGTAACTCTTTGTGCTGAAGTAATGTACCAATTTCGAGATTGATATCCTATCAAATACGCGAGTAATTAAAAAAAAACAATTTTTAATTTCCAACTTTGACACCCTGTATAACTAATATTGTTTTTGTTCAAGGAATATATGGTTGATGGATTGACCTCCTTTCAGCGGACACCCATTCATAATATATCTGAGAGTTTTCCTTCTCAATACTTTAACATTTTTATTTTCGGAAATTAATCAAAAATTCTATCGGAATAAGTACGAGATATAGGTATACTGATATGGACAGAATTGGACACCCGTCCAATAGATCTAATCTATTATAGAACCCATCTACCTAACTCATTCTGACAATCAATTTTAACAAAGTAATAGTATGTTTCCATTTCTAATCTATTGCCTTTTGCGTGGTAGATAATAATTCTTTTACGATTTCTCGCAACATAAAAATGCGATTATTGAAAAATAAAAGATATAGAAATGCCGTGAAGTGACATATTTGGAATTGGGAGCTCCTTTCTTCTCAGCAGTTTATCTCAGCACACATCGAAATAAGTGTCTGATTTTACGTCTTTCAAATTGTCATTCTTGAATTTCTAAGCATAAAAATGAACGTAAAACGTTTTATGGTCCTTGTTTTAGTGCCCTATTCTCAGTTTAATATACCTTTTTCTTATACATAACACTGTGTAGAAGATATACTTTGAGATACACTCTACAAGAACAGGTAGGTTATTAGGCACTAAGCTCGAATATGATATTTATCTTTCTGTGAAAATGTTATACCTTCTTGAGAACTTTTTCCAACATAAAATAAGTAAGATAGTTTCAAAATGTTACAAATAGTTTTCGTTAATCTGCCAAAATCCTCTTCATAGGTGTTTTATAGTGAGGGTGTGCATTAATTTTTTTTATCTCTTAGATCGAACGAAAATACACCGTTTTCAAGATCCAATTTTGTTGAAATATCGCAGTGTTATTTGTAAAAACAGGCTAATTAAGTCATGACTAGATGTACGAGAAACCTATTTTTTTAATAAAATAAAGTTTGACACTATGTATATGAACTTTTCGTCTTAGAATCACTTAAAAAATGATTCCTTGAAGTTTGGCCACAAAACTTGAATAATAGCATCCTATATACCTATCTGAAAATTATACACGATGACTATTTCAGTGTCTGTTATGATAACTTCCAAGTGATATGATATTGTGAAAGACAAAACATCGTATTTGAAATTTGATGACATTCATAGATTTGGTATGAAATTACTTTTTCTCTTCTGAATATCTGGTAAAATTCGAACCACCCTGGCGTAATAATCAGATTGAGTGTTCTGTTGTTTCTGTCTCTATTCGAATTACCTTTCCCAATGAACCAGTGTGATTTATATCAATTTTATTAAGTGATAGTTATGGCCGACGTGCTCTTCCTGGGTGCTCCGTAAAAGTCTCGAAGGTAAATAGATCATTTCGTTCGCCCTCCTGGTAATTCTTGCTTTATAGTTTATAGAACATAATATAGAACCTTCCATGCCTTTAATATTTAATGGATAATTTCTGTGTCTGATGAAGTCGATTTTCAATTTAGGCGCTCGGACATTATTTCAGTCAAATGAAAAATATACCCTATAGTATATATATAGGGTATATTTTTCATTTGACTGAAATAATGTCCGAGCTATACTGTCTGCAGGTTAATCGAGATCGAGGAGGTGGTACATTCATTTAACTTGATTATTTGGGAAAAATAAATTGGTGAAAATATCCTGTAGCTCATTTGTATACTAACATCAATCATTCATATGCCAACATTAGTATGTCACTGAGGAGTGTCAATCTAGAGAGCACAACTAGCATGGATAACAGACTATCTTTCTTATAGAAAACTATACGAGAGCAACTTCCAGCATGGTCTTTTCTGAATTAGGAGTACCTCAAGGGTCGATATTGGGACCCATATTGTTTGTTTTGTATATTAATGATTTGGAAAATTCAATCCCTGGCACATTCATAACAATGTATGCAGACGACACGTCAATTATAATTTCTGACAGATCAGATTCAGTTTTGAAAGAAAAATGTGACACCGTTTTCGGAAATATCAACAAATGGATTCCTGCAAAAAATTTGTTTCTGAACACGAAAAAAACCGATTTAATCAGGTTCCATCATCAGCAACGGAGGTGTGATATCATAAGGTTCAGAGCAAATGATAATAATATCTGACACTGAACCAACAGAGTGTGGGAGCTTAAAATTGTTAGGTCTTCACATTGATGAACATTTAAATTGGCAGAATCAACTGTCCCTAGTCTTTTAATTTTTGACTTGTGTTTATCTATCTGAATAAATGTGAACATAATATTGATACAAGACAAAAAAACAATGTTTTTGTACTATTTGGAAAAATCAAATTAGCTTTCGATTCGCCTGACCAGATGGCTCCACGTGTTTATAATTTGCTACCAGATTTTATAAAAGAATCCAAAACTGTTTCAATATTCAAATGAATACTCAAGAATTTTCTTGTTGATAAGTGTTATTAGTTTTTTTGTGTAGAAGTTTTCATCCTCTTTTTTTCAGGATTTCTTTAATCTCCGATCTCCTTTTTTTTGACGATTCCTATACAAATCTTCTAACTTCGTCTAGAAGGAAAATAAAGATCATTATTATTATTATTATTATTATTATTATTATCAACTTTCAAAGAAACATTTTTTTAGGCTCCCCTAAAGGCAGTGACATTTTGTGGCAAATAATGTGATTCATTGAGTGCTCTTTATCGAATATCCAAAATGAGTACTAGGTATTGAATTCTTCTTGACTAGTTTTATACAGGGTGTCCCTAAAAATTCTTACCAATGGACTTCTAATGGTTTAGAATGGCCTTGACATTTTTTCTCAGTGTAGTTTCTCACTTCATTTGATGAGGAAATAATTTTCTCAACATTTTCAAGAGAAAAATATGCCATTGTGAAAATCTGCTATTGAGAGCAGAGTGGTCCATTCAGTGTGTTGAGAACTGTAGTTCCCGTATAAAAAGTTTGGAGTAATAGCGTTGTTGGACGAGATCCGAAAGAAGGAAAACAGCGACTGGGCCGACTGGGGTGAATTTAATAAAAATCCCACATATATTTACGAGTGGGTGTGGGCAGGGCAAGGCAAGGCAAGGCAGTAAGGAAGGCGAACCTTTCGGATTTGACTTGTAGAATAGCGATTGCCTTTTGGCAGACAAATAACGACGGAATTATGCCATTATTCAAATGCTTTCGGCTGAGGGTAGACAGACAATGCTTTTGGCTGGCCCCGTAACCGAACCAAAACGGACTCGATTCGCAAAAGATGATCTCAAATGAAATTATGGCATCCCAACAAGTATCAAGTAGTGCTAGCGGTCTACGCATTATCTTTCAGAAGAAAACCGCATTTTATGTTAGAAGCAAGCCACTTTGCACAGTTTTTGTTTTTGTTAAGACCCTTTTGAACTATTTTGCCCTTAGTGATTTTTGATTGGTCCCTCAGGAAGGGATTTTTGAAGAGTGGGGAGTAAAATACCCCCCAAATCGTAAAATTGCTAAAATAGACGGATTTTGACAATCGAGGAGTCCATTTCTGTTAATTTTTAGTCGCTGAGATCAAATTTTGGGTCATTATTGTCATCCGAACAGTAATTTTCCATATTTCTAGACAAACATTAGTTTTTCAACCAAATCTTTTGAAAATGATAAACGTAAGTACACCAGCTATATTAGAGTCGATTTCTACTAAATCGATGCCGCTGAATCGAGAAATGACAACAGAATTGAATTTGGGTGAAAACTGGGGGTAGTAGATACCCTCCAAATCATTTTTTTTTCGAATATATCGAGTTTGTTGTCGTTTCCGACTAATTCGGTATCGCTGAGCACGATTTTAATGTTCAATTTTCTGAAAGGCGCAAGGAACAGAAGCACACTAGATATGAACACACTGAAAAAATTTATTGACCTGAAATTCGATCTCAGGGACCTGGGATTAACCGAAATGGACCCCTCGATTGTCAAAATCCGTCTATTCTAGCAATTTTACGATTTGAGGGGGTATTTTACCCCCCACCCTCCAAAAATCCACCCCTAAGGGACCAATCAGAAATCACTACGGATGAAATCGTTCAAAAGGTTCTGAACAACTACTGTGCCAAGTGGCTTGCTTCTAACATAAAATGCAGTATACTTTAGCGTTTCATTTCGGACGATGATTTCGTTATCAGATGTCGGTCGAAATTTGAAGCGAGCTACTATAATGATATACTGATCTATTCCCTCAAAAAACTCAAGGATTGTTCGCTTTTCCGGAGTAGACCTTCGTCCTGTGTACAGACAATGCTCCGTCCAGGCAGCGGTCTATATGCGCGAATAACTCAAACAGAAATGTAAACGAAGAAAGGATTGATAGAAGCGCGCCAGCCAAGCCAAGCCAACCAGTCAGGCCAGGGCAGGAACAGGCACCGGGCTAAATGTATTCATTAAATCTATTTACATAGTACATTTCGCCGTCTCCGGAATTTACATTTCACAAAACAAACACAACCGTCAATTAATTTGGGCATTAATTAGAAGCAACAACGGAAAGGAGATGAAAGACGGCCCAGAAGGACTGGTGACGACTGTTTGAACTTGTGATAGTAGCTTTTTATACTTGTCGCACTGGTTCGAGCTTTTGCCTAACTGAGTGTGTTCTGCGTAGACCTTACATATTTGAAGAGCGACACGGACAAGAGTCTCGAGATCATACCCGTGTGTTCACCGAACACGCTCGATCGTTACCTAAGCGGTGGGGAGACCGAGACGTAAGCAGGCAGTCATGACTCATGATACAATGAGTGGGCAGGCAGCTTCTCTCATGCTGTCTTTGTTTTTGTAGTACGGGGTGGGCCACCAACAGTTTTCTTGATCACATTTCAAAAATTTTTTTTTTCGAATAAATAAGAAACATTTGATAGGCATCAAATTTGATAGGAATCAAATGATCTACTGCGACCTATCAGATAATGAAAGCGATGATTTCATTTTCAATAATTCGCTATCTCACGACGAGTCCTACATGTAAATAGCGAACCACTCATCGAAAATCATGAAACTATATGTACATATTATATGCTCATGTTTTGTTGGCGAGGACGCTCGTTTTATTCAAATTATTTTCGATAATGTTCATCTGCTTCACTAGAAATTATTATTAGTAGTTATGTAGTACTTAGTAGTATAGTAGTAGCAGCTTATTTGTTATTCAAAATGGAACACCTAATATTTTATTACATTTTTCGATTCTTCTAATTGAGCTATGATTTCGTTGATCAAGCTCAAGGTATACCTATACGTAGAATGTGAAAAATCGAGATTTTTTTTGTATCGAAACTATACAATACCTATATTGATTTGTCAAAATGGCTTACATGTGTCCCTATCCTAACATTCTATTTACTATCTACTGATGCCATTTAATTGAAACAAATACAGGGTGGATCAGATTTCAGAATTATATAAAAAATCACACTCTAATATTCAACATAAAATAAAATTCAATCCCACTGGATGTATTTAAAAATATAAACAGTGTGCATGTCACTTCTATAATGGAATATCAACCCGTATATCTAACGTAACTGTTCAATTTTAAGGAGCGATATATATATATACCAACTATGACCAAAGTGAGGTAATCTCTCGGGTAATCTTCAGTGAAAAACACTGCTTTGGTCATGGACCCACCAACATTTCCGGAAAATGATATTAGGAGGCAAGATATATAGAAAATCACATCGGATTCGAAATCAGGACGTAACCTTGTACCTCGAAAACGAAGCATATGACCTTTATTCATCATATTATATCACAAGGAATCATCCCTTGAATTATTTCGGTGTTATTTAGATACACCCTGTATAGATCATTCTTCATCCCAATATTGTTATTCAACATTTTTCCCATAGCAAAGTTCAGCAAATACCGATGGCGAGAGCACTATGTTTATTGATTTGATGTCTACCTATAATATAATATGTAAAACAAGAAGGCACAACTACTAGTGTTCCGTTTCGAAGTAAATTAAATTGACAAATTTGACTCCAAAATAATTCAGGCACGCGCCAATATTCATAACGTACCTAGTTACTGCTGCCCGTTTACGTTTCCCACCGCTTAGGGAACGATCGGGCGTGTTCGGTAAACACACGGGTATGATCTCGAGACTCTAGTGCGACACGGTGTCGATATTTATTATCACTGGCTCGCAACAATCTGTGTCGCAACTATGCAAATGCTCTTTTAACCTGATTCATCCGTAGATTATGAATGTTTTCAATCTTATTGAAGTTGATGCCTTATTTCAAAGGTTCTTCGAATATAGTGATGACGGAGAGATAGGAATTATTATTCCGTGATAATACAGCATTTACCAAACCCACGCGTTAGTTGATTCGGCTTCTGGAGTGGGCCATTTTGATTTCCACAGCCCTGTACTGGAGCCGCACTATATGAAAAAGCAAGCCAATGCCACTTGTATCTACTTGCTTCGTACTATAGGGCGCTCTTTGAAACAGCAAGTGAAAAACTTATAACTAATTCCAGCTGTAAGCTCTAAGCTCTGAGCTCAAAGTTCTAAGCTCTAAGCTCTAAGCTCTAAGCTCTAAGCTGTAAGCTCTTAGCTCTAGGCTCATGGCTTCGAGCTCTAAGGAATAAGCTTGGGTTTCCTTGGATTTCATTGAATTTCTTTGGATTTCCTGGGATTTTCCTGAATTTCCTTGGGTTTCCTTGGATTTCCTTGGATTTCCTTGGATTTCCTTGGATTTCCTTGGATTTCCTTGGATTTCCTTGGATTTCCTTGGATTTCCTCGGATTTTCTTTGATTTCCTTGAATTTCCTTGAAATTTCTTGGATTTCCTTGGATTTACGTGAAGTTTTTTGGAATGCCTTGTGTAAAGTGCAGTATAATTCTGGTGTACCAACAACTGAAATGCCTTGGAATTCCCTGAATTTTCTTGAAATTCCTTGGATTGCCTTGGAAATTCTTGGATTTTCTTGAAATTCCTTGGATATTCTTGGATACCGTTGGATTTCCTTGAAATTTTCTGGATATTCTTGGATATCTTTAGAAATCCTTGGATTCTCTTGGATTCCCTTGGATTTCCTTGGATTTTATTGGATTTTCTTGGTTTTTCTTGGATTTCCTTGGATTTCAATAGATTTCAATGGATTTCCTTGGATTTCCATGGATTTTCTTGGATTCCCTTGGATTTCCTTGGATTTTCTCGGATTTCCTTTGATTTCCTCGGAATTTCTTGCATTTCCTTGGATTTCCTTGTGTGAAGTGAACTATAATTCTGGTGTACAAACAACTGGAATTCCTATAGGAATTCCTCGTGAAATTGATGTTTGGTGTACACAATTTTGACCGCGTTTCACCCCTCGGAAATAATGTATGTAATGTATGTTTTGAAAATGAAATAATGCCTGACAAAGTTTCCTGATTCTCGAGTGTAATTCTTTTCATCATGAGATGATGGATCGAACTTAATCCATAGACCATCTGATAGGTCTTCTGAATAGAGCATTGTGAAAAAAGATATATTTGAATTGTTTATTCTACTTCGGATATCGAGAGTGGTTATATGTAGTAGAAATGGGACATACCATCGATAAATACGTCCGCATAATCATATCGTGAGCTGAAATCTTTCTGTGGACACACGACCAGTTCTAAATCTTCTCGACGATTCCGTATTTTTGTCAACCTTCGATCCTTCTCTCGCCGACCGTCCATCAAGCCATGGTCTTTTTTTTCCACTAATTTTTTTTTTGGTTACCGATCTAGAGGTTTTTTTCGCGGACTAAGTAGGCCGATTGTCATCTAGACACCGACGACCGCGCTATTCGAAACGTCGGCATTGTATGTAAATGACGTGCGGCATTAGGTACAATGCATATATACGTACATATATAGGTTCCGAGACACCACAATTCGCCATTCACTTTCCATAACAGGGCTTACACATCCCCCTATATATTCAAACGAGGCATGTTAGCAGATGATTGGCATAATGAAACGTCCACAATAACTCTTATTTCTCTTGAATTGATTCCAGGCATGCGTGTGGATGCTAATGCAGTATCTCCAACCAATGGGAATTGTCACATTTTTATCATTCTGGTTTATGATGGTCATGCGAGGAAATCGATGATTATCGAAGCAGAACCCTGATAAACAAAACACATCTTCCTCGACACACTCAACTCTAATTATCTGTTGTATTTTCAACCAACTTTCCAATTGTCACTTGAATCGCCTGAATGATATTGATAATTTGACTAATAGATATTCAAAAAATTTGTATTTCGCTGCACTTAATCTAGCTGAACAAAGACATCTTCAAGATACCGCAATTGAAAAATTTCACCAAAATATTGCAAACATTGCAAAAATTGCATACATTCCTGAAAATTGCAGAAATGGCAGAAATAGCAAAAATTGCAAAAATTCCTAAAAATTGCACAAATTGCAAAAATTCCTGAAAATTGCAAAAATTCCTGAAAATTGCAAAATTTCCTGAAAATTGCAAAAATTCCTGTAAATTGCAAAAATTCCTGAAAAATGCAAAAATTGCAAAAATTCTGAAAATTGCAGAAATTGCAGAAATTGCAGAAATTGCAGAAATTGCAGAAATTGCAGAAATTGCAGAAATTGCAAAAATTACTGAAAATTGCAAAAATTGCTAAAATTCCTGAAAATTGCAGAAATTGCAAAAATTCCTGAAAATTGCAAAAATTGCAAAAATTGCAAGAATTGCAAAAATTCCTGAAAATTGCAAAAATTGATAAAATGCCTGAAAATTGCAAAAATCGAAAAAATTCCTGAAAATTGCAAAAATTGCAAAAATTCCTGAAAATAAGAAAAATATCTGAAAATTGCAAGAAATTTCTGCAATTTTTGCAATTTCCAGGAATTTTTGCAATTTTCAGGAATTTTTGCAATATTTGCAATTTTCAGGAATTTTCGCAATCTTTGCAATTTTCAGAAATGTTTGCTATTTTTGCAACTTTCAGGAAATTTTGCAAATTTCAGGAATTTTTACAATTTTTGCAATTTTCAGGAATTTTTGCAATTTTCAGAAATTATTGCAATTTTTGTAACTTTCAGGAAATTTTGCAATTTTCAGGAATCTTCACAATTTTTGCAATTTTTAGTAATTTTTGCAATTTTCGCAATCTTCATGCATTTTTACGATTTTTGAATCTTGCCAAAAATGCCTGTAAATTGCAAAAATTGCAAAAATTCCTGAAAATTGCAAAAATTGCAAGAATTCCTGAAAATTGCAAGAATTGCAAAATTTGCAAAAGTTGCAAAAATTCCTGAAAATTGTAAAAATTGCAAAAATTCTGGAAAATTGTAGAAATTCGTGAAAAATGCAAAAATTTCAAAAATTCCTGAAAATTGCAAAAATTCCTGAAACTTGCAAAAATTTCTGAAAATTGCAGAAATTGCAAAAATTCCTGAAAATTGCAAAAATTGCAAAAATTCCTGAAAAATGCAAAAATTTCAAAAATTCCTGAAAATTGCAAAAATTGCAAAAATTCCTGAAAAATGCAAAAATTTTAAAAATTTCTGAAAATCGCAGAAATCGCAAAAATTCCTGAAAATTGCAAAAATTGCAAAAATTCCTGAAAATTGCAAAAATTGCAAGAATTCCGAAAATTCCAAAAATTCCTGAAAATTGCAAAAATTCCTGAAAATTGCAAAAATTGCAAAAATTCCTGAAAATTGCAAAAATTTCTGAAAATTGTAGATATTGTAAAAATTTCGAAAACTCCTGAAAATTGCAAAAATTCGTAAAGAATGCAAAAATTTTAAAAACTTTTAAAAATTGCAGAAATTGCAAAAATTGCAAAAATCCCTGAAATTTCCTGAAAATTGCAAAAATTTCAAAAATTCCTGAAAATTGCAAAAATTGCAGAAATTCCTGAAAATTGCAAAAATTTCTGAAAATTGCAGAAATTGCAAAAATTGCAAAAATTCCTGAAAATTGCAAAAATTGCAAAAATTCCTGAAAAATGCAAAAATTTCAAAAATTCCTGAAAATTGCAAAAATTCCTGAAAAATGCAAAAATTTTGAAAATTTCTGAAAATCGCAGAAATCGCAAAAATTCATGAAAATTGCAAAAATTGCAAAAATTCCTGAAAATTGCAAAAATTGCAAAAATTCCTGAGAAACACAAGAATTTTAAAAATTCCTGAAAAATGCAAAAATTTCAAAAATTCATGAAAATTGCAAAAATTGCAAAAATTCCTGAAAAATGCAAAAATTTTAAAAATTTCTGAAAATCGCAGAAATCGCAAAAATTCCTGAAAATTGCAAAAATTGCAAAAATTCCTGAAAATTGCAAAAATTGCAAAAATTGCAAAAATTCCAAAAATTCCTGAAAATTGCAAAAATTCCTGAAAATTGCAAAAATTGCAAAAATTCCTGAAAATTGCAAAAATTTCTGAAAATTGCAGAAATTGCAAAAATTTCGAAAACTCCTGAAAATTGCAAAAATTCGTGAAGAATGCAAAAATTTCAAAAACTTTTAAAAATTGCAGAAATTGCAAAAATTGCAAAAATCCCTGAAATTTCCTGAAAATTGCAAAAATTGCAAAAATTCCTGAAAATTGCAAAAATTGCAAAAATTCCTGAGAAACGCAAGAATTTTAAAAATTCCTGAAAATTGCAAAAATTGCAGAAAATCCAAGAATTCCTGAAAATTGCAAAAATTGCAAAAATTCCTGAAAATTGCAAAAATTTCTGAAAATTGCAAAAATTTCAAAAACTTGAAAATTGCAAAAATTCCTGAAAAATGCAAAAATTTTAAATTTTTTTGCAATTTCTGCAATTTTTTAAAATTTTTGCAATTTTCAGGAGTTTTTGAAATTTTTGCAATTTCTGCAATTTTCAGAAATTTTTGCAATTTTCAGGAATTTTTGCAATTTTTGCAATTTTCAGGAATTTTTGAAATTTCTGCAATTTTTGCAATTTTCAGGAATTTTTAAAATTCTTGCATTTCTCAGGAATTTTTGCAATTTCCAGGAATTTTTGCAATTTTTGCAATTTTCAGGAATATTTGCGATTTCTGCGATTTTCAGAAATTTTTAAAATTTTTGCATTTTTCAGGAATTTTTGCAATTTTCGCAATTTTCAGGAATTCTTGAAATTTTTGCATTTTTCAGGAATTTTTGCAATTTTTGCAATTTCTGCAATTTTCAGAAATTTTTGCAATTTTCAGGAATTTTTGCAATTTTTGCAATTTTCAGGAATTTTTGAAATTTTTGCAATTTTCAGGAAATTTCAGGGATTTTTGCAATTTTTGCAATTTCTGCAATTTTTGAAATTTTTTAAAATTTTTGCATTTTTCACGAATTTTTGCAATTTTCAGGAGTTTTCGAAATTTTTGCCATTTCTGCAATTTTCAGAAATTTTTGCAATTTTCAGGAATTTTTGCAATTTTTGCAATTTTCAGGAATTTTTGGAATTTTTGCAATTTTTGCAATTTTCAGGAATTTTCAAAATTCTTGCATTTCTCAGGAATTTTTGCAATTTTTGCAATTTTCAGGAATTTTTGCAATTTTTGCAATTTTCAGGAATTTTTGCAATTTTTGCAATTTCTGCAATTTTCAGAAATATTTAAAAATTTTGCATTTTTCAGGAATTTTTGCAATTTTTGCAATTTTCAGGAATTTTTGAAATTTTTGCATTTTTCAGGAATTTTCAGAAATTTTTGCAGTTTTCAGGAATTTTTGAAATTTTTGCAATTTCTGCAATATCAGAAATTTTTGCAATTTTCAGGAATTTTTGCAATTTTTGCAATTTTCAGGAATTTTTGGAATTTTTGCAATTTTTGCAATTTTCAGGAATTTTCAAAATTCTTGCATTTCTCAGGAATTTTTGCAATTTTTTGCAATTTCCAGGAATTTTTGCAATTTTTGCAATTTCCAGGAATTTTTGCAATTTCTGCAATTTTCAGAAATATTTAAAATTCTTGCATTTTTCAGGAATTTTTGCAATTTTTGCAATTTTCAGGAATTTTTGAAATTTTTGCATTTTTCAGGAATTTTCAGAAATTTTTGCAATTTTCAGGAATTTTTGAAATTTTTGCAATTTTCAGGAATTTTTGAAATTTTTGCAATTTTCAGGAATTTTTGCAATTTTTGCAATTTTCAGGAATTTTTAAAATTTTTGCAATTTCTGCAATTTTCAGAAATTCTTGCAATTTCTGCAATTTTTAGTAATTTTTGCAATTTTCGCAATCTTCATGCATTTTTACGATTTTTGAATCTTGCCAAAAATGCCTGAAAATTGCAAAATTGCAAAAATTCCTGAAAATTGCAAAAATTGCAAAAATTCCTGAAAATTGCAAAAATTGCAAAAATTCCTGAAAATTGCAAGAATTGCAAAATTTGCAAAAGTTGCAAAAATTCCTGAAAATTGTAAAAATTGCAAAAATTCCGGAAAATTGTAGAAATTGCAAAAATTGCAAAGTCCTGAAAATTGCAAAAACTCATGAAAATTGCAAAAATTGCAAAAATCGCAAAAAATTCCTGAAAATTGCAAAAATACCTGAAAATTAGGTCATTTCTAATTTTCTTTCTTAGTGCATTTTTATGGAAGCTTATCGTTAAAAATGTTCGTTTTTATAATATTCATTATTATACATCTATCTAAATATCCCCGAATAAATTGTGTTATTCTAACAAATTAAGTTCATATAATCATGTGTTCTAATTTGATGTTGAAGTTGGAAGTTTTAATTGGTTTTATTAAGAACCCCCCCTGTAAATGCTTCCATTGTGCCAAAATTCAGTATGGTTGGAGACTGAGGAAACCCCAAAATTTCAAAGTCTTGTCTTGAAAACACGCCCACATTCAAATTTGGAGTCAAATCGAATTCGTATTGTTTCCTCAAAAATTGAGCTGGATACAAAAATTACACAGAGGATAAAAAAGTTGTTTTTCAGAAACTCAGAAAAACCGGTGGTGTACAATGACATTCACCATGAATATCGATACATTTACCCACTGTGACGCCACTGGAAATATTATTTCGAATCTAATTGCACCACAAGAAGCTCCATATTAATATTACAAAACCACAACGTTTTATTGAAATTGGTAAAAAGACAATTGAGTAATGAATGCAAACACGATTTTTCATGGAAATATTAATACCCTGTATCTCGAAAACGAAGTTAGGGCACATGTTTATATGAACTTCATTTCCTAAAATATCACAAGAAATCACCCCTTGAATCTTCTCGGTGTTATTTAGGTACACCCTGTATAATAGGTTTTCATATTCAGAAACGATTTCGCATCGAGTGGAGTTCAGAAAGATTTCAGGAGCACTCAATTCCGAACGGAAAACATCATACAAAGCGAAATCAGATCGAGGCATGAATTTTTCATGCCATTTATCCGTTACAACATCATTATGCGATTTCCTGAACATCATCTGGAATCCGGGAGGAATATAAAATGCTGGCGATACCCCAGCGGGAGACAGTCAATTTTCCGGAATAATACATCCGAAATCCATTTCAATAGACCGAATCTCGGTTTTCTTCTCTCTTCTCGTTGTTTTATCTTTCCGGATAACGATTGCAAAGGGCCGATAAAATAAACGTGTGGTCGAGACTGGAAATTTTGGAATAACAATCTGCGGTCGCTGGATGAGCATTTGCATATTGATTGATATCATCTTCGATTGAGAGATACATGGCATTTCTCGAAAATGTAGGTACATTGTTTAAATGTGGCTATGAATAATTGATTTGGCAAATTTTTTTTGTGTTCATGAAAACATTCCCAAAGCATTGAGTGTGTGATGAAAATAAATTCTGATAATCATCATCAATGCATGCATCATCAATCATTATTTTTGTTCATTTATTTAATTATTCATTCAATGATACATCCAGCAGACTTACGCCCAATTACACATGTTTTTTTTTATGTTCTGGTTCCCATGAAAAGGGATATCCTGTAATTTTCAGAGAAGATCGTGGGAACCAAGGGAAATAAGGTCGAAATTGGTGTTCTTCTTGAATTTCTGGAGGTTATATGCCTCGAAGAACACTTCCCTTGGCAAAGTGTTCCAGAGCCTCGCTGTTCGTTGGATGAACAAGTCTCTGGAAAGAGATGTTCTGCAGGTCTCCAAAGTGACCACGAAGGGGTGCGAAGCCTCAACTTGACGTTTTAATCTCGCGGGGACTGCGAAGGAAGGAACAATTATTGTTGATATTTCAGAAGAGCATATCGTCTATGGAAATATCTATAAAATAGAGCCAGATCGCCAACTTTTCTACGGTGTGAAGTGAAGAAAAGGAGAACGTTTGTGGTTTGTGGACTATGTCTTTGAACATTCAAATATACAAAAATGTACACGAAAAAACATAAATATGTATCTTCTGTAGTGGTCCATACTCAAATTGGAGTGGAATGATCAAGAAATAAAACTCGAAGTCGTCTCCAGTTCAATGTTGAAAAAGATGCAGTCAATCCTGCGTCAATAAGGTTTGAGAGATGTTTCGGCCATTCAAATGGCCATCTTCAGTCAAATTGGTACATCAAAGTGTATCTACAATGGAAAACCCAAGCATGATTTTATACAATGAAGAAAATGAAAGAGTAAATTCACAAAGTTGTAAATGCAATATTGAATTAGTTAACAATTTCAGAAGTATAAATGAACAATGCTGATTATTATAAAGAATTACAATATTAATTGATTAGTTATTGATGAGTGAAAAGTGAAAAAGCCAAATTTTTTATAAAAGCACAAATTATGATAACAAGATGGCGAACGAAAGGTAAGAAGGTTATACTCACGTTGAAAATTTTTAAAACATCGTGAAGGCGAAATTGTTAACTATTTCAATGTTGCATTTGAAACTTTGTGAATTTTCTCTTTCATTTTGTCCATTGTATAAAATCAACGACTTCGAGTTTTATTTCTTGATCATTTCACTCCAATTTGAGTATGGACCACTACAGAAGATACATATATTTATGTTTTTTCGTGTACATTTTTGTATATTTGAATGTTCAAAGACAGTCCACAAACCACAAACGTTCTCCTTTTCAGCGGTTCATCTAAAGATGGAAGATGGAAGATGGAACACCCTCACCTTCCGATATTTAGCCGAGTCACTTCCTTATCTGCGACTGGCATCTGGTGCCTTCGCATAGTTCGCATCGGTATCCGACCGTGTGTGTCGTAAAACATCGTCTCGATTCTTCATTCGCAGCGGTAACTGTCACCTGTGACAGCAAGGTAGATCCAATCTCACCTTGTCACCCGATACTCGTTTACTTATAGTTGCATCAGAGGAGGAATAAGGAGATACTATACTATAGCGCAGAAAAGTAGCAGTATACAGAGTATTTAATTCAGTGGCGTAATTAAGGGGGGAAGGGGTCCATGGGGTCTGGACTCCCCCCCCCCCTCCTAGAACTGTCTGAAATACCGAAACAATCTGGTATTAAACAATTCTCATAATGAAAAATTACGGGAATTTAAGTTTGTAATTGTGTTACTATTTCAATGTTTATACCTGTTTTTTTTCCTTGGATGCTGATCCTTGTCACCGGCTACACCTCAGCCTCCTGGGCTTTTTGTGCATTCCAGTTTATTTCACAGCACCCATTTCGTACCTCTTATTTCCTGCACCAGCCTGTACAGTTTGGCTGTTTTATTCTTCGGGAGTCAGCCTAGGCTGCCCGAATATTTCTTGTCTTTTGCGATCGCCTTTTTTTTGCCTCGCATTATATCAACAAGTGTTTGGATGTTTCTGTCCATTTACTGCATCTCTCATTCTCATTCTACACTGTAAGAAATCCTTTTGAGTGACTGCAAATTTGGTAATGAGTTAATCTACTGAGTGAATTTTTTGAGTAAATATTCAATGAAATCTGGGTATTTTCACAATTCCTTCCAATTATGACAATGTTTATGACAAATTTGATTGAATAGCACAAATTTTGGAATAAAACAAACAAGAAAACCATACTAGAGTGGCTCTTACTCAATCATTAGATGAAACATGTGAGAATTACTCATTATCGAGCGATTTCACCAAATAATTGGTGAAAGGGTCGGTCCATGCGCTGTATATTGTTAGCGTCTCTGTCATCTCACTGTCTCAGTCCCTTTTCAACGTGCAAACAGTGAACAGTGTATTTGGGAATAACATGATGACCGTTCTAAGTCACCACAATATTATATGTTTCAATTATTCTAAATGAAGAACTTCGGAGTAAAGGAATGTCCGAATCTCTGATGTGGTCATCAGCGAGAAAGATTCGAGCCAGCTCGAGACTATGCAGAGGCCGTTTTGTCCAATTGATAACGCAGCGTCAGTCTTGATGGAAGTTCAGTGCATAAAAACAATAATGTGCTTTCCATTTCAGCGAAGTGAATTGTAATTGAAGTTCGAGCAGAAATATGTTATTCGCATTATTATATCTGTGAAGTTTGGGAATACTTACTGCGGGTAAGTTTAATTTCGTAAAATACATGATGGCTTTCAACAACATGGCTGATGATCGTGAATTGTATCAAATAATTCAAATATTCATTTGGATGATGTGATTCTTAAGAGTTGTATTGCATATATAGTGTTGATTTATATCCGATTACCTTGACGTTCAGATAAATCAATATACTTATTCTTCTGTTGAATAGTCCATATCGCCGTTGATGTCTATCACAGCCATGCACGGCCATATTCGTGTGTTTGCTTTTCACTCAATACTCAATAGTGACTGAAAATAATTGAAATAAGAGTATTTCAAATCGGGAATGAGTTAATTGAATCATCATTGATCACATTATTTCCAAATTAGGTATATTGCATCTTAATTCAGAAGGTGTTATCAAAACTGATTGAATAATTCAATTGTGATCATTCATTGAGATCGATAAAATATTTGTTTGAAACGTTATTGGTGAATTTGTCTCTATTTAGGTAACATACCCAGAACAAATCTGCTCTGAAGAATACATTTTTGAATCAGCTGTTCATATATGCATTTTTTGTCTGCAGATTGATGTGACTGTCAACGTGTCAACGAGCTTGTTAGTAAGATTCTGCGCAGCGAGAAGAAGCCATACTTGATTTCGGAAGGCGAGACCGCATGTACTGATGATTTCAAATTGTGTTAGCTTTGTTCTTTATTAGGAGTACATTGTGATTGTAATTGAATTGTAATCTACTCTGATTTTTAATAAACTTGTACTATATATATATCATATTTACTCAATATTGTATAAAACCAGTCATGAAAAGTTTTAAAATACTCATTTTGGGTATAAAAGCACTCAATAATGGGCATATACATACTCAATAAATGTTCTAGGCACTCAAAAATGAGTTGAAACTCACTCAAGAAATCGCAAAGCTGAAATAATATTCGAATCTGAACTGGGAACATCGACTCAATTGTGATTCCTTATATTCACTCATTCAATTACCATTTCACTCAGTCAAGTAGAGTGAATTTTCAACTCAATCGGGCGTGGACCGAAATTGAGACATTATTGAGTGAAGTTTGAGTGAAAATTCACTCATTTTTTTTTCAGTGATGTCTATGGACATGGATCACACATTTATTTCCACTCCTGCGTTTGAAGGAAATTATGGGTAAATCAGCCCCTTAAGAAAAAGAATATCATTGCCAATTTCCAAGAGAATCAGTGGAAGGATATTTGAGGTATGAAAACTATGCATTTCTGGACCCACGTGTATATGAAATAAATTTAATGTTTTCTCATGCAGTATCAACCCCTTGATTTTTTGCGCATGATTTCCGGACACCCTGTATAGAAACGAGTAGAGGATACCCCCAATAATAGAGATTGATAAATTGTGTATTGAAAATATTAAGCATTGTCCATATCGACAACGCGGAAGGTCATTGCGCTTGGATTTCTTCCTGGTGGTGTAAGGTTATCTACTCTGAGATAAGTTGTTTAGCGCCCCAACTCGGGTTAATAACTAATGTACTCGGGCGCCACCTATTTTATAGTGGTAGGTCCACTTGCACCGGGCAACTTTCAGTGGAGATAGTATTTTCCAGGGGTCTGAGACTTCAACTGTCAAAGTGACATTCCTTATATTCAACTTATTCCCTGGATTATTAGTTGCACCAATAGTGAATGGAATAAAACTCAATGATATATTACAACTATATATTCTAAATGCATCTACAAGATTACTTACAATTACTTATTTACAAATCTAATTTACATTATATACAATAATCAGATGCTATGATCAATACCCCCTCTCTCTCTCTCGAGACATACGGTATTCAATTCAATTTCGAATGCAAGCTCGCGGGTTATTCAAAGCAACTAAACTTAATGAAAATTGCAGTCTATAGTATTAAAAGCAAAACTAGCAGCAAGCTTTAATAATTACACTACATCAATGCTGTACATACATGCAACATCTAGCATACAGGAGATACTCACTGAGTATGCATGCACGCAAGTTATCTATCGTGCACCTCAAATGATCAGGTGATACGTCACACTTAGATCAATCACGGCTGAAAGAGAACTTATATTAAATACAACAAAATCGTGCATACAGGAGATACTCACTGAGTATGCATGCACGCAAGTTATCTATCGTGCATCTCAATGATCAGGTGATACGTCACACTTAGATCAATCACGGCTGAAAGAGAACTTATATTAAATACAGCAAAATCGTGCATACAGGAGATACTCACTGAGTATGCATGCACGCAAGTTATCTATCGTGCATCTGAATGATCAGGTGATACGTCACACTTAGATCAACCACGGCTGGAAGAGAACTTATATTAAATGCAACAAAATCTTGCATACAGGAGATACTCACTGGGTATGCATGCACGCAAGTTATCTATCGTGCATCTCAACGATCAGGTGATACGTCACACTTAGATCAATCACGGCTGAAAGAGAACTTATATTAGATACACAATACTATCCTGCATCCCGGAGACTCCCATTTGGTATTACTCTCCGCTGTCCTCACCTAACGCTCTTTCTCTATTCTCCTGTCCTCTGTCGGTCGGTCCGGTCTGGTATGCTGGCGTGGCTGTCTGGTCGGTTGCTCTCGCTGGACTCCTTTCCTAGTCCCCAGTCCTCTGGCTTCTAGGCGGCTCTCCCCTCTCCGTCGGTAGTCCTCGGCTGGCTTCGGTGTCGGCTCGTCCTTGGTCCCGCTGGTCTGCTGGCTGCGCGTGTATAGCCGGCTAAGCGCACAAGCTATACTGATTCTCCGTCGGTCTCTCTGAGCAACGGCGACTCGCTAGGCGAGCTTCCACCACTTCTCTCAAATGGTGGGGCGCACCCGAGATACGTATACTTGGATGGATATCGCTCTGATATCCACTCCGCGTTTTATTAATTATCAAATCAAAATATTTACAACTGATCAAAACTAAATCGTGGATGATGAAGACTATGAATAATACTTCCGGGGTATTATTTATATCATTCACGAAAAAGAACGGAATTCCTAGCTCACTATTTACAAAAGTTGTTAATTACTATACCGTATGTCTCATATAACACTCAAAATAAAAGTAACTTCGTTACATCCCCCCCTTACTTCCTAAAAAAAAATAAAATAACTTCAGTTATTATTATTTTTTTTCATATAATTATCCATGAAATATAATATAACAAAGTAAACTATATTGAAATAAACAAAAATAAACTCCATTCCAGGTTCCCATCATTTTCGTCGGTCGTCGCGCTCGGTTTTTGTATGGTGATGGTAAAACCAGGTTACCGCCTGGGTTGGCCTCCCTCTCCCATTGGCGAACGTCGGCGGTGCAGCTGCGAATGGGGACATCCGCATGTTGGGCAGCGGTTGTGAGACCGACGTGGCTCGTGACGGCTCCGGGATTGTCTGTCGGTTTCCTGTCTCCTGTTACATGGACATTTCCTTGACATCACGCCAACTAGGCCGCATCGAGAACAGAACATCACCGGTGGCCGCGAACACGCCTGTCGTTGGTGTCCGGTTCGGGCACATCGCCAACACAAGTTCGGTTCGATCCGAACATACTGATCCTCGGTAGCTCGGTTCTTGGTTTGTCGTTCCTTCCGCTCTTTCGCCAGACGTTTTTCTGATAGTCGGTTTTCCGAGAATCTCAACTCCCTGGCTTCAGGGGTCCAATACTCATCCGTCGTCGGGTTCCAATGTGGTGGAGGTCCTTCTTCACCCGGCTCTTTAGCGAGCGGTAGTGCCTCTATCCCAATCGTCTGTTGGGGCGTCACCAACGGTGGTTTCTTTGTCGCAGATAGAGGTTGAGCAGCGGGCGCGTCTGTGATCTCCATTTTGGTGGAAGGGCCAGCGACAGCATCGCCGTCAGCCTCCGGCCTTGGAGGGGTGGTTGACACCTTCCTCATTTCCTCAGCGGCGGTCACTGCTACATCGGTGGATTCAGCTAGGGCTTCAGCCAGTTCTCTTGCTAGGTCTTCCAGCTGTCGTGGAGAGGCGGATATCTCCAAAACTGGACTCTGCATTTTGAGCTTGGCAACACTCTAAAAGAAAACCCAACTTTGCAAAACCAATTTATTATTTCGAAAAAACTAAACAAATAACAACTTAAACATTATCAGTCTCCAACATTCAACGAGATCAAAATTATAACGCAACTAATTTTCCTATGCCTTATGTGGCAATGTGACCCTAATGCTACGGCCATCTGGAGCTGTTAGCTTGATACGAAGGCGGGTGTTCGGGTCTGCTTCCGGACCTCGAAGGGCGAACAACCTGGTTTGTAAGGCAGGGGGCCACGGTTTTCCTCGGGGATGCTCAAGCAATGCCTCAGCTATTTCGCTTCTTTCGCTTCTCAAGATGGTCGGTGTGGTTTTCTGCCCCTCTATCCCCGTGTCCATCGGGTGTTCAATAGTCGCTCTCTGCTGCCTATCCACGGAGATCGTGGAAGTTTGCGACATTTCCATGTCTACCACATACTGGGCTTTGGGCGGAGGACCTATCGGCAGAGGTATGTCGGCCACTGCCACCAGTGAAAAGGACGGAGCTACTGAGGTTGTTGGGGCAAACTTCGGCGGAGTTTGCCTCGTCATAGGAGCAGGTCGGCAAGGTTGTCGACCGGGTGGAGTGCCAACCGTTGTTCGACAAGCTCGGCGTCGCAGGGTCAAGTCCCGTGCCAACACTTTGATGGCCCTTAGTCTCTGCTGAGCTTTGGCGGTCATTTTGGCTGCATCTGCCACGGGGGAACGAACGTCCTTCGGCTGGGGTTTCGGAACGGGTGCTTTTCTCGGCATTTTCTAGAAGAGATGATACTGCTTCATTGTTTTGATCGATCAGGTTATGAGCAGGCTTCAAATCCTTTATGTGTATATGGTGTAGCTTCTTGCCAGTGTTGCTCTTAAGATCATAGACTACCGGAGATATAACTTTTGAAACGGTATACGGGCCAGAATATTTAGGGGCTAATTTAGCGGCAAACCCCTTTGTAGCAGATGAAAGATGATGCTCCCTTTTCATCACTTGATCTCCCACATGACATCTCCATCCTCGTCTACGGAGATTGTAGTGATGACTCTGTGTCGTGAAAGCTCGAGATAGGTTGACTCGAACAAACTCGAAGACTTCCCGGAGTTTGTCTAGTCTTTGGGCTCGGTCTCTTGTATCCTCTGGATTATCATCAACATCATCTGGCACTAGATCCTCAGGACGGTACACAGCCCCTGGTATTTCCAACTCTCTCCCATAGTTGAGAAATGCCGGAGTGTACCCGGTGGAGTCATGTCGGGCTGTGTTGTAAGCAAATATTAGTTCTGGTATGTGCTGGTCCCATTTCCGATGATCTTTGTCGCAGAACTGAGAGATCATAGTCTTCATGGTCTTATTCGTCCTCTCTACTGGATTGGACTGCGGTGTATACGGCGGAGTTAGACGGTGGCCAATCTTCAGATCTTTTAGCAGATCTCTGAACAGTGTACCTGTGTACTGGGTTCCATTATCGGTAATAACGGTCTTCGGACACCCAAAACGTGTGATGATCTCTTCATAGAGAGCTTGACTCACTGCCTTCGCTGTCGCCTTCCGTATGGGACGGCACTGGATCCACTTCGTGAATCTGTCTTGGAATACAACTAGGTAGTTGTTTCCTTTACTGGAGCGGGGCAGCGGTCCAACCAGATCAGAACTCACAGTTTCCCATGGTTGTCTATTCACTGACGGTTGCATCATCCCTGGAGTCTTCTGCTGTGACGTCTTGTACTGCTGACAAGACTGGCAGCTTCGAACGTATTTAGCTATGTCCCTAAACATGCCAGGCCAGTAGTAGCGGCTAGCAATTCTGGCCGTGGTCTTAGCAATCCCGAGATGTCCAGCAGTGGGAGCATCGTGATTCTCCTTCATAACGGATGAACGAGCTGGTTTCGGGATGCAAAGCTTCCAGGGATCAGAAAGCTCTGGTTCAGAAAAGTCGGTTGAATCCCAAAAATGGCGATAGAGTCGGTCTTCCTTGATGCAATAGTCGGGATTGGCGGCAGGATCCTTCAGGATTTCGGTTTTCTTTCGGGAATACCACGAACAATCTAGTGTTCCCTCGACGGCAGCAATACCCTCTTCATCTGGAGACGGGTGTCTGGATAAAGCATCAGCCACTCGGTTCAGGACCCCTTTTCGATACTTGATCTCAAAATCGAATTGCTGGAGATACATACTCCATCTGGCTAGTCTACCACTTGGGCTTTTGATATTGTGGAGCCACTTCAATGACTGATGATCAGAGAGGACGGTGAATCGGTATCCTTCAAGGTATGGACGCATTTTCTCTATGCCCCAAACGATAGCCAGGCATTCCTTTTCAGTAACTGAATATGCCTTTTCCGAAGTTGTCAGTGTTCGGCTGGCATAAGCGATTATGTGGTCACCATCCTCCTTATTCTGGATAAGTACTGCTCCCAAACCTTGATCACTTGCATCTGTTTGCAAAATGAAGGGTCTCTCAAAATCTGGACAGGCCAGAACGGGTGATTCAGTCAGACATTTCTTGAGGTGGTCGAATGCTTCTTCTTGTTCAGTATTCCACTGCCAACGGTATCCCTTTTTCAGGAGTCGGTTCAACGGGGCAGCCACATTCGAGAATCCAGGTACAAAGCGTCTGTACCAGGATGCGATTCCCAGGAATCGTCGTAGCTGTCGCACGGTGTTCGGTGGTGGAAATTCCAGGATGGATTTCACCTTATCTGGATCTGTAGCAATCCCTTCGCCTGTAATCACGTGACCCAGGTACTTTAGCGACTTCCTGCCAAACTGACATTTTTCTGGGTTTAAACGGAGGTTAGCACCTCGGAGGCGGCGGAATACTTCCTTCAGGATACTGAGATGCTGTTCGAACGTCTCTCCCAGTACGATTATGTCGTCCAGATAGGCGAAGCAATACGGATCCAGTTCAGGTCCTATTATACGGTCCATCAAACGTTGGAACGTGGCTGGAGCTGCATGTAGCCCAAACGGCATTACCCTGAACTGGAACAGCCCTCGGCCAGGTACTGTGAATGCTGTGACTGGTTTGCTTGCATCGGTCAAGGCTACTTGCCAATACCCCTGCTTCAAATCAATACTAGAAATGTATCTAGCGCGGCGCAATTTATCTAAAATTGCATTTATGAAGGGTAGTGGGTATGCATCCTTATGTGTCACAGCATTGACTTTCTGGAAGTCGATGCAAAACCTTGGTTTGCCATCCTTCTTTCGGACTATAACAACAGGTGAGCTCCAGGGGCTATTGGACGGTTCTATTATGCCTTCTTCCAGCATTTTATCAACTTCGTCGTTGATTACCTCCTGCATTCTTGGATTCTGCGGTCTGTAACGCTGTTTGATCGGTTCCGGATTGATCAAACGTATCTCATGTTTGAGTATCGGCGTTACTCCCTTTATGCTCTCGAATTGAGCTAGCTCCTGGTCCAAGAATGCTTGGAGTTTTCTTTCCTCAGTCGGGGTGAGTGCAAGCTTTTCAATACGGTCTACGGTACTAATCAGGTGTTCCGGTTGCGGTCTCTGGTCGACTATCTGTTTTCCATCCATACGTATACTCCCATCTGACAGGTCCAGTTGGAATTTCTGCGGTTTCAGAATATCCATGCCTATGACAAAATCAGATGATAGGCCAGGAAGATGTCCAACTATGGCGGGAATAGTTGTGTTCCCAATCACTAAGTCCAAGTGATATTTGCTGGGAACTTGAGCTGGGAGGCCATTTGCCATTCTGGCCATGGAAGCATCCGGTGCTCCTTTTCGAACTCCCATATCTTGACATTTTCTAGCCACGTTATCTCCCATATACGTCCTGGATGCTCCAGTATCTAACAGGGCCTCAAAACGGTCACCAAGGGTATGCACAGAAACGAATGGACGGGCATCTTCAGGTCGGACGGTTCGGATCGTTTCCGAGACATTGGTGGAATGGCACTGCTCAGGTCTCGGTGCAGGGCAATGCCTTCCTAGTTTTCCGACCTAGGACAGGGACAGTCACGGGACATCACTCCTTCCTTCCCACATCTGGAGCAAAATAACTTAGGAGTGGATCGGCACTGACTCCTCAAATGTCCTGTCTGTCCACATCTCCAACACACAGCTGGTGTTGAAGAGCTTGTTCCTGTCCTGGAGTTGGAAACAGACTGGAAAACTCTCCTTGATTCATTCCTCTCCGATCTGGGTGAGGTCATCTTCGGCCTTGGAATCTCTGGAGCTGTCAGAGAGGTTGTCGCTGGGGATGTCGGTGGGGCTCTCGACACGACAGGGTACCTGGCAGTCACTGCATAGGTTTGGTACCTCTCCTGTATCTCTCCTCTGAGAAGTTCAAACTCCTTCACAGCACGAGAAAAAGTAACAATATCGGCAAAGTCACTTCTTTTGATATGCTGTCGATATTCTGGTAGCAAGTTCCGGTATAGCCACGTCAGCTCTTGTTCCGGTGTCATACTCCCATGCCTTCGCACAAGCGTCTGGATATCGGTTATGTAAGCTTGTACAGGCTCGTTTGGTCCTTGGAGACGTCTACCAATAGCAACCTCTAGGTCTACTTGGTAGTTGACAGGAAAGTAGAAGATTTTAAACAATTCCACAAATGCATTCCACGTTGTACAGGCTGAGCGGTTGTTTCGGTACCAAAGGGCGGTTTCCCCTTGGAACAGATCGGGTAATACGGCTATCAATCGATGAGCTGGTATATTCTGGGATACTCTGATCTCATCGAGCCTCTCCAGAAATGCTACTGGGTCTCCTAGCCCATCAAATGACAAATTCCAGTCTCGAGTGCGTATCGGTTCTGGACTCGCCGTTGCCATTGATGTAGATGGAGCTGTCATCATGGTCGGTACGGCCATAGTCGGTACGGTTGTTGCCTGTGCGGTTCCGGTTGAAGTCACATTCACAGGGGGTACGGTGTTCAGATTCGGGAATGTCCAAGTCGAAGTCAGTGGGACACTCCCTGGAGTCGGTGTGGGTGGGGCGGTACCCACTCGACCTTCCCTCAGGAACCTAACCAGTCGTCTCCTTTTGTCCTCAACTGTTCCAGTGACTTCAAGGCCAAACTTAGACAGTTCCACGTCTATATCAGCTTTCTTCAGCTGATAAACCCAGCTCACTCTGACATCTACAGGCTCTTTACTCTTCGACGGTGAAGTCTGTCCTTCTGCGGACTCGGGAGGCTTTGTAGTGTCTTCGTTCCTCATTTTCGGTGTATACGATTGATCAGCACGTCTGACTTCTTCAGAATCTCGAGATAGAATCCTCGATCGATTTTCTTGATGTCCAAGTTCAAATAATTTCCGTCGGTCTTCGGTTGAACTCGGATATCCCGTGAACAGACGACAGTAACAACTTGGGAATGTCCTAAACGGTTTTCTCGTCCCTGAAAACCTAGAAAACGATGTGCCACACGACTATGACTCCAATTGTCTGGACAGCTGTCAAACTGACAGCTGTTGAAACACTATGGCCAAACAATCCCTACCGTGACTAAATAGTTTTAGGGTTAAAATGCTCAAGCTTCACGTATGTCTCGAGGCAGAGTGATCATAGCAACTTGAAAATACAATCCTTGATATCCAGCCCTAACTGAAAGAATATTTACTTGTCTATATACAAAAATAGCTTACTCGGGTTATCTCGGTTAAACTCGGTTTGACTCGGTTCAACTCGGTTTTACTCGGTTTAACTCGGTCCGACTTGGTATAACTCGGTTTAACTCGGTATAACTCGGTTTAACTCGGTATAACTCGGTTTAACTCGGTATAACTCGGTTTAACTCGGTCCCTGCTCGGGCGCCAAATTTGTAAGGTTATCTACTCTGAGATAAGTTGTTTAGCGCCCCAACTCGGGTTAATAACTAATGTACTCGGGCGCCACCTATTTTATAGTGGTAGGTCCACTTGCACCGGGCAACTTTCAGTGGAGATAGTATTTTCCAGGGGTCTGAGACTTCAACTGTCAAAGTGACATTCCTTATATTCAACTTATTCCCTGGATTATTAGTTGCACCAATAGTGAATGGAATAAAACTCAATGATATATTACAACTATATATTCTAAATGCATCTACAAGATTACTTACAATTACTTATTTACAAATCTAATTTACATTATATACAATAATCAGATGCTATGATCAATACCCCCTCTCTCTCTCTCGAGACATACGGTATTCAATTCAATTTCGAATGCAAGCTCGCGGGTTATTCAAAGCAACTAAACTTAATGAAAATTGCAGTCTATAGTATTAAAAGCAAAACTAGCAGCAAGCTTTAATAATTACACTACATCAATGCTGTACATACATGCAACATCTAGCATACAGGAGATACTCACTGAGTATGCATGCACGCAAGTTATCTATCGTGCACCTCAAATGATCAGGTGATACGTCACACTTAGATCAATCACGGCTGAAAGAGAACTTATATTAAATACAACAAAATCGTGCATACAGGAGATACTCACTGAGTATGCATGCACGCAAGTTATCTATCGTGCATCTCAATGATCAGGTGATACGTCACACTTAGATCAATCACGGCTGAAAGAGAACTTATATTAAATACAGCAAAATCGTGCATACAGGAGATACTCACTGAGTATGCATGCACGCAAGTTATCTATCGTGCATCTGAATGATCAGGTGATACGTCACACTTAGATCAACCACGGCTGGAAGAGAACTTATATTAAATGCAACAAAATCTTGCATACAGGAGATACTCACTGGGTATGCATGCACGCAAGTTATCTATCGTGCATCTCAACGATCAGGTGATACGTCACACTTAGATCAATCACGGCTGAAAGAGAACTTATATTAGATACACAATACTATCCTGCATCCCGGAGACTCCCATTTGGTATTACTCTCCGCTGTCCTCACCTAACGCTCTTTCTCTATTCTCCTGTCCTCTGTCGGTCGGTCCGGTCTGGTATGCTGGCGTGGCTGTCTGGTCGGTTGCTCTCGCTGGACTCCTTTCCTAGTCCCCAGTCCTCTGGCTTCTAGGCGGCTCTCCCCTCTCCGTCGGTAGTCCTCGGCTGGCTTCGGTGTCGGCTCGTCCTTGGTCCCGCTGGTCTGCTGGCTGCGCGTGTATAGCCGGCTAAGCGCACAAGCTATACTGATTCTCCGTCGGTCTCTCTGAGCAACGGCGACTCGCTAGGCGAGCTTCCACCACTTCTCTCAAATGGTGGGGCGCACCCGAGATACGTATACTTGGATGGATATCGCTCTGATATCCACTCCGCGTTTTATTAATTATCAAATCAAAATATTTACAACTGATCAAAACTAAATCGTGGATGATGAAGACTATGAATAATACTTCCGGGGTATTATTTATATCATTCACGAAAAAGAACGGAATTCCTAGCTCACTATTTACAAAAGTTGTTAATTACTATACCGTATGTCTCATATAACACTCAAAATAAAAGTAACTTCGTTACAGTGGTGCCTATGATGGAAGCAACATAAATTCACCACAGGTAGACGATAATGAAGCGGTAAAAAGAGCGTCGTCTATAATTTGTGGCGAGTCACCGTGATTTTCACATATTATTTTTACATCAATCACCTGGTTTCACCGCTCTATTAGGAGGATTCCGGGACCCATCGATCTACTTCACGTCTTCTTCTTTCGAAACGAGTGGCGGACGGACCTCCAACCGTCTCGCTGTCTGTCAAATGTCAACTTGGGAGCCGTCTGTTGGTGTGACGCACGATTTTTCATAATATTCAGCAGGAATTACACGTGTAGGTGTAACGTGCTCGGAGGTATCAAAGGAAAACTATACTATAGCTTGGATAGAGATGTTTGTGATTCCTCTGGTGTGCCCACTATTCAATTGTTTCGTCAGAGTAGCTCTCGATTTGAACAATTGAATGCGAGTTCGGAACGTTGGGTTCTCATATTCGATGATAGATGACGTGAACGATAGACAATTTAAATACTGTCTGTATTAGGTTAACCCTTTCACCCCTATCGGGGCATATATATCCCAAGAGCCGATAATAAATTACTATTGGGTTAAATACGTTCAGAAATGCACGCGTTCTGTCAGTTTCAGTATTCTTCAATATTTCCGTAGAACATTCGCCAAATTTGGCAACATCAGATATACGCACATAACTGTTTTCTAACCTATTACACAACGTGTTCCCGGCCATTTGGTCAATTGTCATTTGTTTACACAAAATAAGTGAGTGGAAATTGGAAAAACTTGGGTAAAACGATCTTGTTTGGTGCACAAATATCTAAGAATTTGAATGACCATAAGGTGAGTGAATATCAAATACCCTTTGTATCAGTAAACTTCATGTTTTGTACTGTCTGATGTTCATGGGCATATGTGTCCCACCCGTAATTTTCATTGGGACGAATATTACCTGTCGTATGTGAAATCGTAACATCCAAATATTATTCATTTCAGAATGAGTCGACGTAATCGTATACTGGGACAAAAGGAGCTGGAAGAGATCGCTAATGATATTAGTGATTTATCAGAGGGATCGGAGGAAGATCCATTTCATTGTTCTGATGAAGATAGCGATTATTGTCCTTCAGGGCATGAAGAGGATTCAGGAGATGATATTGTAGTAGGAGAAGAAAGTGAGTCAGATTCAGAAGAGGTCGTAGAGGGAGAAGATCAGGAAGAAATAGAACAACTCCCTCCGCCGCCATCTCAAACAGGTATTGTGTGGCGGTCCCCTACAGCTACTTTCAGACCCAGAAAAAGAATTCCTATTGAGGTTGAGGGTTCACTCCTTCTGGATTTAGACAGATCTGCAACTGAATTAGACGTATTTTTGAAGTTATTTCCCAGAAGCTTACTCATACATATTGCTGATTCTACGAACAAACGCTTACAACTCATGAAAAAGAATATACATAAAACTGATGCACATGAGATAATGCTAATTCTTGGGTGTACTCTGGTCATGTGTTATAACCGAGTACCAGAATTTTATAATTACTGGTCGTCTAACGCATCTCTGGGCAACAGTGTTATAAAAAAGGCCATTAGTAGAGACCGATGTACTTTGATTTTATCAAAAATGTATTACACAAATCCAGAAAAGCCTGATGGTTGTTCAAAAACATACTATTTAGATGATGTTATTGGCTGCTTGAAACAGTCATTTCAACGCGCGAGAACGGATAGCTCTCATCAGTCAATTGATGAAACTATGACCAAGTTCAAAGGCCGTTCAAGCCTGAAGCAGTATCTCCCGATGAAACCAGTAAAGAGAGGAATAAAACTCTGGCAACGATGCGATTCAAGAACTGGATACGTTTATGATCTGAATATTTATTCAGGAAAAGAACTCGAGAAGGAAGATGGTACACTTGGAGAAAGAGTAGTGCGAAAGTTAGCATCTACAATTCGTTCTCAGGATGTTTGTATTTGCTTCGATCGCTTTTTCACGAGTGTAAATTTGATGGCAAATCTACCTTTTGCTTGTGTCGGAACGTATATGAAGAATCGAAAGAACACCCCCCGTTTTTCTGATGTTAACATGGCTCGAGGTGATACAGAGTTTTTGGTTAGTGATGAAGGTATTATCGCAAGTAAATGGAGAGACACTAAGGAGGTTCTTGCATTGTCTAACTGTCATTCAAATACAACAGATGTTGTGAAGAGAACTCTGAGAAATGGAGAGAGAGCAGAATTATCATGTCCCAGTGTTATCGCATTCTACAATATATATATGGGTGGCGTTGATTTGGCAGACCAAAAGGTGTCTACATATGATCTAGACCGTAAATCCACCAAATGGTGGCGTAAGGTTTTTTACAAACTTCTGATGACGTCAGTAGTAAATTCGTGGATCATTTTTCAACAAATTCATCATAAGAAAATACAGCTCATATCATTCCTTGTGCCATTAGCCGAACAGATGATAGATAAAGGCAGAGAGAAGGCTACCGTGAAGAGACGCCTCAGCGGCAGATGTGGCCCTAGGAGCAAACGTCAAAAATATATGATAAATGTTGGCGACCATTTGCCCAGTGAAGGTCCGTCCAGAAGAAGATGTCACCAGTGCGCGAGAAATAAGGTAGAAAAGCGTACAAAGACAATTTGTATTGCTTGTAATATTCCTTTGTGTAAAAATTGTTTTTTGTCTTATCATTCCTGATAAAAAATAAATGACCTATATTTGATGATATTTTGGTGTTTTCTGAATTGCGTGCCGATGGGACATAACGATCCCGCAGAAAAATACTATTGGGACATATATTCCCAGGACTTTTCCTGGAATCTATGACTGTCAAAAAATTAAGAATATCTTTTTCATGCCTTTTTTACTCATATCGATGCGTACAATCACCTAAAACGTGAATATAATCAAAAAACATATTCAGTGGTGAAAGGGTTAATCGAGGAGGTGGTACATTCATTATTCCAAATTTTTTGGGATTTTCTCTCCTCGTTTCTATAAAATAAAAATATGAATATTATTTCAATATACGTGTAGAAGGAACAAACCAGATGAAAACATCCTGTAACTCCTTTGATTGCCAACGGCACCAATTGTCATTGAAAACTGAAAAGCTTCAAGACATATTATACGACTTCGCAATTGAAAAAATCTCTTCATGTTGAAAACGGGAGCAGAATCGGTCCCGAAACGTCCAAATATAAGTGAAAATTTGATATTTTTTCTATATACCTTTATTTCTCTTCTCCAAAAATTTTTCAATACAAATTGTCACTGACAAGCTAGTGAATTTTTCTTTTAGGCTCTCTGATAGGGAAATTCTTTGAACGCAGTGACATTTTGGGGCAAATCATCAGATTTGTCCCTACTTCACGTATATCGAAATAATATTCATATTTTCATTTTATGGAAACGAGGAGAGAAAATCCCAAAAAATTTGGAATAATGGATAGACAATTGAATCTTATTATGAAATTGATCTAGACTTTCAAGGATGTATTTTTCCCCTTTCGAGGCCTGAAGTGTTCCGTTGATGATGCACGAATTCAATAATAACTGGTAAAGCATCTAGAGACAGGACGCAAAAGACACAGGGCGCTGCAAATAATCTGTGAGGAAACATCTTGATATATTGACATATCTGTCACGAGTGTCAAGTTTTCGGTGGTTTCGGCATATTCAAGATTTTCTTCAAATGTCAAATAGAGATATTTTGAATTAAGAGCATTCCTAGTTTGTTAAACGCGTGTATTGACTCGGGTATTGATTGTGTTTTCATCATGGACTGACTGCTGCAATGTGTGAGGATTATTTGAAAATCCGAAAATTCGTTTCAGATAATAAGAGACTCTGGTCGTTCATGAATTCACCATTGAAAGTCGAAAATATTATGACACACGCAAAAAATTGTGATAATGAAATTGTGAACTCAAATGAATGTTTCTGTATTTCAATAAAAAAGCACAGCACTGTCCAAAAGAATGTTGGTCTCCGAAAAACTGATCATATTGGTGGTTATTCATAGCGGTCCAAATTTGGTACGAATCGCATAATAACAGAAATACGGAGGGGGGGCTCTTTAAATGAGAAACGCGCTGTATTTGACCTATACCAGGTGGTTCAAAAATTAGTGAGGGGAAAAAACTTCAGACGTGCACTGGATATGTGGAGTAAGGACAAATCAAAAATTTGCCCCAAATTGTCACTGCGCTCATTAATATCACTATCAGGAAACCCATAGGAGAGAAATTCAATATTTGAAAAAGTGGAATCTATATAGATATATCGAAAAAATGAGATTACTCAGCTTCGGACGTTTCAGGAACGAATCTGATCCCGTTTCTAACATAAAAATGGGAAATGGTTCTTGCAATCATGGTCTAACTGAATTTGCTTGTATACATTTGTCTCAGTGACAGAAGTTGAAAATGTGAATTACAAGATTTTTCCACGATTTTATTAGCTTGGTATGTAGGTATATGTTTGTATTTTTGTATGAACGGAATCTTTAAAGGTGATTTTGACGGAAGGATCGATGACAATATCATAATTTGAAAGTTTTTTTTCATTATCCTGATCAGGATCGACAGGATGAGCGTCCTTTTTTCTTTTTTCTCGAAAAAAATGGTGAATGGTGTTCCGCCGCCAAAATTTCAAATTTGGTGTATAAATAACTATTATTTTTTACTCCCTCTTAATTTGGATCTATAAAAGCGTGGTTTTCTAGTTCTTCAAACAACCTACCATTTATTATCAATAGAAGATTGCATAGTCATTTTTCATCATTTTCAGCAGTTGAAAATATTTTCATGGTGGTAAGTAGATTAGATATAGATATCATTCTGTAGCTGAACAGAAATAGTTGTTTCATGAAGGAAGAAGAAACAAACATTTTTGTAATTTTCTACTACTGAAAATGAAGTAAAATTACCATGAAAACTGCTATTTTGGGTCAAATATCTCGAAAACTGTTCATTTATTGAAGGTGACGGATGCATTTTTCGAACAGAATTGAACAATGGATTCAAGAAATTGGAAATAATCGGAATTTCACAGTAGAGTCGTAAAAAATATCGGAGGAAAAGTTACCACAACCCCCTGTAACGCACCATTGAATCAAATGCTCGAGATGAATTTCTAGTCAAAAAATTACCCATCTGAAGATGAAACCATAAACCCAATTGGAATGCAAAATATTCCTTGGGTTATTGCAAAAAAAACTATTTTCCTTTCTTAACTTCCACACCCTGTATCTCGGGAACTGAACATTTGAAGACCGTATGTCCCTATCTCAGTGATTATGAAATCACGAGGGCTATCACCTGTCAAGCGTTGGAATTTCGAAACACCCTATATAATTCTTCGACGTTTGTTCGTAGCTTTTTGCATGGTCTTGTTTGAATTAGAATTAAACTGATTGTATTTCCCGTCTTGAAACTTGAACACAGTTTTTGCTTGACACTTATCATTCACCAACGTTTAATTTTCTCAAATAGGTGCATGTTCTAAAACGGTTCTAAAATTGTTCTAAAATTGTTCTTATCTATCATTCGGTGGATCCCTCAGAAGTCTTCAAGGGACTTGTGCGAGTAAGGAATGACGAGGGTCTCTTTAACATGTGATACCAAACACTTTCTTAGGCTATTAGAAAAATTTCTGTGGTGGTGGTCGAAATCAAACCGATCTACTGGCAATCCAACGTGGATAGCGTATAGGTATATTATATTAGTTATTGATCGATGTCTTTGTTACTTACCAATTTGTGGACGTCTTGTTACTCTGTGATTTTTTATTTTCAGAAAAATATTGTAGGATCTTCTGCTTTGTTTATTTAATTGTTCATTACTTTCGGTCATCCTGATCACACACAATTTATCTCGTGTAACAAAGAAGTAACTTTTGACACTTCTTGTGCATTACTTTTTTGCACGTGCCAAAACGTCTCAATGGATAGAAAACCAACGGGCAAAGGGTTTCACCGTATACAGGATGTATACAGGATACCATAAAATTATGCAAACAACGTCGAAAACTCTATTCCAAGTCCTCTTATCCGCAAAAAGTGCCGAAGACAAGCCATTCTCCTAAGTGTATGTGTGATTTTCGTCGAGTTTGACGACCGGTAATTTCAATAATCGTCTTCCTTTCTACCCCGAGGACGGCCATTTTCAGCTAGAAAGGACTTGTTTTACGTCCTTTTTACTGCCCGCTTTTCCGTTTTATGAACGTGGGAGAAAAAGGAGACGACTTTGGATGACGATGAGGTGAGATCGCATCTATATTGGGCTTATCTGATCTGAGGTGACAGATTGGTATTGAATCGATGTAGGCATAGTGATTTCAAAAATCTGCATGGAATTTAAAAAAATATCATACAGGGTGTTTCAGAGTTACATAATGTCCAAAAAAGTTTGAATACAGAAAAAAAATTAGAAAATAAGAAAATTATAAATAATTGTATTCCAAAAATATTGCAGAAACCAAGTTAGGTTAGATAGTTCTATCTCGAACAATCACTGATAAAAAAGGAAGCAAATGAGCAAGTAATCAGGAAAGGAAGGGAGCGGATATATCATTTTGGTAGACTTCAGAAAACTCCGATGTATTTTCGAATCTTAACGATACTCCGATTCAAATTATATTCTTCAAATCAACTTCGTCTCTATTGTTTTCGCTTGTACCATTTTGGATGTGTATTCCTCATCAGCATTATTCGGCGTTTTCAAACTCAGCTTCTGTATCGGATCTTTCCAGAACTGGACGTAAAAATCTTCGATACGCTCTTTGAGTATAGTAGAATTATACAGGGTGTCCCACTCAAATGTGCCAACCCCTTTTTTTATGTTCTGGTTCCCACGAAAAGGGATATCCTGTAATGTTCAGAGAACATCGTGAGAACCAAGGGAAATAAAGTAGGAATTGGTGTTCTTCTCGAATTTCTAGAGGTTATATGCCTCGGGGAACACCTCCCTTGGCAATGTGTTCCAGAGCCTCGCTGTTCGTTGGATGAACGAGTCTTTGGAAAGAGATGTTCTGCATCCATGTTATCCTCGTAATTCTCAAAATATTTTGGCCATTCATGAACTTTCCTGGAATAATTTTTCACGAATTTTTTTAATCTGTGCTCACTATTTCTTTATATCAACAAATTGCAGAGTGGCTCACAAACATATTTTTTTTTTCACTTGAAGTGATCCATATTTGTATCCATAATTTGATGAAGCCCGTCAATCTGAATCCAAATATAAATCATTCATATATTATTATCGAATAAACTTTAAATCATTTCATTCGAAAATAACTTCTGTTTGTTGATATTGTTTCGTTATTCGGATGCATAAGCGAACATGGCACTATTCATTTTTGAACTGATTTATTTGAACTAAAGAAACACTAATTTATATCGAACTTATAACTACTATCTATGTAAAACGATTTATATCACGCGGTATATGAATGTCTCTCTGACACTCGCTGCTTGACTGACTGACGGCAGTTGTCCGGCCGTTTATGTATGAGATCCCTTGGTAGGTTTTGGTTCGAGAACGTTCTCGAATGATCTTCCGTCTCCTTTTTTTTTGTTCTAGAAGCTTCTTCTCCGCGGCATATATTGAGTGTTCGGAAATATGCTGGTGCACGTAGGAATCATTGAGAGGTTGGAGGACAATCTGGGATGCGTGTTACAGGATGATCGTTGTACTCCTGCCTTCCTGCTGATGTTTCTAGAGCCCCTCTAAGGGGAATATCATTACAATACGAAGAAAAAATGAGCACAGATTCAAGAAATTCTTAAAAAATTATTCCAGAAACGTTTTTGAATGACAAAAATATGTTGGGAATTACGAGGATATAGGGGGTTGACACATTTAGGTGGGACACTCTGTACGACTTATTTTATAAATCTGAAATAACAAAACAAACATGTTGACTAGGAAAAAACTTATGAATTTTTGAAATGAGCAAGGAACTTTTGGCCCACCCAAGCAAGAAATATGGAATAATGAATAATCTTCCCCATTTTACCTACCCCTTCGATTCTCCACCCCTGGCACGTAAGGTGTGCTCGCAAAGTTCCTTCGCCGACCGTATAAATATTCATCGAGCCATCGCCGGAAGGGGTTGGTCGGGGGTTGGGGGGGAAGGGGGTAGGCACGGGAGGGGGAGGGTGGAAAGGGCGGTGCCCGCCTGTCGTAACGCATGCAACCTGTGCATTAATTACGGGGTTGTCGGGACCCCCCGAAGGGCGGCTCAACCCCCCGCCTGACCCTCTCGCACGACTTCTGTCGATACAACGAAAAATGAATTAACAAACTGTAGCAAATCATGGAAACCATTTGTGGGGAATTGTATAATAATTATAAAATATTCAAACGAAATACTAGGTGCTTTATACAGGGTGGGCCACTAGTAACGCCTCGGCCTCTAGAAGGCTAACCACTCATCTTCTTGAAATTCTTCCTCTCTAGGAAGTTGCATGTCAACATAGGCTACCATTTAAAATTATTTCGAAACATACAGGGTGTCCCCAAAAACCATAAAACACTGAAGTTAAACTTTTTTCTATCGAACACCCAAAAACAGGGTGGTGCAGAATTCGGAATCTTGATCACCCGGTATATGTCCCATTTAAATATCAGTAGATAGTTGATCAAAAGTTGACATAGGGACATGTAAGCCGTTTTGACCAATTATGAATAGTTTCGACACAAAAAATTCTTGAACTTGGAAAATCTCGATTTTTCACACCCTATATTTCAGTAATTATAACTGTTAGACCCCAAGTATGATGATTCGTTGAAATCAGCTCATCAGGGAGAATCTCAAAATGAAATAATATATAGGGTGTTCGATTGAAAAAAGTTCAACTTCAGTGTTTTGTGATTTTTGGGTACATCCTGTATGTTTCAAAATAATTTCAAATGGTAGCCTATGTTGACATGCAACTTCCTAGAGAGGAAGAATTCCAAGAAGATAAGTGGTTAGCCTTCTAGAGACCGAGGCGTTACTGGTGGCCCACCCTGTATATTCTATGAAACTCCGTCGTTCATGAAAAACATTTGAAGAATTTGATTTTGACTGAAAAATTGTTATCAATGATTAGCTTCTTTCTAACTTCGTGAATTTTGCATGTATCTTTTCAATATTTATATCTGAGTATATCTATTGAATCGGTATACCTACGTCGTGGTGAAAACAACAGTATACCGTCATTGTAGTAATTATAATGAAGGTATATAAATATTTCGTACCCCAGGCCATAATGGCAGTCCCATCAGCCTTGTAAACCAAGAAGATAATGAGTAATCGGCATTTTAGCCGTACACAGGGGACCCACAAGAGCGTATGGTTTACTACTTGGATGAGTCTCGAGAGATATATTGAGCGAGACTATAATATATAGATAGTACTTTAGTACTTATGGATAGGTCATTGCGGAGATTTGATGGAGATTGACATTAACATTTTTGAAGATTTTATTTATCGTCGTCTCTGTCACACAAAAAACCTTAAGAACATCCAGCGTCCATTTATACACGTTTTACACCCAACATGTTGCATATTCTGAGAGTGTTTTTTTTTCTGATTCTAAAAATAGATATAATAATCATAATGAATTCCATGGAGTAATTATGGGTGAATCCAAAGAATGAAACAAGTTAATCGAAATTGTGGTCGTAAAATCATCTACATATACAGGGTGTTTCATTAATAATTGGAAATATTTCAACGATAGAATCGCGAACTCAAAATATGAAGATTTAATCCATATCACCTAAATAAAACACCCTGTAACAGCTCCTGCCTGTTATGTAATTATGTTTTCATTGTTAATATGGATTGAAGTTTCATTTTATTGATGAATACAATCCATTGATCCAAAATATTGACAAAATTAATGCACATTGAAATCGAAATGATTGTGCAGATTTATGTTTAACTTGAAATATCTCGAAAAATAATGACTTTATCGCCATGGAGAAAGAGTACAATATCTACGTCAAAATTGTTGGAGAATCGAAAATTTGTGATATAATTGCAACCAGTTAATTGCCCCTGTCGTACGCCTCTGGTAATAGCTAGAAAAGTTCATTTCACATAATTCAGTTGGGTGTATAATACCTATACTTCTCTCCCAATATGAAAGTGATACGTCAAATAGTTTTGAAGAACTGGGCAAAAAACATTTCAAAATTTTTTAATAAAACACCCTGTAACTCAGACAGGAGACATATTTTATCTAGGTGATTTGTGTTGAATCTTCATATTTTGAGTTCGGGATTCTAATGGTTGAAATAGTTCCAATTAGTAATGAAACACCCTGTATAATTGAATACAATTTTGTTGTGGTGGAAATTTTGTACCTGCTCGTTGTTAGGGCTTAGGGGGTTGAACAAATGAACATGTCAAGTTGAGTTGAATGACGGAAATGCTACCTCAAAAATAGAAATTAGATAGATAGGATTTTATTTATCATGAAGATAATACATACATATGAAGGAAATATCTCGGGAAATATTACAGGAACCTTGTGAAGATAACAAACAGAAAGGTAATGAAATTAATATTTTAATTATAATATAATAAATATGATCAATTAATGAATAGATATACTGAATAGATGATCATACTGATTTCAAAATTTGATCAAAATTTGGTCACTCCTATTAAGACAACAATATGATGGACATAATAATTTCAAGAATGAGGTCATTTTGTATAGGTTTTTCTATCATTTATATGTTTGATGAGAGATGATTTGAACTTTATTATAATAGGTATATTCTTGATATCGTCAGGTAACGCATTATATTCAATTATATCACGGTATAGAACAGACTATTCATCGTACAATTTTTTGACACAGAGTTCACATAATAGTTGTCTCTAGATCTGGTGTTATATGCATGTACATCGGAAACTTTAACTAGATGTGAAAACAAGTACTGAGGCAATATTTCATTAACCATTTTGCGAATGAAGATCATAGTATTTTTGTAATATGTATCCTTCAAGTTCAACCAGTTGAGTTTATCGAGCATACTCTAATTGACCGGTCATGGCGAATTTTTCAAAGAATGCGGACACCAAACGTCAAGGGATGTATAGAGTTTTCGTTGGTATATTATGTAGACCTTAAATAATATGCCATTGAATTCTATCGATTCCTGATTATCACCTTGTATATAGATGGTGTGTATATCATTTTGTCGTCGTGTGTCGACTAATTCCGGTGCTTATCTGTGTCCGTGTAGGTCACGTGGGATACCGAGACGACTGCCACTAATTGGAGGTGTGTTAATTACCGTTCCTGATCGGAGAGATACAATTATCATGGCGATGCGCCATGGAATTGGCATTCGATCACGAGCAGTCAACTAAGTGATAGAGGGAAGAAAAACGATGATATAAAAATCGCGATAAATTTCCTGGAGGTATACAATATAACAAATACACTGTAGAAAATTCCTCTGAGTGAATGCATATGTGGTTGTGAGTGAATTTACTGATTGACATTTTTGAGTGAATTCTCAACTCAAACTAGATATTTCATCAAGTTCTCATATCAATGAGAATGTTTATAAAAAATTTGATTGAATCGGTTCATGAATTACCATTCTACACAGTCGAGTAGGGTGCAATTTCAACTCAATCGGGCGTGGACCGAAATTGACTCATTATTGCGTGGACCTCGAGTGAAATTTCACTCAATTTTTTTTTCAGTGTAAGTGTCACAACGGAAAATTGTAGATTCCCCATGATAATCGAAAACATTTCTTTTTTCTTCAAAATTTTTCTCCGGGCTTCCGTTTTCAAGATACAGGGCGTCAAAAAATCAAAAATGTTCAGTTCAATTAAACACACTTTACAACACTTAATAAACTTAACAATTTGGAAACCAGCATCGTTACCAGCATTCTCAAGAACCTGACATTTGATTGAACATATTATTAGACAGTTCTGAGGTGTTTATTTCCAGTGGATTTTCAGACGATTTTTGGAGATACCATCAGGATTTTGTATGTTCTCACAACTACGATATTACATAAGAAATCTATCACATGAAAATTTTATAGAAGTAAAACGAGATGGAAAATAAAATTTATAACACTTTATATCCACTAAAACTATTCGAAATGGGCTCTACTGGCGAAATATGACATTAGTGAATCCTTCAGCATTATAAAGATCCGACTAGAAAGTCTTATATCCTAAATTTCATTACTTGGTAGGGCCTCCCCGATTCAACATAACCTCATGAAATCGGTTTGGCATAGATTCTGCGAGGTCGTTGATGAAGTCTATTGATATTGCCTCCCATTCTTCTAATAAGGTTGTCATTATTTTGGGGTTCCTCTCGCCTTCTTGATAGGTTAAGTTTCATCCGGCTACACACATGTTCAAGCAAAATTCTATGCCAATGGCAGAAAAGGGGTTTGAGTATGAAAATTGCATTGGGTACTCATTTACTACAAAAAAGTACCCTTGATAACACTCGATTTACTCTCATGGTTTTGACAAAGTTTGTATTTAAATAATTATTGTTTATGTTCTAAAATTACTAAAATGCAAATTTCGTCAAAACCATGAGGGCAATCAAGTCTTATCAAGAGTACCTTTTCTGAAGTAAATGAGTTGCGCAATCTAAATTTCGTACTCAAACTCCTTTTCTTCCATTGGCGTAGAATTTTTTGAGGAGCAATTATTTAAAAAATCAAGTTCTACGCGTATGTATTATTATCGGACAAAATTTTAACACTACTTTTTTTGCCACATAAAACTAAATAATATACCAAATTTCAGAAAAATCACATATGCCGTTTTAAATTTATATGGGAAAAACGATTTAAAAATTGTAACTTCAAGGCCCTCTGGAGCCCAAACGATGCAACTTTATACTGAGGTAATTTTACTTAAATTGACTTATTTTGGTCTATATAGGAAATATGTGGTATGTTTTTGTAAAGACCTTTTACAGACACCCTGTATATCGATATGCAGTTTTCACTATTGAGTTTGTCATGTGACTTGATCAACAGGCACCAACATCAGTTTTTTTCTATCTAGTACGGGAATAGGACTTTCCCTTTGAAAGTGCCCACCCTGTACAGTCAGAAGAAACGGAACTTATTTGTTGTACGTCTTCAACTCCATCAAGTACTAAACAAAAAGGAATTAAATAAAACCCTCGATAAAACCGCGGATTTAAGAGTGGTCTTTGTACCACTGATGCGATTTTATACCGTGAGACTGTCCAGACTTATATTGCACAACTGGATAAGAATGATTTTTATAATAGCACCTTGATACACGTCATAAACAGTGTGATTTGGTGAGGATTCCAATGTCTCCCTCAATCTTCGCCGCGTGTGAATATTTCATGCAACACATCTTGAGTTACTTCTTTTGGATCATTGTTGAACCATTAAGCTGGTGCATATTTCATGAAATTTGAAATTATTATATTATATTCCCAGGTTATTCATCTCTGGGTGGAAATACAATTTGTTCTCTTGCTCAAAAGACTATTCAATAACGGTTTTACAAAATCATCGTTGACCATTTCCTTGAATACATCTATAATCCTTTTATGAAATCTGAGAATACCTTTACCCAGGGCTTTGTTGACTATGTCATAATGCTATTGTCAGTTGAAATATACTTGATAATCGCACAATAGCCCTACTCAAATGATTGTCAAAATAATTTCCGTAGCTGGACATCTTCTGAGAAACATATATTACCCAATAGGTATTCTGAGTTTATTCTGCAAATTTGTTATCCGTTCGATTAGAGATTTGGCGGAACAAATTTGTTATGGAATGACTATAGATTTGGAATCTCCGTGAAATTGTACGTCGAACTAAATGGTTTTCAATGTAAAACTACGCAATTTTTGAAATTTGACGGAAAAATTTGCAAAGTTGTTATCCGTTCGAACAGATAACCAAACTTAAAAAATGCTAATTTTTTCTGTTGAAAACCATCTAGGTCGACGTAAAATTTCACTATAGAATTCCGAATCTATACATATTTGTGTCTCATCGCCCGGATAACCAAAATTATTTCTATTTCAACATTCTGATTCAGAAAATCATCAAGATTGCTGAATTTTCGGTTGAAAAGGCCTTTCAATTGAGAAAGTATTGACTATAAACTAAAATCAAAATTCATTCACTGACAAGAAATGTAATTCACCAGCAACAATTATCTGATAGTCCATAGCACACTCATCATAAATGGAATTATATTTGAAATCCCCTTCCGAGAGTTGGAACTGATCAATTGCAAAAATAAAATAAAAAAATAAAAACGAGTACCAATAATACGTAGAAATTAGGATTATGTCATATTTTCTTATCAATATCACTAGAAAGTTTTGCTCATTCATTCACGTGGCGCCCCCTGTGACAAATTGTGAAATATTCCCTTTATAAAAGTATGCCACTGTGCCGATTTTGATAACAATTGATATATACAGTGAAGTTATTAGCAAAAAACGAAAGAAAATATACGACTTCAATGCCCTGTATCCGAGCCTGTATCTCTTTCCACAGCAATATTTTTTCAAGGCATATTCAGTCCTATCGCCATATTATGATTCGAAAAATCCGCCCTCAGCCTATATGTCCCAATAGTGATGACTCACCCTGTATTGTACATATACACATTATTTTGTCTCTCATCGAACGGACAATCGAAATTATTTCTGGTAAAACTGCATCTATCATTCGATGGGTTGTTTTTCGAAAATTTTTTTGGAACTTACGTATTTTTGTCTGAAAAACACGAATAATAAAAATGTGAACAAACCATTATTTATTAAGATATTCCTACAGTATGAAGTTACAAATTTCATCTTCTTTTCCTCCGTTTTCCGCCTGTGTTCTGCATCGCATTTAGAACTATTTTCCCTTTTTTTGCATCATTAGACAATTTATATTATTTCACAATGTACGACACATTTTTTTCTTTTATATGAGTCAACTAGAAATATGATTTTCTTGTGATTTATCTATACTCCATTCAGTGAAAAGAAGGAAGACAATCATTTGAAATAATAGCGTGTGTAATATCATTCAAAAGCAATCTGTTGACATTTGACATCTCGTATTTAGATTGGTTATGTATTAAATGACCGTCATATGGTATGCTTGTTTACTAAATATGGAAAACTCGCCATAAAAATCATATTTCCCGTTGAATCTTTTATATAAAAATGTGTCATTGAAGTACATCATGAGTATATAAAGTGTCCAATGACAAAATAACAAAAGCAAGTAGCTGTGAATGCATCCAACACAAGGGGAAAAAGAAGGTGAAATTTCGAACTTTTTCTTGAATTATCTCGAAAAAAGCACCAAAAAAATTTTTTCGAACAATTCCATCGCATGATAAGTGTAGTTTAACCTTATTTCTATTCTAACATTCTGATACTCAAAGCAAATATTTCGAAAGCGGATCAACCGAAATCTTCAGATAATTGTTCGTTTTCTGCTTGAATGACCTCATTCGAACGCCTATACATTCATATTATAATCCCCTTTGTTAACGTCCAACGAAATTTAACAAAACACCATCGTCCAGCACACTGGATACAGGATATGTGTGGCAGTTAACACCCGAAAGCAGATTAACAGTGTCGTTCCCTCTATACATACCTCCACGCGCCTTATCTTTACTACCCCATTCATTAGGAGGAGAGAACCTTGCGGTACTAATTTTTATGGCGTCGTTATCCGACGATCGCAAGTCGTTGAAAGGCAAACATCGCTTGATGTGACATTCTCTTCACCTGTCGCTTGTTCCTGCACTTTATGCAATATATTTACGCGAGTGATGGTCGTTTTGTCGTTGTGACCGTTTGGTTTCTTTGAGGTCGAAGGTTAGCGAACTGAAGAAATCGAAGTAATTCTCATTTTCTAAGTATGCAGTGTTTTTCATAAAGCTGGCATCATATTTAGGGTGTCCCGAAATTACCTACTAAGATTTCAATCACGGATTCTAGGAACAAAAATAGTAAAAAAAGTCATATTGCATGGGTGAGTCATGAGGAACTGTACAGGGTGGCCAACTAAGACTCCAGAGTTCGATTTCTCTGTTGTCTTGAGACATACAAAAAAAATGCATGAATCAAAATTGAAGTAATAACCGAGCTTCACATTTCAAAATTTCTCTGAAATACACAGGGTGTTCCGTAAGGTCACAGCACATCAAAGCTATGTTTTTTTATCGGAACACCCTATATTTTATTTCATTTTTTAATTCTCCCTGGAGATCTGATTTCAACGACCCATCATACTTAGGGTCTAGCAGTGAAAGTTACTGACGTATAGGCTGTGCAAAATCGAGATTTTCCAAGTTCAGGATTTTTTTTTTGTCGAAACTGTTCATTATTCGTCAAAACGGTTTACATGTCCCTATCTCAACTTTTCACTCACTATCAATTGGTGCTCAATTGAAATTGATACAAGGTGGTCAAAAAATCTAAATTCATAATTTGTTTCAATTAAATGTCAATTGAACACCAATTGATAGTAAGTGAAAAGTTGAAATAGGGACATGTAAACCGTTTTGACGAATAATGAACAGTTTCGACAAAAAAAAATCCTGAACTTGGAAAATCTCGATTTTGCACACCCTATACGTCAGTAACTTTCACTGCTAGACCCTAAGTATGATACGTCGTTGAAATCAGATCTTCAGGGAGAATTCAAAAATGAAATAAAATATAGGGTGTTCCCATGAAAAAAACATAGCTTTGATGTGCTGTGACCTTACGGAACACCCTTTGTATTTCAAAGAAATTTTGAAATGTGAAGCTGGATTATTCATTCAATTTTGATACATGACTTTTTTTTGCATCTCCCAAGACAACAGAGAAATCGAACTCTGGATTCTTAGTTGGCCACCCTGTACATACTCCAACCATGAATAGAGGCCCTTGAGGGGAATACCTAATGACTATCAGAAAGTGTCTTCTTCTCTTCTCTACCAATATATTGGGTGAATTATGATTTTTGGCAAAAATGTCTTTTGGTCATAACTTCTCAACAGCTCCGTCGATTCGTCTGATTTTGTCATTGAATATTCTTCTACTAAATCCTAATCGACTGACATTTCCAGAATCGGGGAAGTCCAGGACCGTATATGAAAAATTTCGATAGTTTAGTTTTCATCAAAAAGTTCATCCTGTATATGGTTTTGGTAAACTGTGACAGGTAATTTTCGAAGCACACAAACAGATATCGAAAATGAAATATTCAAAATTCTCCTCACAATTCCACAGAATTTTTTAAAACACGATGGAGTATAAGCAAATACGAAAGTTTGACAACAAAATTCATTCATTCGAAGATAATTACTTCGCAATGCATAAATTTCACAAATAAAAGTAAGGCCTGACATTTTCAATGCCTTTCATTTACAGGCCTAGATTTCAACATTTATTTTTTTGTGGAGGTTAATAATCACCCTGTAGATCTTTTACAATTCAGTGGATGGGATATCTGTTTCGATTTCAATGCCGTAATCGATTCAAATAACTCAAGATAGTCGAACACAAAATGAAGATTTATTCACAATTTGCTTTTGGGTGTATGATAAATTGACATTCATCATACAGGGCGTGGAAAGAAATTCTGAATTGAGACTCTATCACGAATCTGCGATTAGAGGTCTATAAAAATCACAAGTTTCCATCGTTCAAGTTTGAACCTCCTAATTGGGTATGAAAGTGTTGAGAAGGAATATTCTCAGATAAATTATGGACATACAAAAATGGATATATATTTATATGAAGCAATACTTTGAGAATTCGCATTCTCTATGTGATGAGAATATCTACTCTTTTTCAGTTTATTCAATAGAAAACAACTACTTTCCTGGCTATATGCCACGACGAATATACATACGAAATATCATACATATTTTTGTCTGAAGGAGAATGCAAATTCCCAATTTCAGAAGTTTCAAAATTCAAAATAATGTTTGGGGCGACAATTCGACCGCATCATGAAACAATCTCATGCAATCTTCGAAAACCTTACGTGCTATAAAATAATGTTGCTATCAACGTAAATCAGGCGAAACTCCAGTAATTACGATATCAACTACTTCGAACTTTTTCTCGACACAAAAAACAACGTTTCGACAATAATATCGTCTAGACCAATCGTAAAAATTCAAATTACCCCAGTTCGGCGGCAAATTGCTGCGAATTAGCATGGCACGAGAATGCACGCCGGGCATGAATCCAATCTGAATAATATCAAAAAGTTTTCTAATAACCGTGTTGTGAAGGCGAGGACACGGTATTCGGGTATTATCACGCTAGGTCCTCCGCCAATAGTGGCAGGTACTGAGCAAACACGGCAAACCTCGTAAATAGACAAGGTGTTTTTATCGCTTGGAGCGCACGAAAGGAAATCCCTATAATGTTCAAAGAACATCGTGCGTTCCTAGGGAGGATAGGGACAGGAGGTAGGTATTGTTTTTTTTAACTTCCGGAGATTATACAGGGTGTCCGCTAAAAGGAGGTCAATCCATTAACCATATATATTTCTTGAACGCAAAAAAAATTAGTTTCTAAATACCATTTTTCATTTTAGCCCTTCATATTCGATATACAGGGTATCAAAGTTGGAAATTACAAACTGTTTTTTTTATTTACTAGCGTATTTAATGAGATATTAATCTCAAAATTGGTACTTTACTTCAGCACGAAGAGTTACAACGTGTAAGGAAAACAAAACAGGAAACAACTGTCAAATATTCAAAATACTGGGGGTCAAGTACACACTTACCCCCATATTTTTTTTTTGGACGTGCCCAAATGACTTCTTCAAGTGTTCAATCATTTTTGAGTATTTTTTGTCTCTTGTAAAATTTCGATAAAATCATTCGTTTTTAAGATAATTCGAAAAGTACTGGTTATTGTTTGATGCCTATGCGGCTTACGGTAATCTCATAATGTTCAGATACTCCTATTCATTTCGTCGAAATTGGAAGAGGGCGAATTAGGAAGTTGGAAAATCGAGGAACGTTTTTAAAAAGCAATGTTTTTCCTTCAAGGTACAAGAGAGAACTGACTTTATTAAATGAAATTTACAAGTAATTCGTGAGACAAAAATGGTGTGATATAATTCATAGAAATGAAATACGAAACTGCTGAATCCGCTGATGAGAGTCAAACTCGTGTGTTCTTGAGGTGAATAACAGGAATATGGAAACGTAACTGGCGTAACTTTTCACGTACGAAAAGGTAAATATGGAAATACCGGGTGCTCAGAGCGAATGTATTAAAATAATTGTTACAGCAAATTTTTTTAAAAAAAATTAAAATCGGTTTGAGTGGTTTCGGGGGCTGCGGAATTTAAAAAAAATATTTTCGAGACCCCCCCCCCCGTATGGTATGTTGGGCGTGAACGAACGGGAAATAAAATTCCAACTTCAACATCCTGTATCTCTAAAATGGAGCAACTTAGGACACATGAATATACGAACTTTATTTGCTAGAATATCACAAGGAAATACCCTTTGAATTTCTTCGGTGCTATTTAGATAAACCCTGTATATTATAAACAAAATTGATGGAAATTTAGGAAATTTACAAGAAGTACTTTTAGCTTTCATGAACAACAATTCGGTAATCTAAATGATAATCGAAATTTTTTTCTGCTGAGATACGAGTTCTCTGTTGAATCACGTATATACTCATTATTTTTCTGTGTCTATTATGGAATAGAAACCATCAGCGTTGCACTGAAGAAAGCGAAGATAATGGAGGCTCGCTCTCATTTTTATTGTAATTGACGGTCAATGAAAGTGAAATTGTTGCGCGGAACGTCGAGTAGTGTGATTAAAAACGAAAAATAAAAAAATATGGGAGGACGCGGAAGTTCCTGATTCCGAAGCCTTCAAAAAGCAACCGGTGAATAAAACATATTGCATAATGCATATTCCTGCTAAGTATATGCAGGATTACATAGCGAAGCCGAGCGAAAGCAAAATTTGCGAGTCGAACGAAGTCACTTTTGATCAGAATGAAACATGCGGATCTTAACAAATAATCCGGGTGGTGAGAATACTCTACCAGAATTTACAGATCAGGTTTATTCAATTTTCAAAGATGTTCGAATTTTTGTTTCATATGTAATACCTGTATGATGAATATCAATTTATCATACATTCATAAACCACCAGGTCGATAGCTTGTTGCCTAATAATTTCGCAGAATGATATCGTTAATCGAAACTTTCGAGCCGTATATAGGAGAAATAGTATCACGAGTTTTATTCATATGAGTACTCCATAGGGACAATAAACGAGTGGCTTGCGGCAGTTGTGCACACTGCATCCATCATTCTGGCTTCAAACATAATTGACGTTTTAAACGTCCAAAATTTATATGCCAGCCCTGATAGCAAATACCGCGCCAGTGCCAGGTAGGAAAAAGAAGTGGAAGTGGAAAATGTTAGGTTAGTGATCATATCAACATTGAAATATCTCTTCCATCTCTGGAAGAAATGACAGGATGTTTCTAGTCAAACAGGACTTTCACTTTTTCCGAAACTAAAGTCGTATATATTTACATCCTGCTATAGATTAAGAGGAAGTTGGATTAAATGGGTGTACTAGGTGTAGTTGGACCTGCTAAAAAAGAGGTAATTGCATTGCTGTAATTTCACGGTCAACGATCAGCCTTCGGTCCAGCGCAGACTCTATATTCACTGCAGTGACGGCCGAACAAGTGAAGTCGATAAATCACACCTATACAGGGTGTTTCCTAATTTCCTAAAGTTCTCGAAAAAAAAAATAGTTTTTATCAATATCTGTGATACCACTTCAGATATTTCAATGAAATATGGCATACATGTACTATGTATCAAGCAAGAGGCATCAGTAAGTGTACCACTTTTCTTGTTGTTGCCATCAGTGGCTTTCGTATGGAATTTCACATACCTATTTTGTCAGACCTTGATGGTACGCTCCATATTGAAATCATTCCTAGAATTCATGATCATAACGATATCGTTAATAATATGTCGATTTCACAATGCAGAGGAAGAGATTTTATTTAACCCGTGATTCGGACTGAAACAATTTAAAAGATCAAATCAAGTGGTATTACAGATATAAATACAAACCTATTTATTTTTGAAAACTTCTCCACCCTGTATCTCAAAAGTTGAGACGTTTAGGTCATACGTTCATGTAAAATTTTCTTCTTGAAGTGGGCCGAAGGATCGCCTCCTCAAATATTGACATTCAATTAGGAAACACCCAGTATAATAATATACCCTTTCCCCAAAAATTCTTTTTCTTTTTTAAAATCTACGTTTTATAAATCTTAGTTCTTACTAAACCTCGTGCCGCTACTGGGTCACTGTAATGCAATCTGGTAGTCTATGGTGAAAGTATGAGGCGGTAGTAAGAAAGTACAATCAAATACAGATTAAAAACTCCTTATTCGAAGCCGTTATGTCAGATTGTCGGTCATAATTATTAATGACCGATGGTATATACATCGATTCAGATGGGATTGTCTATTAATAATTTCCAGGGTGCAGAAAATACATATCTCAGCAAACTTTCTCTCGAAAATATGATAACTAGACCAGTGGGACAGCTGCATCTCTTGAAGCAATTTTTGAAATGATTATAGGAGCTATCTTGAGCATTGACAATTTTTTATACGAGTTCCGCTATAGAGGCTCAAGAAATGTTGAATTTGACTCACCATTTATTTTGACCTCTATCTGAATCCTAATTTGCTAGATTTGAAATTGTATACAAATCATATGTTAATGATGGAATATCCAAAAGCATTGATGATCGATTCGTCATCGCGTTCTTCACCGCACTGCACTTTTTATAGAGAACAAAAAACCCACGAACCAACCGCAAAAGATTATTCAGAGAGACGTTCGATTAGAGAGTCAAAGCAGTGAGAAACCGCATTTATCTTATATTATAGAAATCTTCGTAAAAGAAGATTTGTCATTAAATGCCTCCAGAACTAATAATGATACCTCAAGAATTTTAATTCAAGATCAAGAAAAGAAAAAAAAATGATAAAACATCTGGAGATTGTTTTTGAGCAGGTACATGAATCCATTATTGATGTTTGAAGTTATTTAATTCTTTGTGATAGTTATAGAGAAAGTGTAATCTTCTACTAGCACTTATTCTTTTGACCGGGTCCCTGTGAATGATACCTTTACCAACTATTTCAGTTTTGAAAGTATGTTGTCATCAATAATTTATTGAATCAAGTGGTTTTCGAGGAAGCAAAGGTTTCAGAATTACCCATAATAATACCCTAAGAATTTGAATTCAGGATTATAAGAAAACAAACATGAAAACAAAAATTTTTTCTTAGTATTTTTTTGGGCAATTATAGATGTTTGAAGTTTATTAATTCTCTGTGATAGTCGTAGTCGTAGTCATTTTGAACGATTCCTTTTTGATGATACCTTTCCCAACTATACTATTTTTGAAAGTATATTGTTCGTTGCATACATATTAGAATATAGGTATAATATGTCTACTTGAAGAAGCGAATGTTTTAGCAATACAGTTAAAACAATTTCATGGCAAAGGTGGAGTTCCTCTTAATTATTATTTCATTATGCCACGAAATGTCAGGATACGAATGCGCTGGAGGGTCAGTTTGAATCTTTCATTTCGCTTCGAAGATTCGATTGCATGGAAAGCCAGATCAGATTACTAAGCGATACCATCATCTTGCCTACTAGCGAAATCATCTAGCTTAAGAAGCAAGATGAAATTGCTGTGATGAGCGAGATCATCTGGCCTAATTAGAAGGATCATATATGCTTAAGACCAAGATCTAAGCAAGATAATCCTGCTTCTTGACCAAGATGATGTTGCTTCTTGAGCATGAAAATCTCGCTTCTTTCTTGAAGTTAAATTGCTTCGTACAAGAACTTTTAATTTGGATTGAGCAATTCACACTTGTGTGCGCTGTGTGCTGTGTGCTGAGTCATGGATAACATTTGAGGATAATCTGCGAGAGTAAGTTAAATACGTATAGGTTTTAATTTCGAACAGGAACGAACTTTGAACTTTGAATATTTTTGTAACATAGCTATAGTGAGGTGTTCTCCCATTTTGTTTAATCAAAAATTTGCTAAGAATCAATCATAACTCCAACAATAACCAGAAAATATTTGATTGTCTTGAAATTCCTGCGTTGAATGAAGATGTTTCTTCTGAAGCAGGTATAGGGTTAGTGATTCCACATTTTTGAAATTATTTTCTTCTCTTCTCTCTAGGTTTTCAAGGTTGAACATTCAGGCACGGTGATACTTTGGGGAAAGAGACGAAGGCAGCAAATTACGAAAATCTAAAAAAATGAACATTTCACCTCCTAGATGAACGTACAGACAGTGTTTGATGCTTCTACTATCATGTTCAAGTTTTCATTTATATTATACATATTCTCATTCACGTTATGTTATATTAGGATGACCAAGTTTTTATAATAAAGCTTTTTTTACCAATTGTTAGAGTTTATTTTAGACCATCAATGCTCTAATAGTAAGCTGTATTTTAATTTCCTTCAAAATGATAATCTTTTGGCACAAGAAAATAAGGATCTTCTGGCAAAATATTAACTTATTATATTGAGATATTATCTACCTGTAACAAGCTCGAAGTTTCTTGATTTAAGAACAAAATTGTTCGACTATGATGGGATGGGTATTGTATGGAATCGCTTGAGAACCAGTATGGATCTTTTTCATTCCACTGGAGAAGCAAGATATTTGCTCAAACAGCAATATAAATTTCCATTTCTTCGGCAAGAGTTGAAGGGCCTGTATTAATTGTTTCTATTTTGCTCAAGTAGCAAGATAATCTTGAACAAATGAGCGAGATCATCTGGCCTGATTCGCAGGATCATCTTGATTACAAGCGAAATGATCTTGCTTCTTAGTCAAGATGATCCTGCTTCTTGAGGAAAATGAAAAACATTCATACATGCCCTTTAACGCTTGCAAGAAATTCAACTTTATGTTGCTGTTTGAGCAAGATGGTCTTGCTTCTTAGGCGAGATGAATTTGCTTCTGTAGCAAGATGATATTGCTTCTTAAGCAAAAAAGTATTGCTTCTTAAGCGAGATAGAAAAGATGCTTACAGGTCCTCAAGCAAAGCTTTCTCCACCTTCTGCCGGAAGGAGACAATATACGATACAGATGAGATTTGTATCAATGGTGCATTGTTTCAGCCGCACAGCTGACAAACAATAAGGGTGCATAGCTCTTCTCGTGTTCGAAGTGCTTTGATTTCATCTGACGAAAATGAACGGACAACATAGTAAAAAATAAAAACATTCTTATATTAACAAAAATAACATAACAAACAACAACAACAACGATTTGGTTTGGCAGAAAAGATGACGAGGCGATGATGATGACGATGATGATGAGACGATGAAAATCGGCCTACAGCCAATTCCTCCTAGTGCCAGCCATGTTTCTCTTCACCGCCATGATGTTTGGGCACGTGATGATACACGTGCTTGTACACCGGCACGTGTACGGGGTAAGGCTTGTCCACGTACACGGGATGGTGTTTCTCGATGACGATCTTGTACGGCTTGTCCACGTACACGGGTACCAGCTTTTCTACGGTGATGGGCACCTTCTTCTCGATTTCCTGCGGTACCAGCTTGTAGATGGGTACCGCTATGGGATGGGGTACCGGTACGTGGACAGCGTACGGCTGCGGCACCGGTACTTTGATGATTTGCGGCACTGGTACTCCTACGGGATGCGGTACTGGTACTCCGACCTACGAAAGCGCGTTACGTTTCTTATTATAAAATATAATAAAAACTTTCCAAGTCGTCACCACATCGTTTAATTTCAAATTCAAGAAAGGGGGGACATGTTTCTGACCTAAACGGTATTCATCATCAGCCAGAAAGAAATTATTCTACAGAGAACAACGAAACAATAAGTAGGTATATCAAGTAAAACAAATTGGTACTCACGTGGCGAAGACAAAGGCAAAAACCTGGTTATGAGCATGGTAAAACGGTTCATAAAACATGTTTAGAGTTCTAAATAATTTGAAATAAAGTAACAGGTATCATTATTTGAATTGGACCATGTACCTCAGATATTTGCTCAACGTGACTTCGTACATTCGGTAGCATGGTAGCAGCAAGCAATCACAGAATTATTGAAAAAATCCGACAGAAACATGCTGATAATATTGAATAACAAATATATTTTTTTTATAATAGAAAGTTCTAACGATCTCCGTTTCTGTTCACAGTTACAACTGTCTATTAGATAGTTATAACTGTACTCGTGAGATTCCACAATAATATACAGGGTCATTCATAAAGTTGGCATCATATATCAGAAAAAACTTTTGATGACAATCTAATTTGAAATTCGACTTGACCGTTGAGTTTTGCTTCAAGAAAGATGAAAATTGGTTTACTCGATCTGAGTCACGTGACTTTTGCTACATGTCAGGAATCACATTTTCTCAAATTAGTAGCTGAAAAAAAGATCCTTTCGAATCTCAATGAAAATCACCGAGGAAAGTTGTTTCTATTTCAAATTCACACATGTGTCGACCACCAAGCAGTCATCGAAGTGTTGAGACCTTTCGACATCAACTCAAAGATGGTTTGGGAATGCCTAAATGCCTAGGCTTAGACAAAATCAACAATCTAGACAAGATCAACAAGGTAATCCACTTCTGAGGATACGGGTACCAGGACACATTGGAATGGAGAAAAATGAACAAGTGGACATTCTGCCACGGAAAGGAGCATCAACGCCACTGATCGGAGCAGAACCATTCAGCGACCTAGGAATTTCTGATCTCCTAGAAGGATTCAATAAAACTGAGGATGTAATGAGTGCAACACCCTGGCAAATACTTCCAGGATCAGGTCAGGCCATTGATCTTCTCAGCAATTTCAACCAAGCAAGATCGAAGACACTGATAACAGGATTTCTAAGGAGCCATTGTAGATTCAAAGAATATCCAAGAATGCTAGACTCAGGGAAGGGAGCAGCAGCATATTCTGAAGGGAACAAAATATCGAATATACTGGGATTGTAACAGCTGGCTTTGGAAGGAATATCGCGAACAGATCCCCACAAAATCCTCAAATTCCCAAACGAATTGATGCTTGAGTAGCTGCTGTATAAACAAGAAGAAGAAGAAGAAGATGGGGCACAATAGCTATCAGGTCCCAGCGCATCTGTCACTATCCACATATACAGTTACCAATACCAATCTTAATAGACAGGTACAATTGTACAAATAGGCACAAACAATAATTGTCTATTTTGATAGTTACACTCACTATTTGAAAAAATAATAACGTGAGCCTTTTACACTTTTGTATAGTTAATCCAAAGCCAATTGGAGCAAGGAATGTCCGAACATGCACACACTTACTTCAAAAAATTCTAAACTCGCCGACACCAAGGATGTTCTGGGTTAACATGTATTGTACTAGAATTGAACTGATTTCCGTACTAGATTATATAGTATATGGTACTAGATTATTAAATTTCTTCAAGTAGTAGTTGTTGTAACTCCAGTATGGGACACTTAGATGCGGAAATGTCAGATCTCAAAATCAGGCCAATCAGAACATTTCAACTTGAAAATTTGGAAATGTTCGTGCTACATATTATCTGAGACAGCTAAGCAGGTCAAATAACTAAATTTTGAATGGCGAACTTGGTCTTTCTACAGAATTGAACGAAGAAAATAAAGATCGACATTTTCAATGATGATTCACAAACATTTGAAACTTACCAAACTCTAAAAGATCAGAGTCTATAAAGGCATGTCAGTTAATTTCTTCTTCTTTTTGTATAAACGTTAGTTCATTCCTCTATGATCTGAGGTATCAACTGTCTTCTTCGTTAATATACAGGTAAATATGAAGACTCGAAGGACCCAAAAGCCAAAAATTGAAAATTATACTAGAATTGCCTCCAATTTTCATTGGTGATACTATAGCGTACCAGAAGCTAGTGAAAAGTACCAGAAATAGTACAATAATTGTACCAGCATGAACATCGCCGACACTTACCTTCTTCACGACCGGTATGTGGACTGGCTCCGTGTGCTCGATCGTTTTGGTGGGGATGTGGTGGTGCTGGTGTTCTACCGAGGGTTGCCAAGATTCGCCGCCTCCGCCGCTGCTTCCGTAGCCAGAGATCTCGCCGCCTCCGCCTCCAAGGTCATGCCCACCTCCAAGGTCATGGCCGCCTCCAACGTCATGCCCGCCTCCAAGGTCGTGGCCGCCTTCTGCGAAGCTCGACCCGGCGTGGCTTAGGTACGTGGCGAGGAGGAGGGTGGAGCACTGGAAAATGATGGAAAACGGATGATTAGTTGCTGTCTATATACAGGGTGTTCTATAATGAACGTACTTCAACACTCAATATATCGAAAACTAATTGAAATATTGAAAACTTCCGAACAAAATCTTGAATCAGATGCTTTTCTCGTTCGAATGCGTCAAACATTATATCTCCATTTAATATACGGGGGGGGGGGGGGTGTGGTGGAAATGTTTAATTTTTTCAAATGGATCATCCTATATTTCAATGCATATCTCAAAAGAGTGATTTTTGCCAATTTTTAATGATGAGATGAAATGATAGAATTTCGTAAGTTGATATAACTTTTTGGGCTGACTTCAACTGAAATATAAAATGCGCAATTCTAGACAAAATTCAATTTTGATGATCATTCTCTTCTGCACTCATCATTCCATCAGGTTTGTTCTATATTATACTGATTCAATGACTTAATTCCGAAGCTAGCCTGACTTTCAATTATGTAATGCAATTCAATGTCTCAATCGATCTATACTCCAAAACGAATACGAAAACGAATAGGTGCACCCTTCTCAAGAGAAAATCTCACCAGTTCCAACGAACTTTCTATTTCGTATTTCTCCTCTACGGAATATCTCATTTTGATTGAAAATTAGACAGAAATCCCAGTTTTGTTTCCATGGCATTTCTGCTGATGTGCATAGTTCACAGCTATATTTAAAAGCAACTTTGGAAGAATCATTTCATCAGAATTGAAAATATTCATTCCATTAAAAAAAAATGATTTGGACTATTTTTTTATAATTTTGCAATTCGCATCTCTTCGTTCATAAGTATAGTGCCAAAATATAGTACAGATGTGAAGTTTTTCCACCTCGTATAGTTGAAGCTATATGTATATATAATTGGAAATCCCTTTGAACCCTCTAACCAGTAGTCCGAATCCCCATGTATGATTTTCTTTGGGCCACCTTGTATACATTATATCCTAATTCGTTCAAATCACACTGTAGATCACTGTTGGAAAAAATCAATTTCACTCAAAATTACATCACTAACACTTTTCTCCAAACAACGAATGGAGAAATTTTGGTCGATATACTTACAATAGACCACATTTTGCTTCGTATATTATTTGAGAAGACCTCAAGTATGATGTGCAGAAACTGATGTGTATCGTAACTGTGGAGGAGCTTTTTATAGTAGTCAAGGAGGGGCCTTATTACAGTGAAAGGTTCCGCCGATACAGTTTGAGACTAGAAGAAAGATATTGCATTTCGCGAGGTCTGTTCTACCTATTATTGATGATGGTATATTAATACATTATTTTTCTGTGACGGGAAAAAAGTTTGAAATTTCATCTAAGTTGACAGGTTATAAAATGTCAATTTTCATAATAGTTATTTGCTAGGCTAGGAAACCAGCCAAGGCATTAAATCTGCTTTTCTGCTGTGTGGAACATATAATTTTTTCTCCGAATTCGTTTCAATTTCACGCAGTCCAAGTCCAAATAATCCATCAATTTGTGTTCACCAAGAGTCATTGTCAATTTTGATAATCAATTTGATTCAAATCATTACTTAAAAAGCTACTTTCAATGTCATTTGGAGAAAAATTACTTTTTTCCGACAGGAAAAATGTTAGTACATTTTTCCCGGATATTATGACACAAATATATACTCTGGTGATGATTTTTGTTGTGCTATAGTTCTGAAAAATAAGCCAATAATACCGTCTCCGAGAAAGAACTGCAAGTCCTTTCATCTTCCATTCGACTTCGCGGTTACGTAAATTACTAAACAACAACTAATTGCTAAAAGAGCATCCCAAAAACTTGGTTTTCTCTTTCGGGCCATGCAGGAGCTATTTCACTTCCATTCAGCTGCTTATGATCTATACGGCACAGATCTGACCTGTCCTGGAATACTGTTCCCATATTTAGAGTGCAGCACCAAAACATACCCTGGAACTGTTGGATTCTGTTCAAAAAAGGGCAATTCGTCTCGTGGGTGATGCCTCGCTCACAAACTCACTCACTTCTCTGGAACACCGTTCCAGTTGACGATCTGGCTCTATTTTATAGATATTTCCATGGACGATGCTCTTCTGAAATATCAATAATTGTTCCTCCCTTGGCAGTCCCCGCGAGATTAACCCGTCGAGTTGAGGCTTCGCACCCCATCGTAGTCACTTTGAAGACCTGAAGAACATCTCTTTCCAAAGACTCGTTCATCCAACGAACAGCGAGGCTCTGGAACACACTGCCAAGGGAGGTGTTCCCCGAGGCATATAACCTCCAGAAATTTAAGAAGAACACCAATTCCTACCTTATTTCCTTTGGTTCTCACGATGTTCTCCGAACATTACAGGATATCCCTTTTCGTGGGAACCAGAACATAAAAAAAAACAAATCACAGAATTAGGCTGACAGATATATTTGATTGCTCTTAAAGATTGATAAAGATACCTGCAAAAAGATGCCTGCAACGCATGTTTCATTCCTGTTGAAATATTCCAATTTCATGTCGATAATTTTCTGATTCAGATATACTTAATGTGATATCTTCTCAATAACCATTGATTCGTCCTTTTTGCTGTCACAGAAAAATATAGTCCATTACACACGGAAAGATTTCAGCTCACGGTTTTTTGTCTCCCTTTGCTACGCGTCTGGAGACAACATGCATGACCTGAGGCTAAAATCTACAACTTTTTTCCCTTGTATGATAAATAACTATTCTATTTATTAGTTAGTTTTTTTGTAAGTACCCAATGTTTACAAAAGAATCTCCGACCTCGTTAACCCCCAGATACCAACTTTGAATGGAATCGGATCATATTATTACAAAACTAGTCCGCCATAAGGGATCCGCCATCTTGAATTCTCCAATTTCGACGCAAGAATCTTAATCTCCAACTCCGGAAACCACCTGACAAGAATTTTGAATAGAATAGAATCATAACTACAAAACTCGTTTGCCATATTAGATCCGCCATATTGAATTTACCAATTTTGACGAAATAATCATAATCTCCGACCTCGGAAACCTCCAGACTTTGTTAGCGAAACATGTAGTGTGTTTGAGAGTTTTGTGGTAATCTTAACTCACCAATATGTTCAGTATTGAAATGAAAATTGAAATGTATGGGAGAAGTATACTTGTATGAACTCGGATCTTGATGAGCTTGAAACTTAAAAAAAATTATTCCTATCAGTGATATATGGGATTTATATCTCTCATAAACAGGTTATATTACTTTATTTGAATGAACTCATTTCGGATTTCAAACCCTATTCAGTAACCTGAAGTCCAGTTATTATTTCAGCCATTCTCCATAATATACATAATGTTCATTATCTCTATAACTAAAAGAATAACGAACTGATATCTGAGAATTATTATTTGTTGACATTCAATCCCTGGCATCTGCGATAAAGAAAAAAAAATTGCTTTATACGTCCTGTATGATGAATATCAATTCCTCGTATACATCCAAAAACAAAAACTCACCGACAGTGTGTATAAAAACAATGTGGATGATGGAACTCTGCGTGAATGTATGTACGCTGCTTTTACGCACAAAAATTTGAACCTAAGTGACGTCAGATTTGCTACAGTGTAGTACTTTGGGTGGAAGAAGGGGTCTAACCCCAAATTTCATTTTAATCCGTATATTGTTTTCATTGGTGCTATTCGATGGTATGCGTCAAGTTTTCTGAGGGTTTGAAATATTCGTATTTATTTCAATACCACCCTGTATAGAGATCATCTAATAGAACCATCATCATGATCTATTCATTGTTTTCATTCGATTATCTACCTATATCGATATACGAGTCACGTAATTAATGATATAATTGAATCAGAAATGCTGTTCATTACTTTTTTCGTTGCTTGATATGGCATAATGATTATGTTAATGAAAATGGAAATGTATGTTACTGAATCGTCTACAACTGTGTAGGAACTGGAACTGCGGATGTAAACGAATACATAACAGATATAGGATATAGGTAATAGATAATAAATGCCATTTCAAGATTTTTTTATCACAAAAAGTGATCGTTGAAAAGGAAATTATCAAACTGAATATAGACTGAATATATGAATGAATAAATATGAATGTTTCTTTGAAGGTAATGATATAATATATATTTTAATTTATTGCTACCTGCATTCGAACGTGAAGCTCAATTTGCCAAACTTTTTGCTCCGAATATTTCATTTTTTCTGATAAATTATGTAATTCAACTATAAATTAATCAAATGAATAACATTCCTCAATAAAAACTAGTATATGTTCACTAGGTTCTATCGCTCACATAATTCTTTTGTAATAAAAAAATGGATTAACCTGTATGGGCAGCTGAGTGTTATTTCAATACAATCACGGAAAAAAAGGATTTGGTACATCAACAAATTATGTTTGCTTGAATTATTTTTGTTGGACTTACCAATTTATTGTTGAATCAACCAGGTACATGATTATTTCATGGAAGCAGCTTGTTCAAATCAAGAATGTAGTCTAATTGAATCAACAGTATAATATCAATTCCATCAACAAAATATATGGTTTTATCAAAAACAAATTATGTTGATCCAAAATAATGTCGATGTTGATTCAACTATAAACATTTTGTTGATTTGATCAAATAATGCTCATTTTCATGGGAATATAATATCTTTGGAACAACATACAAGTTTTCTTATTCTGATGTAGCAATGAACTTGTTTCGAACGGATCATTTGCTTGAATAGAGCAACGAAATATGTAATATCAATGAAATATTTTGTCATTCTACATCAACTTAAATTTTCGCCTCTAGATGGCGATCATTTCGCCTCGTCTATGCCTGCCTCGAATTCATTATATACGTGAAGCCTGATTCTTCGTGTTTGAAATATCAACTAGATAAATCGAACTTTGGATGATTAGCAGTCCTAAATAGTTTTCCATCAGCTGAAGAGAAGTAAAGACTGATGATCTATGCTAGGAGTCGATTTGTTTCCTAGTTTGGTTTATCCTATTGATGTGAAATTTCAGAAAATTCCCGAGTATTGAATTTGGTTCAACAAAACAATTTGTCGAATGGATATATAGTTTCTCTTGAAAAAACAAAATATTTCATTGAATTAACCAAATATTTCATTGAATCAAACAAATATTTCATTGAATCAACCAAATATTTCTTTGAATCAACCAAATATTTCGTTAAATAAACTAAATATTTGATTAAAGCAATATCTTATCATTTTGAATCGAACAAAATGATTGTTTAAGCCAATTCAATATCTCTTCAAAACCCTTCATGGATGTTCTTGATTGAAGAAGATCCAGAGTTCATGCAAGACATATTTACTTGATTCAAACTTCAAATTCGCTCTGAAACAAGATATAGATTTACTCATTTCAAGATTATATTTTGTCGTGCATATATGACACTTTTATTTGTTCCATTCAATAAAATTTTGCTCGATTCAACAATTCCTTTTTTTCCGTGAATATTTAACAGCAGTTTTTTTCTTTTAATGATTTTATTTTAATTGCTGTGTGGATGAACACCTTTCCATAGAATCTGTGTATGAATCTTCAGTTCATATATTTTGTGATATTTATATCCATACAACGTTATAGGTTCATTCTAATTATTATTAGCTATAATATAACATTCACTATTAGAGTGTGCTATGCGCGAACATCTGAATACGATCCTTTTTAATCCGATTTTCTCTCATAAGAACGGTGGCACTCGGTCTTATAGATTAATTTTCCTTTCACGATATCTTTCACCAGAAAGAATGAAAGTCAGGTCGGAACGATTTATTCGTGCAAATCTTTGTCATTCATTTTTATATCATCTGATCATTGTTTTAAATAATGGAAAAGTAGGTACCTATAGTTGAAAGAATTAATAATAATTATCATAGTACGAGAACATATGGTGCATGAAATAGGTAAACGTTGTTCAGTTTGGGCGCTATATTATCTACTATCACAAGATCCAAGAAGTACTAACTACTATAGAAATCAATGTCTCAATTAGAAAATGTTCTAGGTATATCAAACTTGCTAGTTTATGAGACCAAAATACTAAATGCTTTGGAAAATAAATATCAGGTTGACGCTATTTACACTGATTTTTCTAAGGCATTTGACAGAGTAGATAATTCCATTCTTTTGTCTAAACTAGGAGCTTTTGGATTTACTGATTGGTTTTTGAAATGGTTGAAAAGCTTCCTAACAGGCCGTAGACAGTGTGTTCCAGTTGGCTCGTTCAGATCCAGTCATATACAGGTTTCATCAGGAGTACCTCAAGGGTCTCATTGTGCTCCCATTTTGTTCAACATTTTTGTAAATGATATCAGTAGATGTTTCGTGAACTGCGAATTTCTATTATTTGCTGATGATTTGAAATTATTTCGAACAATAAATTCAAAATTTGACCAAATCAATTTACAATAAGATTTAAACAGATTGAATGATTGGTGTATGGAAAGTAATCTGCATCTAAGTATCAATGAATGTTGTTTCATTAGCTCTTTCAAGGGTTATGAAAAGTTTGATACTGTATATAGTATAAACAATAGTCCTCTCAGATACGTTCCAACTGTTCTAGATCTATAGGGGTTACTTTTGATGAACAAATGAGATTTGTAAATCACATACACACCATTTCAGTGAAATCATCAAACATTTTAGGAATGATTATTCGTAATTGCTCTGAATTCTCAGTGGATTCTATAAGGAAGGTCTATATGTCATTGGTCATTTCTAAACTGACTTATGCATTTATTGTCTGGTCTCCTCTTTATCAGGTTCATAATATAGTCATGGAGAGAGTGCAGAACAAATTTCTGAGGTATTGTGCCTTTAAATTGAACATTCGTTGGGAAAACCATCAATATATGCATAATTATGAACGAAATAAATTTAATTCCATTGCGTAGTAGAAGACTCAAGATAGATATATGTTTTATTTTCAAATTATTGAATGGTGCTGTGAACTGTCCGGAACTATTAATGTCCCAAATAGAGTCCTTAGATTTTCACATTTATTTCAAATACCATTTCATGTCACAAATTATGGACAGCTTAATCCAATAGAAAGGACATTAAGATTCATAAATAAAAGTAATTTAGATGTATAAGGATGTTCATTTAATAAGTTTAAGATGTCTTTGCGTGATAGCTTATTGCCTATTGTTTCGTTTCATGTTTTAATTCTTCTCATTTCCTCATCGAAATTGTTAAGTGAGTACCTATGTGTTGAGACACGGTGTATATTTATTATATTCATTATATTCTTATATTCAAACTTGTAATGGGCCAATGGGGGTTTCCCGTAAATAAAAATATAAAAAAAATAAACAAAAATAATATGATTTCAATTTCAGTATAGAAAATGTTGAAAGAAGGAGATAGGTAGACAAGATAATAATATAAAAATATCGGAACTATTGACTTCTCAATCATTATATCATATCAAGATCTATCTGTGGTTCATTAAAAGTGACAGTGGTTGGTAATTCCATTGAAAGTGCAAGTTAACAGAACATCCGTTCAACATCAGGCACTTACTATATGAAAGTAAATAACCGTATATTTATCATTCGACCATTCATTATACCTATACCTATAACGATTAGAGACAAAAAGAGTAAGCTTTGACATATTTGTTAATTGGTAGATGTAGGTGCATTTGGGTTACGTCAGGTTGTGTTAGGTCAGGTTGGGATAGACTGATAAACCTAGTTGGGTTAGCTTAGGTTCGGTTTTAAGTTGAATTATGTATTCATTCTACTTGGTGCTTGAATTATATTTTTAGTGTGAACTAAAACAACAAATAACAAGACCTGAATTCCCAATTCATTATACAGGCTGATTCACGGTGAATTAGACGTTTCTGGAGAACGCAACGTAGGATTATTTTGAAAATTTGGTTCCTTGGATAATTAGTTGTGTTCTATCGACCTGCAATATTCGATCTATCACATTTGGGGTCTAGCGGGCATGACAACAAAGATATTGGGTGTGAAAAATCGAGATTTTTTGTGTCGAAACTATTCATTGAAATAGAAACAGGGTGGTCAAAAATCTTAATTTGGAATCACCCTGTATTTATTCCAATTAAATATCAATTGATAGTAAATTGTTGGGATAGGGACATGGAAACCGTGTTGACCAATTATGAATACTTTCGACACAAAAAAATCCTAAAGTTGAATAATCTCGATTTTTCACATCCTATAACTCTGTAATTATTACTTTTACCCCAAGTGTTGTAGATCGATGGAATCAGCTCTCCAGGAAGAATCTAGAAATAGAATAATTTACAGGGTGTGCCATTTGAAAAATCAAAGTTGTTGCTACTTTTCAATATAAGCGGCAACGTCGCAATGCTGAGAACATTTTAGGTCGATAAAACACAACTGATTATTTGAGGCACCAACTTTTCAGAATAATCCTGAGTTGCACTCTCCATAAACATCTAATGTGTGAATCAGCCTGTATATATTTCTTTTACAGTCACGTTATTTTCAAACACACATTTTTTCGTGTCTCAACAATTATTATTGATAACTATATATACCTATACTTGATATTCTTTCTTAACATTTCAATCGTGAAAGTAATTTTGCATTCAACGCTTGAAAATGTGAATATCCGGTAGACTGGAACGAATATTTTAGATTTGGGAGATAGCACTTTTCATTCTTTCACTCTAGATTGTTGAGAATGGCAATCTGGGTAGGTGAAGTGGGGTTATCGGATGGAAATGCCAGCGCCGGCTTCGGAAATAGGTACAAATTTTTGGGCTTCCAAGAGAATGTTGGCTGTGAATAAAAGAGAGGAAAATATGATATTTTATAGACGAAGGTTTTCGAGGAAACACGTTCCTAAGATGATAAACCCCTCAAAGGAGATAAAATAGGGGGGTCAAAGAGGCATTTTTTAGAATTATATTTTTCTGTTCAATGAAATTCTCTATCAGAGAGCCAAACAGTAAAATTAAATCCTTTATCGTCAGTGACACTTTGTTACGAAAATAATTTGAAGAAGAGAAATATACAGTCCTTTTCTTTATTATCCCCCCCCCTTTTAGTTTTTGAAGGGGTTTACTGAAAAAATTGAAACTTGCGATGATGAAATTGATGCATGAATACTATATTTAAAAGTAAAATTGACAAATGAAGATTTCAAGATGGTAACTAGGCGCCATCTGGGAAGAAAATTTAGGGGGTCTTTTGACACATTTTTAAAATTTAATACATCAATACAATTGAATACATCGACGTTGAAATTTTCATCTGTTAATTTCATTCCAAAATATAGTAGGTATTCATGCATCAATTTCATTACCAACCTTTCAATTTTTTCAGTCGACCCGTTCGAAAAATAAAAGGGGGCAACATTAGAGAAAAGCACTGAGTAAAGGAGCTGTACCAGTTTCCGACCAATTTGACCACTTTTCCCATGTAAATCTCCATAAGAAAAGTTAAGGTTCATTCTGCAATTTTTTACGCTTTCAAGGTCATCCGGCTCCGACGGCGAGCAAAGCGATAGATCCGTTCTAGAGATAACGGCGCGCATTTTATTCCATTTTTTCACTTAACAACGGCTATATACAGGGTGTTTGAGTTGGGTAATAGTTTGGAAAAAAAATATAGGGTGAACCCAAAAGGCGTTATACCTCCTCGACGAGTAGACTACCAGCATATAGGCTACCCGCTAGCTAATGATATATACAGGGCGTTTGAGATGGATAACAGTAAAAAAATATACAGGGTGATCCGCAGTAATACTACCCCACTTTGGGGTATCAGAGGGTTGAAGAGGGTGCGGGTACTCTAAGAGAAGAATTTTTAACGGACACTTCGAAAATAATGGTTCGTCCATATGCAAAGTCTCAAAGTTTATGAGATATCATTTGAAATGTGTGTGGAAACGTTCAGTTAGGTATGTGATGGAAATAACTGTGTTCTAGCGGGGAAGCGGGGTAGCGCTGGCGCGAGCTTATCGAAACCGCAACAATAACACTTTAATGACAATAATAAGATTGAATTTTCATATACAGGGCGTTTGAGTTGATTTAAAATTGAAAAAAAAATATATACAGAGTGTCCCACGGTTCGCGGTCCCATGTTTTAGCATAGAAGAAGTGTTTGAGTTGATAGAAATATATACAGGGTGTTTGAGTTGATGAAGATTGAGAAAAAATATATACAGGGTGGCCCATGGTTAGACCACCCCATTTATGTGTTGAAAATGAATCGGACAGCTGACGTATGATAATCGACATATGACATTTGACATTTGACAGATGGCCATCGACAGATAACAACGATCGATGACACGTGACCAGGCTACGTCAACTACCAGCTTGCTGCTGCATACGTTCAATATACAGTGCGTTTGAATAAAAATATATACAGGGAAACTCGCTGCAAGAACTGATCAATTCAGATGAACCCAGCAAACATATTGAACAGGCAAGGTATGACAGATGACGCGCTGACTGATGATTTAGATCAATATACAGGGCAACAATGAGAGAATATACAGAAAAGCTCGCTGCATATACTTCAGACATGCCTAGCATATATTAGTCAAATATGTAGAGCAGCTCCTAACCAAAACTCATGAAACTGCTCTGTGCTACACTAAAGGAAGTATTCTGGCTAGTCCGTCAAACAAATCATGAACAATACTCGTAATGTACTGTTTAGAGGGAATTGTCACGGAAACACCACCGAAATGCCACAGAAATGTCGCAGAACTGTCACAGAACTGTCATGGAAGTGCCACGGAACTGTCACGGAAGTGTCAAGGAAGTGTCACGGAAGTGTCAAGGAAGTGTCACGGAAGTGTCAAGGAAGTGTCACGGAAGTGTCGAGGAAGTGTCACGGAAGTGTCACGGAACACGGAAGTGTCACGGTTGTGTCATGGAATGTCATGGAAGTGTCACGAAAACGTCACAGAATGCACGCGTTAGCTGATGATTCCGATCAATATACAGAGCGTTTGAGTTGAATAGCAATGAAAAAATATGAAGAGGAACTCGCTGCAAAAACTGTCTACTGTAGACGTGCCAAGCAAACAGATATTAGACAAATATTTCGAACAAGTCTTAACCAAAACTCGTGAACAAGATCTGTGCTTTCCCAAAGAAGTACCCAGCGAAATATGTCTAAATTTCACTACCAAAACTCGTAATGTAATGGGGTTCTATAGGCTAGGGGCCTTAGGGATTAGCGATTATACAGGAAAATAAACATGGCAGCATTCAGACAGAAAAAACATATTGCTGTCAACTACTCTACAAGAACGATTCTTATTATACCTATAATAGGTCTGAAAATTCTCTATATATCAACAAAATCAATGGGAAATTATCGTGACGCAATCACTATCATTATACTGACAGACAGCATGAAAAAATGATACAATAGATATCTGAAAAGCTCAAAAGACTAATAATGCTGAACATTCTGCATCAAATAACGAAGAAATAACACCCATTCACCATCCACCTTAGAATATATCGATAAACTCTTTACCAGAACTCATTCAACAACTTCACTGAAGAACGAACCCACGGAATATATCAATCAACTCTTAACCAGAACTCGAAATGTAAGGGGGAGCAGTAGAGGCATGGGACGTTAGGGATTAGCGATTATACAGAGAATATGAACATGGCAGCCTTCAAGCAGAAAAACATATACCTGTCAACTACTCTACAAGAAAGATTCTTCATCTATATGCAAAGTCCGAAAATTCTCTAGATATCATCACACTCAGAGGTAGCAATGAAAATGATATCGTAGGTATCTGGAAAGCTCCAAATATACTAGACTGATAATGCTAAACATTCTGCATCAAACAACTAGAAAAGAACACCTGTTCACCGTTCACCTTGGAATATATCGAACAACTATTTACACCTAAAACTCATATTACAGCTCAGTGTTTCACCATAGGAGGTATTCTGGTTGATTCATGAAATATGTCGAACAACTCTCTACCAAAACTGGTAATCTAAGAGTCAGAGGAACAAGGGGATAGCGTTTAGTGCGATGGGATGTAATCCGCAGGAAGCGAAATAGGTATCATGTTTCGGGTGATCTAATATGAAAGCATACCCGATCAGACCTACAAAAATTCTGTCACATAGAAATCTCATATATTGTAGGCCAATTCTCAGCAAATTCCTCATGAGGAACATCAGTCACGTGACCTGATAGATCGTGAAACGTTTACTTGGTAATAACTGCAAAAATATATGTTTCAACTATACGAGGTGTTTTTGAAATAATAATATGTATTCAGCACATCGATATATAACATTCTCATATCAGATATTTTCAAATTCTTCAAATCAACAGGAAATTTCATCCCTAAAATTGAACAAAAACAGGAAAACATCAAAACAATCTAAACAATCGAACTCAGCACAGAAAAATTCATGTAGATGGAACGTTATAGGATTGTTACAGAGTGAAACTATATAGGTGTAAAATTGGTCTCGCCTCACCTATATGTCATTCGACAGTATAAACGTCTCGAGGTTCGAAATTTTCACGCTTATTCCAATACAGCCCAGTATATAAAAAAGAAAATGTGGTTATAAAGCATTTACCTTTAGCTTTTTTCACCTTAGCAGGCTTAGATTCGATGAAAATCCGAATAATGAATGAAAATAGTGAGAAGACAATTCAGATAATACAAAAACCGCCATAATCCTATTTTCATACAGGATTCTTTAAAAGCACACATCACTACCATCACAAATAATTCACACACAAACGGCATTTTTGAAAAACAACACCATTTAATCGACGAGAAATTTCACATAACGTCCACGATATGACTGAACAAATATAGAAATAGAAACTTGATAGTCAACAGGAAACCTGATAACAATTAAACGTTGATAATGCATGTTTAGCAGACAAAAAATACGTTTTCAACAATATATGAACCACCACGAGGAAAAATATAATATACAGGACGATTAAAAACCTGAATCAGATGAAATATTTGAGAGACGTATGACTTTACATTATAACAAATGCATAGGTTCTCGACTGCGATATCTGAGAACAATATGGCTACCGACGATCTGTGACAGATCCAACAATCAAGAAGAAATACATCCCACCATTGAAAATAAATAGTACTTCTAAGGATTAGCACGCAAATACATTGATATGCTCAGAGTTTCAATGTTTGCGAGATATCAATAAAGAATGGAGAACCGTGAATAACCTATATTTTCATGTTATCTTTCATAAAGCTAGTATTGGAACTTCTTAATAATACTGACAATAGATGCGCGAATAGAATACTCTACTTTCTATACGACATCTTCACAAATGATGCTAGATAGATGACACTTGATAGATACCACTTAACACATGAGGCGTTTTGCAGATGATATTATATAATTAAGAGGAGACATATCACGCATGCGTCAAAACGTGACGAAAACATCACAAAAACAGGCGTACCATTCTAACCAAATGAAATATGAACAACATAAACCAATTATGAATTGTGATCTCAGACAAAAATATTCGAAAAGACTAATATACACGACGAAAAATTATTATATCTCTTGCCATCATTCCCAGACAGTTTAAGTATCCCATCCAATTCAAAATCGTATCTCGGCTATCATTTGAAATATTCCCCAACTTCATCAAAATAGAATAATCACAAGGCGACATTCTCTTCAAACCGATATAAAGATTCCCCATGCTCACTATAAATAAAAATCGAATCCAAACAGCATATGACGCAAAGTTCTATCACGAACGTTGCTTAACAGAAACTGCGATTTTCATTCCAGACAAGAAACTTCCCTACAAAATACAGATACGACCTGTTTGAGAATACTGCTCCTTATATGGGTTCAGCACTCACACATAAAGACAAGCCATACCAGAGAGGCAAGCCATGCGCCTGATGAGCGATACCACACTCACTAATTCTTAGAAAACATCTGAACATTATAAATGAAAACTCATAAAATGACTAAGTTCATCATAGGAAGTGTTTCCAAGATCTCCAAATGCGGAATCTCAACCAATTTCATTGATATAAAATAATCACAGGGCACCATTTATTTTCACCCGAAATAAAGATACTATATGAAGATCCTGAACAAGAATTGGAATCAATCAGTATACTACGACACCCAGATCCATCACGAAAGTTTCAACGAAAAAACTATGATTTTTATTTCACGCGAAAAGCTACTATATAAGATACAGATATGACACTTTTCAGAGTACTGTTCCTACATATTATGGGGTTCAACATCCATACATACTCTGATGCTCTGTTTCTACACTCACTGATTCTCAAACAACATTGTAACATCACCGAAAAGACATCGACCTTCCACTTTTCTACAGATACACAAAAAAAATAATTTTCAGAGATTCCTACTATCATCCCATCGCTAGCAATACCAGTCAGACGCACTCAACAAATTCAGAAAACGCATTCTGTTGCCACCAATCTTGAATATGTCGAGCAACTCTTTACCAAAACTCATTAAATGACTGAGTTTACTATAGGAAGTGTTTCTTAGATCTTGAAAAGTTTAAAATTCAATACCTATACCTCCTGTTGTAGCCTGTGCATGATTTTCTTCGAATATAATAGGTATTTGCTTTGGTGCGCTTCAAGAGATAAATAATAATGATAATCTGACGCATATTGAAGCACCAAACATTCAAACAACGTATACAAATAATTATGAATTAACTTCTAAGACGAAAATATTTGGAAAATCATCTCTCTCTTATCAAGTAAGACATTCCCAGTTAGATTGAATATCCTATCCTCTTTGAGGTATGCACGACGTTCTTTGAACATTGTTAGGATTTTTTTCGTGCGCTCCAAGTGATAAAAAAAAATGAACTGATGAAAATGTACCAGAGCATGGAAAACGTGAAAAAATATTCAAATAGGCTATTATACATCATGGAGAATCGTATCCCAGCTATCGCTCGAAATATTGACCAACCTCATCGATATAAAATAATGATAATGAACTAGATTCTCCACCTGACATATAGAAAATGAAAGATCAGAATCATGAAAAAAACATTGTCAGAGAAAAAATATTCAAATGGGTTGTTATTCTGTACACTATGGAAAATATAGTATCTCGACTATCATTTGAAATATTGCCCAACTTCATCGATATAGAATAATCACAAGGTACCATTCTTTTCAACCGAAATAAAGATACCCTATGCGGATTATGGATAACTATTGAATTCAAACAGTATATGACAGATAGTTCCATCATGAACGCTACTTCACAAAAACTAGGATTTGCAAATACATTGATATACGCAGAGTTTCAATGCTTGCGAGATATCAATAAAGAATGGAGAGCCGTGAATAACCTATATTCTTATGTTCTCTCCCATAAAGCTAGTATTGGGGCTTTTTTAATGATACTGACAATAGATGCGCGAATAGAATACTATACTTTATGTACGACATCGTCACAAATTATGCTAGATAGATGACACTTGACAGATGCCATGTGACACCTGGAGCGTTTTTCAGATGATGTATAATTAAGAGGAGCCATATTACGCATGCGTCATACGTAACGGGAACATCACAAAAACAGCACGATTGAAATATTGCTTCGATAACATAATATATAAGGATGGCACACCATTCTGACCGAATAAAATATGAAGAACATAAACCAATTATGAATTATTGAGGTCTTAGACAAAAATACTCGAAATGACTAATGTACACTGCGAAAATTAATATATCTCTTACTATCATTGCCAGACAGTTTAAGTATCCTATCCTTTTCAAAATCGTATCTAAGCTATCATTCGAAATATTGCCAAACTTCATCGATATAGAATAATCACAAGGTAGTATTCTTTTCGAACCGAAATAAAGATTCCTAATGCTGATTATAAATAAAAGCTACTCTACGAAATACAGATAAGTACAACCTGTTCAAGAATACTGTTTACTCATATGGGTTCAGCACTCACACATATACGTTGATGCTCCTAGATGCCATCCAGAGAGACTAGCAATGCGCCTGGTGGGCGATGCTACACTCACCAAGTCTTAAAAACATTGAAACATCGCAAATGAGTCGGAGAGAGTCGGAGACCTTTCCTTATTCTACAGATACTTCTGCTCCATTAACAAAATTGAAACATCACAGAAAAGCTGTAACTCTTCAGATATATGTTGAACAACTCTTTACCGAAACTCATAAAACGACTAAGTTTACCAAAGGAAGTAGTTCAATACTGCACCTCCTTTTTGGCAACCTCCCTAGGCATGAGCGATGTTTCACACGAACATAATAAGCATTTCCTTCAGTGCGCTTCAAGTGATGAAAGAATAATAATCCGACACCAATCATAGTACCAACCATTTGAATAACGTATAACAATCAGGAATCAACTTCATAGACAAAAATATTCCAACAGGCTATCATGCATTAGGGGAAAATCATATATGTCTTGTCAGGTGAACTTTTCACCAATTTCATTGGTATGAAATGATCACAAGGTACCATTTCTTTCTACCCGAAATGAAGATACTAATGCTGATCCTGAACAAGAATTGAAATCAAACAGTATACGATACCCGGATATCCATCACGAAAGTTTCAACACAAAAACTAGGATTTTTATTCCAGACAACATGCTACTCTACAAAATACAGATACAACCTGTTTTAGAATACTGTCTCCACATATGGGGTTCAGCAACCACATATACGTTAATGCCTCTAGATTCCATCAAAATAGACAGGTCATCCGCATGTTGAGTGATGCCACACTCACTAACAGGTTAGGTTAGAGAGTAGGTTGACATCATTGGTTGAGATTGATGCTATATCGGCCTGGACTATCCAAGCTACGATAGGTTAGATCAATTTTTTGGTGGCTCGTTTGAGATTATCAGACTCGCTCCGCTCGTCCGACAAACAAACAAACACACCCCAAAAATTGATCTAACCTATCGTAGCTTGGATAGTCCAGGCCGATATAGCATCAATCTCAACCAATGATGTCAACCTACTCTCTAACCTAACCTGTTAGTGAGTGTGGCATCACTCAACATGCGGATGACCTGTCTATCTTGATGGAATCTAGAGGCATTAACGTATATGTGGTTGCTGAACCCCATATGTGGAGACAGTATTCTAAAACAGGTTGTATCTGTATTTTGTAGAGTAGCATGTTGTCTGGAATAAAAATCCTAGTTTTTGTGTTGAAACTTTCGTGATGGATATCCGGGTATCGTATACTGTTTGATTTCAATTCTTGTTCAGGATCAGCATTAGTATCTTCATTTCGGGTAGAAAGAAATGGTACCTTGTGATCATTTCATACCAATGAAATTGGTGAAAAGTTCACCTGACAAGACATATATGATTTTCCCCTAATGCATGATAGCCTGTTGGAATATTTTTGTCTATGAAGTTGATTCCTGATTGTTATACGTTATTCAAATGGTTGGTACTATGATTGGTGTCGGATTATTATTCTTTCATCACTTGAAGCGCACTGAAGGAAATGCTTATTATGTTCGTGTGAAACATCGCTCATGCCTAGGGAGGTTGCCAAAAAGGAGGTGCAGTATTGAACTACTTCCTTTGGTAAACTTAGTCGTTTTATGAGTTTCGGTAAAGAGTTGTTCAACATATATCTGAAGAGTTACAGCTTTTCTGTGATGTTTCAATTTTGTTAATGGAGCAGAAGTATCTGTAGAATAAGGAAAGGTCTCCGACTCTCTCCGACTCATTTGCGATGTTTCAATGTTTTTAAGACTTGGTGAGTGTAGCATCGCCCACCAGGCGCATTGCTAGTCTCTCTGGATGGCATCTAGGAGCATCAACGTATATGTGTGAGTGCTGAACCAGTGAACCCATATGAGTAAACAGTATTCTTGAACAGGTTGTACTTATCTGTATTTCGTAGAGTAGCTTTTATTTATAATCAGCATTAGGAATCTTTATTTCGGTTCGAAAAGAATACTACCTTGTGATTATTCTATATCGATGAAGTTTGGCAATATTTCGAATGATAGCTTAGATACGATTTTGAAAAGGATAGGATACTTAAACTGTCTGGCAATGATAGTAAGAGATATATTAATTTTCGCAGTGTACATTAGTCATTTCGAGTATTTTTGTCTAAGACCTCAATAATTCATAATTGGTTTATGTTCTTCATATTTTATTCGGTCAGAATGGTGTGCCATCCTTATATATTATGTTATCGAAGCAATATTTCAATCGTGCTGTTTTTGTGATGTTCCCGTTACGTATGACGCATGCGTAATATGGCTCCTCTTAATTATACATCATCTGAAAAACGCTCCAGGTGTCACATGGCATCTGTCAAGTGTCATCTATCTAGCATAATTTGTGACGATGTCGTACATAAAGTATAGTATTCTATTCGCGCATCTATTGTCAGTATCATTAAAAAAGCCCCAATACTAGCTTTATGGGAGAGAACATAAGAATATAGGTTATTCACGGCTCTCCATTCTTTATTGATATCTCGCAAGCATTGAAACTCTGCGTATATCAATGTATTTGCAAATCCTAGTTTTTGTGAAGTAGCGTTCATGATGGAACTATCTGTCATATACTGTTTGAATTCAATAGTTATCCATAATCCGCATAGGGTATCTTTATTTCGGTTGAAAAGAATGGTACCTTGTGATTATTCTATATCGATGAAGTTGGGCAATATTTCAAATGATAGTCGAGATACTATATTTTCCATAGTGTACAGAATAACAACCCATTTGAATATTTTTTCTCTGACAATGTTTTTTTCATGATTCTGATCTTTCATTTTCTATATGTCAGGTGGAGAATCTAGTTCATTATCTTAAGTGGTAAAAGTGCAATTATTAATGTGAAATTTATATCAATCTCTTCAGAAATTGAAGGCCGACTGAGTGAGTACAAAGTCATCCAAATTAGTAATATTAGAAATTGGAAATTGTGAATTAATGCACAAATCGATCAAACGACATATTCTTGAAAAACCAACACTGTTTTTGCTGCAAAAAGTTGATGCTGATAGCCGGCATAAATAAATACGAGAATAGTCTGGGTGCTGAGAGTTGAAATATGAGCCAGATCACAAACCAGGAATTACTATCTAAATTGGAAGGACTCATAAATAAAAATTCAGCGGAAATAAAAACAGAAATAAAATCAATTAATGATACATTGAATGAGAAATTAAGTGAGCTTGAAGAAAAATATAAAAAGATTGAGCAAAGAGTTACTTCTTTAGAACGAGCAAAGAGAAGGAATAACATCGTAATTTTTGGAATTCAATCTGATCGAGATAACATCTTAAAAAATACCCTCTCACAACTCAATAACATTTTTGAATCAAATCTCGTGGCAAGAGATATAAACAATATCTATACCATCGGAAAGAAAAATACCATAATAATAGAATTCATCTCATATCTTCAAAAAAAGGACATTTTCCAACACTTATATAAATTAAAAGGAACCGGCGTCTCCGTTACAAACGATCTATGTCCAGAAGATCAACAAACGAATAAAATCCTTGTAAAACATTTGAAAGAAGCTAGAGCCCAAAACCAAAAAGCACACATCAAAAATTTCAAGTTGTATGTGAATGACGTACCATACACAATCAAGGAGTTAGAGAACCCAACTGAAGTTGTTCCCGACCCAGAACTCGAACATTCTGAAGAACCAGAAGAAGTATTCTCAGAAAATAAATCAGATACTGCCAGGGAATTTGAAGCTAGAGCGGAAGCAGATACACGATCAGACATTCCCAAAAACCATTTCTTTCCACAAAAGACGCCCAACACAAAAACAACAATCGAGAATACCACCAAGCCTGTGAATACTTTCACGAAGAACAAGGAAACTAAGGAAATCAGAACATTAAGAAACAAAAAATCAACTACATGAACCTGCTAACAGTAAAATCACGTCAATTCAATTCAGTTCAGTTTTATACTTTCGTTTCTTCTCATCTTAGCATATTATTGAATTGATGTTTAGTTTATTTCACTCTTTGTATTATATTAAGGTATCAACACTATAAAGTCAAAATGGACCCATTCATAAAAGAGTATAAGAACGAACCAATAGTAGCAAAAGTTATCTCAGATGTTAAAGATTTTATACCAGATAAACAAAATCCATTTAGTATAATACATTTTAATATCAGAAGTATCACAAAAAACATGGATGAGATGATAATATTCTTGAACAGACTTTCTCTTGAATTTCAAATCATTGTACTATCTGAAACATATCTTGTCTATGATTTGAATATAGTAGAAATTGACGGCTACACCACAATATATAACAAAGGTACACTGAACAAAAATGATGGTGTAATAGTGTATATTAAAAACAGCATTAGTTTCACATATAGCGTAATAAACATTGGTGACATTAAGGCTCTTGAAATTACAACAAAATCAAAATATGCAAATGCCATGATAACTGCCATCTACAGACCCCCAAGTACTTGTCCAAAAAGGTTCAATATAGATCTATTGGACTATATACAGTCTATTGAAAAAAGTGACTGGCATATAATAACGGGAGATATCAATATAGACTTATTTTCAGATTCAGAGTTTGTCGAAGAATACAAAAATTCCTTGAATAGTTTTGGGTATGAGTCATACATCAATAGTTACACCCGACCACAGAGTCAAACATGTATTGACCACTTCTTTGTTAAAACTGTATCCAATAGAAATACCCAATCATTTGTCTTCCAATTCAATATAACAGACCATTACCCTATAGCATTAACAATAGATCTAAACCAAAGTTCACATAATAATATTCCAAATGGAAATAAATACAAGCAATATATAAACTTCTCATCATTAAAAACCGATTTGGAAAACGAAACATGGGTCGACCTATACTCGGTACGGGATATAGACAAAATGACTGATAAATTCATTCAAAAACTCAACTCATATATTGAAAGAAATACAAAAAATGTCAAGCTAAAAAAACAAAATATAAAACGAAGAAAATGGATAACCTCTGCACTCTTAACATCGATAAACAAAAAAGAGACAATGTATAAAACATTAATGAAAGACCCAAACAACCAAACTTTGAAAACACAGTACCATACTTACAAAAATAAACTAGATAAGATAATAAAAAATTCTAAAAGAACTTATACACAAAAATTAATCAAAAATAACATGAACCAATCCAAGGCTCTCTGGGAATGCGTTAATGATATCTGCAATCGATCCAAACCAGAAACAAAAATAGAAAAAATTATATCAACTGACGGTACACCACTATTTTCCAAAAAGCACATCTCTGACAGTTTCAATGAATATTATAGTACTCTGGGTCAAACATATGCAAGTAAAATAAAAGTTCCGGATGACTATATAGAACGTGACACAAGATTGAAAAATTCAATGTATCTTTATCCCACCGATACCAGAGAAGTCCACGACATCATAATGCAACTGAAACCAAAAAAGGCTCCTGGTCACGACAATATACGCGCTGAAACCTTGAAAAACATATCAAAACAGATAACTGCCCCCTTAACCCATTTAATAAACTGTTGTTTCGAAAAAGGTTATTTTCCAAAATCATTGAAAATTGGAATCGTGAAACCACTATTCAAAAGTGGTAGTAAATTTGAAATGATAAATTATAGACCAGTCTCATTAATATCAAACTTATCTAAAATAATTGAGAAAATCCTCAAAATCAGGATACTCAGCTTTTGTACGAAATTTAACTTGATATCTGAATATCAGTATGGATTTAGAGAGGGAAAATCAACAGATGACGCAATTTACCAATTAGTATCTAATATTTATAACTCACTGGATAAAAGTAAACCATCATTATGCATTTTCGTTGACCTCTCTAAAGCCTTCGATACCGTGTGCCACAGAAAATTACTCGACAAACTAGACCATTATGGGATAAGAGGAAATATATACGGAATATTAAAAAGCTTTTTGACAGAGCGTGAACAGAAAGTAAGTATTGATGGGGAGTTGAGTGATAGTAGATATGTAACATACGGTGTTCCACAAGGAACTGTACTTGGTCCACTGTTGTTTACTCTGTATATCAACAGTTTACTTTCTTTAGGAACCAGGGGCAAAATTTTGAGCTTTGCAGATGATACTGCTATATTCTATGAGGCGAAATCATGGAACACCTTGAAAGCAGAAGTGGAGGATGATTTTAGAGTTATAGAAAAGTGGTTTCGATATAATACACTAACTCTCAACCTGGAAAAAACAAAATATCTACCGTTTTCCTCATACTCCAGTGGATTACCAAATATGGGTCCTTTGATTATCGGACCAAATTCAGAAATACCTGAAGCTGAATCGATTAAATATTTAGGTATTGTAATTGACCGACACCTCAAGTGGGACCTTAACATAAGAAATATAGTCAACAAGTTAAGAGGTATGTTATATAGATTTAAATATCTGAAAGATTACCTTGATACGAAACACCTAGAAATATTATACTACGCACTGGTTCAATCTCATCTAACTTACGGTATTGTGGGCTGGGGTGGTGTAAATGACACGCACTTAGAAAACTTAAACGTCATTCAGAGATGGATATTACGTATTATATACGGTAAACCACTCAGATTCTCCAATGATAAATTACACGAAGAATCGGGAATATTTGACAGTAGGCAACTTTTCTGTCAAAATATACTAATCAACATAAAAAAAAACAAGATCTCTTCCCACCCTGTTACACACTCCTACAGCACAAGAAATAAAACAATATCGTTAAGCGTACCTCGTTGTGACAAAACCATAGGGCAACGTCACTGTGACTTTCTTGCACCAAAACTTTATAGTCTAACACCTGTTGATATAAGGAACTTACAGAGCATCAATTTATTCAAGAAAAAAATAAAAAAATGGATTTTGGCTTTTGGAAGGAGCAAACTACACGATTTTGTCAATCAAAAACTAAATTAATATATGGTTAGGTATTTTATACTCTTCAATCAAAACAATGAATGGTCTACTTATTATTTCTATTAGTAATATAATTTATACTCATGTTCTCTCGTGTTAATTGTATAAGTCTGAATACATCTATATATGTACGTATGCGAATATCTCTCAATTAGTTACTCGAATTTTTATATTCTGATACTTTTATATTTTATATTTGTACATTTTAGATTTTTAAACTTTTCCCTTTTAGCACTTTACATTTTACATTTTACATTTTACATTTTTATAATTTTACATTTTACATTTTTACATTTTTACATTTTACATTTTTAAATTTTCATATCTTCACATTTTATATCTATATATTTTATATTTTCAAATTATTTCATAACGAATCATCTTCAACTAGTTATGTAATGATCACCTACTAAAATTGATGGAACATACAACAACATGAAGCCACGTACAAGCGATAGTTACTTTGGAACTAAAGCTTCTGTGGTATCCCCTGTTTATTTGCTGTACGCACTTTAATCATATATACCCTTTTTTGTAATTATTTTCTTGGTGAATAAACTTTATTATTATTATTATTATTATTATTATTATTATTTTATATCGATGAGGTTGGTCAATATTTCGAGCGATAGCTGGGATACGATTCTCCATGATGTATAATAGCCTATTTGAATATTTTTTCACGTTTTCCATGCTCTGGTACATTTTCATCAGTTCATTTTTTTTTATCACTTGGAGCGCACGAAAAAAATCCTAACAATGTTCAAAGAACGTCGTGCATACCTCAAAGAGGATAGGATATTCAATCTAACTGGGAATGTCTTACTTGATAAGAGAGAGATGATTTTCCAAATATTTTCGTCTTAGAAGTTAATTCATAATTATTGGTATACGTTGTTTGAATGTTTGGTGCTTCAATATGCGTCAGATTATCATTATTATTTATCTCTTGAAGCGCACCAAAGCAAATACCTATTATATTCGAAGAAAATCATGCACAGGCTACAACAGGAGGTATAGGTATTGAATTTTAAACTTTTCAAGATCTAAGAAACACTTCCTATAGTAAACTCAGTCATTTAATGAGTTTTGGTAAAGAGTTGCTCGACATATTCAAGATTGGTGGCAACAGAATGCGTTTTCTGAATTTGTTGAGTGCGTCTGACTGGTATTGCTAGCGATGGGATGATAGTAGGAATCTCTGAAAATTATTTTTTTTGTGTATCTGTAGAAAAGTGGAAGGTCGATGTCTTTTCGGTGATGTTACAATGTTGTTTGAGAATCAGTGAGTGTAGAAACAGAGCATCAGAGTATGTATGGATGTTGAACCCCATAATATGTAGGAACAGTACTCTGAAAAGTGTCATATCTGTATCTTATATAGTAGCTTTTCGCGTGAAATAAAAATCATAGTTTTTTCGTTGAAACTTTCGTGATGGATCTGGGTGTCGTAGTATACTGATTGATTCCAATTCTTGTTCAGGATCTTCATATAGTATCTTTATTTCGGGTGAAAATAAATGGTGCCCTGTGATTATTTTATATCAATGAAATTGGTTGAGATTCCGCATTTGGAGATCTTGGAAACACTTCCTATGATGAACTTAGTCATTTTATGAGTTTTCATTTATAATGTTCAGATGTTTTCTAAGAATTAGTGAGTGTGGTATCGCTCATCAGGCGCATGGCTTGCCTCTCTGGTATGGCTTGTCTTTATGTGTGAGTGCTGAACCCATATAAGGAGCAGTATTCTCAAACAGGTCGTATCTGTATTTTGTAGGGAAGTTTCTTGTCTGGAATGAAAATCGCAGTTTCTGTTAAGCAACGTTCGTGATAGAACTTTGCGTCATATGCTGTTTGGATTCGATTTTTATTTATAGTGAGCATGGGGAATCTTTATATCGGTTTGAAGAGAATGTCGCCTTGTGATTATTCTATTTTGATGAAGTTGGGGAATATTTCAAATGATAGCCGAGATACGATTTTGAATTGGATGGGATACTTAAACTGTCTGGGAATGATGGCAAGAGATATAATAATTTTTCGTCGTGTATATTAGTCTTTTCGAATATTTTTGTCTGAGATCACAATTCATAATTGGTTTATGTTGTTCATATTTCATTTGGTTAGAATGGTACGCCTGTTTTTGTGATGTTTTCGTCACGTTTTGACGCATGCGTGATATGTCTCCTCTTAATTATATAATATCATCTGCAAAACGCCTCATGTGTTAAGTGGTATCTATCAAGTGTCATCTATCTAGCATCATTTGTGAAGATGTCGTATAGAAAGTAGAGTATTCTATTCGCGCATCTATTGTCAGTATTATTAAGAAGTTCCAATACTAGCTTTATGAAAGATAACATGAAAATATAGGTTATTCACGGTTCTCCATTCTTTATTGATATCTCGCAAACATTGAAACTCTGAGCATATCAATGTATTTGCGTGCTAATCCTTAGAAGTACTATTTATTTTCAATGGTGGGATGTATTTCTTCTTGATTGTTGGATCTGTCACAGATCGTCGGTAGCCATATTGTTCTCAGATATCGCAGTCGAGAACCTATGCATTTGTTATAATGTAAAGTCATACGTCTCTCAAATATTTCATCTGATTCAGGTTTTTAATCGTCCTGTATATTATATTTTTCCTCGTGGTGGTTCATATATTGTTGAAAACGTATTTTTTGTCTGCTAAACATGCATTATCAACGTTTAATTGTTATCAGGTTTCCTGTTGACTATCAAGTTTCTATTTCTATATTTGTTCAGTCATATCGTGGACGTTATGTGAAATTTCTCGTCGATTAAATGGTGTTGTTTTTCAAAAATGCCGTTTGTGTGTGAATTATTTGTGATGGTAGTGATGTGTGCTTTTAAAGAATCCTGTATGAAAATAGGATTATGGCGGTTTTTGTATTATCTGAATTGTCTTCTCACTATTTTCATTCATTATTCGGATTTTCATCGAATCTAAGCCTGCTAAGGTGAAAAAAGCTAAAGGTAAATGCTTTATAACCACATTTTCTTTTTTATATACTGGGCTGTATTGGAATAAGCGTGAAAATTTCGAACCTCGAGACGTTTATACTGTCGAATGACATATAGGTGAGGCGAGACCAATTTTACACCTATATAGTTTCACTCTGTAACAATCCTATAACGTTCCATCTACATGAATTTTTCTGTGCTGAATCGATTGTTTAGATTGTTTTGATGTTTTCCTGTTTTTGTTCAATTTTAGGGATGAAATTTCCTGTTGATTTGAAGAATTTGAAAATATCTGATATGAGAATGTTATATATCGATGTGCTGAATACATATTATTATTTCAAAAACACCTCGTATAGTTGAAACATATATTTTTGCAGTTATTACCAAGTAAACGTTTCACGATCTATCAGGTCACGTGACTGATGTTCCTCATGAGGAATTTGCTGAGAATTGGCCTACAATATATGAGATTTCTATGTGACAGAATTTTTGTAGGTCTGATCGGGTATGCTTTCATATTAGATCACCCGAAACATGATACCTATTTCGCTTCCTGCGGATTACATCCCATCGCACTAAACGCTATCCCCTTGTTCCTCTGACTCTTAGATTACCAGTTTTGGTAGAGAGTTGTTCGACATATTTCATGAATCAACCAGAATACCTCCTATGGTGAAACACTGAGCTGTAATATGAGTTTTAGGTGTAAATAGTTGTTCGATATATTCCAAGGTGAACGGTGAACAGGTGTTCTTTTCTAGTTGTTTGATGCAGAATGTTTAGCATTATCAGTCTAGTATATTTGGAGCTTTCCAGATACCTACGATATCATTTTCATTGCTACCTCTGAGTGTGATGATATCTAGAGAATTTTCGGACTTTGCATATAGATGAAGAATCTTTCTTGTAGAGTAGTTGACAGGTATATGTTTTTCTGCTTGAAGGCTGCCATGTTCATATTCTCTGTATAATCGCTAATCCCTAACGTCCCATGCCTCTACTGCTCCCCCTTACATTTCGAGTTCTGGTTAAGAGTTGATTGATATATTCCGTGGGTTCGTTCTTCAGTGAAGTTGTTGAATGAGTTCTGGTAAAGAGTTTATCGATATATTCTAAGGTGGATGGTGAATGGGTGTTATTTCTTCGTTATTTGATGCAGAATGTTCAGCATTATTAGTCTTTTGAGCTTTTCAGATATCTATTGTATCATTTTTTCATGCTGTCTGTCAGTATAATGATAGTGATTGCGTCACGATAATTTCCCATTGATTTTGTTGATATATAGAGAATTTTCAGACCTATTATAGGTATAATAAGAATCGTTCTTGTAGAGTAGTTGACAGCAATATGTTTTTTCTGTCTGAATGCTGCCATGTTTATTTTCCTGTATAATCGCTAATCCCTAAGGCCCCTAGCCTATAGAACCCCATTACATTACGAGTTTTGGTAGTGAAATTTAGACATATTTCGCTGGGTACTTCTTTGGGAAAGCACAGATCTTGTTCACGAGTTTTGGTTAAGACTTGTTCGAAATATTTGTCTAATATCTGTTTGCTTGGCACGTCTACAGTAGACAGTTTTTGCAGCGAGTTCCTCTTCATATTTTTTCATTGCTATTCAACTCAAACGCTCTGTATATTGATCGGAATCATCAGCTAACGCGTGCATTCTGTGACGTTTTCGTGACACTTCCATGACATTCCATGACACAACCGTGACACTTCCGTGTTCCGTGACACTTCCGTGACACTTCCTCGACACTTCCGTGACACTTCCTTGACACTTCCGTGACACTTCCTTGACACTTCCGTGACACTTCCTTGACACTTCCGTGACAGTTCCGTGGCACTTCCATGACAGTTCTGTGACAGTTCTGCGACATTTCTGTGGCATTTCGGTGGTGTTTCCGTGACAATTCCCTCTAAACCGTACATTACGAGTATTGTTCATGATTTGTTTGACGGACTAGCCAGAATACTTCCTTTAGTGTAGCACAGAGCAGTTTCATGAGTTTTGGTTAGGAGCTGCTCTACATATTTGACTAATATATGCTAGGCATGTCTGAAGTATATGCAGCGAGCTTTTCTGTATATTCTCTCATTGTTGCCCTGTATATTGATCTAAATCATCAGTCAGCGCGTCATCTGTCATACCTTGCCTGTTCAATATGTTTGCTGGGTTCATCTGAATTGATCAGTTCTTGCAGCGAGTTTCCCTGTATATATTTTTATTCAAACGCACTGTATATTGAACGTATGCAGCAGCAAGCTGGTAGTTGACGTAGCCTGGTCACGTGTCATCGATCGTTGTTATCTGTCGATGGCCATCTGTCAAATGTCAAATGTCATATGTCGATTATCATACGTCAGCTGTCCGATTCATTTTCAACACATAAATGGGGTGGTCTAACCATGGGCCACCCTGTATATATTTTTTCTCAATCTTCATCAACTCAAACACCCTGTATATATTTCTATCAACTCAAACACTTCTTCTATGCTAAAACATGGGACCGCGAACCGTGGGACACTCTGTATATATTTTTTTTTCAATTTTAAATCAACTCAAACGCCCTGTATATGAAAATTCAATCTTATTATTGTCATTAAAGTGTTATTGTTGCGGTTTCGATAAGCTCGCGCCAGCGCTACCCCGCTTCCCCGCTAGAACACAGTTATTTCCATCACATACCTAACTGAACGTTTCCACACACATTTCAAATGATATCTCATAAACTTTGAGACTTTGCATATGGACGAACCATTATTTTCGAAGTGTCCGTTAAAAATTCTTCTCTTAGAGTACCCGCACCCTCTTCAACCCTCTGATACCCCAAAGTGGGGTAGTATTACTGCGGATCACCCTGTATATTTTTTTACTGTTATCCATCTCAAACGCCCTGTATATATCATTAGCTAGCGGGTAGCCTATATGCTGGTAGTCTACTCGTCGAGGAGGTATAACGCCTTTTGGGTTCACCCTATATTTTTTTTCCAAACTATTACCCAACTCAAACACCCTGTATATAGCCGTTGTTAAGTGAAAAAATGGAATAAAATGCGCGCCGTTATCTCTAGAACGGATCTATCGCTTTGCTCGCCGTCGGAGCCGGATGACCTTGAAAGCGTAAAAAATTGCAGAATGAACCTTAACTTTTCTTATGGAGATTTACATGGGAAAAGTGGTCAAATTGGTCGGAAACTGGTACAGCTCCTTTACTGCACTGTATACTTAGATATAACGAAAAAAAAATCAAATTTTTACTCAGATTTGGTCATTTCGGCAACGGTAAAATCATTGAAATTTGATAGATTTATTATGATGGCTAACTTTCCATATCCAATATTGAGGGAAAATTCATGTCAATGTCGTATATTTGTCATTTGGATATGAAATAAATATTCAGATAGTTATTTGTTTTACTAGGCAGGAAAGTAGTAGATTGAGTGCCATGTGAAACATGGAAACATATAACTATTTCTCCAAATGTTATAAAACAAATTTTGTGTAAGTGTCAATTTTGATTATCAAGTCCATTCAAATTACTTGGAACGTTGTATAGGAACAGACTTTTCCTGTCTAGGCTTAGAAAGTACACCTTTCCTGCCTGTCAACTATAGACGGATGGCAGGAAAATCAATTTCACGTTGCTAAATTTTCGGATGATCTTGAAAACTTTTGTTTTATTAGCAAAATCTAGAGTCACTGGATGTTATTAGTTTGATAAGAGTTCGGACACAGAAATGACAACGGTTAGGGTTTTTGAGTGTTTAGATTTATTAAGTTTCACACCTTGCATTGTGACAAGAGCACCATAGTCGTCCTGCGCTTTTTCATTCAAAATTGTTTGAATTTGACAATACATGTTATAAACGTCAGAATTGAAATAAAATTTCATAATTATACATTCGAGATGAAAGCAGCTATGGAAATTACTTGCTGTGTAATAAATTGTGCCAATTCTGAAGAAAATGGATATCATTTATTCAATTTTCCGAAACAAATATCAACCATTCGCTTATGGAAGGAAGATATGAAATGGCCTGATGGGTGCAAAATCAATTTGAAGACGAGCGAAATTTGTGAGGTACTCATTAAAATTCACTTTTTATAACAGCATCTGATTAGAATGAAACTATATTTTAGGCCCATCTTCAAACAGAAGATTTCAAATTCTGTTTGTGAGAATCTGCTGTTCCGTCAATTTACAAAGCAGGCGATTTCGAGAACAAATTTCCATTATTATCATCACACAAAATACAAAACGAAATGATCATGGAAAAGAGGAAATGATCGCAAAATTACATAATGAAATTGAAAATTTGAAAACGAAACTAAGAAAAGCAAGTAAACTATACAGAGTGATATATTATTGAATGGCGTTTTTGGTGCCGACCAAATTTAAAATTCAACAGTGGACAGTGAATAGTTATTTATGTATCAAGGGAATTATTATAAGGGCCTTAATTACGCTGGAGGTTAATGTTTTGGAGATATTTTCTATATCGATCCATGTTACTTATTAGCTCCTAGGGCGCTAAGTGGAGTTGCTGAGAACTTCATAAAACCAAGTATTTGGTAGGTCTCGTCAAAATAAACTACTTTTCTCCTATCAAATGTTTATCGAAAAATGATTTGTTCTTTGTATTTCAGCACTCTGTATCTACGAAATGATGCATTTCCGGACACAAAAGCTTATATAGACTTTATTTCTTATAATTGTCTCAGGAATACTCCACTTGAAAGTACTTATGTTACTTCCTGTATATTGAGAATATCTATCTATCATGTTTTATACTAGTCACTGGAGTACAGTTTCACATATAATAAGGAATTATAGCTATAAAAGTTCATCCATATGTGTATATTTTCTAATATTAAAATGTTGTTACATGCATTCTTTTCATTTATATAACAGTTGTTCTGTTAGAAGTGTATCACTATAAATTGAATTGGGTGTTTGTACCCTATACCCATTGTCCATCTACGGCTATGATTGATTTGACAGAAAATATAACCTCTAAAATCGTATCTGACAATCAGGCACTACTGGGGAAATTGAAAAGACAAAGAGCCGAATATATGTCTTATTCTTTTATTCACCTAAACCATTGTATTATAGAAAATAGAAAAGGACAAAAGTTCAGCTGTGTCCGAACTCTTATCAAACTAATACCATCCAGTGACTCTAGCAAAATCATGACCATTCATATTTTTCGTTCCCATCAAGATTGTTGGAGTAACTGAAACCGGTACTGGATAATACAGTTATACCATCTCTCATTGAACTAGATCTTGCTATTATAATAACAGACTTCATGTAACATAATCATTATTATCCTGGAAATGGGTATGGCTATAGGTAGTTATAGCTACTACTGGGTGATCGTTAGTGTCAGTCCAGTGATTGGAATGAAGATGTTTCGATAATGCGAAATGCACTTGAGTGATTTTTGTTAAGTTGTTGATGGTTATGATTTTCGTTGTCGCCACAGTGTGGTGATCTGGTGATTGGGTTTGCATATATACTTCGTTATTTGTAGATGCCTATCTAAGAGATACAATTTCAGTTAACTTCAAAAAAACTTGAAATTTTCATTTTTGATTGTATTTTTCATCTCTTGGAGCGCGCGAAGAGAAATCCTTATAATGTTCGGAGAACATCGTGTGTGGCTTTGCAGTTTTATATATCGACAAACGAGTTCTGGTAAATACTTGTTCGACATATTTCAAAGTTGACGACGAAAGGTTTCGCTGACTGGGCTTGTCGAGTTTGTCTGAATAGTATTGCTAGTGATGGAATGATAGGGAGTTTTGAAGAACATATCCCGTGGAAATATCAATAGAAGAGTGCAAAGTGAAAAGTCGCCGACTCTTCTACGGTGTTCCAATGAGGTCAAAGAATGTGTGGCATCACTCACCAGGCGAATTGCCCTTCTCTAGATGGAATCTTAAGAGCATCGGCTTATGTTTGGGTGCTGAACCCCGTATGTGGGAACAGTATTCTAGAACATGCCGTATTTGTGCTCTGTTGGTTAAGAGAAGGTGTTGTGGAGAAAAAACATGAGACCATGTGGAAATCACATTATACAAATATTAGAAGGAGCCGTGGAGTCACCTAAACCAAAAAATCAGTCCGGTTAATTGAGGGATCCTTGACTTTTTTGAATCAACCGAACAGTCATGGAATAACCAAAAGAACCCAACGATCATCAGGTTCAACATTGGCACAAAATTGGGATTTTTTTATATTGTATATTGTATTATCCGTTTTTATCGGAAACGAAGCAAGATACGAAAAAGAGGCAGGAGACAGAAATGTTGTATTTTTAGTAGGTTTATCTGAATATGTGGTCTTATTGGTCTAGTAAATTTCATTCGAATCGACTTAAGCGTTTTCAGAATATTAATGATGAACTCTTTTTTCCTGAAACTTCTATAACCTATATCTCGGGAACGAATCATTTTCGGGCCTATGAACTTTATTTCTTCATATTTTCTTGAGAGGGATCTCCATTCACCAGGCTTTTGTCCCCACAACTCTGAAACACCCTATATATTGTCAAGAAGTACAAACGCCTACATCCAGTACAGTGTAGTTTCGATCAGGTCAGCGGCGTTCATAGACTTCAGTTCCTGTAGAATTTGCAAAAACCGCTTACCGTGCGATAAAACCTAGGTAAGCAATATCGAAAGGTAATGGCCATACCCATTGCGGAATATAAATAGTACCCGAGTCGATAATGCATCATTATTAATAATGAAAGTCATTAGTAATTATCAATTGAAAATGTTCGCGTCTCCCCGATTTCAATTCTGCTGGTTAACCCCAGGCTAGGCGTTGTAATGTAACGTTTTTTTCAAGTCTTGTTTTGCGTTGTGTTCCATTTGGCAAGCCTTTATGTTCTCTTTTTTTTGCTAACCTGTCATGTGGCAAGCATTTATCCACGATTTTTCCATTTAATCAATAAATGTCAAATTTTATATGGAAACTGTCTTGACTCTTTATTCGAAGATGAATGTGGTTGGGTGGTGAAATGATCAAAACCTCTCGTCAAAAAAGCCAAGCGAGTAGCTAAGTTACGACCTAATATAGGAGGGTCATCATCTGAGTTGCGACAATATGAACTCCAAATGGTTTCCTGAACACAGACATTTATTTTGGACATGATGATGTAAAAATATAATTTTTATAATGAAATGGAAATGAATGGAAATGGAAATATTTGTTAGTAGATCTGTCTTACTACATTATGATACGCAACGGAAAATTACCTATCGAAATTTCCATGACAATCGCTCTGAGTATTTCCGCTATCTGCGGATTCCGATGGCAAATCGCAATCTGGACCCTTATAAATCCGCCCCGGAACACTGGCGCTGCACCCGACCGACACAATTTTCCGGAAAACTATTGTATATACGACGGCAGTGGAAGCGTGAGAGAGAGAGAGAGAGGATGAGCGAGGGATGGAAAGAGAGAGAAAGAGAGAAAGGGCGCTGGTGGTTTTCCCCGGTGGCGGGAAAGACCCTGCGCTGATTTATTGCACGGATGGATTTTGTTTGGCTGTGAGGAAAAGCGATTTTCCGAAAAGAATTCGAACGGCAAACCAGTCCATCAGTGGCGTAGTCCTCAAAATATATATATATATATATTTGACATGATGGGAAAGAAAGATATTCGTTTTATCTTAATCAAGCATATAAAAGTATTATACAGGGTGGGACATTAGTGCGTCGGAGCTCGATTGTTCGAGTTCTATTATGATAGGTTAAAATTTGATTGACAGACGAATGTGAATGAGACAAAAAGGTCCATAACTAAAAATTATTGTCACAAATACAGGGCCGAGTACAGGGCACCCAAAAAAATCTAGAGGTTTGGAATCTTTTTTTTAATGGAATGCCCTGTATATAAGCAGATTTTTTGGAGCATTCCTGTGACCTCCATCCACCTCTATAATATTGTTGACTATATCTTGATCATATCAAAGTTATGATTTTTTTTGTCGGAATAATGTCATCTGCAGGTGCATTACGAAAAAATCACCGTGGTCACATTTATGAAATTTGAGGGGAAAAAATCATGATATCATTCGATGAAGAGATGTCTGTTATTTCTGAAGAATTTCGATACCCTCAAACTATATACAGGTAGGCTGATAGGTGTTTTTCAAATCGAAACTATTTGACGTGATTTTTCTCGAGTTTTTCAAATGAAACACCCCATATATTTTTGGACGATTTGATCTTAAATCAAAACACGAACTTATTCCGGCCTTACATACATATTGATATTCCTAACCATTTTCGAATTTTTGAACTTTGAAAATTCTTATCTGTTATTAAAAGATCAAAAGTTCACTGAACCAGTTTTTTTATTGAAAGAATTGATACCAGATTCAACGTTAACGTTCATATGACAGTTTAAAGAACAAAATTTAAATTTTTCTCAACAAAACCAGGATAATTATTGAGAATTATTGGAAATATTGTCCTTCCTTACTACGTAGATAACTAGCATAATCATGTATTATTCCAGCTGACTTCGATTCTGGTATCACTTTTTTCAATGAAAAAATACTGGTTTACTAATTACTGATTGACCTCTCCATATTTTAATAACAAATAGGAATGTGTATCGATGAAAATCGACAACCTAACATTTTCAAAGTTCAATAATTATTCAGAAATGGTTACGAATATCAATATGGATGTTGAGATAGAAGATGTTCATATTTTGATTTTACATCAAATAGCCAAAAAATAGATGGGGTGTTCCAGTTGAAAAAGTCGAGAAAAATCTTTTCGAATAGTTCCAAATTGAAAAATCACGCATCTTTTCATTAAATAATATTGAGATTATTTTCTCTCAAATTTCATAATTGTGACGACAGTGATTTTTTTGATATCGTCGCGGTGAAATGGCAAAACCAAGTAACTGACAAAAATTCGAAAATGGGATTCTGGCGGCAATAGGTCTATCATATTGGTGGGGACGCGTATGAAAAACCTCACAACTGATAAAATATTGTAAATATTTCAAAATCCATAAATACAAAACCCCTTATCTGAAGAACAAAATAAAAAATAATAATAATAAGGTGGTTTGTGACTATTTTTTATTGAATCTGATCATGTAACCCGAAATTAAAACTATTTCAGTGTCTCCTGAAAATTATGGTTTTTGCAGTTACTTGGTTTTGCGCTTTCGTCGACGATATGCATCTGCAGATGACACTATTTCGACAAAAAAAAACCTTCACATGATCGAGATATACTTAGTCAACGATATTATAGGAGTGGATGTAGGTCACAGGGATGCTTAAAAAAATGTGCTAATATATAGGGCATTCCATCTTTCTGAGAACTGTTATTATCCTAGAAAAATGAATCGAATAACATTAATAACACTGCTATAGACTGTTTCCTATTCAGTTAATTTTTTTTATGAAGGGTATTCAATTTTTAATAACCGTGATTCGACCTGAACCGATATTGATGAACGTATTCACCTTTAATCCATAGTGTCACTCAGAAAATTGAACCTCTCGAGCTGCTTCAATCGAAAGAATTACAAACATTTGAAATTAATCTACTGCGTGCTATTTTTTGTCTAAAAAACAATTGGACTTGTCCCGTGGGCACGCCCCTGGTGATATTTCATCATTGTACTGTAATAGACATTGTGAATTTCATCACTATCGGTCCAAGCTTTTTTTGGAAATTGATAAGAAATCGTTAGGAAACTTTAACATATCGGAAACGAATCGTTTTCGGACATATTATGTTTAAGTATGAACTATTTTTCTTATTTCGTCCCAAAAAATATGACCTCCAAGTTTAATGAAACAACCTGTATAATTAATTGCATTTTGAATATATAAGTACTCAATTTTTGTTCTTCAGATAATGGTGCTCAACAGTTTTTGTAGGCACACACTGTATGGAATATTTTTCATTTTGATTACCTCTGCGATAACCTATCTGGATTTGGTCGGCCGTTATATATAGGTGTTTCTTGAGATTTGTTTCCAAATTAGTCGATCCCAACACTTTGATGGTTTAACTCTCCTGTAATGGAATTTGTCAAACACAGATAATATTCAAATTTTTCTTAGATTTTTCGAATACGTACACATAATATATCGTTATCTCTCGTACGAACACGACACCTGGCCGATTGGTGCATCCTATAATGTTTAACTTTTCCATTTCACGTTATTCAAAGGAATTAAGTGAGCGATCCAAGCTGCTGATAGAATCAGACTATCAGGACTGTATCGGTCCAAGAACATCTCCATTCACCTGAAAGTGGCGCAATAAAAAATAATTAGTCACGTATTTATTAGAGAAATTAGAAAAATTTGAATTAGAATTTCACAACTCTGTACTTCAATCAATCAGTATATCAATACATTTATTGTTTCCTATAAAAACATCACAGTTTTAATGAATGAGGAGCATACACAGATAGGTATATCGAATTCCTATACTTGGTTGTATACCTATAAGTTACGTCCGGTATTTCAAAAGTTATAAATTAGCTACATATTTGAAGATGTGCATAGTTTGTGTTCTTAAAAGCAGTGTACTAACGTATCTATCAAAAACTAGGAAAGCGAATAATATATTGAATAACAGAGCAAAAGTAAAAAGTAACAGTAACAGTAGCAAGACCAGGAAATCAATATTATTATGATTAGATTATCTTATAGGAAGGAAAATATCAATATAAATGAGCTGAGTTTGACAATATTACATAAATGGGCAGAGATGGATTTAGCAGTTTTGGGGCCTCATTGCAGTGTGAATAGGAGAGTTAAGGACCCAATGACATGTTTATATGAACTTTGTTTCCTGAAATATCACAAGGGATCACCCCTTGAATTTTCTCGGTGTTATTCAGATACACCCTGTATAAATAAGTTCGAGTTTCATGTGAAAAAGTAAGATATTGGTTGAGGGTCAGAAATTTCGAGCGATTAAGCAGTGAACGGTCTTCATTTTGTAAGTGAGTCAAATATCTGGAAACTAATGTCTTCTTATTTTGGGATTTTGTAACTTCAAGATGTTGAATGACTTGCAGGGTCCAATTGTATCTTATGTCTGTAGTACTTTGAAACCAATACCATGCCTTTATTTTGGCTCATTGCCATGGCAACCATCATAAAAATTTCCCGACATATTTTCGATGCGAGGTGATGATTGAGAGAAAATATCTTGACAAATGGTGAATTTCTTTTAAATTGCGTAGTGTTACTTGTGAACAATATATTTCTACCACCTATAGTGACCTAAAATTACCAAAAGATGGTACATTGGAGAACTAACTACCTATCTGAGTTTTAGCATTTTTTTACTTAACGAAATATCGTAGATGACTCTACATTTTGAAATTCATAACCATCACTTCATATTTAACTATCACTTTGGCAAATCTCCAATGCTATCGAATGAAGAAAAATAAAATACTTCAACAAGTCCAATTGTGACAATAGGTATTGTAATATCAATATCGAGAACACAATGAATGATGATGAACTGTTTCCATTTCGTGGTTTGGATCTGGGAACTTTCTGTTTGATAGAACCGTTAAAATAAAAATGACAAATCACGTTATAATATGCCAGTAAGAACAATACCTTGTCCGATATTAACCCAGATATGCCTATCGTCCTTCTATAAGGACACTGCGGAAAAAGTTTCCTACTGCGTAATGTGTGGATCTACGCAGATTTTCTCATAAATGGCAGCACTCATATTTAAGGAAAGAAAATTTGTTATAGATTATTATCAACACAGCTGATCAGCACTATAGTGCGATATATCTCATTTCGCACTATACTTATTTCTGATATTGCACCATCACACCCATTGGCCATATGGAAACTTCGAACGAAAATATCTCGTATTGTTTGGAATAACCCAATCAAACCCGGTTGAATTAGTTATGTTAATTCCTATCGATTATGAAATCAAACACAGAGTGTGCCGTTTGAAAAGTAAAAGTGAAGAGTAGCTACCACAGGGCTGTCAAATGTAATCCATTAGGAAGGTACTTCGATGCCATTCAGAGCAGTTTTTTCATTTTCTGATTATCTTGTCAAATATGTATGTGTATGGAAAAAATGCCATGGTGAAGGATAATTTTGTTAGAATTTGGGAAAATGATATTAACAGTATGAATGACCCTGTATCATGATCTTGTTTTGACCGAACACCAATTTATCTAATCGCCCACAAATCATAACAGATAGCTGCTGGACACGAAACAAAATGGTGTTTTCTCAAATTATGTAGGAGTGGTGAAAATGGAAGGCATAATCAATAGAAAACAAGCTTTTATAGTAATCATTTTATTGGATTGCCTGGAAATTATATCCTGGGTTCTGGCTAGCCACTATACCTCACCTGATCTTCTCATTATAGTTGCCTATTAAGGGGGATGGAACCGCACGAAGGTAATTTTCTGAAAAAGAAAGTTTAGCTGAGAAAATGGAGGATGGGTTGGTAATAGGGTATAGATGGAATATACATGATTACTTTCTGACGATTCGTTCATCTTTGAATCAACTTCAGTATAACCATTAATTGTATAGTGGTTTAGTGGATAGTAACAGCTTTTTTCATATAGGTACATGGTGACTGCCAGAAAACGCTCAAATCCACATAGCGTCGTTATTTATTATTAAAAATGGGGATGGTCACAATTTCATGTGAAAGAAGTAACAATTCGAATTTATAGATCAAAATTTGATATTTTTATTCTATTAATTGAAATATCTCGCTGACTTCTAGAGATATCAATTTGAAATTGGGTGTGGTAAATACTTCCTAGAAGATCATCATTTGAAGCATTTTGAATATTTTCAAAATCTACAGCATGATACGGTTTTGGGAGTAGAGGTTTCTTTATCCCCCCCAAACTCTTTCATAGTACGTCTTTGACATCTTTTTCAGTTAACAAATAGGGTGGAACGTTCTATCTGAAGGCTTTTTCTGCTCCTCAATTCTTTTCTAGAAACGAACAGTTAAATAAGCATATCCGTTCTATGCATGTTAATTTTGTGGAATTATATTCTTGGACGAAATTCGTATCTAGGAATAAAAGTGAATAGAAAAAAAAATTAGATGAAATTCACATGTTTCAGGACGAATATGCTTATTTCTCTCGAAAACGGTTTATTTCTCGGAAAAAAATGATGACCAAAAAAAGCCTACAAATTGAACGATCCATCGTATTTGGGAACTGGGAGATGTCATAGGCGTACTACAAAAAGTTTTGGAGGGATAAAGGAGTCTCTACCTCCAAAACCGTTTCACCCTGTAGATTTTAAAAACCTTGGAAATTCTTAAAATTCTGACTTTCTAGTAATTATCAACTACACAAAATTTCAAATTGATATCTTCAAAAGTGAGCGAGATATTTCAATTATTAGAAAAAATAATTGAAATTTGACCCAATGTAGGTCTGCTACTAATCGAGATCGGACTCATTTCAGTTTGTACCTTTAATCCTGAATACCCTGTTTATTATCCAGAATATTGTTACATAGATATATTGTTTCCGTTTAGAGATATTTTCTGGGCAGTTGCCCTATAGTTCTTCATGTTATGATAAAATGAGTTAAGATGTCAATCTCCTTGAAAAATATTATTTTGGTAGCCAGAATCGAATCACTTCAGCAAGTATGGACAAAAATCGTGTCAGTTTTCATGATAATCAGACATGACAAAATTGACTATAGTTGAAATTGCTATTTCATGTTCAACATCAGTAATAATTTTTACTGTGCAATTTATCATCTTCCAAAAAACTGACTAGCGCATATCAGTAATTGCATCCTGCATAGAGAAGACTATATATATTGATTATGCTTCAGAATTATCTCTCACTTTTCTCTGAGAAAAGTATTTTGATCAAATTGAAATCACTAAATACCTTCTAATGGCCCCAGAGCGAATAAATAAATAATAATTGTTAATTTCGGGCGCAAATCTCCACTTCAATACAATTCCGGTAATGGCTTCGAATTAGCATATTCAAATGGGACCTACGTTGAAGCGTAATCTTTGCAAACGAAGGGTTGCGAGCAAAAAAAAAACAGTTGCAGGAATCCGGAGAATTACTTCCAACCCAATCCAACCAAAATTATAAAATGTTCTGAGGAAAGTTTGTGGGAGTGAACAAAAATTATATTTATTATGATTTGATTTTTTCCGGCAGAATATATTATGTATTTTACAGATCAATTTCAAAAGTTGATTAAAATTTTTCTCAGCATCTTTCATTTTCATTATTTTTCGCGATTTGTCTCGTTTACATGACACTTCTCAATATAAGGAATTGATAAAAAAGTGAGTTACATAGTTATAATTTTATCAATATATCTTGTATTCAACATTTTCAATTTGAGTGGAAAAGGGTTCATAATAATATCACCCCTGTGTAAATGCTGCGAGGAGTTTTATTAATTCAAAAGCTTCTCCAAACTAATATACCAACCAGACACAACTTTGCTTGAAATTAATATTTCCAACAAGACACCTGTGACTGATGTGCCTGCCTTGTACTCGGAAACGCAGGGGCGTACTAACGGAATATATCATGGGGGCAATCATGTGTTCCATTCGAATAGTCAAAGTATTGAAGATAATCTCTGATAATCCTCATGGTTAAACAGATGAAACAAAACAATTTTGAATTCATGCCATTGTATATTGCACTGTGGAAACCTTCTGAATTAAAAGAGAAGCTGTATGGGAAGGATATTAGGGATTAGGGGAGGAGGTAGGTATTGCTATTTTTTTAACTTTTGGGGATTATATGATCTTGGAAATACTTCTTCAAACTCGGTTTACCATTCCAGATCAATCAAGGTAATTACTTGAAGTTTTCAGTATTTAATTTCATGAACCACATTTTGTTTCATATTCTCCATTGATAGATGAAATGTTAAATTGGTGCATGGCATCAATTAGGCTCATTATTCCATGTGCCTTAATGTTGAGGTTCCTGAGATATTTGCACAAAATTTGAGATATATCTTGAGGTGATATTGATACGTGTAATATGCGTTCATGTGAAAATATTGTGATGCTTAATTTTTCCATATACTCAACAACTAGTATATCTGAAACAGGGTGCACTCAAAGACTTAGCTTAATGTAAACTGTTCACCTTGTATGTATGTATGTATGGAATAAAAAATAAGTTTGTCGATCTACTCCAGACTCACCCTGACTTTGTTTCCAATGCTCTCAACATTCAAAAATATTAAATTTTTTTGATATCTCGTGCAAGATCAGTATTTTGCGATGATGGCACGCAGCAAATTGGGTTTCTATTCAATAACCTCAAGGCATATCATTAGTTTTTCGGGAATATCTCAGGAACATCTACATTTACGCATGTGGAATATACATACGACATTCGACCGTAACTACGTCACTGGTTAAAGATTCAATACTGATGAAAACTTTTTTTTTCGTATTTTCGACACCCTGTATCTCAGAGAGGATGCATAGAGCCTAAAAGAAAAATTCACTAGCTTGTCAGTGACAATTTGTATTGAAAAATTTTTGGAGAAGAGAAATAAAGGTATATAGGAAAAATATCAAATTTTCACTTATGTTTGTACGTTTCGGGACCGATTCTGCTCCCGTTTTCAACATGAAGAGATTTTTTCAATTGCGAAGTCGTATAATATGTCTTGAAGCTTTTCAGTTTTCAATGACAATTGGTGACGTTGGCAATCAAAGGAGTTACAGGATGTTTTCATCAATTAATCTTGAATTTACCATTTTCATGTTCAGATTTTAGTAGTGAATACCATGTTCTGTCTATATCAACTGAACAAGAAGCAATGCTATTGTCTCCGTTCAGAAGAATGCAAGCAGATTCCTTGATTTTTCTCTTCTGGTTATCTTCTTTTCCAATGATTTTAATATTATTCCACTCTGCCATATGTTGTCCGTCTTCAGTAAGGATATGTTCAGCTAGTTTCGATTTATCGATGTTTCTTTTCTTCATATTGTACTTATGTTCCTTCGTCCTTACTGAAAGAGGTCTCTTGGTTTCACCTACACGTATATTGAAATAATATTCATATTTTTATTTTATAGAAACGAGGAGAGAAAATCCCAAAAAATTTGGAATAATGAATGTGCCACCTCCTCGATTAACCTACAGACAGTATTTATTGTTTTAATTTCGGTATAAGCAGACAGTTGTTCGTATAAAGTTGTTCTATGTTTTTTTGTTCTAAGTAAGTCGCCACTTCTTGTTGGATATCTGTGGGACTGGGGGTTTGATTGTAACTCATTTTCCAATATTTTTTTTTGACATGACAATGGTTAGATTAATCACCCTGTATAGTCAAATGCACGTCCCTGTGGCTGCATTTTCTCTAGTTACGTGCGGCTCATTTCGTTCGTTGCAACCTTATCATCGTCAGTGCGGGGCAGTAATTAGGGACGTTTGGGGGGGCAGGAGAAAAAGGGATAGAGTATGTTGTGCGTACGGGGGTGGGTTGGGCAAAGGGGGGCCAAGTCTCGGATAATTAGTCCCATCTGGCGACGGGCACCGCGCCGTTCTAGTAATCGACTAGTGCCGCCCCCACACATGAGCCTCCAATAGCTCTGATGCACTTCATAATTATGGTTCCAAGCTGTAGAAGTGTAGAATCCACGGGATTTTCGTTTTTCAATGGATTGGGATTCTCATTTTCATCTTGAGATTCCGACTTTCATACTAAAATTCCGATTTTTATCTAATAGCTTCGACCTATCTCACTTATAACATATATATTCTTCAATCAATGATGATTATAGCTTCTCATGGGTTGTACAGTGCTTTCATAAAGTACTGAATAGATTCATTTTTATGAAGCTCCTGAAACAGGTCGATTTTTATTTTATTAACTGTGCTTGCTCGGTATTTTGGATATTTTGAAATTTTTTTCAATTGATTTGATTGCAATAATGAATTGAAATAATCATTGATCAATCCACTCTGATAATAGATATCCTAAAGATAGCAATTTCATCAGGAACATCATATGGGATAGTTGTATAATATGATTGTATACCATGATATAAAAGTAAGTAATTCATTTTTTTATAGAGTTAAGTGACACTATCTCGTTGCATGTTCATAAATTGAACAACAACGAACTCATAGAAATGTAACATTTCGTGTTCCAATTCTCGATGAATAATTATCAACAGTAATTACACAAGTGGTGGTAATTTTTTGAATATTTCAACTAGATGCACAAATCTTTGTCGCTAAAGAAATGTCACGAGTAGACGAAGTCCACGAGTGTGATTTCTAAATAGCAACAAAGACGAGTGCTAATATAGTTGGAATTATAAAAAAAAGGCATTCGATCGAGTCTGGCACCACGGACTCCTCGCCAAGCTTCCATCTTATGGCTTGCTTCCCCAGCTATGTTCTCTGCTAGCTAGTTTTCTCTCAAACAGGTCTCTCCATGTAGTGGTCGACGGAGTTTCATCTGACTCTCTTATCATAAATGCTGGTGTTCCGCAAGGATCAATTCTAGCACCAACACTATTTCTACTCCATATCAACGATTTTTTTGTAGCAACTTCATGTGCAGTACACAGCTTCGCGGATGATATAGTACCCTCCATACCGCCTTCTCTCCCAGGGCTCCAATTCCAGCCAGGCAAATCAGAAACGAACGAGGAAGAAATGTTGACGGCAACAATTCTCGAATGGGGATCCAATAACTTGGTAGATTTCAGAAAAACCGATCTCACTGTGCCCAACATAAGCTTGTCAGGAGTAACCATACCTTTGAAGACATCCATTTCGATGCTTTGTATTACTATCAGCAATAACCTTTCTTGGGAAAATCACGTGAGATCAATTGCTGAAAGTGCATCCCAAAAACTTGGTTTTCTGTTTCGGGCCAGGAGCAGCACCCAAACATACACTGAAACTGTTGGATCCTGTCCAAAAAAGGCAAGTCGTCTCGTGGATGATGCCTCGCTCACAAACTCACTCACTTCTCTGGAACACCGTAGAAAAGTTGGCGATCTGGCTCTATTCCATAGATATTTTCATGGACGATGCTCTTCTACTGTATTGTCAGGGCTATGGATTACTTATCTAGTCTGTTGTATGATCGAAGGTATGTATAGTATGCACATCACAAAATTGGAGGAAGAATATTGGAATCCGGCTTTTCAATCACGAAATCATAAACACTCACAAAATCCAGACTGCTAGAGTTTGATTTTATGGATTAGTTAGGTATATTTTTTCGAGACCCCAATTCGTTCTGCTTATTGGCCCAGTCGGCCAGGAACCGTGACCGCACAAAGAAAAAACACAATACAAACAATTTAATACCGAGTAAGCACGTCTAAAGCGGAGGAAAATCGCTCGGCTTCCTGCAGGATATTTCTATGAGATAAAGGAATTTGGCAGGGCGCTCAGAGGACCAAGTCAGTTAGGCGAATTCTTCTTTTTTTAATTCCCCGATGTTCACACGTTTGCGGAGGTACTGAATGTTGTTTATATGGAAATTACATGAATATACTTACAAAACGATACTTATTTATTGAGCAGCACTATACGTATATACACTCGTCTTCAGTTAACATGTCGCGGTTGGAAGGAATGAGCGCTCTTATTGCAGCGGTGATTAAGAGAGCTTACACCGTCCATGTGCGACATGATCTCTGAAGACGACTGTACATAGACAATCTGTTTGTTCATTGATAGAGTCATCATGATGTTAAGATTATTTTTTTGTTATGTTGTATACATATTCTTTGTACTCTGCTCTAGTAGGTACTATAATCACATATGATACCTACTTCGTATTCGTTTTCTTTTTTGTGCTTGTTCTATGCTTTCAATGATCTGGTATTTACTTTATTTTCTCAATTATATTTTATGTCTTGGGGGACAGAGCATGAAATTACACTGGAAATTTTTTGATGTCTATAGGTTGAATGACAAATTACATTCAACTTCAGATTATTTCGAGTTCATTCTATATAAGTCAATAAATAAAAATTATTCATCAACAGTTTACCATATAAATTTATCGTAGATGTGGTGTGAAATTTTCTTACCGATATTCGGGAATTTTCTCTCGAACACTAATATTTAGAAAATTCGTGTTCTCGGAAAAATTTCCGGAAATAATTGAAGTTCTCGTGATATTCATAGGTGGATATTATAACTTATATGATGAAAATTTCAATCTCACTCCGAAGATCATCTTGTTTATGAGCTCTGTTATGCAAATTTGAGAACTTCATATTCTGAAAGATACTAATGCTGATTCACAAAATTTTTACAGAACAACAAAATATATCGAAATTAAATGAACGATACGTGTATAGAGAAATACAACAATTCAGAGATACATGGTGATAAATAAAAAAAATAAAAATCGTTCAGTAGGAATAATTCGAAAAGTTTTTTATTTTTCTCAATCCATTTTGGTCTGAATTTTTCTTTTTAATCCTCAACATTTCACATAGTGACACGCCACAGGGGCTGTTATTTGATTGAATTTGATATTCGACCCACAATAGAAGTTTGTGTATATTTATAATCATTGTTGATTATTTTCAACAGTGAAGAATTACAAAAAAATCATTTTCTTCCTTATACATGAAATCACTTTGTCTGTTCAGCTACAGAATTCGCGATAGAAAATAACACCTCGCCCCACCTGACGGTTTGTGTTGATGGATGTGGCCGATAAGCAGAAACAAAAAACAAATGTGAACCAATGAGAACAAAGGAATCGGGCCGCTTCGACAGCTTCCAAATACTCCGATAGATGGCGTACACGTATTTTCTATCGCGAATGGGAAGTAAGAAGTATCCAATCGAGTTACCTGTCAGACAAATTTTTTTGTGAGCTGCTATTGAAAACGATGAAAAATTATATACTTATACCAATAGAAGTTTCGAGTTTCTGTTCAAGGTTGGTCATCGGCTTTTCAACAATATTGAACAGGGGATTCGACAAGTTGAATATAATAAAAGATTTACTTAGTCAATCACATAGGTTAACTCAACCCCCTGTAGCGCAGGAACTTTTTTTTCGAAAAACGAGCTATTCGAAAAAGAAACTATGTATACCGAATTTGTATGCAAAATATTAAAAGGATTCGAGATATTGCGAGAGATGTTTTTTTAATTGGATAACTAAACACTCCAGGACTCTGTGAAGCGTTGTCGGTCGAATTTCTCACCCTGTATACTGCTCAAACTGAGCATCACTTTTTTTAAGACAGTCAATGATAATAACGACATGTACGATGAAGAAGAAGTCAATGTATGGAATGTTTGGCCATCATCTGCATGATGATGAGACTGATGAGTATATCTGTAAATCTTCCACATATGCCCAGTGGATTCCCTCCCTGGGAGAAATTCCCTAGGGAGGGCCGGGAGCCAAGGATTTAGACGAACAGAAGTCAGATCATTCGGACTTGTACAGTGCCTCGCTAAACATGATGGATGTCGAGGGGTTGCATTCAATCAAATCTCCCGAAATAATCTCGGGACTGATTCGACGGCGCTAGAGGAGGAGAACGGGGTGAGGGGGGGGATTCGTAGGGGGTCAGGGGGGAAATGAAAGTGAGGACCGCAATCTTGGCGCTCCGATAGCTGGTATGGGAGACCGGCTAATGGTCTCTCTTGGGCTGGTAATTGGAGAAGTTGGCTCTCGATGGTGAATTTTCGGGGGGATGATACTGCACTGTGAGATTCATTGGCCGAATGATGTCTCCAGAGGCATCGATGAACATTCTTCTGATAGCTCGAATATTTGTTGATCTTTCGTGTATCGAAGGCGATTGGAATTAATTAATGTAAGTATATTATATTGTAGTGGGCGTTTTCTGTGGCTAATTCTGGATGAGGTTTTTAAAATATTGGTCCTGCGGACTGGTAGTGTGACCAAGCTATTGGATGTCGTTGATTCCTAACCAGAATTCCTATCGGTAGTAAAGCAAGCACTCAAGAGTCATGGCATCATCCCTGACAGTTGCATTCTATAGATATTGTCAAAGAAGTTGATATAAATCTATATACTGTGCACGAATTAATTTTTCTATACAATATACAGGAATTAGTATGTGATTCCTCGTCGTGTCATATTTAGAAAAAAACGTTCATTTATCATGTCTACTAATTTGTTTCGTTTTTGTGTATAGGTACAGGATGTTGAGTTTGGAAATATTAATTGTTCTCTTTTATTATGATCCCCCTGTGAAGAGTTTCATGGTGGCAAACTTCAGTCTGATTTGTTGAATGGCAAAGTTCCAAAATTTCAAAATGATTCTTATTGATCTTATTGACTAATCTCAATAGGTGTCTTGAGAGCACCTTGCGAATGCTTTTTTTTTTGTTCAACAAAATTGGTCAGGGTATTGGAGAAATCGACAATATTCAAAATTCCATCAGTGGCGAAGTAAATATGGAAAAAAAGTTAACCAAACCCCACGTATAGCGCTATATGCAATGGACTAGTTGTCAGAATCCGTTTTCTGGTTAAAAACTAATCTATTTGGAACTATATAGACCGAATACCGAATTTTAAAGCTGAAAACTGAGTCCTTGAGTTATTGCGAAAAACAATCTTTTTTTTACAAGCTTCCATTTTTTTTCACCAGTCCCGCTCTTTGTGTGTAATAAAATCTTGCAAGTTGAATATGACACTACATCAGAAAATACAGGGTGCTTAGAACAAACGATCTACAGGGTACTAGTTGATTTTTTCAAATGAAAACACCCTGTATTTCATTGCACACTAGGAGTCTATCGTAAATGATAACAGAGATATAGGGTGTTCAAAATCGACATTTTTCAACTCAAGGTTTTTTTTCTGTTGAAGTTATTCATTGAACCACCTTGTAGTGTTCCAATTAAATGTCAATAGATATATAGTTAATCAAAGGTTGTGATAGGGACATATGACTCGTTGTGACCAATAATGAATAGTTGTTTTTTTTTTTTTTTTTTTTTTTTTTTTTTTTTTTTTTTTTTTTTTTTTTTTTATCGCTTGGAGCGCACGAAAGGGAATCCCTATAATGTTCAAAGAACATCGTGCGTTCCTAGGGAGGATAAGGATAGGAGGTAGGTATTGGAATTTTTTTTGAACTTCTGGAGAAGATTATATGTTGTTGGGAATACTTCCTCAGGCAATGAATTCCAGAGCCTAGCCGTTCTATGGATGAAGGAGTTTTGATAAAGTGCTGTTCGACATCTTTCGAGGTTGACAACGAAAGGATGTGCTGACTGGGCTTGTCTAGTTCGTCTGACTGGTATTGCTAGTTTGGTCACAAAGTTGAAAAATCTCGATTTTAAACACCCTATACCTCCGTAATTATTCCCGCTAGACCCCAAGTGTGATGCATTGATGAAATCAGCTCTTCAGGGAGAATATAAAAATGAAATGAATTACGGGGTGTCCCATTTCAAAAAATCAACTAGTACCCTGTAGATCGTTTGTTCCGAGCACCCTGTATTTTCTGATGTAGCGAAAAAAACTTATTGGAATAATCCCTTAAATTCTGCGATCGGTTCAAAAATAACTGAGCTAGAGGGGGAACATTCATGGTGAATCACCCTGTACATAATTCTGCTGACAATACATCATGACATTTTTATTAGAGAAAAATATCAAAACGGCGACTAAAAAAAGGGCGAATGAGTTTTGTATTATTATCCCGATTCTATTCAAAATTTGTATCTTCGACCCCGAAGCGATTATTATTCTTCCGTCAAAATTGGGAAATTCAATATGGCGGATCCAATATGGCCAACAGAACTTTGATTCAGTTTCACCTGTACCAGGGTATGTCTTTGTGTATCTAGTGCATTTTTATATAAGCTTGATGTCATTAACAATGTTTCTTAGAAAAGCTTGTTTTTCTCCAACACCTGTAAAGCGTTGTCGACCCCGAAGCGATTATTATTCTTCCGTCAAAATTGGGAAATTCAATATGGCGGATCCAATATGGCGGATCTAATATGGCCAACAGAACTTTGATTCAGTTTCACCTGTACCAGGGTATGTCTTTGTGTATCTAGTGCATTTTTATAAAAGCTTGATGTCATTAACAATGTTTCTTAGAAAAGCTTGTTTTTCTCCAACACCTGTAAAGCGTTGTCGGTCGTAATTCTCAACACCCTGTATACAGCATGGTCCATTAAAAAGTTGAATGCATGCACATCAAAATTGACCCAGCGTCGTAGGATACGCCTCACCATGTATATCACAAAAATATAAGTTCCTGATATGACTTGAGTAGAAAAATGGGTATTTTTTTGCAAATCTCGAATTATTTTCATATCATGTGAGCCACATAATTGAACTAGAATACATGTAGTGAAAATGGATCATAATAATTAATAATCAATGAACAGTTTGTGAATGAACAACTCACATCGCAAAATGATTTACAATACCATAGTATGATAATTATTCTGCCAGAGATAATGCATGATAAATCAAAACGAATAAGGAACATATATAGCGAGTCTGATGCCTACATTGGAAATTAGTATTCAACGTAAATAGGCAGACAATAAGTATTCAATTAGCTGATGATTTTCCTACTACTATAGGTACTAATGATGGGGCACCTTTAATCATGATTCCATAATAATTGTGAAACGTGCTCAAGATTTATGCGCTTTTATTGAATCTCATTAACATGCAGCCTTCTGCTCCCACTTCCATAAAATATATATACTCAGTTAGATCAATGACTATATATACTGGGTGTTTCCTAAATTGGCGCAATAAACGAAATGAGGTAAGATATTATGATGATATTATCGAGGATATTATGATGCAGAAGAATGCATTCATCACAGGAATACCATTATTGTTCATTTGTTATACCACATCTTAACTATATTGGAACGCGTGACAATATGGTAAAAGTCATTTAAAGTTGTGGCACTTCTAACCTACTCGAAAGCAAACGCTAGGGTTCCAGACAAAGTTTGAAATTCGATCGAAGAATTTTTTCTCACAAATTCTACTTCAATTTCGATAGGTTTTTCATCTTTTATATCAACTATACTTTATTGATTGAACGAATCAATCGATCCAATTGCAGAATATCTAAATTTCTTCAGTTTTTTTACAAAATATGGAAGGGGAATGTTACCAACAGGCTCGTCACTGGATGAAATGACTCCAAAGTTACTGATGATTTATTATTCCAAATTTTCAGGATTTCCTCTCCTCGTTTCAATAAAATGAAAATATGAATATTATTTCAATATACGTGTAGTAACACAGATCGTCAATCCGTGATTAATCGATCATTTAGCGTGGTACATATCCGTACGCTAAATGCCGTTTTAGTTATGTGAGTAGAAAAATAACTATTTCGTCATGACTTTCCTCGTGAGTCTTTTTATGTCCCCATATGGACTGGACCGCTCTATGCTTATAGGTACATAAGAAAAAGATGCATCTGATTTATTACGAAATTCATCTTCTAATTAGGAGAATCGAGTCCGAGAGTGGGCGTTATCTCGCTGATTGAGACATTACGAGGAAAGGACAAATACGTCCCAGATAAACGTCGGACGTGGATTCGGATTCCGTCTAATTGAGGATATTAAATTTAATGGAAAGGATCGGTTCTTGTAGGATGATGCCGATTGCCGATCCGCTTATCGCTCTACACGCATACGTAAAGAAGAAAACGGATTTCGATACGGAAAATTATGTCGATGAAGAAACCGATGATTTGAATAATGAAGGTCCAATTGATTTTCAATATTCTTATCAACATCCAAGGCTGCTAGCTGATGGAAGGATTGATCTCGAGAATGGTATCAAATTATTCACTAGTAGGTCCAGTACAGCCCAAATAAATCGTAAGGAATCTTGAGTTATGTATATTATGTTTAACTCCTTAATTCGTGCGAATAATATGCTTCTTACAACACATATTACGTTATATACTAATTATGTATACCAAGAACGAAACACCGTCTATTATAGTCGATTCTGGAAATTGATAGCTGAGGCTAGCAATCAAGTGAGACAATAGACAGTTTTTCCAATATGGCGAACGAGTTTTTCAAATTATGCTCCGCAAAACTGATATCTGAGAATTTTCGGAGTCGGAAACTTTGATTCTTTCGACAAAATTTGAAAATTTTTGTAATTTTTGTTTTGTAATTATGATCCGATTCTTTTCAAAATTGGCATCTATGGGTTATCGGGGACGGAGATCATTATTCTCTCTTCGAAAATTGGAAATTTGAGATAGCGAATCGAATATGGCGGACGAATTTTGTAATTATGATCAGATTCTATTTAAAATTGGTATCTGGGAGATGGACGAGTTTTGTGATTATGATCTGATTTGATTCAAAATCTGTATCTAGGATTCAATATGGCGAACAAATTTTGTAATTATGATCCGATTCTACTCAAAATTGGTATCTGGGGGTTTTCAGGGTCAGAGATTATGATTTCTTTGTCGAAATTAGGCTATCAATGATGACTTACCCAATATGGTGGACGAGTTTTATAATTTATGGTCCGATTCTATTCGTAATTTGTATCTGGTAGTTTTTGGGGTCATAGATTATGATTTTTTCTTCAAAATTAGGAAATTCAAGATAGCAGAAATTCAGGCCAAACTAAATAGACGTAGAAAATAGATAGTATAGTTTGAAAAACTAAGGAGATAGAATGTCCAACAAGAAAGAAGTAGAAAATCAATAGAATTGTTTGAAAACTAAGAAAATACGCTTTTATGGATAGCCAAGGTAAAAATAATAGAAGTGTGTTGAGAAATATTTAACTGAAGAAATATTTTCTAGAAATAGTGCTTATGGTAAAACAACGTTTGCCGGGTCAGCTAGTAAACTATAATTTTGATATCATTAAAAAAAAGGAAGTCATTTCAACTGAATTTTATTCACCAGTATAAAGGATCAACTCCATAGGCATCCAGCGTACATTTCATGTGATTAGGTATATCTCCTTTTATTGAACGATAAATCTCCAGAATCTCGTTTTATTCATTACAGGAGCACCTTGTGTCTTCATCACCCCCTCTCTCCCCCCTCACCTCATCCATGCACCTACTTTCTATTACGTTATCCCCGTCATCAATCTCTGCTAATCCCCAGCTCATCCCCACAGTTGTGACCTGTCAGTGTGTTGTTTCGGCCCTTCTCCCTTATATTGCGTAGGGCGTAGGTATCTTCTACCGAGAATAGAACTCCAAATGCAAACTCGGCGTGCCCCGAAAATAGAGGCTTCATCAAATCGTCCGATGAATGATTTGAAAGAAGAAATTGGTTATAAAACTTCACTGATCAACTCCTAGAAAGTGGATAATCGACGATCACAAATCATTCAAAAAAGAACTGAAACAATCTTTGCCTGATAAGTGCTTCTACTCCTTCTTTTTATATTCTGGTTCCCACGAAAAGGGATATCCTGTAATTTTCAGAGAACATCGTGAGAATCAAGAGAAATGAGCTAGGAATTGGTGTTCTTCTCAAGTTTCTAGAGGTTATATGCCTCGGGAAACACCTCCCTTGGCAATGTGTTCCAGAGCCTCGCTGTTCGTTGGATGAACGAGTCTTTGGAAAGAGATGTTCTGCAGTTCTCCAAAGTGACCACGAAGGGGTGCGAAGCCTCAACTCGACGGGTTAATCTCGCGGGGACTGCCAAGGGAGGTACAATTGTTGATATTCCAGAAGAGCATCGTCCATTTCAGGGTATGTTTGGGTGCTGCACTCCAAATATGGGAACAGCATTCCAGGACAGGTCGGATCTGTGCCTTATAGACCATAAGCAGCCGACTGGAAGTGAAATAGCTCCTGGTCCGAAACGGAAAACCAAGTTTTTTGAATGCCTTGGAGATATCAAGTGCCACGGCTGAGGTTTCACCTAATTTTTCAATAGATTGCTGCCAAATATGTGAGACGTAAGCGATCAGGTCACCAGTTGACCTCTGATGACGGAAGCCATATTGCCTATCGTTGATAATACCTGAATGTTCTGGTGTTTCATGAGCTCGATGTTGATAGCTTCCTCCATGATCTTTGAAATAATAGATAGCAGTGCGATCGGTCTGTAGTTGCTAGGTAGGGTCTTTTTGCCTTTTTTAGGAACTTGTTGTACTCTCGCAATTTTTCATTTTGACGGGAATATCCCCAATTTGTAAGAGTAGTTGAATGAATGAATGAATTTAATAATGCCAGGTGGTGGATCTCATGATGAAAATCATATTATTCCAGTTTTTGTATTTTTTTTATTATATTTCAGCTACATTTGCTGTAAATGGCCTATCTAATGTATGTACACAATGTATTCCCAAAAAATTAAAAATAAATCTTATATCATTTTATCTCATCTTGATTCACCCACCATGCATCTTAAGAAATTTTTGAATGGCAGAGGCGCATTGATTTTTGCTTTAAATCACAAAAAAAGTTATGTATGGAGCTGTGGAACGCTCATTTTTTTTTTAGAAGTTTCCAATCCATTCTTATTAGCTTGATACACAGAGTATCTAAACATTTTTTAATTATTGAAAGTACTTATAGTAAATTGGCAACTATTGGCGAATTCGCCATTCTCTACAGTCTGTAATAAAAACAGCTGACACCATCCAGTATCAGTTCATGCAGAAATATCTTTCAGAACTATACATATCGTCTTCGCAATTACACACCGGATATGCTGCCTGGTGTTCACTTATACATTCTTAATTGAATTACTATAATGATATGGAGTGTAAATCATTTGAGAGTTTGCTTGTATTTCGCTGGAATTAATGAAGAAATAAAACAAAATGTCTTGACCTGCTGCTCTGACATGTTATTCCACAGAGAATATCTTTGAGCAGAATTGGTTTTAACTTGAAACACATAGAAGATTATAGATATATCTAATCTCACGAGGCATTCGATCATCTGCAATAGCAGGAAGATGTATAACCATTTACCATTAGCCATAAGAACTATTCCTCTACTTGGTAAATTCAGAGAGGCTGTGAAAGAAATACTAATGAAAAAAGCATATTACTTATATCTCCAGGAATTCTTCGACGATATCGCTATTTACTAAGAGTACGCGACAATTTTTATTTCGATGAGGCATGTTGATTCAAGTCGTTATTTTATGTATAAATACAGGGTGTTTGGTTCACCGACGTAGGGGGTGATAGTTGAGAACATTTCGAACATTATTTACCATATATATAAATATATACTATACTATATAAGTATTCCCAACAACATATAATCTCCAGAAGTTCAGAAAAAACTCCAATACCTACCTCCTGTCCCTATCCTCCCTAGGAACGCACGATGTCCTTTGAACATTATAGGGATTCCCTTTCGTGCGCTCCAAGCGATAAAAAAAAATACAAAGTGTTTCAAATTTCGAGGTATCACCGTTCTTTCAAACAGTTTATCTGATCAAATCTCTGTTTTCTTAGGAAGTTGTATACGCATTTCATCGAGTCTGAACACGAAATGGGATCTAATGTGATGATAAAAACATTTTTTGGCTCGTTAGAATTCAAAAAACGATTTTTGTAACATTCAATTTTGAATTTATAAGCTATGATTTCTCGAAAAGTGTAACACTTTCTATAATAGTATATATGGTCAAATTTGTTCAAAATCACATAACCTACCACCTCCTTCCGTATATACGTCGGTGAACCAAACACCCTGTATATAGATACATTATATTATACGTAGGTTCTCCACTTGACCATACACATTGTTGTGTATTATTCCAATTATGTTTGTCTTGATTTTATTATTATATGTAATATGTGTTATTTTTTTGACTGAGACTCTAAATGAATATGTATAAATCAACCATCTTCGTCGATAAGAAAATTTTTCTTTGACGATAAAGTATATTTTTGATTGATTGATTGATTTCATGTTTCTTGTGTCAAATTACCAAAGTAGGATTGTCGTTCACTACTAAGATTTGAGGGATTTGAGCAAGTTCGCGATTTTTTCACTCTATTGAATCTCGATTGTTAGCAATTACAATAACTTTCATAAAACACAAACATGTATTCATCGATGAAAACTTCATCACCTATGTATTCACCCCCCAAAAAAAATGACGTCATCATCAAATGGTGCTTTTTATGAATAAGTGGATTTAGCGTGAATACATATAAGAGCCATTTTTCAACAGATGAATACATACACTACACACTGTTTCACCACTAACCAAACCGATTTTTCACACTTCGACACGTGTTTCGCTAACTATGTTAGCATCTCCAGGCAAAGATTAAATATATCTGGTATCTCAAATAGCTATTTCGTGTATCAACCGTTCAACTATCACGTTGCTTCATGGTTTTCGTCATTACCTCACAAACGAACCAATTCCATGTAGAGGTTTTCATTACTATTCAAAGCGTCAGTTACCTTTTTTTTTTCATTTTCGGTCGTCCCTCACAGATCCATCAAGCTGACACAGCCGCATAATTCGAAAACATTCCTGGCGCTGTCGTGACGTATGACGCAACCGTTATCGCATATACGTATACGTTTACACACTGCATAGGTAACCCTAAACGAAGGCGAAATGAGGAGCGGAGAAAAAAAAAGGCCCCGAAAAAAAAGAGGCCCGTCGCGACATGAGAAGTTTGGAAACGCTTGTATGGTGTCATCGCTGCGTATTTATTACCGGCCAGGTTTCTTCTCATCTGATACGGACGGGGTGACATGACATCCATGAGAAACGTCACAGTGGCGTATCTTTTGGGAGCCAGGTACCTGTTTTAAGAACACCGATCAGTTGGACCACGACCGCTCTTCGAGCGGATTAAAGTTGTATTCTAAGAATTGAAACAATCACTATTTTCTTAACATATAGTATTTATTATTGAGGTGAATTATAATAAGACAAATTTTTACAAAATCTTTTTGTGTTGAAAGGCCATTTATATATTCTGATATCTTATTAGCTTCATAAAATTTTTTGTTTCTGTGTTGCACTTTTTAGTGTTTTGGTGGAACATTTTACGGAATTTATTTTAATATTTATGTTTTTGCTTGGAAGTTTATTGAAATATTTACGAAACTAAACAAACTTAGGTGAGAACTATAAAAATTAGAATTAAAATGAGAATAAAATGATTCACACGCGTTTGTGGTCCTGTACATACTATCTGTAGTACAAGCCCACATACTTGGGGAAAAATTACTTTCTTCATCGATATAAGTTTCCACGATACAATCGCAAAATTTCGATAGACTTGGATTACTGGGCATTATTGAATAAATTTCTTCAGAAAAAAAATTTCCTACTTCATAAGCAAAGAAAATGCAAATTTGTATAACGAAAACACATAATAGCACCATTTTCTTTATCAACTACACTTAATAATTCCTCAGCATTATTAGTTTTTGGTTGCATGTCCAGGAGTGTATCATACACTTCATTTTGATTTTTAGGATGTGGTGGTAAAACACTGCGACGAGCGACATACATATATACATTACGCCGTAAACATTCCAAATCGGAAGATATCATTTCTCCAGTAATTTCGTTATCCTGTTAAAAACAAATATATATAGAAATGTTAGCGATACCTAGTTAAGTTAATAAAATAAAAGCGCAAAAATAAATACAGATAAATAAATAAACAGACACATGAAGTTAAATGAAGCGTGGTAGTAATAATAATGAAAAGAACAAACCTTTAATTCCTTCTGAATTAGCTTGGAGGGTCTTTCTGTTAGAAGACCTGCCATTTGAAAGCATTGCTAACCTGTTGCCTTTTGAGAGTATACTATCTTTCATGTGATTATATATGCTCTAGATGTGTTTCTAAGATAGTTATTTCGTCTTCCTCGGTATACATTTTAGAAGAACACTTTCTGCATTTTGCTACGTTAGCTTCAGAAAATTTTTAATTATTCATCAGTAATAATGATTTGTGTCCTTTTTCACTAATCATACACTTCAAATCCATTTTTGTTGCAGTTACACTTCTTAAACAAACTAAATTAACTAGATACATAATATATGAAGGATGCTTAATAGAACATTTGAACGTTACTTGAAGAATTCTATTAAATCGATTAGAAAATAAAATTTTAACCTGGTCGAACTGCAGGGTGGGCTTAACTTGACCTTTTTCAAAAAAGGATTAATGCAGGTACTCGTGGTCCAATTGACCGGTCCCCTATCTTTTTGCTCCGCTCGGTATACATCCCAATCGAATTGTTTGTTGCATTGTTGTTGCAGTAGCAACCGATCTGTTTAGAATATTACTACTATACTTCTAAACTTGAAGAGATCCAGAATTTTATAGAATTTAAAACTTTCTCGATTGAGAAATAATGCTGAGATACAATAGTACCAATAGTAATGTCAATAGTACCATTTTGAAGAGAATAACATGGTAGTCAATTATTACCTCTGCTCGATTGCCTTTCCAAATTCTTCAAAATTTTAGAAATATTTATTCAAAATAAAGAACAATGTTTATTCCACGTGACTACCATGTTATTCTCTTCAAAATGGCTTTCTATTGATATCTTCATAGATAGAGAACTTTTCTATACGCCAATAGAGATTTGAAGATCACATGCGAGCACTTTAATAGCCATCTAGTCGAAAGAATTCTGGTGTGAGATTTCAAACGTTATCATCCGCCATTTTGTTTTGGATGAATATTTTCGTCTGAGATTCTGAGGTTGTATAGAGAATCGAAAGACCTTTCAATCGAGATATCTTTCGACCTCCCACTCCATTTAAAAAAATCGTCCAAAATTGCGCCCAGCAATGAAACTACCATTGAAGCAGGAAAAAATTGAAAAAAAAATCCCATCCGTTCTAAAGTTAACCAGGGGGGGGGGTGACTTTATGGACAAAGTGTATATATATAAAATTATTGACAATACTAACATTAATAATTTCGGAATCTAAATCTACGTACACAAATTCAAGCATGTACAAAACTTATATCCAAAATGACCAGAATGCATAAATATAAAAATAAGTGAATTAACTCAGGTGTTGAACAATCACATACTTCGGATGATACTCTACAGCAGTCTCTTTCAAATATAACACTCTGTAGTAGCTTCATTGCGATGTAAGCGGTGAACTTTTTGTCCGCACTTTTTACCTAACTATCAACAATTTTTTTCCTTTCCTCTGTTATCGCTTTCGCGGTACCGGTCAGAGCCTTTCTTTGCGTGTTATGTGTCGTACGTAAATTAAATCGTCGGGAGTGATTCAGTGAAAATTATTATAACTATGCCGAAATATTGTGAAAGAAATATTATTAGTGGAACTGTAAAATGAAATTCGGGAATCAGTGTTACAAAGAAAGGCTATTCGGTCACCATTTTCGTCAGATGACTCAGGTATGTACCATACATACATCGATCTAATGGTATGCAATTGCTATGTGTCATAAGTTACTGATGATTGTATAAATATTTTTTCAATTCTTTGTTGAGATGTTCAACCTTATTAGAGCCAGTTTTTTCTGGCTCCTCAGTAAATTTGAAAAAGAGCAACAAATGTTCCCAGATCTGCTAACTCGTTGACGAAAATTCATCTCGTATTGGTATGTTTTGAAAAAAATATTTTGTCCCCATTATTGTCACATAATACAGTGTGGAGACTTTAACTGGAATAAGTCCGCGGGGAGGTGAATATTTTTTCAAGAATTTTCCGAAATACGTCAACGATGTATTTACCTACCTTTTGCAAGCAATACCGAGAATACAGGGTGTCCCTCCGGGAACTGCATCGATCAATATACAGGGTGGGCCACCAGTAACGCCTCGGTCTCTAGAAGGCTAACCACGCATCTTCTTGGAATTCTTCCTCTCTAGGAAGTTGCATGTCAACATAGGCTACCATTTGAAATTATTTTGAAACATACAGGATGTCCCCAAAAATCACAAAACACTGAAGTTGAACTTTTTTCGAACACCCTATATATTATTTCATTTTGAGATTCTCCCTGGTGAGCTGATTTCAACAATCCATCATACTTGGGGTCTAGCAGTTATAATTACTGAGATATAGGGTGTGAGAAATCGAGATTTTCCAAGTTCAAGAATGTTTTGTGTCTAAACCATTCATAATTGGTCAAAACGGCTCACATGTCCCTATCTCAACTTTTGATCAACTATCTACTGACATTTAATTGAAACAAATACAGGGTGGTGCAGAATTCAGAATCTTGATCACCCGGTATATGTCCCAATTAAATATCAGCAGATAGTTAATCAAAAGTTGAGATAGGGACATGTAAGCCGTTTTGATCAATTATGAATAGTTTCGACACAAAAAGTTCTTGAACTTGGAAAATCTCGATTTTTCACACCCTATATTTCAGTAATTATAACTGCTAGACCCCAAGTATGATTGGGTCGTTGAAATCAGCTCATCAGGGAGAATCTCAAAATGAAATAATACATAGGGTGTTCGATTGAAAAAAGTTTAACTTCAGTGTTTTATGGTTTTTGCGGACACCCTGTATGTTTCGAAATAATTTTAAATGGTAGCCTATGTTGACATGCAACTTCCTAGAGAGGAAGAATTCCAAGAAGATAAGTGGTTAGCCTTCTAGAGACCGAGAGACTGGTGGCCCACCCTGTATAGAAAACCATAGGTGGGCCGAATTTGAAAATTTTGGAGTTCACTATTGTTGATAAGTGCTATCCGGCTAAAATATTTTGAAGATTGTGGCACTTCCGGTTGTACCGGAAATGGACCCCAACTTCGTTATTTCAAATGGAACACCCTGTATTTTATTGCATTTTAAGATTCTTGTTGAAGAGCTGATTTCATCAATGCATCACACTTGAGGTCTATCAGGAATGATTACAGGGAAATAGGGTGTTCAAAATCGAGATTTTTCAATTTCAGGATTTTTTTTTGTCGAAACTATTCATTATCGATCAAAACGGCTTACATGTTCCCATCTCAACTTTCGATTCACTATCTACTGACATTTAATTGGAACAGATACAGGGTGATCAGAATTCTAAATCTTGAAGCACCCTGTATTTTTTCCAATTAAATTCCAGTAGATAGTGGATCAAAAGTTGAGATAGGGACATGAGAGCTGTTTTGTTCGATAATGAATAGTTTCGACACAAAAAAATCTTAAAATTGAAAAATCTCGATTTTAAACACCCTATATCTCTGTAATCATTCCTGATAGACCCCAAGTGTGATGGAATCAGCTCTTCAGGAAGAATCTGAAAATGCAATGAAATACAGGGTGTTTCCTTTGAAATAACGAAGGTGGGGTCCACTTTCGGTACAACCGGAAGTGCCACAATCTTCAAAATATTTTAGCCAGATAGCACTTATCAACAATAGTAAACTATCAAATTTTCAAATTCGGCCCACCTATGGATTTCTATACAATTGATCGATGCAGTTCCCGTAGGACACCCTGTATATCCCTCCAGGGGCAGCTGAAAACACCCTCAACATGTTTTTTTCACGTGTAACCCTATGGCTTGTGGCCCCTCATTGGAAAGCTGATGGAAAGAGGAATTCAGCGTACTAGTCAAATTCTTGTTTTCCATACGTTTGAAGGTTGCATTAAATTCAAATGTAATTTTAAAATTCAATTTTTTTTTCAACGTAGCAATCGCTCAAAATGTGTGTTGAACAATTGATGGCAATTTTTTGTCATCACAACTGCTATCTGTTATTGTATTACAGTGTTTTTATAGAGCCACAAAAAAAATTCAGGTTTTTTGCCGTTTTCAGAGTTTGAAACGAAGATTCATTGCGTACTGGTGGAAATGCTCTATATCACTTCCATTGAAGGTCGAAATTTTAATGAAAATACGTTGAAAATATATTGAATTTCGGAATTATATTTTGATTTTATGCGACCCCAAAACTTACTGCAATCTGGATACGCTGGATTCCTTTTTCAACCAGCTTCCAATGAGCGGTCGCAAGCCATAGGGTTGCATTTGAAATAATCATGTTGGGGTTGATTCTAGCTACCCCTGATGGTTTATATTCTCAATATTGCTCGCCAAATGTAGGTAAATACATTTAAACGTTGACGTGTCTCGCGAATTTTCAGAAAAATCATTCACTTCCTCATCAGTAGCGAATTTATTCCAGTTAAAGTCTCCACCCTGTATGATGGCCGTAGTGCCGAAACTGGTTACTTTTTTTCTGAAAATTTTTATATGAAGTGTGGTCGACCGACATTGTCGTGTTGCTTGTTTTTCTTTTGATCTATTACCTTGACCACTTTGATGAGATATGAAGATTGTTCTCGTTCGAAAAATAAAAGTCCGACAGAACTGTTGGTTCCGTGGTTTTGGACTGTTTATTTTTCGCATGAGAACAAACCTATGGACGGTTTTCATGATTTGAATAATTTAATGTTGAGGGTGTTTATTCAAAAAAATCATATTGTGTGGTTAGTTATTGATAATGTGAATGTTCGAATACAAAAATTTCAAACAAGGTATACAGGGTGTTTGGTTCACCGACGTATATCTGGAAGGGGGTGATAGGTGAGAACATTTCGAATATATTTTACCATATACATACTATTATACAAAGTGTTCCGAATTTCGAGGTATCATCGTTTTTTCAAACATTCTATCTGATTAAATCTCTTTTTTCCTAAAAAGTTGGATACGCATTTCATCGATATTGAACACGAAATGGGATCTAATGTTTTAAAAACATTTTTTGGCTCGTTGGAATTCAAGAAACGATTTTTGTAACATCCGCAATTTCGAATTTATAAGCGATGATTTCTCGAAAAGGACAACACATGTATAATAGTATATGTATATGGTCAAATTTGTTCAAAATCATATATCCTACCACCTCCTTCCGTATATACGTCGGTGAACCAAACACCTTGTATACAGGATGATATGAAAAATCATTATGAGATTTACTGGAGACATCTGGAGAGAAACACTGATGATGAAACTTGGCTTTCTCAATTTCATATAGATCAATTATACAGGGTGATTCAGGTTTTGAGGTACAAACTGAGATTGGTGATTGATCTCATCATTTCTATAAAAAAAGTGTATACAAATATGTGTCTGATCTCGATCAGTAGTGGAGATACAGGGGGTCAAAATTCAATTATCTTTTCTATCAATTGAAATATCTCGCTAACTTTTGAAGATATCAATTGGAAATTTGGTGTGGTCAATACTTTTCAGACGATCACCATATTGAGCATTTCAACGATTTTCCAAATCCACAGGGTGATACGTTTTTGAGGGAAGAGGCTTCTTTACTCCCCCCAAAATTTTTCGTAGCATGCCTCTAACATCTTCCAGTTATCAAATAGGGTGGATCATTCAATTCAAAAAATTTATCTGCATCTCAATCATTTTCTAAGAATAACAATAACATGTTAACTTTGCCTATTATGCTCAATGCAATAAAATGTCCCAAATTCCAATCTGAATCAGTGGCGGGGATACAGAGGGTAAAAGGTCAGATTGCTTTTAACCGACCAATCCAACAGCGATGCGGAAAATTCGTGTTAAGCTAATATGGTCAAGCCATATCACGTATTTCATTATTGTTAACTTATTTTGTAAAATAATAAAATTTAAGAGAAAAATATAGGTAGATGAAATTAATATGTTTTAGAACGAATAATTATGCTTATTTATCTCGAGAACAGTTCGTTTCTCGGAAAATATTAGGCAATAAAAAAAAGCATCTCAACTGAACGATCCACCCTGTTTGGTGACTAGAAAATGTCAGAGGCGTACTACGAAAAAGCTTGGGAAAGAAGCCTAAACCTCCAAAAACGTATCACCCTGTAGATTTGAAGAACCTCTAAAATGCCTCAAATGACCAATTCCTATGAAGTATCAACCTCAACGAATTTTCAATTGATATTTTCAAGAGTAAGCGCGATATTTCAATTAATATATATACAAAAATAATCAAACTTTGACCCCCTGTAGATCCGCTACTGATCGGGATCGGATTAATGTCAACTTTTTCAATCGAGATGATAAGATCTTTCAGTCATTGCAGTTTGTACCTCAAAATCTGAATCACCCTGTATATGGGTTTCAATACCATGAACATCAAGTTTGACATTTGGACTCGAAACGGTGTCGGAATTTCACATAATATCTAAGTCTTTGTGATATGAAGATATGATTTTTCATGCACACAACGTGATTATACGTGAATTTGAAAAATCGACTTCCTCCCCATTTGAGATTCTAAGGTTATATGTCGACTAATCCCTCACAAAAGTAAAATTGACGTGTCTTTTCGATGTTCCATATACAGGGTGTGTCACGGAGAGCTTACACTATCTCTATATCGAGAATCAGCCGGGAGAAACCTATAAAAATATGCATGCTCATTATTCAGAATACGCTCTGGTCATTTAAAACTTTCTCAGCAATGCAGTGTTGCCGCTTCTATCAAAAAGTAGCAACAACTTTGTTATTTAAAATAGAATACCCTGTATTTTATAGCAATTTTAGATTCTCCCTGAAAGGCTGATTTCTTCGATGCATCACACTTTGGGTCTATCGGAGAGGATTACAGAGATATAGGGTGTTCAAAATCGAGATTTTTCAACTTTTTCTTTCATTATCGTCCAAAACATCTCACTTGTCCTCATCTCGAATCACTATTCACTGATAGTCAATCGGAACAGATACAGGGTGAACAGAATTCTGAATCTTGAACCACCCTGTATCTGTTCCGATTAAATATCAGTAAATAGTGAATCAGAAGTTGAGATAGGGACATGTGAGCCGTTTTGACCAATAATGAATAGTTTCGACACAAAAAATCCGAAAGTTGAAAAATCTCGATTTTGAACACCCTATATCTCTGTAATCATTTTAGATAAACTCAAAGTGTGATACATCGATGAAATCAGCTGTTCAGGGAAAATCTAAAAATGCGATAAAATACAGGGTGTTCTATTTGAAATATCAATGTTGCTACTACTTTCTAGTAGAAGCGGCAACACTGCATTATTGAATGTACCCAGTATATTAACTAACCCATTCATGAGACGGGAAAATATTCTTTGGAAGTGTCCCTCTGGAAAGTAAAATTGACGTGTCCTTTCGATGTTCCATATACAGGGTGTTTCAAAAAACCTATCTCCTTGCTAGGGTAGGTAGAACATTGCAAAATAAGTTGGGTTTGATCAGTAAAAAAATGTCGTAACGCCATCCGTGTTCAAGATACAAGGTGTTGAGAAATTATTTTTTTTTCACATTTTTTTCGAATATGTTGAAACTACTTGCAACATGGTAATGCAATGTTGTATGGATGTGTTTTGAAAGCTGACACATCGCATGAATTTGTTTTTATATCTGATGACACTCATGGAGGGCGCTTGTTAGACGGTTCGTACTGAGCAATTCTAAACATAACTTTTTTGAGGTTAGATTTTCCAGTCCAAATTTAATGTGAACTTGAACATCATTCAATTTTACACTAAAAAGGTCTTCTGGTAAAAGTTGATACTGTGTACCGTTTTCGGGATATTTCGATTTGAAAATGCTGAAGTGTAACACTGATGCTAGTTGAAAGTAAGTATCATAAAAGACTGTTACCTATTTATTAATAATCACGTCAAAAGCTGCAAGAAAGAATTGAACATCACTTCGATGATCTCATAGCTGATCCTCAACCGTTGAGAAGATTGATGCATTCTTTAGATGAAAGGATCGAATTGTGTATTCGTGAAAACGGAGGACATTTTGGGCACTTATACTCTAACTAGATGATCTTTTCAAATTTAATTAAATATCTTCTGATGTAATTTTGTTTGATAGATATCTTCAGCAATAAAATAATGTTAATATTTTTGGTCCTCAATAAATAGATAGGTAATTGTTTTTATAATATTTATTCTAATACCAGAATCAGAGTTATTGCTTCAGCATTTTCAAATCGAAATATTCCGAAAACGGTACACAGTATCGAGTTTTAGCAAGTGCATCATTTTGGTGTAAAACTAAATGGTGTTCAAGTTCACATTGAATTTGGACTGAGAAATCTAACCTCAAAAAAGTTATGTTCAAAAGTACTCGGTACGAACAGTGTAACTAGCGCCCTCTATGAATGTCAGATACAAAAACAAATTCATGCGGTGTGTCAGCTTTCAGAACACATTCATACAGAATTTCATCATAATGTTGCCATTAGTTTCGACATAATCGTGAAAAATGTGTAAAATATATTTTTTTTCAACACCTTGTATCTTGAAAACGGATGCCTTTACGACATTTTTTCACTGAGCAAACCCAACTTATTTTGCAATGTTCTACCTACCCTATAGCAAGGGGGTTGGGTTTTTTTGAAACACCCTGTATATCATTTTCTGGAATGTCTGGATGGAAGATAATGTCACAAACTGTAGGCGGGGGTTGCCTAAGTTGTGTTCTAGATCCATTAGAGAATGAACTTCAAAAGTGATAATAATAAATAATACTCGAAAAGGTTTTCAAACGAAACATACACACACATTTATTCTTGGCATAAATGAATAACAATTAATAAAACCTTAACTTACCCTATATGTACAAAATTAACTGGTATTTCTGGGAGCCTGAGGAAGGGCATTTTCTGTTCTGCCAGAACTCCGAAGATTCGGGCACAGTGGCAACTTTACAGACTTACAATCGGTAGAACTTAGACTTCCCTAACTCGTATAACGAAAACAGAGCTAGAGCTCGAAATGTCAGTTGAACTCGCAGCCTTACCGGTAGTCGAACTGTCGCACCTGCTTCCTTAAGTCTTTTAAATAGTTGTCTTTATTTTCGGAAACGTGACAGTAAGGAAATCAGGTCGAAAGTCCAGGTTCGTTGAAGTCAATGTCACGCCTGTGTTTATGTTCAACTATGGAAAAGAGTTCGTTCACGATTCGAAAATTTTGGAATTAATAAACAAAGACGCGACCGTTCAATGACTTCGAACCTTTTATGACTTTGAACGAAATTAAGAAAAATAACCCTATTCGTGACAATGGGTTGCGTGCAAGAACTGTCAGATGACCGACGCTGGAGGCAAAACATTGAAACACAACGTCACTTTACTTATTTGTTTACAAGTGATCGAAATAGTTTTTCACAATTATTTTGGCATACGAATCGTATTTTTCCGCTATTCATCAATTCGCTCATGCCATCACTATGCTGTTGTGAAATTCTCCCGGTTGGTACAATATGATTTAAAAGTAAGTACCTACTATAGTCACTCACATAGTTTTCATTTTTGAAAATTGGTAATTTCTCTGATTTCTCATCGGAATTCCTTCTGCGATAGGAGCTAATAGAAATACATCTGAAATTTCTAAAATAATGCAAGAAAATTGGATTCATGCAATCAATCGGGAGGACTGGTCTGACATGCTGACGATCGTGTGTGCTGTAGACATTTTCAATCTATTAGCAGTATTAGCTTGTATTCCAGAAGTAACAGAAGGCAGAAGGAATTTTAATAAGGAATGACAACATTTCATAATGATAACTATGTGAGATTACTATTTACCTGAAAAATCATATTCTTCAGTCTCTTGCTGCATTTTTTGTGCATTGTACAACAGCACAATGCGAAGGCATGCTCGAATTGATGAATATCGCAAAAAACACGATTCGTATGCCAAAATATTGTGAAAAACTATTTCAATCCTTTGATTCCTCTGTAACGAAGTAAAAAAGTGAGGTTGTGTTTCAGTAATTCACAGAAGAATGAGGTTGTGTTTCAATATTTTGCCTCCAGGGTCGGTCATCGTGCACGCGACCTATAATAAGGGTTGGAAATTTTCCAAGTGACACCCTATATACTACGTGTATATACACGGATCACGCCTTGCAATATCTAATTCATGCCCCAGTTTCCAACATACATCAAATTCCTGAGAGATAAACGTACGAGCAGAAGAGGCAAATAACAATAACCATCCAGAACGTGTTCTCGTTCCATCTCTCATTACACCGATTCCAGATTAAGCATTAATCTCCTAGCCGTTTCTCTTCTCTCAGACTCCGGTAGACTGCTTGTGTGCTTCGCCCAGCTCCCAGCAGTCGTGTTTGTAGCTTCGCAATGTTTAATAAGACCGAATAAGACAGAGAGACATAGAGGACGGCCGTAAATCAAGTAGTCGTCTTGAGTAGAGCGTTTTAGAGGGTGCAATGGGACATTGCCAACGAAATGCCTGGCAAATTCGCTATAAATGTGCATCTTCATCAATTTCACAGGAACACGGAATGATTGTTCCGAGGTATTATCAAAAGAATCTATGTCAAAAGTATCACGATATTCTGAATATTCGAGATGATGCTGTCGCTTTGTTGTTGCTTGGACCGCTAATTTTTGAAAATCTGAAGAAAGAGTTTTCTCTTAAATTCGACTCCGGATTCTTACCTTATGGGTTCGAATTAGTATCCATGAGTGTTTGAGATTTTTGAGGCAACCAGAAAACATATTTTTCGCCCTGTATGATGCATTGCGTGAATCGTTAATTTGAAACAAACTACAGAAAAAGTACTCCACTGTATCTGACTCCAGATTCCTTCTTCATTAGTCTCAATCAGTGACTGATATTTTTTGGATTCTTAGGAGAAAAATATCTTTCACCCTGTATGAGCCACTAATCTTGAAAATCTACAGACAAAGTTCCCCACCAAACCTGACTCCAGATCCTTTCCTCATTGGTCTGAATTGGTGTCTATGAATCTATTGATAATTTGAGGGCAAACAGAAAGAATATTTTTCGCCGCTTATTTCGAAAATCTATTGGAAAAGTACTCCACTAAATCTGACTCCAGATTCTTTCTTTATGGTTCTGAATCAGTGTCTATGAATTTTTTGGAATTCTTTGAGCAATCAGGAAAATATTTTACGCCCAGTATGAGCCTATTACATTGCGTGAACAGGTAATTTTGAAAATCTTCAGAAAAGTTCAACTCTGAATTTGACTCCCGATTTCTTTCTTAATGGGTCTGAATTACCAGTGTCTATGAGTTTTCAAAACGTCTGTGATCACACTGTCTTCACATAACCTCAAAATGTATGTGAAAAATTCAAATTATCAAGTTTTTGGTTTTTTATTTTTATCTTATGCAAACAAAATTTTTTCCCCACGAACTTTGCTAAAAACTTACCTTTTTATTTCCTAAAGACACCGTGATTTTTTTGATTTGAAATATTTATTTTTTCACCTTATTCTGACTTAATATCGAAAAAACACCCTAATTTTCAATCGAAAATTCTCACGTCAAAATATCAGCTTTTTAAAAAACTCGGGGCGTTTTTTGTTTGTTGGAAACTCTTCTTTCTGATAATGTAAAAAAATATATACATCACTATAGTAAATGTTCTCAGAAATGCAAAGAAAAGAGAAAAACTCGAATCCGAATTTTTTTCAATCACTATGTACAATTTTGAGCAAGATAAGATTAATAAATGAGAAGATATATGCATTTAAAAATATTATTATGAATAATAATAATCAGTATAAAGTATCTAAATTCAATAGTACGATTTACATTTCTATTCATATATTATGAGATTTTCTATGACATAAATGTAATTAGAATTTAATGAATCAACTTTTTGACTAAAAAAATTGCAGCAATCACATTTTTTTATTGAAATCCCCCCTTTAAATCCCATCTTTAATATTTAGAACAACTATTTTCGCATGTTTCTTGCAATCTTAATGATTTGTGGATTTGTAATTTTTTTGTTCTTCAATGTAACATGGAATCTTAGGACTTTCAAGTAATTGAAGTGGAAATTTTACAAAATAACTCAAAATTGTACATAGGGATTTGAAAAAATTTGGATTCGAGTTTTTTTTCTTTTCATTGCATTTTCAGAAAGAACAAAAAACGCTCCGAGATTTCTCAAAAAGCTGATATTTTGCCGCGAGAATTTTTGATTGAAAATCAGGGTGTTTTTCGATATTGATTACCTACAACTTTGCTATTCAACTTTTTTCCATATAGGGGTTGTAGTTCTGCAGGAAATCAAGATAAGCCGTTTTTACCCTTAAAACTCACCCCCTACCAATTCTCGACCTCATATCGCCCGTAATTTATTTTCCCTTCCATCTTCGTTATATTCTCTCTCTTTTTCAATGACTTTCATCCTACTATGATTTTTCTTCACATTCTACCGTTTTCAAAGGCTTCAGCACTGGTCTAATCGCGGTGAAGTCATATTAATTTTTTTACATAAAAAGGACTATTCTTGAAGTTAAAAGTATTACGCCATATTAAGAAAATGAGGACCGACCCATTCAGTTCTTCATGACTTATCGGTGTAGTGTTGGGGGGGTCATAGCCTATACTCATATATAGTAGTTGGTAATTAATATCCCTGGGCCAATAACGAATGTGCTCTTGCCGTGCTGGGGTGTCATCAATAGCGAAATGGCAGTCGGTGGGCCCGAGTGTTAATGAAGACGCACGGAACATTCGTCGTGTTATGCGGTCTGCCTACCCATTAACTTCTGAGTGCACGCACCTTCCATAAATCGCGCTGGTCCTTTCATAATTGCTCGGCTAATATCTCTCAGAGAAAGACAGAGAGAGATAGAGAAAAGGAGAGGAAGAGGAAGATAGAAAACGGGCCAGAGATGATTTCTGAGAATATACGCTGATGTGGGCGCAATTATCTCTTGTGATGGCTAAACATTGGCAACACCGTGCATCACATCTAGGTCCACAGAACAATTTTTGCCATCGCTAATGTTTTAGTTATTGTAATTTAAATGTTCTTCAAATACGTTTTCTATTAATTATGCCGATTTCATTATATTTCAGTGCATGCAAATATCGTGCGGAAAACTTACTTTACCGCACTAGTGCTGATAAGTTACTTCACCGCACTGTTGAAAAAAAGGATTTCTTAGGACTAACTAAATGATCCATGTAACTATTCTGTCTCATGTGTCATTTTGTAGCATCATTATGAAATATTGTTTATTGAAAACCTTTTTTTTTTCATAAATTATATACATAAAAACACTCGTAGGAAAAACTTTGTACCTAACTCTTGCGGACAATGTTTTTTCCGCCCTTGACGACTTGCCCGACCTCCGCTTCGCGTCGTTCGTGCAACTGGCGTCGCGTGCGTAAAAGTACTACTATCCGTACTTGTTAGGTAAATAACTATTACCAGTCTCAATATATATCAGAGATAGTAATTTAGTGTACAAGATCGAGGTTTGTTGTCTCCCAACGCGTAACGGAGGGAGACAAAAACCCGTGAGCTAAAATTTGATATTTTTTCAGTATAAAATACACAATTTCTCTCTGTGACAGCAAAAATGACGAATCAATATTGAGAAGATATTACATTATATTGAAGTCTAGAAATCTAGATATAAATGGGATTTCTTACAACATACAAGCTGAGAACGAAATTGAATACTTAGGTATATATTTACATTGAAAGACAACTGAAATGGGGAGACCACATAAATTATACAGTGGAAAAATTACAAAAAATAATCTATGACTATAAACACCTCAACAAATACCTACCCTATAGAGATCTGAAAACTTTGTACTTGCCACTGGTAGAATGCCATCTCCGATACGGATTACCTGTCTGGGGAGCAGCTCGACGTACACACATAAGCAAACTTGAAATATGCCAAGAAATATTCCTGAAAATAATAATAGCAAAACGCCCCACTCACGGTAACGCACTTACCCGTCAGTAGCAAGTATAAACACTGCTATTCGGATCTGCAACTGAACATCACATTTAAATCGAAGTACATTTGTATAAGAAAATGAATATCATTAGATGAAGTACATGGATGTTGGGACATACCTGAATGATATATTCATCGTCCTTACCTGGATTGCTACATATACGCTTTCTTTCCGTATAGTGGTTTTTCCAGTAGGCATCTTCCACATTTCCAATTACGTTATATGCCAAAAAATGTGCTGCTCGGATCTAAAACTAAGGATCAATTTCAAATTCGAATCGTGAGACCTACATAGAATATGAATCTATGAAGAGTCTGGATATTGTTTTCAACATTCGTAACTGGAACGCGATATATTTTTGTAATACATCAATTCATCAACTATCTCAATGAAGACGAGGCAGGCAGATAAACAACAATTTTCTCTGCGATGAAGAACACTGTATATACCTAACCCACCATGCGCCTACCTCCTTTGCAGAGAGGGTTTATGAACGCCGAGTTGATACTCTCCCCTCGTAAGGGTACCTGTCGTGTTTCCATAGAGACATAAAGGTGAATATCTGTCTATCTGTCTCCTTGAGAATCTGAAAAGGATATCAATATATCGCCTTCCGTACGAATATAAGGATCTAAATTCTGTAAAGTATACTCTGGTCAGTTCTCTTTGCGGATCTTCTGTTCGGTTCGTCTTGACTGGGTGGTTTTCTGGTTTTCACCGATTGAATGGCAAGTATGAAATACTGCTTTCCGGATCGATCTGCAACTAAACATCACATATTAATCGAAGTACATTTAACTGAGACATACCTGAATGATAATTTCATAGTACGTAACTGGATTGCTACATATCCGCTTCCTTTTGGAATAGTGGTTTTTCCAGTAGGCATCTTCCACATTTTCAATTACGTGGGTTATATTGAGGACCTTGCATGCCAAAAAATGTGCTGCTCGGATCTAAAACTAAGGATCAATTTCAAATTCGAATCGTGAGACCAACATAGAATATAAATTCGTAACTGGAACGCGATATATTTTTGTAATACATCAACTATCTCAATGAAGACGAGGCAGGCAGATAAACAACAATTTTCTCTGCAATGAAGAACACTGTATATACCTAACCCACCATGCGCCTACCTCCTTTGCAGAGAGGGTTTATAAACGCCGAGTTGATACTCTCCCCTCGTAAGGGTACCTGTCGTGTCCCCATAGAGACATAAAGGTGAATATCTGTCTATCTGTCTCCTTGAGAATCTGAAAAGGATATCAATATATCGCCTTCCGTACGAATATAAGGATCTAAATTCTGTAAAGTATACTCTGGTCAGTTCTCTTTGCGGATCTTTTGTTCGGTTCGTCTTGACTGGGTGGTTTTCTGGTTTTCACCGATTGAATGGCAAGTATGAAATACTGCTTTCCGGATCGATCTGCAACTAAACATCACATATTAATCGAAGTACATTTAACTGAGACATACCTGAATGATAATTTCATAGTACGTAACTGGATTGCTACATATCCGCTTCCTTTTGGAATAGTGGTTTTTCCAGTAGGCATCTTCCACATTTTCCATTACGTGGGTTATATTGAGGACCTTGCATGCCAAAAAATGTGCTGCTCGGATCTGAAACTAAGGATCAATTTCAAATTCGAATCGTGAGACCAACATAGAATATAAATTCGTAACTGGAACGCGATATATTTTTGTAATACATCAACTATCTCAATGAAAACGAGGCAGGCAGATAAACAACAATTTTCTCTGCAATGAAGAACACTGTATATACCTAACCCACCATGCGCCTACCTCCTTTGCAGAGAGGGTTTATAAACGCCGAGTTGATACTCTCCCCTCGTAAGGGTACCTGTCGTGTCCCCATAGAGACATAAAGGTGAATATCTGTCTATCTGTCTCCTTGAGAATCTGAAAAGGATATCAATATATCGCCTTCCGTACGAATATGGGGATCTAAATTCTGTAAAGTATACTCTGGTCAGTTCTCTCTGCGGATCTTTTGTTCGGTTCGTCTTGACTGGGTGGTTTTCTGGTTTTCACCGATTGAATGGCAAGTATGAAATACTGCTTTCCGGATCGATCTGCAACTAAACATCACATATTAATCGAAGTACATTTAACTGAGACATACCTGAATGATATTTTCATAGTTCGTAACTGGATTGCTACATATCCGCTTCCTTTTGGAATAGTGGTTTTTCCAGTAGGCATATTCCACATTTTCAATTACGTGGGTCATATTGAGGACCTTGCATGCCAAAAAATGTGCTGCTCGGATCTAAAACTAAGGATCAATTTCAAATTCGAATCGTGAGACCAACATAGAATATAAATTCGTAACTGGAACGCGATATATTTTTGTAATACATCAACTATCTCAATGAAGACGAGGCAGGCAGATAAACAACAATTTTCTCTGCAATGAAGAACACTGTATATACCTAACCCACCATGCGCCTACCTCCTTTGCAGAGAGGGTTTATAAACGCCGAGTTGATACTCTCCCCTCGTAAGGGTACCTGTCGTGTCCCCATAGAGACATAAAGGTGAATATCTGTCTATCTGTCTCTTTGAGAATCTGAAAAGGATATCAATATATCGCCTTCCGTACGAATATAAGGATCTAAATTCTGTAAAGTATACTCTGGTCAGTTCTCTTTGCGGATCTTCTGTTCGGTTCGTCTTGACTGGGTGGTTTTCTGGTTTTCACCGATTGAATGGCAAGTATGAAATACTGCTTTCCGGATCGATCTGCAACTAAACATCACATATTAATCGAAGTACATTTAACTGAGACATACCTGAATGATAATTTCATAGTACGTCACTGGATTGCTACATATCCGCTTCCTTTTGGAATAGTGGTTTTTCCAGTAGGCATCTTCCACATTTTCAATTACGTGGGTTATATTGAGGACCTTGCATGCCAAAAAATGTGCTGCTCAGATCTAAAACTAAGGATCAATTTCAAATTCGAATCGTGAGACCAACATAGAATATAAATTCGTAACTGGAACGCGATATATTTTTGTAATTCATCAACTATCTCAATGAAGACGAGGCAGGCAGATAAACAACAATTTTCTCTGCAATGAAGAACACTGTATATACCTAACCCACCATGCGCCTACCTCCTTTGCAGAGAGGGTTTATAAACGCCGAGTTGATACTCTCCCCTCGTAAGGGTACCTGTCGTGTTTCCATAGAGACATAAAGGTGAATATCTGTCTATCTGTTCCCTTGAGAATCTGAAAAGGATGTCAATATATCGCCTTCCGTACAAATATAAGGATCTGAATTCTGTAAAGTATACTCTGGTGAGTTCTCTTTGCGGATCTTCTGTTCGGTTCGTCTTCACTGGATGGTTTTCTCCTATTTAGTGGCCAGTATCAAACACTTCGCTTCTCAGATCTGCAAATAAACATGACATCAAATATCGAAGTCTATGAAAATTAATACTGATTTTCATGAGAGGCGGAACATGGATGTTGAATCTCAATCATACCTGAATAATATTTTCAACATTTGTAACTGGAACGCGATATATTTTCGTAATTCATTGATTCATCAACTATCTCAATGAAGACGTGGCAGGCAGATAAACAACACTTTTCTCTGCAATGATACTGCAATACTGCAAAAATACTCTTTCATTTCCACTCATGAAGCAACGTTGTCATGTTACCAATTATAATCAATTTATCAAAAGGATTGGAGTCCTGTCGTTTGGTAAAACCCGAGATAAAACATGATATGAGTAAGCCATGATATTATAGTTCATTCTCGACTTTTTCGAGCAACCAGCATGTCTGAATATCTCTTGTACTCCATAACAAAATATCATGTTGATGTTGAAGACTCGGCAACAATGTGTTAAATGCTGAGAACTGACAAGGCACCGCCCACAATTCGTGCGCCGTGTTGTCACGTTCACGCTCAAATGCCCCTTAAGTGTGAATCAATATAATAATATCAATATTAACACAAATGAATGATATGCAATAAACCACAACAGATGAGACAATTGATTTTTTTATGTCTATATAATTAGGAATATAACCAATACAAAATTGAGAATTTATGAATTATTGAATAACTAATATTTCTGAAGTACCAATAGTATTTCAACAAATGGCAACTGTTTCTACTCACGAAATCGTATAACGTATGTTTTTACTCGCGGTAAATTTTAAGCCGTTTGAAAATTAGCCTGGCAGTATTGTTGATCTTAGCACCTTCAAATCGTACGAAAAATTCTAAAAATATATGAAATTAATAGTTATTTGAGTGATGATTCTTTTTGAGAAATAAAAAAAAAATTGTCTACTCGCCTATTTCATTTTTGTGGGTGGCAATTAGCAAGCAGTGTTAATCACTGAAGATGACTCAACTTGGTCATAGTGTGTATTTTCAGTATATATCTACCGCTCCTGCAAATTTCAGAATCGTAACTCAACAAAAAATACGAAAGATACATGGATGCTTCCATTAGAAGTGAGACACACTGTGCAATGTTCATCAAAACCTGAAAGTTACTTTTTTGATATCACTCTGTAAGTAAAAGACATAATGAGACAATTTGAGAAATGTGAGTTTATATAAAGAACCACATGTTTCAAAGAAGTACGAGCTTATAGCTGAAGGACTGGGCTAGCGAACAGTGTGAACCGAATTCAAATTGTTCAAAGAAGAAAAAAGTTATTGCTTCTGGGTGTATGATAAATTGACATTCATCATACAGGGCGTGGAAAGAAATTCTGAATTGAGACTCTATCACGAATCTGCGATTATAGGTCTATTAAAATCACAAGTTTCCATCGTTCAAGTTTGAACCCCCTGATTGGGTATGAAAGTGTTGAAAAGGAATATTCTCAGATAAATTATAAACATACCAAAATGGATATATATTTATATAAAGCAATACACTGATATGAATGATTATTTTTGGAAGTTTTCAAGCTCATCAAGATCAGAGTTTATGCCAGTACCTATACTTCTCCTATAGGTACATTCCAATTTTCATTTCAATGCTGAATATATATTGGTAAGTTATATTTCTATATCATTATTCATCATATTATTCATCTCAATTTCGGAGGATTTTATTCTTTATTCTTCATGTTCTTCTTTCGAATGTTCATCAGATATAATTCAATGTTCGACGCGGCAAATAGCCAGGAAAGTAGTTGTTTTCTGTTGAATATTCAGAATTATGTGTGCATATACATATTTTTTTTTCTGAAGGAGAATGCAAATTCTCAATCTCAGAAGTTTTTTTATTTCATTTTCAAACTCTCATCGTGTGTGTTCAATAGATATAATTCAATATTCGTCGTGGCATATAGCCATAGGAAAGTAGTTGTTTTCTGTTGAATAAACTGAAAAAGAGTACATATTCTATCACATAGAGAATGCGAATTCTCAATGTATTGCTTTATATAGATATATATCCTTTTTTGTATGTTCATAATTTATCTGAGAATGTTCCTTTTCAAAAAAAGTTATTTATATTTTAACAGGGGGGCAAAATTTTGGGGTGCGACGAAGTATTTGTTGCGTAGTTTATATAAATAATCACCATATCCAGGAATGCGGGCTGGATATAAATATAATATACAGGGTGTTTCTTAAGTACGTGTAGAAAATTCAGAAGCATGTTCCTGACGTCTAGATAGGAAGAAAAGTTCGTATAAACATATGTCCGAAAGTTATCCGTTTCTGAGATACAGAGTGTCAAAGTTGAATTCTTATTGGAAGAGTTCGAAAAAGCAGGTACAAATAAGTAAGAATCATATTTTGCCTACATTCCAATGTTGAATGAAGGAGAATATTGAAAGAAAGAAGAAAAATGCACTGGCGCATCTTTTCTGATATTCACTATATAGAGGCGAATTACGAGCCACATGGAAATAATTCGATTGCATCGATTATTTCGAATTCCAATTACTCGAAAACAGTTGCTCGCAGCGACCTCTACCAAGAATATATTTTTTACACAAAATTGTTCTATAAATCTATTTTATCACTATGAAACGTTATATAGGTACGTACAAGAAAGTTATAACTTTTCAATAGACTCAAAAGACATTTAGGTAGCGCCACCCCCACGAAAGAGACAAACTAACCTACAATTTGATATTGTCATTGAAAAATACCCCTAGATACCAAATTTTATTCCGATATCATAATTATTTTGAAATTTATCAACAAAAAACAAAAATAAGAATTCATTTTTTGACACTCTGTATCTCAGAAACGAATAACTTTCGGACACATATTTATACAAACTTTTCATCTTATTTTGACGTCAGCAACATGCTCCTGGATTTTCTACACGTACTTAAGAAATACCCTGTACAATAGGAAATGATAAAATTAGTATTTTTCAATGTCTATCACAAAATCCAACCGTACGTGATGACATCTAATATGAGACTGTCTTGATTTACCACCTGGTCCCGAATGACTAATAAGTTGAATCATGCTAACCGATTAATTTCCGAACAAATGATTTATCTATGACTAATGATGATAATGAAATTATACCGGGGGAAATCTATCACAATAAATGATGATAATGGAATTATACGGGAGGGGGGGGGGGGGGGGGGGAGAAGATATATAGTATACAAAATATAAGATGAAGTATTGAACATGGATATGCTGCCAGTATTATTTTCGAGTCTAATGATTTGAAAAAATTGAGCACAGGTTGAAAATATAAACTTTCTCAAAATCTCTAGATATACTGTCTGTAGGTTAATCGAGGAGGTGGTACATTCATTATTCAAAATTTTTTGGGATTTTCTCTCCTCGTTTCTATGAAATAAAAATATGAATATTATTATTAATACGATTTGCCCCAAAATGTCACTGCGTTTAAAGTTTTCCTATCAGAGAGCCTAAAAGAAAAATTCACTACCAGTGACAATTTGTATTGAAAAAAGTTTGGAGAAGAGAAATAAAGGTACCTTTATAGAAAAAATATCAAATTTTCACTTATCTTTGGACGTTTCAGGACCGATTCTGCTCCCGTTTTCAACATGAGAAGAGATTATTTCAATAGCGAAGTCGTATAATGTCTTGAAGCTTTTCAGTTTTCAATGACAATTGGTGACGTTGGCAATCAAATGAGTTACAGGATGTTTTCATTAATTAATCTTGAATTTACTATTTTCATGAAAGAAAATCCCAAAAAATTTGGAATAATGAATCTCTAGATATGTTTTGATAACTGGAAAGAGTAGGGAAATAATAAACCATGTGGCCTACTTTCCATGAGCGTGCAATCGTGCATCCAATTTGACATTTGTGTGTGTGAAAATGAAATGGAAATATCTAAAATAATTGACAAATCATTGTATGGAACAAAATCCATCCTAATTCGGTTCTAATTAAGTTGAAATTTGAGGACTGGTTATTTTTTTGTAATAAAATTGAATTTCGAAATAAAAATTTATTTTTTTCGAATTGGATGCGCACTGTTAAAAAAAGAAGTTTTCAGTTTTGCCTGAAGACGGATCTGAATTATGAATTTGATTCCTTTTTAGTTTTGATGAGAAAAATGAGTTGAATATACCAAGTATGAATCGATTATACACAGTGGTTCAAAAGTAATGACCTGACCATAGATGGAGATTTTGCCAAAATCAAGATTACGTTCTGTATCACAGTTATTACATATTATGGTAGACACATCGATAGGGGGTGATTGGAACCACTAAAGTCTCTCGCAAAACATATTTTTTCATGAAAAATGTTCGAATCGTCTTATTTTATCCTGGTTTGTTCTTTTGGTATTATTTTGTTTTCAAAAAATACAGTTCCGAACAGAAAGCACGAAAATCAGAAGAAAGTATTCCTTGATCGGAAAATAATACAACAAACGGTAGAAAACATATAGGGTAATGAAGTTAAATGAATACGGGGAAATTTGAGGAAAAATTCAAAGGATTTCTCTCCACTCACGAGCGTGAAAAAAGTGAAGCTCTGATGAAACAACACGAAACACTAGAACACACACGATCCCGATATTGTTATTGAATCGAATGAGGGATACAAAAACACTATATACAAATCAATACGATCACTCAATTTTTAGGGAACAATCAGTTTGTACCATAAATATGTATCGATATTTATCGACATCCTATTGAACTTAGAGTCGAGCTCAAAGTGATTGATTAACGTCGATATCGATATCCAATTTTCGATATCGCACAGGACTATAGATCGTATTGCCCGAGAACATCCGAGAATGGAAAATGTTCGCAGATTTGGCGAAGGTTCTCGTAAGGTTATGAAACAGCCAACTCTTTGTTTTGACTTTAATGAATCAGTTTGAAGTGTTTCTCGACTTATGGGCATATGATTATTCTGATTCTGTATAGTGTATTGTTTGTATTTGAATAAATTGTTTAGTGAACCACTGAACTTGGACGTTTGTCGTAATAAAAGTATGAAATTCATATATGCAGTTGATCATAACCAGCAACGAGGTAAGCGAATTTTGATTCAATATTTGAGAATTTCTCAAGATTTTCAGAGGAGCTAGCAGAATTTCTTGTTATTGAAAAATTTCTTGTTATTGAAAAATTTACGGAAATCTTATATTTTTTAGGTTTGTTTATATCGAGTGAGTATGGATTTCCATTTAGTAACAGCAAAGTCAATTTTAGAACAATTTAGATAGAGGACACTTTGAAGGTTTCAAATCATCCCTCATTGATGTATCTACCGTCTCTTATAACTGAGATACAGGACGTTATCTTGATTTTGGTAAAATCTTCATCTGGTCATAATTTTTGAACGACTCCGTATAATCTATTCATACTTGGTGAAAATATTCCACTTATATTACACATCAAAACTAAATAGGAATTGAGATCAGAATCCAGGTCCATCTTGAGGAAAAACAGAAAACTTGATTAATTTCAAAAACAACACTCTGTATGGCAAAATTTTGTGAATCTGTTTTGATATTTGGAAAGACCGTGAAAAAATAAATGAAGTGAACTACTTCTTTCGAGCTCCATTTCGAGGCTTTTTTATTGAACTCGTGATTCAAAGTCCAATTCTTATACAAAAACATATCATTATAGTCAATAAAGGTGAATTATTATTAATAGATTTGTTCGTTTGACAGAATAACATCTCAATGATCTTGGAAATTGTCGATGACTTACAAACACAAAATTTTAAAATTCTGACAGTGCATTATCACCAGTGTCGATATACCTAATATACATCCAGTTTTGGTGTTAAAGCATTATATGAACACTTTATTGGAATGTAACAACCCAATACCTAAGCACAAACAGTTATCTAATATCACCCTAGTGAATATAGGAACTGTCAGAATATCATATTTTTTTGCACAGCCCACTTTCTAGCAGCTCATGAAATAATAGCGAAGAATAAAATGAGCCTTCAAAAATTTCCAAAATTATTCTGTCAAACGAACAAATCTATCGATAGTTGACCTAATCTGACTCTGATGATGTTGATCTATAGAGACTGTTATTTTTTTGTAAAATAATTGGATTTTGAATTACGGGTTCAATGAAAATGCCTCAAAATGGAGCTGAGTATTTCAGAAAATAACAATAAAACATCTGTCGAATCGAATGCGCGCTCGTAAAGAGTAGATCACTTTATTCGTTTTTTCCTGCTTTTTCAAATATCGAGACAGATCTACAAAATTTTGCGATAAAGTGTGTTGTTGTTATTAAATAAAAGATATATCTTCTGTTTTCTCCAAGACGAACCTCGATTCTGATCCTGATTTTCATTTAGTTTGGATGGGTAATATAAGTGATATCCAGATGAAGATTTTGATAAAATCAAGATAACGTCACACATCCACGGGGGGTGATTTGGAACCATCGAAGTGTCCTCTATCTACAGGTGTCGTATGTACATTTAAATATGAAACACCCCGTATATAGACAATTTTTAGATGTATATTACTAAGGCATACTTAAACAGTTTTAATGATGAAATATGTGCTCTTATAAAATTCCATGATTTATTATTGCCGAACAGCATTATGTTTCGCATTGGGCTAACTAACCAACCGAGCCGTCTCGTTTACAATCACGCATTATCTGAACCCCGATCCATCATTCCCTTATTCATGCATTCCATTACGGTGAATGTTATTCGTTTCCCGCCGAGTTATTGTGAATCGAGTACAGCGATCTGCCTTACCGATAGCTGATAGCGTCATCGTCACCTGTAGTACTAATAGCGAGGAACGGACGACGATTTTTCTGGTTCTGTCAAGTCAAGTCAAATTATACTTTATTGTCAAAGATAATAGATCTTGTTGACAAAGCATTTAATTTACATATAATAAATACAAGTCAAAGAATATAAGAAATACAAACAAAAAATAACAAAAAACAACAAAATTTCACAAACCAAACATTAATGAACATAGTTGCGTTTAGGCAAATATTTAAAATTCAAGTAATAACAATTCACAGGTTATCACAGTAGAATTCATAGATCGAATGATAGGCTTTTTGGATTGAAAGATCTTCAACTGAACTTCGAAATGTTTTGTTATTTGTAATATTTTTTAGAATAATGGGGAGTCGATTGTATACTTTGATACTTTCATAATATATCAGAGAATGTTTCGTCAAAGCCAATTTAGGAATAGGTAAATAAAGCATAATATGCTCCTGTCTGGTATTGTGATAATTTGTTCCAGGAGTGTAAATGCTAGTTTTATTTTTATGAATTGAGCATACTGTTTCCATTATGTATAGACAGGTGACAGTTAATATTTTATGATTAATGAAAAGAATAGAGGCTTGCAGTGATCTCTCGATTTAGACTTTGTAACATATCTCAATGACCTCTTCTGAAGTGCAAATATTGTATTTAGTAACTGTAAATTACAATGGCTGTATTACTGTCATGCTGATTATCAATATTATCGATCTCACATAACCACCAGACATAGCCATCTTTTATACAGGGTGTATTTGAATATCACCAGAGAAATTCAAGGAGTGTTTCCTTGTGACATTCTAGCAAATAGAGTTCATATAAACATGTGTCCATGCTCCGTTTTTGGTATTAATTATCAATTGTTTTCATTTATAACCCCCTTTTATGAGCTTTGATGGTGCCAAAATTCAGTATGGATGGACACTGAGAATGCCCCAAAATTTCAAGATGATTCTAATTGGGGTTATTGAGTGATCTCAATGGAAGACTTGAGAACACCTATATTAAAATTTGGAGTCAAATCGAATTTTTATTGTTTCCTCGAAAACTGAGGTAGATACAAAAATCTCACAGATGATAAAAAAGTAGTTATTTCAATAGTTCAGTCAAATAAAAATATGAAACTCAGAAAAACCGGTGTGGCGTACAATGACATTCACCATAAATATCGACAAATTTACCCATTGTGTCGCCACTGGAAATATTATTTCGAATCTATTCACACCAGAAGAAGCTTCATATTACTATCAACAAAACCATAACGTTTTATTGAAATTGATGAAAAGACAATTATTGAGAAATGAGTAGAAAAATATTTTTAATGGAAGTATTAACACCCTGTATCTCGAAAACGAAGCAAGTTAGGACACATGTTTAAATGAACTTCATTTCATAAAATATCACAAGGAATAACCCCTTGCATTTTTTCGGTGTTATTCAGATACCTGTTCAAACTCACATAAGTAGAGAATATGTTATCGAATTTGAAATTTCAATGATTGAAATTATTCATTCTTTTGTGATCTGGTGAGCATCACCTAAAAATGTTCATTCTTCATTAATGGAAGTATAAGAAATATATCAAAATATAATTTAATCAATCGGCTAACCATCGTAATGCAACTTCATCATCATTATACCGGCTCCTTCGTCAAAATATCGAATAAAATTGAGACTGAATAGATATTACGAGGATACATTGATATTGTAATAGTAGATATTCAAAAATGATAAAAATTATAACACAGCTATTCAGATTGTTTTTATAAATTACCTTAACCCTTCTTGATTTCTGGTTGTGGAGGCATATTTGACAAAGTTAATTAGTATCGAGGGATTTGATTAAGAGGACATTGACTGATTGTGATTTATTGATTTCTATACAGGGTGTATCTAAAAACACCGAAAAAATTCAAGAGGTGATTCCTTGTGATATTTCAGGAAATGAAGTTGATATAAACATGTATCCTAACTTGCTTCGTTTTCGAGATACAGGGTATTAATATTTCCATGAAATATCTTTCTTCTATTCATATCTCAATTGTCTTTCCATCAATTTCGATAAAACGTTGTGGTTTTGTTAATAGGAATATGGAGCTTCTTCTAGTGCAATTCGATTCGAAATAATATTTCCAGTGGCGTCACAGTGGGTGAATTTATCGATATTCATGATGAATGTGATTGTACACCACCGGTTTTTCTGAGTTTCATATTTTTATTAGATTGAACCATTGGAATAACAACTTTTTTATCCTCTGTGTGATTTTTGTATCTAGCTTAGTATTTGAGGAAACTATGAAAATTCGATTTGACTCCAAATTTCAATGTGGGTGTTTTCAAGACTTCCATTGAGATTACTCGATAACCCCAATTAGAATCATTTTAAAATTTTGGGGCTTTCTCAGTCTCCATCCATACTGAATTTTGGCACCATGAAAGCTCATACAGGGGGGTTATAAATAAAAACAATTGATACTTCTAACTTCAACATCCTGTATCTCAAAAACGGAGCAAGTTAGGACACACATATTTATATGAACTTTATTTGTTGGAATGTCAAAAAAAACACCCCTTGAATTTTTTTCGGTGTTATTTAGATACACCCGTATTCCTACGAGAAAAGTTATCGACTCAAGTTTTCAGTCGAATTGCAAATTGTGAGGAAATGGGATGAAAAAATTTCGTATTAGTTGGGGTATACGTTTATATAGCTTAACACGGACCTCTCACCTCCCCTCTCACCCTGTATATGAAAGGTTATATGCATCAACTGATAAAATCGCAATAATATAAGTTTGAAGCCCTTTTATACGTATAATTATAGTTTTCTATGAAATATGTTGAAAACTAATATCTCGGTTAGCTAAACAGGATGCGGAAACAGTGTGAAAAAAATCTGAGATGTCATGTATATTAGCACATTGTTTTCAAGCATTTTGGTGATGTATATATCCAACACTCGAATATTTATTACTAATGTGTCAACCAATTCAATGATCTAATTTTTGTTTTGTTCAAAATATCATCTGCAACAGATATATACTTGAAAATCTCTGTTTCAACTGTTTTCCAATTCTCGGCATTTAATTTTATCGTTTTTCTAAACTGTACTCTATTCATGTTAGCATCTAGCAACCAGATGCCTATGACAGACGTGTGTGAAGACTGGCTCATACAGTGTTCGGCAGGCAGCCGAGTTAAGAGCAAGTGTAACCCTTGTCCATGTCATTTGTGCTCGTGTTCATTAAATTATGACCATAATATAACAATTAAAATTTTGTATTTGCTTGTATAGTTCACAAATAGTAAGTGTATTATTGTACTCTTGCAGAACGAATCCTCATTTATTCTAGTATATATTTGGATTTGACACCACGATAGAATGTCAGCACGTTATAACGCAATCGCACTGTCATTTCTTGATTCACCATAATATTTGATTACTTGAATAGTTGTAGATAATTTTTTCAACTCCACATGCAAATCCGCCATCAGATCAGATTGCCAGAATTTCTCTCGACGGGAAATGAAGAAAAAAAATCGACTAAGAGAGATAAAATAAATCTGATATCTCAGGGAAACGTAATAGGTGGAGTGAAATAAGCGAAAGAGGAGACAGAAACGTTCTGTAGATTCCCGACAATGATTTAGTTAATTAAATGCGAGCCTCGTAAGGATGTTGCATACCGGGCGATAGAGGAATTTCAGAAACGAATTCCGAAATGTTCTGTCTCGATCTCGGGCCGAGATAATCCTCCAAGAAGACGACTGACACAAGCGTCTAGCCACACCATTTCCATCGGTGGCTCTCTGAATTTTCGCCCGTATATGACGTCACTCAAAACACGTGATATCTATGATAGTCAATAATTTTGTCATCATTTTTGTTCATTTTATAAACATTGCGTGGAAATGACTTCGATCTTTTTGTATTCAACTTGAAATTACGCCAGTCGGGCAACCAGCCACTCCCGTATGGGAATTTTGGTTTTAGAGTGTTTCTTTCCTTTTTTTCTACTCATCAGATGGCGTTGCTTTCAAATTGTCTATAGAGGACGCCTCTGAAGTAATATAATACCGACTTGATTTTTGTTTGGCTAGGCTACGCTTTGTCGGCGGTCTTAGGACTGTTGGCTGGAGACTGCCCTGCACTGATGAGAGTCAAAGAGCTCGAAACCGGTCTGTAGGTGTCTATAGCGTGGCCTGGCTAAATCGAAATCAATTGGCATTCAGGAAAGAATAACTTGTACCGGTATTCGTTTTTATAAGTAGATGTAAAGGAAAGTAGTATTGTTTTCCTTCGGAAATACCTTCTATACCTAACATAAATGGTGCACTCGTTAAGCGTTCTTGTTCTGTGCTCTGATAATATCTTGCTAGTATCTTGGTACCCAAGAAGTGGTTAGAGTGAATTGCATTTTTCTCCGAATTCTCTCAATATGTCAAACCTCTTAGGTTTATGTCATTTACGTCGGTGTACTGTCAGTTCTCGATTTTTATATAAATCAACTTGTGGTTATGTCTGATTGTCAGTGCTTGTCATAGTGTCCGTACTCTAATATACAAAAAACGTCAAAACAGCAGTGATAAGTACATTTAGGAACTCTACCGTTATAGTCAGTTTGATTAATCAGTGTCAGAGAGACAGTTGAATACCGCGTGTTTTGAACCGTTCCAAAATAAATATTAGGGTCAACATTTTTTATTTCTCATATTGTTTTCTCAAGTGATTCTCAGAAAAATATACTTTCTTGGGCGAGGTTCATTAAGCCGAGTTAGGTTGGATTGTTTAGGAAAATCAGTCTCTAATGCAGATGCGTAATATTTCCCTCTCTCATATTACGCTTTCACTTCTTGGAAATTCACAGAGACACAGTTGAAAATGGTAGAGCTAGACGCTTGTGAAGACTGACTGTGTGCCTCTCAGCTTCTTTTCTTAGATGGAGCATCTGGCCGGTACACAGAGAGAACAGCGTCACACACAGCATCGCAGCGTGAGATGCCGCAAAGAGAATGTTATTCGTTTTAAATTAAAAAGAAAAAGTTCGCATCGGATATTTATGTGGAAGTCGAACTCTGGACGTTTTCAAATTGAGGAGTACCTCTTCGAATCCACATGATGCAGTCAATTTGGATGTCTGTAGGTTAATCGAGGAGGTGGAATATTTATTTCTCTGTGGAAAAATAATTTTCTCAGATATATCATGAACACAAAGAAACTGATATTTATATATTTCTTTTATGTTCTGGTTCCCACGAAAAGGGAAATCCTGTAATGTTCAGAGAACATCGTGAGAACCAAGGGAAATAAGGAAACACATCCCTTGGCAATGTGTTCCAGAGCCTCGCGTTGGATGAACCAGTCTTTGAAAACAGATGTTCTGCAGGTCTCTAAAGTGACCACGAAGGTGTGCGAAGCCTAAACTCGACTAGTTAATCTCGTGGGGACTGCCAAGGGAGGAAAAATTGTTGATATTTCAGAAGAGCATCGTCCATGAAAATATCTATGAAAAAGGGCCAGATCGCCAACTTTTTTACGGTGTTCCAGAGAAGTGAATGAATTTGTGAGCGAGGCATCACCCACGAGACGAATTCCATTGCATTTTTAGATTATCCCTGAAGATCCGATTTCATCAATGTATCGCACTTGGAGTCTAGCAGGGATGATTACAAAGATATAGGGTGTTCAAAATAGAGATTTTTCAATTTTTGGATATTTTTGTGTCGAAACTATTCATTATCGGTCATAACGGCATTCGTGTTCCTTTTATAACTATTGATCCACTATCCAGTGACATTCAATTGGAAAAACTACAGGGTGGTTTAAGATTCAGAATTCTGGCCACCCTGTATCTGTTCCAATCAAATGTCAGTAAATAGTGAATTATATAGTGAAAATTGAGACAGGGACATGGAAGCCGTTTTGACACAAAAGAATCCTAAAATTGAGGTATCTCGATTTTGAACACTCTATATCTCTGTAATCATCCCTGCTAGACCCCAAGAGTGATGTATTGATGAAATGAGATCTTCATGGAGAATATAAAAATGCAATACAGGGTGTTCCATTTGAAAATTCGAAGTTGCTGCTATACTTTCTAGTAGAAGCGGCAACGCCGCATCGTTAAAAATATATTAGACGTGTAGATCATGTAAATTCATACATATAATCAAATTTTTTGATCCGTCTAATTAACGCTCATCGTGAAAACAGGGAAACTGGACGATGAAAAGAATTCCTAAAATGTGATAAGGTGCCCTCTAGAATCCATGACTCTGTGTCAGTATATCACTCATAATTAAATAATGAAAATAACACTCACCAGTGTGAAAACAAAATGAATTTGTATAAAATAGTCCACTTCTGCTATTTCATTGTTTGAAATTTTCAGCAGGAACACCAAAACAACACAAGATCGCGATTATGTAATCACTAATTCGAATGAGAAACACAAAAACACAATACTATCACTCATTTTTTAGTGAACACTCTGTTTGGAATGATTATTAATTATTCCTTTCGCGAATTTTTCAATGCCTGTCACAAGATTCGACCGTACCTGATGACATCTAATATGGGACTGTCTTGATTAACCACTGATCCCGAATGAATGACTAATAAGTTGAATCATGCTATCAACCGAATAATTTCCGAACAAATGATTCATCTATAACCGAGTCTATGACGAATGATGATAATGAAATTATACGGGGAAAAATATATACAGGGTGTTTGGTTCACCGACGTATATCTGGGTGGTATGTGATGTGATTCTGAAAATATTTAAACATTTTCTCAGTTATACAAAGTGTAACATTTTTGAAGAAATCATCGCTGTAATTAATACGAAGTTGTATGTTACAGAAACTCGTTTTCAAAATTCTGACAAGTCAAAAAATTGTTTATCACATTTGTATTCCATTACTTTTTCAATATCTATGAAAATCGTATCCAACTCTTGGAAAAGAAGAAATTAACAATCAGATGAAATGTTCGACCAAATGGAGATATCGCAAAGTTCTTAACACTTTGTATAATATTTTATATGGTTAAATATATTCGAAATGTTCTTACCTATCAGTCCCTTTCAGATATACGTCGGTGAACCAAACACCCTGTATAGTATACGAAATACCAGATGAAGAATTGAACACGGAGAGTGGTGGACAACATCCCTATGAAGTTCTTTGTTTGAAAAATTCTGATTCATTAGATTTCAAATCATTTCCCAAAGATTTGCGAATTTTAAGTATTCGTAGTGATGACACTCTTATATCAGGAATTCAATTGGACTGCATAGTAAAAAAAGATGAGCCACTGAAAATGTTTTTCAAAACAAGTCACTTTTAGGTTGAGTATCGGTCCATTACACTGAAACGTCAAACAGAACCTGTCTCGAATTCGAATATTCCAAAATTATATTGTGTTTCTCCTAGCTCCATTGCCTGACTTGATGTCCCTTTGCTCAGGTAGTACTCCCGTGGTTCAATTATCTGAGAACATCGAATTTTATCGTTTCCTGCCACATTGAATTGTAAACATTTCTTGAGTTTTGGTTTGCTTTCATTTGTTTTCGTTCGACAATTTGTTCGTGTTTCTGTAGAAATATATTTTTTTGTCATGAAATATAAAGTGTTTTATAATTATTTTGAAAATCATGCAAAATACACCTTGTTAATTGAAGACTCAAGTGATGTTTGATAGTTAAACCATAACAAAATATCCGGTACCAACAGGCGTATCTGAAGAAAATTGCGAAAATGGCGGCTATGTCACGTGATACTGACTTTTTTCCATGAAAATGTATTGATATATTCTTAGTGCAGAGCACAAGTTCTAGAACGAAGTCGCTTATAGTATAACTATTGCTCAATCGATGTCTGACTGTACCGCAGAATCTTTAATGCTCTCCTGAAAAATTGGAAAAAATCATTTACGCCTTTTGGCAACGGCACCGACGATATTGTCACGAGTGGCTCTAACGCCCACTATCGCAACTCGAACTTACTCGCTTGCAAGAGGTTTTTTTTGAAAATGATAACTAAATAATTCAACTCTACTTCACAAGTTTATTCATTCTGAATATAAACAATTAGGGCATGAAATAAATTGACCATTAATTATCCAGCAAGATACATCCAGCTCAAATCGAAGCAAAACAGGAAAACTAAAACTAGTAATACTCATTAGAGGATTGGAACTGCCACTCACGAAGTTTAGACATGATACAAATAAGTTTGAGATTTACTTCTATTAGAAGATTTGAAAAGACTTTACGGTCCACTGTCCGAACCACAACTGCCGGTTTTTTTCTCTAATACTTTTTCATCTTGGTTTTGGTAGTGGTAATTGATTCAGCATAAAAACTAGTGTATTCACCTCGATTAGGAAAAATCCAAAACCAGCAGTTTCTGCCCGTCAGCGACTTTACTTGAATAATAATAAAATTGAAATCCGAACTATAATTTCCTTTGAATATCGTAATTCTCTACTGATATCCTGTAAGCTAAATAATTCTAAGAATATGATCTAGACTAGGTTATTGTACTGTTCTTGAATGAAATGAGAATTTCAAATATTCTCAGTAAAATTATAGTTTTTATCCATTCTTGACAATATGACTGGAGGATCCCTCGCTATATTATCGGTGTTCCGTCTTGTGACAGATATCGTTTGGAGATTTTCTGATAACGGCCGTAAGCGGTGATTTTTCCTAGTGTATGCCCTCGCTTCATGTGCTATTGAGTACAAGGTGTAAAACCTTTATGGATCGTATATTGTCGGAATTAAGGACGGAACATATCGAATGTCGCGTTTCTCTCACATTTGCATACCCGTCCGGATCGCAATCATAAAAATAATATGATAATAATCGCATTCAGCCCGAGTGATATATGCCTGCGAAGTCGGCGTGGCGTTTTTCTTTTTTTTTCCTCTCTTTTACTCTTTCGCGACCAGCGGCGTCATTAGAATGGGTTTTTTTCAGCAGATGCGAAAACGGAGCGAAACAATAGGAACATGTTCGTTCTGATTATTTATATCTACCGGCTGAAAATTTTAGTAATGGATCAACCACATTATGTGGTTAACAAATAATCGTTGATGGTTCGAAAGTTATTAAATTTTTTCTGAAAAACGCCACCCATTTGAAAAAATAATAATAACAAAAAGGCTGGCTGGTCTGAATAACCCCATATGTTAAACCATTTCGGAATCAGTATTAAATGGGCAACTTTTTTATAATAGGTACGACGAGCCCGTCCCAAAAAACTTTTTTTTTTCACGAATATTTGCCTAATTTACAGTTGCTACTGTAAATTAGGAGGTGTTCGTATTCGTGAACTGAAAAAATTCTCGTAAATTGGTTATCTTTGTGGAATTGTGGGGTAGTTTTTAAATCTGCATGCCAGCAGCATTAGAAAATCAACCGAGTTATTATTCAATGACAAAAATCACAAATGTGACAGGGAGAAATGTTGACAATATAGGTGAATATGGACTTGGCAACAATTCTCGAATGGGGATCCAATAACTCAGATTTCAATGCAAACAAAACACAAGCATGCCTATTCTCTAGAAAATCCGATCTCACTGTGCCCAACATAAGCTTGTCAGGAGTAATCATACCTTTGAAGACATCCATTTCGGTGCTTGGTATTACTATCAGCAATAATATTGCTCGAGAAAATCACGTGAGGTCAATTGCTAAAAGTGCGTCCCAAAGACTTGGTTTTATGTTTCGAGCGCCAGGAGCTATTTCACTTCCAGTCAGCTGCTTATGAGGCACAGATCCGACCTGTCCTGGAATACTGTTTCCATATTTAGAGTGCAGCACCCAAACATACTGTGAAACTGTTGGATTCTGTCCAAAAAAGGGCAATACGTCTCGTGGGTGATGCCTCGCTCACAAACTCACTCACTTCTCTGGAACACAATAACACCGTAGAAAAGTTGGCGATCGGGCTCTATTTCATAGATATCAACACTGTATATCGAGAGGGTCAACTTTTGAGATATTCGGACAGACTTGAAGTGTTTTTTTTTATATAGAAGTGCGTTGATCAGATGTGAGAGTGCTTATTTTTCAAATATTGGCAGAGCTAGGTATAGCTTTTTATCATCACAATTGACTGTAAGGGCCACTTTATGAAAAAACTTAAGACTCAAGATTCATCACCTAACATTTAAGGCGTATCACTTATGACAGATGGAACATGAAAATATCGTTGGTTTTGTTATGAAACCATCAAGAACTCTTGATTTTACATTCAAGATTCAAGAAAATGGTCAGCTTCCAACTTAAGAAGTGCTGATAAATTATCATAAATGGAATAAGGAGTGCGCATCCAAAAGTGACATCTCAATTTCCCTCCATTCAAAAATTATTCAAAGTATCTTGGGTTGTTATTCCTGAATATTTGTTTTTCTAGAAAATATGGATACTGAACCGCTCTTCAAAAATATACTAGAATGTCACCTTAACTCTGTGTTGCCTCCATATTTGGCAAAAGATCAATAGAGTAAGCTAGTTTTTTTTAGGCAAGGAATAGTGATTCCTTTCTAAATAATGTGGAGATATAATGTTGTGGACATCATTTTAGGGATATAAATTGATAGAATGATATCAGAACAAGAAATTTTGATTTCCAACCAGCTTCTAACTTACAAAACTTTGAAAATCTGGTTCTGTATCAGGAACTAGATATCAGTAATGACAGAAGACATGTATCGCCCTAGAATCTTGATATTTTTTATACGGAATCCATTGAAATTTAAATGCTTGAAGTTTTAATAAAGTATCCTCAATTCTTATCTTTTGCGCGCTAATTATGGGACATCAAGTATGGTCCAAACATGTCTGCTAACTATTTTTGTGTGTTCAAATGACGCGCACCTGTTTCAGTTCTCTCTCTTTCTTCCTCCCTCTCTATCTTTTTCTCTTCCTTTCTTTTGCGGATAGGCCTCGGCTTTGTTATGAAAATTTCAGCTCGGCTCTTGGTAATTTAAGTACTAAGTTGTTATTATTTACGAGAAAACGGTCGAATAAACACACCGTGTAATGGCCTCTTTCTCTGTATGTCTCCCGACGAGGACCCAAGAACGGGGCAGAATATGACTCGTAATATGCAACGAGTGGCGTTTCGTAATAACCAACGTATTACGAATGGCATTACCATGAGATATCGGTTTCGCTAGTCTTTTTAATTATGCAAACAAGCTATTAACATTCCGGGCATCTTATGCTGCCCCGTGATATATCGACCGTATATAGGAGGTATTCCACGCTGTTGGCTCGAGGACATTGATTTTTCATCTATTAGTCGGAATTAGGTTGGTATACTTAATTTTTTCTATTGTTTACATGTTGTATACTTGGTTTCACGTATCTCTTAGAGTAAAACACTCCGGAAGTAAAATACCTCTCCATTCGGATTTCCGGGCGAGAGGTACTCGTGGTGACTCATCTCTGAAGATTAATTTCTGCAACATCCGCGGACTCAACAAAACATCAGTGATGTCCATCATCATCTAAATCAACGATTTGTTGGAAGCAACTTCATGTCCAGTACACAGCTTCGCGGATGATAGTACCCTCCATACCGCCTTCTCTTCCAGGGCTCCAATTCCAGTCAGACAAATCAGAAACGAACGAGGTAGAAATGTTGACAACATAAATACGAACTTGGCAACAATACTCGAATGGGGATCCAATAACTTGGTAGTTTTCAATGCAAACAAAACACAAGCATGCCTTTTTTCTAGAAAAGCCGATCTCACTGTGTCCAACATAAGCTTGTCAGGAGTAACCATACCTTTGAAGACATCCATTTCGATGCTTGGGATTACTATCAGCAATAACCTTCTTGAGAAAATCACGTGAGATCAATTGCTAAGAATGCATCCCAAAAACTTGGTTGTCTGTTTCGGGAAAGGAGCTATCTCACTTCCAGTCAGTTGCTTATGATCTATAAGGCACAGATCCGACCTGTCCTGGAATACTGTTTCCATATTTGGAGTGCAGCACCCAAACATTCCCTGAAACTGTTGGATTCTGTCCAAAAAATGGCAATTCGTCTCGTGGGTGATGCCTCGCTCACAAACCTCACTCACTTCTCTGGAACACCGTAAGAAAGTTGGCGATCTGCCTCTATTTTATAGATATTTTCATAGACGATGCTCTTCTGAAATATCAACCTGCCTCCCTTGGCAGTCCCCGCGAGATTAACCCGTCGCGTTGAGACTTCGCACACCTTAGTGGTATTACTTTGGAGACCTGCAGAACATCTCTTTCCAAAGACTAGTTCATCCAACGAACAGCGAGGCTCTGGAACACATTGCCAAGGGAGATGTTCCCCGAGGCATAATAACCTCCAGAAATCTAAGAAGAACATCAATTCCTACCTTATTTCCCTTGGTTCTAACGATGCTCTCTGAACGTTACATCAGGATATCCCTTTTCGTGGGAACCAGAACATGAAAAAATGGTTCGATAAAACTTCATTTTCGGAAATTAGGCACAATATCTACATTAAAATATACGGTGTACCCGATTAACTTGGAAGGGTGGATAGCAAATAAATATTTTTACCTAGTTGATTTCTAATGATTCAAAATGATTGAGTTCTATTCCTTCATTTTCTACGTGTAGAATTTCGAAATTCTACACAGTAGCCACACAAAAGAGAACACAACTTCAGAGAAAGCAAAGAAAAATCCTCGGAAAATTCCTCTAAACGGCGGTTTGTTGTTCGGAGATTATTTCAGTATATATATGTACCTAAATCATATAGGTAACTTGATATTACATCGATATACCGTTAAAACAAAATCGAATCATGTTCCCCAATCTCTAAGCACGATCTCATCGTGTCTCCCGCTGAGTGGGAACGGTAATCATTAATTTTGAAATATAGTCGAGAAAAACAGTGCGTCAAATAGCCCGTATATGGGTTTAAAATTTCAATTACATTAATTGGATAATCGAGTGAACTCTTTAGTGGTTAAATGATCCGTGAATAACAAGATTCAATATGCAACTCCATATTATAATAACGAAATTTGTGATAATTGGATCTACCAGAAAAATACGGAGGTCAAACAAACAGAATTGAGTCTGATGATAACAAATTGAGAGCTTCTGACAGCGATACCAATCAAGGAAATCTTTGGTTGACCGAGTTTCAGAAAGGCAGTATAGGGCTCAAAAAACTAGTACAAGAACCTATATTCAGTTATAGTTCATTCGCAAATTAGGATTAATTTCATAATTCCATATAGTAGAAACAGTGATAGTCATTCAGTGAGTAAAATTCACGAGAAATCCTCATACCAGGTGTAACAGGATCATGCGTACATCAAACCATATATTAATGAACATAATTTGGTGATAAATCGAGAAATTTGACATTTTTGACAGGATTCAATTTTTTTAGCAACTATCGATGGATAATCAAAACTTAAACTGAAATCAATATTGGAGTTTGGAATGTCACTTATGTGGCATGTTGGATTCAAAAAATGATGTAGAATTCGAAAATGCAATGATATACAGGGTGTTCCGTTTGAAAATCGAAAGTTATAATCACTTCCGGTGAAACCGGAAGTAGAAAATGCAACATTTATGTCAAAACATGACGTTTATCGGGTTGATGGATCATTTCAAATGTCAATCATTCATCTCTAAAGCTAAAGAAGAAAAAGGGGGTGTACCATGATTCTGATACACCCAGTATGTATACTTTAGATGATAGCTAAGTGTGGAACCTGCATAGTATTTTTACAACGTGATGAATTAAAACGAAAGATAATCCTATCTGGAACAGATCATGTGTAGTTTATTGCATCCCTAGCATGTATTGACTGTAATCTGAAATATATTGGTCAAACTACTCAGAATCTCAGATCAAGATATCTGGCCATAAAAGTATCCGGTATAGGTAGATAAATCATATGACTTTTGTCACTGTCCTATCAATTTTTATGTCTACAATCTACATCATCTATATTTTTCCAAACTCATTGTTATTATTCCAATTCATACCTTTCAAGTCGCATTGCAAGTAAGTTCTTGTTTTTGTCGAATTGACTTGTAAAAAAATGTTAATGCAATATAATGTTTCAGCCTCGAAGAAGAAAATAAAAATTTTCGAAAGCTTGCATGGCATAGCAATTAAGTAGTTTGCTTCTAGCCCGATTGACTGAATTCCCCGCGATATTTCTTATTATATTGTAGTAGATCATGTAATTTTCAAATTCACATCTTTCGAAATGGCTGAAATAAAATATTGGAACAGGTATACTGGAACACCCGGTATTCGCATTCTCTATGTGATGAAAATATCAATTCTTTCTCGGTTCATACAACAGGAAACTATTACTTTTTTGGCTATATGCCACGACGAAAATTGAATTATATATCAATTGAACACATCTTTTCCCACCTCGGTGTGTGATACTTTTGTTGAAAAGCGAAGAAAAGTTGAAATTGGAAAAATATCGAGCTGCCTTACGAATTCCTACAAACTTTGACATCGAACTATTATTCAATCTTTCGAATCACACTCTTCATGAGAATAAAGATACAGAATGGAGAGAATGTTTGAATGTTTACTTTGAACTGAAACGTCGTCGTCACCGACCAACCTGCTTTGAATAAGCTAAAACATTGATCTCCCACGAATCCAACGAACAACGTTTCGATATAATGGCTTTGTTAGCTTCTGTATGGGTCGCCCCAAACAGCACACTCCCCTGTCGCACTAATGCTAATCCTGTCCGAAAGCTATTTTCATTTTTGTAATTACGGTCATTGTTAGTTGCTTTCGCGTTATACTTCCGCCAGTGGGAACAAGAACCGTGCTTGGGACAATCCTATGAAGAGATTAGAAATATTAGCATTCGATAATGTGGCTGTCATAGCCAACATCATTTACATTTAACATTCACCCGAAAGTAATAGGGTTGGATTTTTGGTTTTACCAAATATATAGGGTGAGTTTGTCTATGCGCTGAAATTCGCTAGATAGCCGTTCACGATGCGAAGGTACTGTCGGTTCGAATCCGGCTATCCGCTGAACATTTGTTTTAAATGTGTGATTCATGGTTGTAATCTTGGCAGCACCTCGATGCCCCAGAAGTGGATTGGATTCCACTATAAGCTGTAGGTCCCGCTCTTCCTTACCCCGCAAAAGTTCTTCTGGGGTGTTGACACTTGATATCTCCGAGGCATTCCATCAAATAATATGAAGTTAGTTTTCTTGCGGAAAAAAATCCTAATATGATTTATTGAAACTGGACCCCTGTTTATGTCAATAACAAGGCACTGCACTGTCCAACAGGAAAAACTGCTATCTTTTATTTCAAAGATCATAGAGAAAGCTATCAACATCGAGCTCATGAAATACCTGGAACATTCAGGTATTATCAATGATAGGCAATATGGCTTTCGTCAGCAGAGACCATCTGGTGACCTGCTCGCTTACGTCTCACATATTATTATGGTAGCAATCTATTGAAAAATATGGTGAAACCTTAGCCGTGGCACTTGATATCTCCAAGGCATTCGATCGAGTCTGGCACCACGGACTCCTCGCCAAGCTTCCATCTTATGGCTTGCCTCCCCAGCTATGTTCTCTGCAAGCTAGTTTTCTCTCAAACAGGTCTCTCCATGTAGTGGTCGACGGAGTTTCATCTGACTCTATGATCATAAATGCTGGTGTTCCGCAAGGCTCAATTCTGGCACCAACACCATATCTACTCCATATCAACGATTTTTTGGAAGCAACTTCATGTCCAGTACACAGCTTCGCGGATGATAGTACCATCCATACCGCCTTCTCTTCCAGGGCTTCAATACCAGCCAGGCAAATCAGAAACGAACGAGGAAGAAATGTTGACAACATGAATATGGACTTAGCAACAATTCTCGAATGAAGATCCAATAACTTGGTGGATTTCAATGCAAACAAAACACAAGCATGCCTTTTCTCTAGAAAAGCCGATCTCACTGTTGCCAACATAAGCTTTTCAGGAGTAACCATACCTTTGAGGACATCCATTCCGATGCTTGGTATTACAGCAATAACATTTCTTGGGAAAATCACATGAGATCAATTCAAGAACATAAAATTTAAAAAAAACACTGTATGATGAAAACTATGCGTTCCCGGATTCACGTACAGTCGCATTCAAAAAAAAAGCTTACAAGTATATTACAGAGAGAAATTAACGTCATCCTATTCTGCATAAAACGGGCTATCGGGAATGATTGCTTACCAAATGTTGACAGTGAAGTTGTCATAGGTTCTCAAAACCACAAAGCATTGGCTGAGCCAGTTTTACACAACTAGAACTAGGATCCCGAAATCCTCTCTTTTTAATACTTGTACGCTTTTTTATTAAATACGACTGTACATATATGAAAAAAATTTCTTATTTTATCATGTAGAATCACCCCCTTGATTTTTTGCGCATAACCATGTATAGTACCGAGCAGGCCTTGATGTGTCTTTGAGACGCCTCCCATCCCGACGCATAATATGCCAGAATTTGTCGGTGTAAATATTCGGTAGCAAGCCCGAAAAGGGCTTTGGGACCCGCCACACATCACATCAGGAAAGAAGACGAAGAGAGAAGAAGAAGAAGGCCCCGGAATTAAGGTGTTCTCCCGGAGATTAGCTCGCCGATGTGTATTTTTTATTTTATGCCGGAAATGGGATTTGCGCGCACACAAGACAGGGTGTGTGTGTGTTGTGTACGTTTGTTGCTGTAAATCATGGAATGAAAAGGGGATTGTTGACAGTCAGCGCGACTGGAAATACACCGGAATTGATGATCCGGCTCGAAGGAGCAATTTCCTAGAGCATTGGAAATGGTAAAACACTGAATCATCATCCGTTAAGAAACGTGGTTCCGTACGAATTCTATATCTTTTTCATTTGTATGTACAGGGTGATTGATTTTTGTAATGAGAAAAATAAATTGTTACACTAATGTATAGTTCATTTCATGAAGTTGGAAAAAATTAGAAGTTCCAAATATATAGTTGCCCCACGTTCATGCTAACAAGAGCCTCGACAACTATAGGACCTCGATTCTTGTGAATCTTCAGAGTGCTGGCCGACGATTTCATGCTGAGAAGATTGACCAACACAGGTGCGTTTCGGCCTGCCTGATTCATGATGTGCTGGCCTATTCACCAAGAGTTCTTGTTCATCTATGAAAGGCTTTTTTTGGGCCTTCCTCTCCTCCTAGGTTTTGGCTCAGTAGATGATGAGACTGAATTTGACGATCCCACATGCCCATCTTCCGAACTAGCTCCGGAGCTAAACTTTTCCTGGAATCATCAAGGATAAACTTGGTGTTGTCTCGCGACTGGGTGGCATTTGAGAATTGATCTGGTTTGGTGCTCGAAGAGCAGCCATTGCTTGTGGAAGTGGTGGCTGTTACAACTTGGGTATTTTTTTGATAAAATAGTAAATACGCTTTGTTACTGATGATCGAATCTGATGAAATTGAAGAAACACGACAATTGTTGAATTCGTGCCAGATGTTCGAGTACGGATGGTTGCTGTAGGCCGTATAGTGACCACTGTTGATGGTACCGCTATGGTTTGAAATAGCATATAGATCGTAGTGGAACGGTACACTTCCATCGGCTGCGTAATAGCTCATATCCAGTTTATCTAAAGGGAAATCAACTGCGACGTTCAGTTTTTCTACGAACAGATCCAGCGAGAAACGTTTCAGATGGAAGACAAGAATTTCAGGAAACCTCTGGATAGATAATGACTTTGTACATTTTCGCCTTTTCTTGCATTTGGAGCAAGTAGGCTTGTCTTCGCCATCCAATGACTCCTCTCTGGTAAATGAGTCCAAGCAACGAAAAAAAATCAGTTGGCGCGTTCGCTGTGGTATTGGCAATGGCAAATCCCAAAAGGGATCAAACGTCACTGAGGAATAGCCGCAATACGTGCATTTCAATGAAGACTTAAGCAGACAAACGAAATTATTGACTATATTTTACTCAATAGCTATTTCAGTCAATTGGTCTCACAGAAAAGTTCAAATGGGCAAAAGTGGATTATTTTTCATGGGCATTCATAGAATCTATTACTATAGAAAATGCAAAAAAATATTGTTCACCTGAAAATTCTACATACGATGATATTATTTAAATGGAACACCTTGTATTTCATTCTCCCTATTTCGTGAGTTCTTAAGAAATTCAGATTATTTAGTATAAACCTAAGGCAGGTATTGAACGCCAGACGATGTTGCGATTTCTGACGTTTTACAGCTGCCTTAGAAACTATAATTTTTGAAAAACTGAGATAACCTCGAGTATATATATATTTGAAATCATGAGAAAGGGCTCTATCGAATAGGAAAATTATATATGGGATGGCCTATTCAAAAAACTACCATCTTATGTAAAATTTTCAGGTTTTTGATGCTTTTCTGCATTTTCTAGTATTAGATTCTGAATGCTCATTAAAAATACTTCTTTTGAATGTTCCTGTGTAACCCGAACATCCCGTATATTATTGCATTTTTGAAATCTCAGCATAATAATTATTCTCAACAGTCTCATTTCATACACATTACTCCTTAAATTCATTAGTTTCCGAAACATTAACGTTTGAAAAATGACATTTTTGTCATTACAAACCAAACCAAAAACTCGAATTTTGGCTCAAGTTTGCTTGATAAAAATTTACAACAACAAATCTATACCAGAATCAAATAATGAGCTATATAGGCGAGTGGACTATTCTTTTTTATTCTTTAAGATGCAAAAATCATCAATAATGCCACGGTAATTTTCAAACGGCCTGAAATTTACCTCAAGTAAAAACTGACGCCACGAGAAAAGTGTGTTTCCTTATGATTTGTGGATCATTTGCTTATAATAAATTTAGTGCACATCATAATAATGATATTAATTCACACTAGAGGACTTTTGAATCGGTGAACGTGACAACCACAAAGCACTTGTGGACGTGGTCTTGTCAGTTCCCAGCATTCAGCACAATGTGGCCAAGTCTCCAACCTTCACACATGATATTTTGGTTCCTAACGACACAGTATAGTAATTGAATGCTAATAATCCATTATCAGTCCATTCGCCGATTGTCTGATTGTTATTTATTGATTATTCGAGAAGTTTCATTGTCTCATTCCGCATGTCAACAGGACATTCAGCTGTGTCTTTTAAAATTTGACGAATATAGCTATAGATAATATAAAACGGAAATTCTTCACCTAACCACCCAATATATCAACCATCATGACCAGGCCAGGCCGCGACTATCAAGATTTATTAGAGCGCCATAAATATTTGTTAGTGAGCTTGACAAATGATGGAATAATGGGGTTGCATTCCTATATACAACGGTTATTCTGATACTATGAGGGAACATTATCGCACATCATAACTTATAACGTATGTGTTTTCCGCGAATCGCTCACCTGTCATCTCAATATAACATTTAAAATTGGCCATAATTCCATGCACGTAAATTTTTAAATTAGAAGATCTAGAAATTATTAGTGTTCACTTAACACTCGATATCTTTTACTGGATATATCCATATTTTGCAAAAATATTCATGATCAATCGATAGAATGATGATTTTTTAAATAGAACAAAAAAATCGATGAACAATCATTTTCTACTTATGTACACGTAAAAATGTTAACTTGGTTCGAATGCTTTCATTCCTTCATTCAGGATAGTGATCAGAAGAAACCATTTTTGAACCTTCGTGTTCATTGTGAGGAAGAAAATCATTCACGTTATCTATCTACACACTGTATAAATAATATAATACATTTGAGTGACCCGAGAAATGACTTCATATATCACTATGTAAGGGAATATCTCCAAAGCTCCGCCAACGTTTTCATTGCATTGATTGAAACATCGTATAATATCATATTTCTCATTTTATTGAAAAACCTAATCTCAATTAAGAAATTAACGAACAATGATTTCTACTATATTCAATATTCCTCCAAACCCATCAAACGCGATGAAATATAGATAATCATGATTCATTAGCGATGACAGCTAGATCAGATTTGTTTTTTTTTCTCGCCAATGCCCAAAAAACAATGGTCCCAAATGCATAAAAGCCCTAAAAACAACAAGGATGCTCGTATCATCCATGACCTACTACCGTTCATAATACGCAAAATTCTGTATCAGACGTAGTTTCAAGCTCAGCATTATTTCTAATATAACTTCGAAGATGAAGGAGGGGTCCGAAGTATGAATTTTCAAAATCGCCTTGTCTCTCATGAACGGAAACAGTTATACAAAATCTGATTAGGCCATCTTCATTTCCATAAAAAAGTTGCGGAATGTGAAAAACACAAGGCTACCTTCAATAACATCCGAGAAACCTGGCTGTCTCACCCAAAATGGGATGCACTGTACAGGGTCTTCACGTATATTTTCAACCGCCACTCAACTTTTTTATGTATTGTTGAATTTTTTTTCAAGGAATGTTTTTTAATAATTTTTTTTGTAGATTTCATAAATGCCAACAGAAAAACAGTTGAACATCTCAAAAAATACTTATACGGGCAACACTAACTTATAATTTTTTTATTGCATTTTAAAATTCTTCCTGGAGAGCTGATTTCATAGATCTATCATAGTTGGGGTCTAGCTGCGAAATGATTACAATGGTATAGGGTGTGAAAAATTGAGATTAGCAATGTTTTGTGTCGAAACTATTCACTATTCATTATTGGCCAAAATGGCTTTCATGTCCCTGTCTCAACTAAAAATTTTGTTCTAAAATTTGTTCTATCCGTCATTCGGTTGCCCCCTTACGAGCAACCCTCAAAAGTCTTCGAAAGTCTTGTGCGAGCAAGGAATGACGGGGGCCTTACCTTTTAACGTGTGATCCCAAACACTTTCTTGGGCCATCAGAAAAATTTCTGCAGTCGACGGGGATCGAACCCACGACCTGCAAGCGAATGCGAATTAGAATATAGACACTCTGTCCGCACGGCTACCTGGCCACCAACTCTCTACTGACATTTAATTGAAACGAATACAGGGTGGTGAAAATCTGGAATTCTGATGACCCTGTATTTGTCTCAATTAAATGTCAGTAGATAGTGGCTCAAAAGTTAAGATAGGGACTTGAAAATAGTTTTGGCCATAATGAATAGTTTCGACATCAAAAATTCCTAAAGTTGAAAAAATCTCAATTTTTCACATTCTATATCTTTGTGATCATTTTAGCTACACCCTGACTGTAATAGGTCGATGAAATGAGCTCTCCATGGAGAATCTAAAAATGCAATACAATATAGGGTGTCCTATTGGAAATATTATAAATGTTGCCATTAGTATTTTTTTAGATGTTCAACTGTTTTTCTGTGGGCATATATGAAATATACAGGAAAAAATATAAAAAAACGTTTCGTGAAGAAGAAATTAAATAATACACAAAGAAGTTGAGTGGGGGTTCAAAATAGACGTTAAGACCCTGTACATAATCGTGCAAACCTCAAACAGCTAACAATAACGCTTCCGCGTGATTTGACGTCAAGTGTGCCATCGAATTTGCGAATAAAATCCATAAAAAAACAGGTGGTACATAACGTAGGCGATCGAGGGGATGAGAACGAGCAGGGATTTGCGGATGATATCGAAGTCGGAAAATAAAAAAGCAAATTTAGGCCCGTCGCCAGGCAGTCAACAGCCGCATTCCGCCACCATTGTGGGGCTCAAATGAAGCCGAGACATTTCCAGACGTAATAAAAGAACGAAAAGGGAGCACTGGAGACGGATATACGGAGTCCTGTCTATCTATTGTTTGGAAAAATATTATTTCCGTGACAAGACGACTATAGAGAGACAAAAAGCTACCTTTTTTATTAGCCCAACCAGACTTTTGCTTGGTGGAAGGGGAAGTCGATTTTCTACATTTTGTAAAAAGAAATATCGTATAAAACACGAAAATATTCGAATCGAATAAACGTTCATTGGCAAGTTATTTTCATAAGATGATGTAGAAGCTTCAAATGAATATTCATTAAAAGAAATAAAGAGTGACATCTCTCTCATATAATATAAATGAAAACTTGGACATATATAGTAAAATCATCAAAAAGTATATGTGTAGTTTAATCTAGGAGGTCGAATTTTCATTTTTCTAGATTTTTGTGATTTGTTTTCCTTGTCTTCTTCCCCTGAATGTCACTGTGCGTGAAATTACTTGAATGTTGAACCACGAAAACCTATAGAAAAAAGAGTGAATCATCATTCAAAAAATGTTTTGCGTGTTTTGCAGAGTGGCTCGTTAAATGAGACATTGCCAAAGTGTGAATGTGAACATGAACAAATTCTGGAAGGCTAGTAATTATTATGTTTCATAAATATTAAATTATTCTAGAGTTGATTATCCCTAATGATATCATGAAAATGCACGACTCTATATACATCGCATCCTTCGGGTTAGTTGTAATTACTATAAGCAGCTACCATTTTCGTTGTACAGTGATCAAGAAGGCGATGAGTGAGAGGCGTAGACCGGCGTTCAACGGCATACTTAGATATTCATAATTGATATTTCGTTATTTACGATGGCGTCTGATCTCAGGACGAGATACCGATGATATATGTACGGCTCATCAGCACGCACTGTGTATATCGTATATTATAATGTATCGAACAAGTTCATTATTCTTGGAATCGAAGATATTTCGAAAAAATAAATCGATTTTCGTTTCTGACGGCATGCATCACATAAATATTCAGGATAACTAAATGGGCACAGTGACGTTGAAAAAACGTTGCAAAATGGTCCGAAAATGAAAGGTAATTTTATTTATATTCTTTGAATGAACGAGAAAATTCCGCGCGGAATAACGTACTGATGCTTTATCAAATTCTCAACGAGAAATGAACATGACATCTCAACATGTTGTTATGACGATTTCAACATACACTGATCAAACATGTTCTCTTGAACCTTTAATACTGGGTGAAAAAAAAACATATGTTCGGAAACGATTCTCAATTGTTCTCATTCTAAATTTGAATAGATGTGTGGCATTTTATAAAACATCAATCGTACAAACTCGAGAATAAACGAGTCAAACATACTGACAATGACACGAACACAATGACAAGTCAGAACAACAAAGCCGATGAAACAATCGAGTTTGTACAATCATCTATTCAAATTTGAAATGAACACAAATGAGAATCGTTTATATATCGTAATATAATATCTGCTTCTCCCAATATGAATATTTGTTTTCGGAATTTTTGAGCTAACGATTTTGTCTCAACTCAAACAAGATCTACCAAATGAAATTAATGTATAGGAGCTTGTGAAGTGTATCATAGATAAAGGCTTGCATTGAAGCAAGAAATAGTTATTCGTTTTACTAGGCAGAAAAGTACAAGATTTAATGCCGCGGCTGACGCTTCATAGCCTAGGCGTACCCGAGGCTAGGAAACCAGCCAAGGCATTACATCTTTTTCTCTGCCATGCAAAGTCCAAATAATCCATCATTTTTCGTCCACCCAGAGTCATCGTCAATTTTGATCACCAATTTGATTTAAAGTGTCACTGACAAGCTATAACGCCGAATTATTTTTTCGAACATATAATATCATGTATAAATTTGAAAATGAATAAAATGGAATCATAAACTGATTTGAACCTCTCTCTCTCTCTTATTTTCGGACTAAAATTCTCCATTGGTTGGGTGTGAACGTATATGTGAGACGTGGATCACGTGAGCTGGTTTTCCTTGGATACTTTCCTATCTCATACACGTAGGTATATAGATATATACGACGGTTCGGTAAGTTTGGCGCAATTTTCCAATTTCCGTGAAAGTCTCGCCGGCATAATTTATCGTCCAGGGCGTGATCTGTGGACGTGGCGAGACTGGTGCTATAGGGATGCCAACCCTGCCGTGTATGTGCATATATTATCGCGATATATACAGATGATGCACGATGTTCTTCTTTCCGGGTTGCCATAATTCCCCGGGGTCGAATTTTCGGGAACGAGTTTTTTTTCCTATACTTGGCGAACGACAGCATTGAAGGTTTCCGTCGCATATTATTTCCTGCACATTCACAACTAACTTTCTGTCGAATTATTGGCGGTGCTTCATCCCATAATCCCAAACAATTCCTAAAAAAGAAAGCAAGAGCCTACCTACCAACAATTATAAATAGGCCAATTATTGCTCTATCATCTGTCATCTCCAAAGTGATGGACATAGCCATCAACATCTGACCGTCGTATAGTCTTCATGTTGAGTGCAATGGAATCAAATCTTCCTGCTTTACAGCATCTTCAGGTGTCCCTCAAGGATCAAATCTTGGACCTTCACACTGTTTCTCCAATTTCCATTAACGATATTGCTGATCATATCCAAACTTCTATTTGCAGATGATATGAAGATTCACAGAGAAATAAAAAGATGAAATGCATTGCATTGCAGGAAGACTTGTATTCTCTAAGTCACTGGTGCTTCCAGAACAAACTTCACTCGAAAAGTTGTTCCAGTCACATTTAACTACACAGAAAATAATTTTGTACGTGAAGTTAATGAACGGCAGTCGTCAATTTTTTGAACATTAATATTACGAATCGATGAATATTATAATCATTTCTGATGATGGGTTCATACCGCAAGACACTGAAACAATGAACGAGCCAACATTGAACAATGAACGAAAAACATCAAAAGTTAATCATTTTTTTTATTCATGTGATAAAAAAATTCATTGAATCAACGTTTGATGTTTATTGATCTATGTTTTTCATCATTGGAGCAATGAACTTTTCGTCATAGATCTATCAACAACAAACATAAGAAAATAATGAATGGTTTTCATTGTTTCAATGAACACTAAACGTTGATTTCATGAAATGAAACATCAACTTCCGAAATGGGCGCCAAATTAATGCTGCCAACCCATGTATCAATCACGCCAAACATTATAACTATGAAAATGTTTCATAATACGCGGTGAATTTTTCATTTGCCGTTTTATTTTATTTCTATTCGTTCAGTTGTTAATGAAAAGTTGAAAGGGCTGGGTCGTGTTTTGTGTTTCTGTGGCTCGTAGAATTCCTACCTATTTGTGAAATTGTGCCAGATCATCAAAGGGATACAAAACCTAACGTATTTGAGAAAGGTGAGACCTGTTAATTGCGATTTTTGCAATTTTCAGGAATTTAGACATTTTAAGGCATTTTTGCGATTTTTGCAGTTTTCAGGATTTTTTGCAATTTTTGCAATTTTCAGAAATTTTTGCAATTTTCAGGAATTTTTGCAATTTTTGCAATTTTCAGGCATTTTTGCGATTTTTGCAATTTTCAGGAATTTTTTGAATTTCTACAATTTTCCAGAATTATTGCAATTTTCAGGAATTTTTTGAATTGTTACAATTTTCCAGAATTTTTACAATTTTCAGGAATTTTTTGAATTTTTACAATTTTCCGGAATTTTTGCAATTTTTAGAAATTTTTGCAATTATCAGGAATTTTTGCAATTTTTAGGCATTTTTGCCATTTTTGCAATTCTCAGGAATTTTTTGAAATTTTTACAATTTTCCGGAATTTTTGCAATTTTTGCAATTTTCAGGAATTTTTGCGATTTTTGATATTTTCAGGAATTTTTGCGATTTTGCTATTTTCAGTAATTTTTGAAGCAGAAATGCTTCAGAAAATATGCAAATATACTGGGCATTCCAATTAAAAAAATTTATTGAGATGTTACCAGATCTAGTAACCTAACCTAAGATATGTTACCAGATCTAGTAACCTAACCTAAGATATGTTACTAGATCTAGAAACCTAACCTAAGATATGTTACCAGATCTAGTAACCTAACCTAAGATATGTTACCAGATCTGGTAACCCAACCTAAGATATGTTACCAGATCTAGTAACCTAACCTAAGATATGTTACCAGATCTAGTAACCTAACCAAAGATATGTTACCAGATCTAGTAACCTAACCTAAGATATGTTACCAGATCTAGTAACCTAACCTAAGATATGTTACTAGATCTAGTAACATATCTTAGGTTAGGTTACTAGATCTGGTAACATATCTTAGATTAGGTTACTAGATCTGGTAACATATCTTAGGTTGGGTTACCAGATCTGGTAACATATCTTAGGTTAGGTTACTAGATCTGGTAACATATCTTAGGTTAGGTTACTAGATCTAGTAACATATCTTAAGGTTAGGTTACTAGATCTGGTAACATACCTTAGGTTGGGTTTCTAGATCTGGTAACATATCTTAGGTTAGGTTACTAGATCTGGTAACATATCTAGTAACCTAACCTAAGATATGTTACCAGATCTAGTAACCCAACCTAAGATATGTTACCAGATCTAGTAACCTAACCTTAAGATATGTTACTAGATTTAGTAACCTAACCTAAGATATGTTACCAGATCTAGTAACCTAACCTAAGATATGTTACCAGATCTGGTAACCCAACCTAAGATATGTTACCAGATCTAGTAACCTAACCTAAGATATGTTACCAGATCTAGTAACCTAACCAAAGATATGTTACCAGATCTAGTAACCTAACCTAAGATATGTTACCAGATCTAGTAACCTAACCTAAGATATGTTACTAGATCTAGTAACATATCTTTGGTTAGGTTACTAGATCTGGTAACATATCTTAGGTTAGGTTACTAGATCTGGTAACATATCTTAGGTTGGGTTACCAGATCTGGTAACATATCTTAGGTTAGGTTACTAGATCTGGTAACATATCTTAGGTTAGGTTACTAGATCTAGTAACATATCTTAAGGTTAGGTTACTAGATCTGGTAACATATCTTAGGTTGGGTTTCTAGATCTGGTAACATATCTTAGGTTAGGTTACTAGATCTGGTAACATATCTTAGGTTGGGTTACCAGATCTGGTAACATATCTTAGGTTAGGTTACTAGATCTGGTAACATATCTTAGGTTAGGTTACTAGATCTGGTAACATATCTTAGGTTAGGTTACTAGATCTGGTAACATATCTTAGGTTAGGTTACTAGATCTGGTAACATATCTTAGGTTGGGTTACCAGATCTGGTAACATATCTTAGGTTAGGTTACTAGATCTGGTAACATATCTTAGGTTAGGTTTCTAGATCTAGTAACATATCTTAGGTTAGGTTACTAGATCTGGTAACATATCTTAGGTTAGGTTACTAGATCTGGTAACATCTCAATAAATTTTTTTAATTGGAATGCCCAGTATATTTGCATATTTTCTGAAGCATTTCTGCTTCAAAAATTACTGAAAATAGCAAAATCGCAAAAATTCCTGAAAATATCAAAAATCGCAAAAATTCCTGAAAATTGCAAAAATTGCAAAAATTCCGGAAAATTGTAAAAATTTCAAAAAATTCCTGAGAATTGCAAAAATGGCAAAAATGCCTAAAAATTGCAAAAATTCCTGATAATTGCAAAAATTTCTAAAAATTGCAAAAATTCCGGAAAATTGTAAAAATTCAAAAAATTCCTGAAAATTGTAAAAATTCTGGAAAATTGTAACAATTCAAAAAATTCCTGAAAATTGCAATAATTCTGGAAAATTGTAGAAATTCAAAAAATTCCTGAAAATTGCAAAAATCGCAAAAATGCCTGAAAATTGCAAAAATTGCAAAAATTCCTGAAAATTGCAAAAATTTCTGAAAATTGCAAAAATTGCAAAAAATCCTGAAAACTGCAAAAATCGCAAAAATGCCTTAAAATGTCTAAATTCCTGAAAATTGCAAAAATCGCAATTAACAGGTCTCACCTTTCTCAAATACGTTAGGTTTTGTATCCCTTTGATGATCTGGCACAATTTCACAAATAGGTAGGAATTCTACGAGCCACAGAAACACAAAACACGACCCAGCCCTTTCAACTTTTCATTAACAACTGAACGAATAGAAATAAAATAAAACGGCAAATGAAAAATTCACCGCGTATTATGAAACATTTTCATAGTTATAATGTTTGGCGTGATTGATACATGGGTTGGCAGCATTAATATGGCGCCCGTTTCGGATGTTGATGTTTCATTTCATGAAATCAACGTTTAGTGTTCATTGAAACAATGAAAACCATTCATTATTTTCTTATGTTTGTTGTTGATAGATCTATGACGAAAAGTTCATTGCTCCAATGATGAAAAACATAGATCAATAAACATCAAACGTTGATTCAATGAATTTTTTTATCACATGAATAAAAAAAATGATTAACTTTTGATGTTTTTCGTTCATTGTTCAATGTTGGCTCGTTCATTGTTTCAGTGTCTTGCGGTATGAACCCATCATCAGAAATGATTATAATATTCATCGATTCGTAACATTAATGTTCAAAAAATTGACGACTGCCGTTCATTAACTTTACGTACAAAATTATTTTCTGTGTAGTTAAATGTGACTGGAACAACTTTTCGAGTGAAGTTTGTTCTGGAAGCACCAGTGACTTAGATAATACAAGTCTTCCTGCAATGCAATGCATTTCATCTTTTTATTTCTCTGTGAATCTTCATATCATCTGCAAATAGAAGTTTGGATATGATCAGCAATATCGTTAATGGAAATTGGAGAAACAGTGTGAAGGTCCAAGATTTGATCCTTGAGGGACACCTGAAGATGCTGTAAAGCAGGAAGATTTGATTCCATTGCACTCAACATGAAGACTATACGACGGTCAGATGTTGATGGCTATGTCCATCACTTTGGAGATGACAGATGATAGAGCAATAATTGGCCTATTTATAATTGTTGGTAGGTAGGCTCTTGCTTTCTTTTTTAGTAATTGTTTGGGATTATAACCTAAGATATGTTACCAGATCTAGTAACCTAACCTAACCTAACCTAAGGTATGTTACCAGATCTAGTAACTAAAAATGTATAAGGTGAGCGCATTTTTTATACGTCCATGGGTGAGCGAATATTTGTTTTTTGAATATCGTCCAAGTTTATCAGTCTTCGATCATTTAGTGTATTTTTGACATTTCGGAAACATTTTTAGTTGACTTCATTAAAAAATATTCATTACATTTGTTATTCAATACAATTAGAGCAATAAACTTTTCGTCATAGATCTATCAACATTAAACATAAGAAAATAATGAATGCTTTTCATTGTTTCAATGAACACTAAACGTTGATTTCATGAAATGAAACATCAACTTCCAAAACAGGCGCCAAATTAATGCTGCCTACCCATGGATCAATCACGCCAAACATTATTACTATGAAAAGGTTTCATGATACGCGGTAAATTTTTCATTTGCCGTTTTATTTTATTTCTATTCGTTTAGTTGTTAATGAAAAGTTGAAAGGGCTGGGTCGTGTGTTGTGTTTCTGTGGCTCGTAGAATTCCTACCTATTTGTGAAATTGTGCCAGATCATCAAAGGGATACAAAACCTAACATATTTGAGAAAGGTGAGACCTGTTAATTGCGGTTTTTGCAATTTTCAGGAATTTAGGAATTTTAAGGCATTTTTGCGATTTTTGCAGTTTTCAGGATTTTTTGCAATTTTTGCAATTTTCAGAAATTTTTGCAATTTTCAGAAATTTTTGCAATTTTTAGTCATTTTTGCGATTTTTGCAATTCTCAGGAATTTTTTGAAATTTTTACAATTTTCCGGAATTTTTGCAATTTTTGCAATTTTCAGGAATTTTTGCGATTCTTGATATTTTCAGGAATTTTTGCGATTTTTGCTATTTTCAGGAATTTTTGAAGCAGAAATGCTTCAGAAAATATGCGTATATACTGGGCATTCCAATTAAAAAAATTGATTGAGATGTTACCAGATTTAGTAACCTAACCTAAGATATGTTACCAGATCTAGTAACTTAACCTAAGATATGTTACCAGATCTGGTAACCCAATCTAAGATATGTTACCAGATCTGGTAACCTAACCTAAGATATGTTACCAGATCTAGTAACCTAACCTAAGATATGTTACTAGATCTAGTAACCTAACCTAAGATATGTTACCAGATCTAGTAACCTAACCTAAGATATGTTACCAGATCTGGTAACCCAACCTAAGATATGTTACCAGATCTAGTAACCTAACCTAAGATATGTTACCAGATCTAGTAACCTAACCAAAGATATGTTACCAGATCTAGTAACCTAACCTAAGATATGTTACTAGATCTAGTAACCTAACCTAAGATATGTTACCAGATCTAGTAACCTAACCTAAGGTATGTTACCAGATCTAGTAACTAAAAATGTATAAGGTGAGCGCATTTTTTATACGTCCATGGGTGAGCGAATATTTGTTTTTTGAATATCGTCCAAGTTTATGAGTCTTCGATCATTTAGTGTATTTTTGACATTTCGGAAACATTTTTAGTTGACTTCATTAAAAAATATTCATTACATTTGTTATTCAATACAATAGTAGATTTCAACAAAAAATAAAGAAAAATGATATTTCATCAAGGAAACCAGTGTTCTGCGACTGCCTTGTAAATGTTTATTATATCATAGATTTATATTATTCATCAGGTCACATCAAATTAGTGGATGTACTAGATAATTTTGGGGCGAACTTGGGTTTTTCGAAATTTTAGAAATTAATTACTCTGATGCGTGAAAAAATTGTCCCCTTATTTCCGATAGTGACGATACTGTTGACAACATTATCTTCGACGACGACTACACTGTTAAATACCAATAGAATTTGTTCGTTACATCGATAACTGGCGAACATAGTTTCATGCTTATTTTTCATTGATTCAATGAAGAAAATCATCAACCTGTCTGTACCTTTTTCGTTCTGTGTATGAGCTTGATGACAATATTCTATAGTATCATATACTTAGGATTCATATGTGATCAAAGACTTATACGTTTTCCAATCACATTGTCATAGCGATTTCAGCTTCAATGAAAAATTTTGGTTTTCTGATACGAAACTGTGAAGACTTCAAATCATTTGATCCTCTGAAAAGCATATATCAATCGTAAGTCAGAAGTAAGCTTGATTATTGTAGTGTTGTTTGGAATCCGTCTTATGGCAAATATATTCCAGCTATTGAGAATGTTCATGGGAAATTTTCGAAATTTGCATTTTATAAAAGGCATGGTAATTATCCTGCAAGATACTATAACAATGACCTACTCCTCACCGAGTTCAATTTGATATGACTTAAAAAACATCGTGAAATAAGAGACTTATGCTTCATTCACAATATTATACACAATGAAATAGATTCCTCTACTATCCTTTCACAAATGATGTTCAATGTTCCTCGAGCTTCTTCACGTGCTTGTAATACATTTTACTTACCTGTACCTAACACAATACACAATTTCCACTCGCCTATAACACCAATGTCTAGAACTGTGAACAAAATCTCTTTTGTCGATATTTTCTTCTGATATTTTGTATAACTTACTTTCTAATTATGTACACCTGATGTAATTGGGCTCTAGGGCCTGCTGGATGTATAATAAATAAATATCGAGATCATCAAATATCAAATCACCAAGACAATCCATGCTCGGTTATTACCATCAGCAATACTCTCTCATATAGGAAAATATTATCCGATCCATCGAAGATCTTGTCCAGTTCTTCTGTGCTATAGTGAGTGTGGCATCACCCACCAGGCGAACGGCTCTTCTCTAGATGGAATCTATAATAGCATCAGAGTATGTTTGAGTGCTGAACCCCATATGTGAGATCAGTATTCTATAGAACATATCAATTTTTTGTCGAGGGAGCATACATTTTTCGCAACTAAATTTGCGCAAAACTCAACTTTGAAGTACATCATTGTATTCAAATGAAAAATCTCCATGAAAAAAAAAATGAAAAATATACAATGCTATTTGAAAAAAAGTTGACAATCGCTGTCGTTATAGTTGAGATATGAAAAAGAATTTTATAGTGTCACCTTGATGAATCATTTCATTAGATTTTATGTTTTCAAAAATCAGCCAGCCTGTATATAGTTAGCGTTCCGTTCGTTCAAATATAGGTAAAAAATAATTGGCACTAAATTATTTCTGGGTCGATTTTGGACCTCATTCACAAAACGAAGATATCCCACCCAATAAATCTTGAGTACATTCCGAGATAATCGACTCTATTTATATTTACATGTACACCTCGTTTACGCAGAAAGCCAATCAGAGATGCTGGCCAATAAATTACCGAGAAAATTAGTTTGCTGGCCATGTGACACTCGCCAAACCGAGTGAGAGAAAAACGAGTCCGCGGAGATTGGAATTCCTCGTGGAATATTTCAATAACGACAAAAATAATTCAGCATACATTCCATATTTAACTTTAACAGATTTACGAAGAATAAAGAGGTTTGTCACACCAATAAAATAGTTTTGATCATTTATTTTGTTTTGTTAAAAATATATATCGTTATATTGTTATATAAAAATTGACCTCCTTAATAACTGAAAAAGTTGCCACTTGAATGGGATGAAATTATGTCTTTTCAATTCATAACTTGATATTTTCAATTATCTGAATATGTTCATTGCAGTATTATTTTATATACAGGGTGTCCCAAAATTGCTGAGACACAAAGCCGCAATGAGCTACCACGTGTAATAGAGGTCAAAATGAGTTGATTCGATTCAATTTATTCATGTACCAAAATGTACCGTTTGTCTGTGAGAAGAGTTCTAAGTTTGCATAAAAAACAGGTGCGTTTCATTTTTTACGTCGAATTGACCTTTGTATTGATGAAGGTGGCCGTTGAATAATCATTATGAAAAATGTTCTGCCTTCGTTTCCACTGTCAACTAAATTTTGTATTACTTTATCAAACTTGTACTTACTGGGAATATCTGTTATTGCTTGAATAAAAATATTTTTTTCCTTCGGAAATATGGGGTGTACAAAGTTTTATCATTAGCAACAAAATGAAGATAATTAATCTGTCTGCTCCTTAAAAAAATTATTAAGAACCGTATTTCCACCCTTGAGAATGTTCTGAGAGAAATGTCAGGGGGTGAGGGTAGATCCAATCCTTCTACATTTTCTCTCGAGTTTCTATGATAACTAAAAGGAGAGTAATCCTCTAAAATGAATTTTTGTCAAACTTTGGCAAATTTGTTTCATTCTTTTCGAACAAAAATGTGTTTTTTTATGTAAACTGACCTTTTCTCACGGACAAACGCTACATTTTGGTATATAAATGAATTGGATCCAATCAACTTATTTTGACCTCTATTACACGTGGTAGCTCTGATGTGTCCCTGCAATTCTGGGACACCCTGTATGAATATTATCTGATGCTCATTCAACCAATCATCGCTATTACGTTGGATCAATACATTTTTCTTTCAAAAATAACGAAATTTTCGTATATGATACAAAATAATTTGTCGTGGATATGTGATACTCACATTTTGTTGAATTCACTGAATTTTTGTGAATTCAAACAATTCATTTTTGTTCGTGTAGGTATAGTTGATTTCTGAAAAAATCCGTGATGTAGAGGTATAAATAACTGATAGATATATAAATCATTCAGAGAAGTAACGATTTCTAGTTATAGGTAATTTGAACACTCAAAAACATAGACTCACAAAACGTCAATGTCTCCAAAATTTCAACTATTAGTATAATATATTCACATGAAACTATCGACTTTTTTAGACTCACTGGTGAAATATTACCTTATCTGTATATCGAAATCAGGAATAAATCGTCTATAATGTTCAATTTCCAGTTATATTGATGTCGTAATCTTGTCATCACCCGCTATCCAAACAAACCAATTCCGCGTACAATATGCTGTTTATTTCCATCAAAAATAAAAATAAATCCGGAAAGAGATCGTGACATTTTAAAATATACTGTGAACAGATATGCGATGTTTATTAGAGGGAGAAACAGAGATTCTCAAAAGTTTTTTTTCAAAAATATAGATTGCTTGAACATTGAAATCATTTTTGGAATTGACTCGACCGTTATACACGGAGAAAAATAATTACTAGTATTATAGTATCATTATAATTATTATTATTATAATATATGTTGTATGATTCGGTACCATCAACCCGTATTATATTCAAAATATCGACGGGTGCTGGTTTCATGAATAAGATATATTTCACTTCCATAGTCAAGCTTATGATCTATGAGGCACAGATCCGACCTGTCCTGGAATACTAATCCCATATTTGGAGTGGAGCACCCAAACATACCCTAAAACTGTTGTATTCGGTCCAAAAAAAGGCAATTCGTCTCGTGGGTGATGCCTCGTTCACAAACTCACTCACTTCTCTGGAACACCGTAGAAAAGTTGTCGATCTGGCTCTATTTTATAGATATTTTCATGGACCATGGACGATACTCTTCTGAAATATCAATAATTTTTCCTCCCTTGGTAGTCCCCTCGAGTTTAACCCGTCGAGTTGAGGCTTCGCACCCCTTCGTGGTCACTTTAGAGACCTGCAGAACATTTCTTTCCAAAGACTCGTTCATCCAACGAACAGCAAGGCTCTGGAACACATCGCCAAATGAGATTTTTCCCGAGGCATATAACCTCCAGAAAGAAAAACACATATTCCTACCTTATTTCCCTTTTTTCTCCCGATGTTCTCTGAAGATTACATGATATCCTTTTTCGTGGAAACCAGAACATAAAAAAAATATGCTCGAGGGAAGATTTCTCAATCACCAAGAGCGACAGTACTCTCCGCTGATTGGTCTTGCACACAAAAAAAGAATCTCTTGTATTGAGCATGACTGCATTGGTCCAAGAAAATAATTTGTTTGTATATAACGAAAGAGATGATATTCTTGTTCCGAAACAATGATTTATTCAACAACTCTCTTGTAGGAAAATCAAGATATGCATGGTTGGAGACGTTTGTTATGTTGAAGTGAGAATTGAAATAATTCATATTGACAAAATCATTCACTTATTTCAGGAAACCCATAATTTTGAGATATGGAATCCATCCACCAAATGAAAACAATCATTTTCTTGATTTGCAACTATGGATTACTATTATTGAGAATTGTTCTATTTCATTTCAAAATGAACGATTTATTTGAGTCAAAATTTCGTAAATTTTCAATGAACACATTGATATTTTCGATCCGAATTTATAAGTTTTTTATAATGAATATTGAGCTCATTCTCTCCAATGGAACTATTTTCTTGTATCAAAATATTGACTGCTTGGATAAAAATATAATAATGTTTTTGATTCAAAACTGTGAATGATTCCCAATGAGATAACTAAACTCCACAGAATATTCCTGAAGAAATATATATTTGTTCCTTTAGTTGACAATAATCCCATGTATAGGTATGTACATCTTGGATCAGTATTGTCCATCAAGACCCCAAATGATGGTTATAGAATAATCACATGCCTTGATTTCGTCTTCTTGAAGTTTCGCTGGAAATGATAACGGTTACAAACAATGACATAAGTATTATGATTTATTAAAAACTCACCTCTATAATATGTAATATCGTGACTCCAGTAATATCATGCCTTCTGGAAGATATCGGGTATATAGATTCGAGATACTCGGCAGGAAACTTTCTCTCACCTAATGTCAAGGTCTTCTCAAGTCTTTGCAAGTCATTTGTAGATAATACTTCTTCATTCATCAACCAGTCGTCATTTTTCTAGAAAAAAAATTTCGAATGAATTAATAAGCATATTTTCATAGCATGATACTACTAAATCCCTGTTATTTTGATTGAAAAATTGTTGATTCACTCACAATGACTATCGATATTTGGAAAAGGTACCTACTTACCAAGGGAATTCAATGTTATACCTTCACCAGCTCTCTACAAGTTCTGCATTTGATAGATATTTATATTCTAAGACATTTCCACCTTTACACACTCGATAAAACATTCAGAATTTTCAAACTTCGCAGCTTAATGCCGTTTCGCCGTTGTGGGCCTGTCATAATGATGTGAGCATGGTCAATAATCATTGAAGACTGGGGCCAGAGTTCTGCCAACAGGATTGCTTACCCTTGATTTCCGAGGGCATATTATTTTCTTCCAAAGAAATACCTATTCATAGACTTGAATCAAGTAAATGAAGTATTGAATCAAAATGTGGCTTCTTCAATTAGAGAAATTATTAATATCGTCAAGTTCATCAAGTTGAAGATATTATATTCCTTTCATTTGAGAAAATCGATATTCATATCTTTGAATCAAGTAAATATGGCATTGAATGGAACTATCAGGAGTCTTCGATTTGATGAAATTATAATACCAATATGATGAAATTAGAATGCTTCATTTGAAGAAATAATTATTTATATTTTTGTTTCAAGAAAATGGCGTATTGCCTCAACATATTAGGTTTTTGCAATTCAAGAAAACTGAATATGTCATTCGATGAAATGGACATTCTTTGATCTGAAGAAATGTATACTTATATTCTTGGATCAAGCAATAAATTCATTGAAACAAAATAGTACGCTTCTGCGAATTGAAAAATCGTTTTGATTGAGTTGAAGTAACTAATTTAGTAATTCAATAATTACATTCTTGGTTTGATAATATATTTCAATAATATGACACTATTTTCTTGAACATACCAGATTTCTCGACTCAAAAGAATATGCTCAATTCAAAGAAGATATACAATTGAATTTTCAAGAGAATGGGTTTTCTCATTCGAAGAAATTTTTTTTCTGTGTGTGCGTAATATTAGTGGCAATGTTTGGATAACAACATCAGAGTAAACACTTAGGTAAAATTAGCTCGATACGAAATAAATCATCAATCGGCACAAATCAAAAGTAATGATCCGTATTCTTCAGTTTCCAAATTTTGTAATAAACATAATCAAAGTTTCTTCATCTATTCGACTCTTCATCTCTATTACCCATATAGCATCTGACTGAATCTACTAGTGCTATAACACTTAACGAGAGATTTATAGTCTGACATATATCGCGATCCCTGTGTTAACAATGTCATATTTATCTGGACCATCGGATTGGTAAGTATGTAAAGTATGTTGGGTGTCTCTGGTTGTTACACAATAGGACGCCGTGTACCGTCTGTTCGTTTGGAAGGCGAAGTGATGGAATGTGCCAAACCAACCATAGGCGTACCATTGATTTCTGCTTTTGGGCTTGACCAACGATAAATCGGAAAACATTTGTAATTCAGAGCGATGAATTCATCTCGCTCATATCATATCATTTTCAGTTGCATATTCGAAGTGTCTTTGGAATAAGATTGCTGTCAACTATGAAAGCAGTTCATGGTTGTTTCGGTGTTGTTGAAACACCAGAGATGTCCTGCCTTGATTGTTAGAAAACAATCGTCCTAACTGTATAATCGTATGCGAAAAGATAACGTAACGTGAAGGTATTAGTGAATAATTTTAACATTATACAGAGAAGCGCACAATAAACGGCCAGTGCTGTATATTCCTAATCATTCTAGATCAGATTTCGAAAATGTGGATAGCAAGTATACCAAATTGCTCATTCATTAACAAAACTATTTTTATTCTATCACTTCCGAATTCAACGGAAATGACCCCAACTTTCGATATTCAAATGGGACACCGGACACCCTGTATTGTATCCCATAATCGGTAAGGGATTATTATGACGAAATCAACGATACCAGGTTCGATGGGGTTATTTCAGATGGTCACGAATGCAGTCAAAATAATGGAAAAACAAAATCAGACTTCAAAGGAAAAGAAACAGTTCTTTTGGGGCCTTATTTAATTTACTAACTATTTGGTACGTAAATGCCCTTTCTCAATAAGATGATAATTATGGTGTGTGGGTGACCGACTATTTTCATTTTTTTTGCTTATTTCAGTAGCTTTGGTAAAAGTCTCTGGTTTATCAAAGTGGAGTGAAATCAAAACTATACTAAATAATTACCTCCTATGTGAGTAGCAGATCAATCAACAGGGATACATGTTTCGGAAATATATATGACTATCATCAGCCATACATCTAATGATTATAGTCCTATAATCACTTGGAAGTAAAGTAAATGAGTACATGAAACACATGGATTAATGATAATATACCCACATGAGAATGATAACAAGTTGCATAGATATTACCTAATGAAATTGAAAATGGTGATAGTTTTTATTTTATCCCCAAACCTCAACAATATCAAGGCGGAAACCAGCTTTGAGAACTGTCAGACACACATCAGCGATAACTCGAAATATTATAAAAACGTGTCCATCTTGCTCAACACAAGGCAGGTCGGAAAGCGTACTAACATGTGTCACGAATCACAAGTCAATGAAAAAGGCATTAAAAATACCAATCTTCACAACTAACGTTGATCCCATGCTATGTTATCTTCCCTACGCCCATGAAAACTCGGAGTGCCTATTATTTCCTTTGACTTAATTAGGCCGGCGAAGCGGTGCGTTTGTCGGCGAAAGGCCTGCCCCAGCCGCGCGTTTGTCGGAAATTCGGAGCTCCTCGTAGTCCGTACTTTGTTGTATTAAAGCGGCAAAATCGACTCTGCCCAGAAAAAGGTTATACGTATAATTCATGAAATATCAACGCCGCTCTAGTGGTTACTCTGGAAGATTTTTCTTTGAAAATTTGCGACAACATTCCATTGCCACATTCCATTACTTCGCCTTTTAAACGAATAGTATGCATCATGTTAGCATCTCGATCGTTGCCTGCCTGCCGTATTAATCATTCCAGAATTACGTCATTTGACAGGTTGCTGAGGGGCAAACATTGTATTTTGTCAAGATCTGTCATAGAAAACCAGAATTAGTGGGATCGTTTTCCTTGAAATCCGAGTTTGAACCAGAAAGAATTTCATAATTTTGTTTGGTGAAACTGTTACTATTGTGGATGTGGCAGAGGGACGGCCTGGGCAATGCTCATCAAAGGTCAAATCAAAGGTAACTAACAGATAGTTTGTGTGTCCCTCAAGAGACCATGTCAAAATCACGTGTTCTAGAATGATCAATTGAATTTATTTGTACAGCCAGCCACCAGATACTAAGGTCCTAAGGTAGTTTACTTATCGATTAGGTATCACCGATAAATCGCTTGGCGCTAAATTCATTATTGATTAATACTAATTATTTTGTCTTTCACAAAACACATAAAAAAACAATCCAAAACAAATTCCCATGAAATGCGAGTAGGTGGTTGCCAGACTGGAATGATTTCAACTAAGGAAATGCTGAAATGATCAAAGAAGGAAAGAGGTTCGCACCAGATAGTGGTCATGAATGCTATCTGGGACAGCCCTGCACTGATGAGAGCTAAAAACTCGAAACCGGTCTGCAGGTAGTCAAAAGTTCCTGAACCACTCAAGCGAAGCTCGGCGTTTAGGAAGAATACACTTGCGATTTTATTCGCCTATACTAATTATTGCATAGATTTCGGAAGGATGTAATTCAATGTTCTGCGTGGCATATAGCCAGGAAAGTAGTTGTTTTTCTCTCGTTATCTACCAATTTCGTTCATTTATAAATATTTGTGTGAAATGACTTCGAGCTTCGCGTATTTATTTATTATTTCATTTCACTTTGAGCATTTTGGACGATTCATGTGTTGTCTTTTTTGGGTGATAAGAACAACTTACTCGAATTGGAAAGATATTCATTTCAGCATCTATACAGGGTCGTATTTAAAGTGGCCAAACTCCAAGGAACGATTATTTGGGTGATTCCAAGACGAAAAGTTTATGGTTTTATGATAACCCAGTATAAGCTTTCATGATGACAAAATTCACTTTGGTTGGTTACTGAAAAAGTCTGAAAATTTCAGAATGATTCCTATTGAGGTTATTCGGTAATCTCAATGGATGTTTTGAGGGAACCTATACATTAAAATATGGAATCAAATCATGTTTTCATTATTTCCTCAGAATCTGAGTGAATTACAAAAATTTAATAGTGGACAAGAAAGTTGAATTCTCAATTGTTCAATCCGATAAAAATATCGAACTTGGAAAAAACAATGACGTATAGGTACCTTATTTACTGACGCCACTGAAATCATTATTTCGAATCTGATTAGATCGAAAGAACCTTCTATCTTGATGCTGTTACAAAATCACCAAGGGTCATTGAAATTGAAAAACTGGGTACCCATTGAGTAATAATAAATAGTAATAAAACTTTGAATCCTTGTATATTGAAAACGAAGCATTCCTGGACCTATGTGTAGGTACATCACGTTTTTGTCTTAGAATCAGCCCATGCACCCCTTGAAGTCACATACTTCCCTGTATATTTACTCGCCGTACTCTTGTAAAGAAGTAATCCTCTTTATATGGGTGTGATTGACGATTGTGATGCCCGATCGTCAAACCCCATTTCTAGTCGAATCATTTCAATAACGATAAGTTCTGGAACGATGTGATGATTAATATTGAAACTGAGACACATTTTCGAGTGTATTTGATAACGTTATCCGTTTTCTGTCTTGGAGTCCATTAAATCGATCGAATTAGCAGAAGCCTAAGATAAAGTCATTGCAAACGTGGATTCGGCCAACACACACACACACACACACCTGTCGTCGACATAAAATACCACTTAGCCTCCCCCGATAAAATCCGCCAAAGCTGATGGCTTCACAATCTTCGACAACTTCTTTACAAGTCCACACACGAACACATATACGGACATATGGATAGAGTTAGCAGAATTCATTTCTGAATGCAAGGTATAGATTAATTTTAGAGGAAGGTTGCCTGGTGAGGGGAAAAATTTCATAGTGATTTCTGGCGTAACCATACCGAAAAAATATATAGTGGCCTAGGTGGGAATGGTGGTACCAGACATTGTTATAGAAGAAGGAGAAGAAATATTTATTAAGTTGGTTTCCCTTATACAGTGTGACCCATTTAAGATGGAAGCACCCTTATAAAACTTACATTTTTCAACCGATTGGAATGATTTTTTTTTTGTTAGGTAGATATTCAAAAAGTCTATTAGGACACCAAATATCATGAATAAATCTCCATTTCCAGGGCCAACTAATCTGATTTTTCAAGGTCAAAAATCTAAAAAAATTACTAGCGATTTTTTTAGAAAAAATCTGACTACACCACTGGATTTGTGACATTTTCAAATGGGTAACATGTAAATTACGTTGAAATGCGTCAATCAATAAAAAAGTTAAAAAGAAATGAAATTTGAAAAATATGCCGTTTAATCAACCCACCAATTCATGTTCAGGAATTTTATGAAAATTCTGTGTACTCCACTGGATTCAGGATGTCTTGAAATATTACTGATCACAGTTTCATCGAAATCTGTTCAGTAATAAAAATTGATGGGTTGATTAAACGGCATATTTTTCAAATTTCATTCCTTTATAACTTTTTTATTGATTGACGCATTTCAACGTAATTTACATGTTACCCATTTGAAAATGTCACAAATCCAGTGGTGTAGTCAGATTTTTTCTAAAAAAATCGCTAGTAATTTTTTTAGATTTTTGACCTTGAAAAATCAGATTAGTTGGCCCTGGAAATGGAGATTTATTCATGATATTTGGTGTCCTAATAGACTTTTTGAATATCTACCTAACAAAAAAAAAATAATTCCAATCGGTTGATGAAAAATGTAAGTTTTATAAGGGTGCTTCCATCTTAAATGTGTCACACTGTATATTAATTATTGCCTTCGCATGATTTGTTTTGAATAACATTAACTTCCATGCAAACATTTTTTATTCATCTGATGTACTGACACATCAGGAAATTTCAGTATTTAGTAGGGCCTCAACCTACATGCAGGAGAGAACGACATCCTGATGGCATGCCCTTTACTAACCTTTGTATAAATTGGCGTTGCATTCTTCATCCCACTCTTCCTGAATCATTCTTGAATGGTATAATGATTTCAATATTCGAGAAAACATTCTGTTAACATGCCATCAGGAGATCAAGAATGATGACAGGAATACGGAGCATTCAAAGTTCAAATCACAATATGCATAGCTGAATTTCACGTTTCTTTGGTATCTCGAATTACCCTGTAGATCGATATTCGCTCAATTCGAAGAAATTGAAGTGATGAATTCCTCCCTGAATCGATTTCATGAATAAACTCTCTTATTTCATGAACAGATCAGCTGAAATTAATGACTTTACAAAAAAACGTCAATTTTCCAAATATAAAGATGTTGCATGTTAATGAAGTATGCTAGCGAGGAAATCTCGAAACCGTTTCGGCAAAACACATCGAGCGTTCATAATATACCCTAGAAAAAAATCCGAAAATTTGTCCAAATGATTGGGATAACTTTGAAAATATTCATTTTTGTAATGGGTCAATGTTTCCCCCTGTAGATCTGAAAACAGGAACTTCATGGGCACACGAAAAAAAAAGGAATTGTTGAATCAAGCAAAATTTAATTGAATGGAGCAAATAAAAGTGTCATATATGCACGACAAAATATAATTTTGAAATGAGTAAATCTATATCTTGTTTCAGAGCGAATTTGAAGTTTGAATCAAGTAAATATGTCTTGCATGAACTCTGGATCTTCTTCGATCAAGCACATCCATGAATTGCTTATGAAGAGATATTGAATTGGTTCAAACAATCATTTTGTTCGATTCGAAATAACAAGATATTATTTCAATCAAATATTCAGTTGATTCAACGAAATATTTGGTTGATTCAATTAAATATTCGGTTAATTCAATGAAATATTTTGTTGATCCAAGAGAAACTATATATTCATTCGACAAATTGTTTTGTTGAACCAAATTCAATATTCGGAAATTTTCTGAAATTTCACATCAATAGAACAAACAGAACTAGGAAACTAGTCCACTCCCAGCAAAGATCTAAAGTCTTTACTCCTCCTTAGCTGATGGAAAACAATTTCGGATTGCTAATCATCCTAAGTTCGATTTATCCAGCTGATGTTTTAAACACGAAGAATCAGGCTTCACGTATATAATGAATTCGAGGCAGGCATAGACGAGGCGACATGATCGCCATCTAGAGGCGAAAATTTGAGTTTATGTAGAATGAACAAAATATTTCTTTGATTTTACATATTTCGTTGCTCTATTCAAGCAAATGATCCGTTCGAAACGAGTTTATTGCTACATCGGAATAAGAAAACTAGTATGTTGTTTCAAAGATATAATCTCATCAAAATGATCATTGTTTGATCAAATCAACGAAATGTTGATCATTATTTTCGATATCATTTTGGATCGACATAATTTGTTTTTGAAGAAACCATATATTTTGTTGATGGAATTGATATTATACTGTTGATTCAATTAGCTTACATTCTTGATTTGAACAAGCTGCTTCCATGGAATAATCATGTATCTGGTTGATTCAACAAAAAATTGCTCAGTCCAACAAAAATAACTCAAGCATATATAATTTGTTGATGCAACAAATCCTTTTTTCCGTGCAGACTAGGTAGACCATCTTATTTTTGAAAGAATTATTACACAACATGGAGCAAACCGTTCCAGAATCGGACCAGTATTTTTTATAATATTTGATTTCGAAATTTAGTGAAATATTCAGATGGGCCACTTCATTTGTCACGCAGTTTATATCACAATTATAAGAGGTTCAGTAATCTGCGGTTTTAGTAATTTTGGTTACACACAAACACACTCTGCACGTCAGACAATGTCCGTCTTTCGTCGCATTGTCCGGTCCGCACATTATTATAGCGACAATAGAGCACGAAACGAGTCCGAGCTATCGGAGTAGCGAAGGATTAGCACGAGGCCACGGAACGTGACGCTGTTCCGTGGCTCATCCCGGATTTATTATTATTTATTTGGCGGCCGAACCGCCCCCGGAGCGTAAATCACATTGATCCCTGACTCTTTTCGCACGGCGCCGTGAAATACTGGCCAATGCTTTTACAGAGTCTGCTAGAATCACATTTTTTTATATGAAACAACTTTTCAAGGATCTTGAGATCTTGAGTGTATCACTCCTAAAATTGTTTTTTTTTTCTTCAGTACAAATCGAAATCGAAACATCCTTTTTGGTTTGCCTACTTTTTCCACAGAAATGTATGAAAAAATTGCAACGGATTATCTCGAAATGTACAGGGTAATTCATCAAGAATGGGTGATCTCTGAACCACAGATATGTAAGCACCGCAATAATATGAAGATTTACCCCAACAAGCCTCATGAAAATGTTGCAAATACATCATGATGTTGAAGGGAAACATTTCATTTTAAATTTCTCCGCATGACATTATTATGGTCGAACATTTTGTTTAAAATTCTGTTTGTTGTTGGCGTTGTTATATTGTCTGTCTTATTTTCCAATGTCACCTCGCTTACTTTATAATTTAAAATAATGAAAATGTAAAAAGTGGAACACAAATTTATTCAAGAGCAAATAACACAAAAACCGTTAGAGATTTGAAAAGAGTATATTACTTTTCATGTAAAATTGAACGGGATTTCAAATTTTTTACTTATTTTAATCATCTTTTCATGATGGACAATGAAGATATTAATGATGTAAGCTACATTCTATTCTGGCATGTTAGCCTAAATCTTCATATTTTGGTTTTTACTATCTGCATGTATAGTTCGGAATTGTATTGAGTCTTGGAATAACAATCTCGTACAAAATTTTACTTTTTGGGACTCCTTCATCATCCTGGATTTAATCATGTCATCTTACGAATCCATGATTTCTCCACCAAATTAAAGTTTCAATGCACTTTCCATTTCCATATTTAATAAGATGCTTCATTAATAGCTACTTGAATTTGATAATATCGAATAACACCAATTTCTAGGGAATGATTGTTGATTAATCATTGTAGTAATACATACCCACGTACCTACCCTACACTGCAAATAAAAAGAGTGAAATCTGACTCTCTTATCATGAATGCTGGTGTTCCGCAAGGTTCAATTCTAGCACCAACACTATTTCTACTCCATTTCAACGATTTGTTGGAAGCAATTTCATGTCCAGTACACAGCTTCGCGGATGATAGTACCCTCCATACCGCCTTCTCTTCCAGGGCTCCAATACCAGCCAGGCAAATCAGAAACAAATAACGAGGGAGAAATGTTGACAACATAAATATGGACTTGGCAACAATTCTAGAATGGGGATCCAATAACTTGGTAGATTTCAGTGCAAACAACACACAAGCATGCCTTTTCTCTAGAAAAGCCGATCTCACTGTGCCAACATGAGCTTGTCAGGAGTAACCATACCTTTGAAGAAATCCATTTCGATGCTTGGTATCACTATTAGCAATAAATAACGTTTCTTGGGGAAATCACGTGAGACCAATTGCTAAAAGTGCATCCCAAACACTTGGTTCTCTGTTTCGGACCAGTAGCTACTTCACTTCCAGTCAGCTGCCTATGATCTATTAGGCACAGATCCGACCTGTCCTGCAGAACTGTTCCCATATTTGGAGTGCAGCACCCAAACATACCCTGAAACTGTTGGATTCTGTCAAAAAAAGGGCAATTCGTTTCATGGGTGATGCCTCGCTCACAAACTCACTCACTTCACTGGAACACCGTAGAAAACTTGGCGATCTGGCTCTATATTTCATAGATATTTTCATGGACGATGCTCTTCTGAAATATCAACAATTGTTCCTACCTTGGCAGTCCCCGCGAGATTAACCCGTCGAGTTGAGGCTTCGCACCCTTTCGTGGTCACTTTGAAGACTTGCAAAACATCTCTGTCCAAAGACTCGTGCAACCAACGAACAGCGAGGCTCTGGAACACATCGCCAAGGGAGGTGTTTCCTGAAGCATATAACCCCCAGAAATTTAAGAAGAACACCAATTCCTACCTTTTCCCTTGTTTCTCACGCGATGTTCTCTGAACATCACAGGATATCCCTTTTCGTGAGAACCAGAATATATAAAAAAAAATCGTTTATACGAGTCGATGCATAGATTTCGGGAGGATGTAATTCAATGTTCTGCGTGGCATTAGTTCGAATGACCAATTTGCTAGCTCCATCTAGCTTATCGACGTATAAAGCGATATACTACACTATAATACAGGCAAGTGCGAAACGTCAATCGAGTCGGAGCAGCGGTGTTAATTCCCGGCACGCATTCCTAAATTGGGCCGCCGTGTAATCCAACACGGGGCACGGGAAGCGGCTTAGGATTTCATACTCGACCGAAAACTCATATAATTAGAGATGTCTTGTGTACCCGAGGGATGACAGGGATGCCGATCGCTCTCGCTAATTACCGATGTATACGCGGTGGGTGATCGCTTCCACTCGAAGGGGTTCGCTGGTCGAAATCTGCCTGATTACAACAGTTTTTACGAAGGAGACGGAATTGCAGGTTGCAGGTTTGATAAAGGAAAAAAACAAACGAACAACAAAAATTCATCATCATCTCGTGCATCATTTTCTCCATTAAATTTATTTCACAGTGTAGCCTATATATACACGGTGTTTTCGAAATAAGTGTACATATTCAGAACAATAATATGATACAGTCTAAGGAATATTCCCATGATATCAGGTTTTTTCCTATTCTTCTAATTAACGATAAATTTCATTCCAAAAATTGAACAAAATACGAGAAAAAAAAACAAGTACGCCACTTTAAAACAATTTAAATCATTGAACTCCGCGTGATTGTGCCTACCGCATAGAAATTTGAACAGAGATGACGAATTCCACCCTGTACATATATGTATATTAAAAGAATTAGTGATTTATTCAAAATCTAACAAATATTGTTGATTTTCAATTATTTTAAAAAATAATAAATGATGATAGGTGATAATAGATTGATATGATTGAAATGATAATAAAATGATGATACTAAGTGATATGATATGGTAATGAATAATCATAATGAATATTGCATATGTGGCATTTAATTTTTCCTAATTATTACCTATAAGTTTATGAATCAAAATACGAGGCCATTCAGATAAATGACCATTACCGAATTTTTACAATTCATACATGGATTGTATGTCGTGAGGTAAATTATTTATTGCTTTGGCCCCTAAAAATTCGTATGATTTCTGTCCAATCGATTTGGCAGCAGAAGGTAATTTGAATTGATTTTTATTTCGTGTAATATCAGCATGTTGTTGCTTCAGAACATTCTAATGGGTGAACTAGACATCAAAATACGAGAATGAACCGTTGACCAACTTTAGTTTATGATTTAGTTCTCAAATTCTTATTGAATTCTTCCACCCAATCAAGGGGCTCAAACTTGAACGATGGAAACTTGTTATTATTATATAGACCTTCAATCGCCGATTCGTGATAAGGTTTTCGCAATCTAGAATTTCTTCCCACATCCTGTATGATGAATATCAATTTGTCATACATCCAAAAAATATTCTTGGATGTTGATAAAAAGTAATATCGTGTCAGTATATCGTATATTGAGTATAATATCTAGATAGCCGTGAAATATAAGTATTTGTGTTTTATTGAGACGTGTTGGGGATTCGGTCGCACTCTTGATGACAGCGTCCGTAAATCCTGCCCCTCGCCCATAAATCTGTCAAAGTTGATGTGCTGCGGGTCCTCTAACGATGGATGAGTTCTTTGCCCGTTCGTGTGATATCCTCGATTTGTCCTATTGTTTCCGTCTGACGGATACTATTCCCCGCACTATTATTGGCTAAGATTTGCGGTGGAAATTATACCACACCATGTATACAGGGTGTGTCGCGGAGAGCTTACAATATCCTTGTATTGAGAATCAGTCGCAAGAAATTTATGAGAATGTGCATGTTGAGATTACGTTCTATTATTAGTTTGAAATATCTTCCACAATGCAGTGTTGCTGCTTCTACTAGAAATAAGCATCAACAACTTTGTTATTTCAAATGAAATACCCTGTATCTCATATTCTCCCTTATGAAGACCTGATTCCATCAATATATTATCACACGCGGAAATGATTCTTCAACTTTAGGATTTTTTTGTGTCGAAACGGCTTACATATTCCTATCCTAATTTTGATCGATCATCTACTGACATTTAATTGTTACAAATACAGGGTGGTTCAATATTGCAAAATTTTCTTTCACCCCTCCTGATTCAGAATTCCCCTATTATGACTCTGCTAGGTCATCAAAATGATATCGATAGATAGATGACGAAGTGAAGGAGACATTTTCAAGTTTGGCAAGTTGAACTCAACAAAATCCGAACTGTTCAAAGCAGCGATTGATCATTTCTGATTGCACCAATGACTCTTCTCTAAACTATTTTCGAAGCAGTGATGGATCAATTCTAATTGTACAGGGTGATTCACCATGAATGTCCCCTCCTCTAGCTCACTTATTTTTGAATCGATTAAAAAATTTGAAAAATCATCTAAAATGATTTTTCAGAATTTTTTTCCCGTTGCATCAGAAAATACAGGGTGCTCGGAACAAACGATCTACAGAGTACTTCTTGATTTTTTCGAATGGAACACCCTGTATTTCATTGTATTTTTAGATTCTCCCTGAAGAGCTGATTTCATCAACCACACTTGGGGTCTAGCGGGAATGATTATATTAGAATAGGGTGTTCAAAATCGAGATTTTTCAACTTTAGGATTTTTTGTGTCGAAACTATACATTATTGGTCAAAACGGCTTAAATGTCCCTATCTCAACTTTTGATTTACTTTCTACTGACATTTAATTGGAACAGTGTGGTTCAAGATTCAGAATTCTGATCACCCTGTATCTGTTCCAATCATCAAATGTCAGTAGATAGTAAATAAAAAGTTAGGTTACGGACATAAAAGCCGTTTTGCCGATAATGAAGTTTCGTCACAAAAAAACCCCTAAAGTTGAAAAACTCAATTTTGAACACCCTATATCTCTGTAATCATTTTCGCTAGACCCCGAGTATGATACATTGATGAAATCAGCTCTTCAGAGAGAATCTGAAAATATTATGAAAAATAGGTTGTTCCATTCAAAAAAATCAAATAGTACCCTGTAGATCGTTTGTTCCGAGCACCTCGTATTTTTTGATGTAGCGGAAAAAACTCAATCGAAAATGTTTAGATGATATTCAAAATTTTGCAATCGGTTCAAAAATAACTGAGCTAGAGAAGGAGGGACATTTGGTGAATCATCCTGTACCAATTACTTTTCTGGGTCGAAACTCCGCTTGCCTAAGTCGAAGAGTCGAATGAATCGATATATAGAAAAATATTCGTTAAGGTTTATTGGCAAATGTAAAAATCGAAATCAAATCGATAGGTTGTAAGATAACTGAGATATATCTCAAATTTGGTAAATTGAGCAATTGCACCCATTATATCTACTTACTCATTTGTTAATTAAAATTAATAAAGTATCACAATATTACCGCATCATCCTGGTTCGATTGGTCAAATTCGAATAAGGACCATGGAATTTTCACGTCTAATTAAATCCATTATTGAACCTGTACCCTTCACACAGGTATATAACACTTTTTTTCTCATCCAGAATCGCCGATATGCGACTCAAATTTTTATAAAATGAAAAATCTCCGCTCGGATTAATCCTCTATTACAATAATATCGAATCATCTACGGTCGGTCCCTCGTCGTTTTCCTCGTCCTTTTTGATACGGCCGCAAAGATGACATAAATCTGAGAGGCATCCATTCTTCCATTATGATGCCGCGGCATAGAGATGATGTAGGGCCGTGGCTTGCCAGGTCCCGGCCAGAGAACGAAGAGATCTTTTTATTCATCGGCCGCTCGTAAATATATCGTATAATGGTGGGACCGAGCCACCAGACCACCGAACGGCCCACTCGAAGGAATTCCATCTCTTTCGCTTCCATCATCGGACTGCCAGGACGTTTCTGTGGGGGGTTAGAGGGTCTAAACCCCCCCCCCCCCCAGCGGAATGAGAGAGTCCAATTTTTGAAAATTCCGCAACTATCTCAGTGGCTGATATCCGAGATGAAAATGAGAGGAAAAATTCATATTTTTTTTATGTTCTGGTTCCCACGAAAAGGGATATCCTGTAAAGTTCAAAGAACATCATGAGAACCAAGGGAAATAAGGTAGGAATTGGTGTTCTTCTTAAATTTCTGGAGGTTATATGCCTCGGGGAACACCTCCCTAGACAATGTGCTCCTCGCGCCTCGCTGTTCGTTGGATGAACGAGTCTTTGGAAAGAGATGTTCTGCAGGTCCCCAAAGTGACCACGAAGGGGTGCGAAGCCTCAACTCGACGGGTTGATATCGCGGGGACTGTCAAGGGAGGAACAATTGTTGATATTTGAAGAGCATCGTCCATGAAAATATCTATAAAATAGAGCCAGATCAACTTTTCTATACGGTGTTCCAGAGAAGTGAGTGAGTTTGTGAGCGAGGCATCACCCACGAGACGAATTGTTCTTTTTTGGACAGAATCCAACAGTTTCAGGGTATGTTTGAATGCTGCACTCCAAATATGGGAACAGTATTCCAGGACAGGTCGGATCTGTGTCTTATAGACCATACGCAGCTGTCTGGAAGTGAAATAGCTCCTGGCCCGAAACAGAAAACCAAGTTTTTGGAATACCAATCAGATTTCTTCGTCAACGAAGTAGACCTACTTGGATATAATAAACCAAAGTGTGAGGTTTTTGGGTTCTCACTGTCAGCGATTAACTTCTATGAGCTAAAGTTGCTGAAGTTTGTTTTCATCAATCTTGGATCAGTTTACACCAAAGATCAATTACTCAAAATATATTCCAGATATGGTGTCAGCAGTGTCAGTTTCGGGGGTGGATCAACTGATGCTAAATCAAGAGCGAATAATACGATGCATAGCAATTGATTCAGCTATAGGAGAATCATGTGAAAGTCTGTCTATTCAAAGGATATAGTCTTGACATTGTCATCTTCTTCTTCTTCTCTGTACAAGTGGGCGGGTGCACCTCTTCAATCAGGCCCATTTTGCGTCCCTATATGGGCATATCAATTTCGTCGACGAAATTCAGCAGCTTCCTCAGCTGAATCCCTTTCGCATCGTTTGAGTGCAGATTTCCTCAGATGCACCAAAAAGGAGCGCTTAGCAAGTATGTGCGATAATGTTTCATCATCCTCCAAGCACCATCTGCAGATAGGATCATCTTGCCTCCCTATGAGCTCTATCAGATGCCTGTTGAGGTGATTGTCCAGTTAGGAGCCCAACTACCATCTTGAGATGTCTTCTGTTAAGTGACAGGACCTCCCTAGTTAGCATTCTTGAACGTTCCTTCGATTGTCTCATTTCTAGGGTGTATCACCATGTTTCAAGGAACTGTCTATGTAGCAATTCCATCACTGCTGTACAAGCTGAAGGCAAGTGCTGAAATCATCTGTTGTGTGCATGTCCAAGATGAAATGACCCCGAAATAAAAATCCTGAGTACGTCCTTGTCGAACTTGAGGTGTATACCAGATCGACCTTTATGTTACGAAAAGAGTCCTCGAGAGAAATTATAATAATATTTTTTTCGGCTGATTTTTTTTTTCTTCCTTTGATTCGATGACCGGATGGTCTTTTGATCGAATGTAAATGGGATTGCTGTGCTGGCTGTTGGCCTTTGTGAGCAGGTGGCTTATTTACCGTTCGGGACGAAAACATGGGAAAAAGATACATTATGCCTCGGACCTTGATAGGTACCTATTTAATCTTCGTCGGTCAATGAATGTTTTACCTCAAAAAATTCGCGTTCAAGGCATACCGAGAGGCATACAAATGTGCATATGAAGATTTTTATGAAATTTTCAGAACATACAAAAATCTTGATACATTTGATGTGAAATGTGAGATGAATTTGCATGAAGAGAATAATTTTTCCACATGAAAACTTCCATATTAGATATATGTTTCCCTGTTAGAACTTCAAGTTTCAGATGAAGACGTTCAAAAGGAATTTTCTTCCATATAGTCTGAAATTCTGATAGTTTGAAGTATTTCGTATATCTTTGATAATAACAAAGTTACCAGTCGCAGTGTTGCCAACAGCTAATTTTGATAACGGCTAGATGATCGTTGTAAGAAGGTTGAAATATGGCTAGAAATGAAAGAGCGCCGCAGAGTAAAATTTTTTAGCAATTTTTTGGCAAATCCAGCAGTTTTTTGACATTTTTATAGCAAAATTTTAGGAATATGAAATTGAAAATTAAGTGAACACTAGTATTATTGACATTGACTTGAGACGTGATGTGTTGACGTCATTGACGTCAGCGTCAATTGGTCAAAATGGCACAAAGCATATATTCATATATATTTATAGACTGGGGGCCAAGTAGCCGTGCGGACAGAGTGTCTATATTCTAATTCGTTTTCGCTTGCCGGTCGTGGGTTCGATTCCCATCGACTGCAGAAATTTTTCTGATGGCCCAAGAAAGTGTTTGGGATCACACGTTAAAAGGTAAGGCCCCCGTCATTCCTTGCTCGCACAAGACTTTCGAAGACTTCTGAGGGTTGCTCGTAAAAGGGCAACCGAATGACGGATAGAACAATTTTTAGAACAATTTTGGTCTGAATTTGACTTAGATAAGATCCTGCATACAATGAACTATCTATGGGAACTTTACAATTATACGAACATATTTTTATAGAAAGTCAGAATATAAGAAGGCTAGAAAAAATGGCTAAATGGGAAAATGCAATTTTCAGTATAGCTAGTTGGGTTTGAAAATGGCTAGAACTAGCCAAAATGGCTGAGCACTCATCAATCGGCGTACGGAATCGAGCCCTGTGCAGTTTCGGTTGGCCCACACATAAAATGTTTACTATCGCTCAAGGAGTAAAACCATAGAAGATACCTGGGTTCGATGAATATAGTCTACCTCCTCATAATAAATAGAAATTGGTTGAAGTACTATACCTACGTCCTGGATTGATATGATTGATATGAAATTAACGCTTTTTTGACAGAGATGGCAAATGTTCCGATTGTAAATCATTTGTTTGATATTAGTGATATTCTTTCGTTCTGAACGAATTGACACATTTCACTTGACTGAATCAGTTGACATGCAATGAACGTAATTTCAAAGAACGCAATCGTTCAGTTCAAGTGAAATATTTCAGTTAATTCAGAGTGCAAGAGTATCACTATTGTTATAGCGGTAATTAGGACAGAGAAATCACCAATTTCGTTTATTTTTTTAATGTAAGGCCTATCATTTCCAATTATTGTAACTCTTTTTTTGTATGCGACTCGGTATGGTTTATTTTTTCAAAATGTTATTTTCAAAATGAACCGTTATACAGGGTGGGCCACCAGTAACGCCTCGGTCTCTAGAAGGCTAACCACTTATCTTCTTGGAATTCTTCCTCTCTAGGAAGTTGCATGTCAACATAGGCTACCATTTGAAATTATTTTGAAACATACAGGATGTTCCAAAAAATCACAAAACACTGAAGTTGAACTTTTTTCAATCGAACACCCTATATATTATTTCATTTTGAGATTCTCCCTGATGAGCTGATTTCAACGACCCATCATACTTGGGGTCTAGCAGTTATAATTACTGAAATATAGGGTGTGAAAAATCGAGATTTTCCAAGTTCAAGAATTTTTTGTGTCAAAACTATTCATAATTGGTCAAAACGGCTCACATGTCCCTATCTCAACTTTTGATCAACTATCTACTGACATTTAATTGAAACAAATACAGGGTGGTGCAGAATTCAGAATCTTGATCACCCGGTATATGTACCAATTAAATATCAGTAGATAGTTAATCAAAAGTTGAGATAGGGACATGTAAGCCGTTTTGACCAATTATGAATAGTTTCGACACAAAAAATTCTTGAACTTGAAAAATCTCGATTTTTCACACCTTATATTTCAGTAATTATAACCCTAGCTAGACCCCAAGTATGATGGGTCGTTGAAATCAGCTCATCAGGGAGAATCTCAAAATGAAATAATATAGGGTGTTCGATTGAAAAAAGTACAACTTCAGTGTTTTGTGATTTTTGGGGACATCCTGTATGTTTCAAAATAATTTCAAATAGTAGCCTATGTTGACATGCAACTTCCTAGAGAGGAAGAATTCCAAGAAGATAAGTGATTAGCCTTCTAGAGACCGAGGCGTTACTGGTGGCCCACTCTGTATATATAGCTGAAATGGCTTTCGATACACGGCAATAACTGAAATTTGATCGAGTGGGCCTGAATCTGGACGGGGCTCGTAGTTTGGATATGACTTTGTGTACAATTTCCATGTTCCCCTCGTATCCATTTCGAGATTATTCTCGTTTTCGACGGTTCAAAGAACCCATAAGTTTGTCGCCCTTGTAATAATCCCCGAGTTATTTTCGTGGTAATCACGAAAGTGACGAAGATTAAGGAATGTCAGCTTTCATTTCCTGACACCCTTGTCATTTCAAATTTGTCGGTATTCGTATATTCAGTATTCAGTCACTCCGTTCCTGCCCTTATATACACACGACTCAGCTGAGGCCTTCCTCCCTTCAAACTAATTAGGTGACAGAACTGAATGCGATTATTTTGAGTTGGATGAAAAAAATGAGAAGAGTAGTTTGAAACAATGATACCTCTCATTTCAGATTGAAATTGAAAACGAATCGGGTGCGAACAATGCTTGTCGAAATAAAATTCTTGATTTTTAGTTCTTCCACTATATGGTTCGTATATATGGATGTTTCCAAATATCTCTTCTTTCAATAGTAATGTCTGATAAACATCCATGAGGAATGAAAACCTTTCCTATATGAGTTGAATATCCAGCTGGAAAATAAGGGTGTATACAGGGTGTCCGGAAACTTCACTAGCGGTTTTTAGACCAAAAATGGGAAGAAAAGATCCAATGAACATGGGTTGAGAAATTTCCTGTCTGTGTCTCATGTTCATTGAAACTTGTCTTTCTATTTTTGATCGTAGAAGCTGCTGGTGAAGTTTGCAAGGCTAATTTATATTGTCGTGGTGAAAGTAATACGAAAATCGACGGATGATTTTGGGTGATGAATTATCTGGGAATTTGATTTTATTCACATTTCCCAATATACCCATATCGTTCTCCCTCAACTCAAAATGTCACTATCGATCAAATTTTTTCCATAGGTTTCTGATAGTGGAATTTCAGGCATGCAGAGACATATTTTGGAGCAAATCATCTAGGAGAGAAAATTTGAAATAATTCAGGGAAATGAATATTACACCTCCTCGAATATTAATTGTTTGATGTTTGAGAAAATATCTAACAAAAAATTAGGTATTCATACTTGTTATAAATCATAATGGTGTAAGATATATGCTGAATACACGAATGTCATCAGATGAAATGAAAATATAGAAAATCTGTCGAATGCAGTTTTATCTTTGAAAATTAGCCCGAAATACATAGTTGATAATAATTTTTCCAACATCTGAAGTGAATCACGCAAAACTTTTTTAAAATTGTTCGATTATGATTTTTTTCTCCATCCCGGCGTCCTCCAGGTGCGGTGTCAGATGGTCAGACAAATTTTTAATCACTGGCATTTCAATTTGAATACACGCACGTTTCTTTGGTTGCCTATAGGTTTCCAAAACACTCCATTTTCATGCTGGTGCGAATTCAATCTATAGTTCTACCAAGATAGTGACAGTACCTCGGACAGTACAGTAAACAGCTTTGGGGTCGGAGAAGCCCCACATGTGTATAACAAAGATATACACTCTATTCTAAGAATACATGTGAATTTTTGCTTTTTTATCATATTTGAAAGTATATTATATTACAAGCTACTCTTCTAGCTGATTACTTGCACATTCAAATAATTAGTTTTGCATGTATAATCTTACACAATTGAGTGTTGTATATTTTTTAAGCAGTTGTCAAAGAAATCATGTTTTTCTCCCGTGAGAATATCTCCATTTATATATATTCGATGATATCTCGTGAATTAAACTGATTATAAAAAGTTTCTGTTTATAATCCTGAAGTGAATACATCTAAAAACTCATTTCACATAGGTACAAATCTGAAAATATTCCTAATGTTTTTTTTCTCGTGTTTCCAATTATGAGGTACATCAGACCCCCACCTGGGTGATAATGTACCGATTTTCCACCCTTTTCCCATATTCACATTATGGAGGATTCGACTGCTATGAATTTTCTATAGGTACCTATACCTACAACAATCAGTAGAACGTTCTTCGTTGATACTGAAAACCTTTCACTTTTGTTTTCACGCCCATAGTGATCATATGAATGATACATGATAATATGGAAATAATATGAATCGATTATTCGCATAAATCCGCAACATTCAAAAGTTGACAACATATTATTCTCACATCATCATGCATCACATATCTTTTCTGCAGTGTCGTTCGCGCATACTTATTAGACAATGCATACAATTGTTTAGTGAATTGTCTGTTTTGCATTATAAGAACTCGCATTAATTTTTACGGCGCCATCTACAAACAATGCCAAATCAGAAGAAGAAAAAAAGAACCGCGCTCAAAGCCTCCCATATACAAAAGACGGTGAACAAAAGCCCGACAACAATTGAGAGCTACGATAATGATGACGTAGTAGTGATAGGTGAGATTGGAGAAAACGTCTGCTTGTAATTAAATCCGCCAACGTTGAAGCTGAAAGTATATATATATAGCCGGCTATTTTTTGTTTTTCATCCAGCCGTTAATGCAGGAAGCTGCAGGGTTTTTTTTTTCATTGGGGGAGACCAAACGGTGGACGTCACTCCCCGTATATAAAATGTTGAGAGATGTCTTTATCATTACTCCATTTGTATTGAATGTGTGGTGAGTCAGCAGTATTTTGAGTGATATATCAATTCATGCTCTAATTTGTTTGAGATATCAAAAAGTCATGAGACTCCAAACATAATAATAATTGGAGATGATGAACATTGACAGCATTAGCAGTAGCAGTAGTTTTTCCATGTAATCACGAATTTCCGGTGAACTGCTCATAGAATGTACAGGGTGTTTCATATTTATTGCAAATACTATACTTACATGTGAATGATAATCTTATCTTATCTGGGTACATAACTTTTAAATCACTTTGTATAATCTGTTCATACTCGGTAGGTAGATATAATTTTTTATTTATATTTTACGCCATCAAAACTATAACTAGAGGTAGAAATCAGAATGCAGATCGCTATGCTTTTATTTCAAAGACAATACTGTATATAGCAGAATTTTGTAGACATGATGTTGTGATATCTAAGAAAAGTTGAATACAGTGGTTATGAGATTATGATGGTCTTTTCACCTCCTATATAGGTATATACGCATGATGTTATTCCACGAACATTATAGGAATTTCCTTTCGTGCGCTCCAAGAGATAAAAAACCTACCATCATTTAGGTACTCCTTTTCACTAAGGCGTGAAGTGTGTTTTTATACCAATGTATAGTTCTCGTCATTTTATGAACTACTATTCGATAAAGGCATAGCCACCTCTGTTTTAATTAACACAAATTCACTGTTCTGATGCGGGATTCGCAGGAATTACATTCGAATCTTGTCATGGCTACTAGATTTCAATTAGAATTGAAAAGAAGTGTTTTCATAGTGACAATAGGTCCATATTTCAATTTAACAGAGCTACACCAAGAAAAAGCCATAACGAAAACGTCCTATAACTGCTAAATGAAACATTCCGATCACGAAATGTCATCAGATGAACGTGAAAAGTCAACGTTTTCAACGTGAAACAGGTCACCTTCTCAAATCACTCTTTATGTTTTGATAAGGTTACCTTATAGATTTGAAATGGAACAAGATTATCTGCTCCGCTCGTGCTTAAAATACTCGTTACTAAAAGGACGTTTAAAACACTTGTTACATAATATACTATTCTCCATTTCTTCTCATATATTTCGTTTCTAATTTTCATAATCTTACACCGTTGGAACTCTGAAGCCTGCGGATAAAATTTTAATCCTTCTGCTTCAGATTAGATTCGAAATAATTGATATACCTACTGAGTTTGTGTACTTAATTGCAAAGACTCTAATCTTTCGCGCATGCAGAAAAAACTTCTAATGAAACAATCTCTTGTCCCCGATACAAAAACAATTACGCTCCCCAATAAATTGTCATGCAAAAGACAGTGTTCACATTTTAATCGTCTCTCAGGTGCAATAATAATTAAGACGGGAGCCGTAAAATGGCGCAATAGAAGGCAATTCGAAAAGGGAGATAACGCCGGCGACCGGTCGTTTCGCTGGGCCCTCGAAGATTACTAACTTATACGATCATGCCCGTAAATTAATTAGAGCGTAGTTAAACGGAGCTCAGTACCAATTACGCTTACTTTTATGCAGACATTCAAGCACCGCCGATGTCGCCAAGAGGAGATTTGCCGAATAAAATTAAATTGATACGTACACACCACAGCGGGTACTAATATAGCAATTATTATACAGAGTGCATGTCCCGAAATCAGTCTGCCATACTTCAGTAGTAGATTCTTCTATCAAAAATAAGAATAGAAGTTCCTGTAATTTTGGATCTAAAATGCTTCATGAGGGAGCTAACCCCCTTAAAGGTGAGTCCCTAAAGAAAAAAACAAACATTTAAGTTATATCTATAGCCCTGAAAAAACTATCGAAAAATAATCAAAATCATCTCGAAACCCTTATAAACTAACTCTATGCTGTAAATGCTAAATTGGTCATCTTCGGAGAGGTTCTAAAGTTCGACACCAGAGGCCGACCACTTCGTGATTTTCTATTTGGTGAAATCCTTCGAAAGAGAGTGATTTTTACTTTTCATTGCGTGATCCATCTACATCTACATCAACACTATTTCTACTCCATATCAACGATTTGTTGGAAGCAACTTCATGTCCAGTACACAGCTTCGCGGATGATAGTACCCTCCATACCGCCTTCTCTTTCAGGGCTCCAATACCAGCCAGGCAAATCAGAAACGAACGAGGAAGAAATGTTGACAATATAAATATGGACTTGGCAACAATTCTCGAATGGGGATCCAATAACTTGGTAGATTTCAATGCAAACAAAACACAAGCATGCCTTTTCTCTAGAAAAGCCGATCTCACTGGGCCCAACATAAGCTTGTCAGGAGTAACCATATACCTTTGAACACATCCATTTCGATGCTTGGGATTACTATCAGCAATAACCTTTCTTGGGAAAATCACGTGAGATCAGTTGCTAAAAGTACATCCCAAAAACTTGTTTTTCTGTTTCGGGCCAGGAGCTATTTCACTTCCAGTCAACTGCTTATGATCTATAAGGCGCATATCCGACCTGTCCTGGAATACTGTTCCCATATTTGGAGTGCAGCACCCAAACATACCCTGAAACTGATGGATGCTGTCCAAAAAAGGGCAATTCCTCCTCGCTCACAAACTCACTCACTTTTCTGGAACACCGTAGAAAAGTTGACGATCTGGCTCAATCTTATAGATATTTTCATGGACGAAGCTCTTCTGAAATATCAACAATTGTTCCTCCCTTGGCAGTCCCCGCGAGATTAACCCGTCGAGTTGCGGCTTCGCACCCCTTCGTGGTCACTTTGCAGAACATCTCTTTCCAAAGACTCGTTCATCCAACGAACAGCGAGGCTCTGGAACACATTGCCAAGGGAGGTGTTCCCCGAGGCATATAACCTCCAGAAATTCAAGAACAACACCAATTCCTACCTCATTTCCCTTGGTTCTTACGATGTTCTCTGAACATTACAGGATACCTGTTTTCGTGGGAACCAGAACATAAAAAAAAAATTAATGCAGCGAAATAGTTATTGTCAGTCTCGTTCATGCAGCTTTCATTTTTTCAAACGCGTTCATCTTCTCTCAATGCAGCAACTTGGGAGCGAGGAATATTTTTGTATTGGAGTTTCTTGAAACAACTTTCGAAATCTTTGAAATCGGTAACTTTCAGCTAGTAAGATGTAATATGGCTTCTTTAATTCACTGCTTTCAAGTTCATGATGAAAAATAAAGGTGAAAAAAGATCATTTTCAATTCATGTACTTCTCACTATGACTATGAACTAGAACTAGGATAACAAGGGTGTATATTGTATTGGTTTGAAGAAACAAAGTTCTATCTGGGTGTAGACAGGACCATGATAAACCGATAAACTAAATTATGTAGGTAGTTAGGATGTTGTTACTTCAAATTAAGAGAGAAACATTCTTTAGATAGAACTCTGCATTATGACTGACTCATTTAAATTCCAACAGATTGCGATAGTTGACCTCTCAAAATGAAGAATTCATCAGATAGAACCAACCCTAAAATACCAATATCAAAATTTTTGCAAAATTGACAGATAGAACCTTATCATTCTAGTGCGAGGCTATGATACAATGTTAATACACAGCCCATATATATTATTTGAGCATGTTCTGCGATATTTCGGAAACGAGACAGAATTATTCGGCAAATGAGCTACAACACGGGTTCAGAGAGGGTGTACGATGCCATTACGATGATTGCTATTATCGCACGGCCGTGCCGGTACGGGGTTGGTTGGGGGGTGAAGGGGGGTAGGGGGGAGTGGGACCGACAACGTTGAAAATGCAATAACTGTCAGTTGTTTTCTCGCCGTGGCGGCCGAGGCGGAATCAGGACCGTACTCGAATCTTATTGAAATATCGCCGGTATTGTCATAATGTGCCGCGAAAACAAGATTAATATCTCGATCAAATAATTGGAAAATGGTGGCTCTCGAATCGAACATTCTCAATCTCGAATTCTGTATGTCGAAGATATATTGATTCTTCATGTGTTTCTCTGGAATCCGTGATGATTCGAGTTTTTGGCAACACTGCACCTATCGACCTCTTACGCTTTTCAAGTGCGTCGTCATTGGTAAATATCTATATATCTGTTTCGTATCCCTATATCGCTGAAGATATTGAATTTTTCAACAATCCTGCATTGAATCGTATTTTTTAACTCTGACAAATAAGATTCTGTGAACATATTATGAATCAGAACAGATGATGTCACTGTAAACCGTCTCGAAATCCCACGGATGTCAGAAAAACGCATGAAAAGTCAATGTATATGCTATTTGAAAAGAGTATTTTTACTTTTTTTACGTTAAATGGACTTCGAGAGTTACTCGACAATTTTTGATAACCACAACGAGGATCTTTGAGGTTCAATGTTGAATAACTTATTTATTATTATTCATTATATTTATTTGACAATAATTATTATTGTAAAGCGAAGTAAAGTAAATTTTATTGATTTTATAAGACGACTGAAAAAGTGTTTATATCACACGTCAACACGTCATAAGTTACATATAGTTAAATCACATTCAGAATCAACAATAATAAATAAATATAGTGCATATCATGTGAGGTGGCATACAATTCTTCGGTACTATGAAACATTTTCCTGAGATATTTTCTGATGTCAGTAACTTACTTCTTGATTGTTCCTCTGGTAGCTTAATGTAAATCCTTACACTATTGGGTTCTCTCTCAAATTATTTCGAGGTGTTTTTAGATGGTGGCTAAATCTCGTTGAATATAATAGTGATCTTTATTATGAGTGCTGATGCTTTTTTTTATTGTAGTCGAAATAGGTATTATCGATTTTATAGCAAATGGCTTTTCTAATTTTATAGAGGTCGAGTACGGTCCTGTGTCGAAGCAGCAAACAGCGAATATTGCAAGTGGCTGCAGCGGTGCGGAAAATCGTACTTGACACGTTCATATCCATGGCAACTCCGTCAGATATGAATATTTCATAGAATACATTTTCATACTTTATTGAATGTGTCACCTCTGATTACGAACAATATACCTGTCCTGTGGACCGAATGATGTCTCCGTAAAACACGACGATAACTACTGCTGTTACTGCTACTGCTATTGCTATACTACTGCTGTTACGTCTGATGCTTCTATCATGTCTATATACAGGGTGTCCCGAAATTACATAGAAATATTTCAACCACAGATCCTAGAAACAAAAATGGTGAAAAAAGTTATGTAAACATGGGTCCAGAAATTGCCCCCTCAGAAGTAGCTATTTGAAGGGGAGCCCGAGATGCTTTGTGTTGAGATAACGAAATTTGGTACATGTATGAAACTTTTTATGCCCAACTCTTTTGAATGCAATTTTCGGCAGTTTGGTCAGGAAATATCGAAATTTTTACTGAAAAATAACACTCCTGTTGAGTTTCGATAGCACTCACAATAATTTTCGAGATAAATCGATTTTAAGAGTCTGCTGCGTAACAGAAATAGTGACTTTTCCTTCTAATAGGGTAACAAATTTTACCAAAAATTATTTTTTGATAGAAAATACCCTTTTTTCAACATCTATCTATGATGACAAAGAACAGCATATCTATTTGAGCTGATAAACAATACTCAAGAATCCCTCTATCACCACTTCAACTAATTAACATGTAATACACCATTTTTTCCACCACTATAGCTATATATACAGGGTGGGCCACCAGAAACGCCTCGGTCTCTAGAAGGCTAACCACTTATCTTCTTGGAATTCTTCCTCTCTAGGAAGTTGCATGTCAACATAGGGTCATAGGCTACCATTTAAAATTATTTTGAAACATACAGGGTGTCCCCAAAAACCATAAAACACTGAAGTTAAACTTTTTTCTATCAACACCCTATATATTATTTCATTTTGAGATTCTCCCTGATGAGCTGATTTCAACGACCCATCATACTTGGGGTCTAGCAGTTATAATTATTGAAATATAGGGTGTGAAAAATCGAGATTTTCCAAGTTCGAGAATTTTTTGTGTCGAAACTATTCATAATTGGTCAAATCGGCTTACATGTTCCTATCTCAACTTTTGATTAACTATCTACTGATATTTAATTGGGACATATACCGGGTGATCAAGATTCTGAATTCTGCACTACCCTGTATTTGTTTCAATTGAATGTTAGTAGATAGTTGATCAAAAGTTGAGATAGGGACATGTGAGCCGTTTTGACCAATTATGAATGGTTTAGACACAAAAAATTCTTGAACTTGGAAAATCTCGATTTCTCACACCCTATATCTCAGTAATTATAACTGCTAGACCCCAAGTATGATGGATTGTTGAAATCAGCTCACCAGGGAGAATCTCAAAATGAAATAATATATAGGGTGTTCGATAGAAAAAAGTGTAACTTCAGTGTTTTATGGTTTTTGGGGACACCCTGTATGTTTTGTGTTGTTTTAAATGGTAGTCTATGTTGACATGCAACTTCCTAGAGAGGAAGAATTCCAAGAAGATAAGTGGTTAGCCTTCTAGAGACCGAGGCGTTACTGGTAGCCCACCCTGTATACTACCTATACCATTATTCTCTCCTTTTCAAAGCGTAAAGAGTGTTTTTACTACAAAGGTAGGTTTCGACACGAATTCAATGTTCTGATGCGAGATTCGCGAGAACGGCACTCGAATCTATAGTAAGTATTTATCAATTTAACAACTTGTCATATGCTGTCATGATCATGACTACTATATAGATTTCAATCAGAATTGAAAAGAAGTACTTTCATGGTGACAATATAGGTCAATATTTCAGTCCTTTCAAAATTATATATAATGAAACAATTGAAATTTATATATATTGTAAGTGATCTTGAAAAAAACTACACCTTGGGACCTCATCCCCCTGGGCTGAAGCCTCATGTACGGATCTTTTTCTCCTTGAATCCAGTAATGAACGTCGTTCGAATCTGAATAGCCCTCTATGATTATAATCATATATAGCGAAGAATTTGCATTTCCAGAATCTGATGCTATCCATTCTTGGTAAAGTTTAAAGGCATCGTTCGTGTGTCCATGTCCATGGTGAAGTGAGATTCATGTCGGATAGGTATTTGTACATCACAATGATTCATGGGGTCGGTTTCCTTCTCCTCGTTGTATGTATATGTGTATATATATACCTATATATATATTTCTCGAGGTCCATTGGAGAGCCGTCGGAATGGCTAAATTGCAATCCGCACCGAAAACATGCAACAATCGCGAGCCGTGGCCATAAATTAGGGCCCTTTGTGAGTCGGCGTAAGGCCATTCAAGGCTCACTAGACGATAGGGTTCATTAAATCCGTTATCGCGACTTTCGGTCGTTTCTGTTGGGAAACTTCGAAATTTATTTCACTTATCGTTATTCCAGAGTCGCGGCGGTGAAATGGAACCGACGACTAGAAGTAACTATTACCAAACGTTCCCGTCGCGTCCAGGAGTTTTTCCATTTTTCGTTATAAGCGCCGGCGGATCGATGGCGGATTTTTAATGGAAAATGACAAAAGCTCGTGAGAAGACGAGGAATTATGGCTAGAATGGAATAATCTCATCAATCCATTCGACTATACGGTGAATGCCCCGTCGTACTTAACATTGTCGATTGTGAATTTAATTTCATTCGTATCGTTTGCTACTCTCACTCGGCAGCCTTCATCAGGAGTCTTGATTATTGTTTTCAATTTCCCTTTGTGAAAGTAGCACTTTTCTGGACTAGTCCGGGGAGTAAGTGTGTCACGTTCCCGAAACATCAACATATGAATCGGACGGACAGCTTATCCTCATGTTCTGATACTTCAGCAACAGATTTTTCAATATCCATGATAAAAATGAAATTTTCAGAACTGAAACATTCTTCAGGAAAAACATGGATAATTAGTGAATCAGGCGTCCTGATTCCGATTCCGAAGTGATTTTCATCATCAACCTATTTTCCCCCTAATATCATTTCCCAGATATTGGGGTGGTTCCATGGCTGTTGGCGAGCAGTGTATATCACTGAAGATGACCCCACTTGGTCATAGACTGCATTTTTGGTATCTCTCGCTCCAGCAAATTTCAGGATTCTTACCCAACGAATAAGTAATACGCACAGGGGTGTTTCCATTAGAAGTGAGACACACTGTATTAAGGTCGATCTACGCACAGATAAGAATAAAAAGAATGTCTCTATCAATAACATGATGTGTCCGAAGTTTCCTGAAGGCAATTCAAATTTTGGGACACATGACATTTTCTCATAATTCAATCTATAGATCGACCTCCTAAAGTATACGAACGTTATTCTGGGACACCCTATATTAAATGATGAGGATATTTCCATTTTTCCAAGTTTTATTATTATAAACTTAATTATAGATACTGATTTGTGTCGCAAAATTGGTCAATGCATGAGTATTTTCTCCATCACGAATATGCCACAGAAAGTCTTTCACCATTTATGCAAATAATGCAATCATGTTTTTTTAGGTCAAAGGTTCATTCTTGGAAACAACGGTACATTTTTCTCCGTGTATTCGTTGGTGTTATTCGAGGTGACAAATTTTGAGCCATGAAACATCAAATGCGGCATCAAAACTTTCGCATCTGTTAGTTGTATCTTGTATTTTGTATTCAAAGATAGGGGCCGATAATATCGTAAAGACTCTTATTACGATATGAGATGGAAAATTTGTCAAACGAGGCCGAAGGCCCAGTTTGATAACCCATCGAATCGTAATATGAGTTTATTTACGAATATAGTACAATATTTTACCTACTACCAAAAAGCTAATTATTTAATCAAAAATATTCAATATTCCTTGAACTGCGACGATTCATTAGGAATATGTATAACAAGCAAGCGTTGCAAGGGTTGGGCGTATGGTTGTCGTGAATCTATTATGTTCTCGGTTTTCACTCATTCGGCGAACTGTCAACTTTGACGGATGAATTTGGATCAGGAAAGTTTAGATTCCGATATAAAAATTGCGGCGAATGCAGCAATCTAAACTTTAGTACTTGCTAAATCCCGGGATAGGTACGAAAATGAATGTCTATATTCATGATAAATTTGTTCTTATTTCTTTTTTTGAGTAAAAATAAAATTTGAACTTATTTTTTTAATTGCATGTGTGTTATATGCTGTATCATTACTGTATCACCATTGTTTACCTGTACCTATGGGTGGAATGATCATGATTATTATTATTTCACACTCGCAATCATAATTACCAATCAATAAATACCATCAGTATCAATGAACGTGCCAATCGGTCCTTTGTCAGCCGACTGACCGAACAGACATGAAAACCGCACGCAAAATGTTTAATCGTATCACGCACAACATAAAACCTCGGTGTCGGTTTATTTATGGCCGATATTTTTTTTTATTATATCCCGCGATTTGATGAAATAATATGCAATGTGTGTGCAATGTACGCGAAATTTAGTTACAATTCGATTATCGATGGAAATTCAAGCATCAAGATTCTATGGGCGCAAAAATGATATTTTTGGAAACTCAGGTGTAATTTATGAAAACTGACATTTTATAACCTGCCAACAGAAAGAAAATGACAAACTTTTTTGCCGTCACAGAAAAAAAATAATATATATCTATCGATTTCACTATCCTCGAGAGAAGTATCCATCATTTTCATTTTTCATTTGTCTTCATTCTCTATACATTTTATGGTATCTATAGCAATAGATGATAAACACGCCAGGCTGTTTGCTGTTGGAATAGATGTTATTAAATATGGCTATAAATTAAGCCCAACTCGTTTCAGAATAACACCTCGTGACGTTTACACTCGATAAAGTGCATGATCGTATATGGTGCATACCAATAAAGGTAACTATTATTTTTAGTTATCGTGTTCTCTGAAGACTATATCGCCAAAGTATTTCATGGAATTATTTCATTTATATTCACCTTCCGGGATTGGCGCGATTTTTTTGTAATCAAGAACTGGCGTAACGAATTTCGAAAATATTCTTGCTCATTTTATATCAAAACTTCAAAAACAAATCAGAAAACATGTATTTTGCACCCGAGAAATAAATTAGAGACATTTATTGGCAACATTATGGAAAAGTTAGTCTAATATGCGAATAATTTTCTGAATTATTCTGAATGTGTTGATTCGTATACTCGGCAATCGTCTCAGCATTTGCCAAGTCGGAGAAGTTTTTCCAAATTTTGGATGCACTCTTCAAATGTTTCACAGCTACTTTTGGTCCTATATGGAAACCGTGTTATCAAGTCCTGCTCGAAGGGGAATATGTTTTAACCATTTACATGTTCAATCTTCTTCAACGCAAAGTGACCCTGCAGAAACTTCCTTCTCAATTTCAATAAAAAAAAAGGTGCTACTCTGTATCTGAATGTAATTCTTGCGTTTTCAATACTAAACGTCTTTATATTCATCATCATTATCTCCATCATCAATATCTTCCTCTCCCTCGTCATTGGCAAAGTATACTCTTACATTAGCTTATTCATGAATATCCATTTTAGATTCATTGATCGATATTATCTTTCCAGGAATGATTTGGAGAGCAGAATGGGCGATATTCAAGATTGACCACGGTGAGTCATTATATTTATCATTTATTTTCCTTAGTTTTTAACACGCTTATATTAGCTTGGTACCTATTGTATGGTCGTATGTTTGTATGTAACGCGTAATTTTCGAACGTGATTTTGAACAACTTCAGAACATTGAATTGAATTGCATCTTCACACATACTTATGAAGGACCAATGACACTTGCATGATTTGATTGTTTTGTTCCATTATCCCGATCAGGATCTTCAGAATGAACTTTTTTTCCGAATGAAAATGGTGAAAGATGTTCCGTCCCACCAAAAGTTCAAATGTTTGTATTTATTTCTTCGAATAACTTCAGAAAGGTTTCGATAGTCAGTTGTTTGAAATATGTTTGAAGAAGAAGAATATATTATAGAGAGCAAAAGGTAGCGATGAAAAGCAAGGTTTCATCTTCCAGGAGTATAACATCGGGGGTGCCCCAAGGGTCTATCTTGGGGCCATAGCTTCAACTTATATATCATTTTGCACCGTACGGATATCACATATTGCCGAATATAAAATTAATTCTGATTTTGAAAATATAAGGCTGCTATCAGATGAACATAATTTGAAGTTGAATGCGTCAGAGTCTATGTACATACTCTTCGGTAATAAAAAGATGGGGCAATTCCGAAATCAACTGAGCATTAATATTGGCGAAGATCCTGTTCCATACTTCAAAACTGTGAAGTCCTTGGGTATATTTATCGATGATGATCTAAAATTTTGATGTCAGGTTAAATCTATATATCACAGAAAAAGCATTCTGCAATTTGAAATTATTGTATACTAATAGATCAATTTTGGATAAAGACTTCAAAATCATGCTCTCGTAAATGCTAGTGATCTCCTTTTCCAAATATTGTTCCAGAAAATACAGATTTCCTCTTGCAGATTTATTTTTGGTTTGAGAAAATATGACCATATGTCTAAAATAATCAACAGTGTGAAATGGTTAAATATGGCTAATCGGCTAACCGCCCAGTATTCTGTATGTATTCATAAGATTGTACAGAGTGGTATGCCCACTTATTTGCATGAGAAGTTATAGTTCCCAGAAGAAGCATTCAGATATAAGGAATTGCAATATATATACATTAAAAAAAAGTCAAGATGAAATTGCTAGCGGAACAACAAAAGTTTACCCTTTATGCTGTTATTTTCTTTTTGGCCGCTTCTTGTCAATTTTATATGATTAATGATTCACTCATTTTCGTTTATGCCTATATATAATTAGGTGTTCTAATTCATGTTTATTATATTATAGTATAAGTAAATAGTTTTAGTATATTGTGGTGTTGATCATTCTGGTGATCACCGGAGGACATAGGTACACATTGTTTGTTCTTAATAACATAGAGCTTAAGTTCAAGAATAACTATCACGCCTCCATATTTTCTGTATGTATATTCGTACCCGCCGATAATTTAATAAAGACGATTATTATTATTATTATTATTATGTTTATCGAAAAATATAAAAAATGTTTTGGACATCGAGACATCGGGACCATTTTAAAATTGCAAAAATAATCATCAGACGTGTATATACGTCCAAAAACTGTCGGTAATTATTTCATTTGGGGTGCAAATATCCCTGTTGCTGGAAGCACTCAAATCACGCTAGGGCAGGCCGCCACGGTTCACGTCGAAAACCAAATTTGCCATTATTTTTTCCACACCGAAAGATATATGGGCATCTAACCCCCGGATAATTAAAGGGCCATATATAATCCGTGAGCAAAAAGGGCCTCTGCAAAGTTATTTATGGATGCGGGTATGCATCAACCTTTAGTACATAGAGAAAGGAGACCAGAAGATAGATACGATTTGCTGGACGTGTCGATTGGTGCGATATTGTCAATTAGTGGTAGAAATTGATTCCTATGTATATTATTTTCGATATTCTTTAACAATAATTCGGCCTATACATTTTGATGATTGTTCATTTCAAATGCGGTGTTTAAAAATGCGTGAAGATCGAAAAAAACAAAAATTGGAAATCATCTAATAATAATAGCAGACAATCTACATATTTAAATGTTTTCAAACGATCTGAAGTACGAACAACTGAATTCGTGTATTTAAAAATGATCTGTTGTATCCAGTTAAGCATATGGATACAACTAAACGCGGCATGTTTTTGTTCAATTGTTTCGAATATAGTGTTGAGTCCGAATGAGTTTGTTACAATGAAACTACATGATAATAACACTGAGGTATTCGACAACCAATGTAGCATCGAGTTTTGTGAAAAAATATTGACATGTATAATAGGGAGTCGAAATATATCATATACAATGTGTCCACCTTAAGGACTTACCACTCCTGTTAAATCGTTATTATCTGACCGATTTCGAAAAACATTTTTTTGTTGGATAGGTATTCGAAATGTCCATCCAACAAGAGAGTGATTTTATTATTGGACTGTTCTCACGGCCAACTGCGACTGATTTTAATGACCCATATTTCAGTAAGTACTATTAGGGATTTAAAAAAAAATGATAGAATCTGAATCAGGATCAATTGAAACATACTTTTGCCGATTTTCATCATCGAAAAACACAGGGTGTCCGAAGAAACGAATTATTATTTATTTTGAATAGGTGATCGGAACATGTACTACTGTCGTATTTTTGGAAAGAACCAATGACAAATTATTATTGAGGATCACTTTCAAATATATCTGTACCAATTTTCATCATTCGAATATACAATGTGTCTGAGAAAAAAATTTAAAAGGATATGTAGCAATATTTTTCATCATGATAATTCTTCACTAGAAAAATAATTATGAATCCGGATCACTTGAAACATATCTGTGCCGATTTTCATTATCATCGAACACAGGGTGTCCAAAAAATCAAATTATTATTCTTTTGAATTGATAATAAAATATTACCTTATTCTTTTTTTTTTTTTCATTCATATCGTATATTTGAATGATGAATTTCGGTACTGATATGTTCGAATTAGTCCTCAATAATGATGTGTCATGAATTTCTATACCAAAAATACCACAGTACTACATTTTCTGATGACGTCGTATTCAAAAAATAAATAATAATTCGTTCTTTTGGACACCCTATGTTTGATAATGATGAAAATCGGTACAGGTATGTTTTGAGTGATCGTGATTCAGAATCCTCCATCATTTTCTTTCTCAAAAAAATCCCTAATAGTACTTTCTGAAATATGAGTCAATAAAGCTGGTCGCAGTTGGCCATAATAACAGTCCAAGAATAAAACCATTCTCTTGTTGAATGGACATTTCGAATACCTATCCAACAAAAAAAAGTTTCTCGAAATCGGCCAGATAATAACGATTTTACAGGGGTAGTAAGTCCTTAAGGTGGACACACTGTATATATATAATTTACTAAATTCTTGGGTTCGTATGTACATTGACCACAAATTACACACTGTAGATTCGCTAATGTTGAATATTTTTCCATGAAACTTGGTACAGATCTATTTCAGAGGACGCGAGGACGATTCCAGTGATGTATATATACGGATTTTATCTAAAAAAATAGTTTCAATAGTAGGCCTTGGTTTCTTAAAAATTATCTCAGCTGGTCTCGGGAATACGTCTTTCACCCCTCTACATTTCAGAAAAAAATCATGAATATCACTTCATAAATAAAAATTGTATGACGGTGGCTTGCTTTCAAATGGTTCACTCTATAGAGTCTAGAGATAAGTATCTAACTGCCTAACCTGACCACATTTTGATATTTCATTGAATTATGCTCGGAATTATGTATATCATGCAGGATTTCTTCCGATTCTGTCTCTCCTGGCACCTGAGAGATGCCCCCGAATCTTCCTCTCGCACTCTGAATTCTTGCAGGAAGTATTTAAACCAATTATCCATTTCCATTAAAGCCTCGCGAAATATCCCAGAGATTGCACTCTAAATCAACTAAGTGCCTTCCAAGAAAGCAAACGGTGTTGCTGGAAGTACATAAAATAAACATTTATGCGATACCGCCTGCTCCCGTTATAATTAAATAAGAAAGACTTTCTTCAAACTTTCTCAACCCTTTCTGCAGCTTGTATCTAATTAATAATGGAGATTTGCGAGCTGCGGGGATAATTGGGGCGGAGGAACGATATTTCATGTGAAATATTTACCAAGATGTGAGAACTTGATAGGTAGGAAGGTATATGTTATACGCAGGAACATATTTCAAGAGAATATCCCGAACGATGTTATATTATAAAGTTTCTGAAATTTTTTTCAATTCTTCACATCAATTTTGTGGAAAGATGGAGTTATTATACTCATCATATAACCGATTGATTTTAATCTTTGGAAGAAATCTATGATAACTCAAAGTGTAGTGATGTAGTTCATAGATGAAAAACCCAAAGTCATCTCAACAGCTTTTAACAAAATGATCAGAGATCACTAAAGGTACATGTTTCGGGCTTATATAAGCCCATCATCAGCCGATAATTAGTTCGAAGTTCTAGAAAAAACCGGTATTGACTAAGGATATAGATGCGATGATTGTTTACTTACATGGAAGTGCAAGAAGTGGACAATAACAGAGCAAACAAAGGCAAATAAATGCTCTATATGATCTGAAGAACAAACAGTAAATACATTTGTAAAGGCAGTTCAGAACTGAAAAAACTTACTGGTATAAGTAAAATTTGTTTTTATTTAAAGTAGTTAAGAAAATTTTTATTCATTTTTTTTATGAAATTATCATGACAAAAAATGTTAACGAATCCGGCCTTCTTCGTAAAGTTCGTAAATTGAGTGTTTTTCCATTTCATACACGAAACACGATAAAACAGTTTTTCTACAACTGTGAATGTGAATTTTTGAAAATTGAGATTTCTAACAATAGTTATTTTTGTATCTAGAGCGCGAAATGCTACTTTGGTGATCGAGATCTGATTTTTTTAACGAGGCGTAGCCGAGTTAAAAAAATAGTCGAGATGACCAAAGTATTTCGCGCTCGAGTTGCAAACAAAATTTTTTCTACCAACGTCAAAAAATATAGTTCTAAAGTGAAAATATGCTTAGCTTGATATAAAAAATATTGTTGAACTGGCTTGAAAGGTCCCCCCCTATCCTTCCTAGGTACGCACGATGTTTCACGAACATAATAGGAATTTCCTTTCGTGCGCTCCAAGAGAAGAAACAAAGCTATTGTTGACCATTCAGAAATAAATGATTTTGTGGATGTCTGCTCGATTGAGGACCATGAAGTTGAAATATAAATATCTCATATATTTTACATATAACACTGTTTTACTTCGCGCATTGTTTTGTGCAAGGAATCATGGTAATGTAGGAAACTGAAAAAAAGTGTCACTTCGCAATTTGTTATCAATGCGCAAACCTTGTCATTTTTTGACGTTTGTAGAAAAAATATTGAATTGTCCATCCCCTTCAAAACAAATTAAAATATCTAATAAAATTGTGGAATCAACTCTTCAAGAGAAATCTTACGTTTCTGATCAGCAGCAACATGAAACGTCTCACTAATTGAAATTGTTTTATAATTAATAATCAATTATTAATTGTCAAATTTATTTGACAGTTATACACGAAATGAACATTTGGAAAATATATTTATTTTTTCTTCTCGTTATATAATTGGAGTTACAGACAAATTCCACTTTTCCATAGTAACTTTTAATGCGACGTTTGTATTCGTAGAACCATCATCATCAACTGATGAGTTTTTCAAATATTTGTTCCTGATTATGTTTAAACCGATTCTGAAAGTAGTTTGAATTTGTTTAGACCTATTTTTAACCATCATCAATGTTCATTCGTAATTCAAAACGTATAAAACAAAAGAAAAAATGTCTCCAAAAATAAACTTTTCATATGATATAACTGAAAAACTGTGAATGAATTTTCGTTCATGCTGTGCAACCTTGTCTTTGTCACCCTGTAACTATAAACCCTCAAGTTTCAAAATTGTATAGGTACGCATTTTTTCCATCTGCAATTACAATTTCATTGATGGCTGACTTCTTCAACTTCATTTCACGGGTATTTCACTTATTGTAGAATCTACTGGTGTTGGCTATGAACATGACATGGTTTTGAGAGTTTTGTATGAATTTTATCGTTTGTTGAGTCTCTATGATAATATGGATTCAAAAACTATAACGTGTTTATTGAGCGAGCGATATTGAAGAAGAATGTTTCAAGAGTTAACCATATATTACATAACACATGTATAATGTCGAAATACTTTTCGATGAATGGGTATTTGGAAATAGTAGGGTAAGAATTTTTTTGGGTCCCCCTCTAGTTGGATTCCCATCTGATCAGGCATTCTGAAGACGAAGGGTATATAAGCAAAGCCGAACATGTTAATTGCAGAAAGTGTCAGCCTGGAAGACAGATGGCGATCGCAGGTGGTGCTTTCCTATTCGACTAATTCAACCTCCTTTCCTCTGCTTTCTCCCTATATAGTTTCCTTAGCTCATCAAAGAAAGGAGACATTCTCTGGATGCTCTAACGGGTGGATCCACACTGAGAATAAAATGTTCTCACTTCATTCGTGAAATTGCTCTGAAGATTTGAAATTCTTCGTATTACGATGTTGCTATATTTTCTCTGTATAGATTCAGATCTACTCTCTTCTTTCCTATAAAAAGTAGGTGATACATTTTATAATAATAATAATAAATATACTTCATTGTCCGAAGATCAAAATCTTGTTGACAAAGCTTAGAATACATATATAATACTCAAATGGATTAAAAAAATTGAAACATTATATAAAACAGTTGAAACAACAGACATTTGAAACTTCATAATAAATATCTGGTCAATTATATATACTTGTTTTGTAATTTCAAATTCTTCCTTGATCTTTGTCTCGAGGAATATTGAGAAGAATTCATTTCAAATTTCTGGATATGTTTTTTCACAAGAGAGACAGTTTCCAAGATGAACAGAGCTACGACTGTCAATATATTCTTGTCAATAAACACTTGCCTAAATGACCCACGTGGTCCAATTTTACAAATACTTCTGACTGCTCTTTTTTGTAATTTTAAAACTGAGTCCAGCAAGTTAGGGCTAGATTCGAAAAAGGCGTAATATGCAGTTTTGGCAGTCGATTCTCCCAGCTCTCTAGCAAATACTCTCGCAGCAAATTATCTGGCAGATAGTTTTCTTTTTAATTGATTTATATGTGTATCGAATTTCAATTTCCTGTCTATATGCAAACCTAAAAATCTAGTACACTCTTTTTTTCAAGCATTTAATTTTTTAAGACTAAATTCTGAATGATGCATTATTTGGAAGAAACTATATTCATTTTTGTGATATTAAATGACGAATTTGAATCACACCAGGACTTGATAATTTCTATATCTCTTGATATATTATGGTTCAGATCGTCAATGGTTCTACTCCACAAAATTGTGGTGTCGTCAGCAAATAATGTGAGTTAACAAGAAATGTTCACATTCAATAGGTCATTGACGTATAATAAAAACAGGATCGGGCCCAATACTGATCCTTGCGGCACTTCCGAATCTATCTTAGTGATAGGCAGGAATAGTCAAGAGAACAAGACAGTAAAATATCATTGCATCCTCGAGTTGAATAATCTTTAAGGGAGTAGTAACATGATGATGTCAAGAATTAATTGAGTTGGCTTTTCAAACAGTTAATCTTCACGATATTCTTCAAATTATTGGGTAGTCTATTGAAAAGCTTCGGGGCTAGAAAATTTGATGCATTCTCTCTGATTTTGAGTTTTGCAAAGGGTACATGATAATTATTTTTCTGCCTAGTATGATATTATTTCAAATATATAAATACAATACCAGTGACAGTAAGAATTTTGCATTCCTTGAAAATCGGTCTACAAGAAATTCCTCTACATCGTAATATCCTCTTTTGTGCTACCAACACGTCGGTCACTGCTACTGAATCACCCCATAAACAAACTGCATATCTCAGTAGAGAGTCTACTTGAGCAAAGTAAAAGTTCAAAAGTTGTTGTTTATTCAATACGAATCTTATATTTCTCAATAAAAATGTAAGAAGATAATTTTGAGACAAGATTCGAGCATTGAGATCTCCAGAAGTCCAGACACCTAAAAATGTGACAGTTTTTTTTTGTTCAAGATTTGCATTATCACCGACTAAATTTATAGGTCCTGCACTTTTTTGTCATGTATGGAATCTCACCAAGTTAGTTTTAGTTGGATTGAAGTGAAGATTATTTGAAGAAAACCAGGTACTGAGAGAGTTTACTACACTTCTCTTGGCATCAATCAATATTGCCATCACTTGTATGATATTTCAAAGAATTTCTAGTTAATTGATCATCCAAATTGAAAATTGAGATTACCGTTTTCAACAATAGTTCCCTGAGTGAACATCGCGTTTTCATCTAACTTCTGTAGCACAAACTGTGTGAGTTTTTTTTATCGTTGACGGTTTCGAATTGCTGTATCACGTTTTGATTTACTGCCGCCAATTATAATACTGCGACTAGAGTAAAAGCAGCGGAGAGAACACAGGACCGGGATGAAATATCAACCAGGAGTTGTTATATCAGAAGTTGCACGTCTGGCATGGGAGAGAGAGTTGTCCCAGGGGCGCGACAAAAAACAGAAAACATGAGATTTTTTGTAATTTGGAATTACGATTTATCATTGTGATTGTTCAGTTTCCGAATAAATTATAAATCCCCTAACCAAATTTCCTTCAGACGAAATATAGTCGACGGAAATATAAATGGTTAAATAACAATTCGATCATGCACAAACCACAGGTATACAATTTTCTTATGATTCTTCTTCATTTTTGGGCGTTGTTTAAGAAATAATTAATTGATTTCATTGTATTCCAAGCTCTAAACTAAGTTTTCACTTGAAACAATGTTTGTTCTTAATTGATGGTTTTTTTTATCGATGAAGTTTTTTGGATAAGAGTGATTTCTTTTTGAAAGTTTGTTGGTCACATGATATTTGATACAGAAATCTTATCGTTCATGGAATTTCAAACATATACCTAGTATGAATTTCCATCGAGTATAGGGGATTTTCTTATTATTGATATATCCAATAATATACTATTGAGTAACTTACAAACTCCTCATCAGTTGTTCTTCAATGTAAGCTATCATTATTATTTCCACCAAAAATTTTATAGTATCATTAATATATGCATTTTTCTGAAATCGCCTGAAAGGTCGATCAGAGGAACATGGTATCTTTATATGGTTTACAAAAAATTAAACAGATTTTTTTCCATCTTGTGAACAAACTGATAGGTTGCTGGTCCTCGCGGGCTTTACAAAAACTCTCGCGTTACAAATTTAGTGATAATTATTCAGGACCTAAGGTGATAACTGTAACGCCTTGTACCAACTCAGCGAAACGATTTTGGATATAGGTGAGTTGGCTAAAATCAACTTATTTTTATCCCAGGAGTCTATAGTCAAGCCATGTTTTAACCAGATTATTTTTCTAAAAAATGCATAAGATGCCTCGGATCAGAAATTATTTATTTGCAAATGAACCTCGAGACTTCTGACCTCTGAAAAGTTATCACCAAATTTGTACGGCGGTTTGTTTGAAGCACTTGCAGGTCACTGATGATCAAAAACATCTCAAAACGTGACTTACAGTCATAGAACATGCCATATAAAAAATTATGGAAATCGATCTCAGCCTACTCTTTTTATGAGCAAAACTATACTTTCCTCCTACAAAAAACGTCAACGCCTCGTACCAACTCAACGAGACAATTTTGGATATAGGTAAGTTGGCCTAAATCAACTTGTTTTTATCCCAGGAGTCCACAGCCGAGCCATGATGTCCCAACCTTTTACAGGCACCCTGAATAGGCGGTATTTTGGGGAAAAAATGTCTGTCCCGCCAATGTCCGCTTCAGGATCCCTTTTTCCTTTGGTACACAGTATAGAGCTAGCAGCGCTAGCAGGCAGCAGGATCCGTATATACAGAGTGTTTCATAATTGGATGTCAATATTTGGGGAGGCGATTGTTGGGCCCATTCTAAGAAGAAAGTTTCATATAAACGTATGACCTAAACGTCCTAACTTTTGAAATACAGGGTGGTGAAGTTCTCAAAAATTAATAGTTTTTTATTAATATCTGTAATACCACTTCAGATATTCTGATGAAATTTGGCATACATGTACTATGTATCAAGAGGCATCAGTTAGCGTACCACATTTTTTGTTGTTGCCACCAGTGGCGTTCGTATGGAATTTCACATACCTATTTTGGCAGACATTGATGGTACGCCACTGATTAATCTCCAAATTGAAATCATTCCTGAAATTCCCGATCATTTCTAAGCAAATTTGATCACTACAATTTTCTCAATCTGATGCACGGTTTTCGCTTAAAAATAAAAAGCTTTTCACTACATGATTATAGTAATATTGTTAATATGATAATATCACAATGCAGAGAAATAGTTTTTATTTTTAAGATCAAATTTCAGAAATACAATTCATAGTTCATGAACTTTGTATTCGTATTTGGTATTTTCGAATTATAACTTCTCATTGTAGTAGGCTATATTAATTTTCGAGAATTTTACCACCCTGTATCTCCAAAGTTGGGACGTTTAGGTCATACGTTCATATGAAACTTTCTTCTTAGAATGAGCCCAAGAATCGCCTCCTCGAATATTGACATTCAATTATGAAACACCCTGTATAGCAGGGCCGCTGGGCTGGCTGGTTGGCTGGCAATATCCGCATTCCTGAGTCGGATTCTCGCGTTGACAGCTCCTGATATTGCAGGCCGGGGTGTCTGATAACGACTCGGCTGCAGGAATGTCGTTAGCTTTCCCAAAAATAACATTTAGACAGCATTATTTATGGCCCTGCGCTCCTATCGGAGGATGTCGGGACGTGAGCACGCCAACCCCATCCATATTAAATTATAGGGGATGTGTATAGAGGGTTGGTATATATATATATATATACATACACAGGGTGGCCCTTCCAAGACGTACGGCATGGTATTACAGACTGGAAAACAATTTTCGTATGCAATAAGTATAAATTGGCTGCCTATTTAGGATTATTTTGAATTTTTGGTATTGTTATTTGTTTTTGAAATACAAAAAGGTGAAGCACCAAATTATTTGGTGAATAAACTGCCTTATAATAAAGAAATGCATCATCATAGCATCAGACAAAAAGAACACTTTTTTATTTTACCGAGGAGTAAAAGATTGGCAGAAAATTCCGTTTTTTCAAGAATGCATTTTCCATCAATACATTCAAGACCAAATTAGAAATGCATTTATTTGAAACGAACCACCCCAATCTTTTGAAGATTTTGAATCGTTCATTTAATGTCCTGAATTTTTAGTGTACCTTTTGTTTTGATCTTAAGTTTGTGAATCAATTGTCTAGATGTTCCTCGTTCGTTTACATCTAATGACTGTTTTTATATTACATTGACTTGTATATCAGCTTTTGCTAGATAAATAAATAAATATAAAAAAAATACCTACAACAAGTGTATTGAAGGTTTTAGGCATATGAATCATTTCGATTATGAGAAACAAGCAACATAATTTGTTCCATAAACAGATGGAATTTTTGTTAATCATCAATGAAATGAGATGTTTTTTTGTTAAGACTTGTTATTTATTATTTTTGCGATTTTTGGGCAATCAGGAAAAAAATCTCATCGCATCATGAACCGCTTATTTTGAAAATTTTAAGTAGGAGATTTGTACCAAATATGACTCCGTATTTTTCCTCCATCGGTTTGAATTAGCATGGTTTTTTTGGGATTTTCAGAGCAATCAGGAGAACGATTTTGTTCGACCTGTATAATATAGCCTACTGCATATCGAGTGACGTGAACTGCTAATTCTGATAATCTTCACAAAAAAATCTTTACCAAATCTCACTCCGGAATCTTCCTTAGTTTAGGGCAATTAGGAAAAAAATATTTTTCGACCTGTATTAAACCTGTACTACTATATTAGAAGGAATTTTCAACTCAATTTGCCATATTTGACTCCAGATTATTTTTTGTAAGCTTGAATGAGTGCGTGTATGATTTTTTTTTGGGATTTTCGAACCTAGTTTTGAAAATCTTGAAACAAGTTTTCTACCAAATCTGATTCCGAAATCTTTCCGTGTGGGCTTGAATGAGTGGAGGCAATGAGAAAAAAAATATTTTTCGACCTGTGTGAGCCTATACCATCTGATGGCATCGCGTGAACCGCTATAATTTTGAAAGTTTGAAGAAGAAGTTTTCCACTGGATCTGACTCCGCATTCATTCTTAATGGGTCTGAATGAGGGTTTATGAATTATTTGAGAGTAAGGGCAACCAGGAAAAAATATTTCTCAACCTGTATGAGTCTACTGCATTGCGTGAACCGCTGAATTAAAAAATCTAAAGAACACATTTTCAACTAAATCTTGGGGCAGTCAGGAAAATAGTTATTAATTATACAAGGAAAGGAAGTAGTAGATTTCAGCTCCAGGTTATGAGCTATAATTTAATATTTTTCCCGTGAATATTTCACTATTTTTTTCTGTGACTGGAAAAAGGACGAATCAATATTGAGAAATATATCACATAACATCAAAATTAGGAAATTATTATCGACGTGAAATTTGAAGCTATCATTTAACAGGAATTCTTTTATCAAATGTCTGTCAGTCTAATTCTGTGATTTGATTTCAAGAAATTACGAATTTAGTGGTTGTTTATTTAATTAAGTATCCGCGAAGTCGAATGAAAGATGAAAGGACATGCAGTTCTTTGTCGGAGACGGTGTCATTGGCCTATTTTTCGAGACTTTAATACTCACTTTTCTCCCGTGGTAAAAAGTGAATTATGTGAAGTGACGTTTTATAACCTGTCAACAGAGATGAAATTTCAAACTTCTTCACCGACACAGTAAGAAGATATGGTTCGACATGCATGGGCCTACTTCTGCATCGTGTGGAAAGCCCATTTTGAAAATTCAAGGAAGACCTATACATATTCTACTGAATCTGTCGCTGGTTTCTTTCTTAGTGAGTTTGAATCCTAATTATCTAGTCTAAGAAAAATTCGCGAATTTCAAGGCAATCAAGAGAACATTTTTTCTACCTGTATCTATCTATTTACTTTTCGTTTTCGATGGGCCACCCCGTATCCATATAGAGGGAGGCCAGAGAGATGCTTATATTGTGTTACTCGACTTTCTTCGGCTTGTAAACCAATTAGCGATGGGATTTATTGTGTTAATATCATCACGGAAATTGCTTACTAAAATAATTATTGTAATTATATGGTGATGTGATGGCGTTCGCAGAGTTGGCAACAATTTCCCGAGGGTTGAAAGGGAACGCACGCGGGTGCAACGAATATCAAATTGATTTTGTTACTTTCTAGTTCCGAGTTGATGTCAACACGAAGTCAACAAGCTTTTGTATCAATTCAGGTCCAAACCGGATTGTGCAACCTTTCAATATACACAGATAAAAAAGATTTCTTCGATCAAAAAAATTCATTTTTATTAAATTAAATTGTTGTCTCAATATCTCGAAAATTGTTTTTCCTACACATCAGGGTGAGTCATGAGGAACTGTGCATACTCCTACCACGAGTAAAGGCCCTTGAGGAAAATACGTATAATGACCATCAGGAAGTGTCTTCTCCTCTTCTTTACCAATATATAGGGTGAATTTTGAGATTTGGCAAAAACATCTTCTGGTCATAACTTTTCAACTGCTCCTTCGATTCGTCTGATTTTTAATGGAATATTTCTCTACTAAACCCTGATCGACTGACTCATTCAGAAAAGGAAAAAGTCAGGACCGTTTTTGAAAAATTTCGATAGCTTAGTTTTTATCAAAAATTTCATCCTGTACATATATGGTTTTTGTAAACTGTGAGAGGGAATTTTCAAAGCACACAAACAAGCATCAAAAATAAATAATTCAACATTTGTTTCATACTTCCACTGAATTTATCAAGAAACTATAAATTATAAGCAAAAACGAAAGTTAGACAACAAATTTTATTCATTCGAAAATAATTACTTCGCAGCGCATACATTTCACAAATAAAAGTAAGACTCACAATTTCAATGCTTTAGCTCAATAGAAATCAACATGTTCTTTCATTTCCATGCCTGGATTTCGTCCTTTCATTTTTTGTGAAGGGTAATTATCACACTTTAGATCTTTTTCGAATCAGTTATCTGTCAAGATAAATATTTCAAGATAGTCGAACATAAACATAACAAAAGCTATACTGACAAAGGCGAATAATAATTCTAGTACGAAAAATTAGAGCCAAATTAACTGAATAAAACAAATCGAATATATAAAACTGTGAATTGAAATCATAAAATTATTTTTTCCGATGGCCATCAACATTTTCACATAAACCTCATCCAGTGATTCGAAAAAGATCTACAAGGTGAATATTATCCTCCTCGAAAAAATTCAATTACTAAATCCAGGCTTAAAAATAAAATTATATGTTGATTTCCATTGAGCTGATGAAGCATTGAAAATGTAAGTCTCACTTTTATTCAAAAAATGTATGGGTTGCGAAGTATCAATTCCCAAATAAATGAATTTGTTGCCAAATACAACAGTGTAAAAAATCGATCAACTAGCTGAACAAGCTCATTATATGGTTAATTATTTACCTATGTATATTTACCGAGAAATCTACTTACTTTCTTATCTAGGATATCGCAAATGTATATTCAAATATTATTGTTAGCACATTATGAGATAAAACTGCATTAGTTTGATCAACCTATATAAGAGAGATGAAAACACTATATATGACTATTATTTTTTAGCAGGATAATATTGCTGAACCTTCATACAGAAATCATCTAGAGCGTTGTATCAAAAATCATAATTCTTTCACTCTCAGGTAGATCCACCAAATCGAACCTTAACGAAATGAACATAATAATACAATACACGCGGCGAATGAGAGGTCCCATTTAGTCTAGTAGAGCCAGCCTCCCATCATAGTCCCGCTTGGGAAAGTATCTATAGGTAAAATGTGGAACGGATTTGGCCGAATACAAATCATCGAAAGCCCACCTGTTCGGTTCGGCTCAATCAACATGAAACGTAGAGATCTCCTACGAAAATTCTGTAAAGTCAGCCAGTGGTGGAGATGATTCCAATACAGACCCTGAAAAAAAAAAAACTTTTTAATTTTCTTCATCAGCTTGAGTATTTTCATCAAACACGTCTCTATTATAACTAGAACTAGAAGCATTGAAAGATTCAAGAATGTATACCAATGATGCTTCTATAAATTCAACAGGATTGATGATATGTTCCTTTTGATCTATAACCGAAGCTGAGGCAAAGTAAATAGCAGTATGATGTTCATTCCCAATACATTAGTGACAATAATTCAATAAGTGTGCTTTTCTTGAATGTCCTTCCTCCTTTTATTTTTTGAACGGGTCAACTGAAAAAATTGTGATGTGTGAACATTTTAGGAACTTATTGAATCAATTTGAGATGTTCGAGGTTAGTAATAATATAGGTAGCAACCTATTATATATGAATTGAAAGCACACTAAAATGCGTACTTTTTTGCCTTGACTACAAAATACGTAGTGACATCTGTTGGGAAGTGCCAAGGTCAAACTTAATATACTTGCATGGTGATTTGACTGCTAGATCTCATAACTAAGAGATCCAGGATGAACAGAGTTTGCTTGGTATGGTATAAGTCTAAAGCGAGGTATCAAGAAGAATATACTTTCGTGAAATCAGTAGACATAATATGATTTATAAACCAAATTAGGTTTAGGTATTCAAGTCAAGAATGCCATTCTGTTATTCCAAGATTGCATGTTCTCGAAAGGAGAATATATTCGTCATTCAATCTCCCTATGAAATCATAGATAGTTGAATGAAGTAAGTATATCTGTATCTTCCATTCAAGAATTTCATTCACTTTTATAAGTATGTATTATCAGAAGGGAATGCTTTTTTTGTTGAGTTACACGAGCACATATTGTTGAGTAATTATTTCACTTCTTCAACTGAGAACTGATTTGTCTTATCAGAAGTAGAGTTATTCGCCATTTAGAACTGATTAATTCTATCAGAAGTCTTCGAGCTTTCTTATAGAGGCAGTGAAATTTCTTAATTGAAGTGAATCATAAATTTTTATAGAGAAAAAAGAGCAAATTTCAAAACAAGAGCATCGCGTACCTTGAAATTGGTATTCAGATGTCTCCGAATAAGCGATACACTGGATTCGTTAAAGATTAATTATAGAATTTTCTCAAGCAGAGATTGAATTCATTTCGATAATCATATATAACTGGTTTCTTCACTGTATATCTTGGTACATCTCTCTCTAACACATTCGGGAATTTTGTTGGGAAAATTTGAAGCAGCATCGAACGAAGGTACCTAATATTGTATTCTTTCAAGGAAATAGTTGTGTTTCAAATCGAGATGAATTCTTCCTCAGATCGATGAATATAGGAGAGTGATTTCTTTCTTCATTTCGAGATTTTTATTTTTACTGTGTATCTCGAAGAGAAATGATTATAGGTTTTCAATATTTAAAATGAGAAAATTAGGGCTCAAATAATTTGATTAAATATTGTGTCTGCTTGAGCTTATAAAACCATGTGTTGAATTCCATTATTCACTTCGTCCTATAAGAAAGAGCTTTCGGGTCGGTCCACCCTTGTCAGGTATACCGATTTATGACTTCATGGTTGGTAGGAAACGCTCAGCGATTCAACAACACTTAATTACACGCGGAATTATCTCAGTTACAAATTCCTTAATTACACATTGATTACCATTTCGAATTGGATCGTCGTTTTCCAAGTATATTCAATAGCAATCAACATTATTCACGAAGGAAGTGAAGGAGATATTATGTATTTGACATTCAAAAATAATTTAAAAATATTCTCCACAATTCGTGTTTCTCTGCATATCATAATTATAATCGTGGTTCACTTATGTGTATATAGTCAACTCAAATCAAACAAAACCACATTGTTCTTGTCATTACTTTTATTTGTAATAGATCTATTACTATTTCACGGAGATTGATGTTACGATATTACGATTTGTCATAAATCTATTACTATAAGCTCCAAATATGATGTTTCGTTACTAAAAAATCTATTTCTGTGTTCAGCGGATAATTATGTTCTGCTCTATGGGTCTATGTTCTATATTTATTTCATAAGTTCTGTGTGACTTCTGCCCCAATCCTGTCAAAACTGTTTAATTTGTGCCATAGGGTTTGACAAGAATGACAAATATCAGATTGTTCGAGTCTTACCTTTTGATTCAAATCTGTTACCTGTTTCCAAGAAAATCTATTACGAAAAAATCAGACCCAGGAACAACACTGTGCCCAACATGAGTCTGTGCCGCACGGTACACAGTAGAAATTTGGCAAACTATCAATCAGATATCAGATATCAGCTGACATTTGGACTACCACCATCAAACCAGTGATGATCAAAATGTCGCAAATTAACGTTGTAAGAGAACAGTTGAATCCCACCTTGTTTTCGTCCTGATGATGCAAACATCAGGCTTCTCTCGCCTAATAATCAATCATGTATTCAAATGAGCAGTAGTTGGCCATGCGAATTCCCTCAGTCGATGCTCGTCGCTTATAATAAACGCAAAAAAGAAGAAGAAAAAACAGAAAATCCGATATCGAGTGACAAGGCTCAGCCAATTTGCTGTGTTCGCATTATCTGGAATAACTCGAATACATCTCGGCCTGCAAGATCACAGACCACGATACGTGCGAATGAAACAACAACCGCATCGGCCAAGCAACAACCTGCTCGATGCCAGCCAACATTTTTTTCGCGTTATTTTCCTTTGTGCAAATTAAAATGCAAATGATGATTGGGACGGGAGAATGATGATGGCGAGCAACAAACATTGTCGATTCGGTGAGCAGATTAAACGCGCGGTTTCGAGTTTCACATTAACATCTTTTAGTCTTAGATTATATATACAGGGTGTCCCTCCGGGAACTGCATCGATCAATACATGGAAAACCATAGGTGAGCCGAAGTTCACTATTGTTGATAAGTGCTATCCGGCTAAAATAATTTGAAGATTGTGGCACTTCCGGTTGTGCCGGAAGTGGACCCCAACTTCGTTATTTCAAATGGGACACCCTGTATATTATCAAGGTTTTAGACTTTACGCATGATTCTGAACATGTTTCATGTATAATGCCCTATACCCAAGTCTAACCGTTTTCGAAATATTTCAAATTTTAAGTTGAAAATTGGGTTTGCAGACCGAAAATTTTTTTTTTTCATTTCTGGACATGATCATTTATTTTCGATTGTGTATCGATTTATTCGTAGGAGAGCACCAAGTTCAGTAGAATTTCGATATCGATTCGATTACAGTTATACAGGGCGTTCACCAGAAAATGATATAATCAGATCCGGTTGAAAAAATTCTTGTATGTCAAGTTTTTCAAATGGACACCCATCAATTTGTATTTTCATTCGATTTGGCATCGAAAATGAAGCTCACTTTGGAGTAAGGTTACCTACGCCTACACAACAGATTTCGAAATATTGGCGAATTAACATGTCTCAGTTCCAGAAAATCTCGTATTCTTGAGTTAACTTATTCTTAGTTGGTCTTGGCGCTTGCAGTTGCGTTGGAAACAATCAACTGCCACGGAAATGTCATTGTCATCAATCTTGCCGGCTCGTTTGAATTATTCGAATGAAGATTACTTAAATCTATTTATTATTTTTAACTGAGACATGTTCATTCGCCAATATTTCGAAAACTGTTGAGTGTAGGCATAGATATAACCTTTTTCGAATTCAGCTTCGTTTTCGATGCCGAATCGAATGAGAATATAGATATAGAATTGGAGGGTTTCTTTTCAAAAAAATTTACTTATATATACAATAATTTTTTCAACTGGATCTATATCATTTTCTGGTGAACGCCCTGTATAACTGTAATCGAATTGATATCGAAAGTCTATTGAATTGGGTCCTCTCCTATACGAATAAATCGATACACAATCAAAAATAAATGATCATGTCCAGAAATAAAAAAAAAATATGTTTCGGTCTGCGAACGCAATTTTGAACTGAAAATTTGAAATATTTCGATGCAGTTCCCGGAGGGACACACTGTATAGATAGGTATGATGTTAATGCAGTGAGCAAGCATTCCATATTCGATATTATATTCGACTATCAAATAACCTTGCAATACAAATAACAAATGTTTTTGGATGTATAACAAATGTTTTTGGATGTATGACAAATTGATATTCATCATACAGGACGTGGAAAGAAATTCTGAATATGAGAAAACCTAATCATGAATCTGTCGCAACTCAGATGTTGACCCTCCTATAGGTCGTAACTTAGCTACTCGCTTGGCTTTTTAACGAGAGGTTTTGATTATTTCACCACCCCCAAATGAAGAGTCAAGAAAGTTTTCATATAAAATTTGACATTTACTGATTGCATGGAAATATCGTGGATAAATGCTTGCCACATGGCAGGTTAGCAAAGAAAAAGAACACTTGAAAAAAACCTTATATTGCTTACCTAGGTATTATCGCACGGTAAGCGGTTTTTGCAAATTCTACAGGCACTGAAGTCTATGAACTCCGCTAACCTGGAAGACATAAGGAAGTGTTCTTCTCTCTTCAATATAACTCGTCTTTTTTCAACACATACAATGAAATAAGATAAGTATACTCGGGGTCATGTTGGGATTATTAAGCATCGAAGGGCAATGTTGATGGGTAATACGGGGCATTGTTGAGTAAAAAAGTGGCATTGCGTGGCTGTTTCGGTAGATTGTGTACAAAAAATTACTAAGTACTTACCCCTCGGCCTCATCACAGTCGCTATTATATTGCCGAAAATCATTGGAAAAAAAATTCACAAGGCCCAATTAATATTCCCTGTGAGCATTTTTACGACGCGAATTTGCATTTGTGATTAAGCCCGCGGAGATTGGAAGTTGATGCAGTTCGTTGTCGATGTATACATATACATATAGAGAGGAAAGCAAGCCGCCTGGACATTGGACGACCATTCTTGTTTCGTTATTACCCGGGGCTTCTGTCTTTTCTTCTTCTTCTTCGTCTTCTACGGCAGCCAATCAGTTGTATTGGAAAGGCCGCATTTAACGAGCACCATAAAATCATGCGAACCAACTTCGAGATGTGTTCGACACTGCCTATGTTGCCTCTTATACAATGAGGCATAACTTATTCATCGGTGAAGCGATGTGCTGCTACAGCCTTAATGGACAGTTTTTTCAGAATGAATTATAAACTGCCCTCGAAAACAGAAATAAATGACTGTCTACTGAAAATTTTCGCTAATTTTGGAGTTGTCTTTCTATATTATACGAAGGCGTAGAACGGATATTTTTCCTCAATTTTGAGTTATATTACTGGAAATGGAGCTAACTTCGAGTTAAGTTAAATATTACCAGAGAATTAAGAATCCTTCAACACCACAAAAATATTTATATGCAAAGCTAGCACCTAAAGGTCATCACCTTCCACGTCACATTCAATTTCCGCTGGGGCTTTTGCTTGCACTCCGGGTAAGCTATTTGGATCGACATTGTCATCAGCTCCAGAATTTTCATCGGTATAGCAGTTTCCGTTGACTGTAGGAATGTCCGGCGTAGAGTCATTCTCCAATTCCTCTAAGAGCTGTGTCCTATACCTGCAAAAAAAAACGCATAGTAGCAAATAATCCTATACGGTCCTTCTAAAAGGACTCGTTTAATTGAACGCCCCTGTATTGATCGGGAAGTGTGCAAAATGACCACTAATATAGAAAAAGTTAGCATATTATGTTATTTGTTAAAAATTATCAGAACAACAACGAAAAAATCAACGAGTTTTAACATGTCTTACCATTGGTCAGTCATTGCAAAATCACTAGAAATCCACTATCGATCCAAAACCTAACGAAATACTAAAAATTGCGATTGACATTGTTTGAGATGTCAACTAAATATAATGTGACAGTGGCAACATCTTCAAACCATCAGCTCAATCAGAAATATACAGGTTTCGTTTTGAAGTCCTTCAAAAAGGACGGTAGGCGAAAATGGGTTAACTCCAGGTCCACACAACTTTATGTCAATCCAGGTCCACACCGCATTGTGTAACGTAACCATTTTATAGGTATCCTTCGAATTATTCTGACAGAAAATGTGTCAGGAGTATGAAAAATATTCGAGAAATCATGTACTGGATTCTGATGACTGAAATTCAAGAACATTTGAGGTCAAAACTAATCGTGTGATTTTGGTAAAAAGCTTCACTCAATATGATTTTTCATATCGTGTAATTTTGACGTGAAACTGAAATATGGACCTATTGTCACTATGGAATATGAAAGCACTTCTTTTCAATCCTAATTGAAATCTAGTAGCCATGACCATGACAGTATTATAACAAGTTTTGATTCGAGTCGGAACTTGACTATAGTATTTCATAAAATGACGAGATCTATATATATGTTATATAATAGCTATAGTAGTAGAAAAATACTCATAAATGACGTCACGTAAGAACTTGTATATTATACATCCATTCTACCTACTTATCTTACATTGTAATATGGAAATTATGAAAATGCACTTGGCATAAAATATGTTATATTCCTGAGGCACAACTATTATTTAATTTACGAAACGTTAATTGCGAACATGTTCATCTCAGAGTCAATTAAACATTTCACAACACAATCTCGCTTCGGTTTATAGTCTCCGAGCGTAATTAGAAGTAAAGCGAATCTTTATATGGATCTCTAGTGTTATTGAAGATTATAAGGTGAGTAATTCAAAGCTGGATATAGCGAGTCAATGAATCCTATACAAGGTAATTGTCAGCGATGACTTGAGAGCGTGTGACTTGATGAACTCTCACGTTTTTGTTTCAAAAGGGATGAAGGTAATGAGCTGATAAAGTCAAAGTTTCTTTCTAGTGGAGCGCACGAAAGGAAGTTCCTATAATATCAGTCATCATCACTATATCACAGATTAACAAATTTGTTAATCTGTGACTATATGAAACATTTAATCATATTTATGCTCATCGAAAGTGAGCAAGAAGGAAACTAAAATAATTGTAAATATATACAACTTAATAGGAATGCTTAAATATCATAATTTTCAGATTCATCGAAATGATATATTCTAACAGTGTTATGATTATCACCCTGAATATCATAAAATATACTCCGCAGTGGGTTGCTGTCTCAAACATTTAATATTGATGATTACAAATCAAATTTTCCAGGTCAAAAATCCCATAGAAGTACATTTTTCGTCAAAATTGAAATGCACAGTAAGTATATCATCAAGAACTCGGATGTTGCTGAAATGTACTGAAAGACATGCACAAAATTTCGCGAAATTGGTGTTGAAATCAACTCGACATTTTTTACTGTTTGTTAATTCCATGATTTTCTTATGAAACTATGATTGGTGCAATCTGAAATTATTTATCAATATCTTCATCCGAATATTTCATAATTTTCTTGAGAAGAAAAGAAATAATGATTCTAGTAGCAAAAGCATCATCATAAAATACATATACATATAATCTTGAATGAAAACATGCATAGATCATTTGGCAAGTCTTTGATATTATTTACTATAGGTCATGGACGCCAGAGTTGATATTATAATTTCAAGAACTATTGAGAAGAAAGCATAAATGGCTGCTTGGTAATGAATTGTGAGAATTCTGAACAGAATGGATTTATTTCATTTATTTATTTCCAAAGGAAATTTATCAACCATTCTCACATATTCTCATTTGAAAGGAATGTATGAAACTGCCTGGATGTAAAATTAATTTGAAGACAAGCAGAATTTGTGAGGTATATACATTGAAATTCACTTCTTATAACAGCAGATCAGAATGAAGCTTTTTTCTAGGCAATTTTTGAACAGAAGATTTTAATATTCTTTATGGAGAGAATCTGCGCTTTTCCATCCGTTTACCAAACAAAATTATCATGGAGAAAGAGGAATCGATTGCAAATCTACGTAATGAAATTGACAATTTGAGAACGAAACTGAAGAAATCAAGTAAATCGCGACGTAATATACACTGTGTCCAAGATAAGGATGTCTATCATGGAAATAGTTTGAATTTTCCCCTGACGTTAATTGATGAGATATAGAAAAAGAGAAGACACTTTCTCATTCCCATTTTTGTAACTGCATATGTACTGGTCTCACTGTATATCATTGAATGGCGTTTTCAATACCGACCGAAATAGCTATAAGTATATTTTGTCTAATTAAAATGTTGTGACTCTAACTTCATCTTCACCAAAAAATGTTCTGTTCTGCGATAACCGGTGTGTACCTACCTAATCGCAATGTGTTGATCTATTGAAAGCATCAAAATATATTCATGAATGATGAATGAAGTTACCCTCGCGACCGAAAATCTCCCACGATCATCAGATCAGCACCCATCATTCACATTTTTCATTGTATTTGATTAGGTATACAAACAGAATCTGCCTTTTGAGGGGTCCTCACGTGGTATACGTCAATCCAGTCTGACGTTTCGGGGTGTCATCAGTAGCGTCACAAAAATACTTCTTCATATAATATTATGTGTCTTCTCCAGCAAGTGACTTTGTTGTTGATTGGAATATGATATTGAATTTGATGTATGTATTTATTTAGTCATGGTTGCTGGATTTTCATGTAAGGAAGAATTGATATTTCTGATGAGGTACTCTTCAGCGGACACAAAATGCCTAAGTTACCCACGTTCAATACATAACCTAATTTTTTACTTGAAAATGAGTAATTAAAAATGCCTCATGAAGACTTATTGATATACGAAACGAATATTTGACATCTGTATAGCAGGTTTTACTCGTCTAACTTTGACAATTGATAGCGAAAATTAAAATATTAGATATATATTTTTTGTTTTGTTGTGCATGGAGACACTTGTTTTCATTATACGGGGTGTCGAAATTTCCATACATTTTCTGTTTTTATATTTTATCTCAGTTGAAACAAAACCTATAGCGATTTGAAATCAAGTGATCACTTTTTCATCCCCAACTGTCTTTATCAATAGAGACATGGAACCCATCAGCTTTTTCATTGGGACGTTCTAGTGGATTGAACCTGATGAAAAATCATTATAATTTTTTCACCTCACTTTTTGTTTTTCATATGTCCCAATATCTTTCTTAGTTCATGATTGGTATCATTGAACGATGTTATCATGGTGTGCTTTGTATATAAACACGAAGAAAGCGCTTCTAGCAATGAGGATCATCTATAGGGTTCCATATCAGTGGTTATGAAAAAAAAGCACCCAGTGTAGCTTAGTCCAGTGTATCGATAGGAACTGTTCATATTGCCGATAAAGAAGTACTCACCAAATTTCAAATCACTAGGTTTTGTTTCAACAGAGATAAAAAAAATTCATGCGAACTATATAACACCTCGTATAATGGAAACCGAATCCATGTCGTGTTTGACCGCATGACTTGTATTGGCTCAGTTTCTATAATATGGACAACCTAGTTGTTGCGGCCATTGACCATGAGAATGATCATCTAGTGTGTGGAGTTTACACTTCTGTTGTTATCTTTGAAAAAGACGAGAGGCATCATACAAATGGAACATTTTTACTACTGATCAATGATTTATTTGAAAATTATAGTTATTAAGAAAGTACTAATAATTAAAGCTTATAGAAAAGATCTTTCTCTTGCTTCAGCGTTTGCAAATCATTCCACATTTTCTCAGAATGCAAGTAAAATGCTGTATGTAGGTATAACCCTCTGTATACCGGGTGTCCCATTTTAATCTTTATTTGGAAATTTCTCGAAATGTATGCATCTGACAAAAAAAATTGACGAATAAAAGTTTGGAGGGGGACATCTGGTTATAAAACAAGTTTCACCCCTTGACCCCCAGGGGAGTAAGAAATGGAGGTAACATTGAAATCTTTAATGGAAACCACTATTTTTTATTGCAGATTCTGGAAGATCATTAAAAACTATGAAGCTTTTATTCGGGAACTTCTTTTTTATTCTCACAAGATGGCGCTGCGATCGTAAAAAACAATATTTCACTATTTACACATTTCAACCCCCTGAAGACGAGGAAGAGTGTAGGGTGTGATATTTTCCCAGACAAACGCCATTGGGGTGATATTCACACGACAAATTAACGCTAAACGAACTTACCTACTTACCTTGACACCTCTACATAGAAAAGAGAAAAATAAGCATGTTTCAGCAATTAAGGTATCATTTAGGTCAGACTAGAGCTGGTTTCAAGTGAGATTGACTACTTTATCAAGTGTTCGAAATGACCTTCATTTTCTTGAATACACAAGTTCACTCGTTTTTCAAAATTCCGCATTGGCGCTTCCAACATAGCAGGCGTTATCTTTCATATTCTCGCGTGTGGTTGGGGGTTCGCGAAACACAATGTTTTTGATGTAACCCCACAGAAAGAAGTCTGGGGAAGTCAAGTCGGGTGATCTGGGTGGCCAACTACAAACTAAATATTAAAATATTGTTTTTCAAGATCGCAGCGCCATCTTGTGAAAATAAAAAAAGGGTTCCTGAATAAAAGCTTCATAGTTTTTAATGCTCTTCCAGAATCAGCAATAAAAAATAGGGGTTTCCATTAAAGATTTCAATGTTACCTCCATTTCTCACTCCCCTGGGGGTCAGGGGGTGAAACTTGTTTTATAACCAGACGTCCTCCTCCAAACCATACAACTTTTATTCGTCGATTTTTTTTGTCAGATGCATACATTTCGAAAAATTTCCAAATAAAGATTAAAATGGGACACCCGTTATATTGGTATACCTCACTTGATATATATTGACCCATGAATCATGAATTGTCATTATATCTTTGATGTATTGTGTGCGCCACTGGATGCCTTCGCCGTGAATGGGGTTAAAGCCGCGTTAAAACAAGTGATAAAGCAGCCCTACAAGCAGACCCTGTGGCACCCCTCTCGTAGGAGCGCGTGTAATGAATATAATAACAACATGGTCGCCGATAATTGCCAATTCAAATTTTGCGGACTCCTTAAAAAGAGCATTCGAGGGGTAGCCGGTTCACACAGGGGTGTTAGATTGTGAAATGAGGGCTTTTGTTGGAACATAAGGCTCGCTGTGGGAGAAAATCGGGATTTTGATTTTTAATTAAAATATTTTGGCTATGTAGAGGGGTCGGGCTATGGGTGGTCGCTGATTGAGCTACCACAAGACGGATATAAGTGATATTTTCTGAGTGTTTAAAGCATAATAATAATTATTGTCCAACAATGTTTCAACTTTAGATCACTTTGTTGAAATATAGCAGTGGTATTTGTAGTAGGGAGGGACCGATTAAGCCAAGCTAGAACAAGAGCTATACAGTTAAGAGTAACGATTTTGAAAGAGTCTGACAATCTGTATTTTGAAAACTACATGCTTTTACTGTGCTATATTCTCGTCTTAGAGTCACTCACATAAGCGCGTCTTGAAGTTTGACCATTTACTTAAATAAAACCATATATATAAGATGTGTTTCCCCAGAAAGCATTATCTGATTATAGTATCTAAAGAACTGTTTTTCTACTCAAATCTGATCTTATTGAGAGGAAGTATGCTTCATTATGTTTTCCAATAAAGCTATTCCATATGGAGCTGAATTGTCTTCATTCTCCATTCATATTTGTTGTTATTTTTCTATCCAAGATCTTATATAACCGTATATCATTAGTGAGGTTAAGGTTAAGGTTCTTCCTTGAAAGGTACTTTCTTGCTACTGCTTTTTCGTTGCTATTGAAATAAAAACAGGATTTGAGGAGACGACTTCGAAATTTTTTTCCCATCATACTTTGAGTATCGACTCCTTCAGAAGATACTGATATTTTTATTCATGGAAGCGAAGAGATAGAATCTCAAGAAACTTAGACAAATTAATATGTCTTCATTCTTCTGCTTCTTTATTTCTCAAATGGAATATAATTGTGAGGCATGTGAGAATCGGCGTTTTTCCTTGTGAAATCTACCTTTCCAACATCACCATTACTTCCCCCTCGCATGGCATCATCGGCCGAGTCCATTTTTTCGTCCAGTCGAAAATCCCGAAGAGATTCGCGTTCCCTGGAGACACGACGCGACGCACGGAGTCAACTTCGGTTCTCCCTTGCCCGACGTTTCGGGCCGACGCTCTCCAGCAAACCTCCAGAGAGGAGAGGCTGCACGCGTTTGATTGATGGCGCCCACCGTCCATCGGGAGCCGCCTAATTGTTTTCTAATTATTTTTCCACAAACATTCGCGCTTACGTTCAATGAAGAACTATTTTGCCGGAAGTTGATGGGGAGCAATAATCGCGATAGCAAGACAAAATGGGTAAGGTGTATGTTGAAACATCGAGTGATGCGTTAGGGGTTTGGGATTCCTGAAGGATAGAATATCGTAGCTATTTTTTGTCATGCCTAATTGTTTCCTGATAATTTTCCACAAACATTCGCATACTAACGTCCGATGAAGAGCTAGCTTGTCGGACGTTGATGGGAAGCAATAATCGATAGGAAGACAAAATGAGTCAGGTTTATGATGAAACATCAAGCATTAGGGGTTTTGGATTCCTGATGAAAATAGCTTGTGTGAGAGAATCGTAGCTATTTTTTATCATGCATATTTGTCTTCTTATTATTTTCCACAAACAATTCGCGCTAACGCGTTCAATGAAGAACTAGTTTGCCGGAATAATTTGATGGGGAGCAATAATCGATAGGAAGATAAAATAAGTTAGGTGTATGTTGAAACATCAAGTGATGCGTTAGGGGTTTTGAATTCCTGATGGAAATAACTTGTGTGAGAGAATCGTAGCTATTTTTTGTCTTTCCTAATTGTTTTCTGATAATTTTCCACGAACATTCGTGCTATCGTTCGATGAAGAGCTAGTTTGCCGGACGTTGATTTTGATACCTCATGGTATAGGAAGCGATAATCGATAGGAAGACGAAATGAGTTAGGTGTATGTATAAAAACATCGAGTAATGCTTTAGAGGTTTTAGATTTCTGATGGAAATAACCATATGAGTCAATGTATCCGATTATAGAAAAGCTATGTATATACAATATGTGGTCGTTTTTTGTAATTTAGCGAAACGAAAAATTCAATCTTATCATTTGGAAGGTTCAACCATTCAGTATCTTAAGAGGAGTATGAGAGATGTTCTATAAATGTATTCACACCTCAAATCAGGATAAATCAGGATATCTAGTGATCAAGTGAAAAGTGACCTGTTCGTTTTCCTTATTTTTTGTTCAATTAAATGGACATGTGAACAGGTACAACTGATGTAGTTGCTATTTGGTACAGGGAAACTGATTCAGAAGATCTCCAGAAACTGAATGTTTGGACTAGATTAGATTGGACTAAGATCATATTTAAAAAAAAAAGTAAGGTCAGTAATCATGAACATTCCAAAAATGTATAATAACTCAACATGTCAAGCGATCAATATAAAATCAATATCGCTTCATAGTAAGAGGTTTCTTGTCGAGGAAGTGCCTATTCCCAAGATTTTATATATACCTACCTATAATCTCCATGCGAGAGTTCGAAAAAATACCTTCCTTCTCTCCCTACCCATCAGAAGATGAAAAGAGTAATAAGTATATATATACAGGTATTCGTTTATGATTTTACATTGCGAATGAAATCTGTCATATATAAAAGGAGTCATCGCATCTGGATATTGGAAGATGCAAGGCGATTTACGATGTTCTGTATATTATTATATGTTATTATGTCGTATATATTTATTTATACCTATATCTATATACCTACATCGGATATTGCAAACGAATCGCTGAAAAAAGTTCAGATGTTGCAGTGTTCCCCTCTATTCGTTTTTTTTTCGTGATCAATTCGGGGCATCCGGATTTCGGGATTTCGGTATTCATCTTATCCAGACTTTTCCCTTATTTTTCTGTTCCCAAATCGTATGTGTGTGTATTGTGGATGGTGGATGGACGAAATGAATGGGTGCATTGTTAGGCCGGAACCGCAGGAACGGAACGGAACGGTTGCCATTTATTCCCGCGCTTTAATTACTTCCAATCTTCTAGCAGTCATTAATCACGGATACGGTTGCCCTCGCCACCGCTATACACCGCTCCAGCAAGCTCGATTTTCCGTTCGACAGTGGTAGACCCACGATTAAATACATCGGATCATCCTATTTTTCAAAGTTTCGTTGAACATCGACTAGAAAGTTCTTCCCTATTCAGGTGACATCCATTTCGATGATTGGTATTACTATCAGCAATAACCTTTCTTGGGAAAATCACGTGAGATCAATTGCTGAAAGTGCATCCCAAAAACTTGATTCCTGATTGAAGGTAACATATAGGCGATATCATTCGACTGATGAAAGAAGGAGCATCCAGAGGCCTCTGGTTTATTGGATTTTGACTAATTTTTACGTCGAGTTTGAAGTTTTTATAATCAATTATCAATCGAGTGTGTATATTGTTATATTGTCTGTATTTTTTATAGGAATACCGATACAGCTATATCCAGTTGTTTTTATTCTCCATGTTCGCGTTCACAATCATGACAATAAATGTTTTTCAAAAGAAGCTAAACTCTAATCTCTTCTTGGGATAGTAGGTACCTGAAATCAAATAAAAGGAGAGCCCTTAATTCCAAAAACCCTTATATACTCTCGGATCAAGACTGACATACTTAAGACAAAGTGCTAGAGTGCAACAATTTTATAAGGAAGATTCTTGAATCTCAAATGAACTCCAGGAATCAAGCGCCACTATAATCTCGTCAAGATTCTTATTCTTGGGGAAAGAAACCCCTTATTGACACTCAAGCCATGATATTCTCCAATGAATAATCTGGATTCTTCGGCTGAATATCTGAGAATTCACTGAAATGAAATATGATTTTTCAGCCAATACATTTCCAGAAATCAATTACTTGGGACAAGTGAATTGTATTAGATAGGTACCTGAAGATTGTATAACTGAAACAAATACTCATTTCTTTCCGGTAAGTTATTCTGACAATTTATAGCAAGATAATTTTGATGATTTTTGAAGTGAACATTCACTTGGCCATATTCTTTGAGTGCAGTGCGTATATTCCTTTAGATGAGAGAATAATTTTTCTCTATTTACTATAATATTTGAGCATTTACAATTATTCATTTTTAAAAATCTGATTAGTCATTCTATCGAAGGAATTTGGCGATGTAGTGTATGGATAGTATGGTCTAATGTATCGTAGATCCTGACGTAATCGACCGGCCCGGCCGGAATATTGGTCGCGTAAATCACATCCTAACCCAATTTGACACCCAGACTCATTGATACATCCGAATCGATACATTACGGTAGCTCCGCATCCACCCCAGTGCGTCATTCATCTTTTTCACCACCTGTTCAGACAGACTGTAAACAACCCATCACGCTCGCCTTTTTTTTGCTCCTCTCTCTATATCGATGGTGTGTGATTTTCGATGTTTATCGAGCATTCATCACCCGCGATGACGTCACACGACACGCACCACGTGAAGCCGTGCCGCCGCGCGGCCACCACGTGACCCGATCACGTGCTCCGCGTCGCCGCATCCAGTGACCGATGGATTTTTTCGCGCTCGGTAGGCGTTGCCGGCCTTCAGATTTCGCCCACCTAACGGCAGGTAGGCGTCGACGCTGAGCCAATCGGCGCGCACGCCATATTGCTGGATGGGCGTGGCCAGTCGCATCTAACCCTTCGACTACGCGCGGTGGGATTGCGTCACGGAACGCGGAACGTTTGATATGTAGACACGGATAATGCGATGTTCTTCTATACGAAATAGGTAACGAGAGTAGCGTGGAAGGATGCCGGTGAACACGTGGTGGTGTTGGCAACAGTGGTGTTTACCTGTTCGCTGCCTCCCCCCTCCCCTTCCATCTTTCTGAGTCGTTGGGTGCGCACTATAGAAGTATCCTTATTTCAGGAATAGGCTGCGATTATTTTGATGCTTATATACTTATGGTTTTTTCATATTATACAGGTATAGTTATAATATACAATACTGGAAAAATAATTCCTCAATAGTGTTCAAAAATTCCAAAAAAACTCATTCGCGAAGATAACAAAGGTTGGTAGAGGTGTAGGTATAGGTAAGCACACTTTTTACTGATAACCTATGTTTCTTTTGGATTATAATTCTTTCAGTTTCGAACTGTTTGAAAAAATGCGATGAGAACGAATCATAGCTCCATCAGATCATTCGTTTGCTAGATATGTACGGCGATTTGGAATATTCGCGAAGGTCACGAGAGAAATTTTAATGTTATTTTTTTTTCTTAATTTTTTTTTCTTTTTTTTTTTTTTTTTTTTACTGATTTCTGAACTTTTCTTTGCGACACTGAGGAACACAAAATGCAACCAGAATAGAACGGTGCAAAACTGAATCATCTGTTTTTCATGAAAATAATGTTTTTAGGCATTTCGTTACTTCACTCTTGAAACTGCATCATACATTTGGAAAAATGACACATGATCAATTCGGGGCATGATTGACAAAGCGAATATCATGTGATATTGAATAATAATAATTCCATAATGTGTGATATTTTATTTCGACGCAAATTTAAAAAAAATCAAATCAAGTAAGTATCCTATAGTGAATATATTTTCTAAACCTGAGATTTTAATGCATCAGAGATTCAGAGTGGTTTCAAAAATGACAGCGTTGACTTCGTGGTAAATATAAATATCATGTCATAATAATTATATCAAATCAATGTTCTCTGAATTTCAACATTAAATCGCATAATGCATGCATGATAAAATATGACGAACAGGCTGTCATATAAAGATATAATCATTTAATGTATGCCAAAATGTATTTGTATTGAGAAGAAAAATTTAAGAGAATGAATAATCATATATATACACTCACCGGCAAAAAAAAACCGGCCACCAAAAAATTTAGTCATGTTGTTCGCTCTGTAACTTCTTTAGTTCTTGTCGGATTTTGGTGAAATTTTGATCAAATCGTAGATTCATGTTCCGGAATGTTAACCTGAACATGAATTCCCAAAAAAGCTGATAGCTTGGTCATTATACAGGGAAAAACAAGAGTTACTCATTTACCCATAACTTCTTAACGCCCTGTGGCTGAAGTGAGTGGTTGAACTCCTCTTCATTATGTCTTGGATTGAAGAGTATTCTTTTCTCATCACAATAGTTTTTGATTCACGTCGATATCTCATTTTTTAGAAAAGATACGAGGGTTTTAAGAAAGTATGGAGTTATTCAAGTTTTATTAACAATCATCAGAACGTACATAAACTTATCGATCGACAACTTGAAAAAAACATCTTGAAATCAATATGGCTTATTTCCACATTGTTTTCTTGGTATACTTTCCTTCGAAAATTGCTGTCGATTGACACTTCACTTCTACCGGCAGAAAAATACTGGTTACCCTCGATTATTTAAAATAAAATAGCAGGCTTGGACAATTGTCTGGAGTGATTTTGACAGTTAATCAATAATACAAATCAGCACCTTTTGTTTTAGTTCGTGATTCACGGTGGTATCTCATTATTGTTGTTAAAAAGAAAAACAACAGTTTTGGGGTAATAATAATGGCGTTAAACTGTTGCGGATGTTGTTCGAGTGGTAGCTTTGCTTCAAAATGGTCACAGTCAACGTTGTGTGTCTCGAACATTAGGAATACCTCGAACTGCAGTTCAATATGTCTGGAATCGTTTTCTGGAGACTGGTAGATTCGAAAGGCGTGCTGGATCTGGAAGAAGAAGAGCAACAAGTAGGGTTGGTGATCGTTTTGTTGCGCTTAGATCGTTCAGGAATCGCCGAAAAACAGCTGTTCAGCTTCAACATGAATTGCACGCTGTTCGAGGTGTTGATGTTAGTGAAAGAACCATCAGGTGAAGCTGTCGTCCCATATTCCCATTTTATTGGAGACGGCTTTGTCTTGATGCATGACAACGCCAGACCACACGTTGCTCGAATTGCAACCGAGTATTTGAATGAGGTCTGAATTCTGAGGCTTGACTGACCAGCATGCAGCCCGGATCACAATCCTATAGAGCATTTTTGGGATGAACTACAGAGGCGCATTCGTCTACGTCCGGCATTGCCAGAGACTCTTCAAGAGCTACGATTCGCCCTTCAAGAAGAATTTGAGGCAATTCCTCAAGATTGCTTGAGAAATCTGATCAACTCGATGCCACGGCGATCAAATGCTGTAATTCAAGCTCGAGTAGGGCATACTCGGTATTGAATACATCTAGGAGATCTACTTTTCGTTTGTTTTTTGTAATTAAGGTTTTTTGTGTAGGTGCATCTACGTTCTGATTATTGTTAATAAAACTTGAATAACTCCATACTTTCTTAAAACCCCTCGTATCTTTTCTAAAAAATGAGATATCGACGTGAATCAAAAACTATTGTGATGAGAAAAGAATACTCTTCAATCCAAGACATAATGAAGAGGAGTTCAACCACTCACTTCAGCCACAGGGTGTTAAGAAGTTATGGGTAAAGGAGTAACTCTTGTTTTTTCCTGTATAATGACCAAGCTATCAGCTTTTTTGTGAATTCATATTCAGGTTAACATTCCGAAACATGAATCTACGATTTGATCAAAATTTCACCAAAATCCGACAAGAACTAAAGAAGTTACAGGGCGAACAACTTGACTAAATTTTTTGGTGGCCGGATTTTTTTGCCGGTGAGTGTATATATATTGTCGAGAGTTTAGACAGTACCTATTATATTTGGGAATTTTCTGTATAATCTCTTTTCACTCCGTCTTCGATAATCTCTCTTGCTTACATCAATCTAAATATTTCAGTAAGGTGATTTTTTTCGTGAATTTTCAAGACATCTTTTTCAACAGGATACTTACAATCCCTTATATTATACAATGAATCAGAATCATGCAGCAGAAAAAACTGATTATTTCAAACAGAGAAGTTGAGAAGAGGTAAATTGTATTCTATGAAATGATATCTTATATGATTTTGCCTTATCTATATAATATAGGTCAATTGTCTTATATATTTTTGTTGAGCATACATCATGAGCATCTCAATTTTCTGGTTCACAGCATAATATTATCATGATAACATGAAATATCTAATGAATGAATAAATATATAATCTAAAAATATGATTCCTGCTACCTAATTTCCAAATAATAGGTACTGTCTAAAGCTAAAGTCAACATTACCCTCCATACTAAAATAAACATAATGATGGGACCCTCTGAGTTCTGGGACCTATTGCTCAAAACACATAATGTAAACCGACCAATGTTTGTTACCTATATATAAGTGTGTTTATTATGGCCCGAGTTTATTCAAATTAAAAACTCTATATCTATTTGTATTTCATACTAGGGCATATTATAATACCTGATGTAGTAGAAATATAATGTATTTTATTTACAGCAATAAAGCAAAATGTAGGTAGACGGTCGTCAGAACAGCTACCGTGAGAATTAAAAATATTTGTATTGGTTTCTTGTAACTTCTATATGATAGGTAGTTGAATAATAAAATGAATAAATAAAGAGGCAACTTTTGTAAAGGCATACCTTCTATTCCAGTTCAGACTTATATTCATTATAATCAACCTACCCACTTATTTATATCAAGAATTCTAATCAACTATTACTTTGTATTAGTGCGAGCAAAAGAGCAATGGCGAAAACGAGAAATATTAAACTAATGAACAACGAACACCCAACCAACTGCCAATCATCAAGAATCAAATCTATTTCCTAAGTGTTAAAAATATTGGTAATATAGAGAATCGATATATGAGTGATATTATTCACTTCATTAGCATATCTGCTCACAAAATATTTTGATGTGAAATCATTGTACATGTCTATCCAATCGAAAACACTTTTATAATAAACTTGAAATAAATTCAATGAATAACAGTATTTATACACCAAGTATAGGTATTGCGTGATGGTATTAAATTTTTATATTGACAGTTATAGCATCTATACCATCTTTAATATCAAGTCAAGTCCAGGTGTTGATAATATAAATGATGATGGCATTAAAATAAATCTCAATTTATCAATATGTAGGGCCATCATAAATCATTGTACTTGATGTGACATGGAGTGGATAATCTTGAGCGATTAGAATAGGCTCATGTTTTTCTGATTGTATACAATCAGAAGAACATGAGTGGTGAATATATCAAATCGGGTAAATTGAAATTCGGAATTGAGGTCGATTTCCATGGTTGAACGATTTCTTCATACTATACCTATATATAATATATTAGTAAATTGTGACATCGCTGATGGTTACAGACATTCTCAAAATGTATTTGTGAATTGATTATGTTTCATAAATTATGTTTTACTGTCACCAAGAAATCTATTGGTTCGTTGGCTCATTTTGGGTTAGATTAAAAATTGGGACATGTTGAAAATTACGTTTTTCGCAATGTCCATAGTCTCTTATAGATTATAAATGTTCACATATACTAATTATGCATAAAATCTATGAGCTCCATGATGACAAGGAAAGGATAAGTGAATTGGAATGGTCTAGGATTGTCTTCTGATTTACTACTGATCATCAATTCCTAACTTGAAGATTTCAACCAACAAATAGAACTTATGCTTATAGGTATACCTATACTATAGCCACAGAGAAATATCGGCAGGTATACAATGTTGAAACCGATTATATTTATAGATTAATAGAATAATAACATCAGTTCCAGTATACCTATATACAATATCAATAAGTACCTATTATACCAAATTATATGAATAACATAAAATATGATTCGTCAAACGTGAAATTCTTTATCGAACTCAACACAAGAATTTAATGAATTAATTAAGATTATGAGTAACATTCGTGTTTATCACTGGAAATTCATAAATTATTCATGATTTCCATATCTTTCCATCTTCTTTATCCGGAGACCGAATATTTCACAATGAACGCGAACAAAAACGAGGTTGTTTTCGTTATGAAAACAGTCTAATTTGTAGTTCATTTACTTAGAATTTCGATGAATCCCAAATATTCAAATATATACGTTGCATTGTTCTAAAATTGAACAGAATTTCGTGATGTTCAGTCATTATTCAAGAGTGTGGAAATGTCTTGGCATCACTGATGCCTGACATCAGACAGATAAAAATACATTTTTTCGTGAATTATAAACCAAGAACGCGAGGAGATGTTATCTTTGATCAATTTTCAGGTAAAAACACAAAGGAATTCAGAAATTTGAATGATTCTATATTGATATAATATTATGAATTATTCTATTTACCTCATAGAATCAATTATTTTATATGATTATACACAATGAAATGGAGTAATCAGTCAGAGACATATTAGAATTGTATTGAACCAATAATTTGTGAACAAGATGTTCAAAATTCAAATATACTATTATAGGTATATTATAGGTGCATATATTTCTGAAATACCTTTACAAAATAACATAACGCATCAGAAGACATCAGATTCTCAATATCATTTACGGTCTACAAAAAAGAAAGAAATAGAAATCATGAAGGATCCAAATCGAAAGGTAATTCATTTTTGTAGACCCTATAAAAATGACTGCTATATAAATTCTAAAGTTCATTCTCTGCCCTTGTGAGACATATATACTATTGTAAAATCGTTTGTGGAGATTTTTACATTTACTAAGGATTTCCATCAAGTATAACGGCCGAGTCAACTAAAAAAAAAGAACAAGAACGAAAAAAAATTCGAGATAGCAATTTGAATTTGGTTTAAAAAGATTCAATACTTATCTCAAAAATCGTGAGGTTTAACTGGGATCAATTTTTTTTGCTATAGAATTTGAATGACCAGCTAAAGTATTATCCATCGTATTCCATGCAAACTCCCTGCTTTAACAGTCTGGTTGCTTATGGAAAAATGTTCCTCACATAATTTCAGGATGATAATATGTGATATACCTATTCGTTCGGTAGACCACATTTGGAGATTCAGTTCGTGATAATAGCATCCATCAGGCATGATATCATCCATTCGATTCGAAACCGTAAAGAACATGCTTTCGATCAAAGAGATACAAGTGAAACAACAGCATGATACGAAATAAAAAAATAAAAAGCCAGCAGGTGCGGTCCTGAAGGCGATCAATTTTATATGGTAGCATGCCTCACGGTTCGGTACTCGGCCCCCTTATCCAACTACGAAAAGGATATTCGTCATTGGCGTTACCATAACGCGAAAAACATTCTTTTTCATAACCGATTAACAAAGTCGACATTGAACCTGTCGAATGTCGACACAAACTGATGAATACTGCGGGAAATTATCAAACACATACCTCTTGGAAGCTTCAACCCTTAACAAATGGGAACAGACGATCTGAACTTTCTGCGGTTTTGTGTATGAGGTTAGGACATGTTTTCACCCAGTTTTCTGCTTTTTTAAGGCTAATTGCCTCAGCGTGGTTTGATGTTCGTGTAGGTACTATATAAATATATATATTTTCATGCTCTGTTTCCCACGAAAATGGATATCCTGTTATGTTCAGAGAACATCGTGAGAACCAAGGGAAATAAGGTAGGAATTGGTGTTCTTCTTAAATTTCTGGAGGTTATATGCCTCCGGGAACACCTCCCTTGACAATTGTTCCAGAGTCTCGCTGTTCGTTGGATGAACGAGTCTTTGGAAAGAGATGTTCTGCAGGTCTTTATAAAGTGACCACGAAGGGGTGCAAGCCTCAACTCGACGGGTTAATCTCGCGGGGACAGCCAAGGAAGGAACGATTGTTGATATTTCAGAAGAGCATCGTCCATGAAAATATCTATATAGAGCCAGATCACCAACTATTCTACGGTAGGTAGGGGTGTTCCAGAGAAGTGAGTGAGTTTATGAGCGAGGCATCACCCACGATTGCCCTTTTTTGGACAGAATCCAACAGTTTCAGGGTATAGATCATAAGCAGCTGACTGGAAGTGAAATAGCTTTTAGCAATTGATTTCACGTGATTTTCTCAAGAATGGTTATTGCTGATAGTAATACCAAGCATCGAAATGGATGTATTCATAGGTATGGTTACTCCTGACAAGCTTATGTTGGGCACAGTGAGATCGCGGCTTTTTTAGAGAAAAGGCATGCTTGTCTTTTGTTTGCATTGGAAGCTACCAAGTTATTGGATATCGTTGATATGGAGTAGAAATAGTGTTGGTGCTAGAATTGATCCATGCGGAACACCAGTATTTATGATGAGAGAGTCGGATGAAACTCCGTCGACCACTACATAGAGAGACCTGTTTGAGAGAAAACTAGCTAGCAGAGAACATAGCTGGGGAGGCAATCCATAAAATGGAAACTTGGCGAAGAGTCCGTGGTGCCAGACTCGATCGAATGCCTTGGAGATATCAAGTGCCACGGCTAAGGTTTCACCAAATTTTTCAATAGATTGCTGCCATATATGTGAGACGTAAGCGAGCAGGTCACCAGTTGATCTCCGATGACGAAAGCTATATTGCCTATCGTTGATAATACCTGAATGTTCCAGGTATTTCATGAGCTCGATGTTGATAGCTTTCTCCATGATCTTTGAAATAATAGATAGCAGTGCGATCGATCTGTAGTTGCTAGGTATATAGGGTCTTTTTGCCTTTTTTAGGAACTGGTTGTAGTCTTGCAATTTGCCAGTTGGACGGGAATATCCCCAATTTGTGAGAGTAGTTGAACAACTTGCAGAGAACAGGTGTTAGTTCGGGAGCACATATCTTGGGCAGCTTAACTCATATAACATCGCGATTCTGTAGTTTTCACTATCTAGACACCTTTGACTGTCACTTGCATGATGCGTATTTCGACGGATCACATGAATGTTCATTGAAGGTCAGTGTGAATCAAAGTTTGGATTCAAGAGAGCAACTATGGAATTGAAGAATTTTTCGTTGTATTTTCCGTTTCTTTTTTCTTTTTTTTTTGTAGGCGAAATGCAGTTGTGTGACAGATGCAGAAAACGCCTAAGCATCCCTTATTGTGTCATATGCTATATCTATCGGCCGATAACAGTGCGTCAAAATTATTCTTCCGAAGCAATTTGATATCGTTGAGGAATACATAATCGTGGTCGGTTTATCGATTTTCTTATATTTATATTGTTCAATGTTCCAATATTTCCAATTTCGAATATATATTTTTTTTCATTGACTCGGCTGTTACTTGATGGAAATCTATGGCAAATGTAAAACCTTCAAAATTTTATTTTTTTATTCAGTTTGTGCAAATCTTATCGTTTGTGAAGTTTTTACATTCGAATATTTCTAGATATTAAAGACATATGTTTTTCAACCAAGGATCGAGATATTCATATCTCATTCCTCGCAAATTGCTTTCGTCGGAAGACCCTGAAATATGTACGCCCGTGTCCCCTATCACGATCAAACCCTTTCATTAATTCGAAGAGATGCATACCCGATTAGACAGACGGAATCGTGTCAAGACACCAGCGTACTAAATCCGAATACACCGAGACTTTTGTATATCTCGGTAATCTGAGACCAACATCTCGAGAGAGGCGCACCACCGAAAGCGCTGCGCCGTATATATTCCGAGCTGAACTGAACGCTGCTCAAACTTTACGTAACACCCCTGACACATGTCAGAAGATGGATTAGAACCTGCGGTCACAATTAAAAATGAGTCTAGGTATCAGGTTTACAGGGTGGGTATTCTTTTATTCTTGAGGAAGTGTTTAATGATGGTGATTGGTTTGAACGAGGAACATTATTGTTAATAATTATGATAATAGCATTCATTCACATGAATATAACTGATATGAATGAATATACAAGGTCACGACGATTGAGACAGGGAATAGCTCAGAACTCGAGAGTAGTGAAAAATTGTAATTTTGGGGTTGTAAATTGAAGCAATTAATTGGAGCGATTTCTAATCGCTTCAATTTACAATTAGTGCAGCTTTTTTCCATACACTGAAAAAAATAGTCGGTAGTGAATACTAAACGTTTGGTATATAATTCACTACTGAGTATTCTTCTGAGTGTATTATGTTACTCAATGAGCTCTTTGTTTTCGGTCACGTGACATCAAATTCATAGCAACATGATATCCCTTTTCGTGGGAACCAGAACATGAAAAAAATGTACTCCTGATGAAACAATTTCAACAAACTATATATCATACTTGTGGTCAAAACGAATAATATAAGAACTACAGATACTTCAATATACTTTTTCCCGAAATTTTTTTACCACGTCTTAAAATGAAATATGGATGATCATTGTTTCAATCATAAAAAAAATGTAGGACTGCTCAAATATACAGGGTGACCGTGAACTCGAATAATTTGGCAATTTCTCGTTTCAGACATTTGTCGAAATCGTCGATACGATAGAGTATTTGTTATAAAATTAAATAATTCTTGGACCTACTGAATTGTTCCACGCAGTTCCCAGATTGTCATAACCATATAACCATAACCAGTGAAGAAGTTATTCAATAGAGGAACACATCGAATACATAGGTACGAAGTTTCATCGCTGTAACTTCTACAGGAATATCTCTCTAGGTCAACCAATAATTATTAATGAAATTGAAATTTTTTTCATCATGATCCATAACATTTCGCCAAAATCGGTATATTATTATGATCACATCAAACATCAGTATATCTCCTAGCAGTCTTTAGAGAGTATTTGTCTGTCATTCTATTTGTGTTATATTCGACAGCTCTTTATCAAACAAGACGATTTTCAAAGTGACTGTGTGGTGTAGTGTGTGAAATACGGTGAACTTTAGTTTTATTGATTTTTGGTTGATCTAGAGAGATCTTCCTGTAGAAGTTACAGCGATGAAACTTCGTACCTATGTATTCGATGTGTTCCTCTACCGAATAGGTACCTACTCCACCGGTTATATCAACTCCTTATATTATTTTGATACCATGTTGAATCGAAAAATCGAGAATATAAAAATTTGCCTTTGAATAACTAACACCCTATGTATGGAGGTATTTCAGCTATGCTTGAATCGAATAGGAGAGTCACTGTTTCGAAAAAAAATTGCCTAATAGTCGTTTTTGAAATTTTGACCCCTTCAACAAACAAAAGTAGGCCTTGAAAATCTGAACATTTCGAATTTGTCCACATTTTCGAATAGAGCTCGTTGAGTAGCATATTATGGAATTTTTGTTTCTGAAAATCGGTCGACGGGTTCCGGATGAGGAGGGTGTTGCATCAGGTTGAAATCGCACAAACTGTATATACCTATATATCCATTTTTTTGTGTTCATGCATGAATATATCTGAGAAAATTCCTTTTCACTAATTTTTTCGTTTAAAATGTATCAAAATACTGATGCAAGTTATTCATTTATACCAATGTTGGACACCCTGTAAGTGCTCTTTCTTGGTTCATTGAAAACATAACTGATGATGTCAGAAAGTGTGATGAGGGTCGAATTTCGCTAGGAGAACGCTCTAATTATACAGTCGGGACAGATAGAAGTGAGCATTTGGTTAACTGCAATCTATGCTGCAACTATGAACTCGCATAAATTATTATTGTTCTGTATTATTATCATCAGATATCTCATGAGGAATTGGTGGTTTTCTTAATTTTCTGGTTAAACTCTCTTCGAATTGTGGCAAGTGATGATTATAAACGTTGAAAGATTGATTTGTGACGTGAAGGGGCAGGCGTTTTAGTTATATACAGTATATTTCATCACTGTGGTGAAGAAATTTGAGGGTGCTTTTATGCAGAAAAGTGGTAAAATATTTTATATATATATATATTTTTTAGAGTTACAAGAGAAACCCTTGTTAGTCGAAAAGATTTCGTTTCTTCATTTTGCAACAATTACTGATGTCAATAATTAGAGTTGTAAATTCTTATGTGTTTTATTTTGAGCTGTTTGTAGATAGATAGATAGAACATGGTATTCACTATTGAAATCTGAAAAAGAAAATGGTAAATTCAAGATTGAAAAATGAAAACATCCTGTAACTCATTTGATTTCCAACGTCACCAATTGTCATTGAGAACTGAAAAGTGTCAGGACAAATACGAATTTGCGATTCAAAAAATCCATTTTTTATGTTGAAAACGGGAGCAGATTCGTTCCGGAAACGTCCGAAGTGAAATTTTTATATTTTTTCTATATACCTTCATTGCTGTACTAAAAATTTTTTCAATACAAATTGTCACTAACAAGCTAGTGAATTTTTCTTTTATGCTCTCTGATAAGAAAATTCTTCAAACGCTGTGACATTTTGGTGCAAATCATCTGATGTTTTGATGTCCTTGATACACGTATATATATAGTTATAGTTTAGTTTATTGAGAAACTAGCTTCCAGTCAGAGATAAAATTCTGGTATGAGGAAGATGATTACGGTTGTGTTGTATCTCTCCGCTACGCGTCGGGAGACAACAAAACCTGGAGCTAAAATCTACTACTTTTCTCCCTTGTATAATAAATAACTATTATTTTATGGAAACGAGGAGAGAAAATACCAAAAAATCTGGAATAATGAAAATATGATGATTTTTTTCGAGCCATGTTAAAGTTGAGCTGCATTTCCTCTTCCTTCACCTTTTGCTCGCGCAAGATATCGAAATGACATGAAAGAATCTCGTTGGCACACTTTAAAATGGAAATGCTCGAGAAGAGGAGATTTATAGTGCCAGTAGAAAAGGCATCTCTGCTCGAAAATCGAAGTTGAGCATCTGTATGTAAAGTGGCAGGCATCGGTGAGGCAGGACCGCTTTTGAGGAGAGATTGAGTTTGATTTTTAAGACACTTTACATCTCATTCGGCGTGACGTGGAGTGACGTTCGCAAATTGAGCAAATCAGCGGCGGATGTTGGTTGCTGATGCAGCGTAGGATACATCTCGGATGCTTGCTGGTGGTATAGATAGAAATTTCGCTGCTTCCCTTGAGGATACGCTAGGATGTTTTCTTGTTTGATTCATATAGTAACGTTTCCTCATAAATATAACGAGGGTGGTGATTGATATGTGATTTATATTGAGACAACACCCAACTGGTTCGTATATAGAGAATATAGAATTTGACAAACAAATTCATTTCTCTATATACAGGGTGTTTCATAATTGAATGCTGATCCTAAAGGGCGATGATCCTTGGATGATTTCAAGGAGAGAAGTTCATATCAACATATGTCCTAAACCTCTTAGTTTTTGAGCTACAGGGTGTTGAAATCAGAAGGGTACAGCGTTTATTTAAACTAAACATTCAATATCAGGTCTACGAGGATATCACTGGTAAAAGTAAATGTTTGATTGTCGTCCCAAAACAAAATGTGTTTTCACTTATGGTAGGTGTCTACTGAATTACCAAAAACAATATCCAAGAACTGAAGGAACAAAATTCTTTGGTTTTCATTTTTTTACGCGAAAACGGTACGTTGTATGAGAGTGAGTCTAGGGACCAAATTTGCTCCAAAATGAATAAGAATTTGAAAAAAAAAAAAATCTGGTTCTCAGAGAAATCAGTGGCGTACTATTTCTTTCTTCAAAAATTGCCAGCTCAAACCCCGTACGGACGCCACTGGTGATAATTTTCAAATATCTCTCACGTAAAAAAATGCTCCTTAATAAGGAGAAGGTGTATACAAAATATCATAACAATATCTAAGAGTGATAAAAAATTATAATGAAAAACTCATTTTTTTCTTGAAATTTCATCACCCTGTAGCTCAATAACTAAGAGGTTTAGGACATATGTTGATATGAACTTTTCTCTTTGAAATCATCCAAGGATTATCGCCCTTTAGGATCATCATTCAATTATGAAACACCCTGTATAGATTTTTTGGGTTTTTTCTCCTCGTCATCTCCTTGAATGAAATAATATTGAATACTGTGTGTAGGTTAATCGAGGAGGTGGTACTTTCATTTCACTTGATTTTTTGGGATTTTCTCACCTCGTTTCCATAAAATAAGAATATGCGTATTATTTCAATATACTTGTAGTAAGGACAAAACAGATGATTTGCCCCAAAATTTCACTGCGTTTAACAAATTTTTCTACCAGGGAGCCTGAAAGAAAAATCCAGTAGCTTGTCTTTGACAATTTGTTTGAAAAAATGTTCGAAGCGATTTTTTCAAGAGTACCTTTTTTTATGTAAAAGGCATTGGAGAATCATAATCAGATATAAAAATGGTAAGAAATTAAAGCCTTAGAGGAGTAGGGTCAAATTTACCCAAATAACCCCCTGGTTTGTACGCCCCTGGTTAAAGGTGACAAAATCCGGAAGGCTCAAATTGATGAACCTACGATCTAGATTTCATGTCCCAAACTTGGTTGCGATAGCTGCAGTAGTACCGAAGCTATTAAACGAGAAGTAGTTTTTGAAGGTCATCTTCGAAGAGCCCTAGCTCCCTGAAGAAGCGTTTCCCGACCCATGTTCACATGAACTTTTTATCTTATTTTCGTGTTTTTTATCTACCCTAGAAGTTTGTAACATGATCATCGGAACACCCTGTATATTAAAAAAATATCGAATTTTTACTCATCTTTGGACGTTTCGAGACCGAATCTGCTCCCGTTATCAACATAAAAATTCAAAATATTTCTCTTTGGGAAGTTGTGCTGCTCATAGTTAGACACTTCTCAGTGTCATACTGATGTTGGCAAGTGATTTTAGTCTACAAATGAGTTAGGTACAGGATGTTTTCATTAATTGATCTTGAATCTACCATTTTCATGTTCAGTTTTCATCAGTAGTGAATACCATGTTATATCTATATCAACTGAGCAGGAAGCAATGCTATTGTCTCCGTTCAGAAGAATGCAAGCAGATTCCTTGATTTTTCTTTTCTGATTGTTATCTTCCATTCATATGATTATGATATTATTCCACTCTGCCATATGTTGTCCATCTTCAGTAAGGATAAATTATTTCTCATTTTGATGAAATATTTCTTTATGAATGTAGGAGAGTGAGATTTCTTTGGTTGAAGTTTTTTTTCTTCATTTCGAGATTCTTATTTTCACTGTGTCAATTTTCATTAAGAATTTCATTGAAATTACTTGGAACGCATACAGCAACAAACTTGTCCTGGCTATAGGCAGAGAAAATACACCTTTCCTGCCCGTTTAACAATGTCGAAGGAAAGCCACTTACTATGCCATCTGGGGAAAAAATATATATCTACCGCTAATTTTGAGAATCCAGGGGTAGAATTTTATCTACCAAATCTATCACAAGCTTTTCTCTTCATGGTTCTGAACTGAAGTGTCTGAGTTTTTTTGAGATTTTTAGGACAATCAGGAAGAAATATGTTTCTAAAGTATTATTGGTTCAAATATGGTCGTTATAGTCATACTTGACCATGCAAGACATGGTTCATAAATGGCCATAATAATTGTTTCTTACTGCTTCCTTCTCTGAATTAATGCGATCGTATGCCTTTACATCAACTCAGTTGTGAAAAAGGATGCAGATGTTCAGCTACCTACATTGTTATGCATATCTTCGGTTTTTGATTATGATGGATCACTGACACTATGATCGGTTGAGAATATCGCTAATCTGGCTTTTGTTAACTGTTGCAATAGTACTTATACAAAATTCGATATTCAGAGGCGGAGCTTGGATTTTGAATTTTAATGTTAACTGATTTAATTCATCACTCAAATATATAAGTATCATTGAATAGGTTTATTCGATACCTTTTAAGAGAGGTGTCGCTATTGCCTTAGGGTTCCATTCAAAATTATTGGTCACAATGGCCTTGTGACGTCATCTTTGATGATTCATCTATCATCACTATAGTAGGAAAGCGAGGGGTAAACCGCGGTGGAATCCTGGTGTATACAAACAACTGGAATTTCTTGGAGTTTTTTGGATTTCCTTGGATTATCTTGGATTTCCTTGGAACTCCTTGGATATCCTTGAATTTCCTTGGAATTCCTTGGATTTCCTTGGATTTTCTTGGATTTCCTTGGAATTCCTTAGAATTCCTTGGATTTCTTTGGAATTCCTCGAAATGGAATTCCTTGAATTTCCTTGGAATTCCCTGGAACTCCTTAGAGTTTCTTGGACTTCCTTGTGTGAAGTGCGGTATAATTCTGGTGTACAAACAACTGGAATTCCTTGAAATTCCTTGAAATTCCTTGGAATTCCTTGTGAAATTGAAGTTTGGTTTGAGTACACAATTTTGACAGCGGTTTACCCCTCGTAGGAAAGTGAACATATTTTAATACTTAGTTTCCAAATTTCACTTGCTCATGTATGTATGTATAATCGTTCCAAAGATCGAAATACATGGATGGTTACATAATATAAAGCGGTACATACTGTATATAAGTATACCTACATCTACGTGGTCAAAATATCAAGGCGGAAGAATTAGGAAGGGTATAACTACTTAGCTACACTTTTCGAGTTGCGAACAAAAGCAATATAGCACACACTCGCTTGTTTTTCCGGAACAACAGTAAAAGTCGTTGTTGATTTTAATCAAGTTCTCCATGAGAATTCCTGATTTATCGAATTCGAAATGGCGGATTCGGTACAATTTAATTCTGATAACGTAAACTCCAACTTTCACGAGCTTTTCATGTTTATTTGTAATTTGTTTGGAAAACTCCTGTTCGCTCTCAAATGCATAAAATTCCAGCTTTTATATGCGCTGTGAATATTGAATGGCGCTTTTTTCATGTTTATTTGTTCCACTTCGTGATAATAAGTAATCACATCGAGACTCGCCATTGTAGGGTGTGAATTTATAGATGGAGATTGGATTTTCTGTATAAATATAACAGGGTGTTACAAATTCGTGGCTATAAGCATGGGACTCTTGGTAACCTTAAGAGATATATATACAGAGTCGGTTAAAAAGGCAAAGTCGCACCATTTCATGCTCAACAAAATGCTGCTCTGCTATTCAAAAGTAATTTACGAAACAAGTCCGGAGAATACTGTTTTTTTTTTGGACGAGTATAGACAAAATTCTAGGTCGAGTCGCGCCGAAGGCGAGTCCTGGAAGTCTGCGAGTCCGAAAAAACTGTTATGGATTGTCGGCAACCATGTAAAATAACAAATCAATGAGACACATGTCCATATTATATTTCTTGTAGAATACAATGTCTTCTCTATAAATTCTCATTCAATTACTGAAATTTGAACAGGATACCTATACCTACTTACTTTTACATTGGAAATTTCCTGAATCGAAATGTCAACTAATTTCATATCAAATAGCTGTCAGCCAATATTTCGCTGCCATGGTAATTATCATCTGAATTTATCAAAATTATATTTACCAAGTTTTATATAGTTATACAGTGACATCAATAACGATGTGATACTTCCAGGCGTATACTCCGGGAAGTATACGTACTTCCCGGACAAGGCCGGAAAGGTGCTACTTTCTCAAAGAAAAAGTGTCCGAGAAGTGATCACTTCCCGGACGGTTGCCGGAAAAATCATTTTCATTCATTACTCAGTTCATTTGGAGATATATTTCAGAATGAATAACACTTCATCGTTGCACATTTCCTCCTCTACAAAATGGGATTGTCAATTTGAAAATCCGTCGTTTCTTCTTCGAGCAGCATCAAGTGGCGATGATGAAGTGACATTCATTTTGAAATATGTCTTCAAATAAACTGAGCAATAAATAAGTACGATTTTGCATATTCCCTTTTTTTTCAGGATATTTCCTAATTTAACTCTGTATCTCTTGAGGTAACTGAGATCCCCATGGTTTGCCACGAATTTGTAACACCCTGTATAATAATTATTACTCATGCACGCGAGCATCTGAAATGAAAGTATAACCCATTAAAAAAAGTCTTTAAGTAAGATATTACCAAATTATGATTGCAATTCTGATGAGTAATTTTGGGATTTTTCGGGATTTTCCTCATATAGATTGTTTAAAAATATAAGAATATGAGTATTATTTCATTACACCTGGTTTAGGTATATATATTAATGTAGGGAAGAATCAGATGATTTGTCTCTAGAATTTCAGTGCGTTCAAAAATGTATCTTTTGAAGATCCTAACCGGTGAAAAAAACCTGGTAAAAACAACAATCGATTGTCAGTGCCATGACACATTTTGTTTTAGCTCTCGATTGTGCCTTTTGATGTTATACCTTCTTAGGATTCCAACTGTATATCGCAGAAAGACTTATACTAAAAAATACCTCAACTTTCATTCAAATCATCAGAAACTATCAGAAATGGAATAATTGAATCACTCCATGATAGCATCATATCATGGAACCTAATCGATATCACCTGGTCTTCAACAACCCAACTTATATATCCGAACACAGAAAATAATTTTGTACGTAAAGTTAATGAACGGCAGTCGTCAATTTTTTGAACATTAATATTACGAATCAATGAATATTACAATCATTTCTGATGATGGGTTCATACCGCAAGACACTGAAACAATGAACGAGCCAACATTGAACAATGAACGAAAAACATCAAAAGTTAATCATTTTTTTCATTCATGTGATGAAAAAATTCATTGAATCAACGTTTGATGTTTATTGATCTATGTTTTTCATCATTGGAGCAATAAACTTTTCGTCATAGATCTATCAACAACAAACATAAGAAAATAATGAATGGTTTTCATTGTTTCAATGAACACTAAACGTTGATTTCATGAAATGAAACATCAACTTCCAAAACAGGCGCCAAATTAATGCTGCCTACCCATGGATCAATCACGCCAAACATTATTACTATGAAAAGGTTTCATAATACGCGGTGAATTTTTCATTTGCCGTTTTATTTTATTTCTATTCGTTCAGTTGTTAATGAAAAGTTGAAAGGGCTGGGTCGTGTTTTGTGTTTCTGTGGCTCGTAGAATTCCTACCTATTTGTGAAATTGTGCCAGATCATCAAAGGGATACAAAACCTAACATATTTGAGAAAGGTGAGACCTGTTAATTGCGATTTTTGCAATTTTCAGGAATTTAGGAATTTTAAGGCATTTTTGCGATTTTTGCAGTTTTCAGGATTTTTTGCAATTTTTGCAATTTTCAGAAATTTTTGCAATTTTCAGGAATTTTTGCAATTTTTGCAATTTTCAGGCATTTTTGCGATTTTTGCAATTTTCAGGAATTTTTTGAATTTTCACAATTTTCCGGAATTTTTTGAATTTTTACAATTTTCCGGAATTTTTGCAATTTCCGAAATTTTTGCAATTATCAGGAATTTTTGCAATTTTTAGGCATTTTTGCAATTTTTGCAATTCTCAGGAATTTTTTGAAATTTTTACAATTTTCCGGAATTTTTGCAATTTTTGCAATTTTCAGGAATTTTTGCGATTTTTGCTATTTTCAGGAATTTTTGCGATTTTGCTATTTTCAGTAATTTTTGAAGCAGTAATGCTTCAGAAAATATGCAAATATACTGGGCATTCCAAGTAAAAAAATTGATTGAGATGTTACCAGATCTAGTAACCTAACCTAAGATATGTTACCAGATCTAGTAACCTAACCTAAGATATGTTACCAGATCTAGTAACCTAACCTAAGATATGTTACCAGATCTAGTAACCCAACCTAAGATTTGTTACCAGATCTAGTAACCTAACCTAAGATATGTTACTAGATCTAGTAACCTAACCTAAGATATGTTACCAGATCTGGTAACCCAACCTAAGATATGTTACCAGATCTAGTAACCTAACCTAAGATATGTTACCAGATCTAGTAACCTAACCTAAGATATGTTACCAGATCTAGTAACCTAACCAAAGATATGTTACTAGATCTAGTAACCCAACCTAAGATATGTTACCAGATCTAGTAACCTAACCTAAGATATGTTACCAGATCTAGTAACCTAACCTAAGATATGTTACCAGATCTAGTAACCCAACCTAAGATATGTTACCAGATCTAGTAACCTAACCTAAGATATGTTACTAGATCTAGTAACCTAACCTAAGATATGTTACCAGATCTGGTAACCCAACCTAAGATATGTTACCAGATCTAGTAACCTAACCTAAGATATGTTACCAGATCTAGTAACCTAACCTAAGATATGTTACCAGATCTAGTAACCTTACCTAAGATATGTTACTAGATCTAGTAACCTAACCTAAGATATGTTACCAGATCTAGTAACCTAACCTAACCTAACCTAACCTAAGATATGTTACCAGATCTAGTAACCTAACCTAAGATATGTTACCAGATCTAGTAACCTAACCTAAGATATGTTACTAGATCTAGTAACCTAACCTAAGATATGTTACCAGATCTAGTAACCTAACCTAAGATATGTTACTAGATCTAGTAACCTAACCTAAGGTATGTTACCAGATCTAGTAACTAAAAATGTATAAGGTGAGCGCATTTTTTATACGTCCATGGGTGAGCGAATATTTGTTTTTTGAATATCGCGTCCAAGTTAATCAGTCTTCGATCATTTAGTGTATTTTTGACATTTCGGAAACATTTTTAGTTGACTTCATTAAAAAATATTCATTACATTTGTTATTCAATACAATTAGGTAGATTTCAACAAAAAATAAAGAAAAATGATATTTCATCAAGGAAACCAGTGTTCTGCGACTGCCTTGTGAATGTTTATTATATTATTCATCAGGTCACATCAAATTGGTGGATGTACTAGATAATTTTGGGCCGATTTTGGGTTTTTCAAAATTTTAGAAATTAATTACTCTGATGCGTAAAAAAATTGTCCTCTTATTTCTGATAGTGACGATACTGTTGACAACATTATCTTCGACGACGACTCCACTGTTAAATACCAATAGAATTTGTTCGTTACATCGATAACTGGCGAACATAGTTTCATGCTTATTTTTCATTGATTCAATGAAGAAAATCATCAAGTGATGTCTATCGTTCGTAATATCAATAACCGCCGATCATAGATCCATGCTAGCTGATTATTGATTCAATGTTCAGCTGTAATAAACTGAGTCTGTCCTTCGTAACTGGCACTTACATATTCATGCTCACTGTTAATTGATACAATGTACATCAACCATGAACCAATGTTTATCATCATAGATCCATGCTCGCTGTTTATTGATTCAATGTACAACAACCATGAACCAATATAAATCCATTCGTAATATCAATAACCGGCAAACATAGATCCATGACCATTATTCGTTGATTCAACGTACTGCAGTCATAACTTTATCAACAAGAAAATTTACGTACGACCGTTCATTGTATTAATGACACCCGTCATCGACCCAAAATTAATGTTGACGTTCACTGATGTGATGTACTTTTTTATTAATATAACGTACCTTTCTCGTTCTGTGAAAAGCTCCATTAATATTCAATAGAACGATCCACCAGATGGAAAACAAACAAAATGTACAACTAAAAAAAAGCAATAACCCAACAAATATCCTTGAATGCTATATTATCGGAAAAAAAATCGACCCAAACACTTTATAATGCTGAGAACTATATGAACATGATTTCAAACATTATACGAAAAATAAATAAAAAACGCAAATTCAAACTTCAATTAAGATGATTGATGAACCATGCATGTATATGTATAGATACCAGCATCCATTAAGTCCTTTTGCCTCATCACCGTTCATTTACATAATCATTATCGAATTCGAAATCACGAAAAATATTATCGCATCAATGTCACTTAAATCATAACCGTTTATTCTAATGACGATAGTGTGGAACCTGATGTTGTTAATGCCATCATGTAAAAATTAGTTATACGCATAAATTACCAACATTTTAATTCCTCCAGAACGTTGAACGTTATACAACGACTCTTTACTATGTGTGTTGATGCAATAATGATTTTTTTAACGACCGGCAATAGTGGTCTAGGGTTTTTAAATTTGAGCATGGATGTCAAAGTTGAGTAATAAAAGAAGAGCTCGCCATCTAATGAGATATGATCGGTCCGTGGTATGGAATATGGAATGGACCATCATCAAGACAACAATCTATGGAAACTTTTTCTTGGAAATACTAAGTATGCTTAATTTTCATTTCTCCAACAGCGAATTGGCTACACTTCTTCCATGTGCAATACTATTAAATAACAGAGCTTTTTGAGGAAAGAGATATATACTTCTATATAATATAATTCATACTTAATAGTATATGTGAAAACTTCACAAACGATAAGATTTTCACAAAATTCTCAAACACACGACATGTTTCGCTAACACAATAGCTTCATCAGGTGTTATACAGGTACAACGAACTAACCTAACCTTGGCTTGCCTAACTTTTATATATCCTACTTTCCCAACCTGAAGGATTAGTTACCTGTGGACAGGTTCGATAAACTTTTCCTTCTCGGAATTTAGGCACAATATCTACATTGAAATACGGTGTACCGGATTAACTTCAATACGGTATACTGGATCAACTCTAAGTTCAGTATGCCTGATATATCAATTTCGTGCCCCACCATTCCCATGCACCAAGTCCACTATATCTTTGTTCGGTATTTCCATTAGCGATACTCTCGAGGATACTCTTTCAAATAGGAAAATCATGTACGATCCATCGCTTCTAAAAAAATCGTATTTTCATTCCGTGCGGAAAATCTACACAACTCAACAGCTCCTCATGATCTACAAAGCACACATACAGCCTGTTATAGAAGAATATTGTGTCCACACTCACATAATATGCGGTTCAGCATCGACACATACGCTGATGCTCCTATATAGATTCCATCCAGAGAAGAGGCACTCGCCTTGTGGGTGATGCCCAGAGATTCATCAAGTCAAGTAGCTTGATATTTTAACAAACTACTTGACTTGACTTGAAAATCAAGCTCGTGGCAAATTACGTACTTGACTTGACTTGAATTTGACATTTTTATTACTTGACTTGAAATCAAGCTACTTGATAATACTTGATCTTGATACGCACGAGTCGCACGGCGTATATTTCTGCAAGCTCGCTCACGCTTAGACAAAATACGAGGGTTCCCCGAGATCCGAGCTGACTAAATCGATCGCGCAGTCAGTCTTACGATGCCATTTTCATTTCATCAGTTATATACAGGGTGACTCACGGTCGTTGGTAGGTTAGATGTTCACGTTTATGATAGGAACGCAACGCAGGATTTTTCTGAAAATTTCGCATCTCACATTTCATCACCGGTACTATCGATCTAATATATTTTCAAAATCACGACGTTGCCGCTTCTATAGAAAAGTAGGAACCACTTTATTATTTCGAATTGAACACCCTGTATTTTATTGCATTTTCAGATTCTCCTTGAAGAGTTGATTTCATCGATACATGACACTCGGGGTATAGCGGAAAAGATTATGGAGATATAGATTGCGAAAAATCGAGATTCTTCAACTCCAGGAATTTTTCGTGTATGCGAAATTTTCAGAAAAACCCGCGTCGCGTTCTCCATAAATTTCTAACCTATAACATCGACCGTGAGTCACGCTGTATAGATACACAATAAAACTGCTGAAAATCAAGTAGCTTGATAGAACTACTTGATTTTTCAAGTACTTGATAAATAATTACTTGACTTGACTTGACATTAAAAAACTTTCGCTTGACTCGAACTTGACTTGATTTCAAGTCAAGTCAAGTCAAGTAGCTTGAATATCAAGTCAAGCCGTGAATCTCTGGTGATGCCACACCCTAATTATTCGACATCACTGATGGAACACCGTAGAAAAGTTGGCGACCTTTCACTTTTCTATAGGTACATACATCCTCGGGAAAATGTTCTTCAGAAATCTCTGCTATCACTAAACAATACCTTCAGAAGTCCTCTTGAACTTGCCACCACTATACAAACATACATTCAAGGTGAAGCTAGAGCAGCACGTACGGTAAAGACTACAGGAAGCTTTATGAAGAATTGGAAAGCGACCCCTAAAGGGAATGCCAACAGATGGCATAACTCTAAGATATAGGTTTGAAAAAACTTTTGAAATAAGTATAACGGACAGGGAGACATTAAAGGAAGGACCTCTCATCAATGCAGACATTGATGCATGCTGTCAATACGGACGGCTCCGAAACCGAGGAAGGGACCTAGTATTTATGGGGCCAAGCCAAAGACAAGAATCTCAGTGAGCTTAGGCAAATAAGCGACGGTGTTTCAGGCAGGAATTATTGCATGACATCATTGCGTGAAAGAATTGATATATAAGGCAAGTGGGAAAACCATATGCAATCTATTCGGATAGCCAGACGGCATTCAAAGCAGTTAACTCAATGCAAGTTTACTCAAAGCAAGTTTACTCAAAGCAAGTTTACTGAAAGCTATAGTATATGACTGCTCAAAAACTCTAAACGACTGGGCAGTCAGAACAGACTGACTCTAGCATGGGTATACCAGCACATACATCAGGGTACGAGGGCAATGAAGAGGCAGACTCACTTGCTGGAGCAAGAGCAAACAAAGCTCTGAATGGCCCAGAACTCTTTTGTGGTATTGCGAAAGCTATACAAAAGACAAGTATCAAATCATGGATGCAAACCAAATCTCAAGAATGGTGAAACAGCTTGCCAGGAATGAGACAGGCAAAAGAGTTTATTGAAAAACCATCGCCAAAATTCATAGAATATCTACAGAAACGAAGGTCTGACTGAAGATCTGCTGTGCAGGTTGTAACGTGAAAATTGCCTTTCCTCGAATTTTCAGTTCCATCTTTATAATTAACATATAAAAGCATTGAGACACTGTATCTAAAATTCTTTATTTATATTCAATATTTACATGACGCTAGATAATATTGATGTTCCCTTAGTTGATCAGACTTCTACGACCTGAAAATACAAGTAAATATAACAATTTGATCAAATAACAATTGGAAAGTACTCACCTGGTTCAGCATGTTCTTTCAGTCTGGGTGTGATTTTTGTGCTTCAGGGATTTCTTCCAAGACCTTGACTTTGATGGGTGTTTGGCCTCTGGGCACTATTTGGCTGGTATATTTTCTTTTTCTACCATATTTGATGGTCCTCATACTTATATCAGTAATTTCAATGATTATTGTTTTGTTTACTATTGTTGAGCTGTCATTGAAATAGAGGAATTTCATTAGACGTTTTCATCAAGTTGATTGCCAATTGTCAAGTGATGAGGGCAAGGGTACCTGCACCTGACCTACACCTAACATGCACCTGACCTACACGAACCTGCAGCGAATAGTTGGACGGTGAAGTGAATTATTGCAGCCAGGATAGTTTTATGACTTTCAGGGTTCTGGCGCTAGTCATCTTTGGAAGGCGAAGAGCAATGTTCCGTGTATTTGTCAAGGTCGTGTCGCATCTGTTCATTCTGGCCCTGTGGAATCCTAGTCGGAAGAAGTCGGGGATGCTCGGTTGTTTCGTAGCTGTCATTTCATCCTGGGCGAATCACAAGTCAGCATTTTAGTCACATGTAGGGCGCTTAACGCCATCCTGTATTTCCTCTAGTGCGCAGAGATCGCATATTAGTTGTATCCTGTTTTTTTATAATTAATTTTTGGCTGAAAAGTACTGAAAAGGCGCAGGAGGCTATCCCTCCCAATATTTCGAGACGCCACTTCGGCATTCGGTCTGGTCAAGATGGGCATCGAAGAATATTTCTTAAGGAACTTTTCCGAAAGTGAGGCCTTTCCTTCTTGGGGTAAGTTTTTGAACCTTTCAAAATCAAGTGTTTCCTTCCACCTATTTGGTTGGCTAGTTTCTATTTGTGATCTATTCCTATAGATCTGTGGGCCTCCTTGGTAACCCCTGTCGTCCACGCGGCCATTTTGTGCTCACGCCTAAAAGACTCCATATCTGGGACTGAAGACGTTTTGAGGGGTCAACGGACTCCGCTGGTCTACAAAACCCCGCAGGATCCCGATACTTCTCTGGCTCGTTTGCCTCGTCAGGCATCGCAGGCTCGTCAGGCATCTCAGACTCACCTTCATACCTCGCCGACTCGTAGGACTCAGAATCCGCAGGCACTTCAGAATTGGCAGGATCTTCAAGATTCTCAGGCTCTTCAAGATTCTCAGGCTCTACAGACTTTGCAGGCTATTCAACTTTCGACTTGGGTTCACCACTCTGTGCAGAGTCTTCAACTGGAACCTGCCTACTGCTGGTTACAGATTGGACTGGAGTCTGCTCTGCTGGACCTCATCAGGAGACACCTACCCCCGACTGTCCTGGGTCATTTTGTCCCACCATCTCTCTCCTGGGACCTGAGGATTGGAGAGTCTGGCTGATCAGGCTGAATCCTTGGCTAGGGTGCCCTTCTGCTAGTGATCCCTACTAGCATGGTCTGAGTAAGAAAGCGACCCAGATTTTAAGTTATCACACTTACTATGGAATTTGGCATATATTTTTGAGGATGTCTACATATATAGTATTCTTCTCCACTATGTTTTTATAATATTTGATATTTCAAGATGGCAATTTTTCATTTCTAACATAATAATCATATGTGCGCCCAGCTTATAGTACTATAAAAGGGGATATCTAAGGTTCATAAATGCAAAGGTTACTAATGATAATATTTATTGAGAATATCTGGAATACTACCCTATATAGACCTCTGTGACTTTGTAGGTATTGACAAATTCACAAAATATCATTATTAAAAAGTATTTGAGTTCACACAGTGTTTTTTCTTCAATTTATTTTTCAGGAGGTTAACTGAATCTTACTATAACTTTCTTGGTTTTGTCTATATCAAATCAAGTGGCGCCCTCTGTCACTCAATAGTCTGAATTCACTACCATTGCTCGCCAGACGAAAAGCTGCTGTGCCTTGTGAGCTCTCATGAATTTTTTTAGGTTTGAACTTCACAATATTTTTCAAAATTTCATAAGTTTGCTACAAGAATTTGGCGCCCAACGTGGGGCCCGAGTGACCATTGAGTGAAATGACTTTTTTTTCATTTTCAAAAATTCAGTACTGAAATAACACTTTGTGAACTCAAGTTTGTGATTTAAAAATTATTACACCATTCACTTTGATTATAGGACTTGCTTTCTTACTCAAATATTTTTTCTTTGGACCACATACAGGGTGTTTTGATGAATTAATAGGGAGATTTTATTTCTTCATTTTCTTATGTGCTTTCAACCTAATTGGGATTTATTATTATTTTTTTGAACTCACGAGAGTTTTTGGGTTGACAACTTATATATATATTCTTGTTGAAATTTCAATGGGATTAATTTCAATCTGGACTCAGTGTCACTGAGTTTGATTTGGTGATTTTTTTGATTTTGGTTATTTAATACTGAACATGGTATGTATTCAGCTTACACAGGCTGATTTCTTAATTTTGAAAAATTCACTATACAGGGTGGAACATTTTCATTTATTTTTTTGAAAATTTCTGACATTTGTTGGAATACCAATTTTAGTTTTGAATTCTGAACATACCTACAGGGTGAATTTCAGTAGGTAAATAAATACTTTGAAATATTCTGATCAGATAAGATATATCTGAATATTTTTTTTGAAATTGTAACTCAACTTTTTCCAAATTTAGGAATATTTTGCTCATTTAAAATAGATCTGAATATTTTTTTGATTACATTGTGACTTAACTTTTTCCAAATTTAACTACGCCTTTATTAACTTGAATTTTTTCATCAAATTTAAATTTTACTTGCTCCAAGATGGAGGGAATTAAAGCAAAACACTTGCTCATTAATGAACTGAATTATGAACTGAGGATTCGAAGAATTGTAACTGATCGGGACATGAACGATAAAAGAAAAATTCTTGCCAAGGCCATGTCAAAGCGCAACCCTTCTCCAATTTCTTTAACAGGCCCTGCTGTACCATTTGAAACTGAGTCTGTGGAAATTCAGGCATCGCTTGACAATATTAGGTCCCTAATTATGGATTTTGAAGGCTCAACTAGTGACTCTGTATATCAAAGGCTACGATCTAGACTTAATCATGTTAGTGCCCGTATTCAACGTTTAGATGTATCAACTGGTGTTAGGGAAGAAATTACTTTCAAACAGGAATCTTATGCCACCTGTATTTTGTTGGAGTCTGAACTTGAAGACCGTGTTGTGACTCCAGGGGCGCCTCCTGTCCCTGTGGTAGATTTATCACAATCTTTCATGAACCCCATTAATTTTGCTCAAGTTTCAACCCCATCATTCAAGCCAGTTTCATTGTACAAATGGGATGTCAAGTTTGACGGTACTAAAAAGACATACAGTGTCAAGTCATTTTTAGAGAGAGTCCATGAACTAGCAGAGGCTAGACATGTTTCAAAAGACCAGCTATTTGAATCAGCTGTAGATCTATTTTCTGGAAAAGCCCTTCTATGGTTAAGGCATATTAAAGAATCAGGGAATGTTAAGGATTGGGATTCGTTAACTGTTAGGTTAGAGCAGGACTTTCTCAATAAGGATTATGATGAAGAATTATGGGATTCAATTAAACACAGAAAACAAAATGATGATGAATCAATTGTTATATTTGTAGCTGTCATGGAACAACTTTTTAACCGCCTTAGTTCTCCTCCTGCAGTTGTTACCAGAATAAAATGGATAAAGAAAAATTTAAGAAATGAATTTGTAGATCGACTGGCTCTCAATAATTATAATTCAATAGATGATTCAATGAAAGATGTAAAAATTTTGGAAGAAGTTTTCAGAGATAATAAGGATAAGTCTTTTTTGAGAAAGTCTCATGTTAGTACCCTGGGATACGATAATATGGCAATGAGTGATGAGGCTGGAACAAGCAGTTCACCAAGTACATCAAAATTTAATCAAAATTTTAGATCCAGAAATTTTAGAAATTCGAATACCCAAAAATTTAACAGATCAGGTAATGGTCGTTCTCGTTCAAATAACTTTTCTCGTCCTGATAATTCTTCTCGTCCTGACAATTCTTCTCGTCCTGACAATTTTTCTCGTCCTGATAATAATAGGTCTGAAGTTAGAGCTTTGAATAGTGCTACTAGTAGCACTGAACAAAATTTAAAAAAGCCAGTAATCTGTTGGAATTGTAAGTTGGCAAACCATACATTTTATAATTGCACTTTGAAGAGAAACATTTTTTGTCATGGTTGTGGTGAGCCAGGAATCATTAAAATTAATTGTGAAAAATGCTCGGGAAACGTACCCAGGAGGTAGAATATTTTTTTTCTGGCCGACATTCACCTCCTTTTAATCAGGCCACGATTTCGAAAAAATATCCTACTGTAGAACAATCCAATATGATCAAATTTTGCGAAATATTTTTAAATAAATTAAATTCAGAAGTTTCAGCTGCTCCTGTCTTTGTTCAGAAAGAACAAGACAATAGACCATTTATATCAGTAAATATTTTCGATCAAGAGATAACTGCTCTTTTAGATTCTGGAGCTAATAATTCCATTGTTGGTAGTAAAGGAATATACTTAATTGAGTCATTCGGTTTAAAAGTTAACAAATCAATTCGTTTTGTATGCACCGCTGATGGTGTTAGACAGGCAGTAGTAGGGTCAGTTGATCTGCCTATCTGTATTAATAAAATATGTAAAATAATTCATTTCCTCATAGTACCTTCACTGAACTATAGTTTCATCTTGGGAAGCGACTTTTGTAAATTATTTGAACTAAAGATCAACTTTAAAGAAAACAACTGGGAGATTAGCTCAGATTCGATCAGTAGTATCAATTGTGTTTCAGCTTTAAATGTAACTGAAACTCCTGAAATTTTTATTTTCTCCTTGAGTAGTCTATCAGAGAATGAATCAGTACTTGCTGATAATGTAGTAGCATTGTTCAGAGATCTTGGCAAGGATAAAGCTTTAGGAAGGACAGATAAGATGATTTATCACATTGACACTGGGGACGCCCCTGCAGTCAAACAACGGCAATATGTGATGTCTCCTTATATGCAAGGGCATCTAAATAAAGAGCTTGACAAGATGTTGTCCTTGGGCGTAGTTAAGCCTTCAACAAGTAATTGGTCCTCACCTGTACTCCTGGTGAAGAAATCAGACGGAAATTTTAGATTTTGCTTTGATGGAAGAAAATTAAATTCAGTTACTAAAAAAGATAGTTACCCTTTACCTGTGGTTGATAGAATTTTGTCAATGCTAGGCCACTCTAGGTATATGTCGTCGGTTGATTTGCGCAGCGCATTCTGGCAAATTCCCCTGGACGAAAGTTCCAAGGAAAAAACCGCTTTTTCAGTTCCTTCACGTGGACTTTTTCAATTTGAGGTAATGCCTTTCGGTTTAGCTAATGCAGCTCAGTTTCAACAGCGCCTAATGGACGCCATTTTCGGGCCAGAATTAGAGCCAAATATTTTTGTGTACCTGGACGATTTAATCATAGTAAGTTCCACCTTTGAAGAGCATATTAAATTACTTCATGAAGTAGCTAAGCGTCTAAAAGACGCCAAATTAACTGTTAATTTCGAGAAATGCGAATTTTTCAGAGATTCATTGAAATATTTAGGATTCATCATTGATAAATTTGGCTTACGGACTGATCCTAACAAGGTCAAGGCGATGGTTGAATTTCCACAGCCTCGCAATACTACAGAAATCAAACGGTTCACAGGTATGTGCAGTTGGTACCGAAGATTTATTCCTCATTTTTCTACCCTTATGGCTCCTATCAATGATTTATTAAAAAACAAAAAAAAAGGTCAGAAAATCAATTGGTCAGCTAATGCAGAACAAGCATTCAAGGACATAAAGCAAGCTTTAGTTTCAGCACCAATTTTATCCAGTCCGGATTTTTCACTCCCATTCACAATACAGTGTGATGCATCTGACTCAGGCCTAGGTTGCGTGTTAACACAGATTCAAAATGATCATGAGAGGGTGATAGCATTTGCTTCACGAAGTCTTTCCAAAAATGAACGCAATTATACAGTCACTGAGAAGGAATGTTTAGCATGTATCTTTGCTTGTGAGAAATTTAGAGGGTATATTGAAGGGGTGCATTTCACTTTAATTACTGACCATGCTTCACTCAAATGGATGTTCAACATCAAAGAACCCATTGGTAGAATTGCTAGATGGAGTGTTCGTTTAAGTCAATTTGATTTTAGTATACAGCATAAGGCTGGAAAATTGAATGTTGTACCTGATGCTCTATCTAGAAGCCCAGTAGAGCCAGCTACTGAAGAAACTGATAATATTTGTTTATTAGATAGGGAAGATGAAAGTATCAACCTTGAAATTAGTTTGGACAAATTAGAGCCGTTCTATGAAAATTTGCGGAAGAAAATTCTAGAAAACCCTGAGGACTATCCACAGTGGTCTGTGAGAAATAATTTTGTTTATAAGCTGGTACCTTCCAAATGTCCTGTTAGCTCAAATATTTCAGATTGGAAACTTTTAGTGCCGAAGTGCCAACGTACCGAAATTATCAGGTTATGTCATGATGTTCCAACTTCCTCTCATATGGGTTACTACAAAACTTTCAGTAGAATTAAATTGACTTATTATTGGCCAAAAATGAGGCAAGACATTTTCCGGTACATAAAAACTTGTAAAGTCTGTTCTGCACAGAAGTCACCGAATTATGCTAAATTTGGGTTAATGGGGGCTGAGAAAAAGGTTCGATTTCCATGGCAAGTGATAGCACTTGACCTCATGGGTCCTTTACCTCGTACTTCCAGCGGTTATCAGTATATTTTAGTAGTTAGCGATTGGCTAACCAAATACCCGGTTTTATGTCCTCTTAGAAAAGCTACTTCAGCCAGTATAATTAAATTTTTAGAAAACGAGATTTTCCTTGTCTATGGTGTCCCACAACATATTATCTGCGATAATGGGAGGCAGTTAATTAGTAAATCCATTAAAGAACTGGTTAAAAGTTATGATTCTAACATTTTTTATACCGCCTACTATCATCCGCAGGCAAATTATGTTGAGAGAACAAATCGAACAATTTGCACAGCTATACGCAGCTATATAAATAAAAATCATAAACTATGGGACAAAGAATTGGCAAAAATTGGTTATGCTTTACGAACTAGTGTGCATGAGGTGACTGGATATAGCCCTGCATTTTTAAATTTTGGGAGAGAAGTACCAGGTAGTGGTCAATATTATGGGAAGGGTAATATGGATATTAATGTAGTTAATCGCGATTATTGGATTCAAAATTTAGGAAAAATTTCAGAAATTTATGAAGATGTTCAGAATAAAATTCACGCTGCTCATCAGAAAAATGCTAAGTATTATAATTTACGCAGACGTGATAAAGAATTTTTTGTTGGAGACAAAGTTTGGAAGAAAAATTTTGTTCTTTCTAATGCAGGTAATAACTTTGCTCAGAAACTTGCTCCGCGTTTTGTACTTTGCACAATAGCAAAGAAAAAGTCGAAATTAGTTTATGTCCTTAAAAATGAAGATGGCTCTAATGCCGGAGTTTGGCACATACAAGACTTAAAACCTTATCATGGGTCGATGTCCGATCTCTCTGGTGAAGATGAGACGGGTTCTGTAGCATCAGATTAAACCTTTTGATCAATCAGCAATTGCTTTATGCAGATTTGAAGTATCCAAGTTGTATATAATACTAGTTAAGGGTAGGTAAGGACTTAGCAAAAGTTAAGATTTAGGAGTAAGGTAGTATAGGGCGCGCCTAATTTAAGTTGTATATATGTAAAAATGAATTCTCTATTTTTAATGAGGAACTTTAAGACCTTTCCTAGGGGTAGTATTCAGACGAAAAATTTCTTTGGCGGAAATTTTTCTTTTTTTCAGTAGGGGGGTGAGTGTAACGTGAAAATTGCCTTTCCTCGAATTTTCAGTTCCATCTTTATAATTAACATATAAAAGCATTGAGACACTGTATCTAAAATTCTTTATTTATATTCAATATTTACATGACGCTAGATAATATTGATGTTCCCTTAGTTGATCAGACTTCTACGACCTGAAAATACAAGTAAATATAACAATTTGATCAAATAACAATTAGAAAGTACTCACCTGGTTCAGCATGTTCTTTCAGTCTGGGTGTGATTTTTGTGCTTCAGGGATTTCTTCCAAGACCTTGACTTTGATGGGTGTTTGGCCTCTGGGCACTATTTGGCTGGTATATTTTCTTTTTCTACCATATTTGATGGTCCTCATACTTATATCAGTAATTTCAATGATTATTGTTTTGTTTACTATTGTTGAGCTGTCATTGAAATAGAGGAATTTCATTAGACGTTTTCATCAAGTTGATTGCCAATTGTCAAGTGATGAGGGCAAGGGTACCTGCACCTGACCTACACCTAACATGCACCTGACCTACACGAACCTGCAGCGAATAGTTGGACGGTGAAGTGAATTATTGCAGCCAGGATAGTTTTATGACTTTCAGGGTTCTGGCGCTAGTCATCTTTGGAAGGCGAAGAGCAATGTTCCGTGTATTTGTCAAGGTCGTGTCGCATCTGTTCATTCTGGCCCTGTGGAATCCTAGTCGGAAGAAGTCGGGGATGCTCGGTTGTTTCGTAGCTGTCATTTCATCCTGGGCGAATCACAAGTCAGCATTTTAGTCACATGTAGGGCGCTTAACGCCATCCTGTATTTCCTCTAGTGCGCAGAGATCGCATATTAGTTGTATCCTGTTTTTTTATAATTAATTTTTGGCTGAAAAGTACTGAAAAGGCGCAGGAGGCTATCCCTCCCAATATTTCGAGACGCCACTTCGGCATTCGGTCTGGTCAAGATGGGCATCGAAGAATATTTCTTAAGGAACTTTTCCGAAAGTGAGGCCTTTCCTTCTTGGGGTAAGTTTTTGAACCTTTCAAAATCAAGTGTTTCCTTCCACCTATTTGGTTGGCTAGTTTCTATTTGTGATCTATTCCTATAGATCTGTGGGCCTCCTTGGTAACCCCTGTCGTCCACGCGGCCATTTTGTGCTCACGCCTAAAAGACTCCATATCTGGGACTGAAGACGTTTTGAGGGGTCAACGGACTCCGCTGGTCTACAAAACCCCGCAGGATCCCGATACTTCTCTGGCTCGTTTGCCTCGTCAGGCATCGCAGGCTCGTCAGGCATCTCAGACTCACCTTCATACCTCGCCGACTCGTAGGACTCAGAATCCGCAGGCACTTCAGAATTGGCAGGATCTTCAAGATTCTCAGGCTCTTCAAGATTCTCAGGCTCTACAGACTTTGCAGGCTATTCAACTTTCGACTTGGGTTCACCACTCTGTGCAGAGTCTTCAACTGGAACCTGCCTACTGCTGGTTACAGATTGGACTGGAGTCTGCTCTGCTGGACCTCATCAGGAGACACCTACCCCCGACTGTCCTGGGTCATTTTGTCCCACCATCTCTCTCCTGGGACCTGAGGATTGGAGAGTCTGGCTGATCAGGCTGAATCCTTGGCTAGGGTGCCCTTCTGCTAGTGATCCCTACTAGCATGGTCTGAGTAAGAAAGCGACCCAGATTTTAAGTTATCACACTTACTATGGAATTTGGCATATATTTTTGAGGATGTCTACATATATAGTATTCTTCTCCACTATGTTTTTATAATATTTGATATTTCAAGATGGCAATTTTTCATTTCTAACATAATAATCATATGTGCGCCCAGCTTATAGTACTATAAAAGGGGATATCTAAGGTTCATAAATGCAAAGGTTACTAATGATAATATTTATTGAGAATATCTGGAATACTACCCTATATAGACCTCTGTGACTTTGTAGGTATTGACAAATTCACAAAATATCATTATTAAAAAGTATTTGAGTTCACACAGTGTTTTTTCTTCAATTTATTTTTCAGGAGGTTAACTGAATCTTACTATAACTTTCTTGGTTTTGTCTATATCAAATCAAGTGGCGCCCTCTGTCACTCAATAGTCTGAATTCACTACCATTGCTTGCCAGACGAAAAGCTGCTGTGCCTTGTAAGCTCTCATGAATTTTTTCAGCTTTGAACTTCACAATATTTTTCAAAATTTCATAAGTCAGCTACAAGGTTCTGTCAGGAAGAGGAGGAAACAGCAGTGTGGGGGCTTGTCAAGACTAAGATTCCTTACGCTGGGTGAGGAAAAACCAAGAGCCTAAAGTTACACAGGGGATCTGAAAGCTATAGCCTATGGAGTCTCATAGTGAAGTCAGGGCTAGCTGAAGGCATACACAATAGATTTGAGAAGGTCGCCGTGATGTGGAGGCAGATAGCCCGAAGGCCCCACTCTAAATCTCATCTAAGCAATTTCACCAGTCAGACGAACTCGACAAACCCAGTCAGCGCATCCTTTCGTTGTCAACAAGTATATTCCCAAGAATTTATATCTCCAAAGGTTCAACGAAGAATTCAATACCTATATACCCCTTCTCCTTATCCTCCCTAGGTACGCATCACGATATTCTCCGAACATTATAGGGACTTCCTTTCGTGCGCTCCAAGATATAAAAAAACATACGGTCATAGCTTCAAAAATATTTATATATCTTCATAAGCAAAGAACGTAACAGGAAGGGAATTTATGGTGGATCAACCTCTACACATAACGTGTAGTTGCATATTCTGATGAGTGTCCAATGTTTCAGAAGAGTTCTAGAACTCACCTATTTACAGGGTGAGTCAGAGTAGGACAGAACAACACTGTTGAACGTACTCTTTGAAAAATTTAGGAATAAAATAGAATTATTGAGGAATGAAACGAAAGAATATAACAGAAGAAAGAAATTCTCTTATGAATGGATCCTCGACGTATCTCTTATTATACGCATAAATTATCATGTAAATCGACTTCAAACTGTCTGTGTGGTAGGTGGCTTCTATTGTTATAGTTTTACGACATTCGCCTACTATCTTCATTCGTCAACGGAACGACCAAACAAATGACATCTAGAAAACAGTTGCGGAGACTTCCGCCTATGGAAAGCATGCTTCAACCCACAACCGAAACAGTTGAACGAAACAAAAAAAACTGTTATGGAACAATTGAACACCTGATGTGGTATCGCCCGAGGACGATACGAAGACTATTGTCTGGGTTCCAGATAACATCTGCAAAAAGCCGCTGCCAAATTATAATTTCATATATTTTTGGTATTAAAATCATGTTATATTAGCGGAGTCAATACACAAAAAGAGCTTTGTAATGTATTATTATCTGTAATTGATAGGATATGCAAATATATTTATATGCTACTTACACTGCTTTGAATGGAACCAGAATAAAAATAACAGCTATTCACACATAAATTGATATCAACATTATAATTTCTTCACTCTCCTTCAATCCAATAATAACATGATATTCATGTTTACCTAACGGATATTTCTCATTATCCGAGCTATTTTGCATTGTACGAATATTTTTTTGCATTCACCTCACATAAATATATATCGAGCAGGTTCATTACTGTCTCAATATTACATTTTTTATCTGAAGGAAAAACACAAAGACCAATGTTAATTGAAAATTATAAATGATAATGACTTTAAAATGTGGGAGATACAGCATTAAAGAAAATCTCGAATAACAACCAACCATTGTCAATATACAGAGATATCTTATAATGTAAATGACTTTCGACATCGAATTTGCATTCAGCTTGTTTGCAGATAAGTTATAGGTACGGCGATAGCTTGTCTCAGAACTACGTTTTGTCCATCATAATTCATCGTAATGAAGCACATGTGATATTTGAATTGTAAGGCGAGAGAAGGCAGGCCTATTATAGTTAAGTGTCTCAATCAGATAACATGAAACGATGTAATTATTGTTGAAGATATACAGGGTGTCTCAAGACTGAACGTCAACCTTTGGAAGGCTGATAGTCCAGCTCTTGACCAACCAGAATATCCCAATATGACCTCAGTAAAATATTGATAGTTCTGGAGATATTGGAATTTTTATGAATTTCGTAAAAATCTAAACCTTTTCCATCAGTATTTCGAGTGATGCAGGTATACACAACTTCATAGTTTAAGATTCTAATTTTTATTATGTAACCTGCAATAACCCTACTATTGATTACAATAAAAATTGAGAATATTGGTGCAATACCTTTGGAAGAAAAAAACGTGCTTGCTGGATTCATTTCAAATGTAGAAACTTCACAAACGCGATAAGATTTCCACAAAATTCTCAAACACACGACCATGTTTCGCTAACACAGTAGCTTCGTCAGGTGATATACCCGGATATACCTATAGTGGTACAATGAACTGTTTTTTCTTCTATGGTTGCCATATGTTGATTTTTTTTTTCAAAAAAATCATCCTTTGTTCATCAATGAGCTGATTGAACGTACGACCTGTCTGACCGATATACAGGGTGTTTCAAAATTCGACCGACAACGCTTGACAGGTGATAGCCCTCGTGATTTCATAATCATTGAGATAGGAACATTCGGTCTTGAAGTGTTCAGTTCTCGAGATATAGGGCGTTGAAGTTGAGAAATTAAAATAGTTTTTTCTCGATATCTCATGAAAAATTGAATATAATGCATTCAAATTCGGTATATGGTTTGATCTTTCAATGGTTAATTTTTTGACCAGAAAGACATTCCGAAAATTTTATCCAGAGGTGCGCTACAGAGGGTTGTGATAACTTTTCCGCACATATTTTCTACGCCACTGATGAAATTTCAATTATTTCTAATTTCTCGAATTGATTGTTCAATTATGTTGAAAAAGTGCATCACCTTCAACTGAGCTAAAATGAACAGTTATCGAGATATTTGACCCAAAATAGAAGTTTGCATAGTAATTTTTCATCTTCCTCAGTATTAGAAAATTACGAACATTTTTGTTCTCTCTTTATGCGTGGAATAACTATTTCTGTTCAGCTATAGCATGAGATCTGAATAGTATCTAATCTACTCAACACCAGAAAAATATTTTTGCAATTTTCTACTACTGAAAATGATGAAATATTACTATGCAATCTTCTATTTTGGGTCGAATATCTCGAAAACTGTTTATTTCAGCTCAGTTGAAGGTGATGCATTTTCTGAACAAAATTGAACAATGAATTCGAGGAATTGGAAATAATCGAAATTTAATCAGTGGCGTAGAAAATATGGAAGGAAAAAATGCCACAACCCCCTGTAGGGCACCACTGGACAAAATGCCCGGAATGGCTTCCAGGTCAAAAAATGACCCATTCAAAGATGAAACCATATACCGAAGTTGAATGCATTATATTCAATTATTCTTGAGATATTGCGAAACAACTATTTTCATTTCTCAAGTTCAACGCCCTGTATCTCGAGAACTGAACACTTGAAGACCGAATGTTCCTATCTCAATGATTATGAAACCACGAGGGCTATCACCTGTCAAACGTTGTCGGTCGAATTTCGGAACACCCTGTATATACCTAAGGTCTAGGACAACATCCACAGTTGGGTTTGTATACCCCTGATTCAAAATAATTCATTTTAATCAGCTCACTCAGACTGCTCCATGACTCGTCCTCATACCTTCAGGCGAACATAGATCTATGAGGCGAACATCCAACATGCCAAAGCGGCCTCTTTCGTCCTTGGCGAACCTCCTCGTCAGTGAAAAACTTGATGTGGCTCTGATCTAGGAACCCGTTGATGAATGGAAGGGGGGGGGTGATGGCAGTAATTACTCACTCCCCAAAGAATAATGATTTCGAAGATAGGTATAATAGATATATGTATATAGTATTCCCAACAACATATAATCTCCAGAAGTTGAAAAAAAATCCAATACCTACCTCCTGTCCCTATCCTCCCTAGGAACGCACGATGTTCTTTGAACATTATAGGGATTTCCTTTCGTGCGCTTCAAGCGATAAAAAAAATATACTACTAGCTCAGAATGATCTACTCTAACTAAAGTTAGAGAAAACGATTCAGATTCGTCACAAATACTCCTATATCGACTTTTTTATCAACGTTACAATTTTTTAATAATTGCATTCTTCATGACACCTTGTATAATAATTCTTATAAGAATTCGAATGATACCAGGCATATGATGGTAGTCAGGATTAGATCATCTGGCTACAGAGTGCAGAGATGAATAACGAATAAAATCACTAGAAATTCGAATTCTTTATCAAGAAATAATCAAAAAATAACATCAAAAATCAGAAAGGAAACTGAAACAGCAAACATTCCTAACAAGTTCAGATTTTTGTATCCTCGATCAAATCTCCTTCATTCTATATACACTTTTTATATCTTTTTTCCACGTTTTGTTCAACTGTCCTCAGTTCTTCTGATGGAGGTAACCAGGTAACTCTCTGCAAACTGTTATTATTCTTCGTCGCAACTCACTTGCTTCTCTATTTCTTGGCCTGAATTTCTCAATCTGTAGCCAGATGATGTATTCCTGACAACCATCGTGTCTGATATTACTCAAATTTTTATAAGAATTATTATACACGGTGTGACTTGAAAAATGCAAGTATTCAAAATTAGTAAGGTTGATAAAACACACCCCTTATGAGATGTTGTTTTGTACATTGATATAGGAATATTTGTAACTAGTTCGAATCGTTTGCAATTTTCAAAATTCTTGGAAAAAAAATGTCGAATTTATTGTTCTCTTAAATGTTTCTGAAGTTTTTGTGATCCCAGTAAGTATAGTAAGAAATTGTGATTGATTCTTTTTTGTTCGAAAAAGTAGATAATTTTGAGTAAGTAGTATATTATGGGTGGACCAAATTGTAACACACTGTATATTATTCATGGCTCTCTGTAACATAATTTTTTTTTATACCTAAACCAAAAAGCCATTACCCCTCCTCCCCCTCCGAGAAATAACATTATCGACGCCCCTGTATTTCCACATAAACTCATGAACAGTTCATCAGTCTCTTTATTCCTCTTCTCTATTAGGTACTTGTCAATTAAGACATTTGATGAAGATGAAGACATAAAAAAAGATGTAGAGTATAGGTACGTATAACGTATACATCCTCTTCCTAACTAAAAACGAATGTCATCAGCCACAGCCTCGTAATTACTGGTGATTTATTACTGGCAACGAAAATTAAGACATTCTTGTTAAAAAACATCGGTATCCACACTCTCTATCATTTCGAGGAATTCTAATGGCCACGTGCAGAATAATTACGACAAATAAGCAGCGGGTAATTATCGAAATATTATTGGGCTGACGTATCTACTACCTATATAACTGGAGTACTCACAAATAGACTGATAAATATCCAAGAGCTATTTTCATACACAACTTTGCGTGATTTCCTTCTAATTAGACGAGACTAACACCGAGGTGTTGTCACACTGAATAATTATACAGGGTGAGTCATGAGGGACTGTGCATACTCCTACGACGAATAGAGACCCTTGAGGGGAATACCTGATGACCATCAGAAAGTGTCTTCTTCCTCTCTTTACAAAAACATCTATTGAATCCTAATCGACTGACATTTCCAGAATTGGGAAAATCCAGGACCGTTTTTGAAAAATTTCGATAGTTTAGTTCATATCAAAAAGTTCATCCTGTATATTGTTTTTGTAAACTGTGACAGGGAATTTTCAAAGCATACAAACAAGCATCCAAAATAAAATATTCGAAATTCTCCTCACACTTTCACAGGATTTTTGAAAAAACTATAAATTATTAGCGAAAACGAAAGTTTGACAACAAATCTCATTCATTCGAAAATAATGACTTCGCAACGCATACATTTCACAAATAAAAGTAAGACTCACATTTTCAATGCTTCAGCCCAATGGAAATTAACATGTTCTTTCATGTCCAGGCCTGGATTTCGTCATTTCATTTTTTGTGGAGGGTTATAATCACCCTGTAGATCAATTTCAAATCAGTGGATGGGGTATCTGTTCAGATGTTAATGGTCATGGTTTCAAATGATTCAAGATAGTCGAACGATATACAGGATGAACTTTTTGCTATAAACAAAACTATCAAAATTTTTCAAGAACGATCCTGGATTTTCCCAATTCTGCATAAGTCAGTCGATAAGAGAGTAGTAGCAAAATATTCCATGAAAAAATCAGACGAATCGAAGAAGCTGTAGACAAGATATGACCAAAATATGTTTTTGCCAAATCTCATAATTCACCCTATATAATGGAAAAGAAGTGAAGAAGACTGATGGACAATCGGTATTCCCCTCAGGGGCCACTATTCGATGCAGGAGTATGTATACAGTTCCTCATGACTCACCCTGTATAGAAGGTGAAATCTGGTGAGTCGTTTGATTTTTTCAAATCAAATGGAAACATTGTATTTTTTCCCCATTCTGAGGTCCAATTGGACAGTTTCTTGTTGAAAAGTTCATAGTTTTTTGTCTTACTTGAAAAATCCCAAACAAGGAGAATTTTCGCGTTCTGTTAAATCAAAAGTTAGGATTTTGAGTTGCAATAATTTGATTTTCAAGACGTAGATGAAGTAGGTTTGGGATATGATACTATTGACTTTATAATTTTGAATGAAAACCCTACTATTCTATTTTATTTAGATAGGTATAAATACTTGTTCATTTGATTGGATCGCAAATTATACATGCAGATACAGAAACTATTTTATTTTTTCGTGAAAATTTAATGACACTGATGCTATAGGAGTATAGATAATTGAAAATGGCTGTTGTTCTCTGCTGTGTATCTCTTGGCGCTGGCTGTTTCCAATCTCAGATCTGGAATTGTAGCTGCAGTAACATTTCTTCTAATTTCTTTACCTTGTTATTTATTCAAATATCGCCCGAGATAAGAGGTTCGGCTCGCTGTTGGACGTATTTCTCGCTTCTTCCTTATGCTCTCAGATTTAATTATAAATGTAATGTCTACGAGAGAATTACGCTAAGGTAATTAAGTGTTTCGACCTTTATAATAGTCCAGTTGACGATTGCACTAACATTATTTTACACCAATTGAAAAATTGGAATTGCTTTGGGTATGCAGTCAAAGAAAAACAGAGTATATAGGTACTCTTGTTTCTGTTCGAGCTTTCGAGTCTTTATTGACTCTTCATCAGGAACTCTATAATAGTTATTTATACCCAGGGACCAATAAGATTATATCCAAAAGCTTCAGCCGAGGAGTATAAGATCTAAGGTCTCGTGGTGATAATATTCTTCACTACCAAGAAGGTGTATATTGAATTTTTTTCACAACCAGTAATATATTTCAATCATCATAGTTCTGTGAAACTGAAATGTGGAACTATGTCACTATGAAAGCACTTCTTTTCAATTCTAATTAAAATCTAGAGATAATATGACGAAAACAACATTGGTAGTAGAAACATGCAGACTTTACGCCTATTCAAAAGGTGTAAATAATGGTATAATAATATAGGTTCTACAGCTAGTGGTGTGAAAAACATTAAAATTGATAGAAAATTCAATCGTTATTATCGATTACTAAACACTTGCGGAAAATGACGTTTCGTTGAAGCTGGCCTCCGTTAAGTGGGGACTATTACATGTTTAAATGAACATTCACACCATGACAACATCAATATTTTTGAAAATGAATAAAACTTTGTTACATTATACTTGAATTTTGTAGAGAAAACTATCGAATCATCGCCGATCGTAGCAGAAATGCGTCCTTATTCAATATTTCATTTCACTTTGAGCATTGTCGCTATTTCGTAGTTGAAATTACGACTCCCGTATGGTCATTTTGGTTTTGGAGTGTTTCTTCCCTTTTTTTGTACTCAGATGGCGTTGCTCTCATATTGTCTATGGATGACGCCTCTGAGGGAATATGATGTCGACTCGATTTTTCTCGGATAGGCTACGCTTAGTCGGCGGTCTTAGGACTGCAGGCTGGAAAGACTGCCCTGCACTGATGAGAGTCGAAGAGCTCGGAATCGGTCTGTAGGTGTCTAGCGTGGCCTAGCTAAATCGAAATCAATAGACATTCAGGAAAGAATCACTTGTATCAGTTATGGTTTATACGAGTCGCTGCATAGATTTCGTGAGGATGTAATTCATTAGCCAGGAAAGTAGTTGTTTTTTTCTCCAGAAATCTACCATTGTTGTTCATTTCGTGAATATTTTGTGGAAATGACTGAGCTTTTTGTATTCAGTTAACATTTCATTCCACTTTGAGCATTGTGGCCATTTCGTGGTTGAAAAAAAAAATTACTCTCATCAACGTTTGAAGATGAAGTTTTGAGTTAGCCTTAATCATATCATAGGAAGATGGTTTCTGGTTTGAACTTGAACTCATTATAGTGTTTGAAACGGGTTCAATGATAATCTCTCTATCGATAATTTAGAATGGTTAGTTGGGCATATTTCCAAACTAAAAATAAAAGACGGAGAATAAGTATGATACAGATACAATAGTGATTGGAAAATTACATCGTCATAGCATCAGAGAATTCATCATTCAAGTTCCAAGAATAGCATTGCCTCGACTGTTGCCTGGACTATGAAGTGACATTGCGAGAACTTTTTACCTCTGTGAAATAGAGGAGTTGTCATGGTATGGAAACACGCAGCTTCAAATGGTCGAGAGCTCGAATTATATCCGTAATTAACTTTTCTAAGTATTTTTCAGAGAGCACCGTACGGAGTTCGTGAACCCTTCAACGGATCAAGAGAAACCTTGAAGGTGGCGTTGTTAGTGAGACAACTACTCAGGATGACAAGAAAAATACAAAGAAAGAGTCATTACAAGTGAGAGATCACGACCGATTACAGGGTGTTTCCTAAGTACCGTCCGTAACTTTAAGATGTATGTCATTCAAGTTTGTACGAACATTTCAAACATGATGCAGTCGTGTTCGTTTTCGTGTTATACCGTGTTATACTCGTTGCTAGATTCTCAAAATTTCTTCAGTGTGAGTTCATATTATTTTCGTTTGTTTTTCCTAAAAAGTATACAGGGTGACATTTTGGAAACTTCTCATCACCCTCAATATCTTATTTCCAGTGAATAATATGAGAAATCGAAAAAACGAGTCGATTTCAATTTCAAGAGACGCACACTGTTTCAGTTTCAGCCCTCTGAAATAACAATTGTTCCTCCCTTGGCAGTCCCCGCGAGATGGACCCGTCGAGTTGAGGCTTCGCACCCCTTCGTGGTCACTTTGGAGACCTACCTTTTGTTGAGAAACTTCGTAGATATAGAGGGGGTCCAAAAAGTATAAATTTTCAAAATCGCCCTGTATCTCATAAACGGAAACAGTCCTGCAAAATCTGATTAGGCCATCTTGAGTTTCTCAAAAAAGTGGCACAGGACCGCAAAAACCGCAAGGTTCTATCTCCAAAGATAACGGAGATATCACGCAAAAGCATCGAAAACTGGACACACTGTACATCATACATCAAGGGACAGAAATGCAGGATTTTTTCCGAGGGAAAAATAGCATTCTGTCCTGAGGTGTATATACTATTTTTTACGCTGGCGAAAACACAAAAATTAAGATAGAATAAAAATTTGGTCAAAGTGTGTTGTCATAATAAGTAGTAGTATAGTTTGTGGAATTCGTATCTTGACATCATGCATCTTGTTGACAACCCATGGTGACAGCAAATATCAAACTGAAATTTATGATGACAGCTTCGAAAATGGTTAACGGTTATGGAACAAGAAATCGATGGAAAACCCAAGAAACTATTGATATTGCTTCTGCAGTGATTCAACTTGCTACCAGTGAGATCTAGAAATCTGTATGATGCAGCTTATATACTCGCTTCATCAGAGAAGGGTGTTCCGAAGAGACAGCGCAGATCTATGCGGAAAATGTAAAGTTGGTATAAACTCCCTAGGGAGAAAATAGGTCACATTATCTCCCTAGGGAATGAATAATACGAGACTTCTGCCCCTCTTTTGTTACTAGAGAAACTTATTTCTACTCCCGCCGGACCCGTATGGACCATACTTTTACACCGACTTTCATTTGTTTATCTGTAGAAGGGGCCAGGTAGCCGTGCGGACAGAGTGTCAATATTCTAATCCGCATTCGCTTGCCGGTCGTGGGTTCGATTCCCATCGACTGCAGAAATTTTTCTGATGTCCCAAGAAAGTGTTTGGGATCACACGTTAAAAGGTAAGGCCCCCGTCATTCCTTGCTCGCACAAGTCTCTCGAAGACTTCTGAGGGTTGCTCGTAAGAGGGCAACCGAATGACGGATAGAACAATTTCAGAACTTTTTTTTTAGAAACAAGAAGAGTAAAAAGCGTGGGCAACTTTTGAAAAACACCCGGTATATCATAAGAGTTAAGAAATGTAGCGTGAATTATACAAAGGGTCGCAAGAAATCAATGAAGAGGTGACACTGGAGCCGTCAACTTTTTCCTCTATTTTCCGTTCACAGCATATTTTATTCGACCTCAGAGTTGATTAGAGCGAGCTGTGCTTCCCCACGGGGGGGGCCTACCCCCTGCTGCCCTACGAGCGCTTATCTCGGTCGCATCGACCGTTACGACGGGCAGTCGGCGGTAATTTATAGGTGAGGTAAGTCCGCTTCATTAGGAGAGAGCCCCTTTGACGTCCCCCCGAATTCGGGGAGCTTCATGCAGTAAATTATATTTTTTTCGTCGACCACTACAAAAAATCACATTTTTCGATCTAATTTCCGAACGAAAAACCGACTATTTCCGAATGAAATAAGAACGTTTCGTCCGCAGACACTAACTTTTCGTCCGCTGCAGGGTTGCCAGTTCTAATCAAATTGTTTAGATCCTTGATGATTTGCATATCGATCTACTGATCTACTGAAACATTTCATAACCTACTGAAAAGTATTTCGACACTTATTTATTATTATAATCACCTACATTATTATAAATCTTTAGTTAATCACATATAACTTATAAATTGCATGATATTTTGGCACGTTCTGTTCAAATTAATTTCACGAAATAAGTAATAAATTCACGTATAGTTGATATTGATGATATGTATATACAAAAAAAGGACAAAAGGACAATACTTTATCTGATTCAGATCAAATTAAATTTTTTCATATATTTGTTATAGCCAGTTTGTTTCCTACGTTTAATTTTTTTATTAGATTTGTATTTTTCTTGTTCATTTTTACTATTCGTTCCTGTTTTTTATAAACTCAAATCTTATAAGTACCCTGTATTTTGTGAGTATTTTTAATATGAATATGATAAATTTTTTTGAGAAATTTTGAAATGTATGATAAATTGATTTTTCATCACATGGAGAATGCGAATTCTCAATGTATTTCTTTATATATATATATATCCATTTTCTTGTGTTCATAAATATATCTGAGAATAATCTTCTGTAGTGGTCCATACTCATCTGAGAATGTTCCCTTTAAATTTTTTGAGAATGTTTGTTTTGTTGGAAATAAGTTACTTTTCCGTTTTCTAACAGTACCTACATAATGTTTTGACATCATGAGTTTATTTCGTTGTATCCTTTCTTGGAATTCGTATACCATAAAATAGATCTGAATTTTTGACAAGGTATTTGATTTTTGGGGATTTTTAGAGATTTTCTCTCCTCGTTTCTATAAAATAAAAATAATCGAGTTATTTTAATATATATTTTTGGTGGGACAAATCAGATGATTTGCCCCAAAATGTCACTGCGTTTAACAAATTTTTTTATCAGGGAGCTTATCAGTGAAAATTTGTTTGAAAAAATGTTTGAAGGAAAGAAATATAGATATATCGAAGAAATATCGAATCTTTACTCATCTTTGAACGTTTCGGGACGCTCCCGTTCTCAACATGAAAATGCAAAATATTTCTTTTTGGAAGTTGTGCTGCTTATAGTTTGACAGTTTTCAGTGTCATACTGAAGTTGGCATATGAATGAGTGATTTTAGTCTACAAATGAGTTACAGGATGTTCTCATTAATTGATTGAAAAAAGCCAAAGAAATGAAGAACAATCATAAAAAAATTGTATTTATAGTATACCTTGTGTTTGTGGAAAGTATTATACAAGTGAAACGAAAAGACCTCTCTCAGTAAGGACTAAAGAACACAAGTACAATATCAAGAAAAGACATATCGATAAATCGAAGCTGATTGAACATATTCTTACTGAAGATTGACAACATATGGCAGAGTCAAATGATATAAAAAACATAGGAAAGGAAGATAAAAATCAAAAAAGAAAAATCAAGGAATCTGCTTGCATTTTTCTGAAAGGAGACAATAGCATTGCTTCCTGTTCAGTTGATATAGATACAACATGGTATTCACTACTGAAAACTGGACATGAGAATGGTAGATTCAAGATCAATCAATGAAAACATCCTGTAACTCATTTGCAGACTAAAATCACTCATTCATATGCCAACATCAGTATGACACTGAAAACTATCAAACTATAAGCAGCACAACTTTCAAAAAGATATATTTTGCATTTTCATGTTGAGAACGGGAGCAGATTCGGTCCCGAAACGTCCAAAGTTAAGTAAAGATTCGATATTTATTCAATATATTCATATTTCTTTCCTTCAAACATTTTTTCAAGCAAATTGTCACTGACAAGCTACTGGATTTTTCTTTTAGGCTCTCTGAAAGGATTTTTTTTTTAAACGCAGTGACATTTTGGGGCAAATCATCTGATTTTCCCACTACAAATATATTGAAATAATACGAATATTTTTACTTTATAGAAACGAGGAGAGAAAATTCCAAAAAATCAAGTAAAATGAATATACCACCTCGTCGAAAAACCTACAGACATTATTTAAGGTATTTACTGATGAAATAAAAATCTAACTGACAACCTTTTTGCTGTTGTCAAACTAATGATTGATTCTCACATGATTGATTGATAAGAAGCCTGATATGGGTTTCTGGTTTGTTTTATTCAAAATTGTTTCCTATCCAATAAAATTCGTCATAAACAGTGTCATTATAGGGAGGAATTGTGAAAATACCCAATTTTCATTGAAATTCCACTCAAAAATTTTACTCAGTAGATTAGCTCACTACCAAATTTGCAGTCACTCAAAAGGATTTCTTGCAGTGTATTTAGGGTCACTTATAGGGTGCTGGAGAAAAGTGCATTGTGAATTTTTGGATTATCATCACCCTGTAGGTGCACACGTGGGTATAAAGATATTCAGAGGGGTTCTCTAAACGCAATGGGATATACATATGCGTCATATTTACCTACCCATTAGTAGCAACCTGCTGAGTGAGGGTGAGATATATATGTCAATCAGAGTGTGCGGTGTCAATCAGTGGTAGTTGCGATTGCCTATTTATTTTGGGCACTAATAACAAGCGCTGCGGGAAGTTAACAAGTGTAATGGAGAATTGACGCTTATGTCATAGATAACAGTAATAACATGCAGATATACATAATGGCACGTAATGGATAGAGACCTATTTGATATGAATGATTTTGTTGATATGTGATATTGTAGGTATATATGAAGACTGAATGATCCATGAAATTTTGCATGGGGTTAGCAAAAACATGAAAACTTCATTTTCGGATATATCTGTGGTGACAATAATGTTCACCCTATATTTGGCTATTCAATAAGTCAAATAATAGGGTGAACATTATTGTCACCAGATTTGACATAAGTTTATTTGGAATCCGAATATCTTCGAAGGTCTTCAGGCATCAAGCAGTGAATTGGTTTATGGAACAACGCTGAAAATACCAGGAGAATTAGTTCTAGAGAACACTCAAAGAATTTCTCAATTGCTCGCGCTCGATGATGGATAGAATAAAGCCTATAACGTCGAATCATAGTAATCGAAATATTTCCATTTACAAGCATCTTCCAGTAGCTGACTATGTATTCAGACGGGATGATACAGTAAAGAAACCATTACGACGACCATATCGGCTCTCCTTCAAGATAATCAAGAGGAATCAAAATTATTATACCTTGCTAGTGAATGGAAAACAGCAGAATATATCTGTAGAGAAATTGAAACCCGCTTCTCTAGAGAAAAATTATGAACACACTACTAGCCATGCTGATGCTTCTCCAGGAGTACCAAAATCTTCCAGGACCTACCATTAACCGAGACGTGGAACACAAGTCAAGTTTCTCATTTCATAGGACCGTTGGTACTTGAGGGGAAAGTAATGTGGTGACAATAATGTTCACCCTATATTTGGCTATTCAAGTTAAATATTAGAATTTTACATACGTTTATTAATTAAGATATTTCAAGGTATTGTGAATGAAATAACTGATAATAAATATACGAAATATCTACATATCTATACTTTTTTATTCGAATATAGAGACCAGTTTCTTCTCTTGAGAAAAATGGATGCAGAGAATAGCTATGGGTCTGATGTTCATTTGTGTTGCTGAACTTGCTGAGGGTAAGATTCCTGATTCCTTATTGACTAATTCTAAGATGAAAATGTTTTCTTCGCAAAAAAGGAACATATACAAAATTTCACAATCGGTAATTATTTATATACGAGGAACATGATATCGCCGATCCATAAATAAATAAGGTATCAATATAAAACCAAACTCCGTTTTTACTCCTTAGACCATCTCATTTATTATTGATTTACTTAGTTGTTCAGAATAGTCAATGTAACTTTCACAGTTCAAAGATGGAAGTGATGACATATACTTGAGTTGAGACACACTATATAGTATTTTGTAGAATCAATGCCACTTCTAATTTCGCAACTATATATAAACACCGTGCCTAGAAATCTTTCAATGTCATTAGCGGAATCAATCCTCCATATTGTTGTATAGGTATATACATAGGATACCTATATAATGAAGATTGACAAGTTCTTTGTTAACATTTCTTGCCTTCTCCAAAGTATCACTAATTTCGGCATGTAAAGGAATAATCAGTAATAGCGACGGTGCGGCTTCGATGTAAAAGAGAAGTTTTTTGCGATATCGTGTGGTGCAACAATATAATATATTACAACGTCAGACTTCAAATTATTGAATTATTTGTTTATAGTCATTTCAAAATACCAATCAAAACAAAACCATTGTTTTTTTTCAACGTCAAAAAAGTGTGACGTTGCAACAGAACGCTACTTGCCCATATTTTATTTCGTATATATAGGTTTTGAAGATATAAACAATGGTTTGCTAATTAGTTTTTTATTTTGATTAAAAAAGTTTCCTGATTCCAATTTTGGTGTTCCAAGAAAAACAATACTGATAACACATCAGATTGTCATAAAATACGAACATTTCATGCTGCACAACCAGTCTTTGAGAAGTCCTCAATGATGTTCTTGATTTTCAACTTGTATAGATACTTTTATAAAACTTTCGAAACTAGAAGTTTCTATCAATGTAATAAATCATAATTTTGTACATAGATATAGTTAGTTTCAAAAGGAACCATATATAAGCCACTTATATTATGTGCGGCATAAAAGCGCACTCCACTTGTTTGATCCATTAGGAAATATAAAAGACACATCATTCTATTACAAAAATAAGTTATACCTGATCTTATCAATTCTAAAACTTAACCGTTTTTTGTGATAAATAATTTGCATAATATTGGTTTTATATACGTTTGTTCATTGATCCACTTCCCATGTAAATTACATCTGTGATTCTTCATTATTTGTATTGAACATAATATGTCTGTTATTCAAGATTAACAGATGGGAGGTGATTTTGAACTTTCTTCATTATTATGGACTACTCCAGAGCATAAAAATACTTTCAGGATTTGTTCCGCTACTGTAAATCCACCCCGAACCATGTGTATTATTTCAAGTACCCATACTTGGTGTATAAAAATAAATCTGCACATATTATATGCAAATGAGCAGCCCAAGAAGGAACACGGTTGCATGTTACCGGCTCAACAACAAACGCAACGTTGACGCTTTATAATTACGAAAAAAAAAAAAGGTATCCGATGAAAAATGCCCGAGACAAAAGTTCAATTTCGCGCAGTTTTATTTTTAGTCTCATTAAAAGGCAAAAATATTATTTTTATTATGTTATCATGCAGAATGGAAATCACGACGATTTGCATTTTGGACGTGAGACGTATGCTGATTCGTCGTAAATGGCGTTTCATCGTTGCTATGCTTAACCAATAAATTCATACTCAATTTCAGAATGAACATTATTACCTTCACTGGCTTTGATTCCATTCGCTCGAAAAAAAAACTAAATAACGAATATTCTCATCTAAATGGAAATCCAAATGCACACCAAAGTAATTAATTACTTCACTGCTTGCAGTTATACTTCAGGTATACAGGGTGACTCATGATATTGAGTCAGCAGATCACATTTATAGAGAGTTCTTGAAACTTGAAGAGAGAAGAGATATCAAAAAATGTTATAATTATTGGAATTCTCGGTCTTTTAAGTTCCACCTGGCACCTTCACCATTTTATGGTATCGAATTTCGCGTTTCAAAATGTATTGTGTTTGTTTGATGAAGAGATCTTGAATTGTATACGTTATAACTTTTTGCTAGCATTATGGAAAAACGCCATGAGAGCTTCTAGAAGAAGATACCATCCAATATATTTATATCCGAGGTATATCCTATTAAATATGATCGAATATACATAGTATCTGAATTTTTTTTTTGGTGAGGTTCAAAGTCATGAGATTTATACTAGATCAAAATTCTCGCATGTCTTGAGAAACTATGAAATCCTGCATATTGTGTTCTGCTATGCCACTCTACTCCAGCTGAGGTCGTTGATTTAATGAAACCGCAATTTTTTTTCTATCTTTATATGGTTCCCAAGTACGACCACTTCCTTCTTTAGAAACGTTTTAGAAAGGATATCTACCCAACGAGGAGAATTTTCGAGTCAGAGTGCAAGCTACATACGAGTGCACAATGTTTGAATATAATAGGTATATATACAGTGTGTGAAATTTGAGTTTCAGCTCAAGTTGATAAACGAAATGAATATGTCAAAAGATTCATTTTAAGTAAGAATCTACTGCACACGCCACATTAAATGCAAACAAAAATGAAGATTACAATCATGTCCGATTCATTGAGAATAGTGAAAATCTCAGCAGTTCATTATGCATCTTGTAGGGTGAAAGGAAGCTCCAAATTTCAGTGTATATGAATACATATTTATTTCAATAACATTTTTTATCTTCAAATCATTTTTATGCTGAGAGATTTTTTTGTTATGGAAAAACTGCCTTCTGCGGTTTACTATATACAGTGTGACCGCTTTTCATTAATATACTCCCTTATTAATGATGCGATTTTATTGAAATATTGGTGATAATAATTGTATGTTAGAACGATGAAGTATTAATAGCAGAGTGAACAGTTTCATTCACCATTGGCGTGTGATGTTGAAGGGCACAAAAAGGCAGTCATTCGGAAAAAGGATATTAGGGCTCATTTTAAATAATTGTTTATAAAAAGATTCAGAATCAGCATCCTCAAAAACCCCTCAATTCTTATTTTCAACATCCCAAGAGCTAAAAAGAAATATTTCAAAATCCCGCTTTTCAAGACTTTATATACATCCCTTAAATCTCATGCAGTTTTTGATTATGCGATTTTATTGGAATTCTGATGGTGATTATATATGTTAGGAAAATAACATATATTCACCATCACAATTTCGAGAAAATCGTATCATTAATAACTGATGAGATTTTGGGGCGTAGTCATGTGAAGCGGGATTTTTAATTCTTCTTGATATTCTGAAAATATGAATTGGGGAATCTTTGCAGATTCTGATTCTGAATCTGAAGAAAAAAAGTTTTTTAAAATAAGCACTATATCCTTTCTCCGAATTAAGGCATTTTTTGTGCCCCTCAATATCGCACGCCAATGGTAACTGAAACTGTTAAGTCAGCTGAATACTAGATTGTTTCAACATACAATCACAACCAAAATTACAAGAAAATCGCACCATTAATGAAAGATATATTAGGGTGTATTTATGAAAAGCGGGACACACTTTATAATATTTATCGAGAAGAAGAATCAACATGAAACGATCCTAATTTGAATGGAACATGAAAAAATGATGATAGATGGGAAGTCAGTTTTGTTTTTAAAAAATTCCAATGTATCAAAAACGTTGATTTTATACTGAGGTCGAGTTGATATAGTTTATGAAATTATTTACTGAACACATACACACAGGATACAGTTATTTTTTGCTAATGCAACCATCATTATTAATAATATGCTATTATATACCTATATGTAAGAATGAATAGCAATGGCAATTATGGAGACAGATAATATGTTGAAGGTAACATCTCTCTCTCATCTTCAATTCCAAATTATTACTTTGAGTTCGGAAGACAATAACAATAAATACATTTCGTTCGTCAGGCGGTAGGCTCTTCACAAACTTTATGATCAAATCTCCACAAGTGCATGCGACTCATGCGAGTATTGCGAGTCCAAATTAATTTATGGTATACACTTTGGGAGTTCCATAAACCAGACAAAGAGCTGTTTTATGAATAATGATTTGTCACCCATCATAAAGTATTGTCAGCGGATGGTTCATGAAAATTGCTACTGCAGAATTGGAAGAATATAGATAACAAAGACAGAAATATCTGAGGAAATGTGTTTTTTGATTGGATTTGTTGAGTAACGAGTCAATCGCAAGTTACAGCGGCAGTTTTGTATATATACAGGGTGGCATTGAGATAAATAAAATATTTCAAACCCTGCAAAATCTCGAAGTATATTATTATATATAGTATATTATAAAATTTGGGGTGAAACCCTATTTTCTACCCAACGTTCTGATCCATGCATTCCGAGGACTTATTTCAGCGTCACTTTTGTTCAAATTTTCGTGTGAAAGGCAGAATCACACGGAGTTCATTCATTTATATATATATAGTTATTTATTTTACAAGGGGAAAAATAAGTAGATTTTAGCTCCAAGTTCTCACTTATTTACCTGCTACCCACCAATTTTCGTAATCCAAAATCGAATGATTGAGACCATACAGCACTGGCCGTTTATTGTGCACTTCTCAGTTTCTCATTCTCAAGCAAAAGCCAATGCAATAAAATGCTGATCAGTCGCCATCTTGAAATTTGTATCTATCAATTTCACTCCAAAATATAGTATCCAATGTATCAGTTTCATCATGCAAGTTTAAATTTTTTTCAGTTAACCTGTTCAAAAAGAAAAGCACTTACATGGTAGATTCATATTGCTTATTTATATACTTATTTATTTCAACATTTCTTTACGAATATAGTTGGTATAACTGGTCCTCCTAGGTCAATATAACTGATTAAAATTCCTCCTAATATACCTACTATAGATTAGATACAAAACATTATGAATATTAAATATACTTAATAAGCCTATCTCTTCAAAGAAAGTTGAATTCATCACTAGAATGAGATGGGTATCTTTTCCAATCAGAGTTTTAATATTTCGCGCAATAAAAGTGACAAAATTATAATAGATTCTCTCGAAAGAATGAATGGATATGGTCAACTTATAATAAATTCCAGATATTTAATGACATGACTATAAATTTCCTGACGGTCATCAAAGTGAATATTAGATTGGAATTCCAATATTCACCTATAAAAGTTTAAATTTTTTTAAGCGTCAAAACACAAGTCGAGCGAACAGTATTTTAGTTATCAGTAATGACATCAGGATATAATGACATCGAACATCTAAATTCATCCGTCAGAGCAGTCTTTCCGGGGAACGTGTAAATATTTAGCGACCCATTAAAATATTCTATTAAAGATAATTGGAAACATCGAAGTTTGATGCAATTTTAATATCTTAAAAGCGGCGTATCGATGAATTTTTAATCGCGGTTATTTTTAACTTGGCGCTATAGCGCCGTCGTGGTCCGTCATCCCAACCAACAGGGGGCACCACTGTTCCCGAATTGATAATCAAACAAAATATTGTCGCAACTCAGATAGTTCTAGTATCTTATATGGCATTATTTAGAACAAACGGCGCCTCCACCACGTGTCGCAACTCAGATGTTGACCCTCCTATAGGTTGTAACTTAGCTACTGGCTTAGCTTTTTTGACGAGAGATGTTGACCCTCCTATAGGTCGTAACTTAGCTACTCGCTTAGCTTTTTTGACGAGAGGTTTTGATTATTTCATCACCCAACCATATTTTTCCCCAAATAAAGAGAATTGTTTTCCAAAAGTACAACAAGCAATTTATTCAATCACGAAAACATAAAAATGTGCCAAAAAAGCGGAACAGCAAAGAACAAATATGAAACGAGCGAACAACAAAAACAAGATGATGGTTCTTGGTAATTACATTATGTTATGGGCAGCAGCACGAAAGTCGTATGTATGCCAAATTCGTATTTGCCTTGACACACGATTTTGCCATCCAAAAAAAGTAAAAATTTGATATTTTTTCTATATACCTTTATTTCTCTTCTCCAAACCTTTTTCAATATAAATTGTCACTGACAAGGCGAAATCCTGACTCAACTGATAACTGAGCTATAGAAGACGGAAGGTGACATGCAGGACCATGTATATTTGAAAGATCAATGGTTGAGCGGAGTTGTGGTCTCTGTCTTCGAAACCCGAGGGTCGGATATTTTTGTTTATTTGTAATGTGCCTGCGCGCACACCGCTTCACGATTAGGATAGTCCGAACGATGGGGGGTTGTGGGGGTTGGGGAAGGAAGGGGAGCATTTGCATTCTGGCGCATTATGCGCCTGCATAATTCAGACGTTTATGGAATTGTCACGGGACGCGAAAAAGGCCCAAAGGCGGAGAAGATACCACCAAATCCCATCAAATATTCAATGCCGGCAATTTTACCAACGATACCGGGAATAAAATAAAAAACAATTTTCCACCAGTTTCCGTTTGGAGTCGTGAGAGTATTATTCAGGATGTTTCAGGTTTCGCAGAAATAACGTTGAAATAAATAGAATTATTTCATAATTCGTACTGACATTGATGAGAATCAAGCTATAAAAGAGATTGCTATATGAGTATACACTTTGTGATAAGCCATTTCTTCATACCAGGAACTATTAAATTAACTCTCTGTTTCTATTTGTTACAGAATATATTTCTCCTAGTTTTCTGGGTAAGTACTTATTGATCAAAATATGTTCAAATGATATAGGGGGATCACCCTGTATCTGTTCCAGTTGAATATTATATATGATAGTACGTATACAATCCAATTAAAAGGTTATTTCCGTTGAGATACAAAAATCATTAAACCATTGAGATTGATGGAAATAGTTTTTGTGTACGCCACTGGTTTGCAAGATATAGTCGCAAGCATGCACGTATAGACCGGAGTATTATAATAACGGATCGCATGCAGCTTGTGCCAAAAAGACTTTCATAATGCACTCGCAAATTTCGCACATGATACTCTTTCTGACAGCGTTTCAGGAAATGAGGGTTCATCTTTCTTATTCAAACAGTGTGATTCGAATAGGGAATATCTCACCTGCAAGGGGAGAGCAACTCGGGAAAGCTCCCTTGAGGAGAATTGAAAAATCGTTTCTCGATTCAGAATAGATGGATTTAAAAAAAAAACGAAATTGTTGTGTATCTCAAAACCAACGTTTTTTTTATGCAATCGTCCGGAAAGTATTTTTTTAGACTCATCATATACAGGGTATGTCACGACGAGCTTACACCATCTCTATATCGAGAATCAGTCAAGAGAAATCTATGAAAATGTGCATATCAATATTTCAGAATACGCCGCTACTACTAGAAAGTAGTAGCAACATTGATATTTCAACAGGATCACCCTGTATTTTATCGTATTTGACAATTCTCCTTGAAGAGCTGATTTCATCGGTGTATCACACTTGGGGTCTATCAAAAATCATTACAGAGATATAGGGTGTTCAAAATCGATATTTTTCAACTTTAGGATTCTTTTTGTGTCGAAACTATTCATCATCGGTCAAAACCGCTCACATATCCCTATTTCGACTTTTGATTTCCTCTTTACTGATATTTAGTCGGAATAGATACAGGGTGGTTCAAGATTCAGAATTATGATCACCCTGTATCTGTTTAGATCAAATATCAGTAAAGAGGAAATCAAAAGTTGAGATGGGGGCATGTGAGCCGTTTTGGCCGATGATGAATTGTTTCAACACAAACAAATCCTATAAAGTTGAAAAATCTCGATTTCCAATAGACCCCCATCAAGTGTGACGTATCGATGAAATCAGCTCTTCAGGGAGGATCTAAAAATGCAATAATATACAGGGTATCCGTTTTGAAATAACAAAAATATAACATGCATATTTTCATGGATTTTTCTCGACTGATTTTTTTATATAGAGATAGTGTAAGCATGTTGTGACATACCCTGTATACCTGCTGTCCTTGTCTTGTCATACCTATATCGGGTGTTTTGTGACGAATTTGGATGTCTGACCTCTATAAAGTTCTTTCAGGAAATGTGCAAGCTTCCAAAACGAACCTTAATAATATTACACAGCGACTCAGGTTCCGGTACCTAAGTTTTTTAATTAGAATAAGTTTAGGTATGTCCGACATTGTTTTTTGGTCTTTTTTGAAAAATATGAAGTGAGAGGCCTGTCTTGATCAATTTTCTCTCAAACAATACCAAAATCAGAAGAATCGGTTCATGAATGAAACAATTATTTTTATTCAAAAACAAAATGTTGTTTCTTGGCCATTCAATTATTTTGAATCCACGCTCAAAAGAGTGTACATATACATAATAGTAGATATATTGTAAACTTTAAAATTTGTATATCGCTACTTCAAAGTTGGGAACCAACTCCCCAGAAGTCGAAACTTGTGCGGGATAAGGAAAAGCGGACCTACAGCTTATATAGTGGAATCGAATCTGAACATCTTCGTGTTTTGAAATCACAGAAGTTGAAACGAGTTATGATGGTAGCTGAGGGCTGATGGTGAAGCTTTTTTTGAATGTGTGATACACAACTGTTTTTCGTCTACCAGAAACACACAAAAAAACGAAAACTACAACAGAAATCTTCAATTTCATAATTGTCCTCTCGATTACATACTTTGTTTCACACTGACGATTAATGAAAACTTATGTGAAACGTCAAAATACGCATCTCGCAAGTAACAGTCAAAGATGTCTATAGATAGTGGTGAAAAAATACAAAATCGTTAATTATATACCAAGGTATAGTAAAGAATATCATTATTAGCCAGGGACCAAAAATATATCCCGATGCTTGGTAGGTTTCATAGCTAGTGGGGAAAAAGAGATATTCATTCCCAACGACCCTGCGATGAAGGTATATGAAAAGAAGATTTCGTGAAAAATGTATTGCTTCCTTCCGTGTTCTGCCAACCACAAATTCCAAGTACATGATGACATGAAGACCTCTAATGATTCTCCAGTTAGAATTATTCGTGTAATTCGAAGAGGAAAAGTATCATTAAACGAGTTATGAACACAAAATTAGACTCTAATTCGATGATAATTGATATTTGAATGAAGCGAACAGAAAACCGCACAAGAATCCCTCGAAATGTGGTTCTCATGCGATAAAATTACCCAAGACTAGTTTAATTTCGACATTGATAATGGGCCTGTTTTATTGAAAAGTTTGGCGTATTCAATTCAGAACTCCTTTTTTTAAGGACATTGTAACTATGGAATCCGTTTTACTCACGGATGTCTTTCCTAAGGACTATACAACCTGATGTTCACTTTCGCAGAAGTTCACTCACTATATAGTATTCATTTTGCCATCGCTTTGGTATTTTTTAGCATCGAACCACATAACTCATGGGATATATTGAAATCAAATATTTCCTCAAATCAATACAAATAATACGTAGATTTCAAGATATCACTGTTGAATCAAAAGAAGAATATGATTTCTCATCTAAAGCGATATACAGTCTTTTCAAGATTTTCAAGTGTCTAGTCACAGTTTAAGGAAAGGAACGGATTGAGATCTTCCAAAAGTAATATAAAAGCCTTGCATTGGAACAATAAATTTTTATTCAGACCAAGTTGTCCTTATTATCAGTAGAAAATATTTAATTTCTCACTCCGAAGTGGTAGCACGTTTCGAAATGAAAATCACCGATTGTGTTTCAAAGTATTTTGATTTCAGACAAGTCATTCGAGTGTTCTGTTGAAGTAAATGATCAAGAAAATATATTTCGCGGTGTAAAAGATTGGGTCAATTCAATTGAAGTTAACTCTCCACCAAAGATAATATTTTCAAACAAGTGCACTATCTTCTTTCAAACATTTACTTTTTACTGTACACACCATTCGATAATTATTTACATTCAAGTCTAAGTTTATTAACTCCATATCGAAACTTATCTATCCTACTATATTTGCATTATTTCTTAGTGAATTAAACATAATATAAAAATGTTTGTAGTTTTACTAATGGTGCTGGCAGTTGAGATTTTTAATCTAACAAGCAAAAGATGAAAGGATCGTGAAAATAATAAACGACATGTATGCATGTTAATAATACTGCGTATTCATTATTTTCATACGACCGTAAAGTATGATAATGTGATAAAGCTAGCAAAAGCGTTTATTAAAAATGTGACTGTATAAACTTTATCTTTTATTGCGGCAGTAAAGCAGCATCAAGCGACAAAAGGGCATCTATTAAAATAGCGTTGCTTCGGCACTGAGAAGCAACAGGTGTGCTCGTTTTGTTTAAATAATCATTGTCAGAAAAACGTCACGTCGTGTAAATGCAGATATACATGCTCACCAGATAGTGTAATTTTCAATATTTCAGCGTTCAGCGAAAGGATTTAGTACACTGATACTTTTTTCACAGTGATATTATAGAAGTATTTTTTATACAAATGTATTGATACCAACAATACCAAAAATATATCATACAGGGTATTCCTAAATGTCATGTACACTTTGGAGGAGGTAAATTTTCTAAATATTCGTGTTAGAGAGAAAATTCCCGGATATTAATTGAAGCTAAAGTGGTATTCGGTGGAAAAATTCACATGTTGATGGTTGTTTGTGATGAAATGTAAGAACAAACGTATAGTATAACAACATGTGTTTTTGTAAATTTCGAATTTGCAAGTATACCTACATAATATTATATGGTAAACTGTTGATGAATGATTTTTTTATTGACTTATAGAATGAACTCGAGTTGAATGTAAATGTCATTTAACCTATAAACGTCAAAAATTCCCAGTAATTTCATGCTCCGTCCCCACAGGAGGAGGAAAAATTTTCCAAGAAATTTGTTCAGTTGCTATCGTAACAATACGAAATACAGCCTTTAAATTGATCAAAAATGTTTGGTGTGGAATTTTCAAGTGAATATTGACCCTGGGTGAAATTGGAATAATGATAATATTTTGGCAAATCAGATTCCCCGGAAAGTATTTGTAAATGCCATTTTTGAACAATATTTATAGAAACAGTCACTGTATTTTTTCAAATATATAATGAGACACTTTGAATTCTTGTCATCGAAACGTTTAATTATCGAAATTTGGGGAATCTAGAAGTACCTACCCATACAGGGAGATCTATGTAATAATGCTAAACATTTCTTCAAATAACGCCGAATAAATAATATTTTATAGAATCTTGGTTTCCTTCAGATAGATATCCGACATTATTTGGTACTTTCGAAATTTCGAAAAGGCATTTGGTTCGTCAACAAGCTGTACAACTTTGCCATGATTTAAACGACCTTGTATCTCTATATAACGTTTTACAATAAGTTCCCAATGATAACACTCGATAATTTCAGCATTTTCAGCTTTACATACAGTGGTTTTTTTCTCTTTTCTAATATGTTTTTCGAATTTATCTTCGGTTAGAATTGCACGAGTGCATAAAAATTACTGATAATTTTGTAAGCAAGCGTGTTATCTGAAAATTGCAAGTTTATTTTCATATTTAGGCCTAAGTGCCCGAGTACGAAGGTGGAAGCATTCTTTCAAAATGAGAACATAACCGAATGCTATTCGTATAAGATAACATAACACGGTTGAATGCAAAATTATTTGGTCATTTTTATGCACGAATGTAATTCATTGGAATATTTCACGAATAAAGAAAATCTTGAAGAAATGTTTTTTTCTCCGAGAAATATCAAAGTATTGATGACAAATTCTATAAATAAAATGCGCTATGAGAACTTCAGAGTGTATATGGAGCACTCACCAAAATGCAACATTTTTTCCACATCTTGAAATCTATCTGACATTTATATAGTATTGTATACTGGCGTCTATAGCGACACGGTTTCGAATGTGTTGCTATAGCGACGGGATGTTTTCGCAGTGCATGCAATCTTCGCTCTGCAATGCAATTACCGCTGTAATTTTTCGATAATTGCATTGCTCTTATATAAAACGTTTTATATATATATGAGGAAAATAGTCGGAGTAAACGGGCCATAAACTCCCACCCGTTTATGGTCCATTCGATACCAAACTATCCACGTAACACGTAACGTTGTCCAATGTCCATAAAGATACAACTGCATTATGCAGCTCCTGCGAAGTGCTCCCAAGTTTGTGTTCGTTGTGTTTGCTGGATGTCCGCGAGCTTCTTGCTGTGCGGGACGACTTGATGGCTGCTGCTTTAGAAAATATACGAAAGATGTGTGACTCTTCCACCACTGGTACCGACATCCGTCTCAAGTTTTTTGTTCTGCGATTTTTTTATGATCTGGTTCTCACGAAAAAGGATAGCCTGCAGAGAACATCGTGAGAACCAAGGGAAATAAGGTAGGAATTGGTGTTCTTCTTAAATTTCTGGAGGTTATATGCCTCGGGGAACACCTCCCTCGGCAATTTGTGCCAGAGCCTCGCTGATCGTTGGATGAACGAGTCTTTGGAAAGAGATGTCCTGCAGATCTCCAAAGTGACCACGAAGGGGTGCGAAGCCTCAACTCGACGGGTTATAATCTCGCGGGGACTGCCAAGGGAGGAACAATTGTTGATATTTCAGAAGAGCATTTTCCATGAAAATATCTATAAAATAGAGCCAGATCGCCAACTCTTCTACGGTGTTCCAGAGAAGTGAGTGAGTTTGTGAGCGAGGTATCACCCACGAGACGAATTGCCCTATTTTGGAAAGAATTCAATAGTTTCACGGTATGTTTGGGTGCTGCACTCCAAATATGGGAACAGTATCCCAGGACAGGTCGGATCTGTGCCTTATTGATCGTAAGCAGCTGACTGGAAGTGAAATAGCTATTGGCCCGAAACAGAAAACCAAGTTTTTGGGATGCACTTTTAGCAATTGATCTCACGTGATTGTCTCAAGAAAGGTTATTGCTGTTCGTAATACCAAGCATCGAAATGGATATCTTCAAAGGTATAGTTACCCCTGAGAAGCTTATGTTGGGCACAGTGAAATCGGCTCTTCTAGCGAAAAGGCATGCTTGTGTTTTGTTTGCATTGAAATCTACCAAGTTATTTGATCCCCATTCGAGAATTATTGTTGCCAAGTCCATATTTATGTTGTCAACATTTCTTCATCGTTCGTTCCTGATTTGCTAATTTCGAAAGTATGAAGTACAAGTTTCCTACTAAATCGTACACCAAATTTCTTTTGTTATATGAGTCTGTATATTCGTGTCTATGAATTTCCTGGGATTTTTGGGGCAATGGAACAAAAAATATTTTTTGACATATATAAGCTCCACGTGAGTTGCTTATTTCGAGAATCTAGAGGAAGAGTCAAAATTGAATTGAAATTTAACATGGTTGAAACATTTTTTTAGTATTCACAATGTTTCTTCAAAGCATATAAAAAGTATCGTTCTTCGTCAGGTGACCATGTGGGTGAGTTTCCTTTTATGAAAATATTCATGATTCTTATCTCTTTGAATTAATGTGACTTGACCATTGGTGGTATAGGGTTATTTCTTGTATTGTTTTGTATATGCGCTCCTATTCCCGACCAGTCGCATGCAAGCAAGTTCTGAATAATTTCTACGAGCCCGAGACCCTTTTTATTTTCTGCTTTTACGATTATTAAGTGTCTTCTTATTGCAATAAAATGATAAAGGAAAGTCGATATTTTATTAATTAAATATTTTAATTGGCCGTAAATCAATCGGTTAAGTATATCTGCAGAAAACCGTTTTATGTATTAATTTCTGATGTTGTGCGGGATCAGATAATGAAGGAACAAGTTTCCTCGGACGTTTCAGATGAATTGATTTTTTCCTATTTTCATGATGACAATTTGCTTGGAAAGAAATGGAATATTTATTAGTTCGATCTCTGATTCTCTGCACACAATTTAGAAGAATTCTAACTAGCCAAACCATGCAGAGAGATTTGAACTGAAAAAAGTAACAAATCTAATTACTAAATCACAAACAATAATAGGTACCGACATTATTCAATATGGACGAAAACTGAGACTTATGTACAAGATTCACAGAAAGTATTTCACACTACAAATACTAGATGCATGCTATTTTTCAACTCTCAACATGTTTTCAAATGTCTCTCCTATAATAGTCTCTTTAAATAAATTTAGTATATTATATATATTATTATATTATATATATATATTATTTCAATAAAGGTGCTTGTAGTAATGACAAATCAGACGATTTGCCTCAAAATACATGTAACTGCGCTTGAAAGTTGTATAACAAATCGATGTATAACAAATTGATATTCATCATATAGAGGGCGTGGAAAGAAATTATGAATTGAGAAAACCTAATCAGGATTCTGCGATATAAGGTCAATAAAAATAACAAGTTTCCATCGTTCATCAGGTGTATTGAAATAATGCCAACGTTTTCATTCATATAGTGACGAGAAGTTGAAATCCCAAAAAATCTTGGAAATCTTCTGGATTCTTATTTCTTGAGGTTCTTTCAATTATAATTTTCCTATTGTTTTCTCCTAAGGTATAATATGTAGGTCATCGTGTATATTGCTATTCTTTTCCCCTAATTTCAACCTATTATCTGTGAGAAAATAAAGGTGGAGAATTGATGATGACCCGGTAGATAATTTTGCGTATTGTATGCACACTTAATATGATGGCATAATGTAACGTAAATGCGGAAACAACGCAAATCCCAAGATCAGAAAACCTCTCACCCCTCAAAAAGACAAATGTGGATGGAACAGAGCTCCTGGGTGTTGATTGATAGAGCACAAAGAAGAATTAGGTGTACGAGGGTCCTTCAGAAATTCAATTATCTATTTCGGTGTCTTCCACCTCATATCTACAATAATAATAATAATAAAATTGTAAAATGATACGTTCATTATTCATTGTACATTGTACAGATATGACACAGATATATTTTGACAAACAAATTGGCATGAAGGTTCAGAATGTGGAATGCATTCGCTTTAGTTCTTCCGCCAATCCCATTCGAATGAATAATTAAAAATAATTGGCATTATACCAATACCATTGGTAGTTAAAAAAGATGAAAAAGAAAACAAGAAAGATAGAAGAAATAATAAGATAAGTTATGAAAGATATTGAGTTCGGGAAAAAATAAGAGTGTAGATGAAGGAGGAACGAGGCGAAAGAGAAATGAGAATAAAAAAGCAATGTAATAGGAACTGTTCAAATATCGTTTTGGAATGATTTGAAATTGATTTGAAAATGGTTTTGCGCCTTTTATTGAGGTTAAATGCACAACCTTTCGTTACTCTTTCACTTTTTTCAATAAATATCGCGGGTGTTGTGTCATCTTCGTAGAAAATGTGTCCGTCATCAAATTGAAACTTTGAACTGCAACCAATGAGAGATGTGCTGAATATGTACCTATTTCAAAAACACCTCGTATATATATGTATTTATATCGGGAACCGAAAGTATGAGGTGATGAGAGTTGACTTCAAAAATGCATACGTATTCAAGGTCATATCTAAAAGTTTGACCTTTTGATGCTTTCATTATGCTTTTCAGTTCAAGTTCAACTTGTTGATATAGGTTTATTTCATAAAAAAATTCAAAATCGTATTTTCGGTCATATAAGGGAAAAAATTATTAGATTTTTGCTCGGGGTTATGTTGTCTCCTGACTCGTAGCGAACGGAAAAAAGTTATTTATGCAAGGTGACATTATTTAACCTGTCTACAGAAATGAAATTTCAAACTATTTTCCCGTCATATAGAAAAAAAGATCATTTTGGACCCAACAATATATGTCGTAACGAAAACATTTTTTTTAGAAATGAAATGCCATGATGATATACTAGCACAATTAATTTTTCCACCTCCAAGATCTAACTCCAGAATGGTTTTTCCGTAGTGAACGATTTTTTATTGCAGTCATCCACATCCACACTTTTCGAGTTACCCCCGTATGCGGTACATCGCGTTTCCCAAAAGGGGATGAGAAAGACGACACGATCATCTGCATAAACATTTGCACGGCTGTCAGTGGTGGCAAGAAGAATGGCAGCCGTGTGCATATCGCTTCGTAGCAGCCACTCGAGATGAAAGGGCGCTTCGTAGATAATTTACCTACTCGTCCATAGCTCTCTCTATATGTGCAGCTATAGCTAAAGCTGTATGGGGAAGTTTCCTATATTCAGATTTCCATTTCTTCTGGAAGTTTATGAAAAATCTTTACGGGGAAACATTATTTGCTGACCAAAATTGAAATTTGCTGACTCCACTTTTTCGATTGAAGTTTCAGATCCATATTTATTTGATGATGAATTTATTTGAATGAATATATAGTTGCCATCGGTCAAATGAATTGAAAAATTCCTGCTGACCAATCATTTATGGTTCGAATGTTTGCATTTGCAAATTTGAACGTATCATATATATTATAGTGATAGTATAGTTGCCACTAATAGAATAATTTCGATCCAGATTCTCAGAAGGGTAGTGTATTCTTGATGCTTCTCAAGAATCCTTGATGAGTGAGCATTTGTGGTTCAGATTGTATATTTGAACATCTCATATAGGCCTAGAAATCAGAATTATCTCAATCCACCCCTTAGAAGGGATAGTTGATTCCGAGAAGTTCAATATGCAATTTCAAGCTAAAATTCGATACAGAAATGCTCGGTCAGCTAGGACTGTTGAGAAACAGCATCAAGAATAAACTAGCCCTCTGGAAAAGTGGATCAAAATTACACTGAAAAAAAAATTGAGTGAAATTTCACTCAAGCTCCACGCAATAATGAGTCAATTTCAAATTCCCTCTAGTTACAATTTGTCAAAACGTATACCTGCCGTTTTCGAGTGAAAATGAAAGAATAAAATTTGACCAGAAATGTTGGTGTACCCCATTCTGGGCATGATGTGACGTCATTCTAAATCCAATATGGTGACCATACAAGATGGCGGAATAGTTAACTTAACTTAGTGATTTATTTGTGTAAATAAACAAGTACTAATGTGATTATGTAAAATCTGCTTAGATTAAAGTATTAAAATTTCAATTCATTTAAATATTGATCATCGCGACTTAGCTTTCATGGTCATATAAATTGTGTATAATCAGGTTATAAGTTAATAGTTACAATTTAGATGGTTCATTTTATTTCCTTCTTTTCAGAGCGTTCGAATAAAACCTTGTTTTTTATTTTGTTTTTTTCACTTTTAATTTATTTTGTCTCTGTTCGATCGGCCGAAGGTCGAGGCACTGAGCTGAAGGACACCCTGTATAGGGTAGGGTATATACATTAAATATTTCATTTCACAAGATTTCCCATCTCGATACGTCCGAAGAGTGTGGTTACACGCGGAAAACAAGCCATGATTTCCGATAAAGTGCTCCCATCGATCACGCTGAATCAAAACGTTTTTGGTTCGCGCGCTCGTCTTACAGGGAGGGCTCAGGGGAAAAGGGGATACCTTTGAGTACGAACAGAGCCGGACCGAGGCGGTTTCGAGGTGGAGAAGAAAAAGTGTTGCCCTATTTCCATCTCGATTATCATTTTTTTTTCGAATACAAACGAGCAACAGAAAATCACTGATAAATTCGAACAAGTTAAAGTTTAAATTTTGTCCCATGTGAACTAATACCTAATTGTTTTATTCAGAATAAAAAGATCTTGATTAAATCAAATATTTAGTTGTTTCAATAAAATATTTGGTTGATTCAATGATGAATTTGGTTGATGCAATGAAATATTTTGTTGAGTTAATGAATTATTTCGTTGATTCAAGAGAAGTGGGTGAGTTTGTGAGCGAGGCATCACCCACGAGACGAATTGCCCTTTTTTGGACAGAATCCAACAGTTTCAGGGTATGCTTGAATGCTGCACTCCAAATATGGGAACAGTATTTCAGGACAGGTCGGATCTGTGGCTTATAGATCATAAGCAGCTGACTGGAAGTGAAATAGCTCCTGGTTTTTCGGTTGCACTTTTAGCAATTGATCTCACGTGATTTTGCCAAGAAGAGTTATTGCTGATAGTAAGACCAAGCATCGAAATGTATGTCTTCAAAGGTATGGTTACTCCTGACAAGCTTATGTTGGGCACAGTGAGATCGGCTTTTCTGGGGAAAAGGGATGCTTGTGTTTTGTTTGCATTGAAACCTATACCAAGCTATTGGATCCCCATTCGAGAATTGTTGCCAAGTCCATATTTATGTTGTCAACATTTCTCCCTCGTTCGTTCCTGATGTGCCTGGCTAGTATTGGAGCCCTGGAAGAGAAGGCGTTATGGAGGGTACTATCATCCGCGAAGCTGTGTACTGGACATGAAGTTGCTTCCAACAAATCGTTGATATGAAGTAGAAATAGTGTTGGTGCTAGAATTGATCGTTGCGGAACACCAGCATTTATAATAAGAGAGTCATATAAAACTGGTCAGGTAGCCGTGCGGACAGAGTGTCCATATTCTAATCCGCATTCGCTTGCCGGTCGTGGGTTCGAGTCCCGTCGACTGCAGAAATTTTTCTGATGGCCCAAGAAAGTGTTTGGGATCACACGTTAAAAGGTAAGGCCCCCGTCATTCCTTGCTCGCACAAGACTCTCGAAGACTTCTGAGGGTTGCTCGTAAGGGAGCAACCGAATGACGGATAGAACAATTTTAGAACAACAAAAAAACTCCGTCGACCAATACATGGAGAGACCTGCTTGAGAGAAAACTAGCTAGCAGAGAACATAGCTGGGGAGGCAAGCCATAAGATGGAAGCTTGGCGAGGAGTCCGTGGTGCCAGACTCGATCGAATGCCTTGGAGATATCAAGTGCCACGGCTAAGGTTTCACCATATTTTTCAATAGATTGCTGCCATATATATGAGACGTAAGCGAGCAGGTCACCAGTTGATCTCTGATGACGGAAGCCATATTGCCAATCGTTGATAATGCCTGAATGTATTTCATGAGCTCGATGTCGATCGCTTTCTCCATGATCTTTGAAATTATAGATAGCAGTGCGATCGGTCTGCTGTAGTTGCTAGGTAGGTTTTTTTTTGCCTTTTTCAGGAACTGGTTGTATTCTCACAATTTTCCAGTTGATGGACGGGAATATCCCCAACTTGTAAGAGTAGTTGAACAACATGCAGAGAACATGTGTGTTAGTTCGGGAGCACATGTCTTGAGAATAATCGGTATGGGATTGCGTCGGAGCCACAAGCTTTGTTGGTGTCAAGACCCAATAACATCCTCCTCATAGTACGTTGGCGAGAGGTTCTAGGTTATATTATATCATATTTTTATTTTGTAGAAACGTGGAGAGAAAATTCCAAATAATCAAGTAAAACCCTATATTTTGTTGGTGAAAGAAATCCGTCGTATTTGTGTGAAGTTCCAGTTAAGTTTGTTTACGTGAGTTTCGGTCTCGCAGATGCGTGGTCAATGTGGTCCGAGTCCGGTCCTGTGCGGGGGGGCCCCGTCGAGCATGCCGCAAATGCAGGAGATAATGGACGCACTACGGGCCCCCCTGCTGGCTCCCATCTGCATATGACATTCCACGCTGGGCCCGGTCTGTGAGAAAACGAAACAATCAGAAGGATTAGACGTGTTTGATCGGGACGAGATATTCAGATATTCTCCAGTCTCAGGTGGAATATTTTATTATAAAGATCCATTCCTCTGCTGCTCTCTTTTTTCCTTTTGTTTTGTACAGTTTTTTTTATTTTATCGTCGAGATATCTCGAATCGTGCAGGGATGATTAAAAACAAACTTCGGAATTCACTGATTTATATCTTTGGAGGTTTTTTTGAAGGTATCTTTTTTGTTTCGTGTTTTTTTATCGATATTTGTACGGGGCCATCAAAATGCTTGAGATGAAATGTAACGAAAACATTTTTCTGTATGGGCAACAAGATTTTTCATTTCGTCGTCCAGATGCATCACATATTTTCCAGGTGTACGGGGTGGCTCATAAAGAACTAGAATTTTATTGTCCAATGCTCAGCCATTCCTAATATTTCTGTTATCTATGAAGGTACCGAGGTGCCCATACCATCGTCCACCAATCGTGAAATCTAAAATGGTTACATAATTCCAAATACTCATTACATTCCTACTATAGATTTGATAGTCTGGCGCCTGATGAATTAAACAAATTACATGAAATCCATATGAAAATTACGAAAATCATGAAAAATTAAAAGAATATCTTCTGCTAGTTCTGCTGGAATCTTATTATTCCGTCCATGATTTTTTGTGAACTGATTTTCAATTATTATACTATTATACATACTAAGACTTGTGATACTTGATTGAGTCAGATTATAAGTTTATATTGTGACGATTCCTATACAATGTACAGTCGCATTAAAAAAAAAGTGTACAAGTATATTACAGAGAGAAATTAACGTCATCCTATTCTGCATAAAACGAGCTATCGGGAATGATTGTTCAAATGTTGACAGTGAAGTTGTCATAGGTTCTCGAAAACACAAAGCATTGACAGAGCCAGTTTTACAAAACTAGAACTAGGATCCCGAAATCCTCTCTTTTCAATACTTGTACGCTTTTTTATTGAATACGACTGTACTATTGCCTGAAGGGAAATTGAAAAAAAATCTCAAGTACCTAAAACTGATTGAAGGATTGAAATAAGGATATTCTTCAACGCAAACCCCACTTTTTCTGAAAATATTTATTCATAGCAGAAAGACAATATCCTTAATATATTTATATATTTTATATCACGTTCCCACTTTCAGTCTACAGGGTTTCTCATATGAGGGACGCAGTTCTAGAAAACAGAAAATGGTTCCATGAACAGAATTCAAAGGACGTGGAAGGTTTCGTTGGCAAGATAGAGAGCGTTGAGTTGCAAATATATAGAATTTTCTTGTGTCCACTCTGTATGGCGTATCGTGGTGGCAAAATTTAGTATGTTATTTTACTATAGCATAGTACTGCCGCAATTCCAAAATCATATATCTATTATGGTTATTGAGTAATCTAAACAGATGTCCTGAATGAATAAAATTTTGGAGTTTCTCGAAAACGTCAGTGTTCCTTTTAACGAGTTTCAACAGCTGGTGCTTTTTTCTACATTCCGCATCCTATTTCATATTTTCGAATAAAATTTAATAAAGTTCCATCGCCACCCATTTTTTTATTTCCTGAAAAATCACACATCAAGACCCCTTGACGGTGCCACTGGAAGTGAGATCGACAAAATAATGCTACCGATTGAATCACTCTCATCAGGAGAAAGTATACTTAGTGATTTTACCAGAATATCAAGAATTTTTGTGCAATTCAATGAAATTTATCTTTTACTTTCAACTTTTAACACCCTGTATCTCGTGAACGGAGCCTTCTGACAAAGATATATCTTCTGTAGTCTATGCTTCTACGAACTAGGTATATCTTTATGGGAATTTTTTCAACTTTTGCTTTTAAACGCCCTACTTGAAGTCCCACATATTCTGAGACCTCCTTCATAGATTGAATTGATTTTTTGCAAAATATGAAAAAACAATGTGTGAAAATACAAAAAGGAAATTAGAAATAAATGCAATGGCAAACCACTAAAACTTTGGTGAACAAAAAAGATTGAGAAATAATTAAAAAAAGATTCGCTGCGAACAGGATTCGAACCTGTGCGGGCAGAGCCCATTTGATTTCGAGTCAAACTCCTTAACCACTCGGACATCGCAGCTTGATAGTGATTGTATCGGTACGGTTTTAAGTCGTGAGAGATGATGATAAACAATAAATAATAAATGAATAAATGAATTGAAGCAATATAATGTCACAATTCACAATGATTTATTTGAATTTCAATTCACTAAGGTTTGTTAATCCGTGGTAGTATCTACACAATGCTTGCGATTTCTGGGATTTAGAAACTTCTTCAGCTATATTAGGTATTTTTTTATCTTTTGGAACGCACTAAATGGAATCCATATATAATGTGAAGATGAGTTGAATTTGAATATATCTACAGCCTACAGGGTGCTTGACTTGCTTGAGTAGAATCGACCACAGACTATGCAATATGTATATATAACTCTGTCATTGAAAAAAATGAATGCAACCTCTAGCTAGACCTCGCTGTTAAAAGAGGGCTATTATTCTCGAAGGTCAAGTTTATGTCACGAGCGTTGCGAGTAGAATACTATACTTTGTGTACGACTACTATTGGTTTTGATATATAAATTAATTCTGAACAACTGCTTTATATCATATCTCATTTGACATTGAAAGAACTAAAGATTGAAGAGATCTAATATATTATTTGTTCACGACTGTTGTTCAAGCAAAACGATAGCCAATTTTCACACCAGTAAACCATTATCCACTGGTTCAATGAATATTTTATACAACAGTCGTAGATAAACAAATTAAATAAAGAGCGAAATTCAGCTCATTCAGCGAGAACATCACTAAATAAGTTCTTCCATTTAACCAAAGAAAAAAATGTCTTCGAAGGTACATTTAGGAATACTAACAAAATAACCTATCGGAATAATATGAGAAAGAAGAAAAAACACATATAAATGTGTATCTACCGGGTGTAACAGAATATGAGAATGACGTTCTAACAACATGTCGTTTTCCAGATCATGAATAAGTTCCACCGAAAATCGTACATAAGTATTTCATTTCGGCACATAAAACATATTCTGTCAATATCATAAACGCTTTTTAGCGTTTCAAGGTATAGTCTGAAGGCCGGTCGTATAAAGCTTACTGTTCACACGTTGCCATGGATAAAAGCAAATTGAATATCTAATCGTCATGCAACTGGCCAACCTTGTGAATCAGACATTCCCCGTCAAACAGTTTCATGATGTCAATCGGTTACCATGGACCCCTGGCGCCTCGGCGTATAGTGGGTAGATCATCAATTCAGTAGTACCCTCTTGTGCATCGTGTTCTGAACTTATAACTATAAACAACGACATATTATTGTGATAGTGGAAGAGGAGGCGGTTTATTAACGATGCCAGAGCCCTAGAGCTGTCGGTTTGTCTGTCACTCTCGGACGACTTCATAACTTTGAAAGTCCAAGTCACTGCTGGTGCGCCACTATCAAATACGCATTTATCTCTGGCTTGGGGCAGGTCGCGTGCTGGCTGCCTGTCAGCCTGTCTCTGCCTGCTAGATGGCTGATGGCAACCCGCAGAAACGATCATCAATCTCTCGGAAGACGGCTCTGTAACGGGGCCTCTCTCTTTATTAGTCGCTTTTGTCCGAAAAATTATAGGCCCCCACTGTGATTTGCGAGATGACGGCGAGTCGAGTCAAAGTCAAGTATACCCATTCACGAGTATAGAGGTATTATTCTCCACTTGAGGCTGAAATTTTGTTTTGTGCACGGTGCTTGATGATAATTTCGATACCCACCTTCATGAAGACAGTTAACTATTGAGCATATCAACATTATCGATGTCTTTCAGACACTAATTTGATTCTATTTTTTTAAATCTTTTGGGGTATGGAGAACTGGAATCCCAAATATGTTGAAAGAACATCTTGCGTAACCAAGTAGGGTATTGAGACATAAAGATTTATCTTCAACTTCTGGACATTTTAACTACTTGAGAACACTTCTCTGACATAAAGAGTTCCAAAGGTTTGCCGTTCTGAAAAAGAGTTTTCCGTCGAGATTCACAACAAAGGAATGTGCTCACTGAGTGATGGATTTTCTTTTTGAGGTCTTACCTTTTAACGTGTGATCCCAAACACTTTCTCAGGCCATCAGAAAATTTTTTGCGGTCGTGGTGGGAATCGAACCCACCTGCCGGCAATCCAACGTGGGTAGAACATTGACGCTTTAACCACGAGGCTACGCTGGAATGATAGCTGCGATTTCAAAGGAACATTTTCCGTGGAGATATCAATAGAAATGTGACAGGTCACCGACTTTCCTGTACGGTGTTCCATAGTGATGTCAAGAAATGACCACTATGAGCAGATGAATGGTTTGTCCATGGATGCGAAATCGGAGATTATCAGCGAATGTGGGAACAATGTTTTGAAACGGCATAGATATGTGCTTTGTAGATCATATTTTTTATGATCACAATGAAAAAGTTTCACTGATGGAAATACGGAGAATATAGAAATGGTGAATTTTGTGGATACTGAGTTCGGCTTTTTCAGAGACAATATCTTCAGACTCTAATTGTAATGGCGTTTGATTCAACCAGGTTGTTGATTCCCCAGGCTGTAATTCTAGCGAGATTTTCATTGACAACGTTTACTCGTCGTGAGTTCTTAGTTACCTTGGAAGAAATGCGAATCCTGGAAAAGAATGCAGTATGGTGAATACTATCAACTACCAACCATCTTTCAATAGATCATTGATATGGAGTAGGAACAATGTTGGCATCCACTTTGTGGGACTCCAGGATGGATAACTGAGTGGTATTAAACGATACTCCATCCACCACAACATGCAGCCATTTATATATCGGAACAGGAACCTTCACATAGCAGGATAATCAACACTACACTGTTTTACCACTAACCAAACCGATTTTTCAACATCTCGACATGTGTTTCGCTAACTATGTTAGCTAAATTCCTTACATTTTGAAGTGACTCAATTGATATTCGGTATAAAATTAATAATGAAAGTTGATGGTATGTTCAGAATTATTCATGCCCTGAAATAAAAGTAGGTATCTAATCTTTCTTTTTAAGAGGATTCGGCGTGATGCTTTTCAAGATTCATGAGTTTTCTGAGTTCGAAAGCTTTGAATGGTCCAGAATCCTTATGTGGTATAGCGAAAGCTATCGGTATCAAATCATGGATGCAAACCAAATCACAGGAATGGTGGAACAACTCGCCAGGAATGAGACAGGCGAAAGAGTTTATTAAAAAAACCATCGCCAACATTCACAGAATATCTACTGAGCTAGAAACGAAGTTCAATTAAAATACTAGTGGGACTTCTCACAGGGCATTGTAGCCTCAACAAACAAATGAGTACGATTGTCTGGCTGAAGTACTGCTGTGCAGGTTCTGCCAGGAAGAAGGGGAAACAGCAGAAAACACACTTTGCCACTAGGGTTTCTTACGCTGGTAGAGAAAAAACCAAGAGCCCAAAGCTACACAGGGGAGTCTCATACAGAAGGCGAGATTAGAGAATTCTGGACGATTTTGAGCAGGACATCAGACACAATAAATCTGAAGAGGTTGCAATGTGAAGACAGACAACCCCAAGGACCCATTTGAAATCTAAATCTGAGTGTGGAAAAACCCTAAAAAGTAATCTATCAATTAACGCTGAATCTATCACTGCTATAGATGATTTTTTTTTCAAGGATCAGACTTTTTTTGAACTGATTGAAACCACCACCGATTCTCGCATCAGAGATGCCTGATAATCCTAATAAAACATCCTATTATCGGCAGGGTGACATAAATTTTCCCTAATTCTGGCCCTGCGGGGCTTGATCTACGACGTGGCGCAGCACTTCCACGTAATAGCAGTGTCATTTAAAGGGCAAATGACGAAGTGCCAGCCCTCCGAAGTCGTGACAGCCGAGTGACGAAATTTCACTTGGTAGAGACGTACGACGCTCATTTTCTCCGTGAAGGGCCGCAGTTAGGGCATGGGGGTCATGTGATGTCGTTAGGACCTTCCTTCCTTTAGGTTCATGGCCGCTATATATGGTAATGAGATCTGTTAGAAGGTATCCATCGGTCAGGATGTCCATTTCGAATTTCGAGAATTTCAGTAAAATTAAATTGCAGTCTTTTTCTAGATTGGAGGAGCTTTGTCAAGTTTGTGGTTGACTTTTCTGTATTGAATATCAATCATTTTTAAATCTGTTTGTAGTCGGTGTAGGGGAGACCGGGGCTAGTTGACTTAAGGGGTTTGTAGACTATTTCCATTTAATTCTCATGTTATGCGATAGATGGTACTTCTATTCGCGATATTGAAGCAAACGAGTAGCTAGCTTGCCATTGCATATGTTGTTTTAACCATATCTCAAGTACTGTGTCAGTGAGGATTTATAATCCAAAAACATCGGTGGTGAGTAAATATTCTTGTTTCGACAAAATATCAATTTCCGTCCATCGATAAATTCTCGAGACATTTCAATAATTATTTTTTTGAAATGTGATACATTGACTATTATTTGCGATATTTTAATCAGCCGGTGCATGAAGATTCTATAGGTATGATGGCCATTTTCATGTTGAACATACAATACCTATTGCAGTGTTAATTTGGTTTGTATTTTTTGCAGACATCAACATGGAAAAGTACCAGGGAAAAACTGATAAAGGGAAAACACCACCAGATACTATTTCAAGGGCAGTCAAAATAGTTATCAATGCAGGTAAAAGCGTGAATAGTGTCGCTGAAGACTCTTTTAATTCCACAGAAAACTCTTGATCGCTACGTCCAGGTGGAAAAATAAAACTTCAACGGACGAAAAGTGTTCTCGGTAGAACATGAGATTCTTTCAGCTGATTACTTGAAGCAAGCTTCAGATATTCATGACGGGCTAACGCCAAAGGAACTGAACAATTTTTGCATATGAATATGCAACGTCTATAACAGACTCCAGACTCCTTCAGGCTGGACTAAGAACAAAATAGCAAGACCAGATTGGTGCACTCAAAAATAATCCCACTTTACCCATCAGCTACAAGCTTATCGAGAGCTACTTTTTTCAATAAAACTAATGTAGCAATGCTTTTTTTTTTCAATTTGAAGACTGCAGTGCACGCGTTGCAAGATATGGGCCTATAAAAATGCATAAGATCTAATACAGCATTTTATGTTTGCATTAAATGTGACTCGGATGATGATATGTATGCCTATAATTAGGTCTCTTCTGACCTGATTTATTTGCTCATTACAACTGATATGCATTTGAAAGAAAATTGATGTTTAATTTTTCTTATAAGCCTTATAAACCTAACCCCATGATACAAGTCGAAAAACCCCATATCCACGGTTGGTTGACTCACTACATTAACTAACCTTATTCTGATAAATACTCTGAGCAGATATATGTCTTGGTGAAGTTCAAAATTTTTTGGTTCATCTGAGTGTATATGTGAAATAAGTTCATTCACAATAATTGAATATCTCAAAATCAAGTCAACTAGCCCCAGTCTCCCCTACTCTTCAACAGTGTACTATCGGAGCATGTAATAGGTACACAGTACCTCAACTTCTTGACACATCATAGTAAACTGTGATAGTAGTAATCCTTCTCATATTTAATTCAATAGATGCTCAACCAATTATTGTTCAAGTCAGTGTCGGATATTGTAATTCCTCGCCATATATTATTTCTCATCATTTGATAACCAAGTACATGAACATCCCATTTTATGGTAATCTATCGTTATATAAAAGGTATCCGAAGTGGTGTTCTATTGCGAAAACCTGTTCTTTCAAGTGGTCTGTATTACTTCTCTCGACGTTACATCTTCAAAGATGGGGCGATGGGGCTTGAGATGGCGGCGATAGCCATTGGTTGCACAACTTTTATCATATTCATGATTTATATACAGATCGTTTATTTTTATCTCTCGCCATCCTATATCCCGAAGTACAGAAGGTGCACTATACAGTATACACTATACAGGTTCACCCATCAGCTCAGCTCGCTATAAAATTGATTGAGTGGGTTGTGTCTCAAATTTCATTATCACAAATGGGAGACTTATTAGTAATCTTATGCAAATCAGTCTGTGTGTAGTGAAAAACCTATTTATGTGTGAAAATGGCACGATAAAAAAAAATCAATACTTAACCTATTTTCACATCACCCCTCAATGATAGTCTCTCCCAATATTTGCCTTTTTAGGTTTGATTCTTCCCCTTATGGAGCAATTGACGTCTCCACCAGTACTCATGAATATCATTCGGTGTTTAATCAATATTATTGTTGTGATTATTTCACTTTATTTCAGGATGAAGGCACAAGTGACAAAACCGAGGCAACTGAGAAAAGACGTGAAAACTCACGTTGACGTTGTTTGTTGTGAGAATGACATTTGCTTCAGTTTAATTCACGTTTAAATTCAGATTCCGCTTTACCAATCAGAATACGAAACGTAAAAAACAAAACGAAAAAAGTTTGGCTATGAACCCCACTTTTAACGGTACCAGGAAGGCCCAGTCGCGATTTTTTTCATAAATTTATGCGGAGGGGGCAATAATTCGAATATTCAATATTCCAAATAATGTGTTTTTATATATGTATAATCAGGGCAAGAAATTTTCAATTAGTATAGTACCTCAAGAATCTCGAAATGAAACGTATATAACCACTATGTAGAGGATGTTTGTATGTATCTCGTATAAAATATACGTATCTAAATAACACAGAAATAAATCGAAGGGTGATTCTGTGATAAAAATGAAGGAGAGTATTTGGTATAATTTTTTTTGATGAACCTCTACCCGAAGTACTTATACACCCCTCCGAAGATTGATAAAGAAAGTGTTTTCTCTTTTTTATTTTCCCTCTATATCAAACGAAAGACACGAAACTCGGTAAATAGTATTTGTCAATGAAACTGAACATTTTGGTATGTTTCCAACCCTGAAGTATGCTTAGAAGAATATTCAACCCCTAAGATATTTCTTCTTACCACTTTTTTTTGTGAAAAGTCTTTCAAAAATACATGACTGGAAAGCCCAATTCATTCACCAACTTTTCTGTATCCAAAAGTTTTTTCGAAAATTCAAGCATTTGCCATGATTTTTTAAAAGAAACATTTTTCCCAATTTTTTTCTTTTCGATATTTGGGTTCGAGTAGTTTTTGAGCTAGTTTTATCGTACTATATGAGTGAATATAATGACGTGTTGATATAGTGTCTTAATATGAGATATTGCCTTTAGGCGCCACAGCTTTTTAAATTCATAGTACTTTCAATCGCCCCCATATTTGAATGTGTATATGATATAGGTACCTGTGCTTTCGAATCATCATCAGACAAAGAAATAAAGCAAATCTAATCAATAGACAACACGAAAACAGGCGGATAGCCAATCATCGAATTTTCATCAGGAATATTCAACTGATGAGTCATTTAATCGAATGGTTCATTCTGGGAACGGCAATTAATAATGAAATTTGTTATCTGATGAATATGTATATAAAATTGATATAAATGTTTGATACATGTGATGCTCGAACTCCATTAGTAATATATAGAATTAATTCAAATTAATATCTAGAAAAAATATAGTAGGTAGCTCTCTATGATCATTGTTCATGATATCAGATAGTTCAACAAAGCAGTGGTTTATTCAAATTTAGTGTTTTTGTGAATTAGCAAATCCATTTTTTTATATATTTATTTATTTTTCCTCCCACGGAAGGAAATAAAATTGGCAACTTTATCTCATCAAATGAGGGAGCAAACGCTCACTTTCGCGATTCAGTGAGTATAGATTGAATTGCAATTTTCCTAACAAGTGCGGAAAGTGATAATTTCCCGCACGCGAATGCCGTTGACCCGAAGGACGCGAAGCGGAGTTCGGGCAAGTAAACTTACTGGAAAAACAGAAAAAAAACGGGAATGTTCTTTCCCACGACTCATATTTTGCTTGAATATTATATAAATGTTTTTCCGGCACTAGTGTGGCAAAACTTTTTCCGCACTACTGCGGAAAAATGACACAATGAAACTGTCGATTTCACAAAACAAATTTGTTTTAGAGGGTGCCATAAAGTATATCACGGATGAATAATATTTATATGGTCGACAGGTGTGCGAACGATTTCTCATTATCAATATATTTTTCATACCAGTGTCGTACCGTTGAAATGTCATATGGGATTCATTTTTATAGTTGTTATTGTTTGGTTTCTACTTCAGAGCCCTTTTTTTCATTGCAAATGATGCAAAATGACGTCGACTGAAGCCTCTGGATATAATCTTGGTAGTAATGATACTTACTATATTTCGTATAGTACCAACTCTGAACACACTGGTGAAAGTTCTAAGCTAACTGCTTTCGCAGATCTGATAATATCGGGAAGAATATCACTTTCTTCGTCTATAATTACAGTGATATTTCATAAATTTACCAAAATTATACAAACGGAAATTATTGGAAAAATCATGTGTATAACTTGAATATGCGAAGCCTCTCCTTCGAAAAAAAAAAAATCACTTCATATTCTTGTTTTATGAATTAAGGGCATAGCATATTATGGGCATCAACTGAATTAAAATGATTCCTTAAATCGAGATGATTTTATCAGACAATTAGGCATACCTATATTCGAATCCTGAAAGCTCAAGCAGAAGATAATTATCGCGTCACAGGAAAGTCATGCATCTTTTTCCCGACCAAAAAGTAATATACTGCCCAAACTTATCTCTCGATCCTTGTTATACAACCATTTCTGGGTGGCATCCGAAAATGAAATAAATTAATATGTTCAACAACGGTATTATCGCCTGAAATCAAATACAGCCCGGAATGTTTGGAGTCCAAAGTCAATTAAAAGAATATTTATGATTATATTGTATTTCATTAAAATGCGTCTTGAATCATTGAGAAAACGCGATAAACTTCTTAAATTCAAAAGTGCTATTTTGTTATACTATATAAGTGATAAGTATACAATTCCAAAATGTAGTTTGATGAACTTGAAACTTATGAAAAACAATGGTTTTTGAGTTGGTCATGACAAATGTTGCTAATTCAGGAAAATGTGATGATTTTCATTTTTTATTATACGCGCGTAATGATATTTTTTATCCCCTGACTATTGTAGATTGTTGCTAATCCAAATTCAATGGTATCAAAAAATTTATATGTATCTGATAACTGAATCTTGACGTTGAAAAAAATACAACTGTGAATAAATTCCAAAATATCGAGTGAAATTTGGTATCTCTCTCGAATATGACGATCATTTTGTAATTTATTCACAAAAAACCGAAATAACAATCAAATTTTGACATTCTGTATCTCAGGAATGAATAACTTGCGGAAATATTATGTTTGTACGAACTTGGCGCCAGCAACATGCTCCTGAATTTTTTAATCGTATACTTAAGGAACACCCTGTATAGTCACCATTGAAAATAAAGGTTCAGATACTAACTTTTCACGATGCGTAACTCGATCCGAAATCGAAACGGTACATAACTTCACCGTACAAAAAAAATATGTTCCTCAGATTTCATTACATACCACATACCTTAACACCGTGGAATGTACGAGAGAAGAACACCATCACAATATCCCGTATCTCTAACGCATCTAACAAGTAACGTCAAAACTAGTTATATTCAAGACGAAACACCGAAGGCACAGTGGGCCAATACTTAATTATGAGCTGTACGTTATTATCAGTAGATATCTATTTTCTGTAACGTGATATCAAAGAGGAGTAGGTATATTTCCAGCTTGTAGTAGCCCACACTCATTCGATATACCCACTACTAGATAGATATCCTTGTTATTTTGACATCATGAAATGTTCGTATGCACTGAAATGTTTAGTTAATCAGTATCAGGTTTGTTCCTTAATAATTAGTTGAATTCCCTCGACTAATTTCTAAAGCGGTTATTTATATATGGTGTTTGGTAAGCCATGGATCATACTCTAGCTGATGGTGATAAACAACTATCAGATATTTTCGAGATATTGGAACTTGAAAAGAATAATTCCTGTCACAGATCATTCTTTCATATATTCCGAGCATACCATGATGAAATTCATATTTTGCAAAGTATTCGTATAACGATTAGGAAAGTTATCAGATTTTCGATAGCAGTCATTTACGGTTTACCAACAAAAATCGGGAATTATGGTATATCCAAATTGGAGGATGATTGTATATTCAAGTTTCCAGAAGTTCACTTTATCGATATTCATCTTAAAATTTTAAAAATTGCCTCGGAAATTGCCAAGTAAGTATAGGCGAATTATAGGCAAAGCTTTGGAATTATTTGCCAATGGATGTATTCCTAAGAACCTATAACCTCCTAAACTTAAAAAAAATCCAACACCTTTCTACTCTCCCTATAGGTACACGCAATGTTCCACGAACATTATTAGGAATTCCATTTCGTGCCCTCCAAGATATTTAAAAAAATCGGCATTCTTGAAACATCACAGCTCGAATGAAAATGAAAGTACGGCTTCGAGCGTTATCTCAAGAAAATATTCCTAATTTTCATCTAATTTTTCCACAACAAACCATATGTGTGACATATTTTTGAAAGACATTCCAAAATTCAAATGATATATAGGTTGTTTCTGTTGAAAAAATTTCTGCGGACGTCTTGACTCAAAATAAAAATCGACCTGTTTCTGGAGATTCCTCAGGATTAGATAGTTTGGCTAGAAATGAATTTATTCAGTACTTCACGAAAGCACTGTAGAACCTATACCATCATGTTTACTTCTATTCAAGGCATAAAGTGGGTACATGGTAGTTTTCGTCATTTCATGAACCACTATCATCTGTTGAAATTAACCCGAATTTATACTGTTCTGATGCGAGATTCGCGCAGGAATGGTACTCGAATCTGCAGGATGTTCAAAAAAACTAACCCCCTTGCTAGGATAGGTAGAACACTGCAAAATAAGTTGGGTTTGCTCAGTAAAAAAATGTCGTAACGTCCGTCATCTGTTCTCAAGATGTTGAAAACATTTCGAAACTATACTGGCGAAATTGTAATGAAAGGACCCCGCACTAAACTATAGGGAAAATGGCTCCCGATGAAAATCACTGAATTTTTAGTATGTTGCAGACTTTGATATTCTGAACAGATATTCCATTGAACTAACCTCAAAAAACGGACAGTTTTTCCGATATTGGCCTCCAAATGTCATTTTTTCGAGAAAAAACGTATCAGAAAATGGTTGTAGATAGAATTGAACTGATGAAAACATCTAATTGAGCTAACCTCCAAAAATTGGCAGTTCTCTCGATATTGACCTCCAAATGTAATTTATCATTTGCCTTGCCAGATGGGCATTTGCACCCTCCATGAGTTTGGGTGAATGGGATTTCTTCATCAGTTCATTCATATCCACACCATACCTACTTGATCCAGCCATTTTCATAGATTATTTTTCGAAAAAATTAGGTTTGGAGGTCAATATCTAAGAACTGACAATTTTTTGCGGTTAGGTCAATTGAAATTTTTTCATCAGTTCATTCCTATCTACAACATACTAGAAATTCAGCCATTCTCAGAGATTTTTTTTCTTGAAAAAATAACATTTGGAGGTCAAAATTGAGGAAACTGTCAATTTTTCCACAACATGCCAAAATTTCAACCATTTTCTGATACTTTCTTTATAGAAAAAATGACAGTTGGAGGTCAATATCGGAAACACTGTCCATTTTTTGAGGTTAGTTCAATGGAATATCTGTTCGGTATATCAAAGTCTGCAACATACCAAAAATTCTGCGATATTCATCGAGAGCCATTTTCCCTATCGTTTAGTGCGCGGTCCTTTTGTATGGATGTGTTTTGGAAACTGACTCGTGGTATGAATTTATTTTTATACTCAGAGAAACAGTATAGATTAGCAAAATAGGGGCCAGTCACTACATTCACCCAAATCAGGAACCCTCAAGTCATTTAAACTACTCAACACTAATTTCGTCGCACACCAAAATGTCGCCCCTGTTATAATATGAATAACTTTTTTCAGTTTAGAACAATTTGAATTTGGTTCACACTGTTCGATAGCCCAGTCCTTCAGCTATAATCTCGTACTCCATTGAAAGAAAAGTGTATTCACATACAATCTCTACATGGTGTTTTCCGACAATGTGCAAAATTTCGGAATATTCAAAAGGCTCTCAAATGGTGAAAAAAATTTTTTTCTCTACTTCGACAACAGAGGCATGAAGATGATCTCATTACCTCGAGATATTTCGCGAATCAACTTCCTATCTCTCTTATTTACAGAGTGATCTCAAAAAATCAACTTTTTGGTTTTGCAGCCATAACTTTTTTCCACGTCAACCGATTTTGGAAATCTTAGGCTTATTTTGAAGATAAAACTTCAGATGAAGAGATCTGAATATCAGAATTGACTCAAGATGGCTATCAAAGATCTAGAGTTCTCTTGAAAGTGACCCAAATCTGGAACGCCCTCCGAATCTTGGTTGGGAGGAGAATTGAATGAAAATCAACTTGTTCTCGGAAAAATAATTCATTCTGGATGCGTCTATATTTTCCTCGCTCTCAGTAGTCAAGAATTGTGCGTGAGAAAACACAATTGAAACATGTTCTTGCAAAAACATTAGATCATTTCTCCTCTGTAATGCATGGCCCGTAACCAACGTTACAAGAATCACAGTAAGTGACTCACAAGTCAGGTTAGACGACGTTTTTGAATCATAAACAGATTTTGATAGTTTCGATGCCGCATCTAACGCCCGACCAGTTGGAACTGATTCCACAAATGAGGGAAAAAGGGTTATCTTCCCTCCAAATCGCGGATCTGCTAAACACGACGGTCCGATTCATACACGAATTGTTTGGTTATTACTGTCGATTCGTTCGGCGCATTATTGCGACTGAAAATTTTACGTAATTGGCAAATTGTTTTCGTGAAACTTTCACCATTTTTGAAATGCGTTTTTACAATAAATAAACGTTGTTTGCTTGAATACTTCTCCATATTCTTGAATCGCATGTTATGTACGTGTAAAAAAAACACTTTATTGAAGAAATCAAAATCCGTTGCTCTTGTTGGTACACCATTCATGATGAGCCTCAGCTGGTCGGGTTTGTCAATCACTCATTGTGATTCTTCTAACGTTGGTTACGGCGGGCCATGCATTACAGAGGAGAAGTGATCTAATGTTTTTGCAAGAACATGTTTCAATTGTGTTTACTCACGCACAATTCTTGACCACTGAGAGCGAGGAAAATATGGACGCATCCAGAATGAATTGTTTTTCCGAGAACAAGGTGATTTTCATTCAATTCTCCTCCCAACCGAGATTCGGAGGGCGTTCCAGATTTGCGTCACTTTCAAGAAAACTCTAGATCTTTGATAGCCATCTTGACTCAATTCTGATATTCAGATCTCTTCATCTGAAGTTTTATCTTCAAAATAAGCCTAAGATTTCCAAAATCGGTTGACGTGGAAAAAAGTTATGGCTGCAAAACCAAAAAGTTGATTTTTTGAGATCACTCTGTAAATAAGAGAGATAGGAAGTTGATTCGCGAAATATCTCGAGGTAATGAGATCATCTTCATGCCTCTGTTGTCGAAGTAGAGAAAAAAATTTTTTTCACCATTTGAGAGCCTTTTGAATATTTCGAAATTTCGCACAGTGTCGGAAAACACCATGTAGAGATTTTATGTGAATATCCTTTTCTTTCAATGAAGTACGAGATTATAGCTGAAGGACTGGGCTATCGAACAGTGTGAACCAAATTCAAATTGTTCTAAACTGAAAAAAGTTTTTCACATTATAACAGGGGCGAAATTTTGGTGTGCGACGAAATTAGTGTTGAGTAGTTTATATACATTTTGTCACCCTGTTTTACTCTTATCTTTGGCCAATGATCGTTTTCGTTATTGGAGAACCTACCATCATTTTTACTTCTATTCAAGGCATAAAGTGGGTTTTTACTACTATGGTAGTTTTCGTCATTTCATGAACTACTATCATCTGTTGAAATTAACCCGAATCTATACTGTTCTGATGGTACTCGAATCTGCAGGATGTTTAAAAAACTAACCCCCTCGCTAGGATAGGTAGAACACTGCAAAATAAGTTGGGTTTGCTCAGTAAAAAAATGTCGTAACGTCATTCGTTCTCAAGATGTTGAAAAAATTTTGAAACTGAACTGGCGAAATTGTGATGAAATTTTGTATGGATGTGTTTTGGAAGCTGACTCGTCGTATGAATACTCAGAGAAACAGTATAGGTAGTAAAATAAGATAAGATTAGTAAAATAGGGGCCAGTCACTACATTCATCAGATGAGGGACCCTCGAGTCATTTTCATTTTATTTTGTCACCCTGTTTTCGTTATTGGAGATCGCCGCGGACATTCCAGATCCGGATTAGGTCCAGGCCATTTCCATATCTGACAGCTAATAGCTTCATTATGGGCGATAGAGGGCTCGAGTCTCTCGGCCCGGATTAGTAAAATCCGTTCCTATAAGTCAATTTCTTAATCTGACTTTGCGGATTGCTGCCCACTAGGTGTCTAATATTCATTCACGTCACGACCCGAAGGGTAGAAGGATTACCGCCAGGGGCGGAGACAATATTCATTTTCAATAGGAGAACATGTCACAACGAGAATTTGATTTATTGTACCCCAGGGCTATAGGACGGGTTAATTGCTGGGCTATTTTGGATTTGACGATACTAGTGCGATGTTATTATTGGTTATTTTAGTAGTAGCAGCAAAATTTCACTGTTCCTTGTAAATACCTACTAAAATACAAATATATTTGTATTTGTTATATTTGTTATGTAGAAGATTTATCATATGTAATACCACAAGTGGTACTTATTCTGGGAGATATATCCGGCGATTGTTACTACAGCTTGTTGCCTAATAATTTCACAATTGATATCGTGTATCAAAACTTTCGAGCCGTATGCGAGAAGTTTTGGAACACTGTCATTAGCAAAATGAGGCAGCAAGCTGGAGTATGTCAATCAACGAATATATCCAGGAGAAACAGTATCACGAGTTGTATTCGTTTGACTATTTCACGCGTGTTCGGTTGCTGTATTGGTAAGGCAAGTCCAATAAATTTTATTAAACAACAAATATCGCTGTTATACAAAAAAAAAACGTGAAATTGGTCGATTCTGATTGGTTCTCGAGAGCAAGAGTGGAATAGTCACAAAAAATCTGATTTCAACAAATAGAATTAATTGAAAAGGAATATTCTCAGAAGAATGAACTGGAAAAAATGGATGGGCATATATATATATATATATAAAAAAAAGGAATACATTTACGGTTTATTCAACAGAAAACTACTTTCCTGGCTATATATGCCACGACGAACATTGTTTTATATCAATTGAACACACACGATAAGAATTTGAAAAACAAAATTTGTATATTCTCCTTCAGATAAAAATATATATGCACAAAACATCATTCTGAATATTCAACAGAAAACAACAACTTTCCTTACTATTTGCCACGTCGAAAATGGAATTATATCTGTGAACATCCGAAAGAATAGCATGAACAATAAGAATCCTCTGAAATTGGGAATTGATATTCTCTTTCAAGTCGGATAAATAATATAATATATGCTATAAGAACATGACTTACCAATATGTTCAGTATTGGAATGAAAATTGAAATGTATAGAAGTATACTTGAAAAAATTCTGATCTTGATGTGCTTGCAACTTCCAAAATAATGTATCATGCGTATCAGAATATTTTGTTTTTCAAATCCTTATCGTGTGTGTTTCAATAGATATAATTCAATGTTTGTCGTGGCATATAGCTAGGAAAGTAGTATAGCTTCCTGTTGAATAAACCGAGAAAGAATTGATTTTTTCATCACATGGAGAATGCGAATTCTCAATGTATTTATTTTTCTTTACTTTATCCATTTTTCATGTTCATGGTTTATCTGAGTATATTTTTTTCGATACTTTCACTAAATCAAGGGGTTCAAACTTGTTATTTTTATAGACCTTCAGTCGAAAATTCGTGATTAGGTTTTATGAACTCAGAATTTCTTTTCATGTCCTGTATGATGAATGTCAATTTATCATAAAACTTCTCTCAGAGCAGAGATCAGAGTGACTGCTTACCGGCTGGTATATCTACATCTTCATTTTATTTGGGAAGCATTCCTCCAAAATAGATTCTTCGTTGCGAGGTAGGTACTCCTGAAATATAAAATTCTTCATAAGTTATCATGAAGTGGCCTTTCTTGATGTCAGAATTCTTTCTTCATATAAGTATGAGAAACAAAATACTTTGTTACATGAGTTTATAACTCGATCAATATAAAGTCTGATTACGTGTGATATATACTTACATATGGAGCTTTTCAAGTCTCGTTATTTTTTTTTTGGCACAGGCCTTATTGTTATTCACGAGGTTATTCACTTCAATGATAGAGACAGGTTTCCATAACCTAATATTACTTTTGATAGTAACGAACCAAGCAGTCCATGATAGTTACGCTTCTGGAGAGGTAGGAGCCACTACAATTATTTTCACAATCACATGCATTTCATAACAAAATTTGAAACACTAGATAGGTAGATTGATACTTACTCAATACATATTATCATCATTGAAGAATCCATCTTCTATATTATCAATTGAGAATACTCCTGCCACCATAACTGCCATTATAACGACCAGGGAAAGTGATGAGCACAATGATATGACAACAAACCAGAGAAAAACGAAACATACGCTATCACTAGAGTGACATATAATAATTATCCAAATGATCAGCTGATTGTTGATATAGACGTACCCAGAAAATCCACCAGTGGGACGAGTAGTGAACAGGATATTTGCCAGTAAGAGGCCACAACTCGTTAGTGCTCAACTCATTCTATACATCATGCCATCACAAGGCCATCATCGTATCTTCAACTGATGGTTACTTAGCATAGAGAAATCATCGGCCATTACCAATACACCGGCATCGACACTTTCTCACACTTGCCTGCACTAGGCCGGAATTCTCCCGGTAGTTCTATGTTTGCTGAGTAAGTAAATATATCCTAATCGTAATTTTGAAAATTGCAGAAATAGCAAAAATCGCAAAAAATTCTGAATATTGAGAAAATTTCTGAAAATTGCAAAAGTTTCCGCAAAACTCAAGGCTACCACTCTCTCACTCTATCTCTCTGAGTAGCTAACAACATGATTGACGTAATCCCCACACATCGAGGTCGTCCATATTCCTTCAAGGCCAATCTGTTGAGAATTCTCCTCGCAAGACCATCCCGCCCAACTACAATACTTAGGTTACTAGATCTGGTAACATATCTTAGGTTAGGTTACTAGATCTGGTAACATATCTTAGGTTAGGTTACTAGATCTAGTAACATATCTTAGGTTAGGTTACTAGATCTGGTAACATATCTTAGGTTAGGTTACTAGATCTGGTAACATATCTTCGGTTAGGTTAGGTTACTAGATCTGGTAACATATCTTAGGTTGGGTTACCAGATCTGGTAACATATCTTAGGTTAGGTTACTAGATCTGGTAACATATCTTAGGTTAGGTTACTAGATCTGGTAACATATCTTAGGTTAGGTTACTAGATCTGGTAACATATCTTAGGTTAGGTTACTAGATCTAGTAACATATCTTAGGTTAGGTTACTAGATCTGGTAACATATCTTTGGTTATGTAACTAGATCTGGTAACATATCTTCGGTTAGGTTAGGTTACTAGATCTGGTAACATATCTTAGGTTGGGTTACCAGATTTGGTAACATATCTTAGGTTAGGTTACTAGATCTGGTAACATATCTTAGGTTAGGTTACTAGATCTGGTAACATATCTTAGGTTAGGTTACTAGATCTGGTAACATATCTTAGGTTAGGTTACTAGATCTGGTAACATATCTTAGGTTGGGTTACTAGATCTGGTAACATATCTTCGGTTAGGTTAGGTTACTAGATCTGGTAACATATCTTAGGTTGGGTTACCAGATTTGGTAACATATCTTAGGTTAGGTTACTAGATCTGGTAACATATCTTAGGTTAGGTTACTAGATCTGGTAACATATCTTAGGTTAGGTTACTAGATCTGGTAACATATCTTAGGTTAGGTTACTAGATCTGGTAACATATCTTAGGTTGGGTTACCAGATCTGGTAACATATCTTAGGTTAGGTTACTAGATGTGGTAACATCTCAATCAATTTTTTTAATTGGAATTCTCAGTATATTTGCATTTCTGCTTCAAAAATTCCTGAAAATAGCAAAAATCGCAAAAATTCCTGAAATTAGCAAAAATCGCAAAAATTCCTGAAAATTGCAAAAATTGCAAAAGTTCCGGAAAATTGTAAAAATTTCAAAAAATTCCTGAGAATTGCAAAAATCGCAAAAATGACTGAAAATTGCAAAAATTCCTGAAAATTGCAAAAATATCTGAAAATTGCAAAAATTCCGGAAAATTGTAAAAATTCAAAAAATTCCTGAAAATCGCAAAAATTTCTGAAAATTGGAAAAATTGCAAAAAATCCTGAAAACTGCAAAAATCGCAAAAATGCCTTAAAATTACTTAATTCCTGAAAATTGCAAAAATCGCAATTAACAGGTCTCACCTTTCTCAAATATGTTAGCTTTTGTATCCCTTCGATCTGGCACAATTTCACAAATAGGTAGGAATTCTACCAGCCACAGAAACACAAAACACGACCCAGCCCTTCCAACTTTTTATTAACAACTGAACGAATAGAAATAAAATAAAATGTCAAATGAAAAATTCACCGCGTATTATGAAACCTTTTCATAGTAATAATGTTTGGCGTGATTGATCCATGGGTAGGCAGCATTAATTTGGCGCCTGTTTTGGAAGTTGATGTTTCATTTCATGAAATCAACGTTTAGTGTTCATTGAAACAATGAAAACCATTAATTATTTTCTTATGTTTGTTGTTGATAGATCTATGACGAAAAGTTTATTGCTCCAATGATGAAAAACATAGATCAATAAACATCAAACGTTGATTCAATGAATTGAATTGAAAAAAAATGATTAACTTTTGATGTTTTTCGTTCATTGTTCAATGTTGGCTCGTTCATTGTTTCAGTGTCTTGCGGTATGAACCCATCATCAGAAATGATTGTAATAATCATCGATTCGTAATATTAATGTTCAAAAAATTGACGGCCGCCGTTCATTAACTTTACGTACAAAATTATTTTCTGTGCCCCGACAAAACTATTCATGCAGGCTATATAGATTTTCCAAATGACTGATACACATCACACATATTATGCGCAGATGGTTTGAGAGAATATTTTTTCAAGCTCATGGGAAATCGGTATTTTATTAAACTGGATCACTTAATATGCACCTATAACTTACGGTAATACGAAATTAATACCTATCGCATGTTTTTCCGTAATAAGAAACCCCATTTTGAAGTTCGCGACTGAAAAACTTCACTAATTAATTGAAATGGGCAATTATTTTTACAAGCAGCTATTTATTTTAAGCTCATCGTTGAACGTTGCATAATTCAATTCATTTCACTGTTTTAGTGTATATTTTCTTTATGGGTAAATAATTATTATGTACGGTTTATACTTGAATTGCAGATTTCGCCACCTCACTTACAACTATAATATTTACGATGGTTTTCATTGAATAAATAATAAAGTGACAGGGCGTTTATAAGTCAGTAACATTTGGCAGACTATTAAGTTAGTTCATGCTCTTTTACGAACATTCCAGGGGAGTAATTCGAAATTATTGTTGAATTACCGCAAAATAAGTCAACTGATGGAACTAGAATTTTTATTCCTGAGTGATTGTAATATTACATCACTTCACTTGCTAAAGAAATTAACACATCACCAAAGTTATATCACCATTTGTATCTTCCGTATCTCTATTAGGTCATTGTCATCGTTCACGATAATTCACCGAGAAAAACTATCAAGAAGAACAATTTCCCCGATTTCATCGAATTAGGAAAATGTTTCGGACATATGCAATGTCCATCTTCGGGCCTATGATAAGAAGTCCTACAATACAAGGAGATACATTATATATGAAAAACCTTATTTGAAAATATGGTACTCACATGGGAATGACAAGGTTGAATTTCTTTTTTTATATATTGATGAAAAAGGGTTTTTTAAGGGATCCCAACCACCAAACATGGAAAGTCAAATTATGGAGGACGATGAGGCCTAATAATTATCAAACTATTGATATATAAGGAGGATGAAAAACTTTCTCTGCTTTCAGAACGCCATCTTGTGCAAGAAGCGACGTCAAAGATTGAATGGTAGAATCTGTTCCACACTCCACAGCCCATGGTCAGACATCTCGTAAATTTTGTGAATCATAAGTTCTTGGTTCCATTGAGGAAACAATTCAAGTACAAAAGTGGTGTCAACATTAACCTGATGGTTAATGGCTTGTCTCTGGAGGAATTCAAGAGCATCAACGTATGCTAATGAAGTGGAACAGTATTCTAAAAATTCATCAGAAAGCTGTTGAGGTGTTCGACTGAGCTCGGCTTTGCTAGAGAAAATACAACTTTGAATTTTGGTAGCGTTGAATTCAACTAGGTGGTTGGTTCCCCATCAGGCTGTAATTTCTTAGTGTCCTGAGATGAAATGGGAATTCTGTTTCTGATGAATGAGAACATATATATGGAGAGTACTTATGCCATCTGTGAAGCTGTGGATAGGGCAGGAGAGGTAAGTCCCAATTCATATGGAGTAGGAACAACGTTTGTGCAAAAATGGACACTTGCGGAACGCCGGAGCTGATGATTATGGTATCAGACGATACCCTGAAGAAGGTGGCACCTAAGCCGTATGATGTTAGTTTGTGGAGAAGTCCTTGCAATCAAACACGGTCGAATGCTTTCGATATTTCTATCGCCTCAACTAGGGATTCCTCGTGTTTTTCTATAATGAAACATGTCATACAGTGAGGACGTGAAAAGTCCTCTCCCCCTTCAACCCCCTCAACGAAACAAGCTAGCTAGGTCGGGTACAATTCAGGTAAAAACTTTTTCTTTCAAATATGAAGGGAGGTCATGTGGTTCCAGTTTTTGAAGGCCTTGCTTTATTTCATATCCAACACCGCTTCGTTTGTGTATATCGGCCAAGCCGTTTCAAAGTGAGAAGCGTTTGAACTACGTTTCAAATACTTATTCGACATCGACTAGTGTCTAGCTAATGTGTGCAACCCTATAAAAGGGAATTATTATAAATTGTGGAAATCAATTGAGGTGAATATATTCTATTCTACACAGCGAAAAACAATAACACCAGTTCACACCAGGTAACACCCTTGGGTGTCCCCTACGGTCCTGATTGTTTTTGTGAGATTCAACACTGATATTTTTGACACCATCATGGGGTGTCATTCGTTCTTACATATAGTCGAGAACTACACTAGAGTACTTAGTGCTAATTTGATCATTCATCACCAAAGTGGTGTAGGTACTATACAATCATCTGATGATTATTTTGACTGCTGTTACTGATAATATTATATGATATTCGAATATTTTTCAGATATTTTGCTGATGTGAAAACACACTCATTGAGTGTTATCACGCTGGAAAGCAGTGCTTTTTGTCTGCATCTAGGTGTTGAATAACATGACTCTGATATACTTAATATACTAACATTAGTATTCAGTGTATAAAATGATCCACTGTAGAGTGTAGTGAGACATTACGAAACATACAAGCTGATACTATTTGAAGGCTGTCAAGAGACGAGCGTCGAAGGAGCACCAGTGCCGCCATCTATCAAGATAGTCAATCAATATTTTTCTGTGCACACATAATTGATAAATTTATTATTGCATTATTTTCACGAAATCATCCGTTCTTATCACCTATCAATCTGGATGCCAGAATTCATGGAGGATGGTATAATTTTATACCTACACTATTTTTATCCATTGTTCAATGAATTGAGGTTTTTCAGGCGGTAATTTCAACATCAGCAATATTGTAATTTGTTCATATGGAAGAATGCAAGAAGATGAGTATATAAATTATATTAGCCCCAAATCTCATGATCCATACACGGTTTCGAATTATTCGTGATTGGTCAGAGTGTATAACTATAACACATATAATAAGCATATACGTATTAATAATCAATACGGATAATCTCTATCTGTTTCCATAGCGAAACAGGAAGCCGATTTTTGAAGACAAATGACTATCCATAAGGAAAAGTTTTGAAACGATCAGACACATACTGCTTTGATTGAAAGGCTAGTAAACGTCATTGTCCACCGAAACGCATGTCTTTGATGACTACTATAATAGCGCATGGCGCATGCGTATCATGCCACCAAATCCTTATGGATATTCATTTGTTTCATATTTTTGGCTTCATCCTGGCACCCGTTATGATCCGTATTGTTTATTAATACGTATATATGATAATAAGTGTATTTCTTGTGTCAACGTGAATAATATACCATTATCGAAAGTAGTTGATTACTTTTTATCCTTTTGGTGTTTGTTTGGAATGGATATTTCAGAACCCCTCTAAATCAACACATCCGTGTAATTCTTCACTATGAAGGTGTAAATTGACACAACTGTACACGGTATTATTAAATTTCTGATAATATTAATACAATATTGTTAAGTGTTGATTCAATCGGAGTTATTTCTGAAATCCACTCGATTGAACTTACACCCAAAAATTTTTTACTGTAGTTTACTATGGAATCTTTATTCAGTTATTGCAGATTGATACCGGAATGGGTTTTTTGTTGAATCCCGAGGGTGAAATTCAGCGAATACTCATGATGCCCGTATCCCAAAAATGTATCGCTATATCGAACTTTCGAATACAAACGCATCATTCACAAGAATAATGCATAACATTAAAGTGGCTCTACATGGTCTGGCTCGCTATTTGTCATATACAAAAGGAATGGATTTCGAAGGGGGAAAAGAGGTCCTCTTTCCTTCTTCTAGCTCTGGCGGAACGAATCAAAAATGTTAAGGGAAACGCAACAATGTGTGCGACTGGATTCAATACAATCGTTTCCGTGTCGAAAGCTATGTTAATTCCGGCCATTTGTATTGAAATGACAAAATATTGGGTTGTGAGAGTCTAGCTGCTTCAAATGGATGAAGATATTGGCATTAAAAGGACTTCGACTTCATCAGAATGAGTCTGTTTGGATGAAATACTTCGAATTCCATCATTTGAAAATATCCACCAATAACCCAATCTGTACCAATCTAGTTTATTTCCACAAATCGTTTGTTTTTTAAAACACATTTTCAAATTAGTTATTCATCAGGGTGCTGCGAATCGATATACATATAGTAAAAAAAAAATTATTTTTCCAGGAAGAAAAAAAGATGGTGCACTACAGATTTAAACAGGTCTGTTGATACCAAAATCAATAAACTATGGGTTTTTCTGAAATCAGATTTCTTCAAAAAATTTTTGTTACAAATGTGAATATGTCGTTCATGCACTCACACACTTCGTCTGTCCAGTAACGCATCTGGGATTTAGTCCTGGGAGGGAGGGTGAAGATTTTGCCAAAGTGAGAATTTTTTAAATATTATTGCAGTTGCTTGGAAATTAAACAATGTTAAAAACTAAAAGTTGCAACAAAGCGTTCAAATTTGGGACAGATACATGTGATATCGAAAGAAATTGAAATAACTTTTTTTATACGTTTTTTTGAAATTCGAACAAAAATAAGCCTATTTTCAGATCGATCGATTTGAAAAAAAATTAATTTTGACTTGTGTTGCGGAAGTCACTTGACCGGCCGAGTAGATCATTTTTCATCTTATTTGAAGCAAAATTGAATGCCCAAGTCGAACTTTGAAATGTATTATTATCAAGTTTTTCACATATGATTTCTGAAAGACAAGACTACATTCATTAAATAATAGCCCAACAAAATTGTGTCATACTATACTATAAGTATCGAACTATTTTGTATATATTGTGGTAATTTTTGATATAGTATATAGTATGACACTGTAGAAAATTCTTTTGAGAAACTACATATTATGAGGTTGTGAATTCTCAACTTAAACTAGATAATTCATCAGGTTTTCATATCGATGAAAATGTTTATACCAAATTTGATTGAATCGGCTCATCAATTACCATTTTGTAAAGTCAAGTAGGGTGAAATTTCAACTCAATCGGGCGTGGACCGAAATTGAAATATTATTGCGTGGACCTTGAGTGAAATTTCACTCAATTCTTTTCCAGTGTATACATTTTTGCAGTGGTATTATTAGATGAATGTAGTGACTGGCGCCTATTTTACTAAGCGTTTGGTATTTACTACCGACTATTTTTTTCAGTGTACCTACCCGATTAAAAATCAACAAAAATGGCATCAGCCTGTGCGATATGCGATTCTTCTCGTGGACGAAAATTCGTTGCGGTGTTTTGTTCGATTCCCGCTTTTTTTTTGTTACATGGCAGACAAACAAAAAGCGGGCAACATCAGTTGAATGCGGAAGCGCCGAGTATCTGTCACTCTTCGGAATGGCGTACAATAGGAGAATATCGACGGACAAAGAAGAAGCACGTCACGTGGAAAATATGTGGAAAATGCTTTTGTCGGCGAATTTCCCGACCTGAATGGAAATTCACATTCGCTCGGTGTGCCGCTGTATCTTTATTCAGATGAGCTTCCGTGGTGATATAGGATCAGGATCTTAATTTTCCAGTACGAATCTAGAATTCAAAAGGAATACACGGCGCTCCTAAACTACTGTCTCTGTCTCTGGCAAATTATACTTTCGAAATTATATAATAGTGAACATGTTAAGAAGGAAGAAAATTACCTTTAAATCAAGGGTGACATGAAAAAAAGTACATACATTGCATAGTGCCTCTGCTTAGTCTCGACCTGGTTCGAGTCTTCCTTTCGCTGATGACCAGAGAAATTCGGACATTCCGTAACTTCGGAGTTCCACATTTAGAAGTCAGTTTATTAAACAAAACTGTTGGCGTTTCTTCCAAAACACTATTCTCACAAATAGTTTTTCCCAATTTTTATCAACAGGAAAGATTCGATCATATCGTGTGATACATCATTGTAATCAGAAAAAAAGAATTTTAAAAATGCAAAAATCTAAAATGGCACCTATGAGAAAAAACAAAGTTGTGTGTTGTTACTTTGGCATCAAAAACGTCATGAAAAATACAATGACAGATTCACATTCCTTGTAAAAAAGTGCCTCAAGAATGTCCCAGAAGCAGAAACGTCTATAGGTCTCGAGAATGAGTGATTCTTCTAATTGAGTAAAAGCCACTCTAATCTGGTTTTCTGGTTCCTCTTATTCCAAATTTTGTGCTATTCAATCAAATTTGTCATAAACATGGCATTATTATTATTGGAAGGAACAATTTCACTCACTAACAAATTTGCAGTCACTCAAAAGAATTTCTTACAGTGTATACAGTTTTCGAGATATTATAGCGATCAGTGTATAAATAAATCCCTCACTATACAATTTCTATGCATAGAGTTTCCGCTTCAACTATTCCATCAATCTTCCCTGCTCACTGGTATCACTTCCCACATCCCAAATATTATGCATTACACCGTCCGCATTGATTCGATATTAATTTGGCAAATATTTTATGAAAACAAGGATGAATTTATTCGGGCTCATGGCTTCGCCTCGCCGCGTCTCATAAATATTAATGGCCGAAACTCCCTCTGTTTGCAGGCCGCGATCGCACACATTGCTCGTCGAATCATTAGTGCACGTCACTGGATAGGATGATCATACATGGCACCAGATTATTCCCTATTTGCTATCAACCCATGCTCAGGAAATAATATATTAGAAAAATCGATTTGTTGAAAAACTTGAGTGATGTGGCTGATTTATTATTAAGCTATTTTTTTAATTTCATGAAATAATTTTTGGTTCGATCTATGCTTATCAAATTGAAAGAGTCAGAATCAAGAAATTCCTCAACTTTCGAGTTGTAATCTGTTTTGTCAAGAACTACCATACAATTCCCTTTATGTAGTGGTCGACGGAGTTTCATCTAACTCTCTTATCATAAATGCTGGTGTTCTGCAAGGATCAATTATAGCACCAACACTATTCCTACTCCATATCAACAATTTGTTGGAAGCAACTTCATGTCCAGTACACAGCTTCGCGGATGATAGTACCCTCCATACCGCCTTCTCTTCCAGGGCTCCAATTCCAGCCAGGTGAATCAGAAACGAACGAGTGAGAAATATTGACAACATAAATATGGACTTAGCAACAGTTCTCGAATGAGGATCCAATAACTTGGTAGATTTCAATGCAAACAAAACACAAGTTTGCCTTTTCTCTAGAATAGCCGATCTCACTGTGCCCAACATAAGCTTGTCTGGAGTAACCATATCCATTTCGATGCTTGGTATTACTATCAGCAATAACATTTCTTGGGAAAATCACGTGAGATCAATTGCTAAAAGTGTATCCCAAAAACTTGGTTTTCTGTTTCGGGCGAGAAGATATTTCACTTCCAGTCAGCTGCTTATGATCAATAAGGCACAGATCCGACCTGTCCTGGAATACTGTTCCCATATTTGAGTGCAGCACCCAAATATACCCTGAAACTGTTGGCTTCTGTCCAAAAAAGAGCAATTCGTCTCGTGGGTGATGCCTAGCTCACAAATTCACTCACGTCTCTGGAACACCGTAGAAAAATTGGCGATCTGGCTCTATTTTATAGATATTTTCATGGACGATGCTCTTCTGAAATATCGACAATTTTTCCTCCTTGGCAGTCCCCGCGAGATTAACTCGTCGAGTTGAAGCACCCCATCATGGTCACTTTGGAGACCTGCAGAACATCTCTTTCCAAAGACTCGTTCATCCAACGAACAGCGAGGTTCTGGAACACCTCCCATGGCAATGTGTCATTTCATTAAAAAAAAATGATTTCCCTGTATACCCTGTATATTTGAAGAGATATTGCATCATTATTAATATGAGTGAAATCTCTATGAAGAATTGTATAATATCACCTTCAATTTTTTTTTGATGAGTGAAAAACGAGAAAGATGAATGGGGGTTCACATCTAGCCCTGTACAATTACTCAAGGACCACCCTGTGTATGTATCCGACTTCTGATTTCGAAGTGTATACCGAATCCCCACGCTATAAATTCAAACCGTTTAATCCTTTTATCCAGAGTGGTCAGCTTATATCTGAAACCTCAGAATTGGCTTTTAGAGTACCCATTTCAACCTTTATTTGAATATAAAGTGAACAATAGAATCATTCGAATCGGTTTTCTTGTTGGCGATACTAAACCCATTCAAAATAAAAGCGTATTCACAGAGTGAGAAGGTCGCAAATTTTACAAATTTCGGTCGTTATATAGAGAGTCAAAATTTTGTACTGCCCAAAAAAAAATGATGTGGTCTATTTATGATCACAAGTTCCGTGCGATCAGTCGAAGAAATATCCTACTTACGTGCTTATAATGCCAATAATTGAATTCAATAATAGTTATTTACGGGACAAGTGGGATATAGACATTATTAACTCACGCATGTGAGGATTGCAAGACGAAGCCGTAGGTATGGGTTCGTTAATAATGTATCCCACGCGTTGCATACAAAATTTCATCTACAACTGTCACCGTTTTCATATAACTATCTTCAAATGTACCTCATTCATATTCCACTTTGACGTACCTACACATGACAGTTTTTTGATAATTGAAAACACAAGATGCCTGTGATCATTTTGTAACCGTAGATGTTGAATTGAATTGTCAGATCGATATCAGAACCATCATTGAGTTTCTTGAGTGAAAATGTCTTCAAGTGAAGATAATCTACCATCCGATATTGAAAATGCGGCGTCAAGTTAGTGTTATTTGAATTTTCTTTATATTCATTCAATCAACGATTCATTTTGGTTGAAATTCATTTCTCATCTCAATACCGCATTAGATTCAAAAAATGTGTCAAATCAAAATCATTACTTGACAGTTGTAGATAAAATCATGATATACTATTGAAATTGTGTTTCGGAGCAATAGAAGAGAAAATGGGGTGAATTCAAAAAAGGAATTTTGAAAAAAGATATGGCTAAAGTGCAATTTCAATTCTAGCTTGATAATGTAAGTGTTACACTCTACAGGGTATTTCAAATTTCAGGAAAAAAAACACGCTATAATTGATACACCTGGTATTGATAAAAAAGAGGTTTTTATGGAGATACAATTTACATGCCAATATTCAGAAGAAGATAACCTTTCATTCAAAAATTCAAAACAAGAAACGTCCAAATCAGACAAGTAGTTTTGACGAAAATGCATCTCCTTGGAGAAGTGTATATTCAATTAGTAATGAACACCCTTTATTAAAAAATCAATTACTTTTCCCATTCTAATCTATACATTTAAGTTTCATAATTAAACCTTCACCCCTGTATAATACCGCTTGGTTTCATCGACCACATGAATGGGGCATTGAAAAATGTGCATTCTCAAGTTGTCCTACCCCATGTTATCGTCACATAGCCACTTGTGAAATGTAAACAGAAAATTTCTTGAGAGAACAGTTTCTATACTATTATTTATGTCTCCAACAGACACCAAAGGCCCTTTCAGAATTTATTGCTAGAATAACACCCAGAAATTCATGATGGCAACTAATAGAACATGTGCATTGTGCACATCCGTGCTCCAAATTTCGAGAAAGATTTGTTTCAGAAATGTCAAAACACAATTTCATTCCGATTATTACGAAATGTGACCTTTTTGGTTGATTTGAAGCAATAATTTTTCGAACTGATACCCATAGAAAATGGTGAAATTTTTCTTTGAAATAACAACTTCCATGAAAATATTGTTTACTATACTCCTCTACACGGTTTTTGTACACTGGGTAGATATTATTCTTCATACATTTCTACACAATATACAGGGTGTCTCAGAATATATGGGCATAGTCTCCTGGATTCACATAAAATACATATCCATTATGTCATTGGTGTATAATTTGATCATTTTGAATGAATCCATTATGATAGATACTAGATGAGTATTTGTAAAATAGACTTCTCAAACACGTTGAATTTGGCATATTCAGTTTGCCATCAGAGATGGACTATAGCTACTATAGCTTCAACAAAATAACGCTTTATATGAATTCGATTTATAAGCACCCTTTATAATGAAGATATTCAGTGTGACCCACTTAAGACCGGAGCACCATTGTAAAATCTATAGTTTTCAACCGATTTCGTTCTTTTTTTTTGTTTCAGCAGGACTATTCGGAGATCTACGTTTACAAAAATTTGCAAAATAAAATTTCAATCTACAGGGCATACTATATTATTTTTTTCATGTTAAAAATTGCGAAATATCATTAGCGATTTTATTCAAAAAAATCTACCTCACCACTGAATTCAGCATCCTTCAATTAGGTTGAGCGCAAAATTTCATTGAAAAATTTCGATTGGCAACAAAGTTATAACAAAAATAGTTTTGATCGCTCACCATTTTTTATGAATATTTCAGACAAATTCTGAGACGCGGCAACAATGTCAACACAAATGTTGGACATCATTGAGGTTTCTGGTATACATTCGAATTGATAACACAAATTATTACCGAGTTATATACTCTAGAATGGTAAACTTTTGGAATGATCTACATTTTCAATTAGATGGCTGCCCAGTGCATCTTGCTAGGATCATCAGACAATGGCTAAATGAACAGTTTCCTCATCGCTGGATTGGTCGAGAAAGTGAATTAGTTGGATGGCCACCCAGGTCCCCCGATTTAACCCCTGTTGACTTCTTCTTGTGGGGTTTTCTTGTACAAAAAGTTTACAAAACCCGCCCAAGAACTAGACAGGAGTTGTGTGAAAGAATACGTCAAACTTGTAGGGAAGTAACACCCGAAGGACTCAAAAGGGAGTGTTACTTTATAACGTGCCACCCGGTACACTATTTTTGAGTCAATTTTGGAGGATACTGCAACTTGAAAACATCCAGTTTCTACCTAGAGCCTATATCATACTGGAAATATGACTTCCCGACCGAGGAACGGGTGCCTAAATTAAATTATTTTCATATACTATATAAACAGCCACAGAGCCATGATAATCACTCGTTGAAAGGCCATGCATTGATATCTTTCATGCAATTTCATCGTTAAGTTCAATTACATCTCCATTTCGATGAATCACTAGGCACACTGACTGATTCGAAAAGCATCTATTTATTCGAAAATAAATCAAACGTCAGCTGCACATTTGCTGGTGTTTATTTTGCTGCATATATTTTGTTTGTTTAGACGCGGAGAAGAAGATCGACAAACAGGAAAATATCGATTCAAGCAAAGCTACCAGTTTATTTATCTTGAAAACATTAGAATTTTCGAATAGAAAGTATAGATATAACAGGAATCTTGTAAAACTTTTCATCACTTCAATCGCATGCAACTCAGGTCTGATTTAAAATGATGGATTATTGAATAAAATATAATAGGTATAACCCTAAAATAATAATTTTGATTTTCCGAGTTCCGAATCTAATTTGGAGTTGAAAGTTTATGCAGTGTATACCCAATTTCGATATTTTCGTTTGAGCGATTATGAAAATATCGAAAATATCATATTCATATATCATATCAGAATGTAAACTAAAAATGCCGTAAAAAGTTGTATTGCTTTTCCATTAACCACTCCAGTGTGGTACGTACGCCCCTGATTCAAATTTTGAAATTCTGAGATCAAATTCTGATTCATCATCTACCTAGAGTTCATGCAATATGCCAAATTTCATAGTTTCTGGATGAATGGTTCCAGAAATATTGAGGAAAAATCGTCTTAAGGGTATACTTACTTACCCTATTCGATGGGGCTCCCCTGGGAAGCATTCCTTGATAAATATACTTTTTTTCTGTTAACAGGTTCGATATCGATTAGTTGTTACTTATTTTGTTCAAACTTGAAGCTGTTTGAAATAGTTATTTATGTACCAAATACGTTATACAGGTTGTCCCAAGATTGCTGCATAGTTTCGAAGAAATAAATGTTCTCTCAAATAATGCTATACCAGACACTCCTAAAGTACAAGAGTATAAGTTTGATTAAATTGTGATATAAAACTTAGTTGGCAGTGGAAACAAAAGCAGAACGTTTCTTTATAATAAATGTTCAATATGACGCCCACCTAATAAAGACAATCAATCAATCAATCAATTATTAGGACATCGTTGTTGTCTCGTAGTGCGTCAACGGCATTTTGGATTCTGTTCCACAGTTGTTCGAAAGTATCAATTTGAACTTCATACACTTGTGTTTTCAACGCTCAAGAGATGAAGAAGTCGCACGGCACGGATTCAAATCTGGAGACCGCGGAGGCCATTGAATAGGTGCTTCTTCTCCCCTTACCAATCCATCTATCAGGAAATTATTCGTTCAGATATTGTCTTGTTGTCTGAAGAATTTATTGAAACATTCACAGAGAACAACAAACATGAATGACAATTAATTTCTTTCCTCTCAAAATCACGACTTGCCTTCGTTTCCACTGCCAACTCAGTTTTATCACAATTTGATTCAACTTGTACTGGGAATATCTGGTAGCATCATTTGAGAGAACATTCTTTTTCTTCGAAACTATGCGGTATAGGAAATTTTCACAAGAGCAATAAAATTGAGGTAATTGATTAGTCTTCAAGCTCAAAAAATTTCAGAACCGAATTTCAGGGGGGTGAGGATGGTTTTGACCCTTCTACAATTTCAAAGGCGGTTCATTATGCTCCTATATAGCATTTCCTTTCCATTCTTCTTCTCATGGTATATAAACTTCAAAATAAGATGGTTTCACACATCGAATGAAATGAAATCACGACTAACTGTAAAATTTACGTTAAATCTACCTTGACTTGTCTATCAAATGAAGCTTTATGCTTTTTATTTACTGTGATCAGTGACTGGTTCAAATCAAATGCCTAATTATCTGTGAATATCATTATCTACATAGATAAACCTATGAATACAAAATGTGAGTACGCTCTGGTAAGTTCTCGTGCAGTCAATTGATACTGTTTACACGAAACTACATGGTATCCGCCTTCAAAATTAAGTTTTCCTTCGGATCGACGAATTAGATGAATTAGACTATTGTCCGTGTCCGCCATGTATAAATGCACGAGAACGAGTTGACAATGGTGAATAATATAGCAAAACGACAGGTTGTTATTTCTTCACATACGCATGCACAGAAAATTATTGGCAAATGAGGACGATCGTTTTCCGTAACAATCATGTATAAATAATCGCGGTAATTTTCATGTTATTTTCGATTTGGATGGAGCAAGACAAGAATTATTGACCAGAGATTCTTGGAAAAATTTAAAATTATTTTTATAGGAATTCTAACCCCTGAATCAGATTCGTTTTTCCCTTGAACTCGGATTTTTATTCCGTGAGAAAATCTAGTTAACACCTTCTCATGATCTACAAAGCATAGATACGGCCTGTTTTAGAATACTGTTCTCACATAATGATGGGGTTCAGCACCAATACATACAGAGCAGAGCCATTGGCCTGATAGGTGCTGTCACACTCACAAATTCTTTGAACTCATTAGAACAACGTAGAAAAGTCGGCGACTACTACTACTACTACTACTTTCATACTAAGTATATGCTATCCAATTTTTTTCCATAATACTCATGAACACCATGAAATACCTGTTCAATGAGAACTTGCTTTACAGACATCCTAAACTGATGAAACGATTGGATATTTCTTAGACTTGTCGGAAGATGCTTATTTATTTTAGATGCATTATAGATGAGCGATTATTCTTATCAAATTTGTTGATGGGATGAGTAGTCTTAGCTTGTCATTTTGGAGAGTGAAACCAACAACATTTTAAGATGATTTGTTCGTTTCGAGGATGAATAAAGAAGAAAGTGTGAGTATGTTTTTATTCTCGAACACGATACTCTAGGACCCACTTTGCAAAGATTTAGAATAGCGCGCTCTTGAAGAATAAGAATTGAATTGAAATGCAGTTCGTTGCACGTGTCCCAGAATGCAATGCCATATCTTAGATGCCATTCAAATACAGCGTGGTACACAATTTTTGCTGTCACAATACCCAATTACTTCGCCACCATTCGTAAAGCATAATATCCCAAAGCTACTTCTTGCTCTGTATTTAATGATCATTGAAGTTGAGGTTGTTGTCCAAATTGATTTCAAGAAATTCATCGAATTTGTTACTTGATATACAACATCATTACCCAGGACAATATCTGCTGTATAACAATCAAATGATAATATGAGGTTGTTGTTTTCTATATCGAAGGATAGCAGATTGGAGTTGCACCACTCCTCACAAGGTTATTTTCTTTGATGTCATGCCACAGTATGTTTGTATCATCTACAAAGATTGTGAACTTTCCATCAGATTCGATATAGGCCAGATCATTGAAATATAACAAGAAAAGTACTGGCCCCAGTACCGAGCCCTGAGGCACACCCGTGTCTTATCCAACCAGTATCTGACTGCATGTCAGTTCTCACAATTTGTGTACGTTTACTCAGATATGATTCGATCCAGTTGAGACTCTGATTCCTGAAATCATACTGCTAGAGTTTGTGCATCAGCAGTATTTCGTTGACACAATTGAAAGCTTTCGACAAGTCACAGAAAACTTCTTCACATACCTTGTTCGTATTCAACTCAGAGTAAAGTTTTTTCAATTGATGAAAAATGGCATCCCCTGTACACTTTTCTGATTGAAATCCAAACTGTTGAGGATTTAGGATTTCGTGAGCGGATATAAAATTCATCAATCTACATTTTTCACCAACTTCTCTATGATTTTACCAAGGTCGGAATGAGCTAGATGGGCCAAAAATTCGATGGATCTGAGGTGTCACCTCCCTTGTGAAAAGGGTCATGAATAAGTTAAACCAGTAACTCCAGAGCAGAAATTGGCATATCTTCAAAAATTCTAATAGAGATGTTATCAATACCACAAGAAGTTTTATTTCCCAATAGCTCTTTCAAATAAGCCTCATATAAAATGAATGTTTCAGCAATATTTATGTTTTCCATGAATGATAGAGAGTCTGGTGCTTTATCTGAATTTCTTGACTGTCGGTCAGCTATGGAATAATGAAATTCATTTAGAATATTGCAATTCATTGTGACATTATTTGATGGAGAAGAAGTTTTGCTACGAAACTAATTAACTATATACGCAAAGTTTCACTGATGGCATCTTCGCTTTCACAGAATCAAGTTTGGTAGTAACAACTTTTTTATTCTTTCACAACCTTTCTGTAAATACTTCCACGAGAAATTTTCTTCAAAAATGTTTGCTATTATTCCATCACTAGCAGTACAAGTCAGACGAACACGACAAGGCCAGTCAGCACATCCTCTGGTCGTCAACCTTGAAATATTGCTGTCGTTTACTTGAGTGTCATTTTGAGTCGGATCAGTATATTATTGTATGTCAAAAACGTTCTGAAATTGATCAAATCGGATAATAATTCAAAAAATTATGTTTTTCAATATGAAAAAGCAGATGCGATGTTCTTGCTGAGAATTGTACATATACATATTTCACATACTGTTAGGAATAAAATCACCGTTGCTAGGCGAAAACCATACGTATCTGCATGTGCTATATATTCAGATGCGTTGTTCTCGTTTAGTACTGTTTAGATAAGTTGGTTTTGCTTAGCAGTAGTGCCTCATTTGGCTATAAATACAGGTATATAATTGAAATGTCCAAGATTACTGATTTGCAGTAAATACCGGGTTTTCGCTTAGTAAGGATCAAGTATAAGTGGCCAAGCAACCAATGCGTCGAAATTCCAATACCTACCTTTCCTCCTTATAGATACGCATTAGGGATCTCCTTTCATGCTCTCCAAGAGATAAAAAAATATCGCAAAAATAATGTGTACCCCTTTCGAAAATTATTCCACGCCACCCATGTCCCATCTTTCCTTTTCCTTCGCGATACGAAATTTATTTGTGTCACTCATACGGGGTCCATTATTATTTTGGTTTGTTTTGTAGTAACCCAGTTAGATTTATGGCTGACATCGACTTTTTGGGTCCGAAATACTTTCGTCCAAACAGAACGTTAATTGAACCAGAAGTGTAACGGTGCCACAACACTTTTTTTCTACCCAGCCACGAGATTTATGGATCGAAAATATGCGAAGCTATAGTGTTTGCTCGTGGATTTGCGTCGATGTGGCATTGTTTTCGAGAGCCAAGAATTTTTGCGGATATTGTTTTGACGTGCCAGAGGAAAGTCAAATATATGGAAAGTGCATCAGAGTATCAAAAGAAACAGAATCACTGGTTATTGTGAAAATTTATAACTAAATTCATTCGAGGAGTGGAAAAATTAAATGGGTAATAGATATAGATCGTCGAAAAATATTGAGCACATACTCAGTTTTTTATGAAATATACAGCATGTGCAGATTTTATTGTTTTTAGTTCCAGTAGAAAGACTGTCAAAATGTCTACAAACTTGCAAGCTATAATTCCAATTTTGAGGGTAATTTTTCATGTTAAAAGTTGAGAATTAATTATCGTTAGCATTTTTATCAACAAAATACGACTACACCACTGGATTCAGTATCTTTCAATAAGGTTGATTACAAATTGTTATTGAAAAATTCAGAAAAATCCTGAGAATTTGGAAATCATTGAGGTTTCTGTTAGACATTCGATTTCGAATTATAATACAAATCATTCTTGGATTATGACATTTATAATAGCATTTATGGAAAAGTTTAATTACTTGATTCATAAGAAGTGTATATTGGATTCTTGAGGCTCAGTATTTCACTTCTTCTGAAAAATATTTCTCAGCGTTATGAATAATAATTTTTGTCTCGTATGTTCAAATCGACTTTACTGAAAAACTGTACATTCCATCATGGTATACTTATTAGAAACTTTCTTGATTTTCAATTGCTGTCGTGAAATGTCAGTTACTGCTAACAAAAAGTGCAGATGGGTACACTCCTGGAAAATAATTTAATTTCGTTCATCTCTTTGAATTTGGCATGAAAGTATATAGTAAGCATGCATACACAATTCCATTATTTCATATACTAAATAGAGATTTTATCAACTTTGGAACGGTTGGGATGTATATATGATCTCCTTTAGAACGGTAAAAGTTATCGACTGAAAAAAAGTATACTATTTTTGTGAAAAAAAGATGACGGAATCAAACGGTGGAAGCGGAATGTAAAATCTGTCACCTCTGTCAAAAATGCCTTTGGCTTTTTCACACAAAGGTTTACAGCACACAAGAGCAATGTTGTATAAAAACAAATATTAATATTAGCATACACAATACATATGGAGCTTGAAATACTAGTGAATTATTGAATTTGAAACAATTATTAACCAATAAACATGAAGGTATATACAAACAATCCTTTTTCCAAAAACAACGCAGACTGAAGATGGAGAGAGATTGGGAACAATCATCGGGAATTTCGGAATTCAGACACACTATAAAAACTTATTTCACTGTTCAGTTTTTGTGTATGATGAATCGTGATTCCAAGAAGTTCACCTGATGTATATTGGGTTTTGCTGAAAATAATCAGCTTTTGCGTTTTTTCACCATTGAGTTCTAAGAAATTGGCAGAGAACCCATTTCTAGCAACGTCATTTGAATTCTCAGTTAATATCGAGAGGCCAATGGAATCCGAAGAAGTATTGATGAGTGACGTATCGTCTGCGAAAAAAATTGTGCTTCTCTCATTCAACATGTGCTGACAGATATCGTTTACATAAATGATAAAAAGTAAAGGTCCCAGGCTCGAGCCCTGTGGAACTCCATGGGTCACGGTTATGATTTCCGATGTAGTGTCATTTATTTTGACCAGTTGTTTTCTATTTTTCAGATATGAAGACATCAGTTCGAGGTGTTCCCCTGATCTCGTAACATGATAGCTTTTCCAGGAGAATAAGGTCGTGTGAGACACAGTCGAATGTTTTTGACAGATCGCACATATAGAAAGGACGGAATGTTATTTTTTTTTCACGACCTTCAGCAACGCTCCTACTGTGATTTTTTTTGGCGAAAATCAAATTGATCTTTTGATAAAAAGTTATTTGATTCAAATCAGAATATTATAGTTTATCTTTCAGTAAAATCTCTGGATTCTGTCCAAAAAAGGCAATTCGTCTCGTCGGTGATGCATCGCTCACAAACTCACTCACTTCTCTGGAACACCGTAGAAAATTTGGCGATCTGGCTTTATTTTATAGATATTTTTATGGACGATGCTCTTCTGAAATATCAACAATTGTTCCTCCCCTGGCAGTCGTCCCCGCGAGCTTAACCCGCCAAGTGGAGGCTTCGCACCCCTTCGTGGTCACTTTGGAGACCTGCAGAACATCTCTTTCCAAAGACTCGTTCATCCAACGAACAGCGAGGCTCTGGTATACATTGCCAAGGGAGGTGTTCCCAGAGGCATATAACCTCCACAAATTCAAGAAGAACATCAATGCCTACCTTATTTCCCTTGGTTTTCACGATGTTCTCTGAATATTACAGGATAACCCTTTCCGTGGGAATCAGAACATAAAAATAAATTGTTTAGAATCTCGGGATAATCTTTTTTGAATATCGGTAAGACTCCGAAGATATTAAACTGATCGGGAAAAAGACCATCAATGAAACACTGAACAGCCGTTTACATATCGAAAGGAGCATTTTCATGAGTGAATTTAGTTGCCTGAATATTATTGATACAATATGGCAACCGTATGAAAGTTATACATGAAACATTTATTATTTATTCAAACTCTCATGGTCAACAACTCTTTAACGATGTGCGATTGACATTTTTTAATATAAACTACCTATACCAACATTATTTTGGCTCACTCTATATCATTCCCTGAAAGTCTGAGCACCCCTGACCTGATACAGGGTGACCTCTACGTGACTGTAACTCCCTTAGGAGTCACTTTTCGTGGAGCAATCTAATACCAATGAATTGCCCGCTAATTACGATGCACCCTGTATAGTCACCCTAGTCAGATGGGTTGGTTGGAATTTAGTTTCTCATGGCCATGGGACGACGATAGACGATGGGTATAGTATAAGTAGGTATACCAGAGAAGAGAACAGCTTGGATCGGCCCATTTTCGTTCACAGTCTGAATTTCAAATGATTTGCATCGACGTCTATCCTTAGCGCTCTCGACTACGTACGATTTAGGACTAAGACTCAATAGTGGTTGCCATTGTCCTGACGATTTATGGGGTGACACTTTCGAAAATACGAACAAAAAGTGGGTTCTTGAGCTTTTCTTAAGGACCGAACGGCATAAATCACTCGGCCGATGTTCGCGGATAGGCATATAGCCATCTAACCAACGACAGTGGTGGAGTTCAGTGGTTGGATTGTGCGTTAGACTCAATGGGATTCGCAAATTTTAGAAAAAAACAACGTATAGGCTCAAAATTTGCAGACCTGAATTGATCGATTCGATGAAATGAATTATTCCATAATTACAACTAGAAAAACTATTGAAACCATAAAATACCTACACTGAAAAAAAAATTGAGTGAAATTTCACTCAAGGTCCACGCAAAAATGTGTCAATCTCTGTCCACGCCTGATTGAGTTGAAATTCCACCCTACTTGACTGTGTCAAATGGAAATTCATGAGCTGACTCAATCAAATTTGTTATAAACATTCTCATTGATAGGAAAACTTGATGAAATATTTGGTTTGAGTTGAGAATTCACTCAAAAATTTCAATCAGTAAATTCACTCACAACCACATATGCATTCCCTCAAAGAAATTTTCTACAGAGTAATTATTTACGTAATTACACTGGTATTGAAAATTAGTTGATGGTTCAACAAGGATTTTTAGTCCCAGAAGGTCTACAACGATTTCTTAGTTGAATTAACAAAATCATTTACAGTCAACTGAATCATCATTGACATTGTTGATATGATCAATAGTGAATTGATAACTTCATTATACTCTTCTGTATTCTCAACAACATTCTCTTGATAGAGTTGATAGCTGATATCACTATATCATCAAATAGCTTATAGCCTAGTTAGACAATATCTGAATGGTGTATTAGCTAATATATCTTGTTGATTATATATCAACTTATTGTATTTTCAGTTATATTCTGTTGATAGACTCACAAATTCTAATAATTAACATTTCAATTACTTAAAATTGTTCGTTCTACATCTCAGTGAATTTCTAACAATATTTTGTTTTCAATAATAGGTAAAAGGAAAAATTTCAAATAATCAAGTAAAATGAATAATATTGTTATAAATTAGAAACGAAATTCAAGGGATAGACTCGTTTGATGTTTTCATCAGTGAATTGATGGAACAAGTTCAGATTTTCCAAGTGATATCGATGAAGTAGCCCAAAATGCATTATATTCTCTCCGTCCATCCATATTTTCATCACGTAACTGCTGGTGTTGAAATGAACATTTCATCCCCAGTTATGTATTATATTTCACTTCACACAACTGGTTACGTGAAGTGAGGCATTTCAAATTACATGTTAAAATTAGAAAAAATGAATTTTCGCAGATTAGGTGAGTGATAAATTAATTACACTTCGCACAAAATTATCAAGACACAATTTCAGTCGTATTTTTCCGAAAAATAACTTGTCATATGGAAAGTTTTCTATTATCTAACGAACGAACGACGAACGATCTATCGTTTGAAACCAGTTGTTATGGTATTAGTGTATCGATTCATTTTCCTTCATAGAGTAAGTGAAATGATAATATTTTTTCATTACATGAATGTTTCTCGCTGACGCAGTTCTACATCCATGAAGATAGATAAAATAGAGTTTGCAAAATATTTGGTAGGCAAAAGTCCAAATTAGCTTGAAGTGGATCGGAAATTGAAAAAAAAAAAAGATATACCCACCAGAGCATGATCAATTGAAATGAGCTATATAGTTTTGCGATCATTCTGTTTTCATAGAAAATCTAAAAAATCTATAGTTAGAATCGGTGACGCAAATAATTTATTTTTCTAAAGCCCTCTGTAACAATTAAATTTTATTGTTGATGAATTTCCAGAAGGCCCCACCTTTTTCCGCATAGGTATATAATATGTATGTAGTAGAGAGAAGGAGAGATGCCGTATTCTGTTTGGAAATATTATATTGTGTTCTTGATTTATGCAACTAATAAATGTCTAGAGACTCCTGACGTGATTTGTTGATGCTTTCATTGCTTTCGGTTTTCCTGATATTTTATGTACCAATGAGATCATTCGAGATCGGTAGACCAATTATGGTTTTGCGTAAACGCCTTTCGAGAGGAATACCTATTCATACTAGGTGTTTCCGAAATTAAAATGGAATATTGAATATGTATATAGAAACAATGTTACAATAAATCGAAAAGAAAAAAGTTGTTTCGATATGTTTCAAACAATATACGCTGTCACCAAATGACATCTTTCGAATATTTTATTTTATAAAGTTTCAGGCAAATTTTATAATAATTCAATATCTTCCAAAGTATATTTTCACAAAAATTTACTCTTCGTGTAGATTGTATGTCTTTTGTTACCCATTTCATGTATTGCTTCAATTTCAGCAACACTGTATACATTTTGAGTTTGATCCATGGAGCAATGGAGAATTCGGAAAGTGACATTTTTCATACTGTATATATAAAGGGTACTCCTGAATGTAATATTCATACTGGAGGAGGTATAGTTCCTTATATACAGGGTGATCCACGGTGGATGGCCTTTAAAAGTATCTGCATGGAGAACGAAAAGACAGAACATTCTGAAAATTGAGATGCTTCGATAATTGATTGTCTTGAATATTTTCATCGTTACAGTAGTGTTGCCACTTCTATCAGAACAACTTCGTTATTTCAAATAAAACACTCTGTATTTTATTGCATTTTTAGATTCTTCCTGGAGAACTGATTTCATCAATGTATCACACTTGGGGTTTAGCAGGAATGATTACAGAGATATAGGGTGTTCAAAATCGAGATTTGTCTCAAACCTTATTCAAGCAGGATTGACTGCATCACAGCCGTCTTCAATTGAAAGCCATGAAGAATGAACTTTGGCAACATTGTCCGAACGACCGAACGTGAACCTGTCGGCCATTCAAAGTGTATTGTGTAGGAAGTAAACAAAGGGTTTATGGAAGGTTTTGTTAAAGTTTTCAATTATTAATTGGTGTATTATTGAGATCAAATAATTTTAAAAGTATTAGCAACAATCTAGGAATCGACTCGAGACTGAAAATGTGTGGCAAGTGCATTCAATATTGTGTTAAATTGGAGGTTATAGTGAAGTGTACTAGTGCTGGTGTATTTGCAAGGGAATTTGTGTTGTTTTTTTCAATTTACTCCTGGAAATAAGTTAGTAATTCATTATTCCTTATGAAATATGCCTTCTAATTGTTGTGTGCCAGGATGTAAGTCAAATTACAGATCTGAAAAAAGCTGGGAAAGGATCATGTCTCAGTTTTTTTATTCCCGAAAAGGGAAAATTGCAAAGTAAGTGGATAACAGCAATACCTCGAAAAAACTGGACACCATCTCAACGTTCTGCAGTATGTGCAATTCATTTTATTGAAAAATATATCATCAGGTATGATACATCCCCTCTGCCAGATGGATCAATTGGAAAAATTCGTTATGAGCACCAAAGTTAGTCGAAACAGCAGTTCCTCCAATTTTTCCAAATTTACCAAAATATTTTTCAAAACCAGCCAAACCATAAAGAACTGATCCAAATGAAAGACGTCAGAAATATTTAGATATTCAAAGTAATATAATAGAACAGTTTGAAAAATCAGACCTCATCCACAACTATGAACAGTTTGTTAGGGAATATGTTGAGAAAGTTAAAATTGATACTTGGAAAATCCATAAGACTGATAAAAATTGTATTTTTATGAATCAGATTTGAAAGCAAATGTTTTTTATCCCAATGATGTGAATACTTTACAAATCGTTTCTCAAGTTATAATATCCAATGAGATGGAGGTCCAAGTTTTTCTTGGTGATAATAAACTTGGATTCAATGAATTGAAATGGATTCTTACTCATGATATGAACTTGAAAATATTCTAGCTAGATTCAAAAATATCTCAGATCAAACTGACAAACACTCAGATATGAATGAAAAATTCGATATATCTCCATAAGTTTCATTTTAACAACATGTTCAAAATTACGGCTTCAGTTCATGACCAAGGGAATTATTCAACCATATTATTCCTCGTTCTTCACTCTGTAAGTTCACTCTCGTGTATTTTTTACCTATTCCACAAAATAATCCGAGAAAATTACGTTAAACCAAACATTCAAAGCTCGCGCTCATATAAAAACCATTGTATTGCTAGGCGCGAATGGGACCGACGGTTTCCGTTCGTGCGACGTTGCCATTATCTCAGCACGGCTTGATAGTTGAAGACGGCTGTGACTGCATCTTTTTTAACATTAAACTTGTGGAGACGACTTCGAGTTTTCTCTCTTGTTTTACATAAATATTATTTGTGCATATACGATCTTCGCGGGTACTCATGAGGATTGTGAAGTGGAAACAATTGCGATCAAACAGTCGACAGTCAAATTCTCTCCCCCAGCCCTCTAGAGCGGATGGGGAATGTGTGCTCGTGGAGATGAATAATGGGCCTTTTCAACTATTCGCTTCTATTTCGCGTTCCTCTATAATACGCGGCACGTCACAACGAACGCATATCCGTGGCCGTTTTTCATTTTAACAGAATTTTAATTGCTCGCCGAATCGTGTAATGGCGACAAATAAAAGAGCGGTATATTTATAGGAGTTCCACATACATTTTTCTCGCAATAATTTTCCATCGACATGATAAAATGTAAAAGCGACGTATCGTTTTCGAGTGACATGGTGCAAAGGGTTTCCAGTATCGGCGCTTCCGGCGGCGTCACGTCGAAAAATCGACGACGTCTGAATAGCGTCGGATCCGTCTGAAGAGTGAAGACGCTCCGTCGACCACGGTATAGCTTGTTTACGTCAAAGCTAGATTTATTGCGAGCTCTCCTTCATTCAAGTCCATTTGCTGACGTCGTGCTTGCTGCTGATTGACATTGTTTGACAAAAATGACATGATATGGACATTGAGAAATGTAGGATTTCGTCGAGTAAATACGACGGGCGGCAACATATTCTTAGGATGAGCCATAATTTGCAGAGTGTCAGAAGTACGTTTGAGATGAGAAATTAAAACTTGGCATCCAGTGGTGATAGAAAAGACACCAAGATATTCCACTTCGAAGGTTTCAAACGATAAGCTTATTTTTTCAAAAGTATCCAGCGTTGCCAACCTTCTGATTATGGTACCAACCAGGCAACCAATCTTTTGACAATTGACATAGTTGGCTTTGGCAATACTGTTCATGAAGTGAAGTTTTGGAGATTCTTGTTAAATGATCAAATAAAGTATACTGATAAATACACAGCAACAAACAAACACAGACAAAAATCTGTTGAAATAACGTTGCAATGAAAAATCTCACATTTTTCAGGAAATTGTAAATTCATTTGGATGAAAAATTCCGGAAAATGTTTCATCTAATTGGAAGCATGGAGAATGTTCCAATAATTGCAGAAGTTTGATTGTCATCCTATATCCGCATACCAGGTGACACAAACTCATGGTATATACCCCCCTCTTCTCCTTTGTTTTGTATAATTTGGAACATCGAATATGCTCACTTGAGGCCACTTTTTCACATCTTAGGAATTTTATTTTTGTCTGGTTTTCCTGTAATTCACATCAACTTCCGATTTTCAAAAGAAACACTTTTTATTTTATTCCAATATCGGTTAGGGAATATTATGACGATTCATCGATTACAATTACAAAATCACACTAAAATATACTGAAGTATAAAGTAGAATACTGTAGTCTGGAGCTCAGTGGTCCTTCTGGGAAGAGGTATACCTAGTATTCAATTTCACTCTATTTTTTCAAACTGTGTATAGATATCCGTTCATAACTTTGAAACTTACTGCAATGGAAAACGTTGAATTTCATCAATAACAATTATTTACAGAAAGATAGATAAATTATTTTATATTCTATTGCCGACTACGTGTAATAATGCCTGAAATGACGGACAACTTGCACATTTGTTGCACATTTGCTGGACTTTTTCGCAATTTATATCCATTATCGATTAAGAGGGTGCACCTGTCCTGTGAGTTTATTTATATCGCAAGGTGGCGAAAAGTATCTACAAGTCGATCGTTTTGTTCATATATAGGGGTTTGTTTGTTACCTATTCCACGATATATTTATGATAGTGTGTACTTGATCACATTTGCCGATGACAATGTTCAATTATAAGATGTTAAAGAAGTATACCAAAAACACCACAAAGTGATGGTTTTATTTATGACCCTTATAGCATATCCATTCATATTCAAAAAAATTCTAAATTAATACAAGGAACACGAGTAATACTAGATAAACCGTTTATGACATCGGAAACACATTTACAGTGGTGTTGATATAAATTCATAACGTAGTAAGGTACCTTAGGGTAATAAGGCCTGATGGGCGAGAATACAGCCCATACTGTTTTTCTGAGACGTCATCAATCAACGAGTGGGCTAAGCTTAGTGTTTTAATAAGGTTTAGATTAATCTTCTGTATAGTAGTCCATACTCAAATTGGAGTGGAATGATCAAGAAAGACGATGTACGACTTTGAGTTTTCTTTCTTGAGGTTTAGATTACTTCCTGCTACTTTCGCTAACTGTTATTGTTAATCAGGCGAGATAAAGGGTACCGAATTTTTCGCTGTCTTACAAAATATTGCAGTTTTGAAGTGCGTTTGTTTCAGTGTTTGTTGCGAAAGACCGGTGAATACATATACAGCTCAGAACTTTCTATAGTTGTAGATAGAATTTCACCATATAAAACCTAAATATTGTTTGCCAGTTGGCGAGAAAAAGGCCAATATTGTTAAGAGGAACCTTAATTCTAAATATATTTGTAATTTCATTATGGATTCATAAATTTTTGTGCGAAAAATCAGTAGTGTTAATTATTGAATAATAAGGAATACGCATGATTTTTTGTTTAATCGAAATTATATTCCTTCTTCCTTATAATAACATTGGATATCATTCAATAATCTCAAATTTGCTTGTGACTCTAAAAAATTTCATTTAAACGAGGCTAAATATGAAGTCACAGGAAAACGGGTTAGTGGCCATCACTAATATTATGACGTCATAGTATTAGGCCGCACAGCCATAGACTAGCGCGACAGAATGACAAGATTCAGATTGAAAAAAAAAGAAGAAGAAGAGGTAGGAGAAGAAAACAGTTTTAAACGCCAGAAATTTGAAATTTGAAAATGGAAAATGATAATGTTTATACCAAATACTGTTTAGTGCCGCAATGCCTTTCCTCAACAAAAGTATCACCAGGAAAAATATTCCTTTCATTGCCAGTGGAATCGAGTGATAAAAATAAAGAGAAAACAAAATCATGGTTGCAAGCCATAAATAGAAATGATTTATCCGAGAAAACCAGAGGATTGTTTGTGAAGACCATTTCGAAGTGAGTTTACGTTCAAGTATGTCCTAGTGAAACCCATTATATATCAATGATTATGTTCCTCATGTTATTAGGAGAATAATATAATATGTGATTTCGTTTTCAGCTTGAAGAAGATATGGAAAACTATATGAGATATAAATTGATAGGTGGTAATATATATTTGAAACAACTTGCAAAAAGAAGTCCTGTTTGATCATTCTTATTGTAGATATTTACTTATTATTCAGTTATTATTATTCAGAATATTGAGATCATATAATTGAGATAAATTATATAAACTACAAGCTCAGATAATCATAACCTCACTTTCTTTCTTCTTATATTATTTTCAATCTTTCGGACATGAATGTTTGACATGACAAATAAAAACAGCCATGCACATCCAGTCGGAAATCATCGCTGCAGTTCGGCTGTTGGTCGGAAAGTTGCAAATATTATGATTTTCAATCAGAAATTATTAAATATTCGGTGCTTAATAATGTTTTTCGGATCTATAATTCGACATCTATACATATGAGTAATGGAACAAAAATATATTCCAGTGTAAAATTTTCACATGCGTATACCCTATTATAATACGGGCAACAGACTTGAACGTGGGCCTCATTACCCCAATGTACCTTATACTATAAGCTTATAACGTTCAACAGATTTGCCACTATTGATAATGATGCATCGTTTTAAATATACACTGACCTGTTCGTGAAACCAACCCCATTATTAGTACCGTACAAATTTTTACCCCAAACGACATGGCTTCGTCCTCCAGACCGTCAGAGAATATACGAATTTCTCGAATAAATTCTCAGACCCACTCTCCCGTCTCAGAGGGAGGTACAATATGACATGTTGTGAGGGTCAGTCATGGGAAATATATCGCTGACAGAAAAAAATTTGGAACGAACAGTTTCAAACAGATATAAGTGGAAACGTGACCCAGAATCCACATTCACTTTTGCATTGTTGGAACACAGTATACTATCCGGTAGGAAGTAGATGTGAAAAACTTGATAAAATCTTGACGAAACTCGAAAGAAAATCAGAAGTGACATTAATTTCGTTCATTTGGAATCATCGTCTTTTTCATGAATGAAAATTTAAGTATTTTTTCGCTATAAACTACGCACCACTTATTTCGTCGCACCCCAAAATTTTGTCCCTGTTAAAATATGAATTACTTCTTTCTGTTTTGAACAATTTGAATTCGGATTACACTGTTCGCTAGCCCAGTCCTACAGCTATAATCTCGTACTGGTTCTTCATATAAAATCACTACAGGGTGTCACCTTGAACTGTGAAAAATTTCAGAACCTTCAAAAGGATCTCAAATGAACAAAAACATTTTTTTCAACTTTGACAGCAGAGGCATGAAGATGATCTCATTACCTAGGGACATTTCAAATTGTCTTCTTATCTCTTTTATTGATGGAGTGATCTCAATAAATTAACTTTCTGGTTTTGCAGTCATAACTGTTTTCTTTGTCAACCCGTTTTTGAAATCTCATTTTGAATCTGGAACTTCAGATGGAGAGATATGAAGATCAGAATTGCCTCAAGATGAACATTATATAGTGTGTCTCACTCACAATGGAAGCACCCCTGTATGTTTTCCGAAATTGTTGAGTTAGGATTCTGAAACTTGCAGAAGCGGGAGATATACTGGAAATGAACACTATGACCAAGTGGGGTCATCTCCAGTGATAAACACTGCTCGCCAACAGCCATGGTATTCCCCTCAAGGGCCTCTATTCGTGGTGGGAGTATGTACAGTGCCTAATGACCCACCCTGTATAAATCATATCTTGTTATAAAAATGAACAAATATACAAATATGCCACGGTACAAACCTCGGAGAAGAAAAAAAAAACAATTACCATAATAAAAACGAGTGTGCTTATATACAGGGTGCAATCTAACCGATGGTCAAGAACACAGGACATCACGAACCATAATAAATATAATTCCTCTAAATATATGATCATGATGTTTTTTGTTGAAATTTCTGGACGTTGAAACAATTTTGTAGAATACTGGTATTGATGTTGATCACCCTAGCTGATAACCTGTCAAAATGTATAATTTCTGCAGAAAACGATCACTTTCTTATATATTTTTTAAATATTGAATCTTGAGTATTTCACAATCGAACTTAAAGCCTTGTATTCTTGTAGGTATATGTTCACTTAGGAAAGTAATCTCATTCTGTCAATCTCTATCTATATCACCTCTCGAAATTGATGTAAACAATCTGGATCACCATGGGCAACATGTACGCATGTGAAAAATGTATTGTAATGTAAAAAAAAATTGAAAAATGTAGTTCTGATTCTATATTCATTAACCAACCTATAGTAGTATCATTTTATGAATCGAAAATTGGAATGGAGACGTGAAGAACGTTGTCTCATCATATATTCTGTATATTCAATACTAAAGAATTCGTGAAAGGTGAATCAAAGAGTAGTCAAAGTACCCATCCCTACATTTTCTCTGAATTATTTTCCGAAAGTTTTTCCATAACTAATAAATCACGAAATAAGTAAGTACTTAGATCCCTAGGCGGGCCATAAACACAGACAGCACAGCCAGAGCGCGTTCTCCCAAACAAAAACCTTTTGTTCGTTTTCTATCTAATGGAAAATCTTATTCTGTAGAATAACGTCGAAACAAAACCAAACAAAATAATGCTTTAAAACGTTGTTAGCTGGTGTTATCAATGCACGTAGAAGAGCCCCTCTAATAGCGGATCGATCATCCCTCCAACCTCCATTTTCATCCCCAACCCCCTCCTTTCAACCCGGCCACCCCCTTTTTGTTTCAACTGTTTCAGTCTCGGTGCATTGCTTCATTATACCCCATTCTTATTATTGAGCAAGGTTGGTAGTACGGGAAAATTATTTTCTTTTCAGCTATGAATTGTGTTTAAGAATTAGCCCCCCCTCTCCTAATTTATATTTTGAGAGGTTACACGATATGAGATGGGAAATCGATGATTATCGTATAATTTGAATTTACGATGCGAATATAGTACAATATACCAACAACGATAATTATTTGATCAAAATAGTTATTTATGTAGCAATGACGAAAAACTGTCTATTATACTCGAGATTGCAAATTGATAGCCGAGGCCTTAGCTCATAATAGAAACAACTTTTATTCGTAAATATTTCCGAAATTCAAACAGATAAGCCTGTTTCAATTCGAAAAAAAGTATATAACTTCTGACATGTCACAAAAGTCACCTGACCTCGATCGAGTCGAATCCCAAAATGAATGATTATTAGAGGTTGTTTCACACAAAAATAATTTCTCTAACCAACAAAATCTGTTTTACTTTTAAGCATATGGTTTGTTCATATATACTCAAAAAAATATTTTCTTACCATGAGAAAACTATATTCGTAGGAAAATACTTTCAAAATGAAATTATATTTTTTTGAATTGAGAAGATCAGGGTATCTTTATATAAATAATTCAGATATTTCATACAATGCGACGACAATGTACAACTTGAATATATCATATGCTTACTTGAAAAAAAAACAATTCATCTGAGCCAAGTATATAAAATTGTTATTGCTGTCCACGCGATGGCTATCGGTGAGATGGAAGATAAAGAAAATGTTGAAAAATGTTTATTGAATCAAGATTATTGTGATGTATGATACAAGAATCAACATTTTTTCACAACAAGATAATGGAAAACTTGAATGAAGAAATCAGCAGAGGGTAATTATTGAATCAAGATAATTGTGATATTTGATACAAAAATCAATATTTTTTTCACAAGATAATTCAAAGATTATTTAATGAAATATGTATTCTTGAATGAAGCAATGAAGTGGAAGAAATGAAAATATTGATTTGAGAAGAGCAAAATGTTCTTTATTTATTCAGAATCACAAAATATATTCTCATTCAGAGTAACTCTTTTTGGAAAAATATATTTCTTGGAACGAGAAATCTTTTATATGTGTGCATGAAAGGCACTGTATTAATGATAAAAAACATAAAAAAAAACGGGAATCAGGTGAATAATCTTTGTTAGCCGACTACCACAGGTGATATCTATAAGAAACCGATCCCAGTTTTCCCGTATCATATTCCCAATCGATAGAATGGGAATGATCGTACATACACCCTATAGTCTCCGATATATACACCTGAAACAATGTGCTTGTCCCATTGTGCAAAAGATGGTCTAATAATATCAGCCGCGGTTTTTCCAAACATCTTTTGTTTGATTGTTGGAAGTTGAATAGCGCAGCCGACTATACATCGGAAGGGTGTTGGAATAAAAGCTGTGGATTTGGTGGAATCGAAATGCTGGTTATTAGTTTTTGTTCATGTTGTGGGGGAGTGTAGCATCAATAGACATGAAAAAGGGGAAACCTACAAAGGGGGCTTCTGATTTTGTACTGTACGGAAAATAGTCAAAAGTACGATTCGCATGCAGTAAATAATCTTTTTTTTTCTCGATAATGTTGATTCGCTGTTTTCGTTTCCGTTTTCCACAAATTTTCGATTACAGCGTCAAATTTTCACTTTTTTAAAATGCTTCGCCTTGTAGCATGACATTGGGGTTTCCTTAGTGCTTAGTGACTCGATCGTCAGCTGGCCTTGTGTTACTGATGAGGCTTGACAAGCCGAAACACCATATCTTGCATCAGCTGAGTTTTTGAATCTATGATGGTTCTACTATTGCGATATTTTAGTGTTGCTATGACAAGAGTTTTGTCATAATAATTTATACAATTGAATAATTTGGCCCAAAGCAAAGACTGAATGTTTGTTGGATTGGCATAGGTGTTATCATCATATAGACAAAACTGTTGAACTGCGTGGTACGTAGTATAAGTATATATTACTCAACCCTCACATAACTATATTTTGTCCTCTTTGATATAGTACTCCTTGTAAGCTGGGGTAATTACCAAGGTCAGAGTGTAGATATTGCCCTGATCTGAGCATGCAGAGTTTCACCATTAAATATCCTAGTAACCGCATGATTTCAATGTGAATATACAGAGCATTAACAACCAGTTAAATATATCTGGGTTTTTAAGGGTTTAATTTTTTAAAACACAAGTTCAGAGTTACCCCTAAGAGGCAAAGTGTTGCAAATGCAAAAACCTTATTTCATCAATCAACCTTACTGACCCCAACGCCCACAGAGCTATAGACAGTGTCAAGTTGATTCGAAATGAACTGGGTAACCCAAACAATGATTTTTATTACCTAATTCGGTCAGGGTTGGAGGAATATAGCATTCCATTTGAAGGACTTTTATATCCACAAATTCCTACCCTTCAAGAACATTAATAGCAATAAATGACAAGATATTCTGTTACGGATATAGGACAGAATATTTTGTTGATTCAATCCATATTTTGTCTTCGTGTAGCTCACCAACAATAGAATAGACGTTCATCAGTTATTATAGATGACAATCAATATTATGGTGTATACACGGAAAAAAGTAATTGTTACATCAAGCATTTTTTTGTATTTCGATTAATTCCGTTGAATTGAACGAATTCTATTCTAATTGAACCGAATTCATCATCATTTCAAAGAAGCAGCTCGTTTCATTCAGAAATATACAGAGTGTTTCCCAACTACGATACAAAACCTCAAATGGTGATTATAGTTAGGTCGTTTTAGGTAAAAAAGTTTCCATGAACATGGGTCCGGAGCTCTTTGTTTCTGAGATACAGAGCGTCGAATTTAAAAGAACTCCAGCACTAACTTTTTTCTTTGTAGTTTTTCATTTTGTTAAATTGGGCAACAGAAAATATTTTTTGGTCTCTTGTGTTTTCTTTGTCTTGCTACGGTTTTGAAAAAAAAATTGAGTCACTTTATTGCATGTTATGAACATGAAAAAAAAATGGTTTTCATCAATATCGAATAAAAACATCTCGCAAAATGAAACTGATAAGATATTCGGAGATTTCCATAGTTGTGGGTCACACTGTACATTTAAATATGGGTTATTAGGTATAGGACCCTCACTAAACCATCTCACCGAGCATTCTATTTGTTTTCTTTGTACCCCGTTACCAGCATCAAACACCACCTATTTACAATTCAAAGCCTGCTCTGCATAGGAGCGTATGTTTGGAATGAAAACAATCGAGGGCCCTCGACAATCGATCTAGGTGGCCGCGATGCTCGACCCCACTTTTCGAATCAATCGCTTCCATAAAGTATTCAACCGAAATATCAACACGTGCTGCGGTTTTCTGTCAGTTTGACGTAACACGCATCTTCGTTAAACATTTAAAATGGAAACTGGTGGAATGGGAATTGAAATGGGGGACGTACACCAGGTTTTGCATTATTTACTGAATTACAGTGCCAGTGGTGGGACGCGAACGCGCTGTATATTTTGGAGGAAATGAAAAAAGCTTTCCTTATGCGCATGACAAGTTCACAGTTCGGTCCTGTCACTGTCACCGGATTCATCCATGCGCATGCCAATGAAAACGAAACAGATCGAATATTAGAGTCACTGGATGGTATTTGTTAGATAGCTAATACCATCCAGGGACTTGATTGACTCTACTGAATAAAACTTCCGGGAGAATGATTAATTGAAAAAATGATGAAATAGTTTGATTTTTAATTCATATGGTGCTAAGCCAAAGACAAGAATCTCACTGAGCTTAGGCAACATGCGACGGTGTTTCAGGCAGAAATTATTGCAATACATCACTGCTTAAAAGAATTGATAAGGCAAGAGTTCAAACGGAAAACCATTGCAATCTATTCGGATAGCCAAGCAGCAATCAGAGCAGATAACTCAATGCAAGTTAACTCAAAGCTAGTATGGGACTGCTCAGAAAAAATTAATGAACTGGACAGTCATAACAGACTGACTCTAGCATGGGTACCAGCACGTACAGGGTACGAGGGCAATGAATAGGCAGATTCACTTGCCCGAGCAGGAGCAAACAAAGTTCTGAATGGCCCAGAACCCTTCTGTGGTATTACGAAGGCTGTAAAAAAGACAAGTATCAAATCATGGATGCAAACCAAATCTCAAGAATGGTGGAACAACTCGCCAGGCATGAGACAGGCAAAAGAGTTTATTAAAAAAACATTGCCAACATTCACAGAATATCTACTGAATCAGAAACGATGTAAAACTAGAATACTAGTGAAACTTCTCACAGGGCATTGTAGGCTCAACAAATACTATGAGCACGATAGGTCTGACTCAAGAACTGTTGTGCAGGTTCTATCAGGAATAGGAGGAAACTGCACTGCAGTACACATACTTTGCCACTGTGAGGGCTAGTCAAGACTTAGGTTCCTTACGCTGGATGGGGAAGAACCAAAAGCCCATATTTACACAGGGGATCTGAAAGCTAGCCTATGAAGTCTCATAGAGAAGGCGGGGCTAGCCAAAGTACTCTAAAGGATTCTGAGGGCAGACACAATAGATCTGAGAAGGTCATCATCAAAAAGGTATTTATTATTGTTGTTTATTTGTCTATTGTCGTTGATTCATCTTGCCAAAAAACACTCGAACTTTTTTTTTTGATAAATGTCTCTTCCTAACGAATAGCCAATCAGTAATTTAACGAGAAAACTGACATACAAAATTGCGGTATCGTAGGTCTTGTATTTTTGCCGTTGATAAATAATCACGTTGGCTCCGTCACTGTGAGAATTGGAAATGTTTCTACCAATTTCCCGATATCACGTTCTGTCTTTCTTTCGTGGGAAAGTCCATTAAAAATTTAAGCCCACCACAACCTTTGTTATATATCGATATTACTGTTATACTTTCTGTTCTCATTCCCATTCCCTTCTCTCCCAGAGGTTTGCCTTAATATTTCATAAAGGTTATTGGGGTTAAAACATTGAAAAATAAATGAAAAGAGCAAGAAAAGAGAGATAACCAAAGAAAATGGAAGATGTTATACGTCAGTAAGTTTCTTGGTATTGTAAAAATGGTAAAAGATATACAGATCGTTTGCCGAATTACATAATATTTTAGTAGACATGCGTGAATATGGCAACATGATTCGTACGTCTCCGCCAGTCTCCGCTGGATAATCGGAACAGAGTTGAAGCTGTCTAGCGGTGAGCATTGCTCTTTGTGACTGCGATGTTGCCAAATGCCATCCTTTCTTAATACTCCTTTATTATGTAACGATTCGATGAAAGTTCTGGTTCATTAAGATGTTCTTCATGAGATATGAATTCAGTATGCCTATAGTTATCTTCTTCACATCATACATATATCTTGATCCATGAATGATTATACCTATATTACCTTTGAATGAGAAATCTTTTTTTTTGTGAGCAGATCTTTTGAAATGATATTAACCAATTTCTTTCATTATTTACCTTCATTCAGATTACCTCGAAAATGTCATTGGGGTTCTTATTGCTCGATATATTTTTTTAATAACATGTCGTGTATGACTTTCGAAGTATAGGTAAGTTTTGAGTTGGTCGTCGATAGAGAGTTTTTTTCGTCTCGAAATATTTCATCATCGAAAAAATCACAATCATTATTTCTTTATTAGGTATAAATTATAATTAATCGCTCAGTTGAGACGGTGTGAATTATCGATATGAATGAATATTTGAATTCATGGATCCCAATATTCCCAAAATCTCATCAGGTTTTTTCGCATCCGAAGAATTCTAATTAGGAAGGAGTGAAGGAGTTTTATTCTGAGAATTGAACAAACAATGGAACAATAGAAATCCATAATTGTATAGTTTATCAAGAACTCAAAGACTCAAAAGTTGTTAATCTTATTCACTTAAAATAGTACATGTGATTTCTCGAATATCCTTCAAACTTCGATACTAGACATTTTGTATCAGTTTCATTCAAAAGTTATAAAGTATAATATACTTATATGTATATATAACAAGGGGAAGCTTTCGTGACTGTTCTATAATAACATTTTTTATATATCAGTATTTTTATATATATCAGTATTTATCTCACTCTGTATTCAACATCTTCAAATGAGTCAACCATCATCTATGACATTTTTTTGTCAAATCATTTCATTTTATTTATACACCTATGTTTCCTTTTTGTGCTAATTTTATATAGAATTTCATGTTTGTAAGTATACCAATTTCAATTGATGTACATTTATATATTGTTCCATTCGATGTTTTCAGTTAGTCTTGATAAAGAAAATAAAAATTTTCGAAAGCTCGACAAATAACGAAGAAATTTAATTAATCCATTGGTCCAGACTGCATCCCACTAATATTTCCAAGAATATATGTATATATATGTATAACAGTTCCTCTTTAATGTTGTTAATTTGTGATTCAAGATCGAGGGACCCTGGAAGAAGCTTATAGTGCATTTAAATTCCTTGATAAATATGGATTTAGTAGAGGTACAATGTACACAAGAAATGTCCCTCCGAGGTATATCGAATTAATCTGAATTACATTCTTATTGTTGAAAATAGCTTGTCACCTGCTCAGAAAGGGAAACCATAAATTATCGATACCTTTGTTGGTCTGTTTTGAGATGTTAATCCACTCAGGGCGTCATGAGAAGACGTATGGGAAAGAATCCCGAACTCTTCTTTTTTCTTCTATAATCCCATAATAACTCGAGAGAACAAAAATGAACAGTTAGGTGAAGGCACAATGGCATCAGGGCATCGGTACATTTCTATAGTATGCTCCGAAAACATCGTGTTAAATGGAAGAATCAACATCGACACTACTTATTTTATGATCCTAAAGTTGAATGTATTTATAATTCCGTCTGATATAGAAAAATTTCAGGTAATATCTATGATGCATTGATTATACCTACTTATCAAAATTATTGTTGACTAAGTGAAATATTCATAATTATTCATTATATTATATATTAATCAACAGCAGCATCGAGATGAAACTTATAATGCAGTATATTCAATACACTCAACAAATTATATGCTATATTATACTAGCTGTCCGGCCCCGGCTTCGCACGGTTGGAGTACCCATTTTAAAACATACACTGGAAAAAAAATTTGTGAGTTTTCACTCAAGGTCCACGCAATAATGTGTCAATAATTTCGGTCCACGCCCGGTTGAGTAGAAATATCACCCTTCTCGACTGTGAAAAATGGTAATTCAGAAGCCGATTCAATCAAATGTGTTGTAAACATTCTCTATGATAGGAAAACTTGATGAATTATCTAGTGTGAGTTGAGAATAATTCATTCAAAAAGTGCAATCAGTAAATTCACTCACAACCGCATATGCAGTCACTGAAATGAATTTTCTACAGTGCGTAAGACATTTGTTGCACTACTATGCGCATATCTACAGTATACCTTTTTTTTTTTAATTTTTTCAATTGTTTGTGCTTACCTATAGCTACTATAATATACTTACACCTTTTTCCATTCTCTCAGTATCTTTGGTATTTTTTTGTTGTCGTTTAGTAGTTGACATATCGACAATACCACCACCTACCGCGTCCAATTGTATTTTCAAATATTCCAGGAAACCATCGAAATACTCATAAAAAATTTCAACCCAATCGGTTCAGACGGTTAGAAGTTATGTTATGTCATTGTTGTTTTCTTTGTGCTGTAGTCTTATAGAAATGATGGAAATGGATACTAGTTTACCCAAGAATATCATGAAAAATGCAGACAAGGCTTCGTTCAACTTATTGCCGGAGAACTCCAGGCCCGACAAGGATTATGAAGTATTTAATCAAATGAAGTTGAAAATAGTTATTTGAACACCAAGGTAGTATATAAAGAATATCAGTATTACCAAGGGACCTGGACTATATACCGAGGCTTCAGCCGAGGGATATGAGGTCCCGTGGTATAATGAATTTCTTTACTACCAAGGTGTATATTACATTTTTTTCAATCATTTCTATGAATTTTTGAATGTATTTTAAATTGATATTCATTATACTGAAAATATTGGTAGGTTATATTTTTATATCATAATACATCATTTCATTCTATTCGATTGAGAGATATAATGTCAATTCTCAATTTCAGAGAATTTGATTTTTTATGCTCTGTTTTCGGATATTCAACAGATATAATTCAAATGTTCGACGTGGCATATAGCCAGGAAAGTAGTTGTTTTCTGTTGAATAAATCGAGAAAAAATTAATATTTCCATCACATGGATAATGCGAATTCTCAATGTATTTCTTTATATACCTATATATCCATTTTTTGTGTTCATAATTATTTCTATGAAACTGAAATATGGACCTATTGTCATCACCATGAAAGCACTTCTCTTCAATTCTAATTAAAATCTATAGTAACCATAACCATGACAGCATATTGATGCATACTACTAGATTCGAGTATCTCTGATAAGAACAGTGCATTCGGGTTAATTACAACAGAAGTGGCTATGTCCTTATTGACTAATGGTTCATAAAATGACGAAAACTACCTTGGTAGTAAAAAGTCACTTTACGCCTCGAAAAGGAGTAAATAATGGTTGGTTTTATTATATAGCTAGTGGTGGAAAATAATGGATATAATATACTTAATATATCAACTATTTCATTCTACTTATATCTGATTGTTTTCTAGATCGACGTTTCACTTGCTGTTGGGGAAGAATATTTCATATCATTTTTTTTTCATTACTGAATTCGTATTTTCCACATCATGATGGAAAACATATACAACAAATATAACACCTTATTCATTTTCTTTCTTTCTTTTCCTCGACATACGAATATGCCAGGATAGATAATTGATCAAAGGGTGTGAAACTTTTTGGGGCAGAATAAAATAGTAGCTCGTCTGAACGAGCGAGGGAATACCGGGAATGGGGTGGAGTGGAATATATACTCGGTGTGTGTGTATATGCGGCGTTGCATATTATATCATCAAATATTAAAAACTGTAGAGGCTGTCTGGTACGTGTCAAAGAAAATTTATATTCATGGCACGAGGGGCCAGGCATTTCTGGATAGTCATGGATAGTGCAGGGAAAAAATTGTATATACGCTGGATGAAAACAGTTGAAGTGAAATTCTATTCGATTATGAATCTCGTGGAATATTAACCAATCAATGGGTATGTTCCGTTTTTAGAGTTGGTTGTTGTTGGTCACCTTATTTACCGGCTGAAAACTGGCTAATTACGGAACACGATTCCTGAAGGAATGGTTACTCATATATATCATATCATATATATGACAACTGACAATAATTTGGGTCGAAGTTTGGATGATTGGAGATTGTGGAATGAAAAAAATATGGATGTAAATATGCACAAATGTTAAAAGGAAACCTTTCAAAGTCACCCTACAAGCAATAATTATTCATCACACACAAGCGCGAAAGCTCTACGCAGAAACACAATAGACACAGACAGTATAGAATTGCCAAAAGTAGAGTAAAAACCAGAGGATCACCAGTCTCCCCTTCATTTTCACACCTCAAATTTCTGTACACTTTATTGTTTTATTGTTTATCAGCAAAATATTTAAAAACTGAATTCAGAGCTCTAAATAAGCGTATCATGAAATTCGATATTATTGTATTTATTTTGATAACATCTTGTATAGGCATAAACTGATCAAAGACTTTTCAATGCTTGCCCTCAATAGCTGCATCATTACACATATTATTATTCCACCAGGGTGCAATATAGTATCGAAAATTGAATATACTGACAACAATAATAGAGGTAATACCTATAGATATTATTGGATGAACCAAAGTTTACAGAATATGCAACCATCTTGCACATATATCAGTCTCTCTGGTTGTTATGCTGATGAGCTGTGGTGTCTTTAAATATCTCAATCTTGTTATTGATATTCCTTGGTTTCTTGTTTGGCTAATCCAAATCACAATACTCGTTAACTGATTGACTACTAGTGCTTTTGCTATAAATATACAAAGGAACATCGACGAAACGCGAAAAGAAAGATCTCATCGCGCATCCTCAGTCCCAAGACAACCCCACATAGTGGAGCGGCTCCTACGTCCTTCCTCATCGCGCAGCGTCCCCGTTTTCGCCCGACGTCGCTCTACCCTTCGGCGGGAGAACGCGTAGTGCGCTTCTCCACCGCCAGGGCGCGCGCGCACCCTTGACGCGTCCGCCATTGGTAGAGAGGCGTGGCCTGTCGGCTGACAGATCGTCCATCTGCGCCCCACTCTGCCCCCTCGAAGCGGCGTGATTGACAGTTGGCAGACGACTGCGGAACGCGTAGCAGCTCCACCGCACGCGCTTCGGTACATCGGGGCTCCAAAACGAGGCAACACCACACCATCCATCCATGGTGGCGACGGAGTAATCGGGCCTACCACCACGTGGCTGAAAGAGAAACATCGACTTCCGACTTTGGTGACAGTGCAGTGCTCTGGGATATACTTGATTAGTGTGCTAGTGCGCGACGGAAGTGACTCGGACAAGTAGCCTGGAGTGCCATCCAGTACCTTCATGGCACAGCCACGGGTACGGTTGCATCGAAAGTACGACCAGGAGAAGACACCATCTGCCGGCCACTGCACCATCATTAACAATCGATCAATCAAACGCGTCGAAATGAATTGCACCCATGCCCACGCGGCTATCGGTGCTAGACGTCAATAAACCCGCGTGTTATTTAACGGAAACGCCATCGATAACTCATGCGAAGTAGCAAAGACAGCAAGCGATTAATCTTGGATCTTCGTCTGGACGATTCGATGATGATACATTGCGACCAGTCACTAGAATATGAAACCTAATCAGCTACCATACCATAACATACGGAAACCGCGAGTTTCAGCAAAGTTAACATAATCATCACCATGCACCAGCTTCATATGTCATATCTTCCCCATCATCAACTTTATCCATTTTCAGTCAGTCATTGTTTTAACATATCTTATCAATATCATTCTATATTCTTGTTTTACTTCATATTTTGCATTGACCATCCACATTCGAACAATTTTTTTACGTATTCCAATCATCTATACATTTTCCATCTATTTTAGTCAAGTTATCTTCAGGTTCACCTCCAATCATTGGTTTTAGTCACATCATTCTGTCGTGAAACAAGTATTGTTGCAATAGATGCATACCAATAACAATAACTAATGCGACTGAGCCATAAGTAAACTTTATATACCAAAATGGAATTCACAATTACTTTCAAATCCAAAGTCAACAAACAACAATTTTGCCACCTTCACATCTATTGTATCATCATATCCTTATCTTGTTAACTTCAACAGATTTCAGTCACATTCTCTTCAAACATCAATATCATTCATTTTATTTTCATGTGCAACTCCATATTTTGACATGACCAATCACATTCCCTTTTTTTTAAATTTCTCATTCTTGGTGGGTAGGTATTTACCTTCATATTCTTCATCAATTTTATCGTCTTCTTCTTCATGTTCACTTCCATCAATTTTCTAGTCCTATCTTCCTATTATGAATCAATTACTATTGCTTATACCTACCTATCTTTAATTTGAAACAAGTAGATGAAATGCTCCTGGTTCCATCTAGGCTTTCAGAATGCCCATATAGTTATGTGAATGCCATCAACCCATCTAGGTAACTAGATCAGCTCAATAATGCCCTCGATAATGCCATCTCCATTTGATGTATAGTTTTCTTCAAATAATTCTGGGAATCCTGTTCCTTCAACAACATCGATATCTAGAGATCCATCAAATAAACTCGTCATCAAGAAATTTCGAAATCTTCTGAATCGAAGCATCCATTTCTGAGGGATTCATTCGGGGATTCATTTGATTCTCTCACTTCACTGAATTCATCAGAAACCTACATAAACGGTACTTAAACGTTACCCTACACTTCTTTGTTCTGTATTATGCACATCAGTTTGATCAAGTCTCATCAAAATCGTGTCTTGGTGGCGTTCCCAGTTTGGCCAATATGAGCGGCATCAAAATCTCTAGACGAATTTCATGGTTCCATCTTTCCACTGGTGGCACTGGTCAGGGCACATCATAATCAATCAATCCCTATTTATGTTCAGTCAATTTATCATACTATCCAGACCTTCAACAAGGTTTTTGACCTTATCTACATTACATACATATACAAATAAATACAGAAAGTGGCTGTTCATCAGCATTCAATTTACCCGACGCTAGCAATACCTTTTGTGAATTCACAATTGGAGCTACTGTGAGGGTATCACAGACATCTAACGTTTTATCTAATGGAAATAATCACCTAATAAAAGAAATACAAATGAATAAATGAAATATAAATGTTCCTGCGAGTAACTTAATGGGAACAAAAAATCTTGCTTTACGTGAACAACGAAAAAATTATCACTTTCTTTAATTACCAGCTATCAGGTTACCATTAAGTGTTCTTTCACTAATAATCGAATTAATGCAATTTACTTTTTTTTTGTTTACTAGCCGATGACGTATCAGATGATAAAAAAGTTTTATGGGACTATTCAAGTCGTTCGATCATGGCTAATAGATTTTCTAATAGTACAATTAACAACAGAAATATAAATAACAAATAAAAACTATTTTTGTCGACATTTTAACGTACAATAATCCCATCGGTCGACTACATACCTACTCAGTTATCAATACAATTACCAAACGTTATTTCATTTGAAATGAAAATGTCTAGCACGTAGCACTTCAACAACAGAACTAGGTATCTTCTCTCAAGTTGTAGTCAGCGTCGAAAAATGTTTTGGCTAATGGACTCAACCGTTTAATTCTAAGTTCGATTAGTCAATAACAGATGCAATTAATACCGATGTTTTCTAAGACTATTGAACGAGGCGTATATTATCTCAGCCATAATAATTATAGTTTGGCGCTCGAGTTCTTAAAATTTTCTCTTAAATCGGATGATCGAGCAGTTTGAGGAGACGGGAAAGATACCTAACCTGCATGCAGTGAAACAACATAGTCACCGTGATTCTGGATTATCATCGAGGAATGTCGAGAGGAATTCGAGCGAACAAAGAAGTATTCGGGTCCCACAAGGTTCGGTTACCGTCGCGCGATGATACCACAGTATCGGGTACCAAGTGAAATAATGTTCGTGTGCTGAACTGTGTTCATTTTCTTCTGGAACCAACAAGCATGTTTTTGGAAAACAATGATGATTTTTGGGAATTGGATAAATCTCAGTTTATGCAAATTCTCGGTCCAGTAATAGTATTTTTCATAAAATTAAGCAAATTTCAATTGGCAAGTTTAGTGGTTGGTGAACAAAAAAAGAATATATTTATACATGCATCCTCGCATACATCCTAACATTTTGATGAGTCTTCATCAGATACCTATATCACGAAAAAAATGGTTTTGTCGATAGAGTTTTATGATGCATCAGTTTATGCTGCCAGAATAAGTATACCTATCTAGTTGAAAATAGTCTTCGGAATCGACCTAGCTGTGTACTGCTGTTTTTTCTCAAGTAGTCCTAAGATTTTTTCAAATCTTCACAACCTCTTTATTGAGAGTCGTTCTTGTTGAACACCGTTTAAACCTGCCAGGTTAGTAGTATTTCAAAAGAGAGTTAAATTCAGGAGGAATAGATGATAGCAAAGGAGTGAATCAATCATTACCTTGAGGATAAATACCTACCTCGAAATTAACATTCAATGAATTATTAATTTGTCTACTTGAAAAAAACTTAAAATATCTGTCTTGTTTTTTTTTCTTCATCACATGACACGTTGGGAGCTGTATCTATACCAGATAGAAAATAATATTTTCTGCACCTATCTAAGATGTTCTTTTAATATACATATCATTACAAAATTGTAGGAGAAGCCAAAATATCATATCATCACCGCTACCTATAAGTCCTAAGTAGTATACTAATTTCCCCTTACGGTAAAAAGTCGGTTGAATTGAATTGAGATTCCAAAGAAAATGAGAAATATAATGGATGATGTCAGATGAGGATGCATCAAACAAATGAATGCGTTGCGAATGAATCAATTCGTTACTGAAAAACATATGTATTAAATTTCAATTTCATTGTAGCATTATAGAGGAATGTCATCAAAGAACTGTAAAATTAACAAAACCCATCTGACAAATTCAAATCGCATCCTAATTTGGATACTTCTCATAGTTAGGTATTTTCCGTGTGGGAAGAAAATTTGTAATTCTCCATCGATCTTAAAAAAAATTTATTGGCTTCTCTGTATGTCTATGAATAATGCTCACAATCAAGATTCCGGCAAAATCCGATAAAATAAATTAAAATTAGTTGAAAAACATCTCCGAATCCAAAATTAAAATATAATAAGATGTAACTCTTCCGATAGGAATCTTAATAACAAATCCCTCCAGCATTATCTCGACCATCTTTATTCATGAGTACGTCACTTTCTCGCTTTCGACTTCAGAGAGTAGGCGAATCGGAACTGGAAACAACCGGAAAAGTCGTGTAAAATGCGGGAAAACCGAGGGAAATTGGGGAAAAGTGTGCTCGCGCCGTCGGAACCAGATCCTAATGGGCCCCGAGCAGTAAAAGGGGCCTAAACGGAGTTGGAGCTTCGGGGTCGAGATCGAGATGGGACTATCAAAACCGAATCAAAATTCGAATGGCATCGCCGTATCGAGGTTTATTGCTGAAGAAGGAGTTTTATTAGGTAAGACAATTGAATTTTCACGACTGGTACAATGAATACGATGCTAGAAAGATGATGAAGGTATAATATAAAACTGACACAGTCGTCTTGGAACGATCAAATGAAAATTATCTCTATATTATTCAATAACTATTCATTACTTAGCTGTCTTTTAACATAAATTCGACGTTTTTAACTCAAGCGGTTAGCAAAAAGTGGTGTGCCAACTTAACTTCAAGCTTTACCACAGCTGCTTCACAACTTCACACCCAAGTTATTGAGTTGATCTCGAATGGTGTATCAATAATTCAAAATTGATTCGAAATTGAACATATTTGAAGGTTTTACAAGGCTCAAATACGCAAGCAATACATAAAATTTTATTGCTAGGATGTGATTCATATCATATATCGTATCATATATTTTCCAAGAGTTAGTACAGTTGTGATAGGAAATATTGGGAAGAAAAATTATTAGAGGATATGGCAATATGATGACTATGGAAAGTGTTTTCGTGATTCTGATAGGTACTCAACACTCCAACATAATTGGTTAAAATTGAGAGAATGTAAATTCCCGATTGGGAATCTGGATGAATTTTAGTTATTGCTTGTATATTTGATCCTTGTAAAACCTCTAGAGTTATTGAGAAGTTGAAAATTTGAGAATTAACTCCATAACTTATTTTGGTGAAAAGTTATCAAATACCGAGTTTGCATTTGATTGTATGCTGTTTGTTTCACATAGATTAACCCTCGGATTAACTTAATAATAAACTCAAGTAATGATTTTGTGAGTCATTCTGCATTATTTTCAAACCAAAATTGATTACTCCCAACTCCCTGACTGAGCTGAAATTTGTACTATGACACTGTTATATTTCCTATATACAATTTGGGCTCGAATTTGAGAAAAGTATATTGTACCAGTTCGTGATGTTCATTGTCTGACTGAAAGTGACTCTAAATTCAAATCGCAGGACCATAAAAGTTTCCAACGAGGCATTCCGAGCAAATTGTAAAATGACGTTTCCAAATCATTCTCGGTTAGTGAAAATAAAAAGGCCCGCCATATAACACAGTCTGTTTAGTACTCCATGAAACTTTACGACAACGGCTATTTCATTCCAACAAGTTTCTACTTTAGAGCCACTAAAATCCCATCTAGATACTGAAATAGAGTTTATCTAGCGCTCGAGATCAACACAATATTATCCGATTCTTTGAATATTATATTGTTATTCTTTATTAGCGATCGATCGTTATTTCTGTGATGAGAATTCGTCGGAAGTCGTTTCTGAAGCGATTCGGTGTTAATAAAAGGTGTATTAAGCCCTAATAAAAAAGTATATCGAACTTTGCGAGTGGAGGAAGTTGGTTCTTCGAAGAATACTCCCTCTTTCAGTTAACGTTTAATGGAATTCAGAAACTTCCGAAGCTTACAAAATAATTGAATTTTCCAACAAACTGATTTATTATCTATACATCTGGTTTTCTCTGAGAAAACGATAACCTATAATACGACTATAATATATAGGTATAACTCGCCATTTGATCAAATAATCCCATCATGGTCAAAGGTTTGTCATGTTTGTAGAAGCAAAAAAATGAAGATAGGTACCAATTGTGAAAACAATGCTAATACCGAGGATAATCCCTAATACCGATAAAATAGTAATCAAAAAGATATGTTCCTAATCTCGTATACCTAATCTTATTTGTTCGAAAATTAGATAAGGGCAACCTTTGGATATTACGTGTGAAAATTAAGTATCCCGCTTAGGGCATCTAAATTTTAAACAAAAAATCAAATGGAGTTTCAAAATCAGCCAGAATATTAAACAAATATAGAGAGATGAATAAAGACGGACTTGGCGACGGATGATGATGATGATGATGGTGACGATGATGATTCACTTCTGATCTTTGCACTATCCACAGAAAAATTATATGTATTTGTTGATTTTTAAATCGAGATCTAGATACTTATAGCAGCAAAAGATATGGTGAGTCACTCCACATAATATTCTGTTTTAGTGTGATAAAATTTAGGGAGTGATTACTAGTCATATTAAATGAGAAAAAGTGTAAGAGTCACATAATATTTCCATTAGTTTGAACCGAGTTTCGAATCGAAGATTGACCATTGAAGGCATTGAAAGTACAACTTTCTTGTCCAATGTGTTACTTCTGTATCTCGCCTAGTTCTTGACGAAACAATAAAAATTCCCCTATCGAGATCACAGTCTATGGATTATTTGAGATTACCCAATAACCTCAATAAGCATCATTCCGAAAGACTTTGACAGTCATCAAACAGTCTGAATTTTGCTCGGAGTGGTGCCACCATAAACTTCCCACATATAGTGATAAAAAAAAATTCGAACTTCAACATCATTTATCTCCAATATGAAGCAAGTTAGGATACAATTTGTTGTTATAAACTTTTTTCCTGAAATAGGTATGGAAAGCAATCTGGTCCTTAATTTTTTCCTCGCTCATTCAGAATTATTATGTAGCCCGGACTTATAATTTTCAATGCCCATTACTTTTGCAAACAGGGACGTACCTTGATTCCAACCCGAGTGCTGACCGAAAATTAGCTTTGAGTTTCCAGACAAGAATTTCCGCTACCATTCGTGATTTTGTAATACTGCGTGTTCGACAATAAAATTTAATGTTCTTCGCTGTAAAAAAAGCTCTTAAAATTTAGTGATGGTGTTGTGGCCGAGATGAACTGTGCAGTGCCGTACCGTATGTGTGTGTGTGTCTTCTCCTGGTCTCTAATGGATTGTGTCGAATTGCTTCTTACCGATGTCAATTTCAGGTGTAACTTTTAGAATAAGGCTGTTCCAACACTAGTCATCAAAATTCTCATCATGGATGTCCTTCAAAAAAACGTAAATATGCCAATTTTTCATCTTAGTAGTATAGTGTTTGATGGTCAATTATTTTCATGTATTTACGAACAAACCGGAACAAACGATGAATTTCTTCGAGAAAATATTCATTTTCCGAAAATCTCACTTCTAAACCATATATAAGGTTTGGTATAAAGAATGTTCGGATATAGAATATTGAAAATATAAAGAGATCACAGGTATCCAGTGAAAATATATCAAGTTTCACGCCAAAGGCACCTGTTTAGATTTCTGATTCAAGCAATATTGATATCACGATTGATATCCAAGTTTATAATATATCTTTGAGATTAACAGCGCAGTAGCAGATTACATAGGAACCTATTTCAAAATATAAAGTAAACTCTTGATGAGGACGTTTATTGCATACCATAAAATATTTATTGCTTGATAATACAATAAAAAATTATAACACCTATATCATGCTATTTCGATCCATTGAATTATGATAAAGTGAAGTTCAAGAGACTGTCGTGGATTACTTAGTTGCCGAAGTACGTATTCTGAATATGTTGTGGTGTTTTGGGTGTACTTCTGTATTCCAATGAGTTCTGAGGAAAAAACTTCAAGCATCATTTAATTTTCAATCAATTACCAATTCTATAACAAAGATTTGTTGATGAACACTAATATATTATATTATAGTTAATTCTTGTGATTTATAATATAATTTATATCAAATTCTACTCAAATCCCCATTCAAATCGTTCCATCTGCATATATAGTTTCTGCGAAGATTGGTAAAGTAATAAAACTGAGTAATTTAAAATTTATGTATTGGAATTTGGAACAAAAGATACAGAAATTCTCTTCACTAGAATTGCGTAGGTATTTAACGACCGGTATAGGTTAGCTATAGATTAAACTGATACAGATTCCTAATTTATTGAATAGGTATGTCTTGGATTCCGGAATAAATGAAATAATTATGTTAATTCTGTTTGTAAGATGTAGATGTACGTTAATCAAGCATAGAAAAAAAGTATTATATACGAAATTAATTTTCTTCATTCATGGGGTCGCCATTAGATTTTCCAAACCTAATCAAATATTCCAAGACGATCGATATCGGATAGCAAAAACTTCTACCAGTTCATTGCCTCATAATTTGCAACAATAACACATGCGAATGGTATATGAAAAATCCGATTTGAAATCTTTCGAGGCCTGTAATAAATACAGTGTAATTGTTGAATTTGAAGAATTCAATACCAGTTCAGTAGCCTATATTGAGATGAAACAAAGCAGTTGTAAAGATTCAACAAGACCTTACATCGGTAGCAGAACGTGTGTGGTGTATCAAGGTAATTAAGGTTTAGCAGAAGAACTGTATGGTCATTACTTTTTTCACCTGTACTAAAATAAAGCATGTCAAATCTATTGCACACTTCTGGTTAATTTTATGTTTGAATAATTTGCTTTAGTGATCATAAATAGTTTTATGCAGCAATAAAAGAAAATCATGTAGTCACTGCAAATATGAGAATGAGACAATCTGCATTTCTCAGCAGCATTTTTGAGTACATCAGATTTGGCACTGCGCTATTGAAATATTAGCGTTAATTATTTGAAATATTATTAGAATATTCATTCAAGCAGAAGCTCATTTGTACTGAAATACATTAAATGAATTATAAACCATAATTTGTTGAAAGAGGAGTTGCCAACATACAGCAGAGTGGTTATGTATATATCGAGGGGTAAATCACGGGCTGAAATTGGGTACACTAGACTTCCTTTATTGAAAGAATTCCCGGAATTCCTGGGACTACCCAAGGAATTCCTAGGAATTCCCAAAGACTACCCGGAATTCCTGGGACTACCTAAAGACTATATACCCGGAATTCCTGGGACTTCCCAAGGAATTCCTAGGAATTCCCAAAGACTACCCGGAATTCCTGGGACTACCTAAAGACTACCCGGAATTCCTGGGACTTCCCAAGGAATTCCTAAGAATTCCCAAAGACTACCTGGAATTCCTGGGACTACCTGAGGAATTCCCAGAGACTACCCGGACTTCCCAAAGAATTCCGGAATTTTCTAAAGATTATTCATACATCCCAAGGAGTTTTCAGAATTTTGCGTAAAAATAGGTAGATTACGAATGTGTTCCATTCGTGAAATGCAAAAAAAGTCAATCGATAGGTAGGTTGAATTTAAACCCAAGGACGAAACTTGGGCAATGAAAAAACATGTAGGGATTAGTGATAGAAGCCTATACAGGTTTATTCCTATTTAAATAAAAAATTAGTAGGTATGTATACCATTTACAGATTTTGCAAAAAAGTTCCGGTACACATTGAAAAAAAATCTGGTTTTTCATCTCAATGTTATGAACAAAATTCTTTTGCCGATTTGAATGATAATTATTTTAACAGCTCATTGAAGTCTTCTTGAGATATCGTTCGGAAGTCTTCTTGAGATATCGTTCGGAACTCTTTAATTTGCCCAGTTATTAAAGAATTGTGTTTACGACAAGTGTTTCACTTTTGTTCACGAAGAATACCATTAGTCGATTTTCCCAATTCATTTCAGATGAAACAGTTGAAAATATAGTGAAACCAAGATAAGGTAATATAGGGATCTCGGGAACAGGAAAAGAAACAGATTCGGTTAAATGGGAAACAAGTTGCGCATTTTGATGATCATACCAACGGCTTTGGAAAATTTTCACAATTGTTTTTAGTTTTTCAGTTATACAGGGTGTTCCTTAAGTACCTGTAGAAAATTCAGGAACATGTTGCTGACGTCAAAATAAGAAGAAAAGTTCGTATAAATATATGTCCGAAAGTTATTCGTTTCTGAGATACAGATTGTCAAAGTTGAATTCTTATTTTTGTTTTTTGTTAATAAATTCCAAAATAATTGTGATAATCGAATGAAGTTTGGTAGTTTGTCTCTTTCGTGGGGGTGGCGCCACCTACATGTCTTTTGAATTTTTGAAAAGTCATAACTTTTCTGTTCGTACCTGTATCACGTTTTATAGTAAGAAAATAGATTTCTAGGACATTTTTGTGTAAAAAGTATATTCTTGGTAGAGGTCGATGCAAGCAACTGTTTTCGAGATATTGGGATTTGAAACAATCGATGCATTTGAATTATTTCCATTGGGCTCGTAAGTCGACTCTAAGCAGTTAGAAAAGATACGTCAGTGCATTTTTCTTCTTTCATTCAATATTCTCCTCCATTCAACAATTCAACATTGGAATGTAGCCAAATGATGATTCTTACTTCTTTGTATCTATGTTTTTGGGCATTTTGAACAATTACTTCAATCAATTCCCTCAACTAACTGTTTTAGTATTTATTTGGTCTTAATTACAGTTATTATCATCAGTATCGTATTATAATTACACCCGATTCCTATTTTAAAATGGAATAAAAAAAAATTTTCCTTACCTACTTGATAAATCAATTTTGAATTCCTACTTCTTCGTCATTCCAAATTACTTGCATTGATTATTGAAAATCCCAATAACTCGAAAACTGTTGCTCGCAGAAGAATATGTTTTTTACACGAACGTGTTCTAGAAAACTATTTTCCTACTATAGAACGTGATACAGGTACGCACAAAAAAGTTGTGACTTTTCAAAAGACTCAAAAGACATGTAGGTGCCTCACGAAAGAGATGAACTAACATAAAATTTGATATTGTCATCGAAAATTACCACGAAATACCAAAATTCATTTGAATATCACAATTATTTTGAAATTTATTAACAAAAAACAAAAATAAGAATTCAACTTTGACACTCTGTATCTCAGAAACGAATAACTTTCGGACATATATTTATACGAACTTTTCTTCTTATTTTGACGTCAGCAACATGCTCCTGGATTTTCTACAAGTACTTAAGAACCACCTTGTATAAAGAAAGTGAATTTTTGGAATATCTATTTGTTTTTCTACGTTATTATTAGATATATAGAAAACTCTAAAAATACTTTTACATGGCATCTCTTGATGATTCAACGTGGTGATATTGATTTCTCCACGCGACGTTTCGTATTCGTAGAGAAATCAACAACTTTTTTTTCAAATACGAACCTGATTATCTGTTCTCAGATTTCGAAAGTTTTTTTTATTCTGAGTTCAACCATGGGGAATTATTAACAATTTTGTAAATTTTCGAAATCCATTGGAATGACCAGGTATGACCCTTGGAATGCGTAATTTTTTTCTCATTTAACCGAATTCGTATCTCTTACCGTTTCCGAGATCCCTCGCGAGACCCTCATGCTGCGCAACCTCGTGCGCAACCTTATCATGGTCACACTGTTCAACTTTTGAAAATGGCAAAGATTTGTTTTATTCAAAATGAAAGTAGGAGGAAAAATTCGAGAGATCAGACGACTAAGTTTATGTAAAAAAACAATTAGAAGAGTCTCGAGAAGAGTTGAAATAATTTACTAGGTATTTGAAATGAACATTCTTAGATATATTTATGAACACAAAAAAATGGATATATATATAAAGAAATACATTGAGAATTCGCATTCTCCATGTGATAAAAATATCAATTCAGAATTACTTTCCACGTCCTGTATGATGAATGTCAATTCATCATACATTCAAAAATTACTAGGTATTATTTCTCGTGCACAAAACGTCAACCTTCTGTATCTAGGAATCGGCAATAAGATGTCAATCAATGAAAATGATCGATCTACATTGTACAAAAATATAAGGAAATGAAGCGAAGGTTGAAATAAAGTAAATGATGATATTTCTCCAATACCTACCTGTATTATTGTATACATCTTTGAATAGAAGAATACTCGGAAGAATATTGTATTTTTTTAGCTTTTGTGCAAAAAAACTTCAAAATGTTTCTCGAGATGTTTCTCTATGCCACATGTCTGTAGCAATAAAAGTTTTGGCCCCTATATCAAGATTGTTTATGAAACTAACTCTACAGTTTATAGATCGGCTCATAGTAAGTCGCTAAATTTCATACTTATATTTCTGTGAACTCGTTTGTCCGAATTGCAAAGATATACAGGCTGTCCCTAATATGTATTCACAAGAAAATATTTAATATTCCTCATCAGACCAAAACAATACGAAAAATATACAAGCAAACTTACTTCAGTAATGGTTTGAGCCTCGGTTAGAGCGCTAGACAAGTAGACAACATGTTTTAAATTACTAGAATTACGAATTTTTTCGAGATCATGAGAGTAATAGAATTTTATCAAGAGTACCTTCTAGATGTTTATTTACTAAAAAAAATGAATTCTACGCCTAGCATGGAATGATATTCATCATAATTTCGATCATTATCATGATATGGGTTTTATTGCTTGATAAAGCTATGTCAACGTAGGTACAAAATTCTCCAGAGCCGTTTAGCGCCCAAACTGAGCAATTTTATACTTAGGTAGGTAGATTTGATATAATTCAATTGTTGTGGTCTGAGGAATATGTGGTATTTTTTGTATATACCTTCTAGGCACACCCTGTATGGTATATCAAAGTGTTCAATGAAATTGATTAACATTTACATTTTGTGTCGGCCCCATATTGGATTTCAAGTAGTGTCAATTGTCATATGGTTTTTGTATTCTACTTGTCATTCTTTCTTATTTGGTACCCATGTCGAGGAAATTGTAAACGAATTCAGTAGTTATTTACCAAACAAGTGCGAAAAGTAGTACTTTACCGCACGCGACGGCTATTGCACGAACGTTTTTGTCCATATTATTATTATTTGAGAAAAAAAAAAGGTTTTTAATAAACAAGATTTTATAACAATGCTACAAAATGACAAAATAGTTACATAGATCATTTAGTTAGTCATAAATATCCCCATTTTCAACATTACAAAAATCGTGGCAAAAAGTAACTTTTCAGCACTAGTGGGATAAAGTAACTTTTCCGCACGCTCGTATAAAAAAAAAATTTTTTGTCGGCGACCATATTGGATTTCAAGCTTTGTTATAAATTGTATTCTACTTTATAATAACCGTATTGAATCTGATAATACCCATATTGACCAGACCCAAAGATATGTGTAAAATTTCAGCATAATTGGATATCGGGAAGTCGTCGAAAAATCTATCGCCAGTTAGAACTCAAAATGTTCAATAAAAAAGAAAATTTTCTCGATCTTCTCATCTTTCCGAATGATTAACAGGATTCCAACGGGAAACCTTGAAGAGAATGAAAATTCGACTGACTAACATAATGATATTCTAAGTGGGACAAGGTACTCTCGGTGCTCGCGGTACCTCTCCGTCAAAAAAAAAATCAACAAAGTAGGTCTTGAAGCAAAATACTGTGCAGTCCATATATGTTTTCTTTGCGCAAAATTTATTTTCATATCTGAACATCATTGAGAAATTTGACTTCAATTTTCTAAAAATTGCTGGGACTACCAAGTTATTCACAAAGAATACCCAAAGAATTCCCCAACTTCCCAAAGAATTCCTCGGACTTCCCAAAGAATACCAGGACTTCCTCAGGAATTCCCGGACTTCCCAAGGAATTCCTGGACTTGCCAAGGAATTCCCGGACTTCCCAAGGAATTCCCAAAGAATTCCCGGACTTCCCAAAGAATTCCCAGACTACCCAAGGAATTCCCGTCTAGGGTACACCGGACTTCCCATGTGATTTACCCCTCGGTATATATTCACAGTGTAAGTAGTTGACTGGGGATAATTGCCAAATGTTAACTTTGATTCATCACCAATATGATGTGGCTAGTATATTCGTAATTATTCACCTGTTTCTGATTAATAACAATTTGTATGAGAAAACTTGATGGTATTATATACATAATTTTCTCTGTATTTTAATTTAGAATATCGCCTCTATACAACTAGATTGACCACATAGAGATAAAAACACCGAAATAGACTAATTGGATATTTGATGGCCTCAAAAAAGCAAATAAATTACTATAGTACCGAAGCGGATACCAAGCGATTCACAAAGAAGGTGAAAAAAACTTGATGTAAATGAGGTACCTGATTAACATTCATGTTTATTAAAAATTGAATGCTAATGACTGATAGTTATGTCTAAGTGAGAGTATCTATTATAGAAATAAAATAAAAAATATATATTTATTCACGACCAGGATGCCAAGTGAATTATATAAATATTCATGGTGAAAATATTACTTAAAACAATTTTGATACTTGCATTTAATGTGATATAATGTGTGATACAGAATATATATATAGAAATAACTCGGAATTATTTTAATATTTTAATATAAACAAACATAAATTCTCGCATAAATCAAACCTTATATAAGTAGGACATATTCCTCAATAGGTTTGGATAAAACCTCGGATAAAACTTAGTCGATCAAAAATATTTTAGGTTAAGTTGATTTTAATATTCACCTCGGTAATCTCGGTATTAACATCGAATTGAACCTATCCATTTCCATTTAGAAAAAAAAACTGGACCAATTGTCCAACATTTATAATTTTGTATGAGTATTATTTCCATCACTTCAATATAAATTATGAGCTGGATTATAAGTGGTAAGGACCAATCCGGACAAACAGATGAATCGCCCCGAAATATCCCTACGTTCAAACATATGGAATGAGTTATGGTCGAGAAAGTTCGACTTAGGGATTGGGATTTCTTCAAATCTTTTCACACTCTTATGAAAGAATAATTTCAATGTAGAGGGTGAAGCACTGATGTTTTACAAAAATTTAAGATTGTAAACCTTGTCTAAAAATGTGAAAAAGTCTCGGAAAAAGTCCTATCAACAGAAAGTCAGAAAATTCTTTGTTTCCAAATTATTTCAAATAGATTTACACCTGAACTTCCAAAATTGAATTATTTTGAAAATGTTCCGCAGTTTTTATAATCATCTTGAATTTAAGAAATATATGTTCAGCCAGACATCTATTTTCGATCTAATTTGTACCTCACTTCTTCGAGAAAAAACAAGTTAAACAAAAAATTGCGTCTATCATAATATTTTTCTTCATTCTCACATAATTTGAAGTGAAAATGAAGTTCAACGACAATGGAATGATATTCATCATAATCATCATATAGGTTTCATTGCCAAGTGAAATTATTCCAACGTACCAAATTTGAGTGAAATCTCATGTGCCGTTTCAAAGTTATGGAAAACCAAAAACCATTTGAAAATTTAAAGTTTTGGCGCCCAAACTGAGCAATTGTAAGTTGTTTTTTCTTGTCGAACCGTGTTCAAGATTAGTTTTGAACCGTTTTCAAGCGTGACGTAGTAATTAATCTCATTCAAGATAACAGACTATTTTGAAATGGAAGCTGTCATAAGTCAGATACATAACACATAACCTGAAAACCGAAATCAATAATTATTATGTTTTGAAACTGATGATTTCTGTGAGAACTCGAGAAGTGTAAAAGAATGGAATCACTAATAGTGGATTTTTCAATTGATAATCAGCAGATGAGGCAAGATGTTTGTCTTTCACGAATGCTGAACCAGTCCAGAGAAATAGATAATAATCTGGAAATTATTATTCTTTTCCAAAATTTCCAGCATCCTAAAGTGGAAAATTATGCACCAAACCCTCATCACACTCCATTTTTTAAGCTATAGGTAAAGTCAATTTGTCAAAAATAATGTTTATAACCTCAAACGCTGAAACCATCAAACTCCTCCACTGGTTTTCCTGGTTCGAACCGTTCATTTAGAAGTTTTTGAACCGGAATGAACCGTATCACTTGGTGACGTCATAACTTGCACAAGAAAATGCTTGATTTCGAATCGCTTTGAACACGATTCAACAAGGAAAAACAACTGTTGGTCTGAGGAATATGTGGAGAGTTTTTGTATAGACCGTTTAGAGAAAAAGTGCAGTTTTTTGTCAGCTGTAGGAAAATTACTGTTTTCACGAATTGATTTTTTTTTCTAGTACGACGATGGCATCCACCCGGGATACATGGACGGCGGCGCCAGTGGCGGCATGTACGAGCCGCACGTGGCCCACAGGCCGTCGCTGCCCGGCCTGCACCACTCTCCCCACCTCGGCCACGCCATGCACCCCTATCACTCGAACCACGTCAGCGCCGCGGCGAACCACGTCATGGGCGGCGCCGTACCTGACGTCGGGAAGCGGGACAAGGACGCCATCTATGGGTGAGGACTAATAGATATTAATTACCAATTGATTACAAAAAAACAAGATTATATACCTTTCGCCAACGTACTATAAGGAAAATGTTATTGGGTCTCAACACCAACAAAGCTTATGGCTCCGACGGAATCCCACCGATAGTTCTCAAGAAATGTGCTCCCGAACTAACACCTGTTCTCTGCAAGTTGTTCAACCACTCTCACAAATTGGGGATATTCCCGTCCAACTGGAAAATTGCAAGAGTACAGCCAGTTCCTAAAAGAGGCAAAAAGAATCTACCTAGCAACTACAGACCGATCGCACTGCTATCTATTATTTCAAAGATCATGGAGAAAGCTATTAACATCGAGCTCATGAAATACCTGGAACATTCAGGTATTATCAACGATAGGCAATATGGCTTCCGTCATCAGAGATCCACTGGTGACCTGCTCGCTTACGTCTCACATATATGGCAGCAATCTATTGAAAAATATGGTGAAACCTTAGCCGTGGCAGTTGATATCTCCAAGGCATTCGATCGAGTCTGGCACCGGCACCACGGACTCCTCGCCAAGCTCCCATCTTATGGCTTGCCTCCCAAGCTATGTTCTCTGCTAGCTAGTTTTCTCTCAAACAGGTCTCTCCATCATGTAGTGGTCGACGGAGTTTCATCTCACTCTCTTATTATAAATGCTGTTGTTCCGCAAGGATCAATTCTAGCACCAATAATATTTCTACTCTATATCAGCGATTTGTTGAAAACAACTTCATGTCCAGTACACAGCTTCGCGGATGATAGTACCCTCCATACCGCCTTCTCTTCCAGGGCTCCAATACCAGCCAGGCAAATCAGAAACGAACGAGGAAGAAATGTTGACAACATAAATATGGACTTGGCTACAATTCTCGAAAGGGGATTCAACTCGGGATTCAATTACTTGGTAGATTTTAATGCTAACGAAACACAAGCATGCCTCTTCTCTAGAAAAGCCTCGAGAAAAGCCGAGCCGAGCCGAGCCGAGGAAAGTAATTAGAAAATATAAAACTGTTCTGTTCTTTGGAATTGATTTTTCATCGAGATTGATATTTTTTTTAGGGTCGGCACCTTACTCGGCACCTCATGACAGCTGATATTTTTCAGATTTCATATTTTCTAATGACTTTCCTCCTTTTTTCTCGATAGCTTTTTTTCCAATACGTAGGAGAAGGGAAAAATATTTCTCCAAAAAATGCCGCCAATGATTTGTTTAGTTCACCAGAACTTTTTATAATACATCAAAAAAATATATCAGAACTCATTTTCTTGAATGAAACGGCGCTGCGGCGCTCAAAATTAATTTTTTCCATTTACATCTACGATTTGCTGGAGCAATACAAAATTTCAGTCAGGAACTCTAGAACTCTATCAAATCTACTCAGAACTAAAAAAAAAATTGAGTTTAAAAAAAACGGCGCCAACTTCACATGAGTATTTGACGTATTGTAACTTGAGTATACTGTATGATAATATTGAAGGTATAGTGATGTGCCTTTCTGTGTAAATTAGGCAATTATACTACCTATTTTTGGCGTGTAGAACATAATTTGAAATTCAAAATTAGTGGTTATTGTTAGTGTGGATTATGTTATTTCTCTTATCGAAGCTCGGCAACATTCTAAAATAAATCATATCTCATTGAAAAAAAAAAGAATATATTATAGGTGCTTGATTATATCCTTATCAGCATTGGCCTTTCTTCCTCGAGCTGTTATCAGCTGATGAATTCACAATTTATTTCAAAATATTATTCATAAATAAACTCTGGCGTATGATGTCAATGGCAGTTTATTCGTTGACAATAACTCACTATTGTTGTTTTTTCAATATCACTCGCATCTAAATATCATTTTATACACAAACAGTAGTTGAGGTGAATTTATTACAAATATTTATCTTAAAATATTATTTAGGCTTATATAGGTATATGATTCACGTGATCCGTTATCTATTGGATTTTATTTTATGAGCTATTGCGATCGATAATTTATGGATACAGCAGCACAAATTTAGGTCTACTATTGTGGGCATATATAGAGTGTCCCGAATTTACCCTGCCAAACATCACCAGCGATTTCTACTAGGAGGAAAAGTTTCGATAAGCATGAGTCAAAAAATATCTCCTAAGGGAGCTACAGCTCCTGAATATTTCTTGAATATTTCCGAAACGCCATGTGACAAAAAGATGCAATTCGGTACAAGAACTAAACTTTCCATGCCCAATGCTGAAACAAATAAAAATCAAATCGATTGAAAATTGTAGTTTTTATAAGGGTGTGTTGAAAGAATATAAACTCTCACTCATTTTTGACAATCTGCATCTGTTTTCAACATAAAAATCTCGATAAAAATGAATAAGAATTATTAGTATCCGTTAGTATCAATCTTTTCGTTTTTGCATTTCGAAACTTCTCAGTGAGTTTTTGACAGTTTATCATTAGGGTTTCACACAGATAAAAAGGAATCCTTGGTTTGATGTAATTTGACTTTTCCTATTTTAATGGTGCGAAATGCATAGATATATTTTTTTATCGCTTGGAGCGCACGAAAGGAAATCCCTATAATGTTCAAAGAACATTGTGCGTTCCTAGGGAGGATAGGGACAGGAGGTAGGTATTGGAATTTTTTTTGAACTTCTGGAGATTATATTTTGTCTCAACGTTCAAAACACTTTGCTCAACTTTCTTTGGTACAGAGTTTCATGATTTAATGGCAAGAAATTATTTTTGTTGTGATATTCAAAGATTTTTGCTCAAAATCAGATAATGGTTTTCAGGTTTGCTCAACTCTCCCCTACATGAATTCCCCTCCTATCTCCAGATTCTTTAAGTAGTTTTATCAGCTATTGTTACATGCCTGTGCTCATTATCGGAATTTCATGTTCTATCCTTTGACATTGACTTTGACTTATGTCAACGTCTTGTTTACGTCATCATTTGACATCATTTTTCAGTGTTTTCTAACTCCATTAGTTTAGATTTAAACACGTGCTGTTTGTTTGCCCTATCAATTTCATTGATATTTTCTTTTAGTAGCGCTTCCATAAGGGCACGGGGAAGCCCTTTTGATATTGTCAAAAAAAACCTTTGCAATTTCCCTTCATATACCATTTTGGTATATGAAATTTTGATAATATGAATTGTTTGCGCTTTCATTTATTGAGAACCCGTTTCTTCTGCAACTATACCTAGTAGCATCACATTTTTTTCAACTCCAAGTAAGTCAAGAGCAAATTATGTACTTCTTTCACAACAATCTTTTTGTATTGTAGAACTTTCAATTAGGCTGAAGATGGTATTTTATAAGACCGAAACATGTCTCTTCTGATATTGTAACAACACCATTAAAATTTCCTTTGGAAGATCTTAGTAGATGTTCAGAACGCCACTGTCACTTGAATACCAAAGCTCAAAGAACCCAAATAATCTGCTGAGAGCCGAATGTGTCGTTTTTTTTTTTTTCATTCAGAACCCGCGCAGCTGACGATCCGTTCATTCGGTTTATTTTTATGGGGTCGTTAGGAACGTATTTTAGAGAGCAAACTTAGGATACTCTGTGTACAGAGAGATAAACATGTACGCGCCAAGTAATTACCGACACCTTTAAATAAACATTGTCCAGAGATGTTCAAATATTGGATCTAGCCAGCTTATGCTTACGGAAGCCAGACGTGCCTAACGCTATAATGATTCGAATACCTATATCAAACATTTCTATATTTCTCCGACAGATGTCTTTGCAGTTTTTTGTGTCACATTTCTGGCTACGTCCCAATGAAAAAAAAAATGCCGAACTTTCCGATCGCTTCAAAGAACCCGTTTCGTCTCTGAAAGTTTTCGAATTCCACAACACAGATGGTATATTTTTAAATGTCAGGAGACCTTCGTGTTGTACATTAATATTTTCAATAACATCAAAGAGCTTCTCTGGTTAGGTACTCTGCTGAATAATATGGAAACGATTAACTTCCGTCGGTAGGTTGAGTATACTCAAGGCGAGTGCAAATTAAATGCTTATCACGTTTTTTGAATAAACTCTTATCATTGATCAATCATTCTCATTTATATATTCATTACAGACGATGATTGCATTATAATATGCCTCGGCAGTAATTATCTATATATCGGGTTATGTTCGAGATATTATCGGTAGTTGGTATACGCATATTAGATAATGTACTAAATAGATAAGACAGGTTTACTCAAGTTAGATTGGACCAAAAATTAAATGTGAGTAGATATTATAATCAGAATATAATAGAAATACGAAATACTTTGTGTTCCAAAATAATAATTGAAATTTTTCTCGAATAATATAGATAATAAGAACACTAATTTCTAGATAAAATATACTTTCACGATAAGAACTTTTTAGGCACAGTATACATGAGATATAACGTCGGATATAACTTATAAGTCAAATTTCACATTTTTTCAATAAAACTTAGGTATTGTACTTCTCCATGCACACGGAATGATTATTTTATGGAAGCAGCTTGTTCAAATCAAGAAAGTAGTCTAATTGAATCAACAGTATAATATCAATTCCATCAACAAAATATATGGTTTTATCAGAAACAAATTATGTTGATCCAAAATATTGTCGATGTTGATTCAACTATAAACATTTTGTTGATTTGATCAAATAATGATCATTTTGATGGGAATATATCTTTGAAACAACATACAAGTTTTCTAATTCCGATGTAGCAATGAACTCGTTTTGAACGGATCATTTGCTGCTTGAATAGAGCAACGAAATATGTAATATCAATGAAATATTTTGTTCATTTTAGATAAAGTTGAGTTTTCACCTGTAGATGGCGATCATTTCGCCTCGTCTATGCCTGCCTCGAATTCATAATATACGTGAAGCCTGATTCTTCGTGTTTGAATGATCAGCTGGATGAATCGATCTTGATGATTAGCAATCCGAAACAGTTTTGCATTAGCTGAAGAGAAGTTAAGACTGGAGATCTATGCTGAAAGTCGACTAGTTTCCTAGTTTAGTTCATTCTATTGATGTGAAATTCCAGAAAATTCTCGAATTAATACTGAATTTGGTTCAACAAAACAATTTGTCGAATGGAAATATTTCATTGAATCTACCAAATATTTCATTGAATCAACAAAATGATTCATTGAATCAACCAAATATTTCTTTAAATCAATCAAATATTTCATTGAATCAACTAAATATTTGATTGAATAAATATCTTGTTATATTGAATCAAACAAAATGATTGCTTGATCCAATTCAATATCTCTCCATAAACAATTCATGGATGTGCTTGATTGAATAAGATCCAGAGTTCATTCAAGACATATTTACCTAATTCAAACTTCAAATTCGCTCTGAAACAAGATATAGATTCACTCATTTCAAGATTATATTTTGTCGTGCACATATATCGTCGTCAATTTCACAAAGTGACGTAACTCAGTTTATCTGATTTTTCAGGAGAGCCGTTTGAAGTTTTATGCAATCTTCAGGTGATTACAAAATGATGATGAAGATATCTAATCAGGATGATCTTTGGTATACATAGAGTATGGACTCTCTCTACCTGACTGTTCATGGAAACAGTAAAAAAAAAATTGAGTGACGTTGAGATTTTGAAAAAAACATGAGTTACGACCATTTGTGAGACTAGATAATCCTATTGTATAACCACTTACGTCCGATAAAGGTTTTGTCAAAAATGTATTCCATTGGTTTAAAAAAAACTAATGAATGAAAAAACATGTTCTATTGACCCTAAAGAAATAAACAATACACCAGGTCACAAAATACAAAATAAAAATATTTTTTTCATAATAAATACAAAGGATATTATAGAAATAAACAATACACCAGGTCACAAAATCCAGAATAAAAATATTTTTTCCATAATAAATACAAAGAATATTATATAATTCTTGGAACATGGAATACCCTCAAATGAAGATTGCCTCTGTGGAATGTATAATATAACTAATACATCTTCAATGTGGAAGTAATCTGAAAAATAATTGGTGTTCTTGCAACCTGACAACTGGAGTATTCCCAGTGCAAAGAGATTGCAGATCGGAGTATTTTTCTTCTGATATTTTATTAACTTGTGCATTGAGCTTTTGGACAGAAACTTCTCTGAGATCCTTATTATTATTTAGTCGTTTCAGTGACAATGATTTATAATGTTTCTCTAGATGACTAGTCTTGAAAAATATTGTTTTTGGGTAATGTTTAGATACTTTGAACTCCATGATATCATTCCATTTAAATGTTTCTCCAGTTTCTGTGGTTTTGATATTCAGAATACGTAACTCTTTCGACAATGTCTTGAAGTCCAAAAAGTCGTCGAATTGTAAGGGAATAACATCGTATGGTTGTTGCTTCCGAGCTAGTTTGAAAACTGGATAAAGCTGAGATGGAATAAAGAGATTACCAGCATGTTTTATGGCATAAGAAATAGCACTGTGGGTGACGTTGAGATTTTGAAAAAAACATGAGTTACGACCATTTGTGAGACTAGATAATCCTATTGTATAACCACTTACGTCCGATAAAGGTTTTGTCAAAAATGTATTCCATTGGTTTAAAAAAAACTAATGAATGAAAAAACATGTTCTATTGACCCTAAAGAAATAAACAATACACCAGGTCACAAAATACAAAATAAAAATATTTTTTTCATAATAAATACAAAGGATATTATAGAAATAAACAATACACCAGGTCACAAAATCCAGAATAAAAATATTTTTTCCATAATAAATACAAAGAATATTATATAATTCTTGGAACATGGAATACCCTCAAATGAAGATTGCCTCTGTGGAATGTATAATATAACTAATACATCTTCAATGTGGAAGTAATCTGAAAAATAATTGGTGTTCTTGCAACCTGACAACTGGAGTATTCCCAGTGCAAAGAGATTGCAGATCGGAGTATTTTTCTTCTGATATTTTATTAACTTGTGCATTGAGCTTTTGGACAGAAACTTCTCTGAGATCCTTATTATTATTTAGTCGTTTCAGTGACAATGATTTATAATGTTTCTCTAGATGACTAGTCTTGAAAAATATTGTTTTTGGGTAATGTTTAGATACTTTGAACTCCATGATATCATTCCATTTAAATGTTTCTCCAGTTTCTGTGGTTTTGATATTCAGAATACGTAACTCTTTCGACAATGTCTTGAAGTCCAAAAAGTCGTCGAATTGTAAGGGAATAACATCGTATGGTTGTTGCTTCCGAGCTAGTTTGAAAACTGGATAAAGCTGAGATGGAATAAAGAGATTACCAGCATGTTTTATGGCATAAGAAATAGCACTGTGGGCTGAATCACCTTCATTCTGTCCATGATAGGACTCAAAAAATCTCTGGTTGATTTCCTCTAAGTTTTCACTATTCAGAACTGTATGCAGCAGCATGGTGGCCATAATACTATTTTTATTTTGCCCACTACATCCGTCAGAATATAGAGAAACCATCTTGAATCCTTTCGAATCATATCTTAGTAAAGCTTTATGAACGTAAGTTGAAATTTCCGAGGCACCTCTTTTACTCGCAGCCTCATGCCAGGTATAACAATAACAATCTCTGTTCGAAATATTGTAAAATGTAAAGTTGAAAACTGCTAAGCGTCTTTTATAGAATATAGCACTTTCATTGGTGATTGGGAGATAGATCACTTGTTGTAGATCAAAAGATGCACATAAAAATGTCTTTTCACTAGCAGCTCTTACTTTACAATCATCTTTCATTTTTCTTACAGCATCTTTTTCAGCAATATGTTTATTGAATCTTTCTTCCAGTCTCTTTTTCTCATCAGAATCTCCATTTTTATAGGTCATGCATAATGAGCATTGATCTTTTTTTGGAGTATGAAATGACAACTTTTTGGTTTTAAAGACTCTTTGATAGGTTGAAAAACTTGGTTTGTGTTGATCGTTCGTCAGTGATTGTATATAAAGATAGTATATTTTGAACAGTGAGAGGTCTGGGTGAAGATATTCTCTACTAGAACTGCTTCTACAATAGTGGGACTCCATCTTTGGAAATCTGTCAATGTGTTGATTTATTTCTTCACGAATCATATTATCTCTCTGAATAATAGCTTCAGACTTGCGACCACCCCTTCTGTCCAATTCAACAGCACCAATTTCATTCACCTTTTGCAAAGCAGTCCTGACCACTCGTTCCGAAATGCCCAGCGTATTCAAGAAAAATGTCTTACATACGAGAACACGGATTCTATTAACTGAAAAATAATAACGAACCGATTTTTGTCTACGGGACACTTCACTTCTTGATGTCTTCTGTTTGGTGTCTGAAATTTCCACATGATGCACTATGAAATCACGTTGACGGTTTACATCTGCGAGTGCATAATATCCATCAAAAAGCTCACCCCTGTGAAAATCTTCAATAGTTGAACAAAGACGTCCATTTTTTTTGCAGGTTTCACCATTGCACCTTGGCTTTATACTCCTACACGGTACCGTTTTGGAACCCTTCACAGTTTCATATGCTTTACCAGCATTTCTCAGAGCCTTGGCTAATTTCTGCTTATTAACGCGAATCTTTTTACTTCGATCTCCTTCTTTCTCATGTCCATCAACTTGATGATGTTCAGGTTGAATACTTATTCTCGTGTTAGATAATTTTGGAATTATCGGTGTTCGGGATTAGTGATAAAATGGTCATAACATAATAGAATCGAACAACGATGGCACGAACTGAACACTTCAATCCCACATCTATGATATTCGCATCTTGCAATGTATGGTGGATCGTCATCTGAATCATAAAATTCATTCTCACTGAATTGATTGCTAGTCGTGTCCTCTTCTACTAGTTCTACTTGGTTTTCCAATTTTCTTTTAGATTGAGCTAAGGGTAAGTTGTCATCTGATGAAAATGCTTCTTGTTGCTGGAGCATTCTAATTTTGATTTGAGACAACGGCACGTCCTCTGAGGAATCCGAATTCTCATCACTGATTACATCATATTCGGTCTGAATTACCTTTCCACAGTACCATACATTATCGTAAAACATATTCACTTGAGCTCCGATCTTGAGGGTACCTCGAAACATGAGTTCATTCGATGAAACAACATTTTTTGTGCCATCTTTCCATAATACAAGCACATCCATCGTAATTCTTATCATTATAATCCACCCCTGACTGCGTGCTCGAACGTCTTTACTGCAACTGATGGCATTAGACTATTGGAAATTGATGAAATACAGTGTAATCTGCAAGTCTCAACAAGTCTCAACATGCAGATACGCCAGACCTGGAATAGGCGAATTCTCATAACATACTCTCACAAACTGACGTTACTCCAGATACGTCCCTATGTGAGAATATAAAATTGAACATTTTGAGATACGCCACTTACTGAATGTGCTATTGAAGGAAAAATACACCACATTGGGTTACGCCACTTTGTGAGAAGATAGTTCTACGAAAAATAAATGGTTTCGTGGTCTTATCTCAAAATCGGCAATTTTTGAGTTACGTCACTTTGTAAGATTGACGACGATATATGACACTTTTATTTGCTTCATTCAATTAAATTTTACTCGATTCAACATTTCCTTTTTTTCCATGCAGGCATAATACCCCTGCCGTATTTTCGCAGCTTTGGCAACACTGCTGTCACACTTAAAGGGGAAAAAATCACTCAACGTGGAATAGTTTTTATGAGGAATTAAACACTCTTTGATATCTGAGTGATAAAACAGGTATAAAAATCAAGATGATAGACCATTAAATTTATAGCAGATAGCAGATATATAAGAAAGATTCCAAATTGATTTTCGATTTTCTTCTTTCTTGTGGTATCCATGAAGAAACATTTCAGGTTGTAAGTAGAGCTATTTTGAAATATAATTCACTAATTTCGAGAAGGCATTCCTCATTTTGATATTCTTGTAAGAAGGTAATAAAAAGAAGATAAAAATGCTGATACAAAGCAATAAATTTCACTTGGAGAATGTTTCATGATTATTCTTGATAGATACCTACAACAGTATTTTTCCACATTCTCCGCCCTAAGAAGCCTTTACATTGAATGCCATTCATGCATGGGAACCAGCAAAATGAATTTATTTTATTAAATAAATTTCTCCACCAGACATAGCTTTATGATCATATCTTTTATATGATAACTGACCGTAAAGTTGGTTTTGAAAAATGATAATAGACGGTATTACGGTATACAGGTAATCCAACAGGTGATTATGAAATTTGTTTTCATCGGAATAGTATAAATATATTATGGGGGTCAATTGCTGAGCTGTGTATATATTCGGTTGTAAACGAATTTCTTGAATGAAATCTTATCTCGCATATAACTCATCAAAATCCATTTCCTTTGATATGTATGGACTTTTGAACTGTAAGATATAAACTTGTCAAGAATTCCGATGGGTGCAAACCCGAAAATGTTCAGTTTGTTCATTATTGAACGTGAAATGTAAATTTGAAAAATAATATATATAATATCTGTGAAAACTACCCTGCATTTCTTGCTGTGTTCGAATTAGGTGAAAAAAGTGGAAAATATCAACATAGTTCATATTCAGCTATTTCTGATGAAATAGATTTTTATGTTATTATTTATATGGTCGTAGAAAAAATATTGTTTTCAACAATCATGTAATGGCTATCTACTATCGATAGACTTACCTCGTGCTCGTGTATTAGTATAGATATCATTACATGTTCGTTGAATAGATTACTATTAATTTCGAAGGTTAGGACAAAATAATCTTAGGACCAATCAAGGTCTAAAACATACCAAAATTCATGGAATCGAGTAATTTTTTTCCTATATAGATTAGTGCTGGGTCCTTCCGTGTAATATTAATGAATTACTGTATTGTAGATTGTAGATGGGTCATATATGCTGGGAGACCTCTCGATCACTGCGACCTAAAAGATCTATTGTGATTACTCTTATCTAGTTTCCGTCCTTTAACCCTACACTTCTGATAAAGCCTAGAATTTTCCTTGAATTTTCCACCCCAGCAGGTGTGAGATAGACCTGTTCTAGGTGATTCAGCCGTTGGCGGACTAATACTTTATATGAGCAAAGTATTTGTTCCGCGGTTTCGATCGCATTGTTGCAAAAGCGGCAAGTGTCAGTCTCCGAGACAGGCCCATCTTTTTGAGATGGTACCTCAGAGGACAGTGTCCTGTGAGAAAGCCTATGATGAGATTGATGAGCTTTAGCTCTGGTTTGCTGGGGCTGAGTTGCTCTTTGGCTCGGTTCTGCGAATGGTTGATGAACCTTCCTTCCCATTTCCTGAGTTCTCCCTTTAGGTGACATTTGCTTATCCCACAAAAAGGCTCAGGACCAAAGAGTGGAGATGCTGCACCTTTCTTTGCAAGGCGATCAGCTGCCTCATTTTCTTCGATTCCTTCATGCCCTGGACCCCACATGAGTGTGACTTTGTTGTCCTTTCCATCACCCTGTATCACCATCTGCCGTATATAGGATAAATATAGACAAGAAAAGTATATCTCGTACAAACAACGCACCGTGACCACCAAGCTATGCTATCTCCATGCTTTGACCCGTAAATAATCTGAAGATGGCACGTCATAAATAAGATCGGAACATTTATCGCCGTGGCTGGCAGTACACTAGTTGATAGACACCATTCATAATACCGTTTTACTCGCTTGTAATGTCTGATATTAAACTGTTGATATCCATTTTATGCCTTGGTTCGCCGCATTTAAATTGAGTTTGATGTGGTGTCATTAAACATTATGATGGACCACTTAGATTTCTTCTACATATTCTGCATTATTCCTATTTTCTATATCAACCACTTTTATTAAAAAAAAACAGTTCAGGGTTCTTCAGTCATTTATAGGGTGTCCCTACATTACCCTTCCAAACTTCACCAGCAGCTTTTACAACCAAAAATAGGAACAAAAGTTCAAATGAATGCCTGAAAGGGGACTCCTGAGGATATTCCTTCAATATTACCGAAACGCCAATGAAATTTTGGAATGATTATACAAGGTGATTCTAAAATAGGTGGTCAAACTTTGGGAGCTTATAGAGTGGGTGAAATAGTTACGAAAACCTCCGTAACATTTTTTTCTAAAGTGACCCCCAAGAAAGATACAGCCCCTCAAAGGGGGGCCTCGGAGAATGATTTTGTATTATTATCTCCAACACCTTGTATAATGAAAATCTGAAATTTTGTCCATCCACTTACTATTCAGTGCCAGTTCGAATGGAGTTAAAATCACCTCAAAATTAAATACAGGGGTGTGTCAAAATGAGGAGGTAGGGGGTAAAAATAACCCCAACTTTTTTGTTCATCGCAATTTCAGTTTTTTGACAGGATTTATTAGCGAATAAAATTCAAAAAAGCTTGTTTTCAACAATATTTTTTATTTTAGTATTTTCAATAGGATCAGACCATAATCACGAAACTCGTCGTATATTTTTAATTCATGAATTCCGACAACGAATTCAAAATTTCCAACCCCAAAAACCCTTACAAACCAATTCTGAATCGAATCGGACCATAATCACAAATCTGGTCAGCCACATTGGAGCCGCAATATTTTTTCTATCGAAACGTCCATAACGCGTTGTCAACTTTCATCTGCCAGATCCCAAGTTGATCAGACGATTAGTAGGTAAAAATTCAGTTGCAAGATTTGAACTAGAAAATTAAACTTGAGTGCATACCAAAATTTCAATTTAAATGAAATCTTGGAAAAATTAATTTTATTCGCAAATGGTTCAGTTTATCGAGATTCAACAAGAGCTCCCATTCTATGTTCATAGCCCTGAGATTGCATAATTTCATGTGAAAAAATTGAAATTGCGATGAACAAAAAAGTTGGGGTTATTTTTACCCCCTACCTCCTTATTTTGACACACCCCTGTATTTAATTTCGAGGTGATTTTAACTCCATTCGAACCGGCACTGAATAGTTAGTGGATGAAAACAATTTCAGATTTTCATCATACAAGGTGTTGGAGATAATAATACAAAATCATTCTACGAGGCCCCCCTTAGAGGGGCTGTATCTTTCTTGGGGGGCACTTCAGAAAAAAATGTTACCAAGGTTTTCGTTATTATTCCACTCACTCTATATACTCCCAAAGTTTGACCACCTATTTTAGAATCACCTTGTATATTTTTACTGCATTGGGCATGGAAAGTTGAGTTATTGCACCGAATTGCATCATGTTATCACATTTGGCGATTCGGAATTATTCAAGAAATATCATCTTCAGGAGCCGTTGGTGAAGTTTACCAGGCTAATTTCGGAAGACCCTGTATGAAAATGAGCTAAGGAATCATACTTAGTCGATTCCATAGTTTTTAGAACAATATAGTTAAATACATCATTCATCAATTGGGAACCATTTTGGTAGAATATACTGATCAAATATCGATAATATCATGTCACCTCACTAACTTTCCATAAATAAAAATATCGTAAATGAGTTGAAACGCGAAATATTGAACTTGACCATGATAACGACAACTTCTAGAATTACTCGTGCGTACCTTTTGGTGTGTTGTCGTACACAGCTGATAATTTCAAATTCAAATTTATTACTAAATCATCGACAAAGTATATTTTCAACAATAATTGCCATGTTTGACATTTATAATTGAAATGATGATTTAAGGATCGTTTAACGCTTAATATACTTAATTATTTGTTTATTTATCATATGGCATGATTTTGAAAGATCTGAGGGTCGTGTAAATATTATGTAAGTATATGCAATGTCGAGTTTTTGAAGAATGCAGCAGGGACAACTTAATTTAATACTTGCGCCTCTATGTAATTGCAGCTTGTGTTTGATGGCTAATTGATTCATTAGCCGATTTCTCATCAAAAAACCATTCATTGGCATTTCCAGTGCAGTCATCAGTAACACATGAATAAAACCTTATTAAAAACGAATGCAGGAAACATAATCAATTTTTTCCTGTAATGTTTTCGATAGCCCCTATGTCGTTTGCGACTTTGTTCAATTATATTGTGACGTGTGTGAGAACTAGTTTTTTTTTCTGTTTCAGACATCCATTGTTTCCTCTCCTGGCATTAATTTTTGAAAAATGTGAGTTAGCGACATGTACACCACGAGAACCTGGAGTAGCAGGAGGAGATGTGTGTTCGTCAGAATCGTTCAATGAAGATATAGCAGTTTTTTCGAAACAGGTAAGTGACAAAATCTAAAAGTTTTCATCACGAGGAGAGAGAATCCCAAAAAATCTGGAATAATGAATGTAACACTTCCTAGATTAACATACAGACAGTATTAACCTACAGACAGTATTAACCCTTTAGTGCCCAACCTCAGTAAAATTAATATAATATCAAATTTGACAGTTTTTTTCAATTCCTATGTGTTCAACTAAGACCTATGAATTTTTTAAATTAGTGTACCTTACATGTGCGTAAAGTAACTTTTCGCACTTGTTAGGTGAATTACTATATTCTCCATTTGAACACAACACATTTACTGTGTTGTCTGGATGGCATACATTTTGGACTGCATACATTTCGCATCTCCCACGATCTTCCTCATAAATAACCCAATCAGAGCGTATTTTCGAATCGGTCATCGATGTTATCGCGTTCATCTTCTTCTACATCAGTCAAAATGCTATTATCTAGATGTAAATCTTCTAGTAGAATTGTATCCGCAAGTTACAACTCTTTATTATTCAGTGGTGAATCGTACAGCCATTTGATTTTTCGCTGATCCATTGTGTTTTTATTTCCTGACGGTACTTTCGTGTCAGATGAAGAAAACGATATATTTTCACGAATATAATTGCAATTTGCAGTGACTAATTATTTCCTTATATTGTGGCCACATACAGATGTGACTACGCCACTGTATATCGGTCAGACAGGTGATACGTTCAACCACCGTATTCACGAACATCGTATATTCGATTTTCGAAACAGAAAACATATTCAACATACGCTGATAATATATCAGAAGGGAATCATAATTTTGATGACAATTTGTTGAAAAGGAATAAAACTCAACAAGTTGAAATCATTCGAAATTAATTCAAAAATTCATTAGGCTTATTTGAGTTAATGATTCTAATGGTAATAAATCAATTTCAATTGAATAACTAAAGAATCATGGCAAATAATAGGTACTTGAAATGTAAATTTCAAATTCGAGATATTAATGTCTCAATAACATGCGCCCATTCATTTATTATCAATTTATTAGTGATTCATTGATATCTATAAAAAATATGTGTATAATTCTACAATCTGAATTACCCATCCTATACATAATCAAATTGGTGCTAAAAAATCACATAATATTAAACGTTATTGATATTTTATAGCCAAGGTTTCATGGAAGTGTTTTAGCCGGTTTTAGCAATATTTCATAGCTATATAAGTTACGAAACCAATAGAAGAATTTAGTAAGCTTAACCTTTGGAAATTCATTCTCTGACGTTTGCTATTCCATCCTGATTTATATGAATGAATAGCATGATAGATAAAGCGGGATTATAACGTATCCTCAGCTTCCTGACTCACTTATGCTAGAAGGTAGGTATCTTTTATTACTGTGGTCTCAATAAAAATCCCAGTAACAGCTTTATAGAAGACATTAGTGGTCTCGACTCGAGACTCGGCCATATGATCGAATTACTTTTGGATAAGAGCTCAACGTTAAAGAGACATCATTAGCACAGTTATACGTATCTATACGACCAGATGTGGCAATGGCGATATCAAAAATAATAAAGATAATATAAGTGAGTCGACTTGTCGTTTTTGCCAATTAACTCTATCTTGTTTGAGTTAATGCCAATTCTGACAGTCATTTTTTATGGGCCATACTGAGAAACACATTTTGGACGGCTGACAAACGAAAGATGCTATAAAAATCGTATATAGCCAGCAGCCAGCGATTTACACTGACATTTGAATATTCGGTTGTCGTTAATTTTATCGGTTTATAAGATAATTTTTATGGGATTCCTGAAAATGGATCGAATATACTTACAGAAAATAGTCTACTACTACTACAACTACAGAGTCGACAGAATTGAATATTCCTCCACAAGGATATGACGAACTTATTGGCGAAAAACTGATGTTCAATAATAATATTTTTCTCAGTTTACCCAAATTTGATTTTTTTATTTTTAGTTTTGAGCTGTAGCTGACAAAAATACTGTGTTTTTTCATTGAGTTGATTTCATATTTTTTCAATATCTGTTTTAGAATGTCATGGCTGAAATTTGAATCTCATCATTGATGGGATGTCGTAATCCGTAAGAGATATCGGTTGGTTAAATTATCCCCACTGTTGATATCCAATATTAATTTTTCTAAACTCATTGTTATAAAACTTTTTTGTGCGTTTTTTCAAACAAAAGAAGTAATCTCTTCTATACAGGGCTGGTTGAGTTATGACATAGTTGCGCAATTTTCTAAAACTCTTTTTTTCAACTCATTCGAAATAATTTATTGAAATGAATGACACTTCATCGTGGGCATTTTTTCTTCCCTATATACAAGTTGGCGTTTTCAAATTTGAAATCGGACGTTTCATCTTCCAGATACCATCATTAACTTATTATTTTTAATATACGGACCTGAATTTTTATTTCATTTTTTCACACCTTTTGACATCCCAATATTATATTATTTCACAAGTTGTATAAGACACTATATCGTCGCACGCGTTGTTTGACGAGCGAGGCGAAGAGTGCTCTAAAAGAACTAATGCGATAATATGTCTAATGAAACGTGTTTAATGTACTGTTGTTGTTGGTCTATCAAAATTCTGAATTTCCTATTTTGAAAATGACTAAAGAGGCAAACTTGAGTCGCACCCCTACAGAACTGAGGGAATTTTCCCAAACGGCTATAAACGATTTATTGCCCAAGAAACCTCGTCCAGCTTATGAAAAAGAATCACACAATTTCCAAGTATGTAAATGTACCTACTTGTTGACCTTTATACCGCAATGGTTACTGAATAAATAGTTTTTTTGGAATCAACACAATTGGAAAAATGCCAAGAATCATTGCAGAATATCTTAAATTAACAAATTCTGAAATTTTTACCATTTAGCAAATAGAGGCAGTGACATCCTCAGCGGTTACTGTGACCTTCTGTGAAGAAAAACATTGAGGTAAGTAGCTCAAATGTTAAATGATAAAGTGTCATTCATTTCCTTAATTTTTTTATAAATATCTCAAAAATGAAATGAATAAATTAATAAAATAAAAAATGTTTTAGGAAATTTCGGTTTTTTCGTATATCTTCGAAAGTATTTGGAATTTTCCAAGATTCAAAATGGCATTTTGTTACTGGCATTAAATGCGCTTTGCCATAAGCTAACCCACCGTGTATATCTTTCGGTTTACGAGATTCCAGCCATCCTGTAAGGAGTTTCAAACGTCAGAAAAAAATCTCTCAGATGACATTATGTCGTAATATCGAAGTTCACATGTTTATATTTCTCACACAAGTTTCAAGTATCTATAGATAATGACATAGTCACGATCGTTCCTTGTACAGCAATAATTGAAAGTGGCAGTGATGCTGATCGCCATTTGTTTACAGAGGTCAGCACAATATACATACCTTGGACCAAACACTTTATTTTTAACAGCCTCGGCCGAATACTTTTCTGTCATTATCTTCATCCTTTATTCTCTCGAAAAATCACCCCTTACAGGCATTCATATTATATTAACATTGCCGAGTGTTTCTTTTGGTATTTTAATAACAGTTTTTAATTATCGCTCGATACTCCAGAGATTTCTTTAATAACACGCCCGTAGGGTAGTGATTTATTGATCTGCCAACAGTGTAAGCCCTTTTGGTCCACTTGATTGCTATGTACAGGATTCATCAAAAAATCGCGTGAGAAAACATTTTTGTAGTGTGTTGATTTGTGTTTTGGACCACCCTGTCAAGGGTTGTATCATCAGAAGCAGCATTAATATCTTTTTGAATTTTTCCCAAACTTCACAAATTTCTCTCGCTTTTAAGATTCTTGCGCAAATAAAATGCTATCTAAAACACTTTTACAATAAATCATCATCCATTTGGTCCCAACAATAACCCAAGAATTATAGAGTTGTGTTTGACAGCATCGCATATCTGAATATCGACATTATTAGCTTATTTGCCAATGGCCCCAGCATCAATGTTGCCAAATCAATAGTTTTTACTGAGGAGCGGTTATGTTTGTGATTGCGATGATAATACATAGCGTGTTCTATTTGAAAAAAATGCATTTTCCTCAATATCTGAAAATTGTTGATTTGGCAACATTGTCCAGGAGTGAACATTGGTTGAGTTTCATAAAACCAATTTTGAATGAGGGCTTCGAACTGTTTTTCGGCAAAGGCTATCTGCCTGAATAATGGCATGCCAGTTCTACATGTATCGATCCACCAAAATGGTTATGAGTTTCTTGTTCCGAAGAAATTCGATTTATCAATCGGAATATTCCTCATTTGAATACGATTATGCGGTTTCTTCATTATCCCCCCATATAAATATGCAAATGAGTCCGTCGAAAAACATCTGAATGTTGTTTTTTTTAGTCGGAATCTCGTACACAAATATGCAAATTCGAATTCAGAGAATCTCGTTCAGAGCTTATGAGAAATAGAGAAATCTCCTGAGACGAGCACAAAAAGAAACAAATTCTGAAATATGTCATCGTGTTCGGAAGATTAAACGCTAGGTGTTCCTTTTTTTATGAATCTCTTGGAGTTTAGCAATTGAAGTCGGTGTTATTTCCCGGCAAGTTGTCGAGCAACATCTTGCTGAAGAATGTCGGTTGGAAAATATGCGACTAATCAGGGCAATATATACGATGCTCAAGCCGAGAAAAGACCATTTTATACAGGGTGTCCCAGAATGACGTTCGTATACTCCGAGAGGAAAAATAGGAAAAATTGTTTCCTATATGCTTCCTTTGAGAGCAGTTTTCTTAAATTATATTTGTTACCATCAATCCTAGAATCACGAATGATGGTAATTTGATATTACAAATCGTTTCGGGGTACCGAAGATATGATCACTACCTATACAGGGTGTAATTCAATTGATGGCTGAAAATATAGAAAAGTTCATATGAACATATGCCATAAACCTCTTAACATTCGAACTATAGGGTGTTAAAATTTTATTTTCTCTTTTTTGATTGAAGAAACTTTCACATGTAAAAACCTGTCACGTTTATGAATACTTGTCAAAATAAGAAAGCAACGTAATCGATCAAATGTCATTATTTTAAAAAACGAAATACGGCACTAGCCAATTAATTCACAATAATTTCATTATGCCACAAATGCATGAAAACAGTTTTTATTTTTTAGGCGAAAACGGTTTGTCGGACGGAAAAAAATCAGGAGGTTAAATTGTTGCAAAATAAATGAGGATTTCAGAAAAGAGTTTTAGTCTCGAAAAAAACAAGGACGTACAACATTTTTTTAAATCTCCAGGATACATCCCAAACAAACAAAACAAACAAAAAATGCCTATTGGTGCTCAGTAGGTGCATGTTAAATTTCATGAAAATATAATATAGAACAGTATTGAAGTTATATTTAGAAAACGAACACCCTATAGCTCGAAAGTTAAGAGGTTTAGGGCATATGTTCATCTGAACTTTTCTTCTTGAAATTAGGATAGGTAAATGAAGGAAAAATATCCTTCATTCACAGCTATCTATTTAATTACACCCTGTATAAATGCCCCAAATTTGTTTGTTCCACGATTTACGATTTAAGTCTCATTTTCAGTTTGTGAGATTTCGCCAATATCCATTGTATAGATATTTTCTCATCAAATCAACATCACATTCAACTCAGATAGAACAAAACCACCTAAAAATGCAAAATTATATGAAGATTATTAACTCAACCTCTACCATATCATAAGAACAAACTCCTAAAATGATTGTAAAAATGTTTTTTTACATTATAATAAGAGCATATTCATCACGTAAAAGTGTTTGAAGAATCGCATTCTGCTATACTAAAAATGAGATGAATCTTAAAACAAATTGGGGCATTTTCTACAAAGGGCTGTATTGCCCTTGCGAAGTATTTTCGGACACACATGTTGATGGAATCATTATTTCTCATTTTTATCTGATGTATAGAGTTACCTATTTCCTGATATTAAACGAACTTTATTTTGGGACACCATGTATAAAATATATTTAACGATGCCAGGTTCTTAACAAAAAACACTAACTGGATTAAATTCCTTTTAGCCCGTTAGTAGATGATTATTACTTATTTTTCTAATATCTATATTTATCTTGAAATTGCTGGGTTCGAAAATTTATCATTCGAAGAAGGTTGTAAATCATACCTGCTATAGAACACCCGTCCCAAAAGGTTTAGGGCAGGTATAAGATTTTGAAATTTACTGACTTTTCATTACCTTCTGTCAATGGTTGATGGGCTATTCAACTTGTTTCTGAAATTCCTATTCTGTTCAGAATCGAACAGTTACAATGTTGCGGATTTCGTTTCAATTCTCAGAACCCTATTATGGCCTCAACAAAATAGAAAATAATTTATGTTAAATCGAATTTTCTAACTTTGGACATCTGTATTTAAACAAGACTCGCTTGTCTTTTGTTTTTACTGAAATGATTTATGACAGTTTAGTTTCAAGTCATATACAATACATACACATGTCAAAATACCAATTAATCTGAAAATATATTTTTTTAAGGGTTGAATCGAAATGAAAATTAATGTTTTAATTGTGACTTTTGAGGTTATGTGATCTTTCCTGAAATATTTATAACTTTCTAATAGATACACTGTAATAGTTTTTGTCTTCAAAAGTTCATCATTGAATTGGTCCACGATACGTCGAATAAATAGTGACGTCAGTTTTTATGCTGTTTCGTTATTGGTCAGATAATCTTCCATTTCCACTCATGAGGCAAGGTTGTCAAGTCACCAATTATAATCAATTTGTTTATCAAGAAGATGTTAGAGTCCTGTCGTTGAATAAAACATAATAGGAAAAACCTATGATATTATAGTTCATTCTTGACTTTTTTTGGCAACCAGCATGTTCAAATACTTCTTATTCCCCATAACAAAATATCTTGTAAATGTTGGAGACTTGGCGACTTTGTGCTGAATGCTAAGAACTGACAAGACCACGTCCACAAGTCGTGCGCCGTGTTGTCACGTTCACCGATTTAAATGCCCTCTAGTGTGAATTAATATAATTATTATTTACACAAAATTCATTACAAGCAATATGCCACAATTCATAAAGGAACATTTTGAGACAATTGAATTTTTATTGCTATAATAAGGAATATTTCCAATACTCAATCGAGAATTTATGAATTATTGAATAACTAATATTTCTGAAGTTCCCAATCGCGTATTTGAACACAAGGCAACTGTGCTACGGTGCTACTACCTACTTAGGAAATCGTGAGGTCAATTTTCACTGGCGGTAGCACCTAAAAATCAACCGAAAAATTCTTAGAAAATACGAAATTGAAAGGTATTTGAGTGAGGATTCTATTTGAGAAATAAAAAAAAATAGTCCACTCGATTGCTTGCTTATACAGAATTATTCCCAAAAACTTACGACCTCCAGAAGTTCAAAACAAAAATAGGATACTTGCCTCATTTCCCTATATCCTTCCTGGAAATATATTAAGGATTCACCTTTGTGCGATCCAAAATTAGAAGAAAAAATCCATCTTGTTTCCAATTACTCCTTGAGCAATATGGTAATCTAGAACGCATAAAACTCGAATGGTAACTGGATTCGAGAAAAAACCCACATTCGTACCGGAGTTGACGTTTTAATTAAACTTTTTCCAGTGGCACTAACCTCAACAAGGAAAATGATACACATTCAGAGCGCTGACTATATACGACTCTGATGCAACGTAGTTGGACAGAAAGGATTCCCAACAAGTTTGAAGTTGACTATTCATATTGAGTATTTTTCTATCACTTTATTGGGCATGTCGGCATCCTTTGATGGAAATACCGTTGCCCGTTAGACATGGAACTTGTAACGTGTATAAAGTGTAATTTGTCCCGGATCATTGGTGACTCGTCAATCGGGATGTTTAGCTCCATTCCAGCACTCGGTTAGAGAGAAATGTTGATAATTTTGTAATCACTTTAATCACCTGGACGAGAATAAGCTTTGGCCGCGGTCGTTTCGTTTTTGATACGTCGCGAAGACATCAGGTCTCTTTGATGTTCCACCGGAAACATTTTCAGAGATTATTTCATAAAAATGGCGATAATAATCATGCATTATCTCGAATTATATTCATTAGGCGGGGAATAAGAAGTTATAGTATGTTGGGATGCATTTTCCAAAGCATTCCATCGTATTTGTGTTGACATTCTCAGTTTACCCTCAGCTTTAATTAACTTGACAACAAATTTTAGTTCATTTGTTGTATATTGTATGGAAAGTACTCTGTTAGCTCAAGATTTGAGGCGGTGAATACAAAGAAAACATGTAATTGAAATTGAAATATTTCTCTCCAAGCGGCAGGGAAAGTGGATTTTCTCTTACACCTAATATGCAGGAAAGTTATACTTTCTCTGCCTAGGCAGGACAAGTTTGTTCTTATGCAACGTTCGAAGAACACAAAATGATGGAGTTTCCATTAGAAACATTACACAAAATTGGTTTCATAACATTTGGAGAAAAAATGTAGATTGACTGCCTTGACTGAATTTCTATCCTCGCTACGCTCGGCTTTGAACTATCAGCAGCGGCAGTCAATATAATACTTTCCTGTCTAGTAAAACAAATAACTATTGTTCCAGTTTGACAAATTGAGAGAGAACGTCAATTCTCAATTTCATAGGATTTTTATTTTTCATGCTCTCCTATGTCCATTTTTTCATGTTCATAAATTATCTGTGAATATCCCTTTTCAGTAGTTTAGCTCTTTGAAATTACTTACTGCTCTGGTGCAAAAAATATTTCAATTCTTGATTAGAAATGAGAATGAATTTGATTCGATCGCTAAAAAAGTGTTTGCACTAACTCTTTGCTATTTTTTGTGATTTGCTTCTCTAGCTCTATCCCTAACAAGGGTGCAAATTAGTCATCAAACATGGTAACTTTTCTCCATTGTTGATACATCACCATTACTTACAACTTCAGAGCATTTTGTCGAACCGTTCAAATATTTCAAACCTGGTGACTCAACAAAAATATACCTTCTTTGATTTTTCCTTCACTAAGCCTTGGGAATTTCTCACGCAGGTACTGAAAAGCTGGTTCTATTCAATATATTCACTTGCGTTCTTGATGTGGTTACAGCACGCCAAAAATATCATCATCCTCAGATATATAATATTAACAATCCAGAATTCTAGAATGACATTATGATGCCCAGCTCTGTAATGTACTATAAAAAGTTTTTCAGTTCAATAATCATTCAGAAATAGTTCATTGACTCATTTTTAGTTTCTAGGAGTTATACTTCAGCTCCTAAACATTAAAAGTGTTGCCTTTCATAATATACAGGGTGTTTCAGAGTTGTAATGGTTGTAGTGACAAAGGCCTAGGAGAGATTATTCTCAACATGAAAAAAAGTTCATATATGAAAATTGGTACCAAAATGCTAAGTTTCCGAGATGATATGGTATCCAAGTTTATGTAAAGAGTTTTTTATTAATATCTCGAAAACGATTGAGCCAATTTGAATGAAATTCTTATGGTTTAATTATATATACAATTATCAGATATTGTCTGGACAAATTAGATTTGATCCATCGAGCAAGTCGGCATTTTTTGTAGAAACAAAAGTCATTCTGTGATTTTTATCGTTCCCATCTCGAATATAATAAACCGACTGAAAATATATCTTTGTGTGTCTCTTTCAATTTTTTCGTATCTTGCTCCGTTTTTGCGGAAAACGGAAAATACCATACCTCGACAGATCTCTGAATTGCTTAAGTATTTTCGAAAAATCTATTGCTCATTATTATTTATGAAAACAAAAAAAGACATAAAATGCAATACTCTCTCCTCGACTCTCTCTATAATATATAGGATCTTCAAATTGTGTTGTGACAGATATTAATGAAGCATTCTTGGACTCATGTTCATATGAACTTTTTTTCATATTTTGTTGAGAGGAATCCACCACTCTGGAACACCCTGTATATTAATCATAATATCCATCTGTAAAAACTCATTTCGGGAATGAAAATGGAGGATTCTTGTGTTAGTTTCCAAAAACATTTCCATGATTTTCCGACCGAGCGGGTGCGTTAGCCCATATAAAAAATAACTAATGTCTGCCACTGATTCTGTCGTTCGTTTGCTGTTACTACGGCCAACATGTTCACTGGGTTTTTGTCGGTTTGGAAACCACGGCACACCACGGTTACTAATTAAATCAATTATTTATACCGAATTCCGATAAAGTGTGTGTTTTTAGCGAGAGACGAGTAAGAGTGGGTGTTTTTGATGGCAAATTAAAACCACATGGTGTACCCTGCTCGGTCTGCATAGTTTCTAGCATCAGAATTATCCAGTTCCCGTGCCAACTATGCATAGCAGAGCATTCTCTCGATCTTCTGTAAAAAACTGAACTTTTTCGGCAACGCCATATTTTTTTTATCCAATGAATATTCAAAGTAGTATGGTCCACTAATATCTCATCCTCATTTCATATGCAGGGCCAATCAACGTTTTATAAAAATGGATCGTAGATTACTATATTATTATGCAAGTGGTATGTTGTATTTCATTGGATGAATATATGATTAGAGCACTATTATGCAGATTATCGAGAGTTTTTTAACGTTGTGGAAAATTTATTCAATATTAATGGTTGACTGCGGAATAAGTGTCCAATTTTGGACCATAAAGGATATGATTACCTATATGAGCGGTTTGGACTGCACTATAGGCGATCAAAAATGAGCGAAATTCCTTCTTACAGATATTCAACTATAATTGAAACTACATTGAACGTTTGTATACATTCAATGGTTCCGGTTTATTGTTGATTCTGAATTTTTCAGTTTTTCATTGACGTTTAAATTCTCCAGCATATTATAGATTTTTGAATTTTTATGTTATTTGTTTTGATTTTGTTTTTCGACTCACATAACTGAAATGGCATTCAGCGTACGGATATGTATCACGCTAAATGATCTATTAATCACGGATTGATGATCTGTGATTTATTAAAAAATTTAACGCGTTATACCATGGCCATACAATTTCTTAAACACATTATACCATGGCAACAGAGTTCTTTAAACACACCTTCAGTCGTTTGAGTCCTGCCCTGTCCGGCCTGTTAATTGTAGGAACTGTCATAAATGTCATTTTGGAATTTTGTTGCAGGTTGCAATCAGAATTATTCAAACAATTTCTGTTCGTATCATTTTTCTTCATTAAATAACCTTATTGTATCGTATACCCGAACATATAAGTTCAATTTCGTCTACCTTAATTGGTGGAGATGGTAATAATTTTGACCCATTTACCGTTATATGGTTATGTAACCTACGTTTCTTCATCTGAACAAACTTCGATCTCCGCATAACTACTAAATCCTAATCTTTTAATACAACTTAATGGCTGTTATTGCAAGGCGGAATAATCTTTAAATTGTCAATTTAATCCAAGATAAAATAAAAAACGTCAGGCTACCGACGGTAATTTAATGTTAATTTAATACAATAAAACACTCGAGTTTATATTACTAACAGAATTGTGTCTATAAGGAATTAGATAATTGAAGCTGGATTTCCATCTGGAATTCTGAACTTGCCTATAATGATATTGTTACAATAAAAATGCTAGGTTCTGATGTCCTCATGCTAAGAAAAATAATGGTTTGTCGAGTGGTTTGTAGATTGTATTATCATGATACTATAGGATAGATAGAATCATCAAAAATTACGTTTCATTTCTAATTTTAAATGGGAAACCTGCTTATAACCGTCTTGAAATTATCTTTTCAACCATGTATCAGGTGATATTTGTTTTTCAATTGGCTGTAAAATTACTTGCGGTGGCTGTGACTCGAATTTGATAATCTTTTGGTTTTTTATGGTGACTTTATGTGGCTCAATTCCTAAGTCACTTTAGACCCTCGGTATATACACTATATCATTCTGGCTGCGCAGAAGACTAAAACGTCTTTCGTGCGGCCAAGTCACTGAATAGGTAAAAATCTCAAAGATACCCCACATGCAGTAATGCATTTGCGCCTTCGAAGTGCTCACCTGAGGTTAGGTTAGATATTTGTTATTTTCATTTCATCATCTAAATAAACCTAGACTTACGACTCCCAAAAGACGGATTCTAATAATAATCAATATCCAAGGTACTGACGTATAAAGTTTCATATCTGATTGTTGGATATTCTGTGTCCGAGTCTGTGTCCTAGTGACATGAAAACATCAGTTGTGTATCCATCAATGGTGTTGACAGTAAGTGCGACTACTGGATCTTAAGACATTTTGCTATGGTATTGTAAGCAGGAATTTCATTTATTGGTAGTTTTAAATACGTCGTTGAATTGTCAAAGTAGTACTATGCGATTTTTCAAAATTCACATGTAGTTTCATTTGGTTTCCACGAAAACCCGTTTATTTCGTCCGTCAGGGCTAGTGAAATTTGAGTCGAATAACACAAGAAAAAATCCATCACGTATCGTATTCGCTTCGCGAGCTGTCATCGAAGTGTCAATTCATGTCGCATCGAGCCTTCGACTTGCAGAGCACGTCCCGCTGGAAACACACAGTGTGTCACTCGCCGTTGATGCCGTCCAGCTAATTTACTGGGCCCGAGTAATTAAAAGGTGGCGATTAATGACGACAAGAAACGATCGGCAGCCAATTCGAAGTGCGAGAGCTATTCGACCTCGAGCCAGTCGGGAACAGAACAATGCAGTTCCGATGTCCTTACATGGCAACGCCGCCCATCTCAACATCTGATCGTCGACAGACGGGATTTCAGAGTTACCAGTTGAAGAGATTTATTTTGATTATTTCTTCGGCGAGTTCTGCGGAAAAGATATATCACATGTGTGCGATCCCTGCCTAATCTACATGCACAGGCAATAAAGAACGAACAGATCTAATGCGTGAATTCAATTCAACTGAACAGAACCCATGATCATGAAGGCATCAATTTTTTGATAATCTAAAATATAGTGTACCTGTACTCCGATGAAAACACCATTTGAATACCCTACAATAGCAACTGTGACAATATAGGCAAGAACTCACATGCGTGAATTCAATTTGAATATGCGGATAACTTGAATTTTTTTTATGTTCTGGTTCCCACGAGAAGGGATATCCTGTAATGTTCAGAGAACATCGTTATATGCTTCGGGGAACACCTCCCTTGGCAATGTGTTCCAGAGCCTCGCTGTTCGTTGAATGAACGAGTCTTTGGAAAGAGATGTTCTGCAGGTATCCAAAGTGACCAAGATGTCTCAAATTCGACGGGTTAATCTCGCGGGGACTGCCAAGGGAGGAACAATTGTTGATATTTCAGAAGAGCATCGTCCATGAAAATATCTATAAAATAGAGCCAGATCGCCAACTTTTCTCGTAATCTCTTTTCCTGTGTTGCCAGCTGTTTTATTTGGAGGCAATATCAAATAAATATTTCCCAATTTAAAATCGATCCAACTGTGAACTGGTGAGATGTGATATTCAACCACTGCTGTTTTTACTATAAGTAGACAATCTTACAGAAAATACAACAGAAGGCCGAGTTTTTATGTACGCCGATGATACTATACCATGCATGATTGTGGCTTCCCCAAGTCCTGACGAAAAGGAGAATAAAATAATGAAAACAGTCATTGATGAATTCGAAGCATGGTGTAGATGTAATCATTTGATAAACAACTTGGATGAAACAACGTTCATTCAATTATCAAACAGATACTATCGCCCACTTCATCTTGATCCGCAATTAGAATTATCAGACTGTACAAAATTCCTTGGATTATAAATTATCTTTCAACAAACATATTGAATACCTATGCACAACACTGAAAAAAACTTATCACGCATTTCTAACATTGAAGTCGAATTTCACAAATCATAATATTCTGGACATTTACTGTGCATTGGTATATTCCAAAATAAGTATGAATATCTTCATTTGGGGACTAGATTCAGATAGGATCTTCATTATGCAAAATAAACATTCAAATTTCTTACACTACTATGCATTAACCTTTATAAAACACTAAGTTATGTTCATTCAAATTCCGTATCTTTTATGCAGAATAAATAAATCCATCATCATTTCACTATATAGGAACAGAAATGATTATTCCGGGTATAAAAAATCCCCAAATTACTCAGGAAGAAAATATTTCAATTTACTTCCCCAAAACCATCAAAGAAGAAAAAAAACATGTGAAATTTCGAAAGCTCCTCGAAGAATATCTTCCAACAAGTTGCTTTTACTCCCTCAAAGAGTATGAGAACCTTTCTCAATATATATTTGCTGTACTATTCATGTATAGGTATACTTTGTTTGTATTTTGTTTTTTTTTTTTGTTTCGGCGAGTCACATATACAATTTGTATCAAAAATGACAACTTGAACTTGAACTTACTCAATCGAAACATTGAATAAAATGCAATTAGACAATAAACAAATTCAATGTGACAGAAGTGTCGAATTGATTTTCGATTTTTCGTTCAGTTAGGTATTGGAGTTTTTTGAACTTTTGCATGACGCCTTTGAACTGTGAAGGTTCTGGAAGACAGTTTATCTTCTCCTTGGAATTATTCATGTGAGTGTCTATATATACCTTGTGGAATAAGGTATACATATATCGGGAGAGAATGTGAGTCACAAACGCTGGGGAAATGGCTCTTTAATGGTTATGTGGTCGTGTAAAGCGGGTTAAGAAGGGTATAGAATGCGATTTACGAATAATGGCCCATAACTATTCATCACTCGGTAGATTTGTTTACAAGCGTTTTTCACGGTGATGAAGAGTAGAGGGTAAAAGCTGAATTCGCGGATATTGCAAATCACAATTTGGAATCATAATGATTGCAGCTTATAATTGACTCATATATAAACTTACATGGAAACAAAGAGAATCATCTGATTAACAAGATGAATCTTACTGATAAAATACCTGCTAAAACATGTGTTTTATTGTATTCTAAACTAGCAGGGGAAATATAAATTTTAATTCCAAGGAAATAGAGACACAATGATTTCCTAATTATTTTAATGAGATCGAAGACAATAGAACCTTAACAAAATTTTCACATAAAGTACTTCATTTATTTCTAATTATATCATGCCTTTTTTTATTTAGAACGAGAATTACATCAGAAACTGTTTTTCAAATGGATTAAAAGTTTTGTTTGGTATGCACATACCGGGTGTTTCAGAGCTTTTGGGCCAGTAGATATATCTGGGTTATCTATAACATAAAACATGGAATGTAATATATGGGAGGGAAAGCTCTTCAATGCAATGAAATGGAATCAAACAATCCATACTAGACTAGAAACCAACTCAACTTTGGTTTTTCGCATTGCACCCCCATAATTTTTCGGTTCATCATATAGGTACCATAAAACTTTCCATTCTCAATTTAATTATCAATTAACAATAAATTTATCCTAGAATATCTCAATAATTTCCATAATTTTTATGGAGAATATCAATTTTCCTTTGAATGATCGTTTGAAATGACTTATGCTACTTATTAAACTTCATGGGTAACTCTGACTTTTTCAAGGAATAAATGGGTGTGATTGTATAACAAGCCTACAAATCATTCACACATACTAAATGTAGTATGATAGTTGTTTGCGATTTTTTTCATGTGAGATGTATATGAAATTATCCCAAGAAGCAAATTATAGACGTAAATATACATATCCAAATATCAAAAAACCATCAGCTCTGTCATTTAACGGATCGAACTAATATAACCATCACACTTCACGGCTTTCGCGTTGCTCGAAATTACAAGGAAATCACCAAAGATATCACAGAGATGCTCACGCTATATAAGATGGAAGCTAAACTAAAATGATGTCCCACGCGCATGACAATTTTATAATTTTTATAAAACGAATTATTATAATCACCAAACGAAGAACAAAATGAAATATTGCTTGTTTTCATTTTTATTACGTGGATTCATAATGAACAAATGTATATCATAATAAAGAAACACATAAATTTATTCTATCGATTATGAATGTGTTAATCGAAGTTATAGATGAATTGTAAATTATTAAATGATGTTCACAATGAACAAATTTTAATATTCCAGTAATAAATCTTTCATCGTTAATAAAGCAAAGAATCAGGTACGATTTTGATGAATAAGCCTTTTTAATTATGAATATGGCTAATTAATTATGAACAAATTTGACGTTAATAAACATTTGATGATTATTACTAAGATCTTTCTTTCGGTGCAGCATTTCGCAATTATTTTTCACAAATCTTTTCAATTTTAATCTGAATTTTGATTCCTTCCTTAGATGCCAATTGAATGACAAGAGTAAGGGTTGGTTTCTAGTAGATTGTTTGTCACAAGGGTGATTTGATCTCCGGGACAGCCGGTATAAAGACAAATTTTCACATCAAATCCTAATAGAAGAACATGCCATTTTGAAATTCGATCAACTATGTGTTTTTTCGAATTTGGGGTTTTATTTTCGGTCAGCATCCGATTTCATCTGCCAACCTTATACTGTAAGGGATGCAAAACATCATTTCTTCCACACGAAAACGCATTCGAATCAACCCCCGATGTAACCGGAAACTCTCCCCCATAGATCTCTCGACAGCTGAATGTGTAAATTTGCCTAACTATATTTATTTATTCCACCATTATAATTCGTTAAATCGTACATTCGAATTCATAACCCTGATTTAAGCGAGCCGTTGAGTACAAACAACAGGGAGCTTTCTAATTACAAAGTCAAAATGTTATCGTCTATCTGGTGGGGTAGAGATGAGCTTTTGATGTTCACTTTAGAGACCTCGGAATATGCATATAAACGGGGCAAGAGCCATCGCTTCAAACGACGTTTAAAAATTAGTAAAATTTTCAATTATAAAGGACTTTTTGCTTTTTCACATCAGCTTGAGCATATTCACCAAAAAAAATCTGTAATTTTCATTACACGAATTACTATAATATGGTGTAATCGATTTGTTTTCAAAACTGCAACATTCAATACAGTAAGTATTTTTTAATGAAAAAGGAATGTGATATCCATTGCTTCTGCTCAAAGTTCAGGTTAGGTTAGGTTAGTATGTACCATTAATAGGAATGAGCATTCGTATTTTATTTATTCAATTCCATTGTTTATTTATTGAAGATTAAAATGGATGATATTTTGAATTATAATCGAAAAAGCAGTCGAGACTGTTCTCTTATGCTGTAATGATAAGACAGAAGGCAAATTCTCATTTGTGGCATAAATAAAATATCAAATTCCTCATAAATTCACCTATATTATATGACATAATGAAAAGAATAATCAAATCGGACTTTAACTAACAAAGTTGATGGTGAACAAATTTCATCAATATTTTGACGATGAGTGTATACAATATAGCTGCTTCATTTTTGATATGTAAACACCCAGGATATGCTCGTGAAGCGGAAGCAGTGCCACATGAAAAAATAGCATCTGTCAAGCCATTCATGACATTAAAACAGATACTTAACTTTATTGCGTATATCTTTTCATTTTTTCAAATTTATGACCTCATAAAATTCCCATCGAGACAATAAATTCCAGCAACTGACTCTTAAAGACACATTTTATATGTACCTACTGGTAAGTAGGTATATATACCTAGTCAAAATACCCTTTCTATTTAGAAGCCCGTAAAATGGGCGTAACGTCCCAAACTGAGAATAACTTTCTTTTGCTTATCGATGACTTTAGAATATCCTAGCCGAGATTATTTCGGGACAGATGTATTTCGGAGAAAAAGCAGTTTTAAGGGTGGTGTCGAGACAATTTAGGTACTGCAGAGAGCAGTGAACCCACACGAGAAATATTCCATTTCAACTTCCAACCCCCTTCGTGAATAGACTGGGAGACCTTGAGGAATACTATCAGGCCACATGGTACGGTAGAAATTCGACACCAGGATTCCTTGGAAGTAAATCGACAAAAAATAATACTAGCACTCGAATGGCTCTGATTTCACACCACGATGTTTCAATTATGAAAAGTGATTTGAGAACATTTGGAGTCGAAGACAGGAAGAATTGATATTTTCGTCACATAAAGAATGCTTATTCTCAATGTATTTCTTTATATATAATTAATTATATCCATTATATTATATAATATCCATAACCCTCAACACTTCAGCATAATAAATCTGATAATGTTTTTTTTTTCGAAAACTTGGGTTCTATATCTGGCTCTGGTTTTTATTTTAGGGATATTGAGAAGATACACAATGATATTTAACTGATATACTGATATACTAACTGAAAGGTTCGATAATATGACTTGATGGTTCGATAATATGACTTGATGGACTTTCTAGCTATTTGCCACTTCGAACATTGAATTATACTTATCTGTTGAACATCCAAAGAGGAAGTAGTTGTTTTCTGTTAAATATTCAGAATGATATTTTGGGCATACACATATTTCTATCTGAAGGAACATACAAATTCTCAACTTCAGAAAATTATGTTTTCAAATTCTTATCGTGTGTGTTCAATTGATATAATTCAATGTGCGTTGTAGCATATAGCCAGGAGAGTTGGTCTCGGTTGGTCTACTTCAGTTGAATGCAAGTGTCAGTTATTTTATGATTCATCATCCAAATTCAGCTAATTTTGAATCATGCTAAAAGGTATATTCGAATATTTACGTATTCGAATGAATTTCCTCCAAACCCCAGAATGAAAATCAAATCGAAACAAAGTTGGTAAAGTTAGTCATCGAAAGATAGATAACTAAGGTGTTTGGTTCGAATTTGGTCAGATCATCTTGGTAAGCATACCAAATATCCATACTGTATAAACGTGGCCTATTATTTCTCGAGTATAATCACTGGTCAACGACTGTCGATGTTATAGTACTTCCATACCAGGTCAGATTAAAACCAGGCAAAGCCGAGCATTTAGGCACACCAAAAAGATTCCGAGTCAACTGACATCACTGACAAGGCCACAATGACGTGCAATGACTATCGACTACCTCCCGTGCGCAGATTACGGAGTTTAGATGCTCTTTTCGCGGGAAACCCCGCAGAGATCGCCACTCAAAAAATCACCAACAATAACAGAGCCAGAGCCAGGCCAGTTATCGGGCCTGCATCTAGGGCACAATGCAACCCCCGAAGGGGGTCGCCAGATACAATGAGGTCCTACAGGGTGTGCGCATACACGGTCCCTAACTAAGTTCACGCATCGCTAAGTGATCGAACCCAACTGCCCATTTGCATCACAACGAGAAGTCACCTGAGCTGAACAAGAAAAGACCAATTTTTTACATCTGTCACGATTTTTACGCTATCCGAATGAATGGAGCCAAATTACAACGTATTCACTATTGTGTTTTATGTATCTGATCGGAGGACTGGTATTATCGGGTATAGTTTGATCGGGAGTCGTAATGGATATGACTGAACCGTCATTTTTCATTTTGAGAGGCAAGGCGTTTCAACACTTGCCACTTTGGATGGATTTGACTCGAGGTTTCATCATTAGGTATCGAAGAAAAAAGTAAAAAAATCGAAAGATGTAATCCATCTTCATCAACTGCAACTTTGTAGATGTATACGCATGGTGACTAGTATCTCTTGGTTTATTTTTTTTCTGGTTCATTCTGGAATTGAAGTATACTATTGTATACATTCTATCAGAAGCTTTCATGGCCGCATTCCAGTCCGAAATGTATCCATAAATCCATAAATTCGAGAGCCATCATTGGGATATCGGAAACTATACATGAGATAAGAATATGGTTTAATTATGACAAAGTTGTGCATTTATGTGACTTGATAGTACATTATACATCTAGGGTGAGAAGTGAGCTATTATAGGTTATAATGTGCGAGATATATAAGAGCATTCTAACCCGAGGTATATATTAGATTTGTCATTCGAATCAGAATAAGTTGTTTGAAATCAATTCCGTAGAACGAATTGACGTTGCCATAGTTCATAAAAATGGTGAGATAGCAAATAAAATTCAATGGTGGCTAAAAAATTGATATTTCTTTGATCTGAGCTGGATCACGTTGAAAAAGTATCTCAGGTCGAAGCTATACGATCCAACCTAACAGATATCAAAATCCTCGCAAAACAAGAATATTTTTCAATTTTCATTTTCCTGCTTTGAAATACGGCTATCTTAAAGAAAGGTTACTTTTTACTTTTTATTCGATCAATACTGAAATTACTTGCTGACTTCATGCATGTGGCGCCAAAATATACATTCATAGTGTTTACCCGGTTTTATGGTTTCTACGGCAGCAAAACAGTTGGCTACTTTCCCTAATGTAGGGGTTGCGTATTTGTTCTGGAATACACGTATACAGGTTTTATTATATTATTATATCTATCTCGCGGGTAGGCAGTATGTTTTATTATTTGATATCAACAGCCAGCTTTATCAGTTTGATTACCTTATCGCCTTCGATAAACACAAAAACACATGTAAAACATCTTCAAATTTCATATTACACTCGACCTGGCGATAAGGGAATACAGTGAAACTGCTGTATTTCGAGGGGACGTTATTTTTTTATGTTGTTAACAACGAACCACTTGACTTCTATTCAATTTAGGCTATCTACTTAAACGAACATGGAGTTAGAAACAAATGTGACTCATATGAAAACATCAAGAGATTGTTCAAATTCGAAACTTGAGCTACCCCTGGTAATATACCGAGTGTCCCGGAGCTTTTAGGCCAGCATATAGGTATCTGGGTTATCTAACGTACAAAAATTTTCAAAAAATTGTGGTGTTCATGGGAGCAAAAGCTCTCTGTGTCAAACAATATACTATAGAAACCACCCCTCACTTTGGTTTTTCAAATTACCACCAATGTTTTTTTGGGGTTTATCTTCTAGAACTTTCTCAATTCGACTATACTGTATATACATCACGATCGATATAGCCTCTTCAAAAATTATGAAGAAGAAAGCATGCTTGTTATACTGTTACACTCAGTTATTCCTAAGAAAAATAGTCAGAGCTACACAGGAAGTCTGAATAGACGACTTAAGGTAAGTGAAGCAAGCAATAACAGTAATTTCGAGCAGTCATTCAAGCAAAAATCGATATTTTTCCCTAAAAATCATTGAAATTATTCGAAATTTCTGAGAAATTTCCGAGGATAAATTCATTCCTAAATATCTAGTCTACATGAACCGAAAAAGACAATGCAAATTGAAAAACTTGGTGAGCTTCTGCTCCCATGAATTCCACATTTTTTTCGAACCTGTTAGATAACCATATATCGGCTGGCCTAAAAGCTCTGAGACACCTTGTATAGGGTGTTTCCGAAATTGAGGCAACAAAAAATGAGCTGTGGTATATGAGACACAAAATTTTTAAAAAAATGTGCGATCTTCATGGTATTAGGATCAATTTTCAGTACATGTTCAAGACATACTGAACTTGCTCTTTCATCCAATCATGCGCAGATTAAATTTGTTCACGTAAATTGTTTAAAAAAAAATGTTCTAAAATTCTTGTTATATGCGTGATTCAGTTGCCATCTTACGAGCAACCTTCAAAGGAGACTTGTGCGAGCAAGGAATGACGATGAGGATCTTACCCTTCAACGTGTGATCTCAAACACTTTTTAAGGCCATCAGAAAAATTTCTGCAATCAGGGATTTGAACCCACGATGGGCAAGCGATCGCGATAGAAGATTACTAACGCTTCAATCAGGCGGCTGCCTGACCTCTAATACAAACTTTAAAATCATTAAAAAGTAATAATATTATCGTCAGATTCCAATAAAATTGAACATGACGAAAGTCTCCAGATTCTGGCTAATGTGATTTTATATGTTGACTACTTATTCGTTGGTCCTGATATTTGTACAGCGCATGTATTCCTGAATTATTCACAGTTCACACCGGCAATATATAGCCTCTAGACTTTCAATATCTGTACTTCTGGGAAATTGTTTTGACATCCAGTGATCCAGTGAAGTTTTCTGAACTATCATGCCCATTTGTGCAATATGTAAAATTTATCTGTGGAGAACGTTCGTGATGTCAACGCGAAAATTCGAATCATGCAAAGGAAATGTTTAGCATTCAATGATGCGTTTCCACTGCAGGAATTTCTCTGAACTGCAGCAATTTTGCAAGGAATTCCAAACAACGGGAATCCTAGGATGCAATGCTCAGCTAAAATTTCGTAATTGAAGTAGTATTGCCTATAGTGCGGATTCCTCACGCGTATTCATGTCTTGCCTTGTATTTATTCAGCTATTAGTATTCTCATATTCTGGCGTTTGCTCACTTGCTATTCAGAGCCTTCGCCGGAGATATGCAGATTCTTATTAAAAAAATATCAGTAGTGAAAACGGTATGAATGTGAATGACAACTCGAACACGCTCACGCACAGTACCCACAGTAAACATTCAACTTCCTTTACAATAACACAACATGGGGTTCATAGTTATTGGAAGTATTTGCCTTAGTTGATAACATTCCTGGTCGTGTTGTTGTGTTTGCTCAAAGTATTCGAATAGTCTAGCTCGATTTTATTGCATGATTTTTTTTTTCTAACGAGCATGCGGTCTTCTCTCGATGGTGTTTTAACGAGAATGTTGAACGTGTTTTTGACACTTAAAAATTAGAAAAAAAAATCTGATGAATTATTTATTTGTGAATAAATGATAATTATGCAAATTCTCATTATGTTGATCCATTGGCGCCCACAGAGAGACGCCGTATCCCTTCTAAGAATTTGCACCTTTCACATTTGAATATTTTTATTGTTTATAGAAACAATGCTATCAACTACCAGAATTGATGAGTTTGATGGTCAATGAAATAAAAATATATATATATTAGAGTAGACAGACGAACTCGACAAGCCCAGTCAGCACATCTCTACGTTGTCAACCTTGAAATATGTCTCTGGAATTCATTGCCTGAGGAAGTATTTTCAAGAACTTATTATCTTCATAAGTTCATAACAAATTCCAATTCTCTCCCTCTCCCTACGTACGCACGATGTTTTTCGTACATTATATAGGGATTTCCTTTCGTGCGCTCCAATCGATAAAAAAAAGACAATACTGACAGTTTCCAGATCAAATTGATCTCTCTTGTTGCACACAGGGTGTCTCTAAAAGGTCGTCACAAAAACCTACCATATTTTCCTCATCAGAATGAAAAAATCCGATGCAAGCAAACTCACCTCATAAATGAAACCCCTCAATTTCCATTGGTCTTGAAGTTTTAGATGATCATTTAGTGGAAAAATCAAGTTCGATGCCCATGGAATTATAAATACTCATCATGATCATGATATTTGAAAATGGTATATCGTCGGACTCGTCAATAGTGTCGAAACTGAATACTTCATGCTGATCTGAGAAATATGTGGAGGTATAAGTTTCTATGATTATCGTTTGAAAAACCTTTCACAGACTCCTATCTATTATTTTATATTCAGTTCTGGTACATATAAAGGGTCAAAATATGCACTTGATCTCACTCTGGTAAAAATCCGATCCGATCCAATTTGAAGGCATTTGGACGTGAATGAAAAAATTTCTATGAGTTCCTATATGAATTAATATGCATGGTGATCCGATGTACTTACATACAAGAGACTTATGTAAAAACTTCACAAACGATAAGATTTCCACAAAATTCTCAAACACACGACATGTTTCGCTAACACAGTAGCTTCGTCAGGTGATATATTATACTGACTGAATATTCAAAGATAATCCTCATATTATGTGATTCTTTAGTTGTGTGTTGTGTTCTCTGTTATCTGCATTCAATCCAGAAAATTCATTCCATATTCTGATTCGAATAACAATCAGAGATATTCTTGTACTTGTACTCACATGGAACATAATCTAAATCAAATCCAGCAGAAAAAAATCTAGAAGATTCAGAATAATTATATTAGAGGTCATCCTAAACGACTGGATTTATTTTTAGAAAGGTTCCCAACTCGTCCATCAGATTCAGAACACAATTAATAAATTGTCATCATTGAAAACGGAGCAAACTTCTCTCGTACAAAAGCATTCTCTGTTGTGGCTGCGGCAGTTATTTCGGTGATAATTTGATACCGTTGGTCGCCTCTCAATGGCATAACAAAGAACACAATTGAAATTCTACAACTTGTAACTACACCGGACACAATTAAAAACTACAAATTAATTTGCACATCGGAAAATTCACGGTCGGATTACAGAACCTGATGCTCATCGATCTTGATAGTAGCAAACATGCTATATATGCAAGCCTATAATATACACTGCCAGACACAAGAAGTGCTACACCCAATCGAAATATAAGAATCGTTGTGTGTATTGAAAATGAGTATGACGTTTTTACGGAACAATACGAGGAACAATACGAGTTTGCACTGATGATTATATTAATTCATTGAATAGTCCATCAGGTAACAGCTGATCAGTGGACAAACTTGCTTATTACGAATATTATAAACGCCGGAAACATGGAATAAAAAAACACAGGAACTGTAACTGCCTGGCTATTTGTCACATTATTATGAAAAAGTAAACATAAATTACTACAAATTATTGGTTGACACCGATGTATGTTCGCTTCATTATTCATAACCCTGTGATGGTGATATTATTTGCCTTTTTATGTTTGTATTATGAACGTATTTCGGTTGTATACAGGTTTGCTACTAATGACGTGATCGATAACTTCAAATGTACACATCAGAGTGTTTTTTTGAGGTGTCCATGAACGAAACAAGTTGCGCAAATATTTAACTCGAAGAAGCTACTGTTCCAGTGAAACATGTCTTTGAGAATCATGTGTAAATATTGAATTAAAAATATTATTAAATTTAATGTCTAATCAATATTATAAGTCGAAGTGGAAGAGGGATTTGAAATCAGCATATTTCATTCGATATTTCAAAAAACCAGATATGAAGTTGAAGTCGTGACGTATTAGTCCCGAACTGTACCTATCTCTCTCTGATTCTGATACCTTGCCATTCTGCAGTGTTGCAGTGTGATTGGTCAGCTCAAGGACAATAGGCGTGTTGGGATTAATACGTCACACCATTCACACCAATGAATTGACACCATTTCAGATGGCGCTGCCATTTATTGTTTCATCGTCCATGAATGCAATGAGTCAAAATTATATTTACTGGTAGTTGTTTGGTACAGAGCTCACACGATGATGTCGTATTAAAAAATCAGTGGTCTCCCTCATATTCAATGATCCCAAATAGAATTATATGTAAATGTTTACATTGAAAGTAAAGTTTTGGATGCGTGGATTATTTCAGAAAATCCGATAATCGTGCGATGATTATATTAGAGAAATAAATTTTCGATTGTTGATAGGACCAATTTGGCATGTTATGGTTATTTGAATATCGCTGTTACAACACCGAGCTATTTTTAACGATCCGTTGCTTTAACTTCGTTAAAATTAATTAGCGTATTTTAGTCGAACGAACGCTATATATACAGCGGTGTCGCATCCTCGTGAACATATTGCTAATGCATATTTTAATCTGATGTGCCTAATTGTTTTTTAATTTCATAAGCACCCTTGCGCCTTAGATTATACCAATTATCCATTTTAGAACATTATATTTACCGTATAATACTGATCGATGTAATTTTCAATTTAGTAAGTATTCAGCAGTTGAGTAACTCGTCTAGCAGTATAATAGGAGCAGTATTTTATTGTGAATGGCAATAGTCACTACCAGTCAGCTGCTTATGATCTATAAGGCACAGATCCGACCTGTCCTGGAATACTGTTTCCATATTTGGAATGCAACACTCAAACATACTCTGAAACTGTTGGATTCTGTCCAAAAAAGGGCAATTCGTTTCGTGGGTGATGCCTCGCTCACAAACTCACTCACTTCTCTGGATCACCGTAAAAAAGTTGGCGATCTGGCTCTATTTTATAGATATTTTCATGGACGATGCTTTTCTGAAATATCAACAATTGTTCCTCCCTTGGCAGTCCCCGCGAGATTAACCCGACGAGTTGAGGCTTCGCACCCCTTCGTGGTCACTTTGGAGACCTGCAGACCATCTCTTTCCAAAGACTCGTTCATCCATCGAACAGCGAGGCTCTGGAACACATTGCCAATGGAGGTGTTCCCCGTGTAATATAATCTCCAGAAATTTATGAAGAACACCAAAACCTACCTCATTTCCCTTGGTACTCACGATGTTCTCGGAACATTACAGAATATCCCTTTTCGTGGGAACCAGAACATATAAAAAAAATCTTGTATAGTAAAAACCTCAACTTTCATGCCACTTCGACTATAATCTATTGAAGTTTGACAGATTTGAAAAATTGTGACTGAAAAAATACAAACAATACATCAACAAATTTCTACAACTTAGTTATGAAATCTCCTGAAAATTTTTTTTTTATTGTAGGCGGACATCATCAGAACATTCAATCCGAGTGATAAATCATCACGTCTGTTATAATTTCAGCGTGCAGAAGTATGGGTACAACTTTTCGACAGCATACGACAACTTAACGATATTCACAGACATAAATCAAAATCTCGTTTTCGTCAGTGGCCGGGTGCTTTATATATACACGTTGAAGGCCGCTCGATCTGGCAACGTCGCTCCACAGACGGATCCACCGTCCTCCGACTATACGCTCTATATACGGAGTGGCCCACAAAAATATACATCAGCTTTTTTTTCGAACGGTAGTTTTAGGACTGCTATGTTGCTGTTTCTAGACGTTTTGGATATGAAAATACCGATGTCGTATCTACAACCATTTGTATTTGGCATTGCTAATGAATTTACCAATTTATGCTCTCCAAACTCAATGCTCCTAACATAAATATCGATCATAAATACTAAATGTTGGGCTGTGATCTTAACAAGAAGATTTCATAAGTATTTCCACTTATTACCACAAGAGCTTCGATTATTATACCGGACATTTTTTCGAAGTCGAAGACCAAATAGTGAGAATTTTCTAAATATTTGTGTTCAAGAAGGAATTTCCAATTGAATTAATTGAAGCTAGAGTGGTATTCGGTGAGAGAATCTTATTCTTGACTAACTTTATTCCACTTAAGTTGGTGACAATATATTTTGTACAAGAACTCGACAGTATATAGTTTTTAATATAATTCATATCCATGTATGACATTGTTAGATCAAATAAAATACAATTAACAGTTACACAAAATAATGAAAAATAAGTTGATGGTACCTCAATTTCTCAGTTCTCCACAAATTAATTTTAATAAAGTTGATAGAAATATATTTTCTCACAAGAAACTGGAAGTACTATTCAGTATCATTTAGCTATGAAATTTTCTTACAAGGAGCTAGCTTATCAAATTAAAGAACGATTTCGACGTAATCTGAAGCTAAATGTAAATGTCATTTTACCTATAAACGTCAAAAAATCTCCAGTGTAATTTCATGCTCATTTCCCCCAAGGAGGAGGAAAAAATTTCCAGAAATTTGTTCATTTGCTATGGTAACGATACAAAATTCAAGCTTATAATTGGTCGTAGACCAAAAATGGTTCAGCCGTCACGTGATGATAAATATACATGTAGTGATAAATGAATGAGCTTATAGTGGTGGTGAATTACTATGTAGCATGCACTAAATATTAATATGTCTGTATAGCAACAGAACTTTTTTGCTGGAGCTACCGAATTTTAGTGACCGTTTCAAATTATTTTTCCCGTGTGGTGTGGTGACTCCTACTTCATACTATTACTAGCCAATATATACTTTTGAGACACTGCATGCCAATGATCAAATTTTTCCACCACTAGCTCTAGAACCTACCATTATTTACTGCCTTTCAAGGCATAAAGTGTGTTTTTACTACCATTTTATGAATCACTAGTCGATAAAGACATAGCAACCTCTGTTGAATTAACACGAATGCACTGTTCTGATCAGAGATTCGCAGGAATGGCACTCGAATCTAGTAGGTATTCATCAATAACGATTTGTCATAATATGCTGGTCTGTTCATGGCTAATTATTGAAAATAGTGACAATAGGTCCATATTTCAGTTTCACAGAACTAAAAAAATTCGAGATAAACCTTGGCATAGCAAAGAATATTATCACCACTGGACTTTATACCCTAGGGTAATAATGATATTCTTTACTACCTTAGTGTATAAATTACTATTTTTCTCATGGAATTGCAGCCAATATTGCTGGAATTGATATCTCATCAATTCTAGATACATACTGATGTAGTCAGCTAAATTCCGTGTTTTTTGACCACCCGGTACAATATATCTTCTATCAGAACAACACAGGATGTGAATGCAGGTATACAGGTGAGAGGGATTGAATAGAATGCAGAGAGGGCCTTTTGTGAATGGCCAGAAACGAAAACTGGATGGTCTCTTGGTCTCTTTGTGATGTTTTCGAGAAAACTACCTCTGAGGCATTGTGTTCGGGAGCGAACCCCGATCCCCGATATCTATAGGTACAGACCTGCTTGCTCGCTATAAAACAGAGTAAACCTAATTTTTACAACAAACATATTATCGTTGCCAGTTAGGTTTGTTTAACGTTTCTGCGTTGGTTATGTCACGTTTCCTATGGCCGATATGGCAATTATTGGTGTGATGCCGGAAGCATTATTATTTGAGAAAGTGCTTTTGGATTTTGATGACGAAATTTGTGATAACACCTCCAGAGAGGCCACAATAGTTATTTGTTTTACTATATATAGGCAGAAAAGTACAAGATTTAATGCCGCGGCTGACGGAAATCAGCCAATATAAATATATAAATATATCTACATTGAATATGAAGCAGTGCATATAAATTTAGAGGAAGGTTCTCAATGGAAATTCTTGCCTATATATCATTATTACCGCTATGGTGGAGTGTTCATTCATTTCTCTATTTTTTTTTCATCCTCTTTTCTTGTTTGTATCTACATGCAATGAGTATCATACTCCACACTTATACTTGAAAAGGAAAGTCTCAATTCAGAATGATAAATTTGTTTCCCACCCTATAGTTCTTGAATAAAGAACCCAAATTTGAGCACAACAATGGGGTTTTAGTATTTTCATCATACTTGCTTATTTCAAAGAGTTCGAATGTAGAGGAAGATTCATTTGGAATATCAATTTTGGATCAAACCAATTCCAAATTCAAGCCCGTCTCCATGCATCAAGAAATTGAACTAGACTTCATGAAAGATGTTATTATTCTGAGATACATTAAAGAGCATTTCTTCAATGGAGTTATTATATAAATTGTGAACAATTACATAAGTTTTGTTCGTTGGCCTTGGAGTTTTAAACAAATTTGAGCACAACTGTGGGGTGTTAGTATTTTTATAATATCTCATAGCATTTCATCGTATGTGTATTTCACTTATAATTGATTGGATTACTCTAATTTTTATTGAATTCATACTTATGTGATAAATCACGAACAAGCACCTTTGTGCTCCAGTGACTCTCCCAATGTTTATGTTAATTGCTTTTGAAACCAATTGCTGCGGATAATAATTTTCTATAGTTATATGAGGACGGAAACAAATTTGTTCCCTAAACGTCCAAAGCTAAATGAAAAATTTGATATGATGTACACCTACCTACCTACCTATTTTCCTCTTTTTCAAACATTTTTCAATACGAGGTGTGGCTAGAATTCTCGGGAAAATCTAGAGAAATTATTTTTTGAATTCGCATTATTTCGACTTGTTTGGGTGAAGTCAACGCAAGAAAATATTTATAGTCACAACTCAGTTAAATCAACCTGGACCCCCCCCCATATTCAATAATCGATGTGTTATTGTCGGTTATTGTGAAGAGGCGTCCCATGTCCTATCTTTGGCAAAAACGGCAACAATGTCCGTTTGAGGCCGTTAAACGTTATCCACCGTAATCGTTAACATTCGCGTGCGCTCAGTAATAATAGTGCCCTGGTGGCAGATGAGCCCTCTTTTGTTGCCTTTATCTGCCCAGTTTTACCCTGTCTTCATGCTAAGCCAGACCTCAGTGGGTAAACCGATGACTACTACTAAATCTCTAGAGCATTCCTCTATATCGTCACATATGATTACTTGAACTGAACAAATTAATTCGGAACCTGAATAAGGATTTTCTAATAAACAAGGTTTGGCATAATGTGGATAATACACACCTAATTTTCTGACTAAACCAGATGATACGGAATGAAGATGAAGATTGTTAATTTTTATCATTATACAATGAATTCAAATGTTATATGCTATGCGAATTTTGTTGAAAAAAAATTCGACAAAAAAGTATAGAAAAGTCAGAAAAGCAAAAAGGGTTTTTCTATATCGAAAATAAGTTTTTTACATGATCCGCCTGAAAGGACCATGTAGCAAACTTATTGTCATAATTCTCAGATGTCAGTTCGTTATAGTTTTAGTTATATTATTGGTAGATGAAAATTGCGTATATCATGAAGAATAGCTGATAGAATAACTGAACTTGAAAATAAAATTACGAATAAGCAACTTTTAGCCAGTCTGTTGAGAGTAAATCATCCACTGTGTATTGGCAAATGAGCTAGAGAAAACTTTGAATTTCCATTTTTTGCAATGAACAAAGTGAAAATTTCTCAAGGAAGAATTATTTTATATCCTAATCAGTGAATAAAATCAAATTACGGAAGTCTCAACTCGTGTACTCGTTGAATTTATTCTTACCATCCATTTAAATCGGTATTTGCTGAGGCTAATTGAAAATTGCATAAAAAGTTGAAGGCATCCGTTAGGTAGTTTTGTTGCTCGGTTACATGCGAAGCCAGTTATTTATTAATAAGTGTTTTGTATATGTTTTCTCTCAATACCGTCAATACCTGAAACCGGTTTTGTTTTGCAAAAACCTCAATCAGATCTGATCATTTCAATTACCAGCGATATTTTCCTTATCCGAATGCATTTGTCAGCATACAGAGATGCTCAGTGTTATAACCGAGTGAATTTATATTTATACATGGGAGCTATAATTATAACAATCAATATTCCATTGCTGGGGATTATTCTGGTGACATGTCACAATCTTAAGAATACTCGTAGGCATGTGGAAATTGTGCTGGAATAGAAATTATATCGTCTTAAATTTGGTACACAGGCTGATTTACGTTCAAGTTGGATAGTTGTATGACAAACTTGGTATGCTAGATTTAGGTTTGTTTCTATTCAAAATAAGAAAGTTTGTGTAACTTTTGGCACACCCTCTATAACAGGAGGACTAAAAATATTTCAGGTAATAGGTGAAGTGATCGATTATAACAGCAAATTTGATCTCTTGAATTTTTTCAATCCGATAATAGAAACGAAAAGAACTGAATTTGAAAATTGCTGCAAATTTGCAGTGTGCCATTCATCTCACTATGAAATATTCATTTTCAAATTTTTTCGTTTCTCGAATCCACGATTCTGAAGAGAAGCTTCTGAAATCTGAAAACCGAATTGAAATCGGTCAATTTCTTTTTAGTTATAATCTCACGAATCTGAGCGAAAATTTCATGCAGCCAACTTCAATTGCTGGGCACTTCATAACATTCAACTATTCAGCATGATGTTACAAACATTGTATAGTATCAAAATACGTATAATTCTCACAGCTTCGTGAAACACAAACAATTGATCAAAGAATAATTTCTTTACTGAGGTATAAAACTTTGATAGTCATGAGCTGGGCTATCAGCCCTTTGAGGGATGAAGATAAAGACCTGATATTTGGACAGCCGGTCGATAGGAATACAAACTAATTAACGTTTGCTTGTTATGCCAAGAATATTTTATATTATTACTGCAGTTTTCGAACGAACGCAGCTAGTTTGTCGATTTTCCATCGCCACAATTAACAATACAACAATTAAATTAGAATAACGAGCCAGCTTGGAAGCAGTTAGTCCTCACAAGAACAATGAATTTAATTAAACGACACAAACAGCGTCGTTAAAGACAATCAAGCTGGCATCGGAGCATGATTTTCGAAACGGTTAAAAGGTTGAAGAAAAGGATTCGCCTGCGACGAGCGAAACACTCATAATGTATACAGGTATATATGGCAACGATCGGATATATCGATATATTTCTCAAGAAAATCAATGTATGATTTCTATATCGATATATCTTTATGTAGAAACGATAGCGAGGAGAGATCAAATACTGGGTATCCCGGAATTCGTCTACACTCCGAGAGGTAATTCTACGAATAGAAATAAGAAAAAATGTTCCTATACAAGGTCTTCCAAAAACACCTGTATATCAATATGTATCCATGAATACTTCCTTGGGATGCTAAGCTAAAGTCCTATGAGGTATAGGTCCTAAAATGCAGTTTTCCTCAATGGGGAAGACCACTGAGGAATGAAATTCGTCTAAAACCTCTTTCAGTAGATGAATCATGATTGATATTGAATTTACAATTCATATCATAAGTTTAAAGGAATCGAATCTATCACGTTTTGAAATTAGCATATTTCTTTCGATATTTCAGAAAGCCAGATTGAAAGATCAGTCTTGCTGAAGTCTACTCATATTTGCCCAATTGATGTACGTATACCCGTAATCATTGGTCTATCAGATTATCTTTGTTACCATTGATCCTAGAATCAAGAAATTTAGTATTTACGAGTAATTTAACCTCACACATCGTTTCGCGGTACAAGAAAATGATACACAGGAAGATGCGAAACTCATTACTCCATTTTTTTCATCAGGATTTATCTCATTTTTAGTATGCCAGAATATAATGATTGATTGTTCTCAATCTATAGTAATGAGCAAAGGGTGAACAAGAAAAACCATCATATTATATGATGAACTAGTAAAGGCAGAAATGGTGTTTTTTGATATGAGACAATTCACGTTTATCGAATTGCATGAAATTATTTTATTCACCAAGGTAGTATACTCGGTAGTTATACTATATCATTATTACCCAGGGACCAAGCTTATATCCCGAGGAGCCAACCTGTGGTATAATAATATTTTTATATATTCCGATTATTTTAGTTCTGTGGAACTGAAATAATATGGTCCTATGAAAGCACTTCTTTTCAATTCTATTTTAAATTTAGTAGCCATGGCCATGGCATCATCATGACAAGTCTCCATTAATAAATTGAAAAAATCCTCATGCTGTGTTAATACCTACTTACTAGATTCGATTGCATTCCTGCGAATCTCGTATCAGGACAGTAAATTCGGATTAGTTATAACAGAGGTGGCTATGTCTTTATGATTTAGTATTTCATAAAATTATCAAAACTACCTTTGTATTGAAAACACATTTTACGCCTCAAAAAGGAGCACATAATGGTAGGTTCTTTATAGCTATAGTAGTGGAAAAAATTTCATATGAATGTATACATCAACGACCGCACTTAGCAAAACAATCGCCAGTTGTTTACCAATCAAGAAACCATTCAAGGCAAGATGGTGTATTCGAAAAGAGAACAAACAAATCGCCTTTTGATAACCGCATACAATAAACCCGTCATCGGTCTAAAACCAAAATCATGCGTATAAGAAAGAAAGCGTTTTCTTAGTAAATTATATTTATTTTCGATAATAAATAACCCGACTTTCGTATTAGAGCTCTTATATATCAGCCTCACTAATTGAAGCTTGTGTAAACATGTGGTTTTTCTGGAGCGAGATATAAGTGCTAGACTCTACGGTATCGGGATTAGATTACACACGACGAATGTGGCGCGCAGATGCCGGATGAAGCGGCAACGTCGCGCGGGGTTGCCAACCCTCGAGGAATTCCTTCGATAATGAAGCGTTTGTGATGGGTTCGAAACGCATTTGGAAGGTTCTGGAGGCACAAAGAGCTCATTAATGAGGGATTATGGGGCACCAACTGATGCGGCAGACTTATGGTGTTCGTTTCAGTTGGAAGTTCATCTACAAATATTTGGATGAATGTGGAAAACATATCGTTTGTATTACGTCGGATTTATTTTCTCATAAGGATGAAGCAAACTATTGAGTTGGCATTTTCTTTGTGAAATTTTCAGTTTACCAATGAATTCAAAAGTCCTTGATAGGAAAAATTCCAACATACATACAGTATGATGCAAATGTATGAAATAAATTAATTGTTTCGAAAATAGACGACCCTTGAAAATAACCCAAAACCAGGTAAGTTATTCATATGAGAGATGTTACGTCACCTACGTTAGAGTAATTACATAATCAAAGATTTTTACAAATTGAAACAGTGGACATGTGACTCCTAATTGAAAGGGTCTTCTATATTTGTTTATATATCCAACTGTATGACTATAAAATATTTATTTATATCATATTTATTTTGAATATTTATATTCATACTCTCATATAATGAACATCAAGAGATGAGACTTCGAAAATTAAAACTCTTGTGTTTCTGGATTTTTTTCATAAGTCTCCCATTTCTGAAATAATGAATTCATTTCATACATTTACATCATACTGTATACTGACTTCTTTATGAAACTTCACTATTTCAGACATTTTCTGAGGATTTTCAACATGATTGTGATTTTTTCTTCTACAAATAGTACAAATTGCTTCCACATGGAAGAACCTTTCCCCAGAAATAATCTTATGATATTTGTAACTTCCTATCAATTACCTAAGAAAAATGTAGTTTTCCTCAAGTTTTGTCATTGAATGAAATAATTCAGTTGAATTTTAAATGCCACTGGCAGATTGGAAAACTACCCGACAATGATAACCAATTATAAGGAAGAGTTGCCCTTTTAATATAGATTCCGAAATGGAATAACATAAGGGGTTATTCAAAACAGCCTTTTTGTTATTAATTTTTTTCGAATGGGTCTTGTTCTTCAAAAAAATGAATAACTTAGAACCATCAACAGTTTTATTTCAAATTACCCCCCTATCACCCCATTTCTCTTGATCCATTACTTATATGGGACACCCTGTATAGGTAAATACAATTCTTCAATGAATATGCTAAATTATTCAGCTGCATTTGAGTAGGTCTTTAACACAGTTTTCTCTTGAAGTTTATCACCAACAAATTTAATTTTTTCCTAGAGCTGTAGCAAAAATGGACGACTTTCGAGTTGGATGCGGAGAAAATATCTTGTAAACGACATACTCTGACAATTTCAATTTACTGGTACACGCGAATTTCAAAAAAGATTTGTATTCCTCCCAAATAAATTGGAACTGTTAGCTAATTGATAGCTCTTTTGAAAAGACGGGACCCGACGTGGGCCCGACTTGTGTAATTTGGACTCGAAAAACACCGATGATTACCCCGCCCAGGGCCTGCTTTTCGTGTGTCATTTGGGCCGGTATTCAGACCGATTGTTATAATCCGAATGACAACCGAAATTACATAGGGTTTCTATTACCATTAAGTTGTCGTCGTCGTAGCTCCAAACATCTCCTCTTTACACCTCGGAAATCGAATAAGAACGGCCATCCGTCTTTTCCAAGAAAATAGCTATAATTATAATAAAAAGCGGATAAAAAAAGTTCGGTCGTGGCACGTGGATTTTGGGCGTTCTTAACCACCGTGTAATTACATATTACCGAAAAGGTCCACCTTTAGACCTTTATCGAAGCTTTTCGATCAGGCTCCCTCAGTTTTTCGTATTATAACTTTACTGCTGCCAAATAACAGGGTACAGGCGCTCTCATCAGATTTGCCAAGTTTATTAAATGTTGAAAAACCGCTCACAACTACCCATCAGTTTATATTACCCAGTTAGTCATTTTATATGATAATCATAATGATGTGGATGATAATGATGATGATACGTAATATGGATTAAAAAGTTTATTTTTTTATTAAGAAGTGGCCATCTATTTCGGTTGTATTGCCTAATCAGTTCATCATAAGGAATATCACGAGGTTCTGAATATTCGAGATAATTCTGTCGCTTCATTGTTCACGAAACTGTGTTGCCCAGCTCAAAGCTTTACGGCAACACAATTGAGTTAACAATGAAAGACATAATTATAAGAAGATATCCAGAACAGAGTGGTATTTTGCTAGATTATTTCACGTTCACGAAGCATGGGGTTATAGGTTAGGTTCCATGTAAGTGGGACGAATACCGGCCCTCCACTGCACCACCACAGATGGGTCTATTGTGGCTCACCCCTAGGAGGTTACAGTTCACTGTACACATCTTTTTACAAAGTCCATGATTGAATTAGGTGAGATTTATCTGAAATCGATAGGTCCTAAATTGGTAAAGCCAAATATGTCGAACCTCAGTCTCTCTAAGCAAGAGCATGAAGATAATATGTGTTCAGCCGTTTCGTCTTTCACACAGCAGAAACCGACAGTTTGTTGGTTCAGACCCATCCTTCCAGGTGGTATCTTAGATGACAGTGTCCTGTAAGCAGTCCTGTCAGAATTCGCAGGTTACCCCTGCTCCATTCTAGGATCTGCCTGGTTATTTTTTCCGATGGTTTAGACAGGAACGCCTTCGAATGGGTTAATCCTGGTAATTCAGACCAGTACGTGAGTCTATTTTTCCTCCCCCCAGTCCGAGATAGTTGTTTTGGCCGCACTTGTGGTGATCCCAAAGTATGGTTCTGGTCCTATATGAATACATATTCGGTTCCCTGGCGGTTCCCTTTCTCGTTGCCAGGACCAACAACAAAGTAACTCTGTTGTTTGCACCCAGGCATTCTAGGTATTCAATACAGCTCCATATACAAGCTTGGAATTTATCTTGCTGGAATTCAGTGTTTCAAGAGCAGCCATAATTATTTTATGCCAAACTCACAGACTTTGCTTCGCTATCCATGGTTACATCCAGACTTTCCTTCGCTATCTATGGTTATACATCGTTGAAAACATCAATGCTGTTAGGTCAATCGGAATTGAAACACAGCTACTGTTTTCGCGATAAGGACAAGTTGTCTCTGGCTTGTGATTGGTCATAAGATTATGTGATGAATGAGTGAATGAACAGTTCATTGATACCAGTATATCACCTGACGAAGCTATACTGTGTTAGCGAAACATGTCGTGTGTTTGAGAAGTTTGTGGGAATCTTATAGTTTGTAAAGTTTCAATATAGAAAATTATATTATGAATGAAAGTTATCTCAAGGATTGACCAATTTGTTTATCTGTTAAAGCGCACGAAAGGAAATTCCTATAAAGTTCGAATAACATCATGCGTACCTTTTAACACCCTATATTTTAAGCTAGGAGGTTACTTTGGTCCTGTTATTATATAAAAATTTTATTCTAGCATATCACACTTAGAGGAGTAAATAAAATCTAACACAATCAAATATTGAACAGCTGTGCAATAAAGTTGACACTCGAAAATTACCGTCAATTCGTTTTTTCTAGTATGATTCTCATTGGCAAACAAAGTTATCAACAGTCATCGAAAGCGTTTTGTCTGGAATGCAATTGTACAGTGTTCCATTGAAAAAATATGACTTGATAATGTTTTTTATCAATATTGTCAATATGCTCATTGGAATTTTTGTTACAGATACGACAAGAAAAACCTTATTACATAGCAGACCCAGAAGTAGACTCATTAGTAAGTATTAAAATGTATCTCCTGATTACGTGTATAATATATTTTGTTACAAAATATTTCAAAAAATGCAATCCACTTCTTTTCAAATAGCCTCAGTATTTATGTTTTATTCTAATAGATTTATCTCTGTTTATTTCGTATTTCTGACGACAGTGCAGTAGTGGGTATGGACACGCAAATGCCGTGAGCAAAAATTAAGTTATATCACGCATATCTAATCAAGCGACTATTATTTTCGATAAAACGTTCCAAGTATTAAAACATACAATTGACATGCAACAAATTCACAATCTTAGGAAGTGATTTCTCAAAACGCTAGACGCTTCATTTGAATGAAAATATCAAGTGGGATTTTCAATTATTGCATTGGTTTTAATGCGAGTTGCATGGCCACCCCTGATATTCGAGCGGTTTTATTTGCATCAGATATATCGGCCGACATTTCCATCTAGCAGGCCGTTTTACGGTACAAGGTCACGTGATTTGAGAGTCGATTTTTACCTAGCGCACAAGCAAGCTGCGACTCGAAGAAAAAAAAAAGCTATCGGCCATCCACGAGATATAAGCGTTTCTTTGTTGGTTTGTTCTTAACCGTGGTCGTAAATAAATTTTGATGTCCCGCAAATAAAAATGAAATAAAACTTTTACATCTATCTGTAGACGTTGGACGTTGGGCGTTTTTTTTTTTTTGGTGATATCCAGCGACTTCGATTCCTCGTTTTATAAATTGAATTGCAAATTGAGACACAAATGTCTATTTAAATTATTAATGAGTCGAAATATACATTAATTAATTTTCAACGTAACTCTTCGTATCGAATTTTTAGAGCAGGTTTGTCGAAGCATCGAGCAGTCAAAATGCATACGGTTTTACACTGAATTGAATGCAAAAAGTTCAGCCCACGTTTGTATACCTATATGCTTGAACTCAATCGAGTAATATTATTATTCCAGTCCCACAGTTGGGTAGCAGAAGAAACCGGTGTCTACAATGACCTCACGTAGATAAAGTTACATGAAAATGTTATTAGTTGATAAATAATTGTTGAATTTGTCTCGGCGAGTTTCGGGTTACCACTATTAACGAAAATTACGATAAACAGGTACAGGGTACAGCTAATAGAACAGGTAAATAACGAATATAGAAAATGTATATGAGAATTTAGCTTGAGATAAGAAAAAACTACGTCGGAGTCTTTAAAAGTTCACTATAAACGAACTATTTCCAGAAATACTCTCAATAGACCTTGCACCGAGGAAAACCATGGGCATCTGAAGCAGTTTTTTTTATTCACTGTAATGATTTTGTTGAATTGATTTTGATATAATTTACTCTCTCAATATTTCAACAACAACATGGTTGCACTAAAGTTTCACACCACTGAGGGCAGGATAATATTAAATAATTGATTGTTGTTTGAATACACGGATGTTTTATTTTGTTTAGAATGCGATTTTATCTTTCATTGAAGAAACCAAGAAACCGCAAGTATACCTGATGAATTTTCCCTATGACTTCTTTATTATTGAAGGTAGCAACATCAAATTTGGGGCTTTGTCAGAGATAGTTGAATTGACATTATTTGACATATTTATCTTGCCTTACTTCCGGTTCGATCAGAAATGACCTGAACTTTCGAGTTTTGAATGGGACACCCTGTATATTATTCCATAATCGGTTAGGGATCGCCATAACGAATTCAGCGATACCAGGTTAGATAGGATTATTTCGAACGATTACGAAGATATTTGCATTCAAAGTTTTCATATGATCAATGGGTGTGACGGCGCAATATCGAAACTTGTTTCTCTGTCACATTCATTGAGCTCATGGAAACTTTAAATGCAGACATCTTCGTGATATTTTAAAATAACCCTATCAAACCCGTTATCGCTGAATTCGTTATGTTAATCCCTAACCGATTATGGAATAAAATACAGGGTATCCCATTTAATAATCCGAAGTTGGAGTCATTTCCTGACAAACCGGAAGTGAGCCAAAGCAAGTAGATATCTCAAGAAGAGTCAATTGAACTACAATCCACAGATCCCGATTTACTGCCTCTAATAATAAGAAAGTTATAGGGTTGAGCCACCTTGAAAATCACCCGGTATAGTTAGTTATATATCTGTTCAGCAAGAATGTTTTTTTATCTGCAAGAGTTATGAGTAAACCTACCTACCAATATACTAAGTAATAAATCGCGGAGGAGTACTCCTGATGTAATTTCATTCGTTTAAGTTAATTTACCTTGATGAAGTAGTTTACACTCATCACGAATGAACAATTCTCTCAGAATATTCATTGAGTACAATGTGTTCATTCATTTCAATCAAATTATTCAATTACAGTAAGTGTACGGTATATTACCAACAAGTTGTCGGTTACCCATTTCAACTTCACTGATTATTTCCAACAAATAATAACACTTATAATTCCTAACAAAATAATATATTCACTGTGAGTTAACCTGTTTACTTCATAATTTTTTCAATATTGCTGATTATCTTTAGGTGCTAGATTTCTCATTTTACTCATTACGAGTACTTAGAGCAGTTATCCCATACAGATGAACTTCTAGCGGTGCTAGCTATCCGACCCCTGATTTTCCACTAATATCATTACAAAATAAATTCAATTACCGCAGACAACCCCTTCGTTATTTCAAATTAAAAATAATTTTCGTGGTGCGGGTGTTATAGTATACGGTGTCTCGAAGGCCTCGTAACGCAATAAATAATATTCCGGGTCCAGTAGCACAGTTTCTTTCAGCGTGTCACGGCCTACCAAAAATTAATTGGAAAAAGAGATAGCGGTGTACTTTCTTATAGAGATTAAAATCTTTCTGCGTTGTAATTAGCTTTTTTCGGCGTTATTGAATTTTATATGGCTACGCGGCGTCATTAGCATATCCTGCATATCTACAAAAATGGAGATTTTTGGAGAGTTGTCTAGATACAGTGTGAATGAATATCTACGAAATTGTTCTTATTTTTCCACTTCGATATTATTCTTTATATAGGGCGATTGAAAATTCGATGTAAATATTTTAAGGGCGTATTGTTGGCATCAAAATATGACTTTTTCTTCATATCAACCCTAAATTGCACACCATTTCGGCTAAAAAAAGTGAGGACCCCCCCCCCCTCCAACCTCCCTAAAAGTGTGTTTACATCATTTTTGAAGAAATAATGAAAAAAGTGTCAATAAAAGGACAGGGGCCTGCCAATTTTCAGAAGATGATCCGTTGTTTTAGTCACAATTTCACAATATATTTTTTCTTTATCCCACTTACAGTGGCTGTAGCTTGGAGGGGGTAAAGGGGGAAGAAGAAGTCACATTCTGATTCCAACAATACCTCCTTAAAATATTTACATCCAATTTCGAATCACCCTGTATAATTTCATGAAAATATATACAGGATGTGCCGAAATCAACTTGTCAAACTTCACCAGCGGCTTCTACGACTAAAAATAGGAAGATTAGTTCCACTGAACATGAGTCGAGTAATTTCTCCTAACGGAACTACGGCGCCCCTGAGAGGCTGAAGATGATATTTCTTGAATATTTCCGAAACGCCACGTGATAAAATGATGCAATTTGGTACAAGAACTAAACTTTCTATGCCCAATGCGTAGAACATAAAATTATTCAGGAGTGTATAATACAGGGTGGGACTACATTAAATATTGCTAAAACTTTTTGGTATGCATATTTATCGACAATTCAATCTCGGATTATAGGTATTTTCGGAAACTCACTCTGCGTTGTTAACTCGATCCAGAGAGGTCACGTGACAAAAAAATCGGATCACCCACTCATGTTCAACGCGTTTACGAACGTGTCAGGTTAGGAACACAGAATTACATCTTCTTTATACGTTATATATATTGATGTTACACAGAATTACATCTTCTTTATACGTTATATATATTGATGTTACGTACGAAGTGAAGAATGAAAATGACAAAAATATAATCGACTTGTAAAAAGCCAAATACTCAAAGAGGAATGTAATGGTCACAAAGAGAGAGGAACTCAAAATCATTACCACACTAGTTGTTCATAAAATGACCGAAAACGGTAGATAACGAGAGAAAAACATTTACTTTCAGTGGCATATATCCAGGAAAGTAGTTGTTTCTTTCTCGTTATCTACCATGTTTCGTTCATATCATGAGCTAGTGTGGTATAATGACCTCGAGTTTCTCTCTCTTTGTAAAAATATAATCCTCTAATGTCGTTTCTGTTGATTATTTGCTGAATTTCAATAAAACGTACTTTCTAAAGTGTCAAATGTCAATCGCGTAGTGTCATGTATTTGTATCGAGATAGAAGGAAATATAGAACATGATTATTTGAAAATCTTGAAGGAATGACAGCCGTATGAAATAATCCTCGAGTTGCAACTGTGAATTAGGAGTTTTGAAAAAGATGCCTAATTTACAGTGGCACCTGAAATTAGCACTAAATTATTATGGTTGCAACGGTGAATATGGCAAAGAATCGTGAAAAAAAGTGGCTGATGCGTTGTATATATTTTTGATTGGGCAGGTCAATGATTTTCAGTTGATTCTTCAAACTGTTGCATCTTAATTCCATCCATTGGATTGACCGTCGTTGTGTAACGACATCGATTTCACGGTATGGCGGATCAAAACACAATGGGCAATGGGCAATGGAATACGAATCTAACAGAAAATGCTTTTGTTCGTTGTTGTTTCTTCACCCCCGATGTGTGTGTAATGATTCTGTTGCACACTCCGATTGTTTGCAGTTCCAGCGTGCGGATCAAAGATAACGGGAGCGAGTCAACTGAGCATGAGAATTAAATTGTTAAGAGCATTTAGTTTCATACAATGTAAAATAATGACTTTTCATCGAATCAGGAATCCTGACCATCACATTCATACTATGGAAAATACTATTGTAGGAAGATGTTCCTCGATGAAGGATTTAGGGGTACACTTCAATGAAAATCTAAAGTTTATTGAGCATATAACTATTGTTAGTAGTGAAGCTTTCACAGTGCTAGGGTTTCTTAAACGGTCAACATGTGAATTCAGGAATATTGAGTCAACCAAATTGCTTTATCACTATTTAGTTCGCAGCCTTCTTGAATTTGCATCCATAATTTGGGATCCACATGTTCCATGTCTTGAAAAACCTTTGGAATCTGTACAAAATAAATTCTTGGAATATCTATACTATACTGCTGTCGACACAAAGTAAATCCAAGGTTCGAATCTTACCAACCAATACGAGATGAGTTTAAAATACGACATTTAGAGCATAGAAGAGTTAATAATCAAATCGTATTTATAGATGAACCAAAATCTAAATAAATATATTCCAAATTGAATAAACATATAAACATACCATAATAAATAAATAATGGATTTCCACTTCATTCGCTCCACAAGTGAGCTGGGGCAGAAGGAGGAACGGCTGGGGCAGCGTGCACATACTGGGCTGCACGTACTGGAGCAAGCATGTGGGGCAGAATATACCTTCTGTACTGGGGCAGAGTATACATTCAGTACCGGGGCAGACGGATTGAATATTTTTCTGCATATTATTCAGCCATACCGATGCTCCTTTCCACATTTTTACTGCTTTGTGCAGGAAGGTGATGCATGGAGTTGATATTATTGAGAAATTGAAAGATTTTTCTTTTGCGGAGTTGGTATTCTTCCGCAGATGGCAGGGAGCTGAAGGGCCGCAATCGACCATCTCTGGTAATTTTCTGTACTGTGAGCTCGTTCATTGCCAGTGCACACCTACGCCATCTATAAACAACGGACCAGACGCTAATTTGCTCCGGAAAACAGTGATTTATCTAACAACTCCGGTCTTATTGTTACAAGTAGCCGTAATCACAGCTAATCTCTTTTTGGTTCTCTCCAATTACAATTCTGAGATTTTGGCTATATAACTATCTACTATAATTAGTTTGCCAAACTTCAGCCACACTTTCTTGAGCAGCTTCTATTTCCCATGATAGTTTGTTCAATTCATTTTTCAATCGAATGAGGGCGCTAACATTATGGTTATTATTATTACTATTACTAAACCGCGCCACCGAAACATGAGGTCATAGTTGGTAGAACTGATATGTATACTTTTTATTTTCTTTAGCGCCATCTGGTGAGAATGAAAATATTAGCCCCCATTTACTCGACAATGGTGAATTTTGATACATCATTGGGGAGAAAATTGCACACAAAAATTTTTGAATATAATATTTTACCCATCCAGTAACCAAATTAAATTGTCGAATTGTTATTCCTTCGCTGTATTGACCATAAAATTTCATTATATTGATTGTGAAATATATAGGACAACCGCATCTTAACAAAAATCGCATCAGTAGTTAGTAGTCATCTAGTAAAATAGGCCCTTATATAAAATATGACTGTTGTCTGTTTACTGGAATTAAGCGTCCTCCATTCAAAGGTCCAAAATTCCCTTATTGAAAAAATGTTTCTTTCCATTTCTAAATAATCTCCCTTTCCCATTTTTGTTCTTTGAAGCCTCTAGTGGAGTTCGGCAGACTAATTAAGGGACACCCTGTATATGACGGTGATGAACGTCTTGGCACCATTACGGGTATGAGGATAAGATTGCTTTAGCGATGGACAATAACACTTTCCGAAATTTCACACTTGAAATAACGGCGACAATGTCCATTTGTGTGACCGCGAAATGAATGGGACCACCCACGGTACCATGTATAAGGTCACAGGTCACATAAAACTCGAGCACGACACTTTCAGACAAAGTTTTTGTGGTGTTGAGTATTCCAGTTTCGTTTTTAATAGTGAGAAAGATAGAAAACCTCATATCGTTAAATAACTTTTAGTAAACTCGGGTCATTTATAAAAGAGAATTCAATTTGTGAAACACAGGGTTTTATATGGCCACCCTGTATGACTTATCGTTATGGTCAAATTCAGTCCGTTATGTATGAATGATGCTCATGAGAATCAAACTGAAATCACCAACTACTGCACAGTTTATTTTACGTCTGTGGAGGATTTTCCCACTACTCTAAAAGCCTATCCTGTCTATCAGAAAATGGAAAATGCATCTCAATCCTAGCGATTTCACTCGAATTGCGAGTAAGATTTAAAAACGGACTTTATCTCCAAAGTTCGTCACACGAGCTCAGGTGTATGGAACGTTCGATTTGATAGATACAGAGTTTCATATTATGTCCACTCTGTATGACTTATCGCTATGCCAAAATTGGGTTCATTATGTATGAATGATGCATACCTCTATGAATGAAACTGATTTCACTAATAACCCACTAATGCACAATGTATTTTACTTAGGTGGAGGATTTTCCCACTACTCCAAACGCCTATATACCAGAAAATGGACCACCCACGGTACCATGTATAAGGTCACAGGTCACATAAAACTCGAGCACGACACTGTCAGACAAAGTTTTTGTGGTGTTGAGTATTCCAGTTTCGTTTTTATTAGTGAGAAAGATAGAAAACCTCATATCGTTAAATAACTTTTAGTAAACTCAGGTCGTTTATAAAAGAGAATTCAATTTGTGAGACACAGAGTTTTATATGGTCACCCTGTATGACTTATCGTTATGGTCAAATTCAGTCCGTTATGTATGAATGATGCTCATGAGAATCAAACTGAAATCACCAACTACTGCAGAGTTTATTTTACGTCTGTGGAGGATTTTCCCACTACTCTAAAAGCCTATCCTGTCTATCAGAAAATGGAAAATGCATCTCAATCCTAGCGATTTCACTCGAATTGCGAGTAAGATTTAAAAACGGACTTTATCTCCAAAGTTCGTCACACGAGCTCAGGTGTATGGAACGTTCGATTTGATAGATACAGAGTTTCATATTATGTCCACTCTGTATGACTTATCGCTATACCAAAATTGGGTTCATTATGTATGAACGAAACTGATTTCACTGATAACCAACAACTGCACAATGTATTTTACTTAGGTGGAGGATTTTCCCACTACTCTAAACGCCTATATACCAGAAAATGGAAAATGCGTCTCAATCCCAATCCTAACGATTTCACTCGACTTGCAAATGAGATTGAAAAAAGCATTCTATCCTCATATTTATCGAACCTCGTTCGTAATCCTGAGCATCGAAACATTCATCGGAGAACCAGCTACAAAACTGTTAGATACCATCTCGGCATCAAAGCACCGAAACCCGAATGGCCAGTCGAAGAATTCCCCATAATGGTACTTTGTATTAATTATATGCGCGAGAGATAGCTCGATTTTTAAAGTCCATTAATATTATTAACATTTCAACCTCCGGATAACATTGTGGGAATATGGTAATGGTGATAAGTTATATATAGTCAAGTGATTTCAGAAACAATCAGGTCATCCGTCCATCAAGATTTGTTCGTCCGAACGAATGGGATGAAGCTGAAGAAAGACTTGTTGTAGACACGATTCTTGTTCGATTCATGAAAAAAGTTCTTTGTTCAGCTTAGTTAGTGAATGGCGTCTTTGATCTTTGATCATTGCATCGATAACAAATGCATATTGGTATAATAATGAAATCCTACTAGGTAATTTACTTGGTCAGTCATGGAAAGCATATGAAACGAATATACTATATATACGAAGATACTATATACATAAAGAGGTATTGACCTTCAATTTTGTGAACTTCTTTACTTCTCAGCATTGATTCATATCAACGTCAACTACGTCATCATATATTGTAACTCTCTGGGAGTTAATTCGAAACTTCTAATGCTAATCGGAAGGTCGATCGATGTAGTCTTCCCATGAACATTCTTCGCATGTACATGAAGTGGGTCAGTCAGTTCATGCATCAGCTATAGGTATTATACATGATATTGTTGAACCATTTCCACACGATTTCGAACAAACATCTACAATGTGTATTTCAATTAAGTAACCTGGAAGAATCACAATCTGATAGTGAAATTTCGTGAGAGGTCACTACTACTAATACTACTTCTGCTTCGTTTGTAGTGTGTGATAAGATCATAACTTTGATGGAGAGACCTAAAAATCTATCTAATACACTATAATGACTACCTCTGTCCTTAAAAGGAAAATATACTACTTTCTATCAAACATTTTTGAAGATATGCATGCATATAAGTTTGATGGAACAACTTTATGATGTTTTTCTTTATTTTCAGATGGTGCAGGCAATACAAGTTCTTCGGTTTCACCTCCTGGAGTTAGAAAAAGTAAGTAAAAAGAAAGCGATCCTTCTTTCGATTTTTAAATAAAACCCCATTTTTCGCTAGTCATTTCGCTTCTGAAAAATGACCCGCCATAAACTGTTAATATCAAAACGGAGTGAAAACTAACTACACCCCTCCCGATATTTCTTCGTTAGTGTAACATTAGGGGTAAAGCGAGGCTCTTAAGTGATTAGGTTCTGTGTGAAAGTACACATTTTCGATGCTATTGAAATGAATTTGGGAATGGTAACACCAGGGTCGGATCCAATACAAACCAGCAAGGCAAGGAATATTTCAACATCTAATTCTTGAAAAATGACTACGGAAAATTCTATAAACTCTGAATCATCACTGAAGTACTCCATTGATTGAGAATGTAATTAAGGCAACTTTCAACAAATGGATTATGAATGACCTAATGGCGATTCACAATAACAAATAATGAAAAGTACATTGAATGTTTGTTTATATTCAAGTTTCAGAACAGGGCAACAGACCCAGTTGTTGGGCAGGTTTTTCTTTTCTTTTCCGGGGATCGGTTGGACTCTAGCTATTTCTCAGCAGGATGGAAAAACCTATGACTTGTACGAGATGGTGAATAACTTGCAGAGAATTGGTGTCAATTCTTGGGCACACTTTTTGAGAGTGATGGATGGAATTCCATCAGGACTGTTAAATCATTTTGTACGAAATAACAAGACTGTACATACATTCATTGTATCCCTGGGTAGCTGGGAAAGCCGTCTCTGGGCATGAAGCGGAGCAGCAGCGAATATTCCGATAATAACGGAAAACAGAACCGTCATCCCTAATTAAGCGGAAAGGAGGCGAACAATTCTGAAGATCGATAACATGGCTGCGACATCGTCACTGAGTACCGATCGTGTTACCCATCACCAGCGACAGTATCGTTCGTTCATGCTCAGATTCCATTTGGGGCCCGAAAAAAGAAAATAAAAGGACAATGGAGGCATGATACTGCGCTCAGGGACCTAATTTGCGTCAGCGTCGTTCCATTGTTTGACTAGGAGCAGATCCGAAACCTCCTTAATTGATGCACAATAGCTCGATGAACAAAGAATAATGATATAGCGTCCTATATAGGATCTTGTTTAATTCATAGAAACGCAAAGAACATCGAAGAGACCCAAATAATAATGTTGGTCTATACTACTTCACGTGATCTACATAGCTTATTATCTGCAAGACAAACTGCTTTGGATACAATGTTCAACTATACATGTCAAAATTTACTTATAATCAATGTTTCAAAAACCAAAACTATGTTGACCGGAAAAGCAACACAATAAGAGTTGAAAAATAGCAACTATTCTGTGAAGGTTGGAAGTGATAGTATCGAGAATTTTGAAAAATTAGTAAAGTGAAAATCAGTGAAAAAGTATTCAGGAGGGATACTAGATCGCAAACTCTCATTCCGAGAACATGCAAATTACATAATATCAAGAATGAATTATGGAATATTTTATTCACACTACCTCTCATTCTTTTTCAAGAAGATTGTGTTGACCATTTTCCATCAGCTTCTAATCCAGAGAATAGTATAGTAGAGTCGTTTATTTAACCATGTTAGATTACACAGATAAGTTTATGGCAAGTCAGAGAAATATCGTTGTATTTCATTGTGCCAAAACCGAAAGTTACTCTGATGGCACAGAATAGAACATTTTGAAACTCACAAAATCGAATACCAATTTTAACATTTGCATTATGAATAGCAAATTCATAGCTTTTTGTAACGACTGAATTTTGGTGAGGATGGAAGTTGACTTGCTACATGGGTGGGGCAAATATGGAATTTTAATATTGGAATGTGTGATCTTGCAACTATAGGAAGACAGTCCAATGATAACGACAGTCAATATTCAATAGTTCCTGAAGCCAAACTTGTCTGAGAATGGAGATGGAAAAGTTGATATTTCAATTATTGAATATTCGAATATTGTTGATGATTCTTATTTAGTATTTATATCAATACGATAACGGAAGTTGAGTTTCACGACTTCTTCGTCGTCGTCGATCAGGAGATCCATGGTTAGTCTTCACTTTCATTATGTTTTCATCGCGAATTAGGAATTCATCTTGAAGGTCCAAAATCGTTCGGGCTAATGACGCTCTTCGCTTTTCCGTGAATGCTTGTATCGGTATTAAAGCCGACATGTAAAAATATGGAAATTGCATGGCAGAATGCGGTCTTGGACCGATCGTCGGACATCTTTGCATTCGCAGCCACATTTAAATTGCTAAAAGGGGACACTATCGACCGGCTCATCTCTTCTCTCTGCACCGATATTATAATCTCGTTGCAAGGCAAAATGCACATACCTAACCGGTTCGTATAGGTATAGGTATAGACTCTCGGGTCGGCCATCTTGACGACCGGCCAGATTAGGACTTGTATATACATGCTCCATGCAAACGAGAGGCGATCGAGGTCCGATCGAGGTGTATGTATATAGCTCGAGGAGGACAATAAGCATCAGCTATTGTGTGTACGATCGATCAAAATTCCTATCGCGCCATAATGAACAGGTCGTTAGGGGCTCTACAGGTTTTTATCTTCGACGATCGGGATCGCCTCAGCAAGACACACAACAACTGTGGCGATGCCGCCAAAAGAGAAATAGGTATATATAAATGCACATTCCTGATTACTCATTACCTACATGCTCGTTGGAACTTTTGTATCTCTATCTATCCTATACCATGTCTCGAACGATCACAAGATATATTCCTCGTTTGATTCGCGAAAGCCAGCTGAAGTTATTTTTTTGTGTCATTCGATAATACCTACCAGGTGTCCACGTATAGTGTGGAAAGATTTAGAATTCTGATCACCCTGTATCTGTTGCAATCAAATATCAGTAGATTAAATGCAACAAGAAAATCCTAAAGTTGAAAATTCTCGATTTTGAGGGAGATTCTAAATATTGCAATGAAATACAAGGTATATTCCATTTGAAAAATTCCTGTTTCATGTATAGTCCCGCGTTCAGAGATCAAAATAATTTCGATTTTTAGACCTTATACGATATAGTTCCATGTCCTCAAAATGATTTGGGATTTGGTCTATCTCTTATTACACTGAATCTAGAGCTAGAACTTCTCCACAATATGTGGACACCGGGTATACAGGGTATTTCCTAACAAGGGTGCGAAACTTTGGAGGGTGATTCGTTAGGTCGTTGGCAGAAAAAAATATGTCTGGAGTTGTTTGGCTTCTGAGATACCAGGTGTTGAAGTTTAAAAAAAAACTCTCTTTAAGTAAACTGGTTATGTAAGTTGAAATTAATTACTAACTCGAAATAAAAGTAGCAACGAAGTATAGGTACCAAGTTTGAAACAAATGGGAAAGTCACTTTATAGACTATAATCGATATTTTAAATCAATATCCGTCAGTATCATTTTTTTTATCGCTAGATTGAAAATTGAAAAATGACAATTTCAGAAAGATTAAATAATGTCAAAAAGTGGCAAATGGAATGGCGTTGTACTCACAATGTTATTCTCTATCGAAATAAGTAAAAATATACTGGGTGTCTCCCTTAAAATAATAAAATGAGAGCCATTTCCCGAGTTTTATTTGTTTATCTGTAGGAACAAAAAATTAATAGGGTTGAGCCACTTTTGAGAAACGCCTGGTATACGGCTGGGATCGCGAGGGGCAATGAAATTCCAAAAAAAGAAGACCTGTTTCCCGTACGCATATTAAGCATTATGGTCTGGGGAAAAAGATCGTACATATTCAGATGGAGGTTATAAGATGATGAAGAAATTTGATATTTTCGATATCCAAAGTGGATGCTCGATGCACCAGTATTAAAAATAGTTTATAAATGATTCTTCAGCCTCAACATCCATCCTTCTAATAATAGGAATGATTTTAAATGAACGAATTTCAACACACATGAGTGTGTGACACTATTTTTTCGAGTCGCTCGTAGACCAAACATCATAGAAAAGCCCACGCTGGTGTTCTCTCCAAGCCTTCAATTTCGAATTCAGGTTCGAAGGTCATTGACTATGTCAAAATATGCTAATGAATGTGGGAATCCACCTTTATCTCGTGACAGGTTCACTATATTTTGATCGAAACGATTTCTCATGATGTCATCCATAACTAGATTTGAATTTCCCAAAACAACTGTAGTTTTTTATATTCATGCTCGACTGGTAGTAGGTTTCGAGTGATTGATAAACACTTCTTTACGGTCAAGCATTCACTTTCCTATCATCCATTGCGAAACATTTTACATTTTGAATTGTGGCAATGGTACAGGATGTAGAACAGGTTTAGTAATAATAAGATATTTCATAGAAATGTGCCTATATATTTAGAGTATAGAGTCGCGGAGATTATGGAATACCGTTTTTATTTTTTGAGTTATTTCGGAAAGTTTTGAATGAAATATGAAATGGTGATGGTGTTGGTGTGGTCAAAAGATTTATCACACCGAATTATGAAAACAAACTTAGATGAATAAAAGCAAAAAAATGATATTTTGGATTATTGAAAAATACTACATTTCTGAACCCATAATCTCTATCAGGAGACATTTTAGGGCAATCCTCGATAGGAACTCGGTCTATCTTCATGATTTCCAAATAGCCTAACACGTTTTTGTTTTGTTCGACAGGTACATGAGCTGTGTGATAACTTCTGTCACCGGTATATAAGTTGTTTGAAGGGCAAGATGCCAATAGACTTAGTGATAGACGAGAGGGATGGGGGTAAACCGCCCGAATTGGCTGGTTCGACGAACGGAGATGGGGGCACCAGGAGCAACGCTGATTCCACCTCGCACACAGATGGCGCTAGTACGCCGGATGTCGTAAGTACTTATTTTTTATCGGATCGATCCTTTTCGAACACCTATCCTACCCTCAAAAACAAAAACAAAAAGTCATATTATCAGAATGCTGTTTCTACATCTACACCATCTATTAGTTATAGACTATAGCCGTTAACAAAAGATTATGTGCAACGTTAGTTCAATGAGTGCATCTTTCAATTCATGATTTTTTTAGGTTTTCAACATGTCCAATAGACAATTATTTGAAGTGTGCACGCAGCGGCGTCACCAATCAAATTTGACTTTGCATTGAGAATTGATGATTTCGAATGATGAGTAAATGCATGCAAAATGGTTTTTGTTGAAATTTGAGGAAAATGATACCGCGGAAAGAATTCTAAAACGCCACTTTCGTGTAGGAAGTCCCGAAATTATTAACTGAACATGTGCAGAATTATTTTTGGTGTTATATATTTGTTAATTTTGAAACATGCATAATTGAATAATGATTAAGGACACGTTCAAAACCCATAAAAATCATGATAGGAAGATGCATAATATATTAAAAAAACGTTGCACAGAATCTGTCTTCAACGGCCAGTCTATTAGTATCCGAAGGACGTTATTATGGGACTTGTTTCGGACTCTCAGGTCCATCATCATCATCCAAAATAGTGATCCTACTGTATAAAAACACATATGAGGAGCAGAAGGTGAATACACGTATACAAGAAAAATATGATTTTAGTAGTTACAGAATCAAAAATGAAGAATATCTGATGAAAAATATGCGCAATGAAACATGCACTATGGGTCCATTACAACCAACTTCTCCTCATCATTATAAGAGTATTGCTAAACTTCTGTATCGTTATAAAATGCGGCTAATTAGTGATCGGTTTTCCAAATTGTTTCTCGTTTAGTAATTTCAATTTGTGTCAACATGACAAATTGTATCGGTTCATTCGGATTTTGAGTAATTCGTGAAAATTTCAAATATTTCAGAGGGTGTTTATCAGATAGGTACTTGTACCCATTTCAAATGGCGAATCTATGGGTACTTTTGATGCTGAACCTTCATCATTGGATATTTGTAAAATGAATCATCAAGAGTTTTTGTATAGAATGAGCAAACAAATATTGAGTTCAACATTTGCTATGTTGCACTATAACTTCACAAAATACCATGATCATGATGTTCCCGAAAAGTGAAATTTATTAGAATACTGTCATGCGCGTTGGCTATCATCTCAGTGTCGCCTTCCATTAGATACTGTATTGCATCTCCTACCGCTGAGCTCAAAATGGTTGTTGTAATATGTAATTTCGTTTTGTTGGTGAAAAGTCTAATTTTGCATTGTTCTCAAAACAAAGAAAATACAAGTCTACGAGTATGTAAATGTTATGAATACCGATTTTTATAAAGAGCGAATCTAATTGTCGACCTACACGTTCCAATACGCTGGTTATCGATTGTTCCACTTGGAAATAATGGAATTTAGCCGGGTCGAACAACTACCAAGTGATTATTTAAAGTTTAATTCAATAACCCGCAGGGAAGACTGACGATACCCATAGACCCATACAGACCGACCGGGCAGCAGATGTTTCGTTCTTCTGGTCCCGTAATAAATCGAACAAATCCACCTGTTTGCGAGAGGGAAGCTCCATGGACGATTACAAGCCATCACTGTCTCCTGAATTAGGCCGTTTGGAGGGAATCGCTTCCCGCTTGCCTTCTCTCTGCTCGCTGCTCCGCGTTTTACAAGCTATTTGAAGTCAATAAAATGATAATGCGCCAATAAAGGCACCGCATTGGGACGTCTTCTCGGGCTAAGTGATTCCGAGACGATGCAAATTGTATCGAGGAGGATAAAGAGACGCGCCGAGGACTAGACAAAGGCCCGAAATGCGCGATGAGGCCCTACCGAAATCAAGGAGGAAGATAACGTCGGTTGGAAATGGGCCTTTCCAGTTTCGTAGAATTTGACCTTTTTTCGCTATAATGTTATGAAGGAAAGTTAAAAACGTTATTCCTACCACATATTCATCGAAAATACCGAACAACAAATGAATTATTTGGTATTGAAAATGCCATGTTCTGGTTCCCACGATAAGGGATATCCTGCATATCCTGTAATGTTCAGAGAACATCGTGAGAACCAAGGGAAGGTAGGAATTGGTGTTCTTCTTAAATTTCTGGAAAGAGATGTTCTGCAGGTCTCGAAAGTGACCACGAAGGGGTGCGAAGCCTCAACTCGACGGAGGACTGCCAAGGGAGGAACAATTGTTGATATTTCAGAAGAAGAGCATCTTCCATGAGAATATCTATAAAATAGATCCAGATCGCCAACTTTTTCAAGGTGTTCCAGAGAAGTGAGTGAGTTTGTGAGCGAGGCATCACCCACGAGGTTTTAGGGTATGTTTGGGTGCTGCACATGAGATTTAGCTGTGTGGCCCCAGACTACCGAGGCATACCTACAGCCTAACAGCCATGATGTAAATATTCACTTTTTGTTTCAAATCCAATTTACTTCGTCTCTTTAGAAATGGATACAGGGCTCCAATGGCTCGTTTAGCTTTTGAAACTTGCTGTTCTATGTTGCTACGTCTCTGATTCATGTTATGTTATGTTACTATTATTAGGTATGTTCTTTGCTTTGCTGAAAAGAAAGTCTAGCATTTGAGGTATTCTCCAGCGTTGTCTGGTGCACTCGACCACATCCACGGCGCTATGCGGCGTTCATTTGTCATCGGCCAATTCTCGTCGAGACGAAAATCTGTCATTCCGACTCTTCGACACGACAAAAGCGAATCGTCCGCCAGGCACGGCCATGATGATGAGTGTAAAAATAGCAAACGCGAGCATGAGCGCCGCCAGGAAAAAATGCAGGGGGACGAATAGAACAAAATGTTGAGAAACAATCGTGAATAATCGTGAACCATGAGTTCGTTGTAAAAATTTATCTTATTTAAATATTGCAGTCTTATCATTTATTGCTCCTTTCTCTGTGCATGGACACACACTGTGGAAAGTATTTAATCCAGTTAGCTTCGATTCACCAATGGTGGATCGCAGCATTCGCAGCCATGTTTTCACCCTTCTCAGTGTACTGAAAGATCTTTTGATACTACAAATGGTGAGAGGCATTGATAGAAAAATATTCATACCATGATGAGATAAAGCTGGACAAAACTCAAATTTCTTCAATACTTCGTGGAATTCCAAATCATCATTATTAACTTCTCCTGAGTATATAAATTTTCAATGTTGTAGGTTTTAGCGATATTGTTCATTCTGGTTCCCAAATTTTTATCTTTCAAATGTTTTTCAAAGGAATTATGAAGTGATCTTATGAAGGAGCCCTCTCAATATTTGTTCTATTGCTCTGACGTTTTGCTATGCCGATTTGCTTGATATTTCTACTCCAAAATAATCGGCAATTTCTTTAGATTTTGTTGAAATTTTCCCAAACCATTCATTAGCAATGTTACCAATCTGGTCCCGTGGTAATGCTGTTCTTTACGACCATGGTGTATATTACATTTTTTCACCACATGCAATATATTTCAATCATTATCGTTCTGTGGAACTGAAATATGGACCTATTGTCACTATGAATGCACTTCCCTTCAATTCTAATCAAAATAATAGCCATGACTAGGACAGCATATTATGTCAAGTCGTTATTGATAAATACGTACTAGATCCGAGTCCCATCTCTGCGGATATCGCATTATTGACTAGTGGTTCATAAAATGACGAAAACTACCTTGGAAGTAAAAACACACTTTACACCTCGAAAAGAAGTAAATAATGGTAGGTTCTACAACTAGTGGTGGAAAAACTGAATTATGTAGTTAGGATATTGTTACACGAATTCAGAGGGAAACATTCCGTAGATAGAACTCTGCGTTATGACTAACTTGCATAGCAACAAACTTGTTCAGCCTAGGCAGAGAAAGTGAATTCCTTTGCTGCCTCTTAAGTGTCTTAAAAAAGCCACTTCCTATGCCGCTTGGAGAAAAATTACGATTAATCTATGAACACGTTTCTATTATGATTAACACATACCAATACGTTGTTATCACGTTTTGCATCTCTTATACACATATCAGATGTTATCGATAACAATTACGACCGAAATTCTCGATAGAGCGTCTGCCCCCCCCTTTTCCGGCGCCTATGGACGCGCGGTATGCGTCGAGTGAGTAAAAGCCGGGTTACGCTTCGGAAGGCGCTCGAAACGAGAGTACTCCATAACTCGGATGGCACACTGCGATGCCAATAGCATCTCGCGCAAACATTTGTCGTCTGAGCGGTATAATTAACGCGGTATTTATAGTGCAAGGGCAACGATCAACACTCGAGGAAACAACGAATGTCTATCGGCACATGGACAATTATTTCAGATATCTGTCGGTCTATCGTCGCTATCTCTAGCCGATGTCACCTTTTGATGCTTTCGATTCTTCAGATCGCTGCTGAATTTCCGATAAATAATAGTTTATGTCGATATACAGGGTGTTTCAAAATTCGACTGACGACCCTTTACAGGTGACAAGGTGTTGGGAATAAAATAACTTTGTTTGCAATAACTCGAGAATAATTGAATATTTTGCATTCAAATTCGGTATATGGTTTCATCTTCAAATGGGCCATTTTTTGACCAGGAAGTCATTCCGGACATTTTATCCAGTTGTGCACTACAGGGGGTTGTGATAACTTTTCCTAGAAAATACGCTATGTCACTGATGAAATCTCGATTATTGTTTCTTTCTTGAATTCACTATTCAATTTTGTTGAAAAAAATGCATCATCTTCAATTATTAAGTTGAAATGAACAGTTTCCAAGATATTCGACCAAGATATTCGACCCCAAATAGAAGCTGTGTTTCAATAATGCAAACTCTTCGTTGTGGTATTTCATTTAAAAATCAGTTCGTATCCGAAAACTATTTGACATCAAATACTTGACAGTGAACTAGACAAATGTCAACTAATTTAAAGAAATATCATATCACACTTTTCCGATATTATACCATTCTGAATAGGTTAACAATTACATTTACATCTGAAGAACAACTTACCTGAAATACCAGGGTTCAAAGGTAGATGATTCTGAAAGATTGCAAATGCAACTGTAATATTGTAGGATGAAGTTTTTGGAATTTAATTTCAACAACAAAACATCGAGAATCATACGTTAGGTCTACGTAAAGTAAATATTAGAATTCTCTATAGACAACCAAGATCTGTAATAGCTTCTATGCAGCAATATGAACGTATCCGGAACACATTCCATCTGATCTTCAGGAAGATTTACGATGAATGTCGCACTACTAAATACGAATCAGTCGGGCACAGTTATGAGTTATTACGGCAAGCTTTCCGTCTAGTTGGTACCGGTAATCGTCGGTGAGATTTCCCAGCGTTCACTTATCGTACGCCACTGCATCGAGAAGTGTCACTGGCTCGTACGGGACGTCGCTAAAAACACGACCCGAAATAGACAAACTCGTTGTCACGGTCCTGACTTTTCGAGTTGTTGATACGCATCTGGTAAATATATATATCTGGCGACACTCAGACGCCACATTTTTCATTTGGTGATTTTATTTCAGCACCGGTGATGCTTGCGCCCCGCAGGGATGGGTTCGTCCCGAAATATACTGGCATCGACACGGAATCATCGAAGAAACACGATCGCAGGTATAGGGAAGACTTATACTTGTCAGAAATATAAAAATATCTCGAAAAAAAGCAGGATTTTCTTTATTATAAAGAACATCTCCTGCTGTAGTCATAAAGACCATAATATGACAATCATATCACTTGACTTTTTTTATGTTCTGGTTCCCACGAAAGGGGATATCCTGTTCAGAGAACATCGTGAGGACCAAGGGAAATAAGGTAGGTATTAGTGTTCTTCTTAAATTTCTGGAGGTTATATGCCTCGGGGAACACCTCTTTTGTCTCGCTGTTCGTTGGATGAACGAGTTTTTGGAAAGAGATGTTCTGCAGGTGTCCAAAGTGACCATGAAGGGGTGCAAAGCCTCAACTCGACGGGTAAATCTTACGGGGACTGCCAAGGGAGGAACAATTGTTGATATTTCAGAAGAGCACCGTCCATGAAAATATCTATAAAATAGAGCCAGATCGCCAACTTTTCTACGGTGTTTCAGAGAAGTTAGTGAGTTTGTGAGCGAGGCATCACCCACGAGACGAATTGCCCTTTTTTGGACAGAATCCAACGGTTTCAGGGTATGTTTGGGTGCTGCACTGACTTGAGAGCATGAACTGAAGGAAATGAAAATGATGTTGAAACACTACTGTATTAATACTAGTGACGTGTCGGTGTTGGCGGAAGGTATAGTCATTTGGTTTTCTTGTAGGGTTTCTTCCTGAGGAACTGTTGAGGTGTAAAGTAGCTCTTTCCATGAGGAACTGTTGAGGTGTAAATTAGTTTTTTCCATGAAAATGTATCACTGATTGAAATACCAAGCATAGATATGGTGGAATTGTTATAGGTATCAAATATCAGGCATAATGAGTTCAGCTTCTCTAGAGAGAATAAGGGGCTTGCGTTTTGGTGTCGTTGAAATCGAATAGGTTATTGCTGCCTTCGTCGTGAGTTCTTATTTTCTTGGAATGGAATGGAAATTTTAGAAGAGATCGTTGTATGGAGAGTACCACACCTGAAAAGACGTGGTTAGGTTGTGGTTGCTCCCAACAAATCATTAATATGGAGTAGGGAACAATGTTGATGCCGAAAGTGATCCTTGTGTAACGTAGAAATTGATGGCTTTGGCTGATAGTCCAGCTCATGACTGACCAGAATATCACAATATGACCTTGTAATAAAATATTGATAGTTTTGGAGATATTGGCACTTTTATGAATATCGTGAAAATCGATCAGTAGTTCGAGTGTTGCAGTTACAAAACTTCAAAGTTCAAGATTCTAATATTTTTTGTCATGCAACCTATAATAACCCGTCTATTGATTACGATCCAAAATGGAAATATTGGTGCAATACCTTCGGTATGATATGATATAAGTAACATTCTTCATCTTTCACTGGGAGCTTATTTTGAAATTACTTCAATAAGAGTACCGATATCTCCAAAACTATCTATCTTCCATCTATATTCTATCAGTCATGAGCTGGATTACCAGCTCTCCAAAGGATGACGTCGAGTTTTGGGACCTGAAACCACTTATATTCTGGAAAACTTGTCAACTATCAAAGTAATAAGATAAATGAAAACGCAAGCTTCAACTGTTCGCCTTACATTAGCGTTGGTATGTAGGGATGAAGCAAAGAAGATGACAAATCAAGACGCAATTGGAACTGCTAACTAGAAATGACATCCTCCTACAAACGTCATGGATATCGCAGTCATCACAGCGATAAAACTTATCTCTTAATGAATCTCCAGCGTATAAAAATGCCTGTTGGAGTCGGTGATCGTTGCGACCGACATAAGGCAACAGCGAAGGTCCCGAAGGATATCCGAAGATGGCCTCTCTGCTGGATTGATCGACATCTGAGAGGGTGACGCCAGCCCTCTGAGTGTATTAGCTCATTTTCGTGATGCTGTTTGCGAAAAGCAAGGGGGGAACGCCAAAGTAGGGAGTTTTACTGGTAATTGGTGTCAATTTAGACTGACGCATCGGCAGCGTGGATCCTGTTTCACCCTTGCGTATTCTGCGGTCATCGAGAGAGTGCTGCTTTTTTGCATCAAGTATGGATGGAGGATGAGACATTCGATACGAGAAGGTTATGGACACTGCGATTATCCACGAAGGAGTAATTATGCACAGCGTGCTTCGAAAAGTGCAGGAGTTTCTCAACGAACTTAAAGAAATGTGTCATTCTTTCGAAAGCAAATCTACATTCGTTTCTCAGGAATGGTAAAGACGATTTCCTTTTACTTTGTTCCTTCAGAGTACGATGAGATTGAAAAACACTTGAAACTTGATTTTCCTGTTATTTATCAACTGGGCCAATGATATAGAGAGAGAAATCAGTTCAAATTTTCCAATTATAATGAACTAGTGACTGTTTTGGGAGATCTACTTGAACAGGGTATTCTCAAAGGTCTTCACAAAACCTAGCATATATTCCTCAAACCAAAATAATTCGATTAAAACAAACTCAGCTCAGTTCAAAGTTGCTCAGAGTAAATGCTTAACGGCTCTGAAGTTTCAATTTTCAAATAGTGTACTTCATGAATTTTCAACAGCCCATGAAATCTTACCCAAATTCCGAAGGGATAGTACTCGATTCATTTCCATTGTAAATAAAGATCTAGCACTTTTACGCTTATAGACAGAAAGAAACACTCGCAATCTGTATTCGGCTATAGAAATCTCTGCATAGATTTCGGTTCTGCGTGGCATTTATTTTTCCATCGCTTGGTGCGCGCACGAAAGAAAATCCCTATAATTTTCGAAGAACATCGTGCATACCTAGGGAGGATAAGGAGAGGAGGTAGGTGTTGGAATGTTTTTTTAACTTTTGGAGAATATAAGTTCTTGGAAATACTTTCTTAGGCAATGAATTCCAGAGCTTTCAAATTCTATATGGAGAAAATAAATGAGTTTTATTATAGTGTATATACCCAGGAAAGTAGTTGTTTCTTTATCCTCTTCTACCAGTTTCGTTTATTTTATGAAAATATTGTGATGACTGAGTTTACCCCTCTTTGTTACCAATTTACCCCACTTTGATTATTTTGGCTTTTTCTAGTTGGAAAAACGCCAGTCGGGCAATCAGCCACTCCCATTTCCATAGAGTGTTTCTATACTTCTGCCCTAGGTGGCGTTGTGTTCACGTTAGGTAAGGTTTGCACTGGATGGCGATCATGAATGCCATCTGGGGACACCCCTACACTGATGAGGACCAGAGTCCGACACCGGTCTTTAGGTAGTCGAGTGTTCCTGATCAATTTTGGCACAATTCAGCATTTAGAAAAGAAACACTACTTGCAATTGTATTCGTCTATACGAATCGTTGCATAGATTTCGGAAAGATGTAATTCAATGTTCTGGGTGGCAAATAGCCAGCAAAGTAGTTGTTTTTCTCTCATTATCTACCAGTTTCCTTCATTTTATGAACATATTGTGGTAATGTACTCGAGTTTCTTCCTCTGTGAGACAGAAAGAGGTTTGAGTATGAAGAACTCTCATGGCGACGGCAAAATTTTTGATTCCAGTAATCCAGACACCATGATTGAAACATTGAAACGATTGACAGTTAGTCCATCAAAAATTTCCAGAAAAATGTTCAACACTTCCACATAAATACAAAGATTTATGCGACGGAAAAACTTGTTATCCAACACCCATTTTATCCTGATTGTTCTGGTCTGAGGAATATATATGATATAGGTTATCATAAGGACCTCTCAGGGGCACCCTGAAAGAAAATAGAATTCACATGAAAAAATGATCTCCCGCGGCATATGTAGCGGGCATGTGTCTATGACATTACCAATAATATCGAGTTCATCAACCTCAGTCGATCTTGTGATCAGTTGTTGAGGGAAGCAGTTGCAACGGGTGTGCATCATCAGTCCATTCTCGAAATGGATCACACTGTATGGTTCGAGTTGACTGTGTTGGTATTCGAGGCACTCTTGCGAAAATAAACCCGGTGAGTTATGAGATGCTGAACTGGCGAAAAGAAAACAGCACGGCACAGCATCGCAGCACGGCGAATAGCGAAACCCTCTCCGTCCATCTATCAATCCCGGTCCTTTGGCAGGATTGTTTCCTGCCGCATCAAACTAATGGTCCCAGTGGCAAAAGTAAACTTCGCTGGAGAAACAGTTTAATGGAATCCGGGACCGCCGGGACCATTAAAATGAAATAGTGCCCGCTGACCGACCGAACGGACACTGCGTCACCCTTCCTCCCCCATACAGTCTTACTTCCTTTCCTTTTTCGCCCAAATCAGTGGCGTATATCATCAAAACCTACACCCTGCTGAATTTCTATAACTCAAACTGATGGCCGTAACACTCAACAAATGGTCATTTCCAAGTGTTCCTAAGAATAATCATCCTGGGTGAAAGAACTCAGTCACAACTCCACCACATAAACAATTCGATAATGACCAACGGTCATTGATCCTTCATCATCAATAAATTAATAAAAAGAAGAAAATCATTATTGGCGGAAAAAGATAATTACTTGAATAACCTAAGACACTATTTCAAACCACGACGCATATATGTAGGGGTTGGTAGCTGTTAGGGAAGAAACATTATAACCAGCTCTATAAGAGCCTAAATTTCGAAGATTGTTTGATGTAGAGAAAATATTCGAAAGTACCAACATGTGGGTCTGAATTTTTTGAATTAGGTTCTTTCACCCCTCCTGATTTATATCACCTCCACTGTAAGTTATGGATCACCTACGTTGGTTAATAATCATCCTTATTATGATATAATGCAATAATGTAGAGCAATTAGTGACGATTCATTTGTTGGTTATAACTCATACAATTTGGAGGTCATCATCCAAACATGAGCTGATGCTCTTAGATTCTATTCAGAGACAAGCATTGGCCTAATGGATGATCCAAGTTCCTTGAGATCATTATTATACCGACCTTACACTCATAAAGATACTCCATGAACTTTTTCAGACGGATCCGTCGATATCTATCGAAATCTATCGTGGATGGTGCTGACCATTGAAAGTGCAATCAGTCTGGTTCATACTTTCAAGAATGAAATTAACTGTTGAACTAGCGTTGTTGAACTTCAGCCATTTCATATATAGAGCTGAGAATGGTTTTATTTCGCATGCCGAACTGTAAGTGTGTCTAAGGAGGAAAGAACTTTTAACTCTAGAATTCTAGGCTACAAAAAAAATGCAATCGAAGTTTCCACCTAAACATCTGATATCTGATATTTCGATATTGTCACCTTTTCTTTATACGCCACTGACTTGCTCAGGATGCCTTCTTTTCTCCTCCGCTAAAATCAATCTTTTTAAACAGAACGGATGGATATTGTTTGCTCCTCTGAGTAACAGGCCATTAGTGAGACTTTCTCGTAATGGACCGTAATGAAGAATGAATCGACGCACCGCGTCCAATGTCCGCAAAAGATAGGATTTATTGTTTGCGCCATGGCTTCGATGACCCGACACATGAAATCAAGTAGAATAGTCTCTGGGGTCACTACAATGTGCCCACTGAGCTGGAATGCTTTACAGATATCCACTGGACAACAAATTTCACTCAATTTGTTGCTATTCTTTTGTGAATAATTAGTTATGGAGCATCCAAGGCAAAAAGCAAATGGGGTGACTTCGGACATACAGTTTTTTGCATTAACTTTTCAAAAAATCGAATTTTCTTCTCGATATTTTCACTCAACGTAGCACTTGTATATTCAATTGTGATATGAAACTTTTGTTTTTGTTTTTGAAAATATTCTACTTGATTTCTACACAATGATTCTTTGATGAATCTCTGTCTTAGTATCATTTGCTTCATTCAATCAAGAAGTTCAATTGGTTGTAATTATGTATTTCCTTCTTTTCTTCACATCGTTTGTGGCTGCTTATAGTACTTCATTGGTGTAGTTTCTGTATAGAAACGACCACCAGGAACATTTCGGTAGCTCCCGCCCATGTCCGAATTCACCAGCAAAAAGCATGTTACTTTGTTTATCAACCTTTATAAAAAAATTATATGATATTGGAGACCGAACACATGGTCGAAATATTCTTTGGACATTCAGCTCGAAAACTGCTACAGCAGTAACTTCTTCACTTTTGAAAGATTGCAATAAAAGTACGCTCATATGAATATGGGTGAACTTACCTTTTAACACCAAAATCACTCACGATCGCCGAACCTATTCTAACAAGGAGTTGAGTCGATAGCGATCTCCACCTCAGCAGTATTCTCGATTGAAAGAGGTAAGCACCGATTGTCCGAAATCATATTTACTGTCCGAAGACGCCTCATTCGACAGTACCTTTTCTCCATTGTTGATATATTCTGAGGAAAGCATTGACAGTTGGCAGTATGACATAGTAGGTCTTGAATCACTCTTGGATCAAGATGTTTCGATTTTGATGGCATATCTTCTTCTCAACGCTGAATCGATATCATTTGATTCGTAAGTGAATGGTTCCAGAGGTTCTGGCCAAGCATAGTTACAACCGACCCATGCTTCTTGGATACATCTGTACCTTGACCAACACAAGCTATCATGCAGAAATATCAATCATTTGAAGGCTCTATCCAGACCAATGGGTCAGCAACACCTATATAGTTTATTTTCGGTTTCAGCCCAGAAAGATTACATTCAATCGATTTTATTTTGAATACATTTTTGCATTTGTTATCGGTGGAATCTATTCTTGAAGAACATGAACATCATCACCTTTTATATTTGAATAACTCTATAACAGAACGTGTCAGTGCTAATGACATAATTAACAAATATACATCACGAGGTCTTCATGTACATCCGCGTAACCAGTGGAAGTGCAGTTTTCATTCATCACCTATATACCCTAACAGCAGGACAACAATGAAAGTTGAACACAATTAGACCACTGGCATTGTAATGGGCAAAATACACTGCCTCAGCGGGAGAACCACCAACCCTCTTGGTAAAGCTCATGTACCTCACTGTAAATGAGCAACGTGCAATAATTACCCTTTTCGGTACTCGATGGCTCCTGATTAGCAATTTGCAAGTGGAACCGACTCCTGCTCCCTGAGCCCCCAAATTTACGAATAGCTAATGCGCAATAAATCGATTAGAGCCCTGCAGGTGTCGGGGTACGTTATCAGCGCCACCTGGGCCTTCTGGGGGCCATTCATCACCCTGTCCAGAGATTCGGGCCGGGATAGGATAGAGCGCAGAAGGGAAGCAGGATATGAGCGCCGCTGAGACGGCGTCGAGCGTCGCGACGATATATCACCAGGACAAATTAAATTATCCTGGCTGTCTGCAAGATAAGACCGGACGGCAGAAACCTTGCATCGTATAACGCGGCTGCAATTTTCGGTGCCAACGACGAAAGGGGGTGTAGGGGGCGGGTAGGTGGTTTAGGGGGTGGGCTCGAGTCGTGTTGGCAACTTTTTGTTCTAGTTACTCGCGTCTAGCCATCTTTTTTACCGTCCACGGCTCTTTATCATCATTACGGCAACAGCTCAACGTTGGCTCTAGTGCAAGGGATAATCTCTAGCTATGTATTATTTGGTAACTTCATGGAGGCTTACATACAAAATAATTTATATACATGTAACGGACTCACTTTTCGGAGAGGTTTTCATCCATTTGGAATACTTTTCACTTGTATTCATGGATGTGACCATATGATTTTGGTTATTGAATTAATTCCAATATGTCGAATTCTTATCCTGTTGTCGGTATACTTCAATGTTCAACAGAAAATGAGGAAATTGAAGATACAACGTATTTACCGAAGTTCACTCATTGGTCAGGCCATAACTATAGTGCATAAAGATTCGATTTGCAATTCATTGATATTTCAGGAACCTTTCAATCAACGAAACTGACGAAGTTGTGTGAAAATTATCATACCGATGAAACCTCCTACTTAAATCTGGCAGAATGATGACGATTCTCTGGTAGGTAGTTGAAGCAATAGAATAATCATCATTTACCTCTGGTAACAGGAAACACAATCCGAAGAAAATGAACTTCAGAGCATCAATTTTGCAGAGATTATAAAAAAATTCTATCGAATGCAGCTCCTTCGTTTCCCCCAAATAGTTTGATTTTTCATAAGCTATTTTCGCTTTCTTTCACCGAATACATGTTTAGCTTTGTTTCACTTGTACCTCCCTTATTCCTAGTACTATAGGATTTCTGTTGGATTTGAACACTTTTTGTGTTTTTCAAATTGTTACGCTGTCAATATGTATCAAAAGAACAGTGACGGTTCAACGGTTGATTTATAAGTATAATGAAATTTAAGGAAATTTATCACGTTGGTACTACATACACTCCCTCACAGATCAATTATATTGAAAACTGCATTCTTCAATGATGGCACCATCATATGACATTTGGTCAGTTTAGGTTGGAATAGCTAAGTAATCTTCATTTTCCTGATATTCATGAATCTGTGTTGTTATTGTGTTCACTTATAAATCTCCAACTGGGATGAAGCTGAATTCTGAGGAAGTTTCTAATTGGAAACTGAATAACGTGAGGTACCTAGAAAGTGAATTGTTATAACACTCGAACTACTCCACTACGGCAAAGTTTTGACGCCCCATAGCGCAAAGTTTGATGCATTGACGTTTCCCCAGTCCATACCGAAGTTTCTCGAGAATTTGTTTTTGTTTATTGCTCGAACTTCAACATACTTACGAGCGAATATGCCGATAAGTCTCTTCACAGTCTTCACGGCTTGTTTTTGCCTAGCCATCGAGTTCCATTCCTAATAGATGCATCAGTTGCGAGACACACCACCAGTCTGCTCTCGATAAAAACGGGCTCTTCTGTCTCAAATATGATTTCTTGTTCGCTTCTAGGTTCGGCGTTCTCCTTTATAACAATGGGGCCCGTCCATTGTGGCAATTGTTTATTCCGAACATGACTGGATTATTCTGTTTACAAACTGCGCGTGGTCGTGTCAGGCATAAAAAGAGCCGGTAGCGATTCAAGAAGTCGATTCGACACACGACAACTCGGACATTTACGATGTTTTCAACAAGTCCGGTCCAATAACCATCGATGTCTAATACCCAGAACATAGATGCATTGTCGTTATGAATGAGAACCTAGTAAGCGAAGCATTATTAATGAATTTTGTATGTTCAATGGCCCAAAATATGTCAATAGCTCATTTGTTTACAACTGAATATCTGTCAATATATGGATCAGATCTCCATCTTCAATTTTTTAATTTCTTTGAAGCTGTACTCTTGTTATCTCTTGAAGATCATCGTGCGTACCTAGGGAGGATAGGAAGAGGAGGTAGGTATGGATTGTTTTTTGAACTCTTGGAGGTTATAAGTTCTTGGAAATACTTCCATGCATTGGGAAAGAATTCCAAAGCTCTGCCGTCCTATAGACCAACGATTTTTGGTAAAGTGTTGTTGAACATAATTATGTCAAGGTTGACAACGAATGGATGTGCTGACTGGGCCTGTTGAGTTCGTCTGACTGGTATTGGTAGTGATGGAATGATAGCAGAGATTACTGAAAAACATATCCCGTGTATATCCATAGAAAAGTGCAAAGTCGCTGACTTTTCTACGGTGTTCTAATGAGCATCAGCGTATGTTTTGGTGATGAATCCCACATCTGAAACAGAATTCTGAGACTGGCCGTATCTGTGCTTTGTAGATGTTGTGGTGTAAAGCTGATTTTCGCACGGAATATGAATCCGAGTTTTTGTGAAGCAGCTGTCGCGATGAATCGGACATGATTTTTGTTGAGAGCCTTCAATAATCCTCAAGTGATATGTTAATCTTTTTGAGGAAATAGAAAACTCTACGTCTTTACTTGTGACTTCAGTTTATTGACTCATTTCAAACATGACATTTACAAAAACAATTATATAATGAGCAGCCTAGGCTGACTCCCGAAGAATACAACAGCCAACCGGTGAAGAACATGTACAGACTGGTGCAGGGAATGAGAGCTACGGGATGGGTGCTGTAAAATAAACTGGAATGCACAAAAAGTCCAGGAGGCTGAGGTGTAGCCGGTGACAGGACCAGCATCCAAGAAAAAAATCCTGTTCTGGACTATTTTGACTCTTGGTTTAACAGAGCAGTTTCATTGACCTGTTCAATGAACGATAACAAAAACACGGACTATCTCACCAATCACTCACCGGGTAACCGACATCTTGTACAGCCAGACAGAAATGCACTCTTTCGCGAGCTCATATCGACGTGAAGTCAATCGACCTTGCCTGTCAAACTATGAGCGATAGGTCGTCGATGATGACGTCACCCACATATGGTAAAGCGATCAGCTGTGCAAGTGAGGACATCGCATGTCACACATACATCGTCGTTCGATTCACCAAACGTCATAGGATTGATTTGCTGTTGAACAAGTCGTCCGATTTCAAAATGAAATGATATTCAGATTGATGATAGGTCGAGTGAGAATCATTTGTGGTTTATATTCCATGACATCTCACTGTACGCAATCCATCAAGAAACATTATTAAAACATCGAGATTACGTTCCGTGATATGAGCGAGGGATATATCATAATTACATACATTAAGAGATTAGAATGGATCGTTTAATTGCATCGTTGGTATCAGACTATTGACATGAAAAACGTACACATTCACGTGTTATGAATATTTACATTTGCTCTTTCCACATGCAGGGAATAACAATATTATTCATTGAATTTCAATAAGAACTTGTGAATCATAGTCACATCAGTATTATTCTTATTACCTACACAAGTGATTTCTGAATTTATTCAGAATCGAGTGGTTAGTGGACCCATCGATTTTCATTTCATGATGCGGTATTTTTGATGGTACATTCACGTATACAAAATGAAGCAGCACCAAATGAACTGGAAAGTTAAAGCCTGTCAAATCAACTGAAGGGGATGTAAATACCAGGAGATAATTTTGGATAGCGGGATTTTCCTTTTGCTCGCAACATTTTTTGTTGTTCGTGATGAAGTCGACGAACATTTCGAACTCAATTATTTTTTCATGTCGAGACATATAAGAATACGGAGGCACCGAGAACTGTATCCGAAATTAATTGAATTCGGTATACAGCGAAAGGCATTGTCTGAAGTTGGTTAACATGATTAGTAAACAATGGCCTGAAGAATCCATCCTGCGTAGCGGAATAACCCGATTGCCAAAATCGAATCAGTCAAATGGCACGGTAATGATTTCACATTTGAATAATTCCTTTCGGAGTATATGGAGTTGATTTAATGAAGGGGTAGGTGGTAGACCCGCTCATACGGAATTCCACCCTTCCTGATTCCGGCATAATTGACTCTCAACTAAATGCTAGAAAATGGATAAGTTCTGTTTGGGGGACTGCGTCAGTCGTAACAAATCTAATCTACGCATCACTCGAATTACAAATTAGCGGTCCCCCAGAGAACTGCCCCCTCCCCCCGGCCATGCAAATAGCTATTGGCTACTTTGGACAGGATAACGCTCATACACACTCTAGATAGACAACGTAAATATGAGGAGACATAACATTTCATTTATAAAATATTTATTTACAATCATGCATACATACTTCCAGAGTTTCAAATAGGTTGAGAGATGGCTTTAAAAAATGGCATCGCTGTAAAGTGTGTGTCCATGTTCACATTCTTCTTCAGCAGTCGCGTAGGACAAGACAATTTCACTGCAATGACAACGCTATTATACGAATCAGAAAATGTTAAGGTCTATAATCATTCAATTTTAATATCAAATATTCGTAGTACCTTTGGTACTTACCTAATACCGATCTATTATTCAGTGGAATTTCAACAAAACAAACAAGGTTTTTTCAATAATTCAGTTTAATATCCTGCGATAACTACACTACTGCTCAAGATGATGGAAACATATGACCTTATTACTTACTGTCGAAATGCCAATTGGGGGTTTGAATTGTGGACTTTTTTACAATTCACGCACTGGCAAACCATAATAGACTTCTAATAGTTGTCTCTTATAGTTTTATAACAAGTAAACATTGAAAATCAAACACAAAAAGTCCTGAAATGGTAACAAGCACAGCACAACAGCACTGTAACCTCGTATGTTGACATACGTGAAAACTCGTAGTAAACGCGCCAATGAAGCATTGCCACACTTATTTCCATATTACATCATAATTTCAATCAATTGAAACACAAAAAGTCCCAAAATGGTAACAAGCACAGCACAAAAACACTGTAACGTCGGATGTTGACATATACGTTAGAAACATATCTCTAACTACAGAACATACAGAATGAATATATACACATAAAAAATGTCTATTATACAGGGTGTTTCATAATTGAATGTCAATATTCGAGGAGGCGATTCTTGGGCTCATTCTAAGAAGAAAGTTTCATATGAACGTATGACCTAAACGTCCCAACTTTTGAGATACAGGGTGGTAAAATTCTCGAAAATTAATATAGCCTACTACAATGAGAAGTTATAATTCGAAAATACCAATTACGAATACAAAGTTCATGAACTATGAATTGTATTTCTGAAATTTGATCTTAAAAATAAAAACTATTTCTCTGCATTGTGATATTGTCATATTAACAATATTACTATAATCATGTAGTGAAAAGCTTTTTATTTTTAAGCGAAAACCGTGCATCAGATTGAAAAAATTGTAGTGATCAAATTTGCTTAGAAATGATCGGGAATTCCAGGAATGATTTCAATTTGGAGATTAATCAGTGGCGTACCATCAATGTCTGCCAAAATAGGTATGTGAAATTCCATACGAACGCCACTGGTAGCAACAAAAAGAAATGTGGTACACTAACTGATGCCTCTTGATACATAGTACTGTATGCCAAATATCATCAGAATATCTGTAGTGGTATCACAGATATTAATAAAAAACTATTAATTTTTGAGAACTTTACCACCCTGTATCTCAAAAGTTAGGATGTTTAGGTCATACGTTCATATGAAACTTTCTTCTTAGAATGGGCCCAAGAATTGCGTCCCCAAATATTGACATTCAATTATGAAACACCCTGTATAATTGATAATTAATGTATGATTAATGCTCCCTTGTTTTCAAACACAGGCGGTATATCTAGGGCAATCCGCAGAAATGTGTCATCATCGTTTTCTGCTGAAAACGATGTTGGATCGGGACAAAATGTAAACAATTTCGTCTTTCCTCTTTTATATGTCAATGGTCAAAAGTTAATCATTTTTTTTATTCATGTGATGAAAAAATTCATTGAATCAACGTTTGAGGTTTATTGATCTATGTTTTTCATCATTGGAGCAATAAACTTTTCGTCATAGATCTATCAACAACAAACATAAGAAAATAATGAATGGTTTTCATTGTTTCAATGAACACTAAACGTTGATTTCATGAAATGAAACATCAACTTCCAAAACAGGCGCCAAATTAATGCTGCCTACCCATGGATCAATCACGCCAAACATTATTACTATGAAAAGGTTTCATAATACGCGGTGAATTTTTCATTTGCCGTTTTATTTTATTTCTATTCGTTCAGTTGAAAGGGCTGGGTCGTGTTTTGTGTTTCTGTGGCTCGTAGAATTCCTACCTATTTGTGAAATTGTGCCAGATCATCAAAGGGATACAAAACCTAACATATTTGAGAAAGGTGAGACCTCTTAATTGCGATTTTTGCAATTTTCAGGAATTTAGGAATTTTAAGGCATTTTTGCGATTTTTGCAGTTTTCAGGATTTTTTGCAATTTTTGCAATTTTCAGGCATTTTTGCGAATTTTGCAATTTTCAGGAATTTCTTGAAATTTTTACAATTTTCCGGAATTTTTGCAATTTTTGCAATTTTCAGGAATTTTTGCGATTTTTGCTATTTTCACGAATTTTTGCGATTTTTGCTATTTTCAGGAATTTTTGAAGCAGAAATGCTTCAGAAAATATGCAAATATACTGGGCATTCCAATTAAAAAAATTGATTGAGATGTTACCAGATCTAGTAACCTAACCTAAGATATGTTACCAGATCTAGTAACCTAACCTAAGATATGTTACCAGATCTGGTAACCCAACCTAAGATATGTTACCAGATCTAGTAACCTAACCTAAGATATGTTACCAGATCTAGTAACCTAACCTAAGATATGTTACCAGATCTAGTAACCCAACCTAAGATATGTTACCAGATCTAGTAACCTAACCTAAGATATGTTACCAGATCTAGTAACCTAACCTAAGATATGTTACCAGATCTGGTAACCCAACCTAAGATATGTTACCAGATCTAGTAACCTAACCTAAGATATGTTACCAGATCTAGTAACCTAACCAAAGATATGTTACCAGATCTAGTAACCTAACCTAAGATATGTTACCAGATCTAGTAACCTAACCTAAGATATGTTACCAGATCTAGGAACCTAACCTAAGGTATGTTACCAGATCTAGTAACTAAAAATGTATAAGGTGAGCGCATTTTTTATACGTCCATGGGTGAGCGAATATTTGTTTTTTGAATATCGTCTAAGTTTATCAGTCTTCGATCATTTAGTGTATTTTTGACATTTCGGAAACATTTTTAGTTGACTTCATTAAAACATATTCATTACATTTGTTATTCAATACAATTAGGTAGATTTCAATTTTTCTGCTGAAAACGATGTTGGATCGGGACAAAATGTAAACAATTTCGTCTTTCCTCTTTTATATGTCAATGGTCGGTAATCCGCTGTGCGCATTTATTCACTGTGTAAGTCCGTATAATTTCGCCGATCGACTTAATTAATAACATAATTAATATTTGTTTAACGAATCAGCACAGCCGAGTAGCCGCCGGTCTGTCACGTTATATCGGAGCGTTGCCGTTTTCACACATGCGTTGTCTATCTAGAGTGTGTATTATCTTCGGTCAGGATAATGCGTACATATGCAGATTGAATTGCGACAACGCACCCTGTCTTCATCCCATTTGGAAGATAAAACAGACTCGCAGCCCGGATTGTTTGAATTTGTTTTGCTCGGTTCCCCCGAGGGAAAATATACTACCGATTACCTACAGCACTTTATCGCTTCACCTTTTTCTGTGAATAATTAAGCGATTTGAATTCGATTTCATAGATTACACGGTGATTGAGTAAAACTTCTCTTCAACATTGAAAAGCACCATTGGTTTCAGGATTTCGACAGCTATGATGCAGAAAACTCGGTTTCTTGTTCAAATTTTTGTTTGATACTCTGTGCAATTTTTGAGATAGCTTTTCTCGTTGATTTGATGATTAAGGAAAATTCGAATATATTTTGAGAATATTTGTTAGTCTTTTTTCTTGAAAAGGCTTCAAACTTCTGTTTCTATCATATTTTGTATCAGTTTCATTCAAAGGGTAGCTACACAGAACGAAAAAGGTAAAGTACATCAAATCAGTGAACGTTAACATTAATTTTGGGTCGATGACGGGTGTCATTAATACAATGAACGGTCGTACGTAAATTTTCTTGTTGATAAAGTTATGACTGCAGTACGTTGAATCAACGAATAATGGTCATGGATCTATGTTTGCCGGTTATTGGTTCATGGTTGTTGTACATTGAATCATTAAACAGCGAGCATGGATCTATGATGATAAACATTGGTTTATGGTTGATGTACATTGTATCAATTAACAGTGAGCATGAATATGTAAGTGCCAGTTACGAAGGACAGACTCAGTTTATTACAGCTGAACATTGAATCAATAATCAGCTAGCATGGATCTATGATCGGCGGTTATTGATATAACGAACGATAGACATCACTTGATGATTTTCTTCATTGAATCAATGAAAAATAAGCATGAAACTATGTTCGCCAGTTATCGATGTAACGAACAAATTCTATTGGCATTTAACAGTGGAGTCGTCGTCGAAAATAATGTTGTCAACAGTATCGTCACTATCAGAAATAAGGGGACAATTTTTTCACGCATCAGAGTAATTAATTTCTAAAATTTTGAAAAACCCAAAATCGGACCAAAATTATCTAGTACTACATCCACTAATTTGATGTGACCTGATAAATAATAAACATTTACGCAGTCGCAGAACACTGGTTTCCTTGATGAAATATCATTTTTCTTTATTTTTCGTTGAAATCTACCTGATTGTATTGAATAACAAATGTAATGAATATTTTTTAATGAAGTCAACTAAAAATATTTTCGAAATGTCAAAAATACACTAAATGATCGAAGACTGATAAACTTGGACGATATTCAAAAAACAATTATTCGCTCACCCATGGACGTATAAAAAATGCGCTCACCTTATACATTTTTAGTTACTAGATCTGGTAACATACCTTAGGTTAGGTTACTAGATCTGGTAACATATCTTAGGTTAGGTTACTAGATCTAGTAACATATCTTAGGTTAGGTTACTAGATCTGGTAACATATCTTAGGTTAGGTTACTAGATCTGGTAACATATCTTAGGTTGGGTTACCAGATCTGGTAACATATCTTAGGTTAGGTTACTAGATCTAGTAACATATCTTAGGTTAGGTTACTAGATCTGGTAACATATCTTAGGTTGGGTTACTAGATCTGGTAACATATCTTAGGTTGGGTTACCAGATCTGGTAACATATCTTAGGTTAGGTTACTAGATCTGGTAACATATCTTAGGTTGGGTTACTAGATCTGGCAACATATCATAGGTTGGGTTACCAGATCTGGTAACATATCTTAGGTTAGGTTACTAGATCTGGTGACATATCTTAGGTTGAGTTACCAGATCTGGTAACATATCTTAGGTTAGGTTACTACATCTCAATCAATTTTTTTAATTGGAATGCCCAGTATATTTGCATTATTTCTGAAGCATTTCTGCTTCAAAAATTCCTGAAAATAGCAAAAATCGCAAAAATTCCTGAAAATAGCAAAAATCGCAAAAATGCCTAAAAATTGCAAAAATTCCTGATAATTGCAAAAATTTCTGAAAATTGCAAAAATTCCGGAAAATTGTAAAAATTCAAAAAATTCCTGAAAATTGCAAAAATCGCAAAAATGCCTGAAAATTGCAAAAATTGCAAAAATTCCTGGAAATTGCAAAAATTTCTGAAAATTGCAAAAAATCCTGAAAACTGCAAAAATCGCAAAAATGCCTTAAAATTCCTAAATTCCTGAAAATTGCAAAAATCGCAATTAACAGGTCTCACCTTTCTCAAATATGTTAGGTTTTGTATCCCTTTGATGATCTGGCACAATTTCACAAATAGGTAGGAATTCTACGAGCCACAGAAACACAAAACACGACCCAGCCCTTTCAACTGAACGAATAGAAATTAAATAAAACGGCAAATGAAAAATTCACCGCGTATTATGAAACCTTTTCATAGTAATAATGTTTGGCGTGATTGATCCATGGGTAGGCAGCATTAATTTGGCGCCTGTTTTGGAAGTTGATGTTTCATTTCATGAAATCAGCGTTTAGTGTTCATTGAAACAATGAAAACCATTCATTATTTTCTTATGTTTGTTGTTGATAGATCTATGACGAAAAGTTTATTGCTCCAATGATGAAAAACATAGATCAATAAACATCAAACGTTGATTCAATGAATTTTTTCATCACATGAATAAAAAAAATGATTAACTTTTGATGTTTTTCGTTCATTGTTCAATGTTGGCTCGTTCATTGTTTCAGTGTCTTGCGGTATGAACCCATCATCAGAAATGATTGTAATATTCATCGATTCGTAATATTAATGTAAAAAAAATTGACGACTGCCGTTCATTAACTTTACGTACAAAATTATTTTCTGTGTATGAAATGGTCTCACAATCCGGTGTGGACCTGAATCGATACAGATTTTTATGGACTTGTATTAAAATCATCTAAAAAATTTTGATTGTTAGTCTTCACCTCATTCGTGTTGATTTTGAAAAGAAACTTCAAACAAATAAATAATCTTTATGCACGACCGGGCGTAAAGAAGCACTTCACCAACCGGTTTTAAAATGGCACTTTATGGCCCGGTGTATAGGTAACTCGTAATAGACATTCCTGTTCAATTCAGGACTTTTAAGTTTTAGTTGTGCATGACTTTTCCTTATCTATTATAGTTCTCTTGATATTTCTGAGATGCAGAATGATATGATCGAACCCAAAATATAAGTTGAATCTGTGAAGATAGATTTATTGGCACCAAATATTAAAGTCTACTCCTATTTGAAAAATTTGACTGCGTACCATGGTAACGTTGATTCCATCAATGATATTCCTCACCGCAGCCATGATGTATTTCTATCGATTTAAATATACCGATCGTGCATAAAATTTTCTATATATTTCGGGCCTAGATCTAGATGCATTAATAATATTGATAATGTTACTTACACCGTACGGTCCATAAAAGCCTATTTTACAGCCATTATATATGAATGACTATTTTGAACAGGGTATGTAAAAGTCGTGAGAATACTTGAGCAATTCAACAAAATATCACCTGAATAAGAATTGCGACATAACAAAAATAAATCGATATACTCCCATGTTCGAGTCAAAGTGAATACGGTCCTGACGCAGAGCCCGAAAAAACATCATTGTAGTTCATTGGAACGATTTTTCTCAGTGTGGCAGCCAAAATTCGGAATTGAAAGTAATCAGCCCGACACACCGTCATGCCTCTCAACATCAAAACAATCCATCCATCAAGTGAGCCTTAGGCATCATCGACGCTCCGAGCCCAGATTTATTCAATTTCCTATAGGTAATTGGTGACAACCGGCTTCTGCAGCGATTCGACAGTGTGCGGGTGTTAATTTGTGTCCTCGACCTTTCCTCCTGTGGATGTGGGCTGCTTAATGCAATCTGTGCTGCTCCCGAACAGTGCTAAGTGCGTTATACCCACTTCCGATTCCGAAAATTACCAGATGAGGGCCCTTGGAGAGAGAACGATGTGGCGATTAGGTGGGCAGCTGGGCACTAGCAAAGTTCAGTGTTTGACCTGTTGAAGATGCAGTCAAAATTCTCTTCAACATTAATTTATTCGTCCGACTGCGTCAATCACACAAAGCTTGTAACGAAATCCAGGTTTCTACCAATTTGTATTGAGTTGATTCTCCTATTCAAATGCAGGAGCTTGTACTTATATCGATTTCCTATATTTCAACTAAATTCGCGAAGTCGTTCGATACCGGCAAAAACTCGGCCAACACACTTTTTATCTCCACGCGCTTTTTGGAATGCTTAAGAGATTTACAGTAATTAATTTTCGCGGTAGGTACTCTGATTCTTTGTACTATATTTGTATCTGATAACCAGTGGTTCTTTCTGTACACCAAGAGCTTTATTTTGCGTGAGCCGATGTACCTGTTATTTAGGTGAGTTTAATTTTGCTCTTTATTCTGTTGCTGGTTGTTTTCCCCCATAAACGAGGTTATATAGGACTAAATCGATTCATTTCGTTATTTAGATACGAACAAGTTTGAAGATAATTGTACCCCATAAGGCGGATATTTGCACCGAATTAAAAGGATATCATCTGCTTCATCAAATTAGTGTTTTTGTTAAGAAATACGGCCCAAGAACCCATCCCCTGAGACCTCCTCAGCAGTCACTGGCGCCCATTTTATTTGACTTTGTGCCTGCTTTGTTACAAGCTATACTATCGTCTCTCGAAAACTATGGTATAAGGGGGCTGTCTTCAAATTGGATATCTTCTTTTCTGAGAAATCATAAACAATTTGTCTCGTTACAACATTCTAATGATGATGAAATGTCGAAAATTGAGTCAGAATCTATTTCTACTGATATGGGTGTGTCCCATGGGTCCATTTTAGGACCAATACTATTTATATTATACGCTCCCTAATGACAAACTATCGACCAATCACTATACCCTCGTATTTTTCAAAAGTCTTCGAATACTCCTTACCTGAACGGTTTCTGAAATTTTTTGAAATTAATAAGTTATTTCCAGATAGTCAACATGGATTTCTCACAAATGAATCAATTAACAGCGCTACTTTATCATTTTATCAGAAAGTTATTGAATCAATCGAAGCAGGAGAATGTCCTGTTGGGATCTTCTGCGATCTATTTTCCAAATTGTATAGTTACGGAATACGAGGAGTAGCTTTAGAATGGATCACATCTTCCGTCAAGAACAGACGACAATATGTATCAATAAACTCACAAGAAAATGCTTCTTACCGTAGAGTAAATTCTGACTACCAAGCTGTTGGTGTAGAAGTCCCTCAGGGATCTGTTTTGGGACCCATTTTGTTTCTATGCTATATCAACGAAATGCATAGTCTCACCGATAATTCGCATCATGTAATTTCTGCTGCCACAACGTTATGGATACAGTGATCTCTTGGTGTAGTGTTAACTCACTTCTCTTTAATGTAGAAAAAACTGAGGTAATGAGATTTCATCATCGGCAAAAACGTTACTCAAATATGGATATATCTGTGAATGGTAATCTGCTGGGAAATGTTGATGGAAATATCATGCAACAAATTGATAAAGGAACTAAATGTTCTCTGTAATATGTTTCGGAGTCTAAAAACAATACTACCTCACGAATCCGTTATGGTATACATTTTTAAGGTAACTCTTCTCTATCACCGGATGTTTTTATTGTACAGAGAAGAATTATAAGAATAATAGCAGGCAAATATTTTTAATAACCTTAACATTTCAACTGTCATTGGTGTTCTTGTGTTTGAATTATGTGTTTATGTTTTTTTGAACAAAGAGAAATGCATTAATAACAGGAATATACATGGTATTACAATGTGACAATTATCACATTCCAATGTGTAAATATGTTACAGGTAACTCTCCCAATTACTATGGAATCAAAGTTTTTAATAAAATTCCCAGTCGATTGAAAAATTTTGAAAAACTCATTCATTTCAAAACGAACTTGAAGCAATTCCTACTGGAAATGAATCCCTATACTTCAGAAGATTATTTTTCGGCACCCTAGTCTTTTTGTTTCTGTCTCTGTAATATCGAAATATTATCATTTTATCTTATGTCTCTGTCTCAAACTGTCTAGTTTTGAGCCTTCAATCTGACGATTCCTATAAATGTGAAAATGCCCAATGGAAAATAAACGTATTGTATTGTATCGTATCGTACGACAATCGACTGTCATGAAACAGAAACAGGATCCTCCTGCCGGACTTCGTATCTGGAAATTGGGTTATTTTTGCTCATACCATGCTCCAATTATTTCGCAAATGAATCATCGATCACTAGGGCAGAGATTAACGTCTAAAAAACGCGCCTCGCCGCAAAATCACCCGCGTAACTCTATCCTCCGCCATAGAATTAATCCTGAGGGATCAAGGTAGGCCGCCTCGGCGCGCTCTTTTGTTTGCTAATAGAGAAAAGCTGCACAGCACAGCAGCCCTTTCAGACGTCATCGAGCGTGCGTGTGCGTGTGCCGTCGGCTGTCTTGTGCAAGTAGATTTTTGGGCGAGCTTTTTCTTTTTTCTTTTTTTTTTCGTTTTCGTTTTGTTCAGACGTCGCCACCAGATGTTCTTAATTTGTTGGCTATTTGTTCGGTGCGCCCCCTCACTTTGTTCGATTCCGTGTAAAAAGGTCGGAACGGGGCGCGGTCGAATGACCATTGTGGAAAAAAGTCGAGGCGAAGTTCGTTGAGACACGGTCCGGTGTGACACCCTTCCGATATATATGTATAACCCATCGAAAACGTTCGTTGAATGATCCATTTCCTTTCTTTCTCTTTCCCAAAGCACTGCTTGCTCAGAGTGAGCATAATTCAATCTGAACAGGGTGTCCCAAGACTTCCTTCCGTACAGATCACCATTACTTCAACTGTTTTTTCTATATCGCCTCCGAGATTAAGTGACAGTCCCTTGAAGTTTCAAAATAAACGATTCTTTCTTTGAAAATAAGTCTTGATGACTGCATTCAGTGCAATTATCAATCACTATGACAAGAAGATCAACGTTGACAAATTGAAATTATTTGACGTCAAATTTCCCTCGGATATTGACAAATGCCTCATAATTTTATGACAATCGGAAGCAAAATGCTTGAGAAATTTGTCATAAAATTATCTCGTCTCATTATCGATGTACTAGGGACATTACAACTGATAACTTTTCAAGTGAATATTGAAAATCAACCAGATTTTGGTGTTTTCACTGAACAAATGAATTCCTTCGATGAGCTTTCATGCGCATGAGCCAGTTGTTTTGTTACGACAGTCAGGAAATGACTTCCTCCGATGGTCCACATATTTTGAAATGACAGAGATTTTTCAATATTCTTCAACAATACATTAAGGTGTCGTGGGAATATTTCTGAATAAAGGTGCTTGTGTGTGAAGTTGATCAGAGCAACGATTTTTGATTAAAATCCATTTTTGTCCCATCTGAGAAGAATGATGAACATGATTATTGTGATCATCAACTCAACAGGAATGGGTTGAAACCTTCACAACATGAGAAGAACAAAAAATTCAATTCGTTAGATATCTCGAAAACCTGGAAGAATTAAAAAAAACTGCGATTATTAAGTTGGAAAATTGACATCGTCATTCCCTAAAATATCAAAATATGACCAATGGCGTACCTACTTACTAAAGAAAAATAAAGATTTCCTTGAAAGAAAATGCGAAGTACCTATCTCCTCCATGTTTATTGATAAAATTGGTATGATGTGTCTTCCGTCTCCCATGCACATTCACGATAGTAAATTGCCCAGAGAATGTCAGACCAGTACCATTCGAGGACTTCGATATATTCAAGAAAATCTAAGGATAAACTTGGTACTAGTTGGTATAAACCAAGTTTTCACCTCGATAAGCCCTCATGAGTGATACGGATCATGATATTCATTTATGCTTATTCTGTATATTTCTTCCAGCTTCTGGTCCTGTTTTGAAAATCATACAATGTCAGTTTCATTATAAGTGTGTTCGGTTTAATCTGATTGTTAACTATTTATAACATACAACAGATCTATGATACAACTATATCCTTTTATTTTCATGTGAAGTCCATTTCACGTCTAATGAGCGGAATAAAATTTAATATCAGAGGTGATGAAGGAAAAGACTAATGGCGAATATATACCGAAAACTATTATGTCAGAAGACAATGTATCATAATTAAGTTCGAATTATTCTTTTATGTTTATATAACAGCTCTCTAACTTTGATAACAGTTGTTCAAGCAGTATACTAATGTTTGCGAGTGTGTTGAATGTTCACCTTAATTATATATCTTTACTACCTATAGCCATAAACTAAAGAGTGAAATGGCGGTAACTTTGTCGTAAAATCACTTGATAAAGTGTGATGAAATTGCTGATATCTGAATAATTATGAAATCCATAATTTTGTGGAAATCTTATCGTTTGTGAAGTTTTTACAAATCCATTCCAGTTGAAAAATCCAATAGACATCAACAATAGAATTATAGTGAATTTGGGTTTCATTGAAATAACTTCGATTTTTCGAACATTATCACATTTTCAGATATCACTCTGTAGGTTATCATTTCAAAACGGCGAAATAACGAAAAAATTATTGATGCCTCGCTCACAAACTCGCTCACTTCTCTGGAACACCGTAAAAAAGTTGTCGATCTGGCTCTATTTCAAAGATATCTTCATGGACGATGCTCTTCTGAAATATCAACAATTGTTCCTCCCTTGGCAGTCCCCGCGAGATTAACCCGTCGAGTTGAGGCTTTGCACCCCTTCATGGGTCACTTCAAAGACCTGCAGAACATCTCTTTCCAAAGACTCGTTCATCCAACGAACAGCGAGACTCTGGAACACATTGCCAAGGGAGGTGTTCCCCGAGGCATATTACCTCCAGAAATTTAAGAAGAAAACCATAATTCCTACCTAATTTTCCTTGGTTCTCACGATGTTCTCTGAAAAAACCTTGTCTCATTTCAAATGTGGGGCAGTTTATTTGAAGAAAATCATAGTTTTGATGATATGGCAAAAGCACTAAATTTTTGGAACGTGCGCCTTCGACTGTAGGTAGGTACGACGATCTCTCAGATTCTTGGTAGCGCTTCATGAGAACCATTAAAATGTTACGATCGCACAATAGCCGTAACTGTACCCTAGACAGACTCTGTAGCAGATTTCGCATTATTTTTACGAGCTAATTGTGCTGTCAAATTGACTAAACTCGAATGCTACTTTACGCCGATTATTCGGCCGTTCGCTCGCATATAATAAATATACAGTGCCTTTTTATTTTCGCGCACGCTGCTGTTACGCCAAATGAGCGGCGAATGTCTATACGGTGTTACGTAACAATGATGTGGAGGTTATGGGGCATTGTTTGCGATTTTTCGTCGACTACCAGTTCGAATTCGTCCAAGCCAGAGTAGAAAAGGAAAATTTGAAGAACACAACTCGGATTCGGATGGACTCTGAAAAAATAAAATGAGTGCTTAAAATTTGTTTCATCAGGACGCTGCTAGAAATCGTTTTCGTCTTGATTAACTCTTAAAGTAAGCAATGTTATTCAATGAAAATTCAAAATGAGGTAAATATATCCCTTAAAATAGTGTCATTGAAACATATTTAGCTTTCTCAGTTTACCAGGGATGGACTGAATTTTTTCTTCAGAGCTCAAATTCTCAATCATCTATAGATCTGTATGTTCAAGACTTGGGAAAGCATGAACCAAGAGAAAAGTTGTCTTGTCGATGAAATATTCCGTTTTCTATATAGGTTGTTATTTGAGTATGTGGTCAAACTTCGAGGGATTATTTGGGCGATTCTAAGACAAGAAGCTCATAGACATAATTCTGAAAATCAGTGGCATTTGCCAGGGGAGAGGGGCAGCTCCCGGAATACCAGTAAATGAGAAAGTAGCCTAAGTGAATTCAAAAATTCCCAAATAATGAAATTATTAATATATTTCGCCAAACCAATCGATGAATTGCACTGTAGTTGTATAGGCCGAAATATATAATTATCTGCTATTTTATGAGAATGTTCCTTCTTTTCATTGCCTTCTGCAATTTGTTTTTTGTTTTATAATAAATAAGCTCAGATTTGCTCATTTTTATTGATTTTTTCAATGTTTCCTTACAAGTCACTCAAAATCAGGTGTGCCCCCAACCTTGAAATATATTTCTGGCAACGCCACTGCTGAAAATGCATAGTTTTCAAGATAGAATATCGTGAGAATCCTTTACCCAATCTTATTGAAATTTTGGCAGTGTTATTTGTAGTAGTAAGGATTAGAATGAAACACCCAGGATGCGAATTTTACGCCCAGTTCATTTTTTTCAGTCACTCGTAATATTGCATTTAAGTGGCCATGTTTGAACGTTAACCAACCTGAAGACTTGATGTATGTGATGACTATTTTTTATTTAATTGCAAATGAATTGGTATATAGTTGGTATTCGTCTATTAGTCCTTTTATTGGATAAAACTTGTCAAAAATGGTCGTGATATAAGTTATAGTATTTAAAAATGGAAATGTTGATTCATTGACTTGTCTCATTCCTATCATACTGGCCACTAAAACTTTGCGATTGTGAATACTTCTATAAAAATGTCACATTGTACCACTCTTGTTCAGCATTAGAAAACTAGTATTGCTCTTTGTTTTCGATCCATCCTATTCGTTTATCCTGTTCTCATCCCCCTTATCTTTGAATATACAAATAATTGAACATTGTCCAATATTTTTCCGATCATCGATATATAGTTACACATGTCTATAGGCATAAATACGGACCGGAAAAAGGAAATGCTCGTTCCAGTTCACTTCTCTCGCCTATGTATTTTTCCAGGCTCGCGGTGTTAACCCTTTCGCGCGTTTTTGCCCTTTTTTACACGCCCGACTATATTATTTAATAAAACATGATATACGAGGTGCGTTACCGGTGGTTATCGTCAGGGGCGGATCCAGACGATGTTTGAGGGGGGGGCCATAGAAAGTCATGGTTCAATAAGGTTAGCGCGGAAGAGAAATTATATGGTGACCTTCTGAGACAAATGCTTTTTCATTATAAAAATTGATTATAGCAAACATGAAATCTTCAGTTTCCTTTCAAGAATCAAAATTACTGGTGTAAAGAAACAAGTTCAAACTTTTATTCCATCAATATATGTAAAATTCTGGAATAAATCATATTGGATAAAAAAAGTAAATAAAAAAATATTTCTCTTGAAGAATTTTTGTTCAAAAGTGAATAAAAATATTTCTTTTAAAAAACAAAACAAGTTGAATAGACAAAAATAAAAATATATAAAATAAAGAGAACAAATTCCAGTATCTTTGGATGATATCATCAACATTCAGACTGCTGCAGATGCCCCTATGAATATGCATCAATGCCAATCCATTTGACCTGTCTGGGACCATTCTGGATCTCATCCAATCTTTCAGCCTTCTGAGTGTTGAAACACTTCTTTCCGCTTCTTTCAGAGGATGCAACATTTACAGGCAGGCAATATAATGGTTCCAGAAGAATGTTCATGTTAGGAAACAAATGTTTGTTACATTCCTTCAGGGCAGTTATACCATTGTTTGGTATATTTTGCTTAGTATCATTCATTTTCTTCCATATATACATTTCAGAAACGATCTTCTGAAAGGACATCTTATTATTCATCAATGGTTGGAAACTGTTCAAGTATATTTCTCATACCTCATATATTTCCTCATCTGTTTTGTTTTTAGTTATTGATGACACACTAAGGTGAAGGTTGTATAGATTCAATTTATTTTCTGATAGTCTATCATTCATATCAAGGATAATACTGGGATGAAAACAGTTATTTTGTAATGGTCATCCACTGAGGAAACCGTAGGATTTGGTCTATGAACCAGTCAACCTGTTATTCTCGGCATCGAAAATTCAACATTCAGTTCTTTTAATTTCTGTTTGGCTTCCTTCGAAATACTAAGATAGTATTTAGAATATCATCCCTTTTATTTTGAAGCGTCAGAAGAGTGATACTAACAACATCGTTAGCTTGTTTTTTGTCTAAGTTTTTTGTTTGGAGCAAATTACTGAGTGGCAGTGTTATCGAAAATATATTTGCCAAACAGCAGAGTGATATTACAAATTCGCAATTTCTCAGAGCTGTTGCGAAGGTTTTAGCTATGAAGACATATACACTAATTTTTTCATTTATTCAAAATACCTACATTTTTACATATCCATAAGGTTTCCGAGGGGGGGGGGGGCCATGGCCCCATGGCCCCCCCCTTGAATCCGCCCCTGGTTATCGTACACTTCTAATTGATATTCCAACTGTTCGGAACTATTCGGTGTAATGAACTGTGAACGGTGCCCGCCCGGTGTAGGTTTTGTTTCGACGTATCATTCGTCATGCCTTTTTAAACACTAAATACGCCAGGCAAATTGTTTCGGGCCATATTTCCACTATAACGTTCCATGCCTTATTCACAGCCTTATTATTAACGATGTTTTTTCACTTTAACGTGTTGTCGGTATTTTTTTTAATTAGACTCGTAGGACCCAATTTATCGATGTTTTTTCATAAGCTCAAACTTTGACATCGGACACGATACATGGATGGTGTTAACTCATGAAGAGATACCCTGTATTGTACTTTGATCTAATGTTTAGATTTCAGGAGATGAGGAGAATATGAAAAAACTTACCACAAGTGAAAATCACAGTTTTTTCAACAAACTCACAATGTTTGCCTTGTCTATTGCAAATGAGCAAAACCATCAGAGATTTTCTTGTTGAAACGAACAAGCATCGAAGGAAAACATTGGGTGAACAATTTTCGTTATAATACCTATAAGAAAATCCTTCTCTTCTCGTATTCGATTTATATGTACCTCTCCTCCCGCATCGTTTATTCCAATCCCCCGACGTCATCCCATATTCACTTTTTCATTCCATCAGACGTTATTTTTATTTTCGTCGGCGAAATCCCTTCTTCATGAATATTTCGTATAATAATAAAGAGGGTGCCTCTCGCACAGCCGAGGTGTCGTGTTTCGATATTTTTTGCATACAGGGCCCCAGTCACAGTCGAAAGTGAAGTGTCATGTCTCGTAGTCCCACAGGGAAAAGACCACCGCCAGACTGTTCTGTTCGTTCGCTTTCACATCCCTCTCATCTCTCTCGGTATATTATTTATCTATCGGAAACACGACAACCGCCAAATTTATAGCGAGAGATCGAGGTTATGGTGCTCTAGAAATCGATATATGTGTTGAATACTGGGTGTCCCTGAAATGATACCATACACTCCTGAGACTATAGTGAGATGATTGAACAAAACTTACCTCTATACCAAAATGCTTGCACTTTTTCTGCCTTGGCATGTTGAGTGTCATTGAAAATCCGCTTTTGATGTCATTTGAGAAAAAATTTGTAATATGCGAAGTAGGTGTATCTGGAGGATAGACCCCCCCCCCCTCCACTCCACTTTTGTTTGTGGAAAAAGGGGCGTGCGTTCGTCGAAATCCCGAAGAGTGGCGAAAAACGTGACAGCGCTAAATAATCGAATATTCTGATGTTTTATTATTGTCTTCAACCACTTTATACTATTTCTTTTATCCGATATGTTATTGTTATGGACATGCACTTATGACATTTTCATAATAATATACATTTCATCATGAAAATAAACTCCTTATACAGGGTGTTCGATATTTGCTACAAATATGTTGTCGGCCTATTTGTAAGATAAAAAATACATTTGTCCTATAAACATGCTGTCTTAATCTGTTGTACATTTCTGAACAGTTACTACATCAGTAACGCATATATTTATAATTTTACGAGGGGAGTAGCATATTTTCATAAAAGAATTATTTAGTTTCACCTAGAAAATATACGCCCTATAGAAAAATGTCTTGTTTATATTTCGAAAAACAACCTTCCTTTATACACGAAAATGAGGAGTAATCAGCTGTTAATTCTCAGGTATACCCTCTTACAGATTTCCGTATCCTGATGTCCGTTTTTGAACCTGAAAGAGCAACTCTCCATGTTTTTATGAAAATATATATTTAATAAATTTTATTTATGTGGAATCTTCATCCACGTCACTGTGTAAGGTATTTAAAGTCATTTCTATTTCTAATCAGGGATAGCCAAAATAGATATCATAATATATGGTTTCAGACAACTGAAATTCTGCCTTCTTGATGACTCAAACATCACAAATTCTTGTAATTGTCTATGGATTTCTGTATTACCTTGGTTTTCTTGGAATTTCATCATTTTCCATCAATCACCAATTCCGTACCAGTTGATGCAATTATTTTTTCTACGAATAAAAAAAAGAAACCAATTTTTCGATACGAACTCTATATATGCACATTTTAATCAGCTGATTGCCCCTCGCATGAAACTCTCCCTGCTCCCCACATTGACCATCCGCATTTCGCAGACGCGCTGATACGATATCATCATTTATACCCAAGTATTGTTTCTGATTGCAGAGACCGCCATCGTCGTCGCTATCCTACGGAGGGCCGGTCAACGATGACGTCAGATCCCCCGGCACACCTGGACCTCTTTCTCAACCCCCCGCCTCGCAGCAAAGTCTCGACGCCACGGATCCTGGTAAGTCAAAAAAAATCATCATCTGCAACAAAGAGTACAGTCGAACAATCCATTTTCCGATTTCTAAGAATAATTCTCCGGTGGTCGTTGAATTCTGCCGGTATAATGGCTAACCGGAAGGAAAATGAAAGTAATTTGCAGATAAAGTGAAGTGAGGTAATTTGGCAACAGGTTTGACGTGTTCTGCCATCTATTGCAAATGAGGGAAAAACGCACACTAAGATCAAAATGAGGACAAACATTGTCAGTCTTACCAGTTTGCTCTACTAAAACATGAGGTATATGTCAAAGTCCAAAATTCTGCCGGATACGGCCTGTTTCATCGAAGATATTCGAAAAAAAATTATGTTGAATATTTGAACAAATAAAGAACCTCAAATTATGACAAGACTTGAGCACTCTCAATGTGGAACTTGAGGACCAATTCTTACATCAATCGAGAAGAAGATATCGTAAGAAGAGGTCAAATGACACAAGAAGAAGTATATTTATCAGTTGTACCAACTCTGACCTCTGATCTTGTTAGCTCTCATTGGTATTATCATCTTGAATGTCACTCATGTCAAAAGAATTTCTGGAGCAAGCAAAATCGATCTAACTCTGCTCTGAAGTGGATTCTCTCATCATATACTGCTGGATGAGCCAAATTCAAAGAACATACCTGTTATTTGACGAAATATTGGTTCCATTTCGATTCTGCGACCCAGGAAAGTAAATAGTGCAATTAGGATTGTGCTGCTCTCTCCAAAGAAGTTTGAAGTTGTCATTGAAGCTGAACCTGAACGTGAAAAATAGTTCCGTTTCCTGTCGAAATCTCGATGCCATCAAAATCAAAATTCAGCTAACTCTGCACTGAAAATAGTTTGGGTCAGAATAGGATTTCCAAAACTTCCGTTCATGGCATCGAGTAATGTCTCTTGGTGTTCGGAAATATAAGTATGAGTGAATAAGATATACTACAGGTCTTGAATGCGCATGCTCCATTGGACCAAGTTCAATCTCGTGAATAAATGAGCTTGGTGCAATCAGAATGTTCTGTATTTTTTGGTTTTTGGTTTCGGACCTACTGCTACTGAGTAGACTGTTTTTCCACCCAGAAAACCTATAGTAATGGTGATGACAGTAAAATCTCATCAAGTTGTGGGAATCAGAAGTTCCCAATTTCCAGATAAACCACACGATTTATCAACATCCCTTATCTACCCGCCGGTACCCATGATGTCCTAATGTCCATTTAACGACTGGACATTGGCCCCCTTCTGTCCATATTAAAAGCGTAGTAGTTGTAGTTTCACGTGAAGCAAATGAACAATTATCGATTATGCCATTAGGGATGTTATCGCCGATCCTAATGTGGCAGAAGAAGCGCAACTCTTCATTACGTCATATAGGTAGTCGACGTTATTGAAATAGGTTTTTTACCTTCATAAGGGGCCTTTCATTTGTTACTCTAAATTACTCGTAGATATATATCGGTAATGGTCATGTTTACTTTGCTAGAATTGGCTTACGATCGTCTGCATGCCAGGGTAATCAATAGACTTTTCGTTCAGGACTATTCGGTGCAAAACTCATTTCAGAATACAATGGGCTACAAATATGGTGGAAAAGTTAATTATTCCTTGTAAAAAATCCATAACATCTGTACTTACAGGGTCGCATCTTTATTGATTTGTAGAGAAACCTATTGTTAGACTCTAAATCAAAGAATCGAATATAGACTTCACACTTACGCTTACGGACTTACATTCACCGATGAATGACCAGCTTGTGATATACAAGGTTAGACACTATCGATTTTCTCGAAGCTAGCAAAAAATGGGAAACTTTTTGATGGTCAAACGTGAGAGCAACTTTGAATTTCGAGTTTATCTGATAATTTCAAAATGTGGAATGTACGTTATACTATATTCGATTCAATATACGGATGTGATTCCTCATAGAATGTAGAGGATGTTTAAATATTAATTAGGTTTGATCCATAAATTATCTAAAAAGCATCGTACGTTATTTATTATTTTATATTTATGATTTTGAATTAATTAAACACGCTTTTATTATTTCGAATGATAAAACCTGATTTATTATCTGGTACTTCATACAAATTCTGACTGATTTGAATGGATGTTTGATATTGAAAAAATGTGCTGTTGTTTGTGAAGGCATATAGGAATTCGATTAGTTTATCGAATTTAGAAATTGAATCAGATCATACCTGATGTGCTCATTGCTTTCGAGTGAGTGTGATATATACAGAAATATCAAGTTTCACCTGCGAAAAAGTAATAAGTGAGAGGCACTTCAAGAGGTGATGGGCCTCTCAAAACAATTAGAGAAGAAATTAAATTCAATTTTCGTGTTTTCGAGAATTTTGTATGCTGATTTCTTCTTTGAAGCGAGGCTAGAAACGGGAAATACTCATGTGGACCAGAAATTTTGTATTTTGATTTATTTCTTGAAAAAACACATTTCACATAATCTACTGGATGCTTTTTTTGTTCTAACAAACCAGTAAACATGGTGGGCACACCCCTGGTAGTACTTTATCAACTGTAATATGTCCAAAAATACTCCATTGAGATTTCTACAAACGGGATGATTTCATCACTATCGGTTCGAAAATCAATGAAAAATCTATTTTTTCTAGAAACTCTTGTATCTTGAAAACGTATCGTTGTCGAACATACAGGTTCATATATAAACTTCGTGTATTTCCGTTCCGTTATTCCATTACTAAAGCACTCTGTATATTTATGATAGTATATTTATGATAGTCGGACAAAAATATTCAAACTTTGTGTATACGTATCACAAAACTCCACCCAATATATATTCATGAGTAGTCAAAAAAGCACTACACATAATGCACTTTTTCATATTTTATTCGATGCAGTTTTTGTCAGGGGACTGATTTCGTGAATGCCTTTATGGTACACTCAAGTTTCACTCTGCCACACACACAGGACCGTTTGTATAATATAGGAACGAACACACATGTTTGTGTATATATGTAGGTTAAAGCGCGACATGCCTCGTAAAACAGTGAATCTTTTATAGCCACTAGTACTTCGGTAACCACAAGGGTAGTTATACGGAACCTTTTGCGGTCGGTAGTAAATCAAACAATACACAAAATGCAACGGAGCTATTAGGCCTGCTTCTGTTTTTATGCAATATTCAGAGCATTGCGTCTTGTTGATAGTCTTTATCGAGGTTGTGGTTGGAAATATATCGACACGCGAGTCACTTAGACCCCTGCCAGTTTAGGGCAGAATGGAATACCTAATTTTTCTACAAATGATCTAGCTCACGTAACACCTTTCACTCAACACAAGAACACGGGGGAGGGTTGTGGATTGTTATGATAATGATATTTCATGATAAAGGTACCACCGAGGATGTTAACCTGTGATTGAATACTGAATAACAAGAAATCTTGTGAAAGGTGAAAAATCCTGCATTTCCATTTTTTCACCTCCAGCCATGCTGTTTGACTGAATTCTAATATCTAACATAATTTCAATTTTCAAAAATGACTTACTGTTCATATATTCCTGTGGAATCCTGTTCATGTGGCAAATGGAACACTAAATCATTAGGAAAATTTGGTAGGAATTAACAACTACCAACCATATTTCAAAATTAACTATTATATCGCTATTTTTCCAATCGTAGTCGATCGAGAATCCTGAAATTTTGGTAACAGAACCAACTCAAACTCGAATGAACATTTTTGAATGAGTTTTCGATGTTTTTGTTACTGAAATGTAATCATTTTTGATAAAATAGAGAAATAAAGTATGTATTATATAATATATAGGTATATAAGTGCCTAGATGTTGTATCTGGATGGATAACGCTGTGATTTTCGAAACTTAAATTGTGTTACAAACTGGTATTCAACCAACCAGGGCTCAACCTCAAAAAAGAAATTTGATATCGATGATTTTTCACACAATATACGGGGTAGGGTGTCCCAGGTTGTGCTGGTTTAAGTTTGAGAATCAGCTCAGTTCTCCAGTATTTGAAAAAAAATAGTAACATGTTATGATACTCTGGAATTCGAACAATTATTTTACATTCATATTTCTGAAAATGAGTATTGAATCTGAGAGTTAGACTAGTTAAAATAGAAATGGTGATTATTATTGAAATTAATAGACCGAATGATAAAATGTTAAACTGTTATTTTCGATCATTCATACTTGGTGGTAATAAAGAAGAAATATTATCTATACTGCTTTCGTTTTAGGCAAGGAAACTTTTGGGTTGAGTTCAACGACTCAATTCGAGATTATATTTTCAGATAATTTCATTGATTTCTATTTTACTCAAATTTTTTGTTGGAAACAACCTCGGAAACAACATATTTTTCTGCATATTAATGGAAATTGTTTTATATAGAGAATATTTCAAGGATGGCAAACAGAAATTTGACGGTAAATATTAAGCGAGAAAGACAATTAAGAGAGTAGATCAGACCTAAGCCGATTAGGGGGTGTAAAATTAACTTTCGGCGTGGCGCAGCTCTTTTGTTTCCGTTCATTTCTGGAAGGCCGTTCCTGTGTCGAACATAATACCTTCTTGACGCCCTCAACTTACGCAACTCCAAAGCTCTTCTGTCTGTGGTTTTCCGGGTTTTCCATGTTTCCGGCTCGTCGACTTCGTTCCGATATTTCCTCCAGTTCCGTTCCGAAATAATCCCCCTCTGGTTGTATCCGAATTATACAAATGACATGCCGTGCGACCAAACAGTCGCTATTATACTCCTCTTGCTCTGTGAGCTTTGCAATTTTCAAATTACCTCTAACCGCAACCGGGGGTATTTTTCTAATTTATATGTCAACGCCGCATCATGTGATATAGTCACTGAACCTTTTTCAATTTTGATTGTCTGATGCGGAAGTTGTTTCATTGTCCTTCATGAATAAGCTGCAAGACAGAACTTCGTAAGTAGAAACTTCATTCTAATCTGTATTGTATGTTGCAATGTTCCAAAGGTCGATGCAAAGCCTTACAGAAGTGAGAGGAATTAGATGCTATGAGAACTATTTTTTGTTGATACTAGAGCGTTTAAATGTTCTAAAGATTAAACACAGAGAATAACAGCCAAAATGACGTAACCATTAATTGACGAAATATATATTCATGTTTTTGATCGAATATATTAATTTTTGTATTATTTTTCAGAATAGTTGTAATTTATGTTCTTTCGAATGGTGTGAGCCGACAACTGGTCAGTTCCAAGAACTAAAAGAATTTTTAAAAGGAATGAGAATCACAATTGTTGCAGACTGTGATTATTCCTTGTACCCAGATGATTCAATAAGGATGAAACTGATAACAAGGTGTGATTCAAGAAAGGTAGGTTTGATGAATGAAACGAGAATCCTTTCTCGCCATTCTGGTTCTTACCGACCTCTGTTTTATAAACTATCAGTTCCTGAGATACGCAGTACCTTACCACTCTTATTAAATCACCTGGTATATGTTGAAGTCCATACGTATAAGGTCTGATGTTTTTGATTCACGTTGTATTATCATCTCTTTATCTCGGGGGCTTCCAACCTTCGGTTTGAATTGAATTTTTTGACTGCTCCCAGACGAAGAAATCTAGAAGTGTTGACTCCGGAGATCTAGGAGACCATGCAGATTACCCATCTCATCATTCAGATAGATTTTTTTCAATAGATTAACTTCCGTATTATATTATGCATCCCATGAACCATTCTGTAAAAAATTTAGGTAATTGTCCCAATTGACTAATGAATAATAATAATAATATGCATGCTATCTTGGTATTCTGAGATGTTTTCTATTACGGTTGTTCCTTTTACTTGTTGATGGTATCCCGAATGGCTTCAGTACTGTGGTACCTCCCAAGTTGAAGACTGACTTCCGCTATCTAATTTGTATACAATATTGCATCAATTTTTCAATACTGCACGTCAGATAATAATATATTCTCTATAAATTTGATATGACGCTGAATGTATATGCGTGCAACGCTATATTTATCTGCAAGAGTTATTAACCTTGTTGATATAATATATTTAGTAATAAGAAATCAATTAATCCCGGAAAACCAATAAATAAAAAAATGGAATTATAAAATATCGCAATAATATCATAATTATAGTTCTAAAAACGTCGTTCACAGTGTTAATTACATTCTTTTGCTATTTAATTAATTATCACTAGCGCGGTATAAATCAAGAATTCGTTTGTTTGCCGTAATAAATACACTAAAGTGATGACTTTATTTAATGGTGAATGATTAACGAGTTTTAAACTAGCAGGGAGATAATATTGCATTTATATGTGTGGTCTGCATCTGAGCTTTATGTCTTCAGGTGTATAGATCTACCCACACTCACCGTTATTAAGTCAGATAGAATTGCGCCATTATCTCCGGATTAAGATTATTACTTTACTCGATGATATACCACCATTACCAACTTCTCGGAAACTTGCACGCAGGATTAACATAATAATCCACAGTATTGATTATCATTGGGAAGTCCAGAAAGTAATTATTCCTTTAAGGAGGATATTGCGATTGAGGTATGTCAACACCTATACGGTTTTGAGTTTCCCTCTAAATATTGATTGCTCATTCATTCGAAAAAATTTCCATAACAACTATGAAATCCCATGCACACCCGTTGGATTAACACATTTAATTTTATTTTCAGGATGAGTTTTGTGTTTTAGTGGTGGGGATCGACACAAAAATATCAAAGAGTTCTGAGGAAACTGAGATTTCCATAATTCAAGGGCATACTGATAATAATGTTACTTTCAACAAATGTTGAGTATAACCAGCCACTATATGAGTACTTTGTGCAGTTGTCCCATATACAGGGTGTTATAAATTGGTGGCTAAGCATGGGGATCTCGGTAACCTTAAGTGATACAGAGTTGGTATAAATAGGGGAAAATGGCGCCATTTCATGCTCAACAAAATGATTGTTTGGAATTAGAAAATTCTTTATGGCGCCCCATCAGAGAAAAATATTAAATGGCATTTACTACAAAAGAAAACTTGATATTCGTTTTTTTTCATATTGGATATTATTTGTTTGAAAAAATTGTGTTTCCATCATTCATAAATATAATTACAATAAAAAATAAATAATTCTTCAATTCTCATTTTTGGTTTGGTATAACCAATAACACATTTGAATAAGAGCTATCCAATTAATATGTAGGAAGTATACTTCGCACTGAATAATGTGTTAGACAAAGACAAATTAATACCAAAAACTCTGTGTTAGACAAAGACGAGTATTTCCATACCTATTTTGAACAATGTTTTCACTGAAAATAACATTTTATGAATTGTTTTGGTACACCATCATAACAAGCAAATCGAAACCTATCGAAAAATGACATAAAAAATGCAGGTCCGTATTTAAAAAATTAAGTTTATGATGGCTGCTCGAAAGAGAAACGTCGGATTTCCAATTTTGTAGAGGAGAAAAAGTGGTAATGATGAAGTGACATTCATTTTGAAATAACCTTCAAATAAACTGAGTAATAAATAAAATTGATTTTGCATATTTGAATTTTTTCCGGATATCTCAGGAGATAACTGAAATTTTCACCATTTCAAAGCAGCAGTTTGTTGAGCTTGAAATAGTGCAACTTTTCCCTGATTTAAACTACTACGTATCTCTAAAGGTTACCGAGATCCCTATGCTTAGCCACGAATTTGGAATACCCTGTATGCAGATGAACTTTTCACTTACCACAAAGAATTATTCATTTATCATTATAGATAACTTCTTCCTTGGTGTGGTAGTTTGCTCCGAATATATGTTAATTTTGTAGGAAAAATGTAACGACGGCCATTACTGCGAATGAAAGCAGGTAATAACTAAGTACTCAAAACACAAATGAGCTCATAACTAACCTCACTTTACAGGCAAACGGTGCATATACATTACTTTCCGCTAACTAGCTCGACAGCAACGTTAAACTGAAGTGAATTCGGAAAAGGAAAAAATCCCAGAGTAGGAAAAAATGAGTGCCGTGTCACGTGGTCAGCTCGTAAACTCTCATTAGCCGACAGTGAATTAAACTAACGTCACCGCAATGTGTAATTGTGCAGGACAGACCATTGCCCATCTGTATATGGGTCCGATATTCGGATATATCTGGTGCACAAATCTCAATTTATTAGGGCCGCATTAGTACGCGTCATCGCTTGATCGTAACTAATGACTAGTTTTTCGCGATGCGACTGCAGCTCACCCAACGGATAATTGTGAAAGCCCAGTTCATAAATTCCGAAATCCCATACCAAAGTATAGGAGTTATGTAGGCGTTTTATATGCACCATCAAGGTGGTTTAATCCCATATTTATATCTGGTCAGATTCGGAAATAAATTTGAATTATTGCTGTGTGGACTGAGAATGCTGTAGTAATTTGTTTTATTTCAACTCGTGGAACGCGCTAAAGAAAATCCCTATTATGTTCGTGGAAAATCTTTTCTATAGCAGAGTGGGTAGGAATTCCAATGTTTCCAATGTCCAGTTAGAACGACTGAACAAAATATAAGAATTCAACATGTTTAAAAAATTTACAAAATGTATCTTCATTTCAAATAATGAGCAAGCTATTCAATAGGACAAAATATTCTAATCGAAATATAATATGCTCCCTTGAACAAAATTTCATTTAGTTCAACAAAATTTTCATTGTTTTTTTTTTCTATCATATGAATTTTGTCTAGTTGATAAATCCAGATTATTCTTGATAAATCAACTCCACAAGAGAAAAAGCTATTTGACGACGACTTCAGTCATTTTGACGTCGATAAAAAAGGATGCACCTTTTTTTTCGTTGTAAAACTGCATATTCCTCAAAATCGTACATACCTACCTTTATGTGCCGGATGTCACTCCAATTCCTGTCATGTCAAATTTGATTGTTGGGTTGTCCTTGATGTATTGTTCACACGTAATGAGCGATATTAGCCGTTTTAGGAAACCATACAATATATTGAAATATCAATTCCGCATACTACAAGGAAACACGAAATCATCATCAATAAAGGTAATCATTATCATTGTCGTTGATTTGTCTTGCCAAAAAGCACTGGCACTTTCCTATCGGATATATTTGCTTACTAAATCAAAATTTTTTCATCAGTAATTTCTCTCGAAAAACTTACATTGGACAAAATTTCTCAACCTACGGTCTTGCAAATTTTTCATGTCAGTTTTTCTGGTGAAACTACTGATTGGCAAATGTGTTTCGTTAGGAAGAGAAATTACATGATAAAAAAAGCTCTTGTGTTTTTACTGTTGGAGAAAATTTTACATAAAATTACATTATATTTCAAGAATCATTTTACTGTTCAATGAATCAGATGTTTTTTAACTCTTTTGACAAAGATCAACATTATAAACCTATAACGTTGTGAATTCAAAAACCATCAGCTGTTATTGAAAATTTTCATTTTTATGGTAACATATTTACTCGTAAACAACTTGACAAATGATAAGATTTCTAAAAAATGTTTAGAAACACACATGTTTCGTTAACACACTAGATTCTTCAAGTAGAATACTTTTACAATAATTTTCACAATGAAATGAATGTTGAATCAATAAAATATGTTTTGTTAGCTATAGATTTTCCTGGTAATTCCTGGATTATACTGAGAATGGCAACTTAGTTCTTAAAATATGTATAAATTAGGCTCTCGATCAGGCTCTTCCAAATAGAATTGTGATATTTTGTTCACATTTTTGCCTTCAATGTCACTTCATCTTGTTCAAATGATGGCGAAAATCATGATGCTAGTGCATTCTCTTTTTCGTGTACTATCACTATTCCTGATGTCCATCTTAGAGTTGAAGATTATTGATATAGGATGATGGGTATAAAGGAAAATGTATTATTGCTTTCATTGAGACGCTACTGATAAAATATGAATAATGAACTGTTCGATTCGACACTGTTCAATGATTATGCTCATTGGAAAAACTGATATCAACAAGCAATTATTCCAAGAGTTCTATCATCATTGTCGGTATACAACTCATATTGAGATAACCCCGTGGTTCTCAGGTCCGACAATACGATGAATCGATATAGATACCGAGAAATTTCCGACATGTTTTATCTTTCTGTGAGCGAAGGTTTTTTTCTTCGTTTTATTTCTCTTCGGTGTTGATTTCTTACCCGATCCTATCAACTAACAGATCGCAGATAATGAATGGGAAATCAGGTAGGTATCATTTGTAAGCTGACTACGATGACATATCTAAAGTTAAAAATGTTCGGAGATAATCAAGCGAGAGGCCCTTTCTACCTTCTATACAGATATTTCTTGTTCGGGCAGAGATATTCCCGATCAAGATTGTACGCACAAACCCTATACATTAATTTAATTTCCCCAGTCGAGAATTGAAAATAGTTTGGGTGAGAATGCAAGAATGCACTCAGTATCTAACATTTCGCCGCACACTTTTTGGAACTGTTAGGTACATAGTAAAGGGTGCTTGAATGTACTTTAGATAGAAAGATAGATATAGATAGATAGATAGATAGATATATATATATATATTTATTTCCATACTAATAATTTCAGATGAAATAGTACTATAGACAAAAGAAGTGTATATAATCACAAAAGCACATAAATTGTATGAAAGAATAACAAGAGAAAGTGTCTATCACATGAGTTCGAATTCATTCATGCTCAGATCAAGATACTCTTTGATCGTATAGAAACAGTTTTCCAGTAAGAAAGCTCTGATTTTATTCTTGGATTGATGAAAATTTTATTTTCCGTGGAATTATCAAATGAAAAGTTGGCGTTGTTCTAGAGTGTCATGTTTTGGTGAATCTGACATCACCAACCATCAGGTGAATAGCTCCTCTCTGGATGTGATCTAGGAGCATCAACGTATTTTTGAGTGGTGATAACCTCATATGTGGGAATAGTAGGTATTGTGCTTTGTAGATCTTTTGAACTGTTGATATGTAATCAGCTCGCCTAATTTTTGTGCAAAAGCTCTCGCGATGGATCTGTTCTCCACTATAATCTGGGTTGTCTTTCATGACATTGAAACGACCGCATAAAATGCCTGGCAAGTGGCAATAAAATAGAATACAATCATTTCGCGTATGTGAAAAGGAGAAATTCTATAATTGCAGGATCAAGCAGGGCGATCTCAATCTATAATGGGAGGAAGATTGCCATTTGAATTTCCACGATATCGCGTGGAAACCGCCGAGGTAGTGCCGCGAGCGTTATCATTTTCTTTATTGTGAAAATGAGGGTTGTTTTCGGGAAAGTCGTGGAAAGCTATTAGCGTCGAGCCGTCGAAGAGGATGCTTCTATTTAAACAACTTCCATTAGCGCGAAATACAGATAACCTCGCCCTTTCTCACCCCCACGATCGTCAGCGTAATGTAACAGACACGAAAATAAAAATATTCCACCTCGGGAAGCAGAAATGTAAATATCATAACTCTACACTGTTGGGAATTGGTTGAACAAACATTTTTAGTGTCAATAGTTCAACAACAATTTCATACTTGTATTAAACTATTTTATCATTGAAAATGTTGATGATGATCAATGTGTTCTCATCAACATTGTCATCAATATAGCTTAGTGATCCATATGCATCTGTGTATGGTGACAATAATTGTGCAAAGCAGCTGCATTGGAAATATCGTCAGGCATATGTTCAAACTCGGTCTCACTGCTGCTTTCCTTTATTCATTGCAGTATTTGCTACAAAATACCATTTGAACTTCTGGATCGAAAAATTCCCGGATCCCAGACTAGACCAGTAAAGTGCTACTTTCTCGATGAAAAATCTTTCCGAATAGTTGATGCAGTGTCTGAAAAACTGCCAGAAGCACATTTCACTCGTACTTGAAACTTGAATATAGTTCGTGATGATAGTCTCTGTAATGTCAGAGGAATCCATCAATGTATATAAGACATCCCAATCTCACGCTGTATATAAATACATAGGCCCAGCGTGTGTCAATCCATCTTCCATAATATTACGCTGTCGGACATCTCTCGGTGTGCTTTTTTTCGTATTTTTTGGAACATTAATTTCGTGATAGCCGGGCAACATGTAATACAATTTGGAGAATGGACGCAATAAATAAATTGCGGGTTTCCATTTGGGCATGATGGACAAGAGGGGACGTTATTCTTTTGTCTATCTCCATCCGGAATCTCGAAGGAGATATACAAACTGTCGGTTTTCCGCACTTTTGATTGAGATATATCTAACATTACTCTCGACGGGAGTTGGGAAGCAAGCTCTGTTTTGATTTCGTATCCGGTGAACAGGCCAAGGTTGAGAGACTGGATTGAATTTATTGCGTTCGATGGGTAAACGGATAATCGTTCAGATTCTCTAATCGAGATAAATAATACTCGTAGAACATTGTTCACTTGTGAAAGTCAGAATAATTTTCCATTCGTATATATATAAATGATTATGAAACCTGGAACACCTTCTTATGCTTAGGTAGAATCAAAACGATCTGTACTCATCTAACTCCAACATTCAAAATGCTCATTTTGCTTGAGCGTGAATAGGAGTTGATTGCAATCAGGTACAAATCAAGCTAATCGGGATCACTCTCATTATGGCTTCTCACGATTTTGATATCCACGAGAAAGTTGAATTCACCCTGGGTGGTTGGAAAACACTGCCAGACTAATGGACAAGCTATTGCCGTTCTGATGGTTGAAAACCATTATAGTTGACGACAATGGACAAGCATAAATAAGTCTCATGAAATATCTACTCAAGGCAGTACTGGGTGACATTTATCCCGGGAATGAAATACTTTGTGGTGTGCAAAACTTAGTCTTCGGTACGTGTTCATTAGTTCTTGAACCAATGAAGGAAAATATATGAGTCTCTTTCGGTCGATATCAGGAATATCCTGTCCAACAAAACCAAAACTTCACAAACCAACGGATACAACGTTAATTTGATAGATAGTATTCTTACTAGAAAACTTCATAATGAAGCTATTCAAGGAGTTTATTCTACCATCAAGAATAATAATCAAAATAATAGAACTTTGACCTATTTCAGATCATCAACTGAAAAATTAGCCTCTTTTCAACATAAACAGGAGTTAAAAGTAGCATATTTTTTTTATCGCTTGGAGCGCACGAAAGGAAATTCCTATAATGTTCAAAGAACATCGTGCGTTCCTAGGGAGGATAGGGACAGGAGGTAGGTATTGGAATTTTTTTTGAATTTCTGGAGATTGTATGTTGTTGGGAATACTTCCTCAGGCAATGAACAAATAACACGTTGGGAAGGTTTATCAAAAATAATAAAGCCAAAACTTCTGAATTCGAAAACTCAGGGGTATACAAACTCAACTGTGGATCTTGTCCTAAGGTATATATTGGTCAGACAGGTCGTACGTTTAATCAGCGCATTCATGAACATAAGATGAATTATTTGAAAAAGAATTGTTTGCTTAGTAGGTGATAATATATGTATTTGCTATCAACCCTTTAAAGTTAATCCGGTACACCGTATTTAAATGTAGATATTGTGCCTAGTTTCCGAAAATGTAACTAATCCTTCAGGTTGGGAAAGTAGGATATATTAAAGTTGAGCAAGTCAAGGTTGGTTTAGTTCATTGTACCAGTTTATCATCTGACGAGGCTACTGTGTTAGCGAAACATGTTGTGTGTTTAAGAATTTTGTGGAAATGTTATCGTTTGTGAAGTTTTTACATTTGCCATGGATTTGCATCAAGTAACGACCGAGTCGATTCAAAAAATTTATGTCTGTTAGTGGTCACCTTGGACATGCGATAACCATTCGACTAAATATTTATAGAATTTATCTCGTTCGCTGAATAATTCGTGCGGTGCACATAGAAGCTCCCCTGCTCGATTCCAGGAAGCCATTCCAGAAGTTTGGCATGTAACCGAGGAAAGTTTAGCGAAGTGTGGTCATTATTTCATGACCCGGTCCGACCGAAGGTAAATACCGGTCCACGAAGATACTGTCTATTTGTTATCGCAGCTCCTAGGGGACCGGCTGATAAAAAAGAAAGACGTCGACGACAACGACAGAACGACTTCGGTTCCGAAATGCTTACTTATTCATTTCACGAAAAGAACTTTTAAATTGTGTAATTTAAAAGAACACGATCTCATATTCTTTCGCTGGATGCATTTCATCTCGACGCCGTTAGACAAAGCGACTGCTCGAGGGGCATAAATCGGTAAGTTTAATTAAGATATTGGGCAGCGAAGAGATATTCTTTTGTTTCGGCGGAACTCGCAGGGCCATTCATCATGGCCCTCGCGACGATATCGTTAATGAACATTTTAAATTTGCTGCTCCGAGCAGATAACACTTTATCGAGAGGCGACTTTGAATCGAAAGAACCCCATTTCCATTCTTGAATGACCGTGGCGCGAGGCGGAATTACTTTTTCTGCATCTCTTAATGAGAATTGTTTGTTTCGAATAACTCGGATCTGGTCGCCGCCATTCTTCCTGACTGATCGATCTAACTTTCAGTTGCTATACGGACCATTTAACCATCACGTGGCTTATAGAAGATTGCTGAATTCCCGCAAATCATTATAGGGAGTTTTTCTACTCTCAAAATTCAAACTATTGTCGTTCTAAATGTAAATGGGAACTTATAGTAGGTGTGGTGAAAGGTATGTTCATTTGAACAAAATATGCAATTTCTATTTCAAACTGAGTGATTCATTTTACATCTGAACTCTTCTTTTTTAATCATGTCTTGATTCGCCTTCCTGTAAAGTTTGTTAACGAAAAATTGTTCATGTTGATGAAATAACTCGATTTTTGATGCTACTTGAAATTTAGTAGGACTGCCAAAGGAAGTATTCCCTAGAACTTATTCCAAAAGTTCAAAAAAATCCAATGCCTTATTCCTTCTCTATCCTCCCTATAGGTACAGGGTAATTCGCCATAAATGTCCCCCCTTCTCTAGCTCAGTTATTTTTGAACCGATTGCAAAATTTAAAATATCATCTAATATGATTTTCGATAGAGTTTTTTTTCCGCTACATCAGAAAATACAAGGTGCTCGAAACACACTATCTACATGGTACTATTTAATTTTTTTAAATGGAACACCCTATTTTTCATTGTATAGCTAGATTCTCCCAGAAGAGCTGATTTCATCAATGTATCACACTTGGGGCTAGCGAAAATGATTACAGAGATATAGGGTGTTCAAAATCGAGAATTTTCAACTTTAGGATTTTTCTGTGACATTATCGGTCTAAACGGCTTTCATGTCCGTATCTCAACTTTTGATTTACTGTCTACTGACATTTAATAATTGGAACAGATACAGGGTGATCAGAATTCTGAATCTTGAACCACACTGTATATGTTCCAATTAAATTCAACGATTGAGGTCTCTAGTTGATCTTCAAGTAGAATGTCAGAATTTTTGAGCTAGTTGACTTTATTCAAAATTATTGGGTTTTATTCCTTTATTTTCTACGTGTAGAATTTCGAAATTATCATCAAAACTATGTTTTTTTTTGAATATATGGTTGGCGTATATTGAATTTGTTTTCTTTTTCAAAATATTCGTCTTATGTTCATGAATGCGCTGATTAAACTTAAAAGTTAAGTTTGTATACCACTGATTTTTCGAATTTAGAAGTGTTATTTGTTCTATATGCTACTTTCAAGTCCTGTTTATGTAGAAATGAAGCTAATTTTTCAGTTGATGATCCAAAATAGGTTAAAGTTCTATAATTTTGAATATTATTCTTGATGATAAACTTCTATTCAAGAAGTAACGTCCGAGTCAAATAAAAAAAAAAAGTTCAGAGTAGATTTTCCAATAACAATCATCGAAAAATTCGGCATTCGTGAGAGAGAAATGATTGTGCTGCTGCAGGGCGACTATAGTTTACCCGATCACCATCATGTTCTGCCTGCCGCGTTAATAGATGGCTCCTGCGTTATTTTCCATTACAACAGAAGTGACTCTCGACAATGGGGAAGAATGCCCGTTTTGTAATTCCAATCGCAGCGTAAAAAAAACTGCCAGGCCTCCCGAATCTCATTTGAAATTCAATTGAAGTGCATGGCGGCGTCGTCGACGCAAGAAACGAACACGCCACAACGGCCTACTTGTCATTATTACACAGTGAAAAAACTGTTTCTAGATACACATTTCTCATTTTCGAAAAATTTTTATTTTGGTAATTTTTACAAATCCAAACTGTGAAAGTGAATCAGCAAGACGCTCATTGGAGTTACTCGGTAACCTTAGATCTTTGAAGTTGTTTGATTATAGGTATATTATATATAAATAGTTCTATAACTTATGATGTTTTTGATCCTGATGAGAATCCATAAGTCGTAATGACTGTTATACTTCAGTATTCTTCAGTATTCAACATACTTATCCTTCTCAAATCGGAAAAAAGAGTCACATTATCTCAACACTGTAACACGAAATGTTCCAAATTGTTTGAAACAAACTATGGCAGCCAAATTTTACTATTACGCAGTTTAGTCTGTGATTCCTGTTGTTTTTGATGTTGTGTTTCCAAGATACAGGGTGTTGAGGTTTCTTGAAGAAAATCGATTTTTCATTGATTTCCAAAAAATGCTTTTTTTATGTTCTGGTTCCCAAGCAAAGGGGTATCTTGCAATAATCGTATTAACTTTTAATTCATACTGTAACTCAAAAAATTGAACCTTTCTTGTATATTTTTGAACCTTTTATTCATTATCACTGTTCTTCTCTCCACGGGCTCAGAGGCAAGCATGGGTTTGTTTCTTTTCCTATATAACGAAGCTCGATACGAAAAAGACTCAAGAGCCAAACAAGATATATTTTGAGTTGGTTCAATTAAAAAAGTGATAAACATTCAAAAAAATCTACTGCATGGGTGCTATTTTTTGTTCAAAAAACTATTGGATCTGCCCTGTGAGCATGTCCCTGGTCATACTTTATCAACTGTAATAGGTCCAAAAAAGATACCTCATTGAGATTTCAAAAGAAACATTGTGAATTTCATCACTATCATCAGACATTTTTTAGAAATTAACAGAACAGTGATTTTTTTGGAAAACCCTAACATCCTCTAGGTATCTCGTAAACGAATCGCTTTTGGGCATTATGTTTGTATGAACTTTTTTTCTCATTTCGACCCAAAGAATATGACCCCGAAGTTTTGTGCACGGTGAAAATTTTTGTGTAGATTGTAACTCCAGGTCCACACAACTTTCTGTCTATCCAGGTTCATATCGGATTGTGTAATCATATTATAATGACACAAAATGTCTCAGAAATATGAAAAATGTTCGAGAAATCATGTAAGTATACAATGTTGACAGAACTTCAACAAAATTCGATTTCCTGATGAAACAAATTGTACATTTTTATATTGACGAAAGGCTTCACTCAATAGGAACTTTTATACTGTGTGCAATACTGTATATTCGTAAATTTCACGGACCCTGTATATAGTTGATTTTTGGCTTGGAGCGGTTCATATCAACCGGAGAAGAGGGTATTATTCGCGTTAAATTAGGCAGGAGGTGTCGGAGGACCTCGACGTCTTGAGACGAGACAGATAACAACTTTCAAGTAGTTGGGAATATATACAACAAAGAGCCCAGAAGCGTTGAAGAACGGCTCGCGGTTTGACACCCTCCTACTATCCCAAGGGGTGCCACAAAGACTCACTTGCGTGCGTCTTGATATCACTTCACTAGATCTCCGAATGGGAGGGTTTGATCTATTGTTACGATCTATTGTTGGAAAATCACAAGGAAAATTCACGGATGAAATATGAAATCAACAAGTTGCTTCAATTTTTACCATTTGAACAAGCCCTGTATACACTCGTGTACGAATCTAGTTGTGTACGATATTTGAGGTTCATTTTTTTTTTATCATTTTTTATCGCTTGGAGCGCACGAAAGGGTATCCTTATAATATTCAAAGAACATCGTGCGTTCCTAGGAAGGATAGGGACAGGAGGTAGGTATTGGAATTTTTTTGAACTTTTGGAGATTATATGTTGTTGGGAATACTTCCACATGCAATGAATTCCAGAGCCTAGCGCAGTTCTATGGATGAAGGAGTCTTGATAAAGTGCTGTCCGACATCTTTCGAGGATGACAACGAAAGGATGTGCTGACTGCTTGTCTAGTTCGTCTGATTGGTATTGCTAGTGAAGGGATGATAGCAGAGATTTCCGAAGAACATTTCCCGTGGAAGTATCGATAGAAAAGTGAAAGGTCGCCGACCTTTCTACGGTGTTCCAATGATGTCAAAGAGTGAGTGAGTGTGGCGTCACCCACCAGGCGAATGGCTCTTCTCTGGATGGAATCTAATAGCATCAGCGTATGTTTTGGTGCTGAACCCCATATGTGGGAACAATATTCTAGAACAGGCCGTATCTGCGCTTTGTAGATCATGAGAAGCTGTTGAGGTGTAAAGTAGCTTTTCGCACGGAACAAGAATCCGAGTTTTTGTGAAGCAGCTTTTGCGATGGATCTGACATGATTATCCCATGAAAGAGTGTTGCTGATGGAAATACCGAGCATAGATATGGTGGGCTTGGTGGGGATGGTGGAGCCAGACATTACAATATCGGGCATACTGAGTTCCGCCTTTCTAGAGAAAATGCAGGCTTGAGTTTTGGTGGCGTTGAATTCAACTAGGTTGTTTGTTCCCCAGGCTGTGATTTCAGCAAGATCTTCATTGACAGCATTGACCTGCCTGCGCCGTGAGTTCTTAGTTTCCTGGGAAGAAATGGGGATTCTGGAAGAGAACGCAGTATGGGCGTACTATCATCTGCAAAGCTGTGGATGGGGCAAGTTGTTACTCCCAACAGATCATTGATATGAAGCAGGAATAATGTTGGTGCCAAAATTGATCCTTGTGGAACGCCGGAATTGATGCCAATGGTATCAGACGACACACCGTCCACCACCACGTGAAGCGATCTGCCTGAAATAAAAGTCGATAAGAGATGGCATAGCTGAGGTGGTAAGCCGTATGATGGTAGTTTGTGGAGGAGTTCTTCGTGCCAAACACGGTCGAATGCTTTCGATAAATGTCCAACGCGACAGCTAGAGATTCCCCGTGTTTTTCTATTGAAGATTTCCATAAATGGGTGACGTAGGCAAGTAGATCTCCAGTAGATTGTCTATCATTGATGATTCCTGAGCTCTCCAGATATTTGATCATCAATGTGACAAACATTTTTTTTGCTGACGTAGATAAGGTGGTAACTGACCGCACCAATACAATAAGAAATCCGAAAAGGAAGTTTCTCGGTCTCATTTTGACCCACTCGTATTCTCAGAGATTGACGCTTCTCTGGTATAATTTTTGGGAGTTCGACATCGACCGAAAAACGGTTCAAGAGTACTCGACACTAAGTGGTCTCGACAGTGGAAGCACCTCGATAGGGATTGGATCAAATTATCCTTCCTCAAGTACTCTCAGTTTAAGGGTAACACTAAACCCGCAACAGATATTATATGCAGCCAGAAGTATAGTCTATACAAGGGATCGCGCTACGGAGACGAATGGTTTTGAAATTTTGTTTTTTGTTTGAATTTCCGTTATTTGGGCTCGAAATGTTGTTTTCAAGGACTCCTAGAAGGATTGTTCCATACTTGGATTTTGTTGATTACATTGAACGCCTCGGAATTCCAAGGACACCTGCCTGTTTCCGAATTGCATCATCTAGATGTTTTCTGGGGGTATTCTGGGGGGTAACAGTTTTTACAGAATTCCTTCCTAATGTGAACTTATTCCCGGTATCTATGCGATAATTCGATTTTAATTAATCTGTTATTCGACCGCGAGGAGGAGGAATATTGAACCTTAAACGGAAGGCAAGCTGGACACGAGCAGTTCAAATCGATAATTCGCCTACTATTCATTGTTTTCCTCATTGATAACATACTCATACAGTACTTACCTATGCAAGAAGATATTGAATAAAGGTGAAAATTGAAGTGGGAAAACGATATTCCTAGTCTGTTTCATCCGAAATTAGCTTTCGCGAATAGCGAAAAAGGTAGCGCTGCAATAACACCGTCATCGGAATTAATCTAGCCGACACCGCGTAATCGGCTGCCATTATCGCCCAGGGTATTTGGTTAAAAAAGCAATAGCCGCCCCACAATTACCCCGTAATAGCCCATCTTCGCTTCCTTGATCAACACATAACAATTGCCGACCCTCTGCGCGTTGCATAATTTCAGAAGTGGGATGCGCTCCTTTCAAAGCGGGATTAAGACCACGCCGAACGAATTTTGTTGAGTTTGAAGGTTATACCGGGATAAAAATCCCTTGGTGATTTTGTTCATGCGCTAATTAACATGCCTTTCATGCTCATTTGGAATTAATATACTTATATTTTGTTGATTGCAAAATTTAAATGAAAAAAAAAATTGGCCAAAATAATTGTGTTGCTGCAAAATATGTCATTATCTCCCCCATCGCAAAATGATAATCGAATTGATGCAATTTCCAGGGAGGCTGGACCCTTCTTGGGCAGCTTTAGTGTTTTGGCACCTGGAAGGTGAGAAAACGCTTTTGCTGGGCCAGCTGACGGTTTTCGCGAGCAGTGCATGTCCAGCACTCATAACGTGAGGCTATTGCCATCACACCCTGTCCAACCCCTCGCTAAATGCAGGGCCGGACGGGAAATGCACGCGAACTCACATAAATATAATTTATGGCTGTGGTCGACTGAGGCGGTATTATTTTATTCCGTTCGGGCTGAAAGGTTCCGTGCATGTGATCAATCTCCACCGATGATGACACCCAGGAATCGAATCCACAACATTGTAATGATTGTATAATGAAAAAAATTAAGGTTTTCTCTCACTAGGAAGTTTAATTATTTTTATCATTTCATTTCCTATAAGAAATTAGGGGAACAATTATTAGACTATAGGGCACAAAATTGTTACATAACTTTTTTATCCTGGGCATTATGAGCCTCTGGCTCCTGCTCTTATCATTTTTGTAATAATAATAATAATGTTTCAGACATCAATAGTGTCGATCATCAGCCGAAAGGTAAAAATTGTCCTACAATTAAAAGATACCATATGCTAGGTATATTTAAGACAACATATTCGACAAAGGTACTCACATGGAGATGCAAAACTATTTTATAGTTAACATAGTATTTCATTCAAAAGCAATAGCGGAGATTGTTTTTCCTCTTAGGGAGGCAATTTGATTTTGGAGACCATGTGGATACCCCACCAAAATGAAGACTTTCATTATTTCTCAATGGGGAACCAACCACTTGAAGAAAACAAGTGTTACGATGGTCTATTACACATAGAGCGGTTCTATTTTCTTAAATCTGCCTCAAAAGTATTTTTATTGAATTCACTAAGTAGACTATGGAAGCAAAATGAAAATAAGGAAACGAAAGAGGAAATGGAAAATATACGTCATTCGATGCAACACAGAGAAAAATCAACGAAAATATTGAGCCACTTTGCTATATACAGGGTTTATCCAAATAACACCGAAGAAATTCAAGGGGTGATTCCTTGAACTTGCTCCGTTTTTGAGATACAGGATGTTGAGGTTGGAAGTATTAATTGTTTTTTTATATATGCTTTCATGGTCCCAAAATTCAGTATGATCGGAGACTGAGAAAGCCCCAAAATTTCATAATGATTCTAATTGGGGTTATTGAACATAATAGGGATTCCCTCTCGTGTGCTCCAAGCGATAAAAAAAATTAAATTTGGAGTCAAATCGAATTTTTATTGTTTACTCAAAAATTAAGCTATATATATACAAAAATTACACAAAGGATAAAAGAGTTGTTATTTTAATAGTTCAATCTAATAAAAATATGAAACTCAGAAAAGCCGGTGGCGTACAATGACATTCACCATAAATATCGATGAAGTTACCCACTGTGACGCCACTGGAAATCGAATCGAATCTAATTGCACCAGAAGAAGCTCCATATTACTATTACCAAAACCACAACGTTTCATTGAAATTGATGAGAAGACAACTGCGTAATGAATAAAAAACGATTTTTCATGGAAATATTAATACCCTGTATCTCGAAAACGAAGCAAGTTAGGACACATGTTTATATGAACTTTATTCCCTAAAATATCACAAGGAATCCCTCCTTGAATTTTTTCGGTGTTATCCAGATACACCCTGTATAGATATTGGTACAGATCTTAGTGCCCATCATATCGAGGGCAAAGATATTATGTCCGATATCAATGGGACAGCCGTAAAAGAGTCCCGGACATCTCGTCAAAATCAGTTTAATTTCCCGTCAAGTGTGCCTACGATCCTTCAAGAGGCCATTCTACGGCCATCTCATGGCCGGGTCCGTAAAAGACGAGATAAGGTGTGCCGGATTTGCGGTAAGGGCCCTCTAACGGCCGGGATATAAACTTTATAGCGTATTTCGTAGTCTACACACAGGTTCGTCCACAATAAAATATAAATCTAGTGGCCGAGTAAAAAAATCAACGTTCAAAATATTGTACCGTTAGGGCACAGATTAACAATGGTTTGTTAATTTGTGGTTAGGGTGTCGCATTCAACGTTCAAAGATATACAGGGTGGTGCAAAACCAATCCAAAAACGGTCTTGATAGATCTCGAAAAAATAGTTACGGTGGTTCTCATGAACTTCTTTTGCAAGTCGATGCAGAAATAACCAACTCATATTCAGATTTTTATTTCTTCGTGAAATTTCTGAGAAACCATTGTATTCTGATGACGTTATTGGTCATTGGTCACTTATATGCTCAGATATAGGTATCCAGATAATTTGTATTGATTGATGTAATGGAACTTTATTGTAATAGCGGTTTAACATTTGTATACAAGTAAAATGAAATTTTTCGTAATTCCAATTTGCTGATCAGTCGAAATGTTTGAACCAAACTATTCACGAAATTATTGAGAATTTCAGATGCTTGATTGAATGATATTTCAATAATATCCAGAAAAGCCTCAATTATTAAAGTTGGACCTTGAAATTGATAGAATCAAACTAAAATTCCAACTCCACCGCGCCCACAATTTTACCCATATTTAACCTGAATCACTGATAGGGTTCTTATTGACGTCTCATTGCAATTTTTTCATTAATTATTTGATTGTTTGTGTTTGTCACCCAGAAATCTTCTTCTGCTTTTCAACTTGCTCTAGTGTATTGAAAACGAATTTGATGAAAATTCATTAAAGGAAAACTCTCTCATTATGCATGGATTGTGTTGATCGTTCGTGAATTGCAGTAACTCAGAAAAAAACGTATTCTTCATCAGCTCATACCGACTCATACCTTTTTTATATTCCCGTTGTGCCATTTGGGATGAAAAACGCTACCACCTCACATTATGTCCTCCCCATATTTTGTATGCAATATTTATATCAATTGCTGAATTCATAAATTTTCTCCAACATTAGCTGGAGGCCCTTTGTGAATCTAATGGGATTTAAATGCGCTCGAGATGTGTGAAACGCTTTCCAGAAGTAATAAAATTTTCCATGAGATTTGCTACATAAATATCACGACTGCATTTCGACAGAACAAGGTAGAGTCAGTCTCATCAGCAATATACAGTGCTTTCGTAAATAATAATAATAATAATAATAATTTTTATTTTCTGTTAAATGTATAACATGAAACAGTAAAGTACGTCAAAAGAAAAAGAAAAAATATAACAAACAAACAATGCGACAGCATCACAATCAAATACAATATATTCATCACGTTACTAACATTACATAGAATTACATAAAATACTCATCCAGCGTATAGCAGGCCTTTTGAATTAGCTATTGTTTAAGCCTCTTTTTAAATATATTCAAGTTTTTGGAGCACTTAAGTTGTTCATCAAGAGAGTTATATAGTTTACAACCAGTATAATAAAAACTTTTCTGGTACAACGTAGTCCGGTGTCTCTCAGGTTGGAGGTGGCTTTTGAAGCGTGTATTATGATCGTGCTTCTCAACAGTATTCAAAAACATGTTTTTATTTTTATAAACGTATAAACAAACTTCTAGTATGTATCAACTAGCTACGGTTAGGATGTTGGCAGTTCTGAAATATGCTCTGCAACTTGTTCTCATATCGACACTAGCAAGAATTCGAATTGCATACTTCTGAAGAACCAGTACTCTATTCACTTGAGCACAATTGCCCCAATTCAAAATCCCGTACTTTATGTGGGAATGGAAATTGGCATAGTACAACGAAATTAGTATGTGCCGACTGCAGTGGTTCTTCATAAATTTCAGACTATAACAGCCACTCTGTAATTTTTTGCACAAATTTTAATATGATCAACCCAATGAAGCTGCCTGTCGAAAGTAACTCCCAATAGTTTTACTGACATGCTGCTGGTTATTTCATTATCAGAATCTTCAAATAGTTTGACTGAATAAATTAATTTTCAGCCAAACCATCAATTTCTGAGAAAGCTTCTGAAATAGGTGGATTTTAAATCCAAATTACTCAATTTGCCAATGTCAAAGGGAGAAATTAAATATACAGGGTGATCCACATAGGCTTTCATAAAGATTGTGGATGAAGTCGTAAAAATTATATAATAGAGGAAAAATTTTTGGGAGAAACACTCGAAGCTGTCAAATTTCATTTCCAGTTGGGCATTCTTTCAAATTTAATTAACACATACAAAATGATTCGTGTTGGAGAAAGGACGTCATCTATAATTTTGTTCAATGCCAACCCCTCTTTTAGGAGAACACTAAATGTACGTTACGCAAACGTGGATGACCCAGTATATTTAATTTTCCCTTATAAATTTGGAAAATTCAGATTGAAAGACGATCTGTTTCAGGTGATTCCTCAAAAATGTATAGTTCAGTTCACCTAGTAGGTAGCTACTTTACGAAAGCACTGTATAAGGTTCTGCTGTAGAAAATTGCACAAGTACCTTCAGTTTTAATTATCATTTATGGTAATAACGGTAATTAGGCAGCCGCCCTAAGATGATTGAACCGAAGTTGGCTTCAACAAAAAATAAATGGGTAATACAGAAGTGGGTGTGTCGGCAATAAAATTTTCGAATCTGTATTGCGAAAATTAGTAGTTTTTGTCCTCGGCTGCAACTCATCGTTTGAACTCGTTAAAAGACCAACATATTGCTGACCCATAATTAACGATTAAGTGTGGAGTCTGAGATGATATTGCCTTTAGAGTGAATAGGTTCAAATAACAAAATATATGATTATACTCGATATAACAAAATATTGTTCTCAAAAAATGACAAATTCCATTCGGAATTCCAACAATACTGCATTGCACTATTTTGTTGAATAATAATAACATATCTTATGAAGTAGTCCATCCATACTCGAAGTGAAGGAGGATGATCAACAAGAAAAAACTCCAAATGTGCAGTTAATTCTGCTTCATTACTTTTGATTGAGACACGTTTGACCATTCAAATGGTTATCATCAGTCATAGTACTAATAAAGTTGATGTATGATGCCAAAACTGATAATGTGAAGTAGAATATCGGAAACGAATGAAATGAAATTATTATATAACTATAATTCTCAAATACTCAATCAATTCTCATATTCCACTCATCAGTGTATAACCATTTTTGCTAGATGTTGAGTAAGAACAATTTCTCTTCGTAGATCAACTTTATTAGTACTATGACTGATGATGAACATTTGAATGGTCGAAATATGTCTCAATCAAGAGTAATGAAGCAGAATAAATTGCATATTTCGCCAGTAAACTTGTGAAGACGACTTTTTCTCGTTAATAATAATATAATTTTAATTTTCCAAAAATAAAATCTTAAAACTGAGAGAAATGAGAACTACAAAACTTTTCTTCCGCGTGCTGGAACTGGAATATCAAAAGAAATTATGAATGCCGAAGAATTCTTCCTATAAATAATTATTATGCTCGGGTATGAAAAAGATCGCTTTGTATATTATCGAGGAATGCTGCCTCGGTGTTATGGTAACACGGTGTTTTACCGGACCAGTTCCACTCGAAGAAAAATCAGATGCCATTGTTTCTGCAGTTTACCTTGGAACTCGCCGACTTATTTCGTTTTAATAATTATTATTATAGCCACTCACAGAATTGCTGGAATTCATTTGATCAATCTGACCTTATCAAAAGTAGAGGAATTTCGAATTATGTCATCGAAATTCGACTATTTTTGAGCAAGAGCTTTTCTGGCTGCAGCCCAGGGACCCGTGGATTCAAAGGGTCCCCAGCTCCCATTGAAATCAATGGAGCATCATGTGAAAAAACATTCTTACATTCTTAAACTTCAAATGTTATGCTTTTTAATTTATATACTGGATGTAACACGAAGATGGTTCACACCTTTTTCTCGTTTAGTTTCAGAGATAAGTGATTGAAAATACTCATGACTCATCAACTTCATAAACGTCACGTTTTGACATAAATATGAATTTTTACATCCGGTTTCATCGGGATCGGTAATTACTTTCGATTTAAGATTCACGATTCACGTGCTGAATCAATACAAAATGATGCTGAATGAATATCATCTTCTAATTAAAAAGCAAAATGATAGATCAAGTAAAGTTGATCGGAGTCAGATAACAACGATTTGGGCGATATCTTCTTTTCTTCTAAAAAAGTTCAGAAAATTGAATTTTTGAAAAAAATATTGTATCTGATTTAACTACGGTCAAAAATATTCGTTGATTTATATAGTTCTTTGAACTTTTCAACATGGTAATTGAAATTCCATTTGTCCTGATATTTCATTGATTGTCCTGCATTTCTTACTACGTTATCCTGAAAATCAAATATTCGAAGTTGGCAACCCTAGAAGTGATGTAACGTCGGTAATGCTTGTAACTCATACACGGTTATATAGTGTTGACATAATTGAGCATAAAACAAAAGCTCGTAAAAGCGGCATCACCGCAAAGAAAAGCCTTCTCAAGAAGCAACCTGAAATAATACCAGCTCACATTCAAATTAATCATAAAACTTAGATAAATATATATCACGGTCCGTTTGATCTCTTTGTGGCCGCGACAATTTAATAGTTCGTAAAAGTTCTCTTGGCTCCAGGAAAAGCTCTAATATCACAGCTTTATTTTGTCGTGGGGTTGCTTGCGCTTGCATCTTCCTCCTTTCGATTCAATGATCGCGACTCCGAATCTATCAGTTCGCATTAGGGTTACTTACAACTTTCGCCATATTTTAAGCTCTAAAAGCACTCTGATCTAATGCCGGCTGCCGCATAATGACGGCGTCTGCGTAATAAAGGAGATAAATCAATAAGTGCAACGGCTCTCCTAGGAAAAGAAGGAAAAGCACGATCCAATTTGCAGATGGTCAACGCAGAAACGGTTCGGAATACTAAATGACGGCCTCATGTTGCTGTACGCGAACAGAATCCAATGACGATGTACAGGATTATTCATGATATACATCAAGGTTTTCCAACGAGAATTTGGCTGGGCCTGAAATGAAAGTACATTGCATTTTTATTCGCAGACACTTGTCAATTTCCGTTTTTGGAGTTAGCATTTTTGGCAGCAAAGCCATCTTGACATGTTCATCTCCCTAACCACCAGCAGCTCCAACTTTGGAATTTCAAATAGTTAGGTTATGTCAAACTAGAAACAGAATTTTCGAAGAAAGGTGTCTCCCGAAACAAAGTGTCAATGACAAGCTATTGGATTTTTCTTTTAGTATTCCTAATAGAAGAGTTTGTTGAAGGCAGTGACATTTTGGGGCAAATCGTCTGATTTGTCCTACTACACATAATATATTAATTGAAATAATATACTCATATTTTTATTTTGTAAAAACGAGAAGAGGAAATTCCAAATAATCAAGTGAAATAAAAAGAAATACTTCACTTTTTTTGATACATCATCATTCTAAAGGCCTTTTCATTGTGAATACACTGAGAATTGGTTGAGATTTGACAGAGTTAATGGCAAATGGTGAAAAATTTCGAAAACCATGAGGCTTCCAGAAAATTCCTAATAACACTACATGTTTCGAGAAAATCAAGGGGAAAAATGGTGGTACCAGACGTTGTTATATCTGGCATAGAACTGAGTTCCACCTTCCTAGAGAAAATACAGCCTTCGGTTTTGATGGCTTTGAATTCAACATGGTTGTTGGTTTCCCAGGCAGTAATTTCAGCAATATCGCGTCATTGGTACTGGAAATTTTAAATGAGAACGCAGTATCAAGAGTACTATCGTAAATATTATTATGTTCTCTTTTCCGCTTATTCAAAACAATTTTCTTTGAAATAAATCAAGATGAAGCATTGATATTGATTGATTTTCATTCAGTAAATTCTTTCAATCATATTCTCCTCGAAGAGAAGAGTGATATACAAATTGACTAAAATATCCTGAAGGAGAAGCAGTTGGAAACATACGATCTAACATCCTCATAAAATGAGAACAAATCAATTCTTGTTATCCATACTCATGAAATGGAAATCTTCACCTTGATATCCTCATTAAAATGAATGGGTTAAACAGGGATTTTTGAAAAAATATAAATTACAAACAGTTTTTCGAATTGAATATCGAATGTTCATGCATAACCTGATGAGGAAAGTATACTAAACTTTTCCGAGTATTTTGTTCTCTGAAGCTTACAATTCCAGATTTTCCAGGATTGGTTTTTCCTCATCAGTTCCGCCTTGTGAAAAACGAACGACTTCTCATGATATGTAACAGATCCTCAACAAACGAGAGGCCCCTCAGCCAATGTGTTCTGCGTAGACTTTGTTACTGACAACATAGGTCACTTTAGGAGCAGCACTGACAATTGAAACGCAACAGTGACAGATCACGTTTTATGAAGGAAAAGTAACTGCTTTTCCGGGGATCGAACTATGAAAATCTCATCCACTGCACTGTTCTTTAAATGAAACATTCTTTGTTTTATTGTGGCATCCATAGAAAAACGGTTCTCGCCGTGTATTTCCACCTCGATTTCCACCCTCCGTCAAACAATATCGACGGAAAGCAAAAAACGAGAAGGAGATGGCGTGCCATACATTTTTAATTAGCGCGAATGACGTCGAGAGCAGAACGATTATGCAAATTCCGGTGTCAGCGCTCTGCCGTTCCGACCGAAATCAAATTTTCCGCCCCATTGAATCTGAATGCGATTAAGAGGAAATCGCAATCGGGGGCGGGGGTGCAGCCACCCTTCAACCAGTCCGCTCATCATCAGGACGGTGTGTATACCGCTCATCCTCTGATTTGCCACAATGTAAAACGGAAAGAAACATATGTAGGTCAAACTGGGAGAAACGACCTTACTAGGTTCAAAGAACATGTTCAGTTGATGGTTTGATAGAAAATTGATAGCCCAAAAATAGTTGGGAAATGTGATGAAGTCATAAGGACAAACGACCCATTTCAGTTGAGTAAACGTGTCCTTCAAAGGATGCAAATAAATGTTCGAGAGGTGCAGATCGATGGAAAAGGGATCAGTATAATTTGTACACGGAAAAACATATCTGTTGCAACAGCTAAACTATTTTGGTCAATTTTGTGTTAAATTAAATGAATTTATTGTAGAGGACATTATATTTTGATTTGCTTACTTTATCAAAATTCTATTTCATTCATCAAAATTTTTAGTGAAAAACAATCTGATTTATTCAACTATCGATCCATTGTTCAATAAATCATATACATTCTGTCTGCTGGACAATATTATATTATTTCTGACAAAAATTCAACTTGGGACAACATTATATTTTCAACAATCATTTGAATTATCAATCAATCTTATGCATTTTGACTATTAGACGAAATTGCATTAATTTCGAAAAAAATATATTGTAGAACAAATTTATATTTTGTTGGTTTGACATTGCAATGAATTTTCACAAGACCATAAATACACTTTTGATTTAATATTATACAGTTCATTCTTACGACAAAATACAAATAATTTCGACAAGATGTATATATATGCTCTTATTTTGAAGAGATTATTTGGATAAATTGGACCACTGGATATATTAGGTGAATCAAATATTATGTTGATTAATTAATTAGTCGCATTTTCGCCTTTACAATGATGAGGTTATATCAAATAAATAGATGATAAAATCTTGCTTCGTGGATATAATAACACTCAGATTTTGTTGAATTCACAGAATGTTAGTTGATTCAATAGAATAATATACTATTTTTTTCATCTTGCATTCATTTGTACTCTTTGACAAATTATTCACATAATTATTCCAGCGATATAATTTTAAATTGTTAGTCTATATCAAAATTCTGAATTTCCTATTTCGAGAATGACTGAAGAGTAAAATTCAAGTTACACCCACCCTTCCTGAACATTACAGGATATTCCTTTTCGTGTGCACTAGAACGTAAAAAAAAACAAAAAACGATTTGTTGTCCAAGAAATCTCGTCCAGCTCAGAGTGTACTAATAGTTTCGACACGCATTTGAGTGTCATAATGACTTCATTAAAGACGCAAAATAGAAAAACATTTTTTTTTCGTGTCTGGTGGTTCTGAAATGAAAGTTCGTCTAGAGTCAGACCACGTTAACTTTGGGACAGCACTTGGTCTCGTATGTGTCCCAAAGATAACGTGGTCGGATTCTTCCTCTCGAAATCGAATTCTTTCTGGTATAAGCATAGCCTTGTGCTTGAATCTGCACCAATTTATATAAACTTCACTATGTTTTTCTTTGTTTCAGATGCCATGGGTAAGTGGTTATCCACCGTTCACATGTTGAAGAAGACAATGTATCAGTACTAACAAGAGAGGGTACAAGGTAGGAAGTAGCACTCGATAAAATATAATGTCCATTAAACTGTTGAATTTGTGATTGTAGATAAATATTGAAAAAAAAGAATAAAAACGATAAGGAATATGTATAGAACAACTGTTACTGACGATACTTAATTTGCGAAAATAATGTTGCACTTTGTTATACACGACCTGATGTAGTATTTTTCTGCTACTACGATGACACTATACATCGGTTATTTACAAGAATTTATTAACATGTACCTAAAATGACCGCTAACGCTAATGTGAGCCCGTGGCCTTTCGGCATATATCACAATTAACCAGCGTTGTATTGATATACATAATTTATAGACTACACTAATATAAACATCGGCCAGACCAGAACGTGTGAATGTTAGTATAACAAGATTAATAACGGGGAAACGAATTATAAAAATAATCTCGGGCCATAAATTAATTCTGTACCGTTCGATATGGTCTAATGAAATTTATCGATAATGCTGGAATTCCGAGATTTTATTACGACCAGTTGATTAGTTAGTGCCTAAAGTGTCGATCGACCGGGGTAAACGGTCGTAACCGTTACCTTTTTCGGACAAATGGGATAGTATCTGGGACACCATGTTTAAGAAAAAAATAATTCCATAACAAATACTGTCTGTAGGTTAATCGAGGAGGTGGTACATTCATTTTACTTGGTTCTTTGGGATTTTCTCTCCTCGTTTCTATAAAATAAAAGTATTCGTATTATTTCAATATATTTGTAGAGGGACAAATCAGATGATTTGCCCCAAAATGTCACTGCGTTTAACAAATTTTTTTTATCAGGGAGTCTAAAAGAAAAATCCAGTAGCTTGTCAGTGACAATTTGTTTGAAAAAATTTTTGAAGGAAAGAAATATAGATATATATTGAAAAAATATCGAATTTGTACTTATCTTTGGACGTTTCGGGACCGATTCTGCTCCCGTTCTCAACATGTAAATGCAAATTATTTTTCTTTGAAAGTTGTGCTGCGTATAGTTTGACACTTTTCAATGTCATACTGATGTTGGCATATGAATGAGTGATTTTAGTCTACAAATGAGTTACAGGATGTTTTCATTAATTGATCTTGAATCTACCATTTTCATGTTCAGTTTTCAGTAGTGAATACCATGTTCTATCAATATCAACTGAACAGGAAGCAATGCTATTGTCTCCGTTTAGAAGAATGCAAGCGGATTCCTTTATTTTTCATAGGAAAGGAAGATAACAAACAAAAAAGAAAAATAAAGGAATCCGCTTGCATTCTTCTAAACGGAGACAATAGCATTGCTTCCTGTTGAGTTGATATTGATAGAACATGGTATTCACTACTGAAAACTGAACATGAAAATGGTAGATTCAAGATCAATTAATGAAAACATCCTGTAACTCATTTGTAGACTAAAATCACTCATTCATATGCCAACATCAGTATGACATTGAAAAGTGTCAAACTATACGCAGCACAACTTTCAAAGAAAAATAATTTGCATTTACATGTTGAGAACGGGAGCAGAATCGGTCCCGAAACGTCCAAAGATAAGTACAAATTCGATATTTTTTCAATATATATCTATATTTCTTTCCTTCAAAAATTTTTTCAAACAAATTGTCACTGACAAGCTACTGGATTTTTCTTTTAGACTCCCTGATAGAAAAATTTGTTAAACGCAGTGACATTTTGGGGCAAATCATCTGATTTGTCCCTCTACAAATATACTGAAATAATACGAATACTTTTATTTCATAGAAACGAGGCGAGAAAATCCCAAAGAACCAAGTAAAATGAATTCCATAACAGTCCACTATAATAAATATAAGTGAAATGGTGTGCCTTGATTCAGAATAAATGAAGGGGTGGCTGCAATAACCATCTGGCATTCCATTTTTATGAATATGAGATCAATATCCTGAGAATAATATTGTTGTTTTTTGTGTATTTATACAGGGTGTCCCGAAATGAGCCTGCCAAACTTCACCAGCGGGTTCTGATGAACATGAGTCCAGAGATGTCACCTAAGGGAGCTATACGGCCCCCTGGAAGGGAGCTCCTGATATTTCTTGAATATTTCCGAAACTCCATGTGATGAAAAGATACAATTTGGTACAAACTAAACTTTCTCGTGTTCATTTGAACTTTTTTGAGTTTGGCAGGCTAATTTCGGGACACCCTGCATATTCCATTTATTATATAATGAAGACGTTTTATTCAGTTTCTCGACTTCGCGTATTCAAATAACGCATAAATAAACGCGAAACAATTAATTTTTGTATATATTTTTGGCAAGAAACTGTTTCAATACCTTCACTCTCATAATAATATCAGAAAAAAGTAACATAAAAACAAAATTAAATATTTTAGGAGTTGTTTTTGATTTTCTGCAAAGTTTAAATTGATCAATTGGTATTATTGTGTTTTCAGGTGAATATTAGTTTATAACGTCACAAAAGCCCCCGAGGCATAAAGCTATACACCATCAGACATATTTTTTGGCAACAATTTAATAGTTGTTCTCAGGATAATGATTGACTTGTTGAAACATAATCGTATATTTACTGAATAACAATTCATTCTAAAAGTTGAAATGTTTACCATTGGAAATGAAGTCGTGGTGAATTTTTGTATTGGAATGCATTTTTAGTTTCATGAAATTTTATTCAACATTCTGGTTTCTCGCAATTTTCTCGAGCCCTATCGATTTATCACGAAAAGTATAACTTTCAACTCCAAAAGAAAATGCCATTGAGCCTTTTTTGTATGCAGAATCATCCTAACTTTCGATTCTTATGAAATTGTATGAATCACAAAATAATAGTAATCGTAAAAATCGCGAAAATTCTCAAGACATCATTGTTCTGTATCAGAGTGATAATTTTCATATAGTTAGTCGAATTTGTATTGAAATAATACACATATCAGGACTAGGTGATTATGTTGGGTGTTTGAGATTCTTTCGATGTTTCTATTCGAATTCAGTCGATAAGAAATTTGAGAATTTCACAATGCTTTCGCATGGCGACGACACAGTTCTATAATATTTTTCCGAACTATTATCAAATCAAACCATTTTCGTCTAATGAGCTTTGAGCGATTATGCAATGGCGTTCATTCCCATAATGAAATATCCGTTCGATAGCAAGTTGAATGTTATTGCCTTCATAACCATTATACGTTCACCTAACCTAGAACTCATAATTGCTCCGTAAATACACTCGAGGGGAAGTTTAATCCGGCATTTCATCATTTGGACGTCACACGAGAGAATAATTAACTAACCTCTTCGACGTTATTTGAAGAGCGATTGTAACTACACTGTATATATACGTTGTTGCTCAAAAACTTCCTTTTCCTATACTCAATTATTCAATGCATGGCGAAGCTAGAAACTTTTGATTTAATTAAAAATTCCTGAGCTCTAATCAGTAGAGCGCTCAGGTGATGAATGTTGAGGTATTTTGGGAAGGAATAAGTGATTACCGTTGCTGGGGTTGGTGTTAACGAGATGGATTGGAAATTTCCAACGATAACGACGATTTTCGTGACATACGGCAGTAAAGAAGAGTGTATATTTTGTATGAACCTATCCCAATATCCGTGTGCTGTGTTTTGTATCCATATACAACGCATCTATTTCTCTGAATTTTTGTTATTTCATTGGGAAGTGATAATTGCAAATAGTTCAGCCCATTAATATCGTACCAAATTCGAAATAAAAATCATTCAAGATAGCCATGAACACTTCTTGGTTGGAGACGTGTGTTGCCTTGAACCGATTCGAAACTATTCCAATCTAGACCGTATTAGACGAAAAGACAAAATATGGCACAGACCTGACGACTTGAGTGGAATGATCTCAGTCCTGTTTATTGAACTAGTCATAACTAGGAGACCTCATCAGGCGCTCTGAGACTGCTGACAACTTTTGTTTTACTTCGCATGCTTCTACACGAAGAAAAATAACTTACTAAGCACCTTTACTATAAAATACAGTATAGTTTATGCAAAGTCAGTTGAAACAGATCATCAAAGGATTGTGAGGCCGCGCTGCCACTCTCTTTGAACTTTATTCAAAGGGATCGACGGCCCATGGTGATGTCGTGTTGTTCCAACTAACTTCGCATAAACTATATATACAGTTCTAGTTCTAGTTCTAGAATTGTGTTGTTATACAGACAGCTAAATATTTTGTGCACTTTACGTAATAATAATAATTCACCATCACTATAGCTAATCATTCATTATCACTACATGAATTTAGTAAGCGTCACGTGATACTGCACCCTTTTTTGTTTTAGAACATGGGATATTTTGCTAAGAATACTGATTGATGGTTTCTTCATGTTAAGACCACATTCCACAACCCAAAATTTTGTGTTCATGATCATGATCGATATGTAGGGGAATAAATCTTCAAATATCAGTAAAAATATACATAATATGTATACATCGTTCCCATATTTGGAGTGCAGCACCCAAACATATCCTGAAACTGTTGGATTGATTCTGTCCAAAAAAGGGCAATTCGTCTCGTGGGTGATGCCTCGCTCACAAACTCACTCACTTCTCTGGAACACCGTAGGAACGTTGGCGATCTGGCTGTATTTCATAGATATTTTCATGGACGATGCTCTTCTGAAATATCAACACTTGATCCTCCCTTGGCGAGATTAACCCGTCGAGTTGAGGCTTCGCACCCCTTCGTGGTCACTTTGGAGACCTGCAGAACATCTCTTTCCAAAGACTCGTTCATCCAACGAACACCGAGGCTCTGGAACACATTGCCAAAAGAGGTGTACCCCGAGGCATATAACCTCCTGAGATTTGGAAGAATACCAATTCCTACCTTATTTCCCTTGGTTCTCACGATGTTCTCGGAACATTACAGGATATCCCTTTTCGTGAGAACCGGAACATAAAAAAAATCATATAGAGTCGTTCCCAGTATCGACACCACCGACAGCATCTTCTTCTTCTCTTATACGTTGTTCGTATAGCCAGAATATTTAATGTTATGGCGGCCGCACCATCACACACAGTCGCGTTGTTTGAATTTCATGCGTGTTTGTTCGTTACCTCGACCAGTCCTCTGTAATTAGTAGTCGCTAAAAAGCTGACAACACATCTATAAGATGTCAGAGCGAGGCTGTCTCTTCCATCGGACACGTACGAAGGGCTTTGTATATGCCTTCGGAACGGCCTTTTTGCGCCGCTTCTTTGCTAATGAGACGCCAAATGAGTCGCCGAAATATTTGGGAACGGCTTGTCCGGCAGAGGTAGAAAAAGTTCGCCAGCAGAGAGGAAAGTTGAATGAGCTGTTTTGAAACGCTGGTCTGGTCCACTGTTTTTTCATTATATGTCCGGCTCAGAGATATCGCTGGTGTTCGAGTCAGTTCCGATTCACATATACACACATAACACCGAAAAAATTCAAGGGGTGATTCCTTGTGATATTCTAGCGAATACGAATAAGTTTACTATATCAAGTTTTCCCGATTAAAATCTGTAACATACAGGGTGTTTCACAGGTAAAGGGAAATATTTCAATGGTAGATAGGAGTCACCAAGGTGGTTCTGAAAATACCATATTTGATAGGTCTCAGAGTTTTCATAACGGAGATACAGGGCGATTTATCGATTTCGAATAATTATTCATTCGTCTATAAGTATTGAACCACCCAGTATATTCTTCTAAAATTTGGTATGGAGCTTAAACTTGGGACGTTGAATGCATTCACGTATCGGGCGAAGTGAAAATCCAGGTCCGGCTTCAGGAAAAATCTACATTTACTCGAAATATCAAAATAACACACTGTATGTAATAATTGCCAAAGTTCATCAAAGGAATCGTGAAGAGGAGGAAAAACTGAACTGGATTTGATGCTTTTCGTTTTCCCGCCACCAATTCTCATCGTAACAATCATAAACAGGAAGCTAAAAGTATGTCAATTTCAAGAGTATCAAAATTATGAAACCACTTTCAATTATGATTATTTTATATATTCTTGTTAAATGATCGTTCGAAAAAACTGACTTAGTCTCACAGTCTTTATAACAGAGATACAGGGTGAATTATCACTCGTCCATAAGTATTAAACTACCCATCGCAGTAATATTTTCTCAAATTTGGTATTGAGCTTACTTGGGACGATGGATTCATTGACCTATCAGGCAGAATGGAAATACAGGTTCAGCTTCAGGAAAAGTCTCATATAGTCTTTATAACAGAGATACAGGCCGGGTGAATTATCGAATTATAATTCCGCCTGATAGGTTAATGAATCCAACGTCCCAAGTAAGCTACATACCATATTTGATAAAATGTTACTGGGTAGTTTAACATACGTATGGACGAGTGAATAATTATTCAAAAGCGATAATTCACCCTGTATCTCCGTTATAAAAACTGTGAGACTTGATAAGTTCTGTCGAGCGATTTTCTGACTAAAATATATCGAATACCTAATCATAATTGACACTGGTTTCATAATTTCAATACTCTTCAAATTGACATACTTTCAGCTTTCTGTTCATGATTGTTACGATGAGAATTGGTGGCGGGAAAACAAAAAGCATCAAATCCAGTTCAGTTTTTCCTCCTCTTTACGATTCTTTTGATGAACTCTGTCAATTATTACATACAGTGTGTTATTTCAATATTTCGAATAAATGTGAATTTTTCCTGAAGCCGAACCTGGATTTTCTCTTCGCCCGATAGGTGAATGAATTCAACGTCTCAAGTTCAAGCTCCATACCAAATTTCGAAAAATATACTGGGTAGTTCAATACTTATAGACGAATGAATAATTATTCGAAATCGATAAATCGCCCTGTATCTCCGTTATGAAAACTCTAAGACCTATCAAATATGGTATTTTCAGAACCACCTTGGTGACCCCTATCTACCATTGGAATATTTCCCTTTACCTGTGAAACACCCTGTATTGTATAACTACTATACTTTATCAGATATAATATTACTGTATACAGGGTGTTCATTTCAGGACTTCCCACCCTAATTTTCTCGAAATGTGTGTAAGTTTGTGAAAAATCCCGAGACATGTCAACTACATTTTCGAGGGGGACATGGTTCTAAAATATTTTCAGCCCCGCGGCGTTGCCGCTTCTAACGAAAAGAAGCAACAACTTTGTTATTTCAAATGGAACACCCTGTATTTTATTGCATTTTTAGATTCTTCCTGAAAAGCTGATTTCATCAATGTATCACACTTGGGGTCTAGCAGGAATGATTACAGAGATATAGGGTGTTCAAAATCGAGATTTTACAACTTTAGGATTTTTTTGAGTCGAAACTATTCATTATTGGTCAAAACGGCTTTTATGTCCCTATCTCAACTTTTGATTTACTATCTACTGACATGTATTTGAAACAAATACAGGGTGGTTCAAGATTCAGACTTTTGATCACCCTGTATTTGTTTCAAATAAATGTCAGTAGATAGTAAATCAAAAGTTGAGATAGGGACATGAGAGCCGTTTTGACCAATAATGAATAGTTTCGACTCAAAAAAATCCTAAAGTTGTAAAATCTCGATTTTGAACACCCTATATCTCTGTAATCATTCCTGCTAGACCCCAAGTGTGATACATTGATGAAATCAGCTTTTCAGGAAGAATCTAAAAATGCAATGAAATACAGGGTGTTCCATTTGAAATAACAAAGTTGTTGCTTCTTTTCGTTAGAAGCGGCAACGCCGCGGGGCTGAAAATATTTTAGAACCATGTCCCCCTCGAAAATGTAGCTGACGTGTCTCGGGATTTTTCGAAAACATACACACATTTCGAGAAAATTAGGGTGGGAAGTCCTGAAATGAACACCCTGTATAGATGGCCGTCCCACTATAATTTCATCAGCTGATGACGTTTCCTACACCTCAAATTACATTGTCAAATAAATGGTGTGGGTGACTTTGCGAGTGGAATAATAATAATTCCGTGTCCGATATGAAAAGTATGAATGAATTAATTCGTTTCTCACCAACGTTTGCATGTTAACTCCGAGTAATACAATGGGCCTTTATCTTTTCATTACGTCGCCGCAGCTCCGATAGCAATTAGTAAATTGAAAGAAGAAATGTAAATGCTCCGAAACGCGGAATCATCGTTTTTAATGGCGCAGCTGACAGGGGGACGCCTATCATCTAGAGGGCGTCCAGGTGCCATCAGAATTCGCAAGTCACTTCCTTCACACCACCCTATCGATTTCCACGATCTCTCTCTGCTTTTGATGAAGGGCTTTGTGCTGTCCTAAAATCGTTTCTTGGTATATGTTAGTCCTTATCTTTGTAGGATCACTTTTTTGTCATAAATAAAGTTTGAAGGAAAATATATTCCATCTCATAGCGAATTCCATAGGCAGGAACTGGTGTGTTGAAGAGAAGTAAATATACACTCACTGGAGAAATGCTCCACCAGTTTCGGTCATTGGAATTTGCTATGAGCCTTAGTATCTCATCATCACTGATTTAGAAATGTTGGTGAAATCTTCGTCTAGTTGCTATCGATGTAATCGTAGTTGCATAACGCACTGAGTGCGAATGAAAATATGACACGAGAGTATTGTTCTATTCATGAAATAATGAGTGACATAATCGTTTTATTGATGATAATCGAAAATCCCTACTCTTTTTCGAAACAAATTATGTTGATTTTAGGCAACACAATTTGTTTCTCAAAATAAAATAGAATAGTTTTTTATTTCGATAATCATCAATATACTTGATGCATTACATACGATAATTAGTCAAGTGGTCTCCAACACGACCATCATATAAACAGTTATTCCAATAATGATAATTTCAATCTAACGGCGCCGACAAATATATAGGATGTCTCTAAATCTTTTCCCAGGTCCGGATTTCAAAAAACATATCATCTACTATTAATTATGCAGATTGTCTTATGAATATGCCAGCAGAGGTACACCTTATATGATGTTTTTTGTACAACCTCAGCCTGCATTAATATATAGTGTGTTTTTCGTTACCGATCCTGACAAGAGAGAAATGTGCACAAATGGCTATGATGCAGACGCTGAAAAATTTGAATAACGTATTAGGTATGTACCTACCTATATAATGAAATAAAATGGTGAAACTAAGATATTTCATGATGGCCGCACAGCCAGCTTGAAACTATTCGAAAATTTCACACTTTAGAACTTTCTAGATGAAAAATGTAGGATCACAGTTGCCTTATTACCACACCATCTGGATCATCAGATGCCTGGAGCATTTTTTAATCAGTCTCTTGCGTGATTTTGGTGGATCACCAAAATAAGTGCATCCACCTAAATTTCAAAAACTGCCGTGTTATTTTCGACAAAGGTTACACAAAGCACTCGCATACTTCAAATTTTTGTTTGAAATCGAACTCATTCATATCAGTGCATGAAACGAAACACTATACAGGGTATGTCACTAGCTTATACTTTCTGTATATCGAGAATCAGTCCGGAGAAATCCATGAAAATGAGAATACGCTCTCATCATTTGAAATATTTTCAGCAATGCAGTGTTGCCGCTTCTATCAAAAGGTATTAACAATTTTGTTATTCCATATAGAATACCCTATATTTTATTGCATTTTTAAATTTTCGCTGAAAAGCTGATTTCATCGACTTACGGTCCATCGAAAACGAAGCAAGTTAGGACACAAGTTTATATGATTTTTATTTCCTTAAATATCACAAGGATCAGTCTTCGGTGTTATTCAGATACACCCTATATATTTGATGGTTTCGAAGCACATTTCGCTCTGCATTGTACCGTCGAAGAATCTGGGTGTTCGAAGTATATTTGTCAGCATTTTAGTACGACACATCGTCATTCCCCAAACACTCCACGTCACATTTCGCAGAGACCGCAAATAGATTACGTGATCCCATCTCTGTCATTTTTATGCGACACACGTCTAACATGGGTCGCGAGGAATTGCAACACGTTATTGCTCCCCAGCCCCCTGCGCTTGGAGAAAATTCCATCAATTCCAGTGGATGAGCACATAGTTCGAGCCCATTACGGATACTTCGCTCGGTGTAATCGAATGTGATTTGGATCGTTAAAAAGTACGAATTAGTATAGGCGTCAAGTGAGAGACATCTGGTCGCTGGTCGAGTCGAATCAGATCATCCGAATGAGATCCAGATCTCATCGGGTGAATATTTTCGGGGGAGACTTTAGACTTCCAACTTCATTGGAGATACAATCTGCAACTTCCAACCTGCATTGCATTCGTTTATCTTATATACACATAATTATTGTGTCCTAAAATGAACCCCTTCGAGCTACAAAAGATTTGATCCGTTATTTTAGTCACAATTTTAGATAATCGTGCTGGATAAGCGAAAAAATCGTATCTGACAAAAAATAGTGATTCTGAGGCATTGCTGTTTTTCTGTTTCAATCAGTACCATCCATGATTTCAATCTGAAATTCGTAATAATCTGCATGAGAGGTAATTACAGTTTTCTTCAAATTTGATGAGTACTTAGATATTGAATGCCTTGTAGATACGAGAACTCTGCTCGGCATAATGTCCGATACGACATTTGAGATTGGTAAATGTCAGTTACGACATCCGAGCTTGGTAAAGTATTCAAACCTTGCCAGACACGACAATTTTAAAACATGATTCGAGCCCATATTTTTGTCGCTACGACTTCCATTTTAGGGCGAAGTCTCATTTTGAACCCAACAATATGTTCTTCACATCAAATCACATCAAATTTTGAATCACCCTGCATAGGCCGGTAGGTACTTATCTCATGTATCAGACATTGCGCCGAATCTATCTGGCTTGAACATTTTTTCCAGGTAAACAAACAGATGTCGAATTTTATGTCACAACTGTTGTTGCTTTCAGTAATTCGATTAGGTGGATGTCCTGAGGCATGAGGTAAATATTTATAGCGAAGAATGTTCATAAAATATGCCCCCCTCCCCCCTCTCTTCACATATAACGATCTAATTCACTCAATTCATTTACCTTGTCCACTATTTGTTAATTACTCGAAAACTATAGTAATGAATTCGTCATCGACGACACAGAAGTTCCATAAATGTAAATGATAAAAGCTCATGTGTATGTGTGTGTGTGTGTTCTGGAACATGCGATTCACCTGTTAACCGGCTCCTCGGGGACCCAGACACGTCCCTCCCCCTAATACGCCGTTGTCTCTAAACAGATTTTAATGCACTCCCAAAACAATGACACGCTCCCCAAGTCATAACCACCAGGCGCTCAGCTCTAATAAATATTTTTACGAGGGTTCCCTCGTATTTTCCGTGCTACGCAAAACGTCGGAAAATGTATAATGTGTAGAAGAAGTAGGTAACCTCCCCGCTGGGGTTAGGTTCCATTTAAACGGCTAGAATTTGAAAACTTTTTTATCCAAATTACATTTACAGTGGATTTTTAATGACATTTAACAGGCAGAAAAGGTGTACTTCTACTGTCTAGGCAGAAAAAGTTATGCAACGTTCCAAGTAATTTAAATAGAATTGGTAATCAAAATTGACAATGACTTTGGGTGAACACAAAATGATGGATTATTTGGAGTTTGCGTGAAATTGAAACGATTTTGGAGAAAAAATTATATGTTTCACATGGCAGAAAAAAAGATGTAATGCCTTGGCTGGTTTCCTAGCCTCGGCCATGAAACACCAGCCGTGGCATTAAATCTTGTACTTTTCTGCCTAGTAAAACAAAACTATTTTCTCCAAATTACTTCAAAAGTGGATTTTTGATGACACTTGGCAGGCAGAATAGGTGTACTTTTACTGCCTAGGCAAAAAAAGTTTGTTGCTATGCAACGTTCCAAGTAATTTGAATCAAATTGGTATAACTTTGGGTGTACAAAAAATGATGGATTATTTGGACTTTGCGTGAAATACAAAAGGATTTGGCAGAAAAGAAGATGTAATGTCTTAGCTGGTATCCTTGCCTGGGCTACGCCTAGGCTATGAAAAGCCAGCCGCGGCATCAAATCTTGTCCTTCTCTGCCTAGTAAAACAAATAAATAATATATAAAATATTTTCCACTTTTCCATTATTGCTTTTCAATAGCTACCTTGGCAATGGTTGCGCGGGGCGTTATGGAGGACATGAATCGTATTTATTTCCATATTATTTCTATTATTATATATTATATTATTAATTTGTGTAATACATGGTTGTATTCAGGATGAAAAAAGCTTTCAGAATCTGAGAACACATGATCGGAACCGTAAATTTTTTGAAAATGTTGATGATGGTTCTATAAATACGAAACGTTGCATGAAGAAACCATAGTATCACCACAATGAATCTCATCAGAAGTTACTTTATGGAAAAGCATTATCAGATTTTCTGTGTCGCCAATAATAACAAGTAAAATAAATTAAAATATAAATAATGTTCAGAAATTTCGAAAAGTGCTGAAATGCCTCTCTGAATGCACAACTTTTATTTTATACAATTATTTTTTCTGAAAATCTGAATAGGAACTTGCTGACATCCGTGAGACACCCGATATATTGTATAATACATTAAATGGGTCAATTTCAAGTTGAAATAAATGTGAAAGATGACGTTGCATCCAATGTAGATATCACTCCAAATCACTTCTGACTATTTGGAAATCATTCAATAAATCTGGGATATCGGTAATAAATTTCACTATACGCATCCCTAACCTCGTATAAACCGTCATTGTGCCTCGAAAAAGGATTTTATTGCGATCAGCTGATTTTTACGGCCCGACTGGAATCTGTCGCGAACATCATTCACTGCGATATAAATGTGAAATTTTATGGTTGTTATAGGCGTCCTTCGTCGATAAAATTTGCAACCAAACACTTAAATTGTCCGTTGAAACATTTTTTTTTCTGCTCATGAAATATGTATTTATTAACGAATACTCGTTATTTACCCCAACGACGATTAGTATCGGTCTTGATTTAGATAAAGAAGTATAATAATATAAGAGTCTTGTGCAAACTTCTGAACTTCGACAGTTACCTTAATCGTATTACTGAGATAAAAGTTATCTAAAACTTCCACATCCTTATCAACAGAACAAACCATTGTTATTGACCAACTATTTTTGAGAGACAATTATTGATAACGATCAAATCATGCAAGCAAAAGTTTCAAACTGGTAGGCTGTTGATACTTGGCTGAATCGCGGAAAATTTACGAAACCGCGTATATTTCAAGATTTATGGAATGGAAGATGACAAAGATATGCATTTCTTTCTAGGAGACGGTTATATTGGCTTATTTTTCAGAAATGACACAACGGCAAGAGCCATCAACAGTGTATTCACTTTTTTCCGATAAAAACTGAGATTTTTGTTACCTGTCACCAGAGTTAAAATGTCGAATTTGTTTCCCATCTAATAAGTCAACAGTTATTTGTTTCTCTAGGCAGAAAAGCACAAGATTTATTGCCGAGGATAGGAAACCACCCAAGGCATTGAATCATCTTTTCTGCCATGTGAAACATATGATTTTTTCTTCTGATTCCTTTCAATTTCATACTAATTCAAAATAATCCATCATTTTGTTTTCACCCAAAAGTCATTGTCAATTGATTACCAATTCAATTCGTAGCATACTTTTTCTGCCTAGGCAGTGAAAGTTAACCTTCTCTGCCTATTTAAGTGTCATTAAAAAGCCACTTCTAATTTCATTTCGAGAAAAATAGTTTTTGAATACCCATCGAATGAGTCTAAAGATTTTGATTATTGGTCGGCCTTGCAGTTTTATCGACGATTTCACACATCACATAATCTGACCAATCACAAGCCAGAGACGACGTGTGCTTATCGCGAAAGCAATAGCTGTCTTTCAATTCTGATTGGTCTATCAGCGTTGATAGCGAAGCAAATTCTATCAGTTTGGAATAAAATAATGATTGCTGTATGTACTGTCAGAATGAATCACTCATTTATAATAAATGCTTTTTATGCTTTGTGAACGTGAAATAGTCTAGCAAAATACCACTCTGTTCTGAATATCTCCTAATAAATCGTTCTTTCATCGTTAACTCTACTGTGTGCTGTTCCAATACCATTCGTCGAATCATTTCGAATATTCGTCGTGATGCTACTTATAAAAATCCCATATATGTATATGCATTAATATATAACAGAGGATATTGAACTTTCGTATGTGCGAGGGATCAGCCATGAATTTCCATCATCTCGGTCATTTAAACTGGTCCGAATTCAATAATCGAAAAGAGGCCGATGAAATGTGATTGTGATGAAAAAGTTCCATCTGAAATTACGTATATCGTCGACCACCGCGAAGCGAGATCCACTTTTTCCTTCGCTCTATGCTTGGTATTCACCCAGAATGCAAAATTACAATTCCCGTTTTTAATTTGTCGACATTGCCATACAAATAGAGCAATCCATCGGAGCAAAAACGCACCGAAGACCGACAGAATTTGTAGACAGAGTCTTGCCGGGCTCGTAAATATATGACGCTAGTATAGAGACGTCGGGCCGTTCGAGAGTTATTGTACCGTGCTGGCGGTTTTTGTGCAACTGAACATCAGTCGAGACCATCATTTTGATATTTTACTGGAAGCCGGAGCAGTACTAAATCTTTGCGAGATCGCTCTGGTTGGCCATTTTCGAATTGCTTAATTATCATCGACAGTCTTATATTTCATCGGCAGAATGGAGAAATGCTTTCGGTGGAGATAATTGACAAGCCGTCGGAAAACTGATGATCGACTCTTTTTTCGCGATCATTTACCTGATTAGGTACCCAGTAACATGATATGATGATGTATCACTCTCTTTAACAATCATAATTACATACATAGAGTGACTCAAAATTCTATGCTAATATTTCAACGACATATTGTTGGTATCAAAATAAGATTGTTTCTTTCTTACATAAACATGTGTCCTAAAATGCACCTTCCTCCGAGCTACAGCCACTGTAAGTTAGGTAAAAAAAAGATTATCTAAAATAGTGACCAAAATAACGGATCAAATCTTCTCAAAATGTGGTTCCCACGAAAAGGGATAACCTGTAATGTTCAGAGAACATCGTGAGAACCAAGGGAAATGAGGGAGGAATTGGTGTTCTTCTTAAATTTCTAGAGGTTATATGCCTCGGGGAACACCTCTCTTGGCAATGCGTACCAGAGCCTTGCTTGTTTGTTGGATGAACGAGTCTTTGGAAAGATATATTCTGCAGGTCTCCAAAGTGACCAAAAAGGGGTGCGAAGCCTCAACTCGACGGGTTAATCTCGCGGGGAAATATCTGTAAAATAGAGCTAGATCGCCAACTTTTCTAAGGTGTTCCAGAGAAGTGAGTGAGTTTGTGTGCGAGGCATCACCCACGAGACGAATTGCCCTTTTTTGGACAGAATCCAACAGTTTCAGGGTATGTTTGGGTGCTGCACTCCAAATTAGGGAACTTTATTCCAGAACAGGTTGGATCTGTGCCTTATAGATCATAAGCAGCTGACTGGAAGTGAAATAGCTCCTGGTCCGAAACAAAAAAACAAGTTTTTGGGATGCACTTTAAGCAATTGATCTCACGTGATTTTCCCAAGAAGGTTATTGCTGATAGTGATACCAAGCATCGAAATGGATGTCTTCAAATGTATGGTTTCACCTGACATGCTTATGTTTGGCACAGTGAGATCGGCTCTTCTAGAGAAAAGGCATGCTTGTGTTTTGTTTGCATTGAAATCTACCAAGTTATTGGATCCCCATTCGAGAATCATTGCCAAGTCCATATTCATGTTTTCAAAATTTCTCCCTCGTTCGTTTCTGATTTGCCTGGCTGGTATTGGAGCCCTGGAAGAGAAGACGATATGGAGGGTCACCTACACAGTGAAAAAAAAATTACACCAGTTCACACCAGCTAACACCCTTGGGTGTTCCCTGAGGTCCTGATCATTTTAGTGGGAATTAACTCTGATATTTTTAACACCATCATAGGGTGTCATTCGTTCTTACATACAGTCAAGAACTACACTAGAGTATCTAGAACTAATTTGATCGAATCGTGTTATTCAACACCAGAGTGGTGACTGTACAATCATTTGGTGATCATTTTGGCACTGTATCTGTTGCGTTTTTGCTTTTACTGATGATATTATGATAATATGTGAATATTTGTCGGATATTCTTCTGTTGTGAAAACACACTTATCGAGTGTTATCACGCTGAGAAGCAGTGTTTTCTTGTATGCATCTGAGTGTTGAATAACACGACTCTGATATACTAACATTAGTATTCAGTGTATAAAACGATCCAATGTAGTGAGAATTGTGACTTACAAAACATCTCTGAGCTAATACTATTTGTAGGCTGTCGAGAAACATGCGTCGAAGGAGCGCTAGTGTCACCATCTATCAAGAAATTCACTAAATATTTTTCTGTGCAGAAAATTTCTACTTTGATATTCAATTTCATGTTCAATCTGGTTCGATAATAGTACTCTATATCGCTTCGCAATATAAAAATCATCATATATAATTTATGAATCAGCTTAAAATTTATTTAATGCATTATTTTCACGAAATCATCCGTTCTTATTGTCACCTATCGATCTGGATACCAGAATTCTTGGATGATGATATACTTACACAATGTCCATCCATTCTTCAATGAGTTCATGTTTTTCAGTGGGTAATTTCATAATCAGCAAACATTATCTATTCACATCACATGGGAGAATGCTAGATTTGTTTGTGATTGGTGAGGGTGTAACTAGGTGATGATTTTATATAATGAGTGTATTTTTTGCGTTAACTTGAATGAAACCACTATCGAAAGTAATTACTTTTCATCCTGTTGGTGTTTCTCTCGAATGGATATTTCAGAACCCCTCTAAATTACCACATCCGTGTAATTTTTCACTATGACTGATGTGTGAATTGACACCACTGTACACGGTATCATCAAATTCCTGATAAAATTGGTATGAAATTGCTAATCCAGTGTTGATTCAATCGGAGTTATTTCTGAAATCCACTCGGTTGAAATTACACCCGGAAATTTTTCCCTGTGTACTAAGTAATCTCGAATCATGGCATTCCTTGCACCATCTTGCACATAGGATCAATTCAACAGCGCCGCGCATTCCAGCCTGTACTGGACATGAACTTGCTTCCAACAAATCATTGATATGGAGTAGAAATAGTGTCGGTGCTAGAATTGATCCATGCGGAACACCAGCATTTATGATAAGAGAGTCAGATGAAACTCCGTCGACCACTACATGGAGAGACCTCTTTGAGATAAAACTAGCTAGCAGAGAACATAGCTGGGGAGGCAAGCCATAAGAGTGTTGGATGAGAGTCCACACTCTTATTGGCCCAAATTTTATGTTCAAAAAGAGACACTCTGACTTTGAATAGCACGATTTTGTTTTCATACAACACCGTTTGCCCAAAAAATGGATTGAACGCTTGCATATGGAGGTGAAATAAAGAATAGCCTCACAGGTGATGTTTTTCGCTTCTCGATTCAACTGATACATTCCAACTATCTGGCAGATTCTTACCTGAAGCATGTGTTAAGATAGCAAATCCAACTATTCACATCCACACTATGAAAGTAGATGAATGAATCTCCAGACTTCTATTTATGTGAACTTTCGAGTCATCAACCAAAAGTTGCAACGTAACACACGGTCTCAGTCTGCGAACTTGTGTTCTCGAAGTCTTCAAACCAAAACAGCCTATATACTAGGAGTGACAAGCGAGCTCGAAACAGTCCGGAGCATAACCGGATCCCGACAGTTTGATGGCTAAAGACCTCCCGGCGGAAAATCAATAGTCGGCTACGTCATAGGCAGCGTTACAGATGAGCCCGGCTCTATGTTTTCCACTTTCCAGTCGCAACTCTTGTGAAATATTGCCTGTATTAAAGCTCCACGCCGAGAAAATTCACCGGCGTTGTTTCTATTTATTTAAAGGAAACACACTACCGGAATGGAAATTCTTTCTGGATGGAACGAATATTGCGAACATGTGAGGCTCATCCAATTCAAGCTTCCTATGTTGGCACTACTGTTAATCAAGCAGCTGTCAAAGAATACGTGTTTTCAAGTGATCAAATTCACGAAAACCACCCAGGATGAGATGGTATATTCGAGACACCTCCTATTCCTCTAGTCAATAGAAATCAATCCGCTGAACCTTAGCAGTCTGGTCTTATCAACTATTGATAGTATAAAAATCATAACATCTTCCTATACCTGTGAAAGATATATCCCTTCCAATTCCTGAAGAATGATTGTTGTGAAGTGTCCTGGCTGAATCGAAATCAATAGGCATTCAGGAAAGAATCACTTGTATCAGTATTCGTTTACACGAGTCGATGCATAGATTTTGGGAGGATGTAATTCAATGTTCTGCGTGGCATTAGTCCGGAAAGTAGTTGTTTTTCTACCGAAATCTACCATTGTTGTTCATTTTATGAACATTGTGTGGATTTTCATTCAACCTGCGAAAATTTTACCATATCTCTCTTGCCTTCGAGAAGACGAAAAGGCTGTCTCTGGAAAATCGTTTCCAATTGCACTTGGCATGTTTAATTTATAAGTTGAATAAAAATCATGTGCCCTTATATCTTTTGAACAAGCTGAATAAAAGTTGTCAAACTCATACCTGTCCAACACGATCGAAAGATCTGTACACCGTCCCCAGGCATAGATCTGCACTATATGAAAGCTCATACATGTTACAATGCAGCCAAAAGCTGTATAGCCGATTGCCCGCGAATATTAAGGCTGCAGCAGGTTTAGCTAGCTGTTTTGGTAGATTCTCCCATATAAATTATGTAAATGGGTACTTTTCCTATCATAATTCGATGACTTAATTTTTTTTATTCTGTATTCTTTACTATCAATGAATATTTAGCTGTAATGGAGTGGTTATGTGAAAGAGCATCAGCTGATGCGCTGAACATCGCCACTCCTTCTCAACTATTTATTACATAATTATTTCAACATTTTGGAGAATGAATAATAAGGACGCTTTATTATTTTTTGTATTTATTTAACATATTCTCTTGATAGGAGGTGTCATATAGATGACGTGACATAACTTCGTAAAAAGCTCATCAATGCTTTAAACCTTATTCAAATAGCAAAAATACAGGGATTTCCTCATCTTAAATGTGACACACAAATGAAGATGATGATGATGGTGCGTTGCGAAGATTCAGAGACGCGCAAACGCCCATGTCAGTGTATAGATGAGCCCTTTTTTAATGGGCTTTTAACCGGGCACGTGAAACACGTCCAGAAAGAATAATAGTGCTAAGTAGACGGGACGTCGGCGCAGAGGTGACAGATGAAATTTATGAAGTAATGTTTAGCTAAGCGTGGCGATATTCTTTGATTTAGCTGTAATGATTCATCACAATTTGCGCGAGTGACAGTCCACTCGCTGCCTGCCTCCGTATCGCTCGTTAATTGGCGCTAGCTTGTGCGCTCTTTTAATTAATTGGGCGGGCTTGGTTTCGAACGCGATGATAACCACGGCAATCGAGATAGGTCATTGAGTCGATTTTTTCGGTACGAAAATATTCTCACATTTATCGTTCAGTCATATCGCGTGTTATTCTCTAGACCAGCCATCATTATATCTTGAGTTTCACTGGCACGATATTCTAACGCGGCAGATTTATTAGTTCTGAAATGTCAAATATTTTTCGATATTTCATTTCCTGTACCAGTGGAAACAAACCCAACTACATGGTTTCAGGTGGATATATGAAATTCACTTTTTCATTGATCTGTGGCTTTTATTGACTACATTGAATTTATATTTACTCAAGGAATTTGCTACTTTGTGCAACACCTACTTTACCTTTGAATTCTTCTTCATGGTCATATAACAGTTCTCTACAAAGTTAGCCTGATGAAAATATTCGAATTATTTTCACTGCTCTGGTTCATTCATTCATTTATATTGTGGATTATGAACAGTCAACTTGTATTTCCAAAAATATCAAGCACATTTTTAAATCGTACTTCCACTTATATTAGTCGTTGAGAGATAGAAGTTGGTCGTATTTCAAGAATCAATCAGAATATCAAAAATTCTTTCCCAAGACTTATTTGGTCAATCCAATATTTGCAATACTTTTAATGCAGAGATGTATTCTGCACACTCCTGTATACATCACTCATATCTTTTATAAACAGCCGTACACCTATTGACTCTTGACATGAATGGCGGTTTTCTATACAGTTTCCTAGATCAGTTGGTTGTATGTCGATTCGAGTGAGCGATGAGATTGAGCGACGTTGAGAATGGGCGATTAACTCAAATAACAGTTGATTTCTTTGCCTGTGAATGAGCGTCAGACAAAATTGACGATGGTTTTGTACCCGAGTCGCAAAGACACTGTGATTGAGCAATGAATTGAAAAGTGATGGAATCGGCTGCCCGTGTTGTGGAGGCACTGTGAATGGGTTTGTTTGCCCATCTAGAGAAGGCACTGTGAATGAGCGATAAACAAATACCATTGGATACGAATGCGCGTCTTCGAAGAATTGTGAATATTCCAAATATGCAAGTGCTCTATCCTTATATCGTGTTTCTGATACTGTAGTTGATCGAATCCCATCATAAAAATGGATTCAACAAAGCTGGGTTTTCCTTTTGCTCTGAAAAAAAGAATACGAGATGAGATGTTGTAATGAACGAACCATCAACGACCTATACCTATTTTAATTAACTTCCTCAATACCCATTTGATATTGATTTATGACTGAACTGAACATCAATTCATGATGCAATATCTATAATGACTCTGAACTTTTGTTTTGTTGTGTTGTGTTGTCAACATTTCATATACAGCGACCAAGAACATCTGAATCGTGATGTTTAGAAGAATGAGGAAGTCGAAGGTACACACATATAGATCTCGTCGAGACATCTAAATAGGTTAAAAAGTGGTACCGTTTTCGTGTAAATTTCACTTTCGTAGGCATAACTGTGCCATCAACAGCGGTGTATGTATGTGTGTTCATGTAAAATTTGAAATATGAGCCACGTCGTGGATATATATTATGTCGTTGCGCCAGACCTGCTGGCTTCTTGATTTACGGTCCCGGCTTCGCCACATTGTCCTAGGTCGCAGCACACCACAGGTTCCCGATGTACAGACGCCGAAAAATATCGGTTTCCCTTCGCCATAACTTGTACTGAATTTCGTGGAAATCGATGATACCGAAAATGTAGAGTAGGTCTATTATGCTCTATATGAATCAATACGCCACTGCTGGAATCTTATTATCTATTATGGCGGATCTGGAAAGCTCTGAGCAGTGGCACTATAGTGAGTGGACGTCATAATAATATCAGGCTTTGTTTATTTATCGTCAATACGAAATTCAACTATAATTATTATTATTATCCCAGCATGTCATGATATGAAGTGTGATCCGCTTCAAGCTTCTATGTTTTGTAGTCGAATTTTTTTTATCGCTTGGAGCGCACGAAAGGAAATCCCTATAATGTTCAAAGAACATCGTGCGTTCCTAGGGAGGATAGGGACAGGAGGTAGGTATTGGAATTTTTTTGAACTTCTGGAGATTATATGAACGATTCTGACTTTTTTTTTTCAAAATTCACTACTCGAAAAGTCCTACAAGGCGGTCTATAAATAGTATCTGATTTTTTATTTCAGGGCCACTCTGATCAAAATTACATAACAAAAATCAGGAAACTTCACAGAGGGCGGTGACAATAACTCTCCAAATATTTTTCATGCATATCCAGAATCAATTGATTGAAATATTCGCTAAAAACTGGAGATGCTAGAAAAGAACATTTTGAGAACACTCTCTTCCTGATTGGCCCAAATCGTCCCTTGAAAAAATACTCGATCAAAAATTTGAATGCAGATAGAACAGAACAGAACTAGGTACCTAAAAAGAATGGAGCACACAGTCCATCCAAGCACTGTGCATGAAAGAATACCATAATATGGTATACGGACGGGTCTAAAACACCCGAGGGAACTGAAGCAAGAGTGTTTGGGCTTCGTAATGAATATTCATTACCGATGAGCAAGTTCCCCAGCGATTTTCAAGCTGAATTCACTACTTAGAAAGGTGCATTCAGTTTAACCTCGGCAGAAAATACCAGAATACCGGATATACCGGAAGATGGTTTGGGAATGCCAAGACAAACTCAACAATCGCGGCAGGAACAATATAAGGTAATCCTCTTCTGGGTACGCAATAGGTATCCGCACCAGTGCTTAAACGGAGATGCGTTCCCAAAGCTTGAATGTGTGTAATCCCGTATTTAGTTCGTCATCGCTGCAGGACGTAGGTACCAGAGACGCTTTTTATGTATATTTGTGGATGGAATGCGTTCCTATTTCGGCAAGGTACAAAACGATATTCATTCTTTCTTCATAGTGAAAACTTTCGAGTAACCCGGTATCTCGGTGGACTGTGTATCTGACCACCACGGAGGTGGCTGGGGTTCAAACCCTGCAAGGCGTCAATTTTTTTGATTTTTTCTTTCACTCAAGTAGGGGGAAAATATAATTTTCAGGAAAAAGGTTCCTTGAGGTCGAGTTAGGTCTAGTGGTATCCTTCTTCATACAGAATTAATATTTTCCTCCCTCATATTATCTCATTACGTCTTGGTGTCCAATTGAATACGCTTTTCGCAATACGCTGCCGGGCCACAGTGGAGTGGAGGGAAATGAACAAGCAGACATTCTGGCACGGAAAAGAGCATCAACGCCACTGATCGGACCATTCTGCTGCCTTGGCAATTCTCATTTCCAAGAAGAATTTGATAAATCTGAAAAAGTAATGAGAGTAACACACTGGCGAAGACATCCAGGACTGCGGCACTCCAAAGATTTCCTCGGCAATTTCAACCGAGCAAGATCGAAGACACTGAATAATCTCAGAAAAATTACCCTCATATAGCAATAACGGGATTTCCAACGATGCATTGTCAACTCAAAGAACATTTAAGGAAGCTAGGCTTAGAGAAGGACTTCGAAGAGGACAGAACCTGAGGATTCTCTGCGGGGAACATCCAGAAACACATCACCAGACATTATAACTGACCGTGGAAGAAAAACCACCAACAGATCTCCTCAGAATCCTCGAATTCCTAAACGAACTGAACAAGAAAACTTCGAGGTTGCAGAAGAAGATAGATCAAATCTGGTCGCAGCGCAACTGTCACCTTATCCACACCTATACCAATACCAAATCTAAATTCACAGTATAATAATCCCATTTCGTCGGCTGGGAGACATATCTGGACAACAAACGGAAGAGGTGAAGTGAAGGTCCAAAAAAGAGTCGGCTGAAGACGCGATTTGCTGGAGCAAACGAGGGCGCGGTCGTTCGGATGTCCATCAAAATCGAGAGGAGGGCCATCTCCGAAATAGATTCCACGACGCGGCGTCGGCGCATCCGACGCTAGCCGTCTCGACGCTCTACCTCATTCTCGCCATCTTGCGCTCTCCATCTACTAAATGGCCATGGCGATAAAATTCGCCGTTTCACATCATCCGGACTCGATTCTGGATCGACTTCTAAACGTTATGGTGGAGATGAGTGGAAAGAATTTGCTATTCGACGAGATAAGATCTCGAGTTACTTCATTGCCGAGTAATTAGGCGAGATGGAATTATAGGTGCATGGGAGATTGTTTGTTGATTGTGTTACTAATGGTGGAAGATTAAACTACGATAAAATCTACGGATAAAACTGATACGGAAAACAATGTATATACGGAATGTTTTGAATTAATATGTATATAAGTTGTGAAACATACTGTTGATTCATGCTGCAGAAAACAAACGTCGTTACATTAATCCAGCTAAATACTTACTAATACACAAAATCATCTCCACCACAATTAGCTGTGAACAATATCACATCAAGGGGTACATGTTTCGGACATACCTACATCATCATCAGCCGTAAAAAAATGGTCCTACAATAGAAACAAACTGGGTATGGAAGGCTAAAGTGGAATCCATACGATAAGATAGTTTGTTTTCTCTTGAAGCGCACGAAAGGAAATTCCTATAATATCCGTGGAACATCGTGCGTTACTAGGGAGGATAGGTAGAGGAGGTAGGTGTTAGATTTTTGTTAGAGTGTTGTTCGACATTTTTCGAGGTTAACGGCGATGGGACGTGCTGACTAGGCCTGTCGACTTCGTCTGACTGGCATTGCTAGTGATGTGATATTGTAATGGGGTCAGAGAGTTAGTGAGTGTGGCATCACCCACCAGGCGATGGATGGAATCCAAGAGCAACAGCACATATTTGGGTGCTGAACCCTATACATGGAAGGTCATTTCTTGCAGTTACGTTATACGTTAATTAATATGAAAATTACATTTGTGAAAAATATAATATAATAAAATATATCAGATTTGATCATTCAAGGAAAAACTCTATATAACCCCGTAAATTCATGCAGCAAGTGGAAGCCGGAAATTTCATGACCAAACTGACAATGACAGACTCGATGACATATGTCGATGTAGCTGACAAAGACAACTGACTGGAGACGTACACTGACTGTCGGGAATAGCCCACACTAGCAGAATGCCCAGAAAAGAAGTTGAAGAAGAAGAACAAGGAAAAAAAGAAGAAGTAATGGATACGACCTATTTATTTACGGAAATATAGTGAATTAAAAAAATTAACACTATATCGAGATGAATTCATTCATTCATTAAGGGAAAGGACATCGTTATTTTGTGTCAAAAATTTCCAATGGGTTCAAAAAGGTTCCTTTTTGACAGATATGTATACTTCCAAATCAGTATCCATATAAAATCAAAATATGATTGGCAAAAGAACTTTAAGTATTATAAACAACTAAGTGTAGTTTAGCCGCATCAAGGTTGGTAGAACTGATCATAAGGAATTACGCCATCTTACATTCAATATGTGAACCCCACGTCATCGTCTGAAATGCAATCGTTTATATCAAGAGCCAGTTACACGAAACAAATGAAGAGTGAGCACACCAGGTTTATTTCATCTATGTAGTCATTCTCAAAAACTGCCACAACTGCCAGAGACTGTCGCTCCATTTTTTTTTCATTACTATACCATACATAACAACTTCCTATTGGACAATTTTGTTGATATATAGATAGTGCCTCAGCAATTGGACTATTACTAGCTCTTGTCATTAAAACATTGCATTTTCTATTAATTGCCGGAAAAACTATTGGCTTGACTCATCGTGATAGCAGCGAACTTTCGTCGCCATGTTTGATATCAACGGTAATTATTAAATGCCACATCAATTTGTTTTATCGCTAATTAATGAACAGCAAGGTATAATCGTCTGCTCTGAATTACCTTTCGATATACCTTGAAAAAAAGTCTGATAATACACACAGCCTTTTTAATTTCTAATAATGCATTCAGAAGATATTGTGTAGCACATGCAATCCACTTTGTAAATATACCAGCATCTCTATCGGTGATTGTTTTCATTTTATTGGTTATCTTTTGGAATCAATAATGTTTCCGTCAAATCATTTTTATTATTTAATAGGTATATGCAAAAAATTCAATTCCTTCAAAGATTTACAGCACATCTGGAACTATCTCCAGTCTCGTTCAAATTTCTCAAGCTTTTCATCAAATCTTGTTAAATCAAAATGTATTTATTTATCTTTGGGTATTGTATATTCCAACTTGAATGAACCAGAAATGAAATCTAAAGTGATTTCAAAATAAATAGACGTTCCGAAATTTCAACAAACAGGCAGATATTTATTAGATCTATAGTGGAAATGCAACACAGCTTAATTGAAAGTGTAAAAAAGTGAGCTATTACTTCGACTGGTATGTAATCAACGAACACATGTTGAAGGCAAACTTCGTAAGGTCAAACAAAGTCTACCAACTACATAGTTAATGTCATTACCGTGAGCACCAGTGAGGAATGTGAAACGACAAATGAGAAAAAACTAGTAATAGCAGTTCACCTAGTAAAAACATAAAGGATGAACAGAAGATGGTTGGAGAACTATCGTGGATATCTTAATAGTTGTTTTCCGTCTACAAGTTTCTTTACTTATAATTAATTTAAATTTAAACTATTAGAGCTGAATTGAAATGTAAATTGCGGCAGCCAATCCGAGATTTAATTACACTTGGCATCATACCAGTACATTCCGACGCAACTTTTTTGTCGCCTGTATACTTTTTTCTCAGCGATGACAACTTGAATGACTTGCGCTGCTCCATCTATGATATTAAAGCATTTGAATAAATATCGCTCGGATGGCTATTTTCCATCATCGCGATCGCATTACAGCTTTGAAGGTAAATAAGGCTCTAAGGTGTTAAAACACCATTTACCAGTTTCAATATTGTCATAACGTCAAACATGTTTGCTCTGTCACTTTATAGGTACTATAAATATTTACGTAATCTAACTTGTGATGATTATTTGGCGAATGTCGTAAGATTATTATCATTTGAATTACATTATTCCAGTCGAGTGTTAACTATAGTTGTTATTGAATGGAATTTGAGTTTAAGGAAACAAGCCAAATTTTGATGGATTTGCTGCGCTGCATTATGTATATCGTCAACTCAATATTTATCATTTTGGAAATGTTTCTTGTTTACTAAAGTTACATTATATTTTCTTGCATATAATATGAATGTTTTTCAAAGAGATTGTTAGTTAATAATGAATTATAAATGATTAATAAATACAACTACAACTACAAATATAACCATCTGCAAATAGTATGATTGAGGCAATATGACATACTGAAGCTCCAGTTAACGACCACACCAACGCCAAGCCACCTGCATTGAAAAAAACGAACGTCGACGATCGGCTTCGTGATTTCGGCATATTTACTCTCTGATGTGGTAGAATTGTACATCACAAAAAGTAAACCTTCAATTATTACCGTATGCGCACTAATACGTAGTGGTAAATAGAAATATCAGGGGAGTAACATTCAACACGATCCTTATACCACTACATAAGAGATATTTATTAATTACTGGATATGGAACATGTTATTTGATGCAGTGGTGAATATTCATTTGAACTATTAATATTCCGAGGTGGTATGCAATAGGTTTGTCTAAGTATTGATCACTCAAATAAGTGATATCACGAATATGTGTTGTGTTTGATGAAACTAATTCGAAACCACCATCACATTTTTATACAAATTTTCATTCATTTTCTCAGTGGAATACAACACGTGATATTCTATATTTTTTCTGGAAATAATCGTACTTGACATACTCCAGCCTGCTGTTTTGATTCATCTTGAGCATTTATATCTTCCCTATAGTCGATAATTAGAACCACCATTAATAGTTAGTTGTACGTTCATTGGCAATATCGCATTAGAAGCGCCGCGACGCTATATACATGATGCCGCGTCGATCGTTGATGACGGCGTGGAAGAGGCAGTCTTTCATTCCTCGGAAACATCGTTCTCGTTCTCCATTGGTCCTCCTACAGACCTGCATCTGCTGTCGATTCGATTCGTAAATCAAAATTGCGACGCGATACGAGAGAATTTGCCGGGCCGCGTCTACGAACCCTTTATTTGGCGTCGTGACGTCCTGGTAGTTAGTACGCACTCTCCGATCTCAGAAGATCCTGTATATACAGTGTGACATACTTATAAGATGAAGACAACCCTGTATTTGAAATTTGGTATGTGAGTGTACCAAAATCGATTTCTTCAAGCAACTTTTTCGAATCACTTTTTTCTGTATTTCCAACGCGAAGCAAAATATTGTCAAGAAGTACGAATTCCCATGGAATGACATCACTCAAACTCTCGTTGATTTCAAGATCTTTGATCATAAATTAACTTTTCCAAATTAAAACTTCCAGTACATTATAGTTTCGTTACAGTCAGCGGAGTTCATAGACTTCAGTTCCTATTATATTTATAAACCGCTCACCATGCGAAACCATGTGAGTGTGTGACACTGTAGGTAGGTATTGGATGAATCCTGATATCCTGATTTCATATTGGGCCAATATACTGTGAATGAAATTAGTTCTTACCTATACCCATTTATAGCGGAAGACAAAACTGATGGTCAGATATAAAGTTACACAACGCTTTCCAGAAGTGAATATCTGAATTCATTTGAAATTAGGTGGTCGGTTTTTGAAAAAAAAAAACTTCGATTTTTATATTTTGACGTTTTTTTTTGTTTATTCGTGGTATAAAGGGTAATATTAGCCCAAAAAGAAGTTTCAACCGTCATTTTAATTCCTCATTTCTCTAATTTTTCATAGCGAATACTATAGGTACCATCGTAATTTTAACGTTTATCATTCGATGGGGCCATTCCCATTTTTGCATTGTCTGATTATGATGCTAATAATCATGTCTTTTTCAACTATTCATTATAAAAATGTCACAATTACAACAAATAAACCAATAATTGCCGTAGATTATTACCGAATTTCTACAATTGGTGATGTGTTTCGTAAAATTGACTATATATTGTCTGAAATTTTATTTGGTGCCCTATACGTCCTGTTCTCAAGGCACTTTTTCGCAAGGAATCTAAATCAATTATCGTATTCTTCAAGACATCTTTGTTTTGTTTTGTCTCATGACCAAACTCAGACGATAAATCTATACTTTACCTGTTGCTATTCTCAGACCATTTTTATAATATGCAGATAATCGCAGAAGCTTACCAGAATTTGGTAATAGTTCTCCCTCTTTCAAAATACTATATTCAGACTGGAGATTTGCACATCAATACTGAATGAAGATTCAAGAATATCATGATATAGATTACTGTCGTCTAGTGTCATCTGATGAATTGGAAGATGATCCGGCTCGATGGACCAAAAGAATGTATGGAATCGGCTTAAAATTCACAATTCAGAATAAATATCGAATCAGCGTCTTATCGACAAGTTATTTCAAATTCTTCACTTTTCTAATCCCTATCAAAATCCCCAAATACAGTATGTCATCTTATAACGATATAAAACTATATTTCAGATCTTAACATCGATAACGTCGATATAAGCATGATAAATCAGATACATCGTTGATCTCTGGAAAAAAATACTTTTCAAAAATTCAAAATGAGTCCTGAGAACGTCCTATAGTCAAAAGCGTCTAGATCTCTTGAGTTTTGCTTGAAAAAAAGTGTAACAAAAATTATACATTCCCGTTACAGCACACTGTATATACATACAATGAAATCTACGAGCTCACAAGCCGAGAAACAAAGTCTCGTCGCAATTTTATAGGTTATAAAGCGGAGTCAAGGTGAAATAAAAACGGAATTGATCTGTTATTGAGTGCACATGATGGCAGTGTATAAATTCGGTACGAAACACGACAACGGATGCGGAAACGAAACGACAGTGACAGAGCATTCCTCTCTGCTAGCTGTGTCAGTAGCCACTCGTCACAAAAATTAGTGTCCAAGTCGAATATGGATTATTTGATTATTGGAACATATTTATGGAATTTATATTTCGAATTGTGATCTCTAAACCGTTGTCTTGGAAACGGAATTCAAAGTTAATGTGTCATATTTGAAGCCCTAAATGAACTGGGCAGTCGGAACAGACTGACTCTAGCATGGGTACCAGCATCAGCATATACAGGGTATGAGGGCAATGGAGAGGCAGACTCACTTGCCCGAGCAGGAGCAAACAAAGCTCTGAATGGCCCATAACCCTTTTGTGGTTTTGCGAAAGCATAGATGCAAACCAAATCACAAGAATGGTGGAACAACTCGCCAGGAATGAGACAGGTGAAAAACTCAAAACCATCGCCAACATTCACAGAATATCTACTGAGCCAGAAACGTAGTTCAACTAGAATACTATAATGAGACTTCTCATGCACAGGGCATTGTAGGCTCAACAAACAAATGAGTATACGATAGGTCTGACTGAAGAACTGCTGTGCAGGTTTTGTCAGGAAGAGGAGGAAACAGCAGTACACATACTTTGCCACTGTGAGGGCTAGTCAAGACTAAGGTTCCTCACGCTGGGTGGGGAAAAACCAAGAGCCAAAGTTACACAGGGGATCTGAAAGCTATATAGTCTCATAGAGATAGTGAATTCCACAATAAGCTCTTCCTAACACCGCACATGTTTCGACTTCTGGGGAGTTAGTTTCAAACTTCAGTTTCCAATTACAGGAGTATATACCTATACATAAAATACATGCTTACACTAGAACATAAAAAAACATAATTATGATGCCATTCGAAGAAAAACAGTTGAAAGTGGATGACGTTACATTGATATTTGAAAAAATAATGATCAGAGCCTATTCTGATGGGAAATTTCGTTCGATTCTTCGTTTTTCAAAATTGGATTGTTATATTATAGCGGCGCTATATATTGCCTGAGGCGTTCTTTGTCGATGAGCCTGTATAAAGATGTATAAATGAGTATACTATGCTAGTTCAGAAGTGAATTGGACATGTTTCTTTTGAATCGACATAAATTTAGAGAAAATGTAACATCAGTCTGTAAAGATAACTGTTCCTAAATACCCTACATGGAATTAACATCAGGACAATAAAAATAAATACGTATCTCTCTTTTTTTGTTTTAGTTCTCATCACTATCATTCCACAATGTGAATCATTCCCAATGAAAACCATTATTTACAGATTCACCAAATATTAATAAATTGACAAAGCCCATGGCCATGGGCGAAACGTTTTTCTCCTTAATTTTTTGAAATTCTTTATGAAATCGAATCCAAACCCCACAAGAAGAAGCTGCAAATCAAAAATAAAAATAAATGCTAGAGAGTTTTCTTGAAATACTCAAGGTTATATCCGTACTACGATGCCAACCATGAGCTATACTGATCTCACAATATTTTCGTAGGAAAGGCCGATTAAATTCATCCAGTAGTGCATTAACATCGAAATGTATCTTCAGGATACTGATAAGCTGTGTCTGTGAGAGGAATATATCAAGAGTTTGAAGAATGTAACTGACCCTGTGCCCTATGGATTGAATTATTAGTTACACCCTTATACCGAAATGGTAATGTGACGCGCCGCCACTGAGCTGTGTGTAGTCGAGGGGCAATCGATGAAAAACAGATGACGGTCGATAAACGCAGATCCACCGGCTGCACGAGCGTTTCAAGGGATGGGATAGGGCATAGTAGGCGCTGATAGGGCCCGTCCTATGTGAGCCCGAAGGCACAGCCTCGCATGATGGTCCACATTCATTGTTTCATTACTGCCGCGTGTGTGGACTTTTGTGGAGGAAGCTGAGCGTTACTCCTCGGCCGTCGGGTGGTCGCTAAACGAGTAAAATATAGGTACTAGGCCCATATATAGGCTTAGGTTTATGTTTACGGCTGGTTACCTCGACAGTGGACCACATGATCCTTGAAGCATCACCCGAAATTGTCTTTGGGGATGAAATAATAGAGTGCTGTGCAAGATTTTGTTTAGTTTTGGCCACTTCAAAAAAGCTCTGTACAGGCTCATATCAAGCTAACATGATCATTGGTTGAAATAGTGTTTTTCTTTTCTGTTCATTATCATACTCATAGATATTTATGTTACAGTCATAGTGTTATACTATGCTCAGATAATTGTGTGATGCACATTCTTCTTTTGTTACATACTCCTGTAATTCGACTTTTAATCTGTTGGAGGTATTACTTCAATAAATAAATAAATAAATAAATGAGCGGTCTATCGGAATAGGGCCTTGCTGAATCAGCAGCTGTTAACAGTGTCGCATCAACTAATATACTTGTTTCAAAATTTACCGTATATAAGGGTGTACTGTACACACAATACATAGATTAAAATATTATAAAATTAGAGAAAGAAAAACACTATCCTAACGTAAACTCACCATCAGATGTAACAAGGTAAGCTTCAGTTCATTGAACTGTGTTATCGTTACTCAAGTATACCTATTCGGTATGACTAAACTAGATTATCATCTCGTACAAGATTCACCTGGAGATCTTCACAAACTTAACACTGAAACAGTGATCGTTTTTCCTCTATAAACATCGACTGAATATTTTTGAAGACTCTATAGAGCATTATGCAAATCTAGCTCATAAACTTCAACAGTCCCAATGATTTCTATGTGTGCGAAAGTATAATAGCAAAAAGTTTGGGTTTATATGAAACAATAATTGTTGATGCGACAGCAGGTGAAGCAAATCTCATGCGAATACCGAATAGAGGACTAATATAAAGGCATCGTGATTCATTAGCATTCAGTAATTTACAGATTCACGATAACAATGGAGCAAGATCGAATGCGAATAAACTAAGAATCAATAAAAGGTATATGACTGAAATGTAAATTTGATGCATTCGATTCACCATTAATTTCGACATCATTCCTTGCTCGCACAGGTCTCTTGAAGACTTCTGAGGGTTGCCGTAAAGGGGCAACCGAATGACGGATAGGAATAATTTTAACAACCTATATAGTCAACATTAGATGATTCAGGACCATCAGGAGCCCATAATATAAGTAATGATAATGTATAACAACTTAGTTGGCTGAGATTAATTGCATCCATATAATATAGATCGCCGGTATTTGTTGAATTTATAATGGAATCGTATTACTTTGCATTCTGATCCTTTGGTATTTTAGGATTGAAATTCTATATCTACATGTTGAGTATGTCGAAAAAAATTGGTTGAAAAAGTTGTTCAGGTTGATAATGTCAACTCTGCATGAATACCACCAAGAATTATGTATTTTCTATGACGGGAAAAAAGTTGGAAATTTCATCTCTGTGACAGGTTACAAAATGCCATTCTTCATAAAATCATCTTCTTCCCGGATATCTATGCACTGATGATGGCTTTTGTTTGTGCCTTGTTCCATATAGATCCGAAAAATTAGCCAATATAACACCGTATCCGATAAAGAACTGCAAGTCGTTTTTATCTTCCATTCCACTTCGCGGTTGCCTAAATTACTAAACAACCATCAAGTTCGCAATTTTTTGAAATCAAATCACAGAATTAAATTGACAGATATTCGATTACTTCAAAGATAATGCCTGCAGAAAGATGCCTGCAACGCAGGTGCCCTACCAGTTATATGAACTTCAAATTTCACATCGATAATTTCCAGATTTTATATATTATAATGTTATATATATATTATATTATAATGTTATCTTCTCAATTTGCCTGTTACAGTAAGAAATTGTGTACCTATACTATCTCATGATGACATTGAAATGTATTCTCCTCTTATTTTACGGAAGGATTTCTTTCTATATGACGATTATAAATGGAAAATGTATGAAATTTTCAGTTTCTATATCTACTTATAGCAACTCTATAGAGAATGAAATTCTTTACTGTATCATCACTTTTTCAATATGTTTAGCTCTCCTTTCGGTAGAGTATCCTGGAAAAATGTGATGTGTACGATTGTCCCAGAATTCAAACCTGCAAATTCAATGTTGCAAAAACAGGCAATAATTGATTGAGAAAGGCGAAGTGGTTGTTGGTAATATTATTGTTTTTTTTTTTCAATAGATAGGTACTGTTTTTACATTATAGGGATTTCCTTTCGTGCGCTCCAAGCGATAAAAAAAAACTGATTCGAATGATAGTTGACCGTTTTCTTTTGTTCGTTTCAGGCAAATGGTGTCCGCGACGAGAGTGGTCGTCGCCCACCGACGCCCGGGTAGCGACCGACGCCGCGCGTCGAGGCGTCCTCTACTCCTCCGTCTTCCTAGGTAGTCCCGGTAAGTAACACCTCTATCACCTATAACTGTATATAAATATAACTCTGTACGTGATAGTGGCAATTTTCCCTCATCTGTATGACATCATGCTGCATTTGTATATATTTGTAACTATATTTAATTGAATGCTCTGTACCATATTACATTCTATACTCAGTACATTTTTCATCATTCGAAGTGTTTGGGTTTTTCCTAATAGTGGCTTTTTTTCTACTCGCAACGAAATGCCAACTGCCAACCTTCAGTATGAACCATCAATCTCAATACTCATCCGGTTGTATACAGTTGACATTCGAATTAACTGCACTTCGATCATATTTGCATTATTCCACAATATCCGATTCAAAAACTATAGTGTTCGGCTTTAACAATTGAACATCCTCACGAAAAAATACTTTTCAAAAAAGTGTACAATTCTCCCTATAATGATAACTAAAATAAGTTCATGGTTGTTGTTATGACATTCATAAAAGGTAGGTATAAAATAAACCACTGTTCAGAATTCAGATAGGTTTTGATTATTCCTGAAAAACACGTACACCTTTGATTTTCGCTTTCCCCGAGCCCTTTTAATTAACCTAGCGCTGTCACCAACTAAATACCTCACTAAAAAGTCCACCCTAACTTTCTCATTCCTTCCGCTTGCATAGATATAAACTCCACTGTATTTTTCTTCAGATCCTCCAGTCTTCTAGCTCTAGCAGACAAACACAACCAAAAAACCAAAGAACAAACAATCCTCTTTATCTGAATATATCTCTTTCCTACAATAACATAGCAAACAACATCGACTCGTCGTCGTAGTAGGCTCTGCCCGCCCGTCGAGCGAGTAGCGATCGCGTCTTTTGTCTCGCACACGCCTACCCCTTCCAGCGCGGCGCGATGCGCGAGTAGTGGGAGGTACGTTGCCATGGCGACGGCCGCATAACCGCCTCGCAGCCATCGAGCGACGGTGCGCATGCGCGCGGTATGCTGGTGGCGCGTCGCGGTGGCATGGCGAAACGGCGGGGAGGCGCGCATCGCGGTCACCTCCTTTTCGACGGCGCGGAGAATAGAGAATACTTATTGTGGAGGAGTCTTTTTTGCGAAAATAAGTGTTCTTGAATTGATCCAGTCTACTTCAATGGATTATCTTTCGATATCATTTCACTACTGCTGAAGTCTGACACGGAAATAGTTAATCAACCAAGTAGTGCATTTTTAATCTTCGAAGAACTTTATCAACGTGCGCTTTATTATAACATAGGGTAATTCAGGGAGAGATGCCGATTTTTCACATTTTCTTGATTTACTAATGTCACAATAATCATCAAGTAATGAAACTGATGCCATCGGATGTAATATTCATTTGGTAAACAAGGCACATAAGTATCATTCCTTAAACTAAATGCAAAAAAAATGTCGCACAGTGTGTAAATCGGCATCTCTACCTGATTTTACGGGAGAGATGCCGTAAGGTTAAGGTAGAGATGCCTCTACACTTTTTTCTTTTCAATGATCAATTCATCATTCATTCGGAAACTACTGAGAATCACCCAGTAGCCTTGTCACTGACATTAGTTACATTTGACATTATTTGTCGAAATAATCAACATAAAAAATGAATTCCTCGGGTAACCAGAAAGTAGGGATTAAAATTGTTTCAGAAACTTGGGAAGGCTAACCGAAAATCTTCGATGAAATCCATATTTTTGATTAAAATGCAGATAACGTAAGTTATATAGCATAAACAGTGAATGGGCGTCGTGTATGGTTGGTTGCCTATGCTACAATCGTATGCATTAATAGACAAATTGATCATTAATAGGGGCCATTAACGATCAATTTCAAAAACATTAAACTCACTCGTTAATAGGGGGTCGACGGAAAATTAATTCTTAGTATGAAATCGACAGAAAATAATATTCTCCCATCAATAATCACCAAGAATTTGTAACTCATGCATCAGTTACCTAAGAAGGTTTACTTGATTAAATGATTATAATTAACAAGTACGCTGACAGCATTGATATGATATATGAAATTTCAGGTTCACAGTTTATTCATTTCATCATAAATACATGTTGTTTATTCATCTAATGCCTATATATACTTACACTTTTTTGTAAATTCTATTTCACAGCGAAGATAGGTATATCGAATATAGGATGTTAACTCAGCGAATCACTTTGCTATTTCATTATCATCTGAATAATAGAATTTGATGCATACATATATATATCCATACTCACACCCGTCCAATAACTTGTTGAAAATGAATTAGATACCTACAACTTCTCATCAAGCGCTTTCTGACATTTAAATGATGTTGTTCACGACTTCAATATCAATAAAAGATTAACGACCATAATGTAAATAGCACAGGTTCACGATTAGCATTCGATTGTGATTTAATAATCATACTATCTATAATTCCAACACGAATTGGTTGATCATGCTATTTACTGCTGAAGCACCTATAATCATTGGGAACCATCACTTAACAGATAGTTAATTATTATTGAATTAAAACATTCCTACTGCTTTTTCATTCTGCATACTCAACAAAAATTCATATCGTCAATAATAACTTCCAATCATCATCTTGTTCAAAATTTCATAGCTTTAATTTCCAAAGCCAATCAGATGCTTTCATTTGCTTGGTGAACTTCTACATCACAATCACATTCTTTGACGATTTTCGCCGTCAATTATTTAAATTGATAACTGTACGTTTTTTATTTTCAAAATTGTACATGTATGCATCGAATTCTCATTGGTAGGGACGTATTTAAATTACATTGAAATAAAACCACCATGCGGGTCCGCGGGTGAACAGACTTTATATATAGGTAGTTGTTTCAATCAAAATCTAAATCACCATCAGTTGAATCACATGACACCTAGTGAAAAAGATACCAACACCAATATACTACAAGCGTACAACTAGTTTGATAGGAAGCATATTCAAATCCGAATTGAGGAAATAACAAAGCAATCCGAGGCCGGTGTTTTGATGCCTTTTCGTTAATAAAATGCACATCTTTTCTGTTTCTATATTATAATCACCCGTTATTTTTATCTTCGTGCATGTATATAATGTATTCTATCATACAGCAATCGCAATCATGGTAAGTATATTAAACCACGGTATAACTTATTGTTGATATAAGAAACGAATACCTATACTATAATATGAATACGATGATGAACATTTGAACCCTTGATTGTTTATTGAACAATCAACCTCTCTTTCATCATTTTCCCATCAATTCCTCGAACATGAATCGATCTGTCCTCATATCTTCCCAGCTCCATTGAAGCATGAAACTAAAAATGTGCATCGCGCAAATCGATACCCCTTATACCCCACACACCCCCCGCAATCACCATTCGGCATCCCCGCTAAGAAGAAAGAAGAAGAAGAAGAAGTCCAGTCCGGCCTGAGAACCAATTACGCGGGCAGCCGTGATAGATGGCCCAATCAAAGAAGGTCTCCTTTTCTTGCACCAGGTCACCTGTCGAGGTCAGCCTCGAATTGCCAAGATCTCCTCTCCTACGTCATCGTCATTGCCCCTCTAGCATTCTCACAGTCCGGCCATATACTTACTTTGCTATCTGGAGTTGGCGCGGCTAGTGCAAATTAAACGGCTAATAGGGCTTATTACCTACTGAATGCACTTGTTATTGCCTTACAAGGCGGAGTTTCGCGCAGAATGATTGTAGGTAGGTGCGGAATTTAGCTGTGCAAGCTTCATCAGGTATGCCATGCTATATTATGATAATTCAGTTCAATGAATATTTTTTATTTATTCGATGGAAATGCTAATATCAATTATTATTTACAATGCATTAACACTATGTCCATAAGGCATGTTTTTAAATGCATATTATATACTTATAGGAAGCACTGGAACTATCATTTCGAATCAAATCACAGTAATCACACCAGAGAAGCTTCATGCTTACTGTTAACAAAACCATCAAGTTTCACTGAGATTGAAAAAAGACTTATGAGTATCGATACCTAATTAATGAAAAAACGTTTTTTTATATGAAAAAATGGATACCCTGTTTCTCGAAAATGGAGCAAATGTTTAGATTCAATCTTTTTCATAAAACATGACAAGAAATTATATCCTAAAATGTTTTGCACTTATTCATTTACACTTTGTATTTAAGATCAGTATAGTTATATAACCGATTTTCTTCCTTGAAATAGTAAATGTATAGAAAACCTCACAAAAATAATGAGATTTTCACAAAATTATCAAAAACACGACATATTCCAGTGGAATACCGGTAGGTACAATAAATTAACCTAATATTGAATTGCATTAAACTTATGTCTCATAATATTTATACTTACGAATCCAAAGCAGGCTAGACAATACTTTTTTTTTGCATTTGCATTCGTTGATAAGGTTTCATCACCTTATCTTCAACATGTGAAATTGCGAAATTGTTTGTTCATATATAACTAGCTTCATTTCCACATAAAGAGGACTTTATATAAAAAAACAATTTTCAAATTCTCTTCTACATACCTTTATACATTCAGAAAAATAATGACAAACAATTTTTAGATTCTGGTGCAGATATGAATTGTATGCATATATTTCTTTTCTTTCGGATTTGGTTCAAAAATTGTTCCGAACAGAATGACAATTGTCATAACGTTTGAACTCAAATTGATCTATAGAACTTGAATTTGTAAAAATATACAAGATGTTCCATTTGCAAAAACAAAGTTGATAGTGTTTCCATAAAAACCGGAACTCCGCCATCATGGACTGTAATGTGAGGAAACCCGAAATTCGCAAGTAACTGTACTAAATTATAGTAAAATCCTTTCCATAAATGCAGAAGTGGCAATGCAAAATCAATTTTTGTAAATCTTCGTAAAAACTGCTGGTTTGGTATAGTAGATAGAGTTATCAAAATATCTACAGCGACTGTACTGAACAATCGTGATGATGCGAACAAGATTGGTAGAAAGTCATTATCCCACGGGCGGGTGGCAAAGGATCTGTTGTCGAAAAACCCAGCCGCGTGCACTTTGTCCGCCTGTCACTGACAGGTCCATGCACAGATGAAGGGCTTTTATACAAACCTACCGCAAATATTAGATCCCTTCCCCATATTCACTCGCATTTTCCTCTACAACTCTATATGCTGCTGTTGTAATTATTTTCTTATCCGTTCCACTGTCATTAGTGTCGATAGGTAGTATTCTCATACAATGTTGTATATATAGGTTCTTGGTGTTCTTTGAAATAATTACATCCTCATAATGAGTGTGTTAGCTATATATAATGATTTTCTTTTGGATTTGTTATATTTGAAAATGAGACACGCATTGAATGTATAGGCACCAAAGATGTATCTTTTTCGAAGAAACTAATATTTAGGCCGTCCTCAACTATAGTATTATCTTAACATTTCCCATTTTTCTTTCCCATTCCTTCCATTCTCCCATTAAGTACGATAGGAAACAAAAAAGAGCGTTTTCTGTTGGAAAGTTATAATTAAAATTATTATAAGAGGGTTATTAACAAACCTAGTAATTATCTGTTCACATTCTAGGAACGAAAAAAATATTAATGAGGTAGTAGGATGAGAACAAGCAACAGGTAGGTATAAGAATGGAAATAATTCCGTTTGATAGGTGAAGCTATGAGTAGGTATAAAGAATTCGAAGAAACGATCCTTAATCTGACGGAAATATCTCGAGTTCCCTTATAGATCATTACATTCTTGAAATATCTTTAATCATCAAGCACGGCTATATCTCCACAGACTTGCTATATATGATGGTCTATCTTGCCAATAATTACAACGAGCCTGTTTCAGCGAAAAATTTGATTTCATTATTTCGAAGTCCAGAACAATAACTGTCATATTGAATTTTATATGGTACTTATAGATAAATTTGGCAGCATAGAAATGTGTGGGTTATGCTCTCATTGATTATTAGTGCAAATAAGTATATAACGTAATAGGAAGCTGTCGATTTTGGAAGATGCCGATTTTAAATCAGTCACAATCTGTCGTAATGAAATTATTAGTATCATCATTATATTGGAACTATTTCTGACTTCTGCTATAGTTTGCCAATGTTGATTTGGTAAGCAGGTATCCATGAGAGATTCGAAGAAACTAACATAAAGTTCATATATCATGTTTAGGATAACTTCATCATAAGTTCTTCCCATGCAAACATTCCAATGGAATAATGTTGGATGCAAGGTCTGTTAACATAAGCTTCAGTCTCGGTGAGTTTTTAATTTAAAAAATATATTAATCGTGTTGAACGTGACACTAACGTCCATAAATATCATTAATTTTATCAATTTATTTCGATTGCGGTTTTATTATATCCCGCATGAACAGAATCTTGACTTGCTGCATCATAGAACACAATTTCTAATAATCCTACCTAGTTCCGTTAAGGTCAAGTCACTCCGTACATTATATACCCTCGATTACAGATTATTACCTTTTTATACGTCATCATAATTTATGTAAATACGATAATAACGTTCATTATAAACGATATGAAGCGATCCTGCCACAGCCTCGAGGGTATGTGCGAGCAGCGAAATTCACGTCTTCCTCACGGTTCGATGAGATGACCCGCGATGGTATGCTTCGTCCAATGGTGATTGACGGGCCCCGTCATTATGGTACCCGCCATGGCCGGATGGTATGGGCATTCGTTCGGTGCGGTGCTATAGTTGGCCACCTTCTATAGCTTCGGGCTGATTCCCAAGTCGTTCGACAATAGGAGAGGAGATGTGAGATATTAGCCGCCTATTTATTATGTTTGTGGCGCATCGTCGGATAGTGATGGCCCCGAGAAAGAGAGTTATACAAGTTGCAATAATATGAATTTGGTTTATTCATCAGCTAGATTTAGGTATGCCTTTGTAGAAAAAATTGTGGAAAGATGATACCTACTCATTTGGCCATGCCATCAGTACTGCATATTTATCTTTGTGAAGGTTCAATTATGCAAAATTTGAACAGTTGTGTTGTGTTTTCAGCACAGTAGCCTTTGTCTCATTGATCAGCGGGTGTGTTTGATTTTTTGCATGAAATAATTCGAATAAGTAGAGTGAGATTTGCGTCAAGGTAGCGAGTTAGCCAAATAAAAGCTGTATTCGCAATCACAGAAAGACACAGAAACCTACATAGAGGAGTTCACTATATAGTAAACATAAAATAACGAGGAATGCGTATCTAGAAATATACTATTTCGTGATCATTATCCACAAACATGATTATTTTTCCGATAGATATTACAATAGATTTCACATCATTAGTAGGTACCTTGTTAACCATTTGTTTTTTCATCCCCACAGATAAAAACAATTATATAATGAGGCTATACTGTTCAAAAAGCCGCGATCAAACAACAATAGGGTTGTAAACCTCAGTCCAATCAACGCCACATACCTATTTTACATGACTTGATATACCGATTTGTACCAATAGTGATAATTGATGATATCAACAAGTAATGAAGCATATTTACATATTTGGAAGCTGCCAATAGGATGAATGACAACTGTATTCACATTCACAGGAGACATTGGTTCCTCCTGGTATCTAATAATCATTTATTGTTATATAGGACATGCATTTTGATTATAGCATTTGATTTGAATGTATATAAGGACCAGTTAGATTTTAATGAAATTTGAAATGTGAGTGTTTTCAAAAATGTGACTATTTGCAAATAGCACAGTGTTTCTTCAGTGTATACCTAACCTATTATACCTGAATCCCTCAGAGAACATAAATCTGGGATGGGCAATCGTCTTTATCATCAATCAAATCACCATCGTTACCGATAACTCAATAAAACTGGAATCTCTTGCATTTATGCATCACCCATAGGCACAATCCGACCTAACAATGTAATATCATTAAAAAATTCCTGGCATTTTTCTTCGATGTAGCGCGATGTTTAAAATATAACTCCGATGGAATTAAACGGAGCTGATGCCGGGGAGAAGGAAAAATAGATAATCAGTATGCACCCTGACTCCCTCCCTGGTGATGATGGATTTATACGGGTTTAGAAGTACCCGGCGATAAATCTGGCTCTGTTCATCTCTTCGCCCCTGTCTGGGGTCCGTGTATATCGCGATCGAACATTCCTGGTCCATCCTTATCCGAGTTCGGATCGCCAAAAACCAGTCGTCGCGTCGGATGATCCGGCCACGAATATCGAAGGCCATTAATCAACTGTTATCTGCGAAAACGTTCGGGATTGTCTTTTCTTCGAAAGAAGGGATTGCGGACTGCATTGTATTCCGTTCACCGTAATTATCCCGGGACGAAGTCAAAGTCTCTGCTGAGATGGCGAGAGGACAAAAGATGATTAAAAGAAAATTCAGCTCTTGCAGTTCGTTTACATTGTGATTTACAATGGTATTTTCTCGATGTAGGGGGGGGTGCTTGATTGCTGTATCTTCGTACCTTACTTCTTAAGTTTTCTGCAAGGCACTGTTTTCATAAAACCATTAGCGAAGGTTTTCCGGAATCCTTTAACTTGAATTGTTACCACAATGGAAGATCATAAGTTAAAATAGCGATTTCAGCGTAATTATCCTGGGACGAAGCATAGATTAACGACTCTATGGACGAAGTCATAGTCTCTGCTAAGAAAGAAAATTCGGCTCTTAGAGAATGCACCGAGTTCGTTTTATATTGTGATTCACAATGGTATTTTCTCGATGTAGTTAAGGGGTGCTTGATTGCTGTATCGCCGTACTTTACTTCAAGTTTTCTGCAAGATACTGTTTTCATAAAACGATTAGCGAAAATTTTTCCGATATTCTTCATGTAGAATCATCATCACAATGCAAGATCATGAGTTCGAAATAGCGATTTCAAGGTGTTTCTTAGAGATGATGATGTGTCCAAAATCAAGATCAAGTGACTGCAGTCACTCATGAGCCATGATATTTTTCAACTCATCACTAAAAAGTGTCAACGTCCTGAGATATGCGAGTACATTTGTATTTTTTTAAATATTTCAACCATAAGTTATATGTTTCCGTTATACCTGAATGAGGAATGATCCTCGAATGTAATCCTCATCATCTTTCGGAAATGAAGAAGTGAATTATTTTATATCATCTTCAAATTATTGATTAGATTATGTGCAATTATGAATTTGGTACTAAAGAGAAATATATACTTTTTGCAATATTTCCGATTTGGAAACATCATTTCATAGTTCACTAAGATAGGTTACTTTCGTCTAAATTAACCAACTTCGTATAATTTACCGTTTTCAAGAAAAAATAACGGCATTTTGTTGCCTTTCAGATTGAAGAAGACAGCTCCCTTATTCTAATGAATTTTCATCAATTGAGTTTGAGTCATATACAATTATTGAATAATGAATATTGAAGGTTGAACGAATCACTCACCATGATCACAACTACTGAAAAATTGACAGGGCGAGCACAGAGAAGTGGGTGGCAGAAAGTGAATACAAAACAATGAAAATATAATTTTTTTCAATTGGAAACCCCGCACTGCTTCTCTCATGATTCAATTTTGTAGTGAAAATATTCCATAAATAGTAATTAATTCTGCATAATAACTTCCTGGAATGTTGGATAATTCTAGTTCTAGTAAGTTGTTCGAAATATCTATCGATGAATGAGTTGAAGTAGTTTGCTGTCAGATTCATCATCTGAAGTGCAATATGGCTCGTGTTGGATGAACAAAGAAGGAGCCAGAACTGATTCTCTGGAATTATTTTCTGAATTTGTGCCTATGGAAAAAAATACTTATATCATAGTTTTTCATAATTATACTTCACGAAGAAATGAGAATCTGAACCGTTATCATATTTAGAGAACATCTCCTCATAACAAATAAACAATGAATGTTGTTATCATCAAACTATAATTTCCATAATATTCAATTGGAAATCCTCAAACGCCACTATCCATTACCCATCCACCCAAACAACCTCTTGACTCCTGCGATTCAATGGCACTCTCACGATCCCTCTTTGCGGGAGGGTCCTGCGATGTCTTCCATTGACTGCCGACCGCGTGTGTTTGCGTATCTGGTAATGACTGCGATTCCGCTTCCAGCAAACAACAACAGCAGCGACTACGACAAAATTGTCGGGTCGATCGAGAATCGCAGCTCTCTCGCCCTAATCTGATTTCTTCCCTTTCGCTTTGCGTGTGACTCATTAACCCCCTCACTCACCCTCGACTACGGTTCTGCATGTACGCCGCTTACTTGACGGCATTGCATCGAGAGCCATTACGGCACCCGCAAAATTGCGTACTGTAATTAGAGTCGGCAGTAGCGCCGAGCGAGCGTGAGATAACGAAGGCTTTTCCATGGGGGTCGATCCAGATATAGCAAAAATGGGAACCCGTGATATCCTATCACGGTATGTTTGGAGAGAGATGATAAAATGCATGTCGTCAAAAGAGTTTAATGCTTTCTAGTAGGTAGATAATAGCCAAGGTAGAATAACAATTTTTCTGATTTTGACATTCAATTTGACACATTTCAAAACTGACGGAAGTTTTGTAACGTCTTATTTACGTTACCAGTTGCGTAGTGAAATGTTTCATTACTGAGATAACATATTTCCAACACCCGTTAGGAAATCAAAATATGGATATAGACGAAAAGCAATAGTGCATTTTGGGCTGCTTCCTTGATATCACTTGGAAAACCTCAACTTGAATCAGACATTTTCTGCTAGTAAAAATTTCAAACTAAGCTATTTTGTCGCTGATTTCCAACCATATTACCTATTGATTACGGATACTTCAGATTGACAGGTGGGGTCTACTTGCCTACTAAATTTTGTACATAAACGCGGTTGAACTTATATTGAACTGGTCAATATTTGAGTTCAAAAAAAATTTTTCGCCAAAAATTTTTGGGATATTTTCGTAAACATGGAATAAATTATTCTTCGCATTTTGTTTCGTTTTCGCAGTTAACACATCTTGACAGAAGTTAGTTAGTTCATTCAGATTTGTCGATAAAAAAATTCATTCAGAGTTTCAAGCAATTTTTTCTTGGATCGTTTTGTCGGTAAAATCTAGATTTTTTTTTTGTAATTTCAAGTGATCAAATTATAAATCAATTGATAATCTTCTCTATAAGATAAACAAAGCACCAAGACTAAATAGTAATTCAAAAACGAATGCTTCAACGAAATTATTAATGATGGCTACCTGTATTTTTCATTAGGCGCTGAGAAGAATTATGACAGCGATAGACAAACATTCTGACAGAATTTTATAATAAACTCGACTCTCGATGACACCCAAATCTCTGTTTCTTCATCGCATAAACTACATCTGTTCCAGAATCTCTAATGCCTATAAATTCACGAAGTGGGCGATCACTTGGAGTCTAATACTACAAACATGAATCATGTTCATCAAAATGAACCAGTAGGTGGCTATCACATCGAATACGGCTACAAACAAAAATTTTCCCGATGATTTCCTTCATAATATCCGAGCGTCTCACATACATCATCTGGATATCAACAACCCATTAGCAAACAAAGCTCCCATCGCTTTTTATCCCATAAATTTATTCCCGAATCTCTTCGAGGTAGGTGAAATTTATATCCCCCATTGTTTCTCTTCGGAATAACACATGTAACTTTATGTAAATGATTATTATAAAGATAGTCGAGGCTGTCAGAGCGGATGAATCGTCTATTCATTGCTCGCAGCTTATTACCATGGCCCGAAGCGGGCCGATTGTCAAATGTCATTCCGGACAGTGACGTTTGTTTAGGTTGCCGTCCATCAAGTAGGCAGTGCATCCCCCGAGTATTTCGGTGCATACATGCACATGTGAAAACCATATGACGCGACTTGTGATTTTGGTTTGTATAGATGGTAGGCGGCGAACGATATGAATTTCTACACCTGTCCAGCCTCATAACGCAAGATGTCGACAATGTTTCGTCTACGATTAGCTCGATCTGAACAGTTTCAATCTTAGAAAACATTCTCAAATCGCCTTTGAAACACTTTGAAATCGATATAATTGTTGACCTACTAGTTCACTAATTTAACACATTTTATCTACAACAATTGCTATCGAGTTAATGCGAACCACTGCTTACTCAATTCTCAACAGTTGATGACAATGATTTCTGTAATGAAGACAGTAACGAGAAAGCCGACATCATCGCCAAATAGGGAACAGAAGCTTTGTTTATAGAACCAGAACCAAAATAACTACCTATTTCGGACTGGGCGAAGGGAAAAAGACTTACGTACTGCTTTGGTTCATTGTTCTTGCTTAAACCATCAGAAGATATAACCAGACAGATACTAGAATGAAACAGGAACAACCTGCGAATTCTGACAGGACTGATTACGGAAAACACTGTCGTCTAAAAAGTATACCACCTAGGAAGGAAGGATGCGAGACTAAGGTTCAACATATTTGGATTCACCAATTCAGGACCAATCGATTTAAAGAAAATTGCACCTCATGATACCTAGGCAACAATTCTTTTCCTCCACACATACGTATGGGCGATTCCAATCAAAACTAACGTGCATTGTTGGTTACCTTGTAGCGGCATTAGGCTTTAATAATATGCATTTATACGTATTGACGTATTGTTTGTGCTCTTGAATGGATATTCTGCAATAATGTTGACAAAATACAAACGATATATCTTTATTACCAAATTGAGAAAATACTTTCAAGTTATTTTTATTTCTATATATGTTGCAATTTACTGAAATAGGTATGTATTGGGTTAGTATACTTCAGATTAACGAAACAATTATGGAAGAAGATGATCATGATGAATATGAAGATGAACTGAAGAAAAAATGCGGTCCAAATATGTTGTGCACATTGTGTGTTTTGATGGCAAGATACTACCGGCTCATAAATTTCATTAAATCAGTAAAACTTCGTGGCACTCACACGAGAGACTTCTTTAATGATGCGTTTTATGTTTTCGCACGACACACATTATTTTAATCCGTTCGTTTGGACCAGCTCCAAAGCTATACAGGCACATGTTTATTCTACGAGACGATTTTTTTTTCTCCTCTTTCTCTCGAAACATGTGTGATAACGAACTTATTTTCAACGAAAATAACCTGGGACATTCTTCCCGCTTATAATTAAGAGTTCCTCATGGCTTTATCGACACGATGGAAATAGAATTTTAATAAGTCGTAGAAAAATGTCATCTCATATATAACTGCCTTGTCCCTCACTAGTACATTAAATCTTATGCCCGCTCCACACATGAATAAACAAAAGCAAATACTGCCAACAATTCTTATCTCACTTTTTTTTTCTAGGGGATGCGAGTAATGCGAGTATCGGTAGTGGAGAAGGTACAGGCGAAGAAGACGACGATACCAACGGAAAAAAGAATCAAAAAAAGAGAGGCATATTTCCCAAAGTAGCAACCAATATACTCAGAGCGTGGCTGTTTCAACATTTAACGGTAAGTAACGTTAGTATCATCAATTGCAAGAGTGTGTAGGTACTATGTAACACTTCTTAATGAATGAAACACGCTATTGTGGTGACGGTGAAACTCCTTTCTATTCTGAGACCAAGGGACAGAGGGCGATCTATCAATGAATGTATCATGCTCCACTCTTACCGAAAATTGAGGAATTGCATTGCATATACGGGGTCCTCCTATCGATCGTACGGCGTCCTTCCCTCGCAATATCCGATACCGGACTTAGCGCACAGGGTTTAATGAGTCGTGCACCTAATCCGGGATCAGAGAGCGATACTCACACGGGGAGAGCCGCTAAAATATTCATGCGTCGTCGGGCCAGTCTTTAGGGCCGTTGAATGGCTCGAGTCGCAAAGTGGCGCGCCATCAAATATTGAAAACGCCGAGGTCAAGAAGAGTTCCCCGGAGAGACGACGAAGAAGACTCAGCGTTATCTACGGTTTCCGGTCCGCGGCTCCAATTGCCCGTTCCCATCCTTTAATTCCGTCTGACAGGTGGACGGGCGATGCATTCGCCCGGGATTTCCTGAGGGAGCCACTCCGACCGTCTTATATCACGCCGCCGATACGTTTCTACCTACTACCAGGATAGATGATAATATAGAAAGTGGTGTTGGATAGAATACGAAGGCTGGCCGGCCGGACCTTTGCATGCATGCGGCGGCCTGATAACGTTAAACGCCACCAGCAGAGATGGAACGGCCCGAGGGGGACGCTTCTAATCCCTGGCCTGGCTGTACGTGAGGGTAAGGCGAGCGTAAGGCCTAATTTCCTGCAGAGCCGGGCTCCACTACGCCACATTCATAATAATCATTTTATGGAAATGAATCGCGTCTCAGCTGGAGACCGTTCACGTATCTCCAACAGTGCCTCTCTCTATCTCTATTATGTTCTCCATCGAATTTTCACGGTCTGACAATCATTTATACGGAATTTCTGCAATCCTTCATCGTGTTGGCAAAAATCTGTATCTCCAATATCTGCAAAAGAATTATGATGATGTCTCAGTTGGTGTGCTGCCACCATTAATTTCATAACGACAACTAGACGAAGAAAGAAGCAGACTGATTTGTGTTCTCTTCCGATGGTCTCCTGCTTTTCAAGATTTTCATTATCATCGTTGGGAGATTTGATCCAACTCCGACGATCTGAAATGATAGCGAAATCGATCGGACCAAAACCTTTCATTGGCATCGCATCATGTTTCACCGAACATAGTCTGAACACTTCGACTACATGAAGAGTTGTAGACTTCTGGCACAATCTACCAAGATTGGCTCATTCCAAAGCATTCATACATCCTTAAAAGAATGCCCCAAACAAATGTTAGACCTACGCTCACTAACAGGCCAACAAACAGATCACTGTCGTCTCTGAGTCATAATATTTCTGACTTGGACTGTCCGATGATACGGCGTACCGTCTCTGTCTTGAAGATGATGAAACATCAGAGCATATACTTTATATCTGCCCCGCTGGCTGTTTGACTACTATCTAGACCGCTTATGTCATATCTCAGCAACCCGAAAATCTCGGTTAAATTGCCCAATGCACAGGGATGTGACAAGAATCCTCAAACTGTCATTCAGGACATAAAGTCATGTTTCTTGATGTTCGGAAACATGAGGACGAATAAGTATGAATATGAAAGGTCCTAAATGCACATGATTCATGCTCTCCAGTTCGATCTCGTGAATAGTATAGCTTCTTTCGCATGGCATTAGCGGTCTAGAATCTAGATTGTAGTTTATGTTAGTGTTCTCGTCCTCGGACCTGAAAGATCATTCACCAAGTGAACTGATCTGCTTCATCAAGAAACTGGATGTACTGTAGCAGTGCAGGGCCGAATAGGCCCACTCACTTTGCTTCAAACCTAAAATACCCTTCTTCACCGATGACTTTAGTCCCTTCAACTGCACGAAACGGGTGCATGGTTAATCACAACTGCATTATTTGCACCTCAACATTTCAGGTCGTAAAAAAAACACGTGTTTGCTGATAGCTGCTCAAACTAGATCGTCCTTTATGTGGACGCGATCCATTCTAGTTCATCTTGAGCTGACGTCTCCTAATTTGGTGTATTCGAAAGAGCCATCGATAAAAGGTAATCTCCAATCGGGATCGTTAGCGGAAGCGTTAATAACCGTTCCGGAGGCGGTAGGACGGTGTCTGGCGATGCGATAGCATACACTCCGGGGACCGGATTCTGCGGCCGTAATTCCGTGAAGAAGAACCTGCCCGCCATCCATTCCCCATCACACCTACGAAGAGGCCCTCGGAGACCGATAACCCCATCTTGAGTGTCTCTCCGGGGCGGAATAACCCTTATGCAGCGCCTCTGTCTCACTCCGCCTTCAATGCATAGTGATTTTTACGATAATACTGGGATTCCGCACATACTGCCATTATTTGCGTATTCGTACGAGTCGGATGTGAAACGGGTAGAAAATTGAAGGGGGGCCCAAGTTTGATCGCACTCTCGGACTGATTTTAATGCACCCCTGAGCCCACACATCACCCATCGTGTGCTGAGGCAATATACCATCGGATGTAAATCAAGTCGAGGAGAGTTATCACACGTAAGATTCGAACATCAACGTATGCAGGATGGTTCCTTTAGTTCAATCAATCTTTACATCCATGCAGAAGGTCGGATACTTCTGATTTTTGTATACCTGGTGTCTCAGAGCTTTTAGGCCAGCAGATATCTGGGTTATCTAAAATACAAAGACTTTCATGAACTTGGTAAATTTATGGGAACAAAAGCTCTCCAGAATAGTGATATCAAATCACCCTTGTATCAAACAATCTACTAGAAACAACCCCATACTTAGGATTGTCAAATTGCACCCCCATGTTTTTTCCGATTCATCTTATAGAACTTCTCATTCCCATCACCATATATAGATATAGCGTTGTAGTCGAAATTATGAAGACTTAAATGATTTTGCAGGCTTGTTATACAGTTTACACACTGTTATTTCTTGAATAAATCGATATTTTTTCATGAAAATTATTGAAATTATTCGAAATTTCCGAGGATGAATTTCGTGTTAGTAAGGAAACATCAGAAGATTTGCCCCAAAATGCAATTTGAAAAGTCAAAGTGAGGGGTTGTATTCAGTAGATTTTTTTGACATGAGTGTGATTTGTTTTCATTGTCTTGGAAAACTTCTGCTTCCATTTATTCCACAATTTTTTGTCATTTTTTTGTATTTTAGATAACCCAGTTACCTGCTGGAATGAAAGTTCTGCGAAACTCATACATCTCGACTTAAAACTCAATTTCTCATCTTCAAAGTTGGTTCCGATCATCTTTCGCTGGAGACCCATTGCTTTCGAAGTGGAAAATCGCAAATAATAGCTGAAAACTAATAATTCCTCGAAACTCTGAGAATTTGCTCCAAATTTGAATGGAAAAGTTTTTTGCTTACATGAGGGCGATAACAATCCAGAATGATGGATGATTTTCTGTTATATTATAAACAAATAAATAATTTTTCTCTTTAAACCAGTCAGCATGAAGTTGGAAAAAACTAGAACAAGTGCAAAAATTTCGCAGTTTTTCGACGCTGACGGCGCTTCCGGTGTATTGGCGAGATCGAAAACTTATAGGCTTTTCAATAGTTCGTCTAAGAACATAATGGAAAGTCAGAACTATACCCGTCACCCGACCTTTTGTATATATTCCCCACGTCTGGGTTACTGTTACTGATTGTGCCCATTGAAATGATGTTGGTATAGTAGTTTATAAATGAATCACGGTATCTTTCTTTTGATGTAGTCTGAGGTTCCTCTGGTAGTGCGACTTGGTCGCAATCAAAGCCCTTTTTTTTCTGCGTGGTATCTGGTGAATTTTCCCAACGTTTCTTCCGATTCCTGCACGATATGCAAATGCGAAATGTCTGCGAGACCGTATATACCGGTGGCGGACGCGGAATCATTTTGTTTCTGATGGTTGCGTGCCCATTGCTTATCTCCCATTATATGTATACATTCACGGACAACCGTCGTCGGCTAATTGCTCGACTCCAATCCCTATGGCGATCGCAAAAACCTCTCTCTCCGACCGAGTACATAATATATATTCCCGACCAGTTCGAAATCCTTTCGTATATATATATACATTTATCCCATCTGTGTTCCTTCGCCGAGGACACATGTCAACGTCGATTCCCCGTGGATTTATAGGGATAACTCTGCCGGAAATATAGCCATCCTCGGATGCATCTTCGCCGGAAATGAAATCCCGTAGCCGGAAGGACTAGTTTTTTTCACGTTGCGATGTGAACGTGTCGGAATTGGTATTAAATCTGAGGGGAACAAACAACTTCGCGGCTATTTTACATGTTTTCGGTTAACACGCGAGATGATGTATATATGAATTCTGAATATGAAATAGGAATTTCGGAAAGGAAATCGACAAAGTAATTTGGGTTATGCTATAATACACAAATACAAATCAGAACAATCATGTTTATTTATTTTCACATGCATGATTAAATCTCCAATATAAAAGGAGAAAGAAAGCATTCCGACAAATTGCCACTTTGAGTACTTTGTGTATTGAACTATTCAAAGTCAAATGTGTCCTCTTCATATTGCAAGAGTGATGGCAACAATACAACGTCACTAGCAGAGAACGAGTCGGCGGCAATGAAAGGAACATGGAAACACCGTGGCAGCATCGTTTAAAATAAATGATCGGCCTCCACATTGATACTACGAGTCTTACGGTATGGTCTCACACGCAAAACAGTTGAATACTCATTAGCAATGAGACCATGGACTGTCGATTGTTTTTCGATTGAATCAGATGAGGAAAAATGAGGAATAGTCCCACAATATCATCAATGACAACTCTCGATATAAACGTACAGTGCATGACCCTGACGAAAATCATCACTGAGAAAGGGCTAAAGGGCTACAGAACTATTAAAGTATCTTCTGGATCAAGGAAAACTATTCAATTAACTGCCATCATATATTTTTCAGAATGTGTCACCGTCACCTCTATCATCACCGGACATATTTGCATTCGAAATAACAATATCTACCTGTGAAAAACTCATATTGAATTGGGAAAAAAAATTGAAACAAAATCCTTCAGGATCCTTACCCTCGCTTACCATGTCGATGTGTTGCCCTTTGATTTTGTCGTTGTTCAGTTCAAACATAAAAGTTTGACGCTTTCGGTAAGATCAATACTAGCTATATTAGTGGTTGAAGATATCATTTTTGATTGTGAATCTTGAGTATAAGATAGAATGAGAGTGTGGATAGTTGAAATACTTTCCTTCTCTACCGCACCCGCATTGGTTTCCCACTAAAATAAAGCTAATGTGATGGAAAACTAGTACGAGTCGATGAGCTCTACCTCCGAATGGAATCGCTCATAAAGCTCACGTCGCTATCTTTCCCCTTCCATCCCCCCAATTTCCATCCCTAACGGTATTGGGGACATCCTTTGATTATCGTTTAACCTCCGTGATTTGAATGGACGAGCGTGTCTGCGACATCCGTGGACCTCTGGACCGGGATCTTTCCCTTCTGGCATTAGGTGGACGATCGTGTTTGCACGTTTCGGCACCGCCTACGTCACAATGAACAGGGATAATCACGTGTCGGACCGATGGAGACGAGAACGCCTCCACGTAAATTACCGCGTCTGATGTGACGCCCCGTACCGAACAAAAATGCTGACGATGGGGACTTTATAATGGCTGGGGATTGATTGTTACTTTTTTCTGTTGCAGCATCCTTACCCCTCGGAAGACCAGAAAAAGCAGCTAGCGCAGGATACGGGCCTAACGATACTCCAAGTTAATAACTGGTAAGTCATTACATGGTGATTTTTTACAACTCGTCACCCGCATCTTTACTGTGGAAGAATCTGTATTGCTGACTACGAAATCTCGTAATTGCCGAGATATTTCTGGCAGTTACATTCTGCGCAATTTGTCTCTCGATCTCATTCATTATCATCGCGCTCAAACAAATTATGGCGGACATCATTTAAAATATTAGCGACCGGCCATTAAGCGGCGAATTCCGCTCGCTGCAAATCTGCCCTCTGCAAATTAATATCGCGTAGATCGCACAATAAATTACTCGTTGGCCAGCGAACTAAAATTAGGATAGCTGCGAACCTTGAACGATTCGTGGGTGGTGAGAACGGTATATGCAAGTTCGTAAAAAGTTTAGAAGCAACAAAGCGAGCGTACCTACCATAAGCAGCGAGACAGCTTGCGACCACAGGAGGTCGTAAATCTATCACATCCAATTTAGTTTCCTCGACAATGTATACGAATCTGTAGATCAGAGTCAGATCGGTTAGTATTCACATGATTGTCGCCAGAACTTTGGTTCCATGATGAATGTGAGGTCTTGGGTAAGAAGTAAGGCAGTTTTCACCATGGAAAGTCATTGGCTTGATCAGAATGTGGATATTCCAGCTCTGAATAAAGATGGAGTAGGAATTCTGCTACCTATCTGAGTATTTCGCCGATATGGAGTTGTTGAAGCATTATTGACGAAACTGATACGCAAGAATAAGCCTCAGAGTCATTATACGAGAACAACGCTTGCCGCCTCATTGTATAAGGGATGAAATATTTCAGTGGAGAAGGTTTATTTCCATGTTCTAGTTCTCAGGATTCTACATACACGTTATCATCAACCTAACCCTAAAACTGCCGTCGATTCCCGTAGTGCAGAGCATTTTTTCTGGAATAGAAGATGAGAAAACAAGAAAACGTGTTTTTGTGTATCTGGTTCCAAACTATTCCAGATATGTTACGGACTGAATATGATGCGCATCTGATTCCAAGGACAATTTCAACAGTTTAGAATCTGAGCTTGCAACTTTATTCGCTCCCACTCCGATTCTGCCACGGAATTAAATGTTCTTTCCTCATCAAAAATGATTCATCGGGATCCTTTTGAAATGACAAACTTCGTTCCGATCGACTTCACCTGGTCTTGTACCCCCAAAATCCGAAATCCTTAAGCCAGGCCTCGGCAGTCATTACGAGAACAACGCTTGCCGCCTCATTGGTCGCCGTTCTACGTCACGATGATGGATTCCGCTGCACGCTCGGAAACCGGTGGCAAATGACCCGTGAGCCGTGATCGCTCTCTATATATCGAAAGTTTGTGCAAACGCTGCTGACGCACGGTCTCCACATGAGGGGTGAATTGTTATCACAATGATGTGATGACTGTGTGGTTTGAAAGTTGCAAGGAAAAAACTCAGCGGAGTGAAAGGTTTTGTAACACTGGGACAACTAGGATTTTCATGAATTTTAAAAATTTCATCATCCAATTTGTGCAGAGTATTCCATTCCTGACGATACTTTGGAAGCAGATGCCTAGACCGAAAATATGAAAAATGTTCTCATATGAGAAATATGTATTTGCGCAGAACGGGGCCGGTGGATAGAAACAGAAAAATATGAGTCGAGGTTCTTTTCTCAATTCGATTCTGAATACGAATCTTATCAAAGTATCTTGAACGCTTGTTGTTATTGTTATTATTCAACTGGTCGTTTAGATTATGATTGATATGTCTATATCAATGAGAATCCGATATATTATGTACATATAGAACAGTTAAATGTTGAGAAAAGTGTTCTTCTGTCCTTCACAGCCTTCTAATTCTCTGAACTCCTGCACACCTCCAGGTGTACGCGTGAGATAACTACGGGGTAAACGAAGGTGAGAGCATAGAGGCGGCGTTTTCCGGGGGGGCGGATGGGGGGACCTTGGCGTTAATTCCAGCCGTGCAGATTACGCACGTTCGCTCCATTGGAAATCCTCGTGCCTGCCGCCAGTGCCACCGCCTATTCTATGGAAATGTTGGTCAAATATATCATTCCGACTTGACAGTGCAATTCTCTTATCTACGCGCCGCCGGCTCGCACCGGGGTCTCCCCCGGGCCGACGTCGAAAAACAGAGGATCGAGTCGGCGGTGGAGGAGGGGAAGGGGGTGGACTCCGGCCAAATTGCGAACAAAACACGAGCGCAGGGGGCGCCGTTTTCGGGTTGCAGAAACGGGACGACCTCCCAAAACTGCGATCATACGATCATACTTCCATTCAGAGATGAGTCATCATTCTGGTTGGTGATGCCACACTCATTTAAAAAAAGTGTTTTTAACCGCCAGCTTAGTTGCAAAGCAACCCTCGAAAGTCAGAGACTTGTGTGAGTTAAGAAGACGGGGACCTTAGCTTTTTAAGTGTCATCCGAAGCACTACTCGGCTGGTAACCGTGGACAGTCCAAAGGATTGATATCTAGGTACCAAGAATGTTGGGTTGGCCACCTATCTCCTCCCGCCCAACGAAACTACCGAAAATTAATTCAGTGCTCGCGCCGGGGATCGAACCCGGACCGCCTGGGCAACAGCCAGCGACTCTACGCTCACGGCCACCTGCCCAGTAAATTCCTCAACATCATTGGAACACTGTTGGGAACTCATATTCTTTCTTGTAACCAGAAAAAATAAAAAGAATTCCAAAACCTTCACCTTCTCTCGTTATCCTTCCTTGATACGCATCAAGATGTTGTACGAACATAATAGGGAAATCCGTTCTTGCGCTCCAAAAGATATCGTTATCGTTATTCATTACAATACAAAAAAGCATTTCACTGTGTGCTATAACTTTGAATTTCCAAATCCATTTGCTTATGACATTTTTGTTAATCCAATTACATACCAACATTTACACTGTCAAGCCCTCAGTCAAGTCGCAAGAGAAAAAATTCGAAAAATCTGATTAATTTCACAATTTTAAAATCATTTTCATAGGATATTATTCATTGAATTCATATTTCGCTTCCATTTCTGTTATGCAGTCTCAGCGAAGCAAGTTCATGTCCTGAAGCATTGCATGCATTGATACTGCATAGTGACTGCAGAAGTATGTAACAGAATTTGATTCACCTGGTACAATGAAAATGATGACTGCATCGGCTACGACTTTTAGCATTGTTTTGCCTTTTGAAATAGCCAATTCTTACAAATTTATTTGGACAGAGAATAAATCTCTCCGGCAGATGAGTGCTGTCTATATTGGTTCCAGTTTGGTAGGTATAGATAGGTAGGTAGGTAGGTAGAAAATCCAAAAATGAACAAGTTTTTCATTCTTCAATAAAATGAATGCGGCCGCCCCTGGTCTCTCATTGTGCCGACTGGAGCGAATATTAAAAACAGAGACGAGTTTATCTGCATGAGAAAATATGAAAAATTTAACGAATAAGGTTTTTGGAGACCCCCTGGGGTTCTCCCAGCTAAATCCATTCGAAATTAACTGATGCAAAAAAAATCGACTGAAACGATAAACCTGGTGGAAAATAACGACATAATTATACATATAGAACAAACAATCAATAACAACGAAACGTACATACGTATCCATCATAGTAATTGAGGTATAGATACCTAACAGAAAACTATGATTATCGCATCACTTTACAGATCTATGACTTCAATACAGGGTGATTAGGACAGATACACTGGACTGTAGAAGCAATGCATATACGTAACTCTTACACATAACTTGAATGTTGTTATTCGATCTTCATTTATTTTCAAGTCATACCCCATAACTTATCGCCTTTCTTGTTTTCTTTCATTTTCTGGAGCATACGAAAGGCAATCGCTATAAGGTTCGTGGACCATCGAGCATATAATATGATGGAGGATGAAAAGATACGGTAGGATTTTTTTTTACTTTGAGGGATTATAAGTTCTCAGAAATTCTTCCCTAGGTAGAGAATCACAAAACTCTGTTGTTCTATAACTTGTCTAGGTATAGAGAGTGGAATGTAGATGAAACAAAATCAATCCATACTAGCCCAATGTGTATTGTAGTTCACTAAATTGTCACCTTCAACAATATGCAATTAAGATATTGTAATGAGGTTGGTCGCACAGTCAAATTTACGTCACATACCTATTTTATATATTTTTTTTTTCTTTTGGAGCGCACGAAAGGAAATTCCTATGATCGCACATACCTAGGGAGGACAGTGAGAGGAGGTAGGTGTATAAATAGTATTTGATGCAATTATTCGTTTTTTTAAATCATCGCAATTTTTCTTTTCAATAATCAAAATCGGACCTTATACCTTATTATATACCTAATACACTAGCTCTCGATAACGTCGCACACCTCAAATAACTAGTAATTACCATGGTCCCTAATAATCACTAATTGAATAATTATTTACTTTCAGAATGCTTCAGTATCGATAAAAATATCCTAATATTTTCAATAATTATCGAGATTTCATTTAAACCCAAATTATTTTGTGGCTCTGGCAACAGCGTAATGCCTAGAGTTCACAGAAATACAAGACGAGAAGAACAGGTCAACCTAACTTTCTAACGTCAATATCGCCACCTTTCACCAAATCCATTCATCTTGGCAAGTTATTCAACAAATACTGCGAATATTCGAAGAAAATCCGCAGATTATCTTATTCTTCAGTTGTCTGTTGGTATTCTCTGTTATCTGCAGTGAGTATTCAGTCTGGAAAATGCATTTCTTATTCTGATAAAATGATATTCAAAAATATTCTCGCACTTGTCTTACAGAAATAGAGAATGCATATACGTAAGTCGAGTCTTATATGATTGCATTGGATTGTTCCGGGTGACAGTGTACAGTGGGTTAGTACCTAATTCGAAAATAATGGAACAAAATGTTCTACTGAAACAGCCCTCTAAGCAAATTTGGAAGCTATGTTGATGCAAGGTTGTACCAATTTCTGGAACGGACTTTCAGCAATATTGCTAATGCAGATTTTTAAATGTCCAGCAACTTGTTATATTGCTGTAACGCTACATTATCAAACTTCACCTTTGCAATATTGCTGGACGTCCGTTTCAGTAGCTGCTTCAACATTGCATCAAAATAGCTTTCAACTTTGCTTAGTGGGAGGCTCATCTGAATTATGGAAACTAAATTTCAGAGCGAAAAAAATAACCTTCTCCTGTCGGAATCTAATAATGACAATGGCGCGGTATCATTGGATTTGCAGAATCGCACAGCGATTGATTCGGCGTAGGGCAAAAGGGCGCGTAGAGTGAGTGCTGCAGAGAGTGTGCGGTACGGGAAAAGAAGCTTTTCCGGAATGGGAACGGATTGATTAATCGCAGTAATTACCGATCAGCTTTCCTCGCTAATTAGATTTCGTCCCCTGGCAGAGCGCAAATGAGATTACGGCTGGAAATGGCGTTCGCCACATCGCAGCCGGCGCAGCAAGAGGGGCGGGGGTAGGTACGGGGTGAAACAAGCGCACGCGTTAATTGTCATCGATTTTTATAATGCCATTATGTCGGTACATGATTTATCACGTTAGTCACTACGTGTTACTCAAGAATATGGTAAAACTAGCCCTCGATCGACTCTTCAAACACTAGGTATACAACGTCAAAGGAAGGAAGGAATGCTCGAAGTCATCTCCATAATTCGAGTCATACCTGCATAAGACCATTGTGTATTCTTCCCATTCACAGGATGAAAAAGGAATAATATATCATGTCTCTGTCAGAATGAGTTTTATATCCTATAGTCTAAATCACTTTATCCAATTATAATTTTATTGAAGACGAATTCATAACATAAATGATCATAGCTATCAAACTGTACGAGAAAGGTGGGAGGGAGCTAATTTACATTTAAATGGTACAATGTTTCAACTTATCAAGTAAGTAAAGTACAGGGTTCCATTCTATTAAAAAAGATTCCAGAGTTATAGAGTCCCCGAAAGGAAGTTACTTCTGAGCCTACCTGTATGCTGAAACTGATATCCGGAAATATACTCAATGGTCATATGCACGTATGACCCGATTCACAATGTTTTGTGAATTTGCATTGTAAAAACAATGTTATTTTTCGTGGGTTATCTAGTTTTTGCAAAAAAAATTGCAAAAATAATTTTTATCAACAAAACTGTTAGAGATAGGTATAGGGAATTGTCAGAAAGAGTTATGAGGCATCTTATAAGGATTCCAAAAATTACATTTGAAATAACAAAGTAGCTATTACTCTCTGATATAAGAGGCAACATTGTATAGATGAAAATTTTAGACAGATAAAGCATGCTTGGTTATCCATGACCATGAATTTTCGTGATGATCTGTCAGTTGGTTATCCAAATACTTCAAATATTTTATCCACCGTGTATACACAGAGTAAAAATCAGTTACGAGTTTCTATTAAAAAAAAAAACGTATAACTGCTAATTGATACATTCTAACCATAAAATATTATCTGATGAACGTGAAAATGTGAAGTTTTCATAACACTATTTTTGTTCTTAGGTGTGATCTTTAACACATGTGAATTAAAGAGATGAATTCAAAAGATGACCTGAAAAGATGTAACTCCATAATCCTTAAACAGGTGACATTCAATTTCCTCCCCTTCTAGGTAATATATACCATCTTTGTCTTACTCGTATGCCTCATCAATGATTCATCCCACTCACTCATAAACACTTGTTCAGTTAATCGTCAGTCATCTTCGATATCCTGATGTGTAGGAACATGTTAGGATGCTGCGTGTGCTGTGTCGCCCGACAGCTCGTTATCTCTTCATACAGGGTGATGAAGTGTTATGGTTGAAAAATATTCTAGAAATATTGAAGAAATTTTGTTCACATACCCCCCAAGTAAAGAAGGATTCGTTTAGGAACTACAGGATTCTGAACTGCATCAGGGTGTTGAAGTATTTTCAAGATATATTCGTTAAGGAACTACAGGATGTTGAACTGCATCAGGGCGTTAAAGTATCTTCAAGATATATTGGTATCGAAACTGCTTTCAATTTGGATACCTACTTTCCTTTCTTGGCTTATCTTGGATGAGAATTTGCTATAGAGGCAGAAGCTCACACAATAACACAATAACATCGTGTTATTTTACATTTATATGATTTTTCTGAAATGATGAACTTGATCATATTGAAAAGAAAACTATGATGGCGCCTATTCAATTCAGAAATCTTTAGATGGTTATACAATTCCGTGATAGCTTATATTTATCTCGGTACAGAAGCAATAAAAAAACCTATACTAAACTAATGACATCCACCAAAAGTTTGAATATAGTCGATAGATGGCAACTCCCATTCCTCCTCTCTTTTCCATACTCCACCCTGCTAATTGTCCTTTTCTGGCGAAAAAAGCGCCACCTGATCCATTAGGCGACACCCCTGCTACACCCCTCTTCCTTCCTCTTCTTTTCTTCCGGAAAGATTCGGTAATTACGTTTGCGAGGAAGGAATGTAAGCGAGCTATGCAGATCACATTTTAATGCAATTCCATCCATTACGTCCCAAGAACCATTAACACCCGCTCCGCAGATGCAATTTGGGTTGTATGGATGCGAGCAGACGAGGTATGTTTTCGAAAAGCCATCGGCTGTGTACGTAACAAAAGGAGCGCTTGATCACATTACTGAAAACGGAAATGTATCCCGCCAGATGGGGTAGATATCGATACGATGTGGAAGGGATCCATTCTCGGTTGAATCTTTGTTTGACGATCTCGTCTTGTTACTTGCGACTGATGAGGCATAGTGGGCCGGAACAGTATTTCATCCATCAGTCTATCTTGATACATTCTTGGTGTCACGTTCTACAGTTTGACTTGACGTGATCATGTCGCTAACTTAGCCAAAAACACCTAGGATATCACCCTCTATAAACCATGCTTGACTTCTACAATATCTTAGAGTACTGTCCGCATGACTGAGATTCAGCTTCATGAACACCAGTAACCCTGCAACATCCAAGATACATTGCAGAACTGTCACTCTTTTACCGCTACTGATCAGGAGCAATGCTCTGTGGAATTATCAACAGTTGTCCAACCTGGAATGTATCGCAACCATATGAAGTTGGCATCATATGGCAAGCACTTTTGATAATGATTTATTTTGAAATTCGACTAAGGCGTTAAGTTCTGCTTTAAAAAAAAGAAAAATGGCCTACTCGGTCGGAGTCACGTGACTACAAAACAAAACTTGATTTTTTTCGAATTAATCGATGAAAGTTGACTTATTTGTTCGAATTTCATAATAGTTTACAAAGAAGAGTTGTTTCTATCCAATTGTACAACACATCATACGTTTATGCTATATAACTTGCGTAGCCTTTCCAATTTTCTGAAACGATTTTAATCCCAGTTTTCTAACACAAGGGTTTTTTTTTCATGTTGATTATTTCGACAAATTTCAAATGTCACGTGCTCGGTTTACTCGCACTTCATACACTTAATACACTAGTTGGTCTTATAACTATCAATTAAGTTTTTCCCATATAATGCCAACTCTATGAATGACACTATATAAGCAGTAAAAATTGAATTTATGACTTCCAATATTAGTTCCTCCTTCTGAATACAAAAAAATTACAATTGCGACAACTTTCATCATCCTACAGGTTTATTTACATTTTTCTATTTGTGACCACCAAGATACGTCGTATGAAGCCACTGGTTACCTACTACTGAATAAAAGACTCAGAAACCAACTGAATCTTCTTTGTAGAATGTATTTTTCCATCAAGACACGAAAATCCCTATTCGTTGTGTTGTTTCGGTGCAGCTATCCTATCCGAGAGTTTTCATTTGGTCGGGAGCTTTTCGTTAGAACAAGTTTTTTCGCGCTTTTTATTCCTGAGGGAGAACCGGCTCGCGACATGCCAGGTTGAACGTTATTTATGGGAGCTTTTCCAGCACTCCAAGCAGACTGTCGGAAAAACGCGGGCAACGCATAAAACACGTATGGCGTCAGGTCGAGGAGAATAACACCCCTATAATCCTCTCTCTTGATGTATTGATAAGTGAAGGGGGAGGCGTCTTTAATTTAAAGTTGTCCTACGGACGAAAAGTATTTCCCAAGTGGCACAAATCCACAAAAACAACAATATCCACTATGTGAAACTTCTTCATCCTCATTTTACTTCCAAAATTTTGTATAGTCCTGGCTCTGGCCTTATTCATGTATATGGATAATTTATCAATCTGAGTCATCCATTCATTAAGATTGAGATGACCCTAAACTTCGTTGAAGATGGTTATAGGTAACTATAAACTCTTAGCTAGAAAATGGGGTCAGATAACCTAATTTTTTGCAACTATCCCAACTGATGGACTCTCTGACCTTGTAGTTATCTTCAACCCAATATAACTGGATAATTTATCACTTTGAGTCATCCATTGTTAATATTCAATCAGCAAATAATATCTAGATCTGCAGCATGAGTCTGAACTTCATTGTGGATGGTTATAGGTACCTATAAATTCTTAGCTAGAAAATTAGGTGAGAAAACATGATATTTTGCAAATATCTCAACAGATGAACTCCCTGACTTTGTATTTATCTTCAACCCAAAATAAAATCGCCAGTGGCGACAAATAAAGTATATTCGCTGAAAGGTTTAGAACTGCTACCCCAGATCACTGGTAATTGTCGTGAGACGTTGAGCCATCTTGTGTAATAATTCCCACACGTGAGGCAAAGATGAATGTGACATCTAGAACGTGCAGAGAGAGCGTATACATATATATACAATTATTAAACGGCGGTAGTCGGAAGAGAACCATTTTGACTAATTACGAAATCAGTTTCTTAATAGACGTCCCGACACGGCAGCGGATGGGCCCCCGGAGAATAGGCAACACACAATATCCCGACGGAAGGGTTGTAATCAGCGAAAGATAACGCCGGATCCACGTATGCAGACAGAGAGATGAAGAGAGCGTGTGAGGGAGAAATAGAGAGAGAGAGCGCGAAGAGACGAGAGCAGCGTTCGGTCGTTATTGTTCCAGCGTTCCCTATTTTCATTTCCTGCTACAATAGTTCATTAAAAAGGTGTTTCGGAGGCTATTTGGGAGGCTATTAGGTGCCCTGATATTACTCCTTGGAGAGCCGTTTGCCCACGGCGGCATCCGACGACAATGAAACTCGCTCGTAAATTGCCGCAACGGAATACGCAGGACCGAACTTCTAAAGGACATGGAATACCGAAAGACAAAGATGGAACAAGTCGATTCCAGATGCTGTACATGGACCCACTAATCTTCTAGCAGAACGAAAACTGGATAGAGTTTCATTGATAAATACTTACCCTATCGAGACTATTTCTCCATCATTCTACAAATGATCATTGAACTATCTCATTTTCTTACTCAGATATATTTTTGGCACATCACAAAAGACCATTCTCTTCATGGTGGTAAGGAAGCTTCTGAATGTAGGTGTTCCACTAAACACTTCCCCTTCTCTCCCAAGGCTCGTCTGACCGATTTCCCCGATGACACTGTTGGCCCATTGTAGCCACTTCAAATATCATCACAGTAGCTGTGAGCACTGCCGCTGCTACGGCAGTACCAGAGTTTTGTTTGAAATGATCTTCTCGTTCTGGTTCCTCATGACTATTCTTCCGAGCCCTGATCACATCCATGAAGAAGGTCAAAAGTTTTCCTACTCCTACGAATAAAGGGGGAAAGGGGTAGTTCCTGCCCTGTGGCTGTTTACTCTTAAGGTTGTCAAAGCCGTTCATTAATCCGTGGCCACATGAGCAGATGTTCCATATTGCCCCATCTTTGCATACAGATGTCCACAAAACTGTTCCATCTGATTGATCCGAACAAAGATGTCCACAAGATGGTTCATCTGCCCAGCAGCCGCGCCTTATATTTCCTGTGCCATGGTGAGATGAGGCATTATGGGGAAGAAGGAAGAAAGAAGAATTGACCAAGATAGGATGATAGCAAAGATTGAAAACTGAAGAGTAAAGAGGGTACCATACAACTTCGGGTTTGCCATTCTCGTACTCACAAGTCGTGACCCCCTGGGAGGCTCACTGAGAAATACTTCCCATCATCAACTAATGGTGCAATATGACCTAGTCTATCTCAGAACTCTTTATTGAGTAGATTTGACTTCAACTTATGGAATGTCTCTTCGGATAGTTGAGGAGAAAGAATTCACCAATATTTGCTATCCGTAGTATCAATTGTATATCTTCTAGGCTTCCATTGTAGGAGAACAAACTTCAATGGGTAACAGACCTATAGGAAGTTGAGTCCTGCCGTGATCACAATGAGTTGGTTGAAGACGATTGGGAAGGGTTGTTTCTGTCGATCCGTTCCTGTGTTTCAAAGTCGAAATGAGACGGTTTCGTCCACAGTCCGATAAGGTGGCTGTGCAACGGTAACATCCACCCTGCCAGCGACAATTTATCAACGGTGGCGGCATTAAACCGAACACGGGGAAGAAGGCGCAAGACAATGTCTCCGAGCGGTAATGGCACGGAGCCGTGAAAAATGATGATGATACGTTCCCGCGAAAAACGAAAATCCCCAAGGTGTGGGGTGCCTGTCGGGAGAATGGCGGCCTCTACCGGCCTCGGGCGGGTGCTAAAGCGAGCGGAACCGGCCGCAGATATTTCTTCGGCTGGCTGGGACAGTAATCGCCCTCTTCAGGCTCGTAAACGGCCCGGAATGACCGCCTCGAACGGAATTTCCGGAAAGAAAACAGTCCGAAAACTACTGCTCGACGGTTTTTCAATGTTCGAGAGATTCACTCGACCGTTACTGACCCCATCGAGGGATTTCGAACAAGCGAATTCAAGATGCACAATGATGGTTCATGTCCTGTGTGGCTCAAACAAACCTTCAACAAGATCTTTGTGCCATCCAGATAGCATAACGACTCCCTGATGTGTATTTTAAAAACAACAACAGATTCCATTACAAATTGCATTTGATCGTTTATCTCAGTGTGTGGTCTCTCCCGTCTAGAACAACTGTACAAATAACAAACATGTTGCACTTTCTATTAACGGCCAAATCTGAACGTAAATTGTTTTCCGTCGAACCCTTTAACGTCTAATCCATCATTTGTAGTATCGGAAGGGTCTCTCGTGCTCAGACGATCTCTCATCTCGCCCTAATGCGGAAACGATAATTGTTCGGCATCCAGAAATGGAATAACATTTATTCGCAAGAGTCCGATCGGAAATTCTGACAAGTGTCGAGAAAAGGAGAAAGCAAGGCTTACTAGATGATCATTAGGAGGGATTAGGGGAACGACGACGTCGGTAGGGATAATGGCCCGCGAAACCCTACACCGGGCAAAGGGTTGAGGAAAACAATGAGCTCGAGCCACTTTGACGCCCTAATGCTGTTTGTCCCCTACCCCGTGGGACCATCAATACTGTTGTTATTAGAGAATCGAGTGTTGTTGAATCGCTTAATGGAAAAGAAGACAAAGACAATGTTTTTGTATCGGCATCAGGTTTACTTGTTAACATTGTTGAAAACATCTCCCGTTAGTTATAGCTCTGAGAGTAGATGGTTGAACAAACTTCTCACCGATAGACCATACTACCTATCAACTATAACCTCAATTGTTACCAATTTTACTATCTCGGTTCGTATTCCTGATTCAGTCCTGCTGCTATTTTGTCTAAGTGCTCCAGTCAATCAATGCATTCATAATTTGCATCTACAATCATGAAGCGATTTATATACACGTCCATCTCGATTGTTTCTCATGCCAAGACAAAGACAATGTTATTGTATCGGCATCAGGTTTACTTGTTAACATTGTTGAAAACATCTTCCGTTAGTTATAGCTCTGAGAGTAGATGGTTGAACAAACTTCTTACCGATAGACCATACTACCTAACAACTATAACATCAATTGTTACCAATTTTTCTATCTCATTTCGTATTCCTGATTCAGTCCTGCTGCTATTTTGTCTAAGAGCTCCAGTCAATCAATGAATTCATAATTTGCATCCACAATCACGAAACGATGTATATACACGTCCATCTCGATTGTTTCTCATGCCATTTTCATATACCTGAGAGTTTTTATAGAATAGGATTGTGGAACACGTCAGTCCTTCCTGCTATTTCCGATGGAACAAAATCCGAGTCACATTAAACCGTTGTTTATGTCCTGAAATCAGATGTCGCGATGCATAGCAAAGCACACGCGCTACGTAACATTGCTTATGTTGGCGCATAGGAGTTATGAATGTACCCAATTACATCTTAAAAGCTGTGCTCCATTAATTTTCACAGCTGCTGCAGCTTAATTGGGATCCACACGCTCGATAATAAACTCTCAGACCGTCGTCTCGTGGTGCTCTCTCTGTCGCTCCCTTCGTGTACGTGTATTTTCGCGCACCGCCTGCTACTCGATTAGGTGCTATGTCTATGATTCTTAATAACACTTCACTCGGAAGCGATTTATGGATGTGGATTCGTGTTCTGGTCCGGAAAGGATGTTGAACCGAGTAGATGGAAATTCATTTGGCGAACGGAATCGCTTACCGCAAGATACGGGCAAATGCGTTAATTTCGGTGGTATCATCGTTTATTGACTCTAACGAGAGGAGGAATGCCCGCGGAAGCTGCTGAAGCCAAAAAGCTCAAGATATCTTGGGGAACTCTGGCTCTAATTCTTTCAATCCATCCTCTTGTCCAACTAGTATTCTGGATCGCTCAGCCATTGCTTGAATAGACAAATATGGGTCTTTCGCCACCTTAAACTGCCAAAGTGTTCGTATTTCGAACAAAATGATGTATCTTATAGGTAAAACTATCTTTCCTCCATCGTCAGATATGTCGATCAAAAGGTAATTACATTATTGATATATCATCAACCTTTTGTGGTTTCCCTGTGAACACTGCCAGCAACAGTCTAATGATCAAAGATGTTTTCTTCATTGTCAATGATGTTCAATTGAATGTCGACAATGATGATTTAGCAATGAGTTGTCGTTTACGAAGATAGAATTTTTCATCATTACTGAATCAACAATTGAATGATTTTGATACCTGCAGATCTGGATATCTCCCTATCACTTGTAGTACCTCTGTTTCTCAATCATCATTTTGGAAATTATTGCAATAAACTTTTATAAGGAATGCATAATCATTCAAATTTCAAATATTTCCCCTCTTCTGAAAGACAGTGAAAATCATTTCTCGACAAAAGTTCATTCTTGAAATTATCAGTGGACCACGCAAACACGCTCAGTGTCGAAGAAGTTAGAGCTAGAGCGTACTCGTCAAGTTGACCAGAAAATTATCCATAAAATATCCTTGGTCATTTTAAGTGATATGATCAATATGGCTAATTACAGTATAAACATATTAAAAATTGTTTCCAAAGATGGAATTTCTTACAGCTACCATGGCTGCGTGCATATCGTCTCGTTGAAGTGTCAAATGCACACTTCATACAATTCTTATTCTCAGAGAACATTCGAACCTTGTCAACGTGTTGAGAAGTCTACGGTGGTTATGAATGTGTTGTTGCCAATTCACATTTGGCACCTTGGAAACACGTATTTATTGACAGATGCTAGACTCACATGGAAATTTTGGAAATGTGAAGTATTCACTACCAACGAGTTTTTTTTTACTCTTAACCGCTGATGACAGCGATGATATCAGAGCCCAATTTGGAAACTCTCTCGATGATACCAGTACATGGACGTCCATTTTGTTACTAGATTTCGATGGTGCACTAATGTTTTAGATCTCAAGCATCAGAGTGCACATAGTGGGTCGGCATTTTGTCAGTTTCGGTTTCGAGTCCAGAGTCAGAGAATAGGAAAATGTCGTTAAATTGTGATTGTGATTATTATGCATGTAGTACCGTTGATAATATTCATGGGCGGGAATATGGTGTCCATCAATTCAGACCACAGTTCGGCTTCCTAGTGACTGATCAAATCTGTCTGATCGTATGACCTCGAGCGCATTAATCAGATTGTCTCATTTCAGGTATTAATTCTTATTCTTCAGTTCTGAAATATAATCAGTTGATTCCTTAGTGTGATGAGTACAGGATGCGACATTCTACCTGTGTATGTTAATTTGTTCCATATACACTGGGTCATTGTCATTTCCTGATCATCTTCGATACCTGCAAGTTCCGACCATAATGATAGCATGTTTTACTCATATTTTTCATCCACTCTGACGTCTCAGTATTGGTCAAGACCACCATCATCAGCTCCAATTCCACCAGCTAGGCCATAAACACCGTAATAACAACGAGAGGTGATCAATGCTGTCGTAAAGCTGACAACCCCGTTTTACGGCGATACTAAATATAGCTTTCGATAAAACAGCTGACGACCGACGCGGGATTCACAGACGCAGAAAAAGATATCGCGATATTATAGAGGGCGATGTTTTTCTAGACAATTTGTTTTCCGAACATTAATCACTGTCTGTGGCGGGGCGACAACTTATGCACGCGTCGCGCAGCAAGGATTATCATTACAAGGAAGGGTGCTCGCGAATGGGGGTGGAAAAGAAAGAGTTACCATGAATAGGAGTGAGGTTGTGTATCCAATCATCGGATTGTCACCTTGAACATATATTTGGATAGTCCGAGAAGCGATTGAAGTCTTCTTGTGTTTAGCCTGTATGACTGCAAAATTAAACTGGTCTTGAATGGACAACCACCTACATCGATTTATTTCTCGACAACGACAATAATGTGTGGTTCTTTTGTCTTCTATTACAAACTCCATTTATCATTTCAATTTCGAAAAGGTGCAACTATGAATCAGAAGATGTGTAGAAGAAACAAAAACCTTCAGCACAGATCTAGTACCATTACAGATGCAAAAGTTTTGATGCTGAGATACTCGTGAATCAACCAATTCGGCTACAGATCAGTATCTAATCAAGTTCAATAATGAAACTGATATGAATATAATAATAAGAATAGTACTTGTTGAAGCAGAGATCAACCCATCAATGGAGAGATAATTCCTCCTTGTAACTATGGGCACTCAGAACAATGAAAGATTCAGATATGCCTCCTCTATCCTTGTCTTGAAGCGAATATGTTCGTAACATCAGCAGTTTTCGGATGTCATCGGTCCTATTAGTTTCAACCTATTCATTCTTTCTAATTTTCCATTTTCTGCTATATAGTCTTATACTGTATGTTTTTAGAATTTGACATCCCTGAGTTCGTTAATCAAGAATATGTATTATGATCATGTAAAATGTATACCAACTCTCGTTGTTGTTTTGTTTTGTAATTTGGACATTTTTATTCACCTACCTCTACCGTGGATCTACTCCTTTTGCTGTGAAACCAGTGGAACAGGATAGGTGATGTTGGAATCAAAACAAAGTGTAGTATGCAGATACGACTGGCATGTTTGTATATAATATAGCTCCGAGAAGAAACTCGAAACAATTGACTAGTTAACGTCGAAACGGATCCTAATTTAATCAAACCACCGAATCTCCTCGTCTCGGAAAGTCAGCTCGGATAGGCATCATCAGGAATGTTCCCACAGCTCTCCCATAGGTATATGCACGCTCACCTTCGCAAAGGTGCCATTAATTACGTGGCCGAAACGGCCTTAAGACAGCCGAACAATGACGATACGAATCGCGCGAGTTTCACATTCACATGCCGACCTCTCTGCGATGTGCCAGAAATTCTACGCGCCTCATCCGAGACTTTTTCGAGATTTTTTCCGAGTCGCGGCCACAACGGCTCAAGACGACACGGTATTGTATGGTATTGTGTCCGCTTCGATCAGACCGGAATGCCATCGGCGATTAACGTCAAGATGGTGGCTATGTTCATTTTCGATGTGTCAAGATATTCGAACGGACGAATATCTCGCTATATCCGGACATCTTCGAGAGCATCTCTAATCCGTTTAGTGTCTCTCTTTGGGGATTACATGAATGTTTGAAGCTCGATGAAGATTTGTTTGTACGCCTTCTCAAATCTCAATTCTTAATACCAACGAAGAGTTTTGAATTGCTGACAATATGTGGGACGCACTTCGAGTGATAGGGCGTCTCAGGAAAATTAAAAAAGTTTCCACAAACAGAGGCCGTTAAAGGCTTCATTTGCGAAATACAGGACGTCAAAGTTGCAAATATTTATAGAATTTCCTCAAGTCCACCATGTATTGCTTTTCGTGGTGACAAAATTCAGTATGTTCTGTGACTGGCATAGTGCCGCAATTCTAAAATGATGTCTATCATGGTTTTAGAGTAATCTCAACAGCTATATCAAATTTTGGAGTTCAATCTGGTTATTCCGTTTTTCTCGAAAACAGTGTACACCTCAATGAGTTTCAACAGCTTTTTTTTACAATATCACATCCTCTTTTATATTTTCTATCAAATTTTCGAATAGTTTTATTCAGTCAGATCGACTAAATTAAATTGACCATGATTCAATCACTCTCAGGTACTTAGTGATTCGCCAGAATATCAAGAATTTTTGTTGGGCGGTTATCTAGCAATTCAATGTTTATGGAAACTTTTTTCATTTTTTGAGACTCCTTATTACCTCTTACCCCTTGAAGTGTGTCGCACGTATCACGAAACACCCTGTATAACTCAAATCGAGATTTTGCCGAATTTTGATTATAGCGCATGTCACAGAGCAAGATTTATCTCCATATTGTCATCACCATGCTACTTTTGAAAAAAATAGCACCGAAATTGCATGTAACCAATAATGATCGTGGTCCTAACACGTGAAAGTTTGTAAATTATATTTCTGAAATCAAGAGAACATCATGACACTTCAACTCTCAATATTTCTCATCAATCTCGCTGTCTCAGTGAAATACTTATCTACTTTATTGAATGGTGAAGTATTTCTATAAACACTTCCACTTCGAAAGTCTCGGATATCATTCCATCACTATAGCAATACCATAGCCAGACGAGCAACCTCGAGATTTGTCAAGAAAGTCTCTACCAGAACTCGTTCATCTATAGAAAGTCAAAGCTTTGGAAATATTCGCCCAGTGAGTATTCCCAAGATCATAAACTTCGAAAAGTTCAAACAATAAAATTTCAATGTCCACCTTATCTCACTATATCCTTCCTAGAAATCGTCAAATCGCCATAGGAATTCCTCTCGTCGTCGTTATTTGTTCTCCATACATGCAGCATGTGCCGAAAGTCAATACAGGGTGAATGGAATATTCATTGATAAAAATAATGAAGTAAGAATTGGAAGAGAAAACAACTTCACATTATTTGAACATATTGGAACACCCCAATGTAGAAGGACATCAAGAACAAAGCGGGAAATGTATCTACTTCTCACAAAATGGACACTCTTTAATCAAGGCATCGTACCGTATAAAGCAAAAACTGACTGCCATCAACGTATAGTTTGTCATTACCTTTCCTCGTTCTTGAGCTGCTGAATAAATTATGCAGTTTTCAAAGAAAAACACACGTTATCATTATGCCGCTGTATGTTTTGAATTTTAAAAACAAAGCGAATAGAAAAAACTAGCGAATCGAAATGGTTGTACTTAAAACATCATTAAATGCGGAACAATAACAAGGTTCAGCTTTGATGTTCTTCGATTTGAAAGAATAAGCAATGAAAGAAATTTAGCGTCTTATTGATTTATGCTCGATACTCACCTATATGGAAGTATTATTATTGAACTGTCTCTCCGTTTCCAATAACAATTATAAGAGCTACAGAGATGTCGATCGCTAGTTTTTTTATCTGATATCTTATTCTCCTTCCATGTTTGAAACAGATATATCTCACGAATTAACTGAGGGGATTTATTCAATCCGCATAATTGCTTTAAAATATAATTTTCTTCGCTAATGCAGCACAAATATCATTAAATTTATTTGCCTCATGATAGAGCCTTACATTCAAATATTATATCACTGATATCGAAATGATTGGCATATATCCTAGCTTTTTTGGAAATGTCACCTTTTTCAATGAGTTTTTCTATATTTTCAGCAATTCTGCATCTAGCAGAGACTCGGAGATATCGCTCAACTCATATAATCTTGATTTATTGGATATTTATTGCTTTCATCTCTATTTGGGGAAACGATTTCGAAATTTCGTATGATACGACACTGGCTGCTTACCTGTTGAATGATATGTTTTGATCACTAGGTTTAAATTGTCTTTCACACATCTCACAACGTCTACCATTGTAAAAAGTAAACAAAATTGTGTTATGAACTAACATAGCCATACAAAACAGAACACAACTTCAGAAAATGAGAAAAATCCTCGGAAAAACCCTTCCAAATCAAACGTAAGAAATACAAAATATTTATCGCTGTCGACTGTGAAGTAACAAGAAGCGATGTTGCAACATTGGCCAAACATTATTGAAAACTCTCATTTTGACAAACTGAAGCACTTGACAAGATAACCAGAATATTTATGGAACACTATGTATTGATTCTTCAGAATTGTTATTATATCTAATCCGACCAACAAATAAATGCATGCGTTGAACTAGATTCATGTTAGCATCAGAATAAAAACGGATATTTGAAATTTTGGTGACGGAACATTTGGATATTGGTGGAGGAACATCACTCACCATTTTTTATTCGAGAAAAAAGCTCATCCTGAAGATCCTGATAAGGATTATGGAACAAAACTATTGAATTATTTCACTTCGACTTTTTGAAAGGGTGAAAATCACGTTCGAAGATTCTGTTCATACAAACATACATATACCATGCTAATGGAACACCGTAGAAAAGTTGGCAATCTGGCTCTATTTTATAGATATTTCCATGGACGATGCTCTTCTGAAATATCAACAATTGTACCTCCCTTGGCAGTCCACGCGAGATTAACCCGTTGAGTTGAGGCTTCGCATCCCTTCGTGGTCACTTTGGACACCTGCAGAACATCTCTTTTCAAAGACTCGTTCATCCAACGAACAGCGAGGCTCTGGAACACATTGCCAAGGAAGGTGTTCCCCGATGCATATAACCTCCAGAAATTTGTGAAGAACACCAATTCCTACCAGATTTCCCTTGGTTCTCACAATGCTCTCTGAACATTACAGGATATCCCTTTTCGTGGGAACCAGAATATGAAAAAAATTCCATGCTGTAATAAAAGTGTGATAATAAGAATCAAAAACACTGTGAAAAGTCATCGCAAAATTTGTATTACCGATACGCTATCGTGACTTATAATTATTGGAGGGTCAAGCCCTCGGAAGCAAATTCTGATAGTGATATTGGCTGGCACAGCATCACGTATCGAACAAATCATAGAAACGTCGTCGGAAATCGAAAATTGCCTCGAGTCGGGCATAGGAATGGCCGGTAAACAGGTCTTAACGGCCGTAACCGGCAGCCACGGCCAATTTCTGGAGATTTTCCGAAATTGCCCTAAACCGAAGAGGACAATTAGAACGGACGGACATAAAAATTCGGACCGGATTTCGGATTTATATTCCCACAGGATAATATCCGAGGGCGCATATACAGGGTCTTCCAGAAAAACGTTGGTATACTCCCGAATATGATTATTCTGCAGACAAAAATAAGGGCGCTACAGCCCTTTGAAGCTAGGCCAATAAATGCAGGTTTCTTCAATGATTATATTTGTTAACCATTGATCCTTGAATCACGAAATTTGGTAGCCAAGGGTAATATTTATCTTACGAATCGTTTCGTAGTACGGAAAAAACGATCAACTAACATACAAGAAGGTGTGAAACTCATTTTTAGAACCAGAATAAATATGATTGGAATACCGTGAAACAAAACGTTTTTTTTTTCTTTTCGATGTCCAAGATAATTCAGCTATTGTGATTGAGTTTGTGAGATATCGCCAATTTCCATTGCGCATATTTTCACAAATCGAAATCACGTTCGACTCTGATGGAAAAAAACTACCTATCTGAAAATGCCAAATTTTAATAAACAAGCTTCACTTTTTCAACCATTAGAAAAAACTCCAAAAATCATTGTGATTTTTTTTGAGTTTTCGGTTTCGACGCTGAATCCCGATCTATGCAGCGTCGTTTAAAACGTTGGCCAACATGACCATCACTTTCGGTGCCTTGTTCACTGGCATTATTCGGTGACTTTTCGGTCATGTTGGCTGAACTCGTGATATTTTGAAGTCAAGAACCTACCAACTTCTTTGTTACGAGACCAGGCGTTCGTAAAAGCTGTTCGAAGTTTTGGCGAAGGATCTCGAAAGGTTTTGAGACCGCCAGAATGTTTGGGTCAGGTATAAATATCGGCAGGTAGCCCGACGGGAGTACCTAGTATTGTATAGAGAGCGACTATAGCGAGAGAAATTTATCAGTTTGAAGTTTTTTTTCGAGTTATAGACGTGAATATTGTGATTCTGTATCGTGTATTGTAGACTGTAGTGTTTGTCGCAGGATGGTGCATGATGATCTAGTCATGCTATACCGGGCGACACAGGGTATCAAGCCAACCCTATAAACGGATTTTTCTGAAATACGGTACAGTTATTTGAGCAACCATTTCGGATTTGATCACATCACAATCCAATATGGCGGAATTCAAGTTCTTGTGGAAATGCCAGCAAGTTTGTTTTTTCAAATGAAACACCCTGTTATTTCAACACGCTACGCCTGCTCGTTAGAAAATATTAGATCTCGATCTCCAAAGTAGCATTTCGCGCTCTAGATACAAAAATAACTATTTTGTGACACTTATCGATAAATCAATTCAGTCACATAACATTTTGATCGTTTTTTTTTTCAATGGATCCCCAACCTATGGGGCACCTACATGTCTCTAGTTCTGAACATAAACATTAAGGAGAATAATAACATATCATTCTAGTATTTCGGTGCAGTAAAAAAATGTTAAACATTCAAAAACCAACAACTAGCTCATTAGTTTCCTTGCAGATCGAATAACTTCGATTCTTTCCAAAAAATGACAATCGACATAAATATTGCACTTGTTTTGACCTGTTGAACTTGAATATGTAAAAATATACACGGTGTTTCATTCGAAAAAACATGGTTGCTGGCATTTCCAAAAAAACCGGAAGTCCGTCATCTATAGTCAACACGTGCAAGCCCCCCTACGTCTACAACGTTGCAAAGTAGTACTACAAGTGAACCTCTCTGTTAGTCTGCTGACATATGGGGAAGATCCACTAATCCTATTTCTATTCATTGAACTAGATCTACTGTTTACATTTGAATAAATCGGTATGTGTTTCTACAGGGTGTTTGTAAAAGATCGAACGCAAGCGTAACAATATTTTCAGTTCAGGCTGACTGAATGATCCCTCCCCCTCACGTTTCTCGCAGTCGCTAACATTTTCCAACTTCGACGTACGCGACGTTAATATGGAAGTTGAGGCAGTGATCGACACGCGGTGCGTAACGCCTGACCCCTGGCGGGTAATTACCTCATTACCCGATATCGCACCAGCCGCGTCTCGCCAGGGTCGGAATCCAGCAGTAATCTTCGACCAGGGGCGGCATCTGGACGACAGGACAGAGGGTGGACTCTATCATACGGAGCGTCAGCTTGCGACCCTCTTGTCGTTTATGTGCCGAGAGATATTAAAGCGGAAATTTATCGCCACCCCCTCTGCGACAATAAAGACGCAGACCCGAGATCTGGTGCGATTATGTTTTCTTTATGCGGATCGCGTCACACGTGTGAACCTTCATATCGGCGAACAAGGATTCCCATACTACAAGAAATGAGAGCTGGAATAGTTGAAAGTTGGTTCCACATCCTTCGAGAACAGCTTGTGTGCATGTCTACAATTATCTCAAAAACCAGCGTTCAATAATAGATTATACATCGATGGAATAAAATGCATCATTTTTCCCTCAGTGCATTGTATAGCACCCTTGGGCTCTAATGTTGACCTTTATCTACATGTGAAGTAGATTTTTCTTAGTAAATTCACTGTATACACTGATTCCTGATGATTACCATTTGAATGGTCGAAACATGTCTCAAATCCCTTTTGAATCAGGGTTAACTCATAACTGCTAATTAATTTTGTGGAGACGACTTCGAGACTTTTTTTTCTTGATCATTCCTCTTCACTTCGAGTATGGACTTTTTCAGAAGATTTTTTCAATATCATTAATTCAAGGAAAATTATCTATACAGTGTTTTTCATAAAGTTGACATCATTTTAGAGAAATTGCTATAATATTTTATTTCTAGATTTCACTTTCGAGTTTTGATTTGAAAAATATGCAAAATATCGTGGTCACGTGACTTCTGCAACATGTCAAAAGTTAATTTTAGTGACGAAATTTATTTCTTTTCCAATTTTACACATGTTTCTCGGATTTGAACTTTCTATATTGCAACTTTCAGTTAATTTTTTCCCATTTCTACGAAATGTCTGTAATATTAAAAAAAAATGACACCTAGAAAGCTATTTTATACCAGAAGCTTCATCATGCTACTGATTAAGTATTTATAATCGACAAAAATATGTTTTTTTTTTTAGAAAAAGACTTCAAATTTCTGAAATGTTTGATGTAAAGTTGATGTATCATCGTCTAGCATTCAGGAGCGATTTTTTTTTTAAATGGATTCTTACTGTATTAAAATCATGCGAAAGTCATCTATCAGAATACCATCCAACTACTTAAAAGAACCGAAGTTCAGGATAGATTTTCGAAGTTACGATTAGAAGAAATCAAAAAATATCAAGAACAAAAAGTTACAATAGAACGTTCAAATTCAAGAAACCTGTGTAAAATTGTAATAGAAACAGTAAATTTTCGTGAAACTCGAATAAAAGGCATATTTTCAGTGATAAATTTGAAAAAAATCAACTCTTATGAAAGTCACGTTCAAAGCAAAACTCGACGGCAGAAGACGAATTTCAAAACACATTATTATTGAAATAAGTTTTTTCCATATGATGCTAACCTCATGAAAAAACTGTATCGAGTGAATTGTTAGTAGTAGATGAAAAATATTGTACAATATTCCTATCGTAAATATCTCATTTATGCATTCATTGATGAATGCTCTTCATTTATTGACTCCGTATGAGTCAGAATCGATCTCTCTGTATTTACTGTCTTGAAAGATATAAATATTCCAACTCCTAATTAACCTACAGACAATATTGTATTTCATTGTTTTTTTAGAAGACAGTAAGAATACACTGCCTCCCATACTATATCGCCGTATTGTTCCACTCTCGGAAATTTTTCTCGTAAACCGGTGTCTAGATCTGATCACTTAATGGATCAGGTGGCTATCGAGGCGCGCCTTTTTCGTGTCAAGACAATTAGAAGAAAAGACTGGGATGGTTTTCCAATAAAGGAATCCGATACGACGGTCGCGGGGTGAAAAACAGAAAACGGCTTGTCAGGGGGTCGGCTACTTCGATCTCTGGGCGGTTTTTTATTTACATTTCCAGTCGCCCCACTCCAGATCGATACGAGAATTCATTTGTAATTGTAACTTTATTTAATTGGAAAGTCTGATAGAGAAGATATCGGCTTGGTATGTACATAATTATTTGTGATGAATAATCTATGAAGATATACAATATGTACCCCTGTATCTTTCGTAATTGTTGGGTTAGGATTCTGAAATTTGCAGGAGAGGGAGATATACCGGAAATACATAGTATCATTGTGGAATTATAATATAGGCCAATCAAATAATTATATTTTGAGGAATTAATTTCCAGCAAGCTGGAAATCATTTAATTACCTTCATTCGGTCCCAAATGCGTGTAATCTAAGTTTGCACCATTCCAGGAGTTGAGCTTAACTTTTGATAGCCAAAAAACCGCCAAATTTTTGCACTTTTTTTTATTTTTTTGCTTATAGCTGCAAAATGGTTCATCGGTCGAAAAATGTCATTCTATTCAATAATATAGAAGGCAAAATTCTGCGTCGAATGACATCTGAAAACATCAAATTCCGTTTAGTAGTATAGCCGAAATCGAATGTTAAAAAAGAAGAAAGTTTCGTAGTTCGGTGCAAGCTTACATTTTGCGGCTTTCCAAGACGACATATCGTGAAAACAGATACTCCTATTGAAAAAACCCATGAAATAAAAGTTATAGAGAATAAAATTTTACGTTATATAGATAGATGTCCAGATGTTTGAGTTTTCTTGATTTGTCCGGATATCTGAATGCCCGGTTCAGCTTCGGTCCCAAATTTGCATCAATTTATAATTATTTTTCATCTAGTGCGCGAAATGCTACTTTGGTGATCGAGAGCTGATTTTTTTAACGAGGCGCAGCCAAGTTAAAAAATAGTCGAAATCACCAAAGTATTTCGCGCACGAGTTGCACCGAACTACGAAATTTTCTTTTTTTTAACATTCGATTTCGGCTATACCTCTGAACGGAATTTGATGTTTTCAGATGTCATTCGACGCAGAATTTTGTCCTCTGTATTATTGAATGGAATAACATTTTCCGTCCGACGCACCGTTTTGCAGCTATAAGCAAAAAAATAAAAAAAGTTCAAAAATGTGGCGGTTTTTTGGCTATCAAAAGTTAAGCTCACCACCTGACATGGTGCAAACTCAGATTACACGCATTTAGGACCAGATAGAGGTATTAAAACGATTTCCAGTTTGCTGGAAATTAATTCCTCAAAACGGTTTTTTTCGATTTAATTTTATTAGCCTAATATGGTGTGTACGATGTTTATAATTCCTCAGGTGTGCCGTTACCACCGAGTGCCCACTCTTCAATTGTTTCGTCAGACTAGCTCTCGATATGAACAATTGAATGCGAGTTCGGAACGTTAGGTTCTCATATTCGATGATAGATGGCGTGAACGATGGACAATTTCTTGGAAAATTTCAAGATGCGTTTCGAATTTTATTATGAAGTTGAACTAGACTTTCTAGGATTCGTTTTCTGTCCTTCGGGATGATGCACGAATTCAATAATTGCTGAAAAGAAGCATCTAGAGATAGGACGCAAACGAGACTGAATGACCAAGTGGAGTTATCTCCAGTGATATACACTGCTTATCAACAACCATCATGGAACCGCCCACATTTCCTAAAAATGGAAGTCCCTGAAATCTTGATACTCCCGCAATACGATAAGGCAGGCTCAGTTTGTTATACAAAGGCACGAAAATAGCTGTGAAAAGGCTGACTACCTGATGTCTTCTGACAAATATGAGATCATCTATTCTCTGCGTTTCCGTGATAAAAAATCACTACATTTCACCAGTGAAGTATATAACGTTGTGGCGACATTGTTTGTATCGGCAACGGCAATATTCACTCGAGTTTATGAGCTCGGTTTTTCGTTCGACGCCTCATTTTCCTTGAAGCAATCTCGGAGAATCCGAAGCCCTAGGATGTTGCGGGTGTATTTTTCGAGACGCGTACGGGCCGTATTTCGATTATCCGGCATCTTCGGCATCCCTCCCGTCACACATAAACAAAATTACTTGGAATTTTGTAGGATCAATTTCCCCTATCCATTAGGGGTGCCTGGGACGAAGATGGGGCTTCCCACGACGGCTATTACATACCCATCGTCGTCTATGTTATTCATAAAATTGTATAGGAAATGCTCCACATCGGTTCTCGGCTGATATGGATTTTCCAATGTGAGATATATCGCCCTACGACTTCGACCAGGGAGGGCGGAAAAACAATTCCTCAGTTCCTACGTTTCTACATTTTCTCTATGCATGCCATGTATGGAATCATTTCTACGAGTACCTATAACATGGTACACAGATGGATAAAAAAATGACTGAGATATGCTCCAAACTTGTCTGGTACTGCTTGAAAGCCTTAAATGAACTGGGCAGTCAGAACAGACTGACTAGCATGCATAGTCTTTACAGTCACTGTAGACAAATTCAACAAAAAACATCGCCGGCGAATCTCTCTTGATCAAGATGTCTCAGTGACTTTGTGAAGACTATACCAGCACAACAGAGAATGAGGGCAACGAAGAGGAATGGAATTCTCTTGCCCGAGCAGGAGCAAGAAAAACCCATTTGTGGTATTGCGAAAGCTGTACAAAAGCATCGAATCATGGATGCAAACCAAATCAGGAAAGAATAATATAAGGACTTCTCACAGGGCATTGTAGGCTCCACAAACACATGAGAATGACAACAGCATCAGTACACATTATTTGCCACTGTGAGGGCTTGACAAAACCAAGGTTCCTTACCATGGGAGAGGAAAAACCATGAGTCCGAGGATACACAGGGCCCATAGGATCTGAAAGCTACCCCATGGAGTCTCATAGAGAAGGCGAAGTTAGTCAAAGAACTTGAACGAATTCGACATCAGACACAATAGGCCTCATTCTAATCCAATCTAATCAGTATTCCAACACATTGGCTGTTCAAAGTTACAGGTCTGAGCAACCATGCACACCTCTCATTCAGAGAACAAAAAAAATTGTAGCCATGGAACTGTATGGGAAGCATCTCACTGTACACTTGAACAGCTTTCAAAACATCAGTAATCTCTGGATGACTCTAGAGTTTGACAAAACACCTGCTGAATGTTCCAACAAGAATTTTTGTCAGATGAACTGGCTGGTCATGTTTTTCGAACACCCCGTGAACTTCATCCGCGTCATCTCTCATATGGACAGGTCGGAGGATGTGTTGTCAGCAAACCCAATCATTTCAGGCGTCTACCGACATTAGTTGCGGCGTCGATTTGACGAGCCGTGACAGTTCGGCCGACGGTGCGAAAGAGGAAACAACCCCCTTCCTCCCCATACTCCCCATACTCCCCAATGAAACTATCCGTGCACGATCATACGTTGCCGGAATCTGGTGTTGGTCTGCCTGATTTCCGGTTATGGAAAAAGTTTCTTATTTAGTATAGACGCGTTCATAACATTCGTTTTTATACTGGCAATATTGATCAATCCAGAATTACGTCATTTGACAGGTCGTTGGAAGGCAAACATTGTATTGTGTCATATGAAACCAGAAGTAGTTGGATCATCTTTCTTGGAATTTGAGTTGGAACCCAAATGAGTTTCATGATTTTGTTTGGTGAATCTGTTATTGTATTCGGGATGTGGGTAGGGCTGTGCTCATCAAGGGCTCTCGAAGATAACAAAACAGATAGTTTGTATGCCCTTCAAGAAACAGTGTCAAAATCACCTGTTCTGGATTGGTCAATTGTGTTGATCGTGCTTCCTTTGAACAATACTTTATGGATAACATAAAAACATTCTGTTGTATCAAGAGATTCTTTCCTTGAAAAGCAACAACGCCACGTTCCTCGTATGAATGCCATCGTATGGCGGTGTTGCCACAAAAGTGGTTTGTAGTTTTGACGGTAGTTCATCATAATATTCGCCTGATTCCTGAATATAACGTATTGCTGATTTCAACTCCTGATAGTGTATTGAAGAATTCCTATTCGAAACTGTTTACTAACATCAGGCAATGTTGTGTGTTTTCAGGTTCATCAACGCGAGGCGGAGAATAGTACAGCCTATGATAGACCAGTCGAACAGAGCAGGTAAGTTACTTTTAAAGATACTTATCGTAGAAAACAAGTACGAATAAGATACAATTCTCTCAAAACTTGAAGATCAAGCTTGAAACAATACCAACCTTCTATAGCAATCTGAAACTTTCAAAATGTGTCATGCCAGGATAAGTATACTTGGTTTCTTCAAATTCCTATATCATAATTTGCTATTTATCTCGAATTTAAATATGATTTCCTCATTATTGAAGTATAATATTTCTATTATCACAGTTGCACGGTTCTCAGAACCGATTCAACGAAAGATATTCAAATGAAGAATGAATACCGAAAGATTAGCCGTTCCTCTACGGAGAGAATATAAACGTTAAGTGCATTTAGAACTATCGATTAAGAAGGAAAGAAAGATATTGTATATTGCTCGTACTTGCGTCCAGCCCACATCTCAGTCTCCTTACACCAGATGTCCTCGCCGCTCGGGTAGATTAAAACGGCTATTCTCGCGCTGCCCGCTGCCCTTATCACACTTTTATAATGAATCGTGATTTCCATTAAAGCTTAACGCTGTCACGCATTTTTATGAAGATATGGGCCAATCCCGCTAGCCGATATGACTTGTAAGTGGAAAGTCTTGTATGATCGGTCGACTGTTATCTGGCTTTTTATTTCGCCAGCGAGGAACTCATTCCTCCGTCTGCCGATTATTAATGGCCGTCGATGTTAGAGTGTTCTTTCGGTACGCTATCGATTTCGGAGTTTTCTGTTCCTGTTGGAGACAGCCGAAGAGAAATGGCGGCAGCCATTGACCCTTGCGGGCCGATCCATCACCGAGGGCCGCTCACAATCGGCCCGAATGACAGCCCCACGCTCGGGGAAACTTCTCCCAGTTCTCTCCCGGCTAATACACTCAGGCTCCCTGCTTCTCTCCTCCATTCGTTCGTTCGTTCGCGGAATTTATACATGTATTCGCACCGACGAAAGTTTCACTTTCCATCGGCCGGAGAAAAATCGCCAGCTATTCATTCTCTGATCACAATTCAATCCCATGGTGCATTGACTGTCAATGGCATTGTAACAATGCTGACCACCACGTTCATCAAGAATCACCACCAGAACACAATGGGACTGTATGTACAGTGTGTGCAGTTTTCGATGCTTTTGCGTGATATCTCAGTTATCTTTGGAGATAAAACCTTGCGGTTTTCACGATCCTGTGCCACTTTTTTATGACACTCAAGATGGCTTAGTCAGATTTTACATAACTGTCTCCATTTATGAGATACAGGGCTATTTTGTAAATTTATTCTTTTTGAACCCCCTCTATATCTACGAAGTTTTTCAGCGAAAATGTCAAATTGCATGGAATCTTATCCCATAGAGAATATTACACAGAATCCAAAGGGCGCACTCAAAATTTCTTTTCGTGGTATGGTTTTGCAGATATGACTAAAACTTATGATTTTTTGAATGGAACACCCTGTATTTCATAAGATAATTGAATTCCTTATTTTGTTTCCTTCAGAATTATATACAGGGTGTTTCAAGACTAGTCAACTCCTTCCATGCCGAGTGGATTATTTTTAATCGTCTTTTTATCTGTTTATCAAAAAAAGACCCAAATTCCACATTCAGATACAAATGTTGTATTTGAATGTGAAATCCGAGCACACGATGCTCCAAATACCCTGTATAATGTATAAATATAAAATCTTTTGAAATGTTCCAAAAGCACCTGAACATTGAATTTCAATAGTGGTTCATGGATTTTTCATGTAAAAAAGTTCAAATTGAAGGAATATTTGTTTTGATTTTTTCATGAAGAGGATAAAAACGATACCAGCACTAATTAATTAACAAAACACAAAACTCAGGCACCTGACAGCAACAAAAAGCGAAAAAGTTTACCGGCGACAGTCAATTGCTCCCATTTTGACAATTTTAATCTCGGCTTCTTTACGACCAACTCGATAATAGCGTGATATTCATACAAGCTGTTATTCAAATCCCATTCCTGTTTGCCTTTTCGTCATACTATCGATATTTCCACCACTTCCCGATATTCAATCGAACAGAAATGTTGCACACACCCTTGCTGTTGGCATATATCTAAATAATGCTGTTGGTCAGAGGAATTGGAGCAAAAATTGTGGATTTACGAGGTATCGATTCGATTAGGCCATGTGCAGTCAGATGAGAAGTGCCTAAATCTTTCGAACCATTCCCATCTCGTAATATGTTGAGATTCGTGTCTTTCGATGATTAGTCGATTCGTGAGACTTCGAGAGTGTCGTTAATAATTCTGAGTTTGTCTACGAGCGAATACGCATGCGTCCATAAATTCACGTGATTCAATGTCACCAATCTGACAATGAGGTTTGGGAATGGTTCGAAAACGTTAGGCTCTCGGGCGATGATAGCACCTCTAGTCACTTCTGTATAATAATAGTGTTGACACCATCCAATCGCGACATGTTCTTTGCATCTGACTGTACCTGGTATCTGACTTCCTCCTGATGGTGTAAGGAGTCGAGTTGTTTTTCAAATTGCAATTATTATTTTCGTCGACCTCCCGATCCTGTTTCGGAGCAGCGTCGTAACACGACTAATTCGATCAGTTTTTCCGCCGCATCACGCAGGTCCGAGCGGCGCGTACAGTCCCGACGGCACGATGGGCTACATGATGGACGGGCAGCAGATGATGCACCGGCCGCCCGGCGATCCCGCCTTCCACAACCAGTACGCGCACTACCCCGAATACTACGGACACCATCTGTGAGGTAAAACGAACAAAAAACAATTTTATATTTAGTATTCATTTAGTGTTCATTTCATGTTCATTTAGTGTTTTGTTGGTATTCATTTAGTGTTCATTTAGCAAGTGACCTAGTATTGATTCGATGTGCATTGAGCCTGCATTTAGTGTTCCTATAGTGTTCACTTAGTGTTCACTCAGTGTTCATTTAGCAAGTGATTAAGTATCGATTCAACTTGCATTGAGACAGCATCTAGTGTTCATTTATTGTTCACTTTGTGTTCACATAGTGTTCACTTAGCGTCCACTCAGTGGTCATTAAGTATTCATTCAGCGAATGATTCATTATTGATTCAATGTGAATTGTGTCTGCCTTCAATGTTTGATTAGTGTTTACTTAGTGATTACTTAGTGTTCACTTACTGTTCATTCATTGTTCATTTAGTGTTCACTTATTATTTAGTATTCATTCATTTCACTTAATGCTCAGTCGGGGTTCAACTAGTGTTCACTAAGTGCTCCGTAGGCGTTCAATTAGTGTACATCTAGTGTTCATTTAGTATTCATTTAGTATTCATTCAGCGAATGAATTATCTTTTCATATATATAATATCATATATATAAAATGGTGTTTCTCGAGTAGGAAAGATAATGGAGTGGAACGTTGAAAAAAGATAAGGCTAACTGTTACACCCCACAGGGTATCACAAATTTCATGAAAAAAAATCACGCTATTATTGCTCCACCTGGTATTCATGAAAACGTTCGGAAGGAAATAACTTGTCCTTCGAAAAAACACTATGGTGAAAATCATATACCAATATCTATCATCCTTTCAAAGTAATAGGGCGTTTCTCGCGAATGTTAAATTCTTTGTTTGGAAATATCCCTGAAATACTTTTTGTCTTTTCATTTCGACAATAGAACTTTTCCTCTGAAAGTGGCAAATTTGGTGGCCTAAATCACATCGAGTATACCTTTGATACCAATAAATTTGGTATACATTTGGTGTACATTCACTGTACATTTAAGGGAGACAAAGTGTTCAAACTATCTAGTCGAAGACATACTTTGATATATTTTATCGTTTTGGAGTTGTTTGACCTCATTGCAAAATTCTCAAAGGTTTTTCATGAAAATTGATCTTCAGTCACTGAAATTAGTCGTCTATACATTCCGAAACTAGATCCTTCCAAACGAAAGTGATGCCCACTCTGTATATTTATGTAGTGTACATTCAGTGTACATCCAGCTATCATTCATTGTACAATTGTTGATAGTGGTCGAATAGGGTTTCAGGATATAATATGTCGAATCTGATATTACACTTCCCAAGTCGTCTTCACAAATTCAATAAACCTTATTACTCAGTAGTAGTAGTTTCAAGCAAAGCTAGACTCATCTTCAGCTAGCTGATGTTGAATTGTGTAGTGAAATTTCAAGATGTATCATCAATTAGCGGAAGATGATTCTAGTTAGGCTCGAAACATGTACAAATACCTTCTACTACTAAGTAATAAGGTTAATTGAATTTGTGTGGAGGCGACCTAAAGTTTTCCTACTTCTTCAGCTATATTTAGTTCCATGTCATTCGATGAAGTACAGAATATCAAAAAACAATCAATCATCTATTGGGTAAATCAATCCAAACTTAATAATATACCGTCCGATTACTTTGATCTAGAAGAAAAATCTAATACTTAATTGTTGAATCAATTTATTATACAATTTAACGATCGAAATTTTACTACTTACTACGATCGTTAATCCGAGCCCAAAACAGTCGTATAATAAATCAATTCAGTTTTATAGTGACAGAATGGCTAAAATAAACGGTGTTATTATAGAAAACAACAAGAACACCAACAACTTTTATACAGAACATAATAGACAATAAAATATGCCAAAATTAAACGATTCTGATTCGCAAGAATCAAATGTCTTTTCTCATATATACAGTATACTTATATTTTCTATTGTGCTCACAAACTTGTTGTTTATAAATTCGAATCAGTCTCAAATAATAATCAAGTTGGAAAATAAAGAAAATAAGTCTGTAGTCGTTGGGAATGTACAGGGTGGGCCAAATTGGACACTTTTGAAGGTCCTATTCTCGAATCAGATGGAGAAAACTGATGTTGGTGCCTGATATCTGTCTTCGTTTCGAAGTTACAAGGTGTTTTTCGAAAATGGGCATTCTTGAAAAGTGGTTACAGATATTTTTATTGGAAAAAATTGTCTGTTCTCATGAAAATAACTGTAAAGCATTGAGTTTGTGATAAAAATTGTTCTAGAGGCACTGAAATGGGCCCTCCTATATCTTGTTCAGGAATATAACTTGTCCTTCTATTTTGCAATTAGGTATATGGTGACTGATTTCAAGAATTCACGAAATAAAGATAGCTATCGATATGCGGTTTTCACCTTTGAGATTGTCATGTGAATTGATTAAGTGGCACCGTCCTCAGTTTTTTTTCTATCTTGTGGGAATATAACTTTCCCTTTGAAAGTGCCTAATTTGGCACACCCTGTACACTACACAAATTGAGTCTTGATGCAATTTGACTTATGCTCATAACTAATTCACGAACGGATATTCGTGAATCTATCCAAGTCATCCAAAAACAAATGAAAGTTTTTGAAGATTCGTTTTTTGTTTCAGGTCCTCTCCTTGGTGTCACAACGACAATGGACATAGAAATATGCAACTCTTAAATGTGATTATTCTTTGTACAAAGTGTAAATGTAGTGCCCCAGTGTTTAGTAAAGAAAAATAAAAACGGGAAGAACTTGTACAAAAAAGTATTAAGACTACTCGTGCTGACTGCTGTACATAGATAGTGGTGACGTGAGGTCGCTTCAGAATTATTTGGTGTCTCACCAAGAAATGTAATACAAAAAATACCGCACTTGACTGTTGAAACATTGACAGCTGAATGGTGATGAAATCTATAGTCAACTGGACATCAGTGATCTCATATTATTCATATAATAATTGAAATTGAAGGAAACACTATTTTTCACAATGGTATAATTTATAAAAGATGTACTACCCCTGCGAAATTTTTATTTTTTCATATTTTTCACATTTTCATTTTCGTAAAGTAGGGTATTTGAAATGACCAACTGCGACTACTTCTGTGGACTCAAATTCCAAAATGATTTCTTGTAATGACGGATTTTCATTCATAATCGAGAATACCTGTACCGATTCCCATCATATTCATCAGTGTGTTTGTCAAAATTTTCAATAGGTTGTTACCTTCTTCTCAATTTTCGTTGCCGAAACATCCATAGTTGAGTTAAAATTTTATAATCTCCAATGTATTTATATTGTATTTCTTCAAACATTTTTCAAAACAAGGTGTCACTGACTATCAATTGAATTTTCGTTTTGGGTTTCTGATAGTGATATTTTAAGCACAGAAACATTATGGGTCTGAACATCTGATTTGTTTCTTCCGTGTTCAAACGAAATGCTGCTGCTGCACTTTGACCGCTTTGGCGACACCCACCGTAAATCAAAAGCATGTAAACAAGTTAATTATATTCATAAACGTGATACATTGCATGGCAATGAGGATTCAATGACAGGCGCTAGGCAAACAGAATTCTACTGTTGACGGTATCAGAAGGACGAGGATCAGTCTCAATCACCTAACAGAAATTCGTGCGGCTGGACCGTAATGAAATTTAAAGTGTATTGAATGTTCAATAATTGATGATATCCGTTATTATGCAACTCTGATTATTTCAATGAATTCTACATCCTCTCAAAGAAATTAATACTAATATTCCTATTCATAGAGACAAGAGCAAATCCCAAAAATTTTGAAAAGTGAATATCTATGATACAGTGTGTCACCAACAGGTATGGACAGACCTTTCAGGGATCCCCTGTATACCTGTATATGTACGTTTCGAAATTTGAGCCCATAAAAGTGATCGATTACAGCAGAAAAAAAATGTGCCCAATGGTTGGATGCGCATTTTTCTGTTACCTAATTAACGAAAAAGGGTTTCGGGTTCGTTCAAACATACACAGAGAAAAGTTTTCACTCGGATCACATGATTTCTTTTTCATGAAAATACAATTCGTCTCATCAAAATAACCAATTTATTTCTTCTAGGTGAATACATTTTTAAAACGTACTTTGTCATGATGATATGAAAATGAGTATGACAATATGCAATGGTCCAGTAACTAGATTTAATCTCCCCATTCATCTGGCAATCCTTCAAACGAATTGGACAACGCCGCAAAAAAGTGTAAAGTCGTGTGGTCTCGTAGCTTAGGTTCCTCGATGTGTTACCCCTCGTTCCGAATCCCGAAAAATAACCCAACATCACTCCCCAACATTCCCCCCTGAAAACGATCAGCCGATCCCATTTAATTCCTTCCCCCTCCCCACATTTTCATCATTGCGATCCAAGAAATCTGGCAGGCAAGAAACATATACAGAGTGGTGTCTCTAGGACAGTGAGGCAGTTGAATATTTCAAGAGTGTTCCGAATAAAAGAAAATTATGTGAGGTTCCAACAGCCGTTCCTAAAATACATCGTTAATATACGATATTCATTTCTGTCCCACTGGCCTGACTACAAGCTGTAGGCAATACAAATACAAAGTACACATTATACAAGGTTTTTTTCGAATATGTTCGGACCTTGGACCTGTTCATTTGTAAGCAATGTCTAAGAAAATCTAGTAATGATATTCATTTTTCGACCACAACAATCCAAATACTTATCTATCTATAGTGTGATTCTTTACTGATTGGAAATATTTAAGCTATGAAATCATGAGCTCGAAATATGAAGATTCAACCCAAATGAGCTAGAAATAATGTGCCTCCTGCCTGTTACAGGATGTTCTATTATTTATTATACTTATTCAAAGATTTGATTATTATGTATATAGTTTTGTTTTTTTTTTGTTAATAGGGATTGAAAAATCAAAATAATTGTGGCAGCTTCATGTTTAGCTTGAAATCGAAAAATAATGACTTGATCGCTATGACGAAAGGGTACGATATATACTTAGAAAGTATTAGTGAATCGAAGAATTGTGATAAGATGGCAATCCCGCCAATGACGTAGAATTAGAGAATAGTCAACCAATCACTTGCCCCTGCCGTACGCTCATGGTAGTAGCCAGAAACGTTCATTTTACATAATGTATAGTATCTACACTTCCCGCCAAATATGACAATGGCACTAGGCACAAATAATTTTTAAATTTTCAAATGAAACTCGGACAGAAGACACATTTCATCTGAAGGATTTGAGGTTAAATATTCCTATTTTGAGCTCAGTATTCTATAATTGAAATATTTCCATTTAGTAATGAAACACCCTGTATATATAGTGTGTCCACCACAAGTACTCACCACCCCTGTAACACCTATTTTTTCTGCAATCAGAATAACCATTGTGTTGATGCCTATATCGACTAATCATTCAATTGAATCAGAATAAAAGAAACGTCTGCTTTAGTAACTAGTTAAGGTACAAATATAGATTTCACAGAGGTGGTAAAGCACACCAGTTTTCACCAAATCTCGATGGATGACTTGTTTTCCAGATTTACTTGATACGGGATCAGTATGCGCCACGTTTCTAAAAAAATTCAAAAACTATAAAAAATAATAAAAGGTTGTGCTGTTGTAAATTACTAGTTGTTATATCTGTTGTGATTTTTTTTGCTAATTGAGAAACCTGGACTCTATACCCCTACCCCTTCCTCTTATAAACCCGATCATGATATTTCGATATACGTAACTATTCAACCTAGAATCGAAGAAAAACAAAAACAAACAATGCGATCATATCGCATGTTTAGACTAATATCAAATACACAAGTATACAGAATGTTGCAAAGTTATCTCAGGTGGTTTTTGGCTGATAACAAGTTGTATATCATACAATTAGATTATAAAATGTTCACCTATAGCAGTCTCTTCCATCCTATATACAGTCTTCAAATTGTTATAAAACATATTAATTTTCATACCTCAACGGAATCGCAGATTAGAAAGCATCACAGATGTATCAAAAGACAAAAATCTTGATTAAAATCCTCACCGAATTCGAAATGAAATAAATCATACAGTAGTTCATGTCCTGAAGTAAAATTATCCATACTATCAAAGCAAAAAATTGTTTTGATGAATGAAAATTATTCAGAGCAGGACGTAAAACAACATCTTTGAAGTTTTCTATAGGCGATCTCAAAAAAGAAGATTGAGGCTTGTGTGAGATTCAAATCGTTTATCCATGCATAATATAGACTGCATTTTCAGTTGGTCCACCTTAGATTATTTGATATTATACGATAGTGATTATTTACTTGCCAGAATATTGTGAAGGAATCATCCCAGCCTCGTCGAAAACTCATAGCCCAATAAAAATAGGTATTTGCTTGGAAAGTTGTGAATCGTTTCAATCACTTTGTTTTACATTCACATGAAGCTATTCGAAGTTTGTATTTTTTTTTTTCTAATGAGCTTTAGACGTGGCAACCAACCCCACTCTTGGGGTCTCCCCAAATGACTCAGAAATCCTTCAATTTACAGTTGTATAGACAGATATCGAAGATTCAGATCCGAATATGAGTTAAGTAGGAGATTTTCTTTTTCACGAAAAACTATTGAACCGTTTCAAATGAGCACAAACTTCAAATCCCTGGAGAATCAATTCCTCGAACCATTTTTATTGGGCTATCTGCTATAAGTTGACTTATTTGTTGTTAAAGCTGTTGTTAGGCATAGTTTTCCATGGGACAACGATGGTTCCGGAGTCTAAGCAGCCACACTCGTACGACTCTCCGTCGAATACACACGTATACGAGTTTAGTGAGGTTATGTAGGTTATTATTATTATTATTATTGTCGCATACTAGGGGGCGGATAGGCATACGTGTGCAGGCTGACTTATTAGGTACATTCGACTGGAAATCTGCCAGAAGCCTTTTTTCTAAAGCACATTGGTCTGGTGCAATAGAAACAATGAAATTATTAATGGAGCAAATGATAGTATTGTGTTTAAATGTATAACTTCACTCGAGTCCCGTAGAGATATAGTTTAAGTAAATCTGCTTTGGAAAAGAGAGCTCCGGATTTCCCAGTCAATCATGAAACACTAACCCTTTGAATGTTTATATTTACGTATTTTTCGTTACCTTTGTTGAAGAGTGCGAGTGAGGATTGGACGGGGGCATTGTTGTATACCATTTTGAATGAGACCCTTTTATAGTTTTTGATCTGATATACTGGAGTTATATTGTATATATTGTATTGAGTATATTTAAATGCCTAAGCTACATTGTATACCGATAAAGCCCCCCGAAAAAAGGGCACCCCCGCCCCTGTTCACTCCTACCCCATGTTTTATTGTAAATATACCTCCGATTAAGAAAATTGGCTGTTCGTTTTGAGTGATTTCCATCATGAATCATCGCCTTATCCAATGTATACGAAAAATTTGAGAAAATCAATACAGATCATTGAGAGAATATCGTACCTCTGTGTTATAAGTATGAGAGGAATCTTTAATTGTGTTCCGCTTTTTAATGAAAGTATATATTAATATTATAAACGATTATTGGGACGAGATACCTCTTAACTAATTTGGTAACGCCGTGTCCTCTGTATAGTGTTTTTTTGAAACGTGAGCATTAAATGCTACATCTTGTGTACTTATATAAACTGTGTTTTCAATCTAAGATCCTTCGACCTTCTCCAAATCCACCTCGAAATATGTGATTCATCTGATGATAAAGTTGAAAAGATAGAGATAAGAAAATCTGCTATTCCACTTTTACGATATATCTCAGAAGTTGACGGTTGAACAATCAAAATGAGTTTGAAACATCTGCTGTTAGTGCTGTTTGAACTATTTGAAAATGGCTGAAAAAGATATCGATAAGATCCGTATTGTTCATTGCGAAACTAAAAGGAAAACATACGAAAACTTTGAAATCAATAAACATGATTCGGACACCTTATATCTTCATATTCTGACTTCAAGTGCAGATATTGTAATATACCAAGCAAAGTGAAACAACTCGGAAAAGGCCAAATACTCAAAGTAGAATCCAATGGTCACAAAGAGGGAAACTCAAATTCATTACCACAACAGTTCATAAAATGAACAAAAATGGTAGATAACGAGAGAAAAACAACTACTTTCCTGGATATAAGCCACGCCAGAACATTGAATTACATCCTCCCGAAATCTATGGATTAATTTGTATAGACGAATAAAATTGCAAGGGTTTCCTTCCTGAACGCCGAGCTGAGCCCAAGTGGTTCAGGAACGGATGACTACCTGCAGACCGGTTTCGAGCTCTTGGCGCTCATCAGTGCAGGGCTGTCCCAGATAGCATTCTTGACCGCAAACTGGTGCGAACTTGACCCAACTTGAACGTATCTCAGCATTTAATACCCCACGAGGCGTTCAACGTCGGCGAAATGGACGCAAACGCCAAACGCCACCTGCATATTTTTCGGGAGGATGTAACTCAATATTCTGCGTGGCATATAGCCAGAAAAGCAGTTGTTTTTCTAACGTTATCTACCATTTTCGTTTATTTTATGAAGTATTGTGATAATGACTTTGACTTTCTCTCTTTGTGAAAGTGAATCAAGTTGAATCCCTTCAATATTGACAATCGCACGGATTGGATTGTTCCTAATTTCAATCTAAAAATATTAAAAAGAATCTTGCTGTTGGTTGCCTGAAAAATAGTGCACACAACACACCCGGAAAATGTGTTTTTGGACTTCACCTACGGCCGACATCACGTCCTGGAATCTTGTCAATATTTTCCGGACTCATTACGTTTTTCTGTTTGTTCTAATACAACGACTGAAGCTGATATTTCTATCAGAGTATCAGATGATAAGATACACCTCACTTTAATGGAGCAGGCAAACAAAGATGTCACTTAGGTAACGAAATATTGGAAATTTCGTGTTAGAAAATTAACTAATAACGATAATAATGGTCGACGATCTGTGTCGAGAGTCTTGCAAAGTGGGATTCAATCTCCCTGAGTGCCATATTCATGCCTCCACTTCACCTTATAGGTATAGCTATCCTACTTTTAATCCGCAAACAATCATCGAATAATATCGATATCATAATGCATCATTAAATTGCTGAGATAGTGTGAGAAATACATACTTGCCTACAACAAGAAATTGCTCTTTATGTAACAAGTTGCGAAATGAAACTGTTTTGCATTAGACGTGAATATTGGTCCAATAACATGTCGTGTGCAAAATACTTGTTATTTCACCTAAAATCTCCCCTCATATCATTTATTAATATTTGTTGACTTCTACAAAAATATTATCAATTGAACTACTATAGGTATAACGTAATTCAAAAAGTGAAACCATTTCAAATACGTTATGTAAATTTTCCTACTGGAACTAATGTCAATACGATAACTTATTGACATATGTGTCAATATGAATTTGTGTAAAAGTAATCAAAATTCAACAAGTACAGTGCAAAGTGATGTGGATTCACAGTTCTCCTCTCGAGGTAAGTACTATATTATGATATTTGTACAGATAGTTATTTCAAGTCTAGTTGAAGATTATTCTCGATAATATAGTGAATGATTGTCTACTGGGCAGTTTGCAAAACCTATATCTAGTGATATATTTTATTGCGACTAGCATTTTCCAGTGCCGCTCATAAAATGTGAATCAAATTCGTTCCAATTTTTAAGCTAACATATTATAGTAGGTAGGTAGATATATATTTTATGAATCTGTTATAGATTATTGTTGTGATGATACAGGGTTTCTCCCTTTTCCGTATATATTGTCATGCTGCCAGAAGCTTGATACTAGTCCTGCAAAATTTTGAATTAGTAAACGTCATGATTTATGAGAATATAAAGAAGGAAAATATCCTTTCTGCACAAGAATACAGCCAACGTTTTCTAAACAATCAAAACTTACTCCGGCATGAATGGACCTTCTTCGTAAAAAGTATATTTTTCGGAAAATCACTTGAGACAGACTGAAAGGAATTTAAAAAAAGTTGAACTACCTGATGAGGATTGAACTCGGGACCTCAGGCATGGCAGACGGAAACTTAGTTGTTCTTGAGCTCTTACTTTAAATAATTTTCTGTGAAAAAAGAAATACAAGAAAGGCTTCAGCAAATCGAGCGTACGGTAGTCCGATTCGAAAGTTGGTTTTTCACTTTCATGTGTCCAACAATTGCGATCAGAGTGTTAAATAAAAATCTTTGTCGAGGCCTACCTACATCGGTCGCCTCAGAGAGTTCTCTTGGAGAGTGATCATGTGAAGTTTTAGTGTCCTACATTATTTTTCACCTGTCACCGTCCCTATTGTAGATTTTATTTATTCACTCTGTATTGTTACATGTTTCATTTTTGAAAAAATTGATATCAATTGTTAGAAAATCCGAATGCGGGGTACTATGTACAAAAATGATACCCGCATTTCTGTTCACTATGAAAATAACAGCAAATCAAAATGAATTCACTAATTAGGTAAATGACAACTGATATATCATTCTATAAAATCGTGTTGATCAATTAGGTTGGCACCATCATTGCTGACAACCCGGTAAACAAATATTGATAAATCCAATTGCATTAATTTGAATAAAACGAATATTCCACCAAATGGGATGGAATAATAAGAATCAAACAGATGTCGGACACATTTGATGAAAAAAGAGTAAATCCGCTAATATCATCAGCGAATCAAAATCACGTGTCATTTAATATTCTCCATTTTCAATTGAATAGAACCATGTACATTCCACGAATCGATTGATGCGTGTCATCCATATTTGATTATAGAGAAATAAACTAGCATTATAATATATGGTTTTTGATTTATTTTGAACGGCCATTATAGGTGAATATATTAATGATGGCATCTATATGATATGAACTAGTTTTGCACTACTGGAATTAAATCAAATTCATATGGAATTGTGAAAAAGATCAAGAGATTGCAAAGATTGCGAAATAACAAATATAGGCCAAACTAATAGACGCATTGAAACTAGGTTCCATGAACATCTCGCACATTTAGAGTGTGATATGGAGTTGACTGAATGCACAATAAAAACGCCTTGCATTGGAACAAAGATAACAGATTCAGATTCCTTGTGCCTCGTGTCCAAAAACGGAAGAGGACACTCAAATTGTATAACATCAGAGCAATGAGTATATATTATAATGAAAAGACATAAATTCTGATATACCTAAATCAACTTAATCTTACTGAAAATGAAGAACATATGGCAGAGTGAAATAACAATAAGATCATTTGGAAAGAAGATTGTTAGTTTCATCTTCTGATGAAAGCAGAAGCTTGAAATGATGTTTACTCGACTTGAAATATATGTATAGAGATGAATTTCTGCACCCAAATACTTCATAATTGCTAAAAAAAAAATTAAAACAGTCTCCTCTCTTTTCTCCAAAACAAAATCTCCCATGAATAAATTAGAAATGACTAATATAGTATACAGAATTCCTTGTCAGAATTGTGAATTGACTTATATCGGCCAAACTTCCAGGAATATTTATCAGGACGCATAATTTCACATAAGAGTGACAGCAAATGTAATAAAAGAACTTGTGCATTAGCAGAGCATGTTAATGATGAGGGTCACCATATGAATTTCAATGATGTCAAAATTTTAGCTCATGAAAATAATTATCTCAAACGAAATTTCCTTGAAATGGTTTTTATCAATAATGAACTTTCGAAAATGAATAAAAAAACAGACATTGGCAACTTGAGTAGCATTTATAATTATTTACTTGCAATAGAACAAAAAAAGTGTATTCCTAATAACATATCTAGATTATCACAAACAATTCCTCAACCTTAATTTCTTGTCTCACCACCCAATTAATTTTCAAATTTACCGCCACGGTTCCCTTTCTTCTCTCACAACGGTCGTCGGTCTGAAACGATTTCCACCGAAGTAGTTGGCATTTCCGACTCTTCCAACCGTCCATTTTGTTTTCAAAGGTCCGTTACGGAAAAGAAATGAAACCTGTGGATTGATTCCTATTGCTTTTTATCCTAAAATTATAAAATTAAAAAATGTTTTAATCGTCAAATTCAGCTGAAGATGCAACTGTTATGTATTTCATTGTATTTTACACCAATCTCACGTTAGTAAGTACTTTTTTTAAATGTATTATTGACAAAGTTTTTTCACTTACCCATTTTTTATAGATGTCTTGATAAAGGAAATAAACATTTCCGAAAGCTCGGCTATGTAACAAAGAGTCCTCTCATTAAGGACAAAATTTTGACTGCAACCTCACCTAGAAAGATTTCCTTTGGAACTGTTTCTAAAGTTAATGTATTTTTATATATACATATATATTCTGAATTCCCTGTATATTTGAAGAGATATTGCAACACTGTCACAATGATTGGAACCTATATAAAAAATAATTGTATAAAATATTCATCTTTTTTTTTGATAGGTGGAAAACAAAAAAGATTAAGAGGGGTTTACATTAATAAAACTAGCCCTGTACCACCTCCTCGATTAACCTACAGACAGTATCAAAATTCTATAATGTGTTTTGTCAATTTTGGTCGCAAGCAGACCGGTCGATAGAGGGCGCACTCTGCTTCCCAGACTGCTCTTTCCTATAGGGCGGCATCGCTCAAAGTACGGTCCATTACTCCGGGATAAGCGATAGCGGCTAATGGCTGAAAACCGGAGATGAATGGCCGGACTGAAAAGCCAGCGGCGCATTTCTCTTCAATCCGTATATATTCGCTACCTCCCGTAGCATCACATCATCGATCCGAAACGATGACGATATGTTAATTTCATTTAGAAAATGCCATTAGTCGGGGATCAAGTGATCTATTGCCACTTTTATCAGATTCCCATTTTTTTTTTCGCCGGAATTCGATTCAATACGAAAAGAGCGAGCGTGAATTTTCCTCTTGGAAAATTAATGCACGAATTGCTGTTTCTTCTGGGTGATTCAGTCAGAATTAAACAGCACAACGATGTTGTCCGTCTTCAGTAAGGATATGTTCAGCTAGTTTCGATTTATCGATGTTTCTTTTCTTTATATTGTACTTATGTTCCTTCGTCCTTACTGAAAGAGGTCTCTTGGTTTCACCTGTATAAAACTTTCCACAAACACAAAGTATACTGCAAATACAATTTTTTGACGATTGTTCTTCATTTTTCGGCTTTGTTTGAGTTAGAATTGATCTCATTGTATTTTCAGTTTTGAACACAGTTTTCACTTGAAATTTATCACCAACACGTTTAATTTTTCCAGATATGCCGGGAATGTATGGTATTATATTTGTCGTCATTGATGGTTGATTTTGTTGTGGTTGACCCTGTTTGTTTTCAATCTGATGAATCGTCCTATCGACAAAATTCTTTGGTTAGAAATTCAGTTGGAGAACATTTTTAATGTGGTGGACTTCGTTATGTGCACGTCAATTGCAAGTCGCTTATGGGACATTTTTGCCCAAATGTTTTTTTTTTATATCGAAGACCGGAACCTTTGTCACGATAATATACGCTACACACTGTTTTACTACTAACCAAACCGATTTTTTTCACCACGACACATGTTTCGCTAACTATGTTAGCATCTTCAGGATAAGATTGAAACTAAATGCTCTATCCTATTTACTCTACTTAACCGCCAAGTTAATGTTATTCATGGTTGAGTTCACATGTTAAACTTGGTCTTATATTACTGAACTATACAGAGGGCTAAATGGGATAGGTCCATCATCCTTATTCATTACTCTATAACTATTCTTGAATATCTCTAAGCTGTCATATGCATCTAATTTCCTAACATTATCAACTTGCTCAACTAATTCGAGGTTATTAATATGTGTCTTATGATTGTGATTAAACATATGTTCGACTACACACGATTCATCTAACCTACCATATTTCAAATGTGCTGTGTGTTCTTCGAATCTTGTTTGCATGGGACGCCTGGTTTGGCCTATATATATTTTATCACAATCATTACAACTAACCTAACCTACCATATTTCAAATGTGCTAAGTGTTCTTCGAACCTTGTTTGCATGGGACGCCTGGTTTGGCCTATATATATTTTATCACAATCATTACAACTGATTTTGTATATTCCTGACCTTTCAAGTGTGTCCACCTCATCTTAAATTTTGACCCAGACTGATAAGTTTTTTTTTATCGCTTGGAGCGCACGAAAGGGAATTATTGTTGTAGATTTAAATTTGGCGCCGAATTTGAAAAGTTTCGATGTGTATCGAATTGAACAAAATCCATCTTAGTGGAACTGACTTTTATTATCATCACCAAAAGAGCCCTACAATATCTTTATTCGATATATCGATATATCGATGTTTTTTCCCAGGATTAATTGAAGTTATCGTGATGGACTTTCAGCTTGCTATTCCACAAATTGTGTGCTCTAGTTTCAAACGGTTTGAAAGATACAGATGTTTTCGTAAACTACATTGATCGATTACAACAGCATACCAAAGTTGAATACCTTCTATGTAAATCACCCTGTATAACCCCTCCCTTATTTTTTGCACTTATTTATTCACACCCTGTATAATTACGGAAGATACGAGGGTGCTTCTGTAAGAAGTATAAACTATGACAGTAAGTTAGTATAGTTTACGACCGGCCCGTGAAATTTCTGGGTGAAACTTTTTTTTCTGTGTATATTCGATGGGACTGAGACTCCAGTTTTTTTTCCTTTTCCCTAGTCGATCTATTCGACGGCAGGAGAGAAGTTGGAAATGGCGAAAACCGTTCGTCTGGAAAGTTAATTATGTCGGATATTTGGGAGTTCGATGGGGAGATTTACAATCGAATCCATAGTGTGATCTGGCGTGACCCGAAACTCGGGAAACTACATCTGCCGAAGGAAAAGGATACAATTTTGTCATATATATTGTATATACATCAGCACATCGATTTTTTGTATGTTCTGGTTCCCACGAAAAGGGATATCCTGTAATGTTCAGAGAACATCGTGAGAACCAAGGGTATAATAAGGTAGAAATTGGTGTTCTTCTTAAATTTCTGGAGGTTATTTGCCTCGGGGAACACCTTCCTTGGCAATGTGTTCCAAAGCCTCGCTGTTCGTTGGATGAACGAGTCTTTGAAAAGAGGTGCAGGTCTCCAAAGTGACCACGAAGGGGTGCGAAGCCTCAACTAGACGGGTTAATCTCGCGGGGGCTGCCAAGGGAGGAACAATTGTTGATATTTCAGAAGAGCATTGTCCATGAAAATATCTATAAAATAGAGCCAGATCGCCAACTTTTCTACGGTGTTCCAGAGGAGTGAGTTTGTGAGCGAGGCATCACCCACGAGACGAATTGCCCTTTTTCGGACAGAATCCAACAGTTTCAGGGTAACTTTGGGTGCTGCACTCCAAATATGGAAACAGTATTCCAGGACAGGTCGGAGCTGTGCCTTATAGATCATAAGCAGCTGACTGGAAGTGAAATAGCTCCTGGCCCGAAACAGAAAACCAAGTTTTTGAGATGCACTTTTAGCAATTGATCTCACGTGATTTTCCCAAGAAAGGTTATTGCTGATAGTAATACATCGAAATGGATGAGAGAACGTAGCTGGGGAGGCAAGCCATAAGATGGAAGCCTGGCGAGGAGTCCGTGGTGCCAGACTCGATCGAATGCCTTGGAGATATCAAGTGCCACGGCTAAGGTTTCACCATATTTTTCGATAGATTTCTGCCATATATGTGAGACGTATGCGAGCAGGTCACCAGTTGATCTCTGATGACGGAAGCCATATTGCCTATCGTTGATAATACCTGAATGTTCCAGGTATTTTATGAGCTCGATGTTGATAGCTTTCTCCATGATCTTTCAAATAATAGATAGCAGTGCGATCGGTCTGTAGTTGCTAGGTAGATTCTTCTTGCCTTTTTTAGGAACTGACTGTTCTCTTGCAATTTTCCAGTTGGACGGGAATATCCCCAATTTGTAAGAGTAGTTGAACAACTTGCAGAGAACAGGTATTCGGGAGCACATTTCTTGATAACAATCGGTGGGATTCCGTCGGAGCCACAAGCTTTGTTGGTGTTGGGACCCAATAAAATCTTCCTTATAGTACGTTGGCGAAAGGTGATCTCGGGCATATGACTGTCAATTGGCGTTATGTTTGGAGGTTGTTTTCCAGATGAATCCAGAGTGAAATTTCCAGCAAATTAATGCGCAAAAATGTTGCCTTTCTCCTGGGCAGTTGTGGCTTGCAAAATTATCCGTAATTTGTATACACTCGTGCAATTATAACCGAAAAAAAATTATGAAGAGTAGATTGAACTTTTCGGGCTCGTACATACACCTACCTGGATGCCTGCCATTATTTCTGATAGAGCTGGACCAATAATCTTGGGTGGAAAAGGGCAGTTTAGGTCCGACCCTGCAGGACTTTTCCGAATGCTTTCTGTTCTCGTTTCGAGCCGCGATGCGGATAACATCTAATTCACACCAACTAGAATTTATGTGTTTACTTCACTTGGCTTTCATTTGGGATTCTTTCTTTTCCCTCTACTTCCATCCGATATACAGGGTGTTCCAGAACAAAATGCAATGGATTCTACAGGGTGGACAAGAGATTAAAAAATGCCGATTGAAATTTATAAGTTGATTTTTCTACAAGCGTGCGTGATTCACTCTATACCCGCACGCAATTTAGTTTGGGAAGTAGTGCGGTAGTGCGGAAAAAGTTTTTTGGCTAATTTTCTATAGAAATGTCTGAAACCTAGAGGCCAAACACCATGGACATGCTGGCTTCCGCAATAAGCTTACCTACATAATGCTTCAAACGGTACACACAATAGATATATCACTAATTATCAGAAGATAGAGAATCCATCACTATTGTTAGTTGTTCCTATTTGCAGGCTTTAGTAATGCTCTATTAGACAGAGCTATAACTGCTTGTAATTTGACTGTTTATGGAAGATGACATATATTGTGGGAAAACCATTGCAATCTATTCGGATAGCCAGGCGGCAATCAAAGCACATAACTGCAAGTTAAGTCAAAGCTATAGTATGGGACGGCTCAGAAACCCAAAATGAACTGGGCAGTCAGAATAGACTGACTTATTAGCATGGGTACCAGCACATACAGGGTACAAGGGCAATGAAGAGGCAGACTCACTTGCCCGAGCAGGAGCAAACGAAGCTCTGAATGGCCCAGAACCCTTTTGTGGTATTGCGAAAGCTATACAAATGACAAAAGTATCAAATCATGGATGCAAACCAAATCTCAAGAATGGTTTAACAACTCGCCAGGAATGAGACAGGCAAAAGAGTTTATTAAAAAACCATCACCAATATTCACAGAATATCTACTGAGCCAGAAACGAATCACAAAAAGAATACTAGTGGGACTTCTCACAGGGCATTGTAGGCTCGACAAACACATGAGTACGAAAGGACTGACTGCAGAACTGCTGTGCAGGTTCTATCATAAAGAAGAGGAAACAGCAGTACACATACTTTGCCACTGTGCGGGCTTGTCAAGGAAGGAAAAATCAAGAGCCCAAAGTTATACAGGGGATCTGAAAGCTAGCCTATGGAGTCTCATAGAGAAGGAGGGGCTAGCCAACGAACTCTAAACGATTTTGAGGGCAGACACAATAGATCTGAAAAGGTCGCGGTGTGGAGACGTAAAATACACCTCATTGATTTATCGAAAACAGTGAAACAAGAACAATTTTTTGTTATTTCCGTGGAAAAAATATTTGTAATGGCTTCAAAGAAAGAAATGATTACATTAAATACTATTCAGGTATATATATGTACCAATAGTCAATATAGAGAAAATGATCAGTATAAAATAGGTATGGGGTTATTTAAGTGAAGCTAACATGTGTAGACGTTTCAGTATTGCCTGTAGTGCTTATTGTTCCATTTTCGTGGGGTTTTCTTCTGAAGAAAATGATCCAGAGATAATGATCACCTGTCATAATCTTCATTTAAAATAATCGCCTCCATCGTGCTGTGCCCTTCCACCGAATTATTTTTTCCTAATTTATTCGGCCATCGGCAACGTAGCGCAAGTTAATTGCCTAAGAACATAATCCATTTTTGACTGGAATTCCATTTATTCTCCTTAACTGGGTGGATTATCGCCGGGACGTGAGACAAGAGAGCGCGGTGCAGGAATTTAATCAAAAATCCGAATTCTTTCTTGGTGGAGAGAAAAAAATAGGGGGATTTTCATCAGGGGTAGGTGCAGGACGGGGTAGTTTGAAAAACTCAAAAAAAACACGCTTTTATAGATAGCCGAACTAAGAAAAAGTGAACACTAAAATGATAAAAGTGTGTTGATGAATATATACACAACATAGAAAATACTGATTACGGAGGTGCTTATTTGCGATTGAAAATAAGCATTCGCCATCTATCGGAGTTCTTGAGAGCTCTCAAAGCGGCCTGTTTATCAGAGCACAATGTTGCCAATTCTCCAACATTCACATGCTATTTTGTTATGGAGAGTAAGAAATATTTGGACATGCTGGTTGCTACAAAAAGTCAAGAATGAATTAAAACATTCTGGGTTCCTCCTATTATGTTTTATTCAACGACAGGACTCTCCACCTGGGAAGGTTGGGTCTGAACCAACAAACGGACTGTCGGTTCTGCTGTGTGGAAGACGAAATGGCTGAACACATATCATGTTCATGATCTGGCTTAGAGAGACTGAGGTTCGACAGATTTGGCTTTACCAATTTGGAACCTATCGATTTCAGACAAATCTCACCTAATTCAACCATGGACTTTGTAAAAAGATATGAATTGTACAGTGAACTGTAACCTCTAGGGGTGAGTCACAATTCACAATTCAAATTATTGGCAATCTTTTGGGACCGATTAGGGTATGGAAAATATTCTGATAATATCGTCTTAGTGATGATCTTCGGATATCTAAGCCTATCAAGCATAAAAATGTCATTGTAATCGGTCCACAGCCCTTCATGTATTTCAATAAAATGCAACTCAACAGCCAATTAATAAACGAATATCAAATTGTGAAACATAGTTGAATAGAGAATTTCAAGGCGAATGAGATAGACTACAGAAATATATGGGGAGCCATTTGAAAAAAAAAGGTGGGGCTACTTCCAATCAAACAGGTGGTTGAAAAAAATTGTCATTGGGTTCAAAGGAAGTGCCATCATCGATAATATAACCCTTGTGAATTTCAAATTTTCATCTCTTCAACTAACAAAACTACAAGCTGTTACATGTCTCCTGTGTCACCCGGTATATATGTGTGGGAAAATGGCCCCTTTTCAATCGAATGTGAGCACAGGACGTACGTCACTGCTTGGCCAGCCCAGCCAAAGCAGATGAATGCCGTTTAACTGATAAAAAAGGAATTAAAGAACGAATGCGAAAAAATGAATTTCTCTGTTTTTGACAGGCCCTTAATCGCCGCGCTCGCGGAGAGATAGGCCCCCGCATTAAAGGGGCACTCGGTTCCCTTTAATTATGGAAGCACCGGTGGCGCCCTCCTACCGAGGCGGAGGAGGCTCCATACGGGCCCCATACGAATTCTCAGAGGCCACCATTATCACGAAGAAGGATTTGCTTTCCGAATTCCATCATGATATATGATATACATCTTTTTCAATTTAAATCCACATTGTTAAACTTGAAATTCAGATTCGTTAATTGTGATTTAGAAAACGTCCATTAAGTACAATTCAGGAAGTATCTGCACTTGTAATTTGGAAAGTATCAACCTGTAAATCAGAAACTAAGAACTCTCATCCTCGCTCGTGAATACTGAACATAATATGGAAACTATTGTGATGTAAGTAAGGGCATACCATGCACAGTGGCTATATCTTGAAACACGATACGTAGGTAATCATGGAAATACATAGGATTAATATAAATTGAGATTGATGAACATACCAATTATAAATGTTTCTAAATAAATGTAAATTATTGAGCACCTCCAGCATTTTGCCTACAACTTATTGTTCAAAAAGGTGTCAACATATTTGAAATCTTCACCCTCTACCTTTATTATATAAAATAAAAGCAGAAAGGAGTAGAAAGTGATAAAAAATTAAGAAATGGCAATACTTGCATAGCTTCAGTGATTTTATAGAAGCAGTATTGAAACCATTTTGAAAGCAATTGATTGATTGATTTATAAAATTTGCAAAATGTGCGTTTCTTCCACACTGGCTAAAGAACCCACCATTATGTACTACTTTTCAAGGCGCAAAATGTGATTCCTATACCAATGTTTTCGTTTTCGTCCATTTACTAACTATACTAGTTCATAAATACATAGCCTCTGTAATAATAATCCGAATTAACTGTTCTGATGCGCGATTCGCAGGAATGGCACTAGAATCTAGTAGTTATTTATATTCATCATATACATTAATGATCTGTGCTACCATATGATTATGCGGATGATATTCCACTTCTGCTTGATCAAGCTGACACTCTTATAATTGAAGCAGAGGCTTGGTTTTTTGCAAATAATCTTCAACTCACCATCAGAGGAAAAACACAAAATTTAATAATTTCTTATAACAACCTAATCATGGAGGGTAACCACTGTAAACTGCTTGGGATTGTTATAGATGACTGTCTATATTGGAAACACCAAGTAGATATGCTTGTTTCCTAACTTTCCAAAGTTTTGTTTCTGTTTATGTTGAATAATATATATTTCGGTTTATTTCATTCTCTGATCAGCTGTGGAGTTTTGTGGGGTGATTCAGTTAATTCTATCTATAAAGTTTCAGGCTACAGAAACGAGCGATTAGATCATTAGCTAGGTTTGGTTAGATAGTTATTTATTATACAATGGAAAAAGTAGTAGATTTTAGCCCCAGGTTGCTTTCCGTCACAACATACAATATATTTAGAGTCATTCCCAACAACCACCTCAACTTCGAAATAACACTCTTTTTAGCGTCATCAATTGGCTCGTGATATCCTTGAATTGTAAATTGTTATTTTGGTTGAGTTTATAAATTCACCATGAGATACGCAGTCATGTTTTCGCGAAAATGAAGACCTTCGTATAAATATATACACCCCCCGAACAAATTCGCGTAACTCATTGTTTCCGCCTGTCATCTTCCGTTCCCTTCAAATTTCTCGCTCAGCTGATGATGATACATTAAAAACGGGGGGAGAAATCCGACGACGACGGCGAACGGCCCTTCCAGGGGGGGTTGCAAGGGGGGGGAAGGGAGCGGGGGTGGCAACCCAGCGCGATAACCCGCCAACAATGCACAGGAAATGTAGCTACAGTGCTCAAATGACACATGCATGACGTGATTACAATTATATGAATATGTATACGTATATACGTCGCTGGCTGCTCTTCACTCAGTCCCACTAATATAGATTTCGACGAGTGATATATACATACCAAGTTGAATGTTTGGGTTGTAAACACTTCACCTTGAAATTGGGATTTTTTTTTAATTTCAATCCAGAAAGCATAACATGTAATTCAGATTAGAGAATTCATTTGAATTTTTTCTCATTTCAATTTTCATTTCAATACTGAACATATTGGTAAGTTATATTTTTATATCATAATACATCATATTTTTCTATTCGATTTGAGAGATAATGTCGATTCTCAATTTCAGAGGATTCTCATTTTTCCTGCTCTCTTTTTGGATGTTCAACAGATATAATTCAATGTTCGACGTGGCAAATAGCCAGGAAAGTAGTTGTTTTCTGTTGAATAAACCGAGGAAGAATTAATATTTTCATCACATGGAGAATGCGAATTCTCAATGTATTACTTTATATACATATATATATATATCCATTTTTTCGTGTTCATAATTATATCTGAGAAGATTCTTTTTCAATAATTCATTTGAATTTTTTATTTTAGTTTCTAAGCATCCTTAGATATCAATTCAATATAAATTCGATATGACTTCAAATTTTAATGTTGGTGCTCTCCGGACACCCATTGAGATTACTCAATAACCTCAATAAAAATCATTTTGAAATGTTTATCAGCCTCCAACCATACTGAATATTGACACCATGAAAGCTTAGAGAATGGGAATATAAATATATATATAATATAAAATATAACAAGGAATCGCCTCCTGAAATTTGTCGTACGTATTCACTAACACCCTGCGTTCTTTTTTTATGTTCTGGTTCCCACGAGAAGGGATATCCTGTAATGTTCAGAGAATATCGTGAGAATCAAGGAAAATAAGGTAGGAATTAGTGTTCTTCTAAAATTTCTGGAGGTTATATGCCTCGGGGAACACCTCCCTTAACAATGTGTTCCATAGCCTCACTGTTCGTTGGATGAACGAGTGTTTGGAAAGAGATGTTCTGCAGGTCTCCAAAGTGACCACGAAGGAGTGCGAAGCCTCAACTCGACGGGTTAATCTCGCGGGGACTGCCAATGGAGGAACAAATTGTTGATATAATTTCAGAAGAGCATCGTCCATGAAAATATCCATAAAATAGAGCCAGATCGCCAACTTTCCCTCGGTGTTCCAGAGAAGTGAGTGAGTTTGTGAGCGAGGCATCACCCACGAGACGAATTGCCCTTTTCTGGACAGAATCCAACAGTTTCAGGGTATGTTTGGGTGCTGCACTCCAAATATGGGAACAGTATTCCGATTTGAATAGTTGGTGCGTGAATAAGCGATTGCAACTACTCGTCGCAATCTATGCGGGCCGCTCTCTAGAAACTCCTACATGAAAAGGACGAAGGGAGAGTCCTGTAAATTTAATACTATCTAATGCAATATAATACTTGGTCACTTTGTGTGCGTTGTGATGGAGATTCGGCGCTCCACTATTCAGATTATTGTGCGACCTGACAAGCAGGAGGGTACTAATTCACGGGAAATGCTAATTTGATCACTAATTCAACGAGGAAAAAAAGCGATCGCTTGTCTCCCTTGTTTTTTTTATTTTCAATTGAAAAAATCGAATGAGTACATTCAAAAATTTTTTTCTCACATCGACATTATATAAGTGGCTCTTTAATGACACTTGATAGGCAGAAAAATTGTACTTTTACTGTCTTGGCAGAAAAAGAGAACTTTGCCTGCCTAGGCAAAAAAGTGTACTTTTGAACCCTGTTTTCCAATGAATTTTCAGATTCTCCCTGAGGAGCTGATTTCATCAGACTTGGGGTCTAGCAATGATTGCAGAGATAAAGGGGGTTCAAAACCGAGATTTTTCAAATTTAGCATTTTTTTGTGTCTAAACTATTTATTATTGGTCAAAACGACTCACATGTCCCAATTCAACTTTGGATTCACTACCTACTGACATTTAATAGAAATAAATACATGGTGGTTCATGACACAGAATTCTGATCACCTGCATCTGTTCCAATTACTGAATGTCAGTAGATAGTAAATCAACAGTTAGGATCTTTTGATTTACTATTTATTAACATTTAATTGGAACAGATACCGGGTGCTCAGAATTCTGGATCTTGAAACATCCTGTATCTGTTCCGATTGAATATCAGTAGATAGTGAATCAAAAGTTGAGATAGGGACATGATTGTGAGCCGTTTTGACCAATAATGAATAGTTTCGACACAAGAAATCCTAAAGTTGAAAAATCTCGTTTTTGAACACCCTATATCTCTGAAATCATTCCCGCTACACCCCAAGTATGATGCATTGATGAAATCAGCTCTTCAGGAAGAATCTAAAATTACGGTGGAATACAGGGCGTTCTATTTGAAAAAATTAACAAGTTTCCTGTAGATCGATTGTTATGGGCACCTGAAGTATTTTATGATGTAGTGGAAAAAAATTGCTAGAAGGGAAACATGGTGAATCACCCCTTTACTCATCAATATCTCTAGATAATTCTGAAATTCGAAACATTTACTTCTGTTTTTTTCGGAAATACATTAGGACAGCCCATAATCGATATTCCATTTGTCAAAGTACCCATTTTATTTGTCGATCTATAGAAAATGATTTGGAATGATCAAAAGTTATGAAGGGTGGTAATGTATTTTTCTAAAGACACGTTTATCGACGGACAAAACTATACCTTGGATGAATACCCATCACCTAGATTTTTTATAGGTACTCACGCATCTACAAACTTGTTACGAGACATTACAAGCCACCCTTCATTCCATCATATTATACACGTTTTTTATTATCAGAATCGGCAATTTTCCATGAAATTTATCACCTAGAAAACGCTCGTCACCCCCACCGGCAATGCATATGAAACAACCCACCTCGAGAGAGATCTCTCTCAAGAATGTAAAACAAAATTATAATAACGTCAGTTATTCGCGAGCACCTCGTAACCGTATAAAACGAGGGGTTGGCAAATGATTTCGGGGGCCCCGAGATTAGAATTTTTCCATTCTTCGGGCCATAAGCAGTTACTTTTCATCTCGAGAGGTGACATCCAGCTCGTTTCCGAGACGCTTTTCGGGTCCATCATCGCCCGCCTTATTACTATTTCATGTCGCCGCAAATTATCCATCAAAAAGGCAAGTAGGCATATTATATAGGACGCGGAAACACAACGGTGCAATGGAGATCTATCGTCTCAGACACGACAATTTTGAATGCAACGATCTACAAAATTTTTCTATATTCAAAAACTATCAAAAGTTCATCTTTCAGCACCATTAGAAGTTTTTATTAAATAGCTGTTTTCCACTGGTTGATTTACAGAACGCACTAGCACAGAGCAAGAACAAGTGGAACTGGCTCGGTTCTTCCATAAAGTGCAGTTCCAGCACATAGCACAGAAAATAGAAAGTTGGTGTGACCTTCTTGTCATCAGAAATGTCAAACTAATTGTTTTGTCAATCAAAAAGTTGAATTATTGAAAGTACATTTGGTTTCGTTGGTCCACATGAAATAGATTCACTTTTTCTGGATCTTCCTTTCATTTGATTCAGACCATGAAAGAGTCCCTTTCATTCTGATATCTATCATGAAACGAAAAAAAATAACAAAATGAAAAAGGTATTGAAGTTTGATGGGAACAGCTCTTCTGCCTCAAATGAGCTTCAGAAATACATTCTGAGAATTGAAAAAGATCGAACGGAACAAATAAATATCAAACACTTGAGAAGAGTAAATTTGGTCATAATGTTGATATTTTCTCTAGTTTATGGACAATCTCGGTCTTTTGAACTTTAATTGATCACCTGGGTCATAATCAACTGCATTTCGAAGTAGCTGATTCTCATGAACCTCAGCTTTATCGAAAGGGAGTTTCAGATCCCTGGCGATCTGGTTATTCCGAACATACCAAGGAGATCCTGTCACCATTCTCGCGATTTCATTTTGTAATGTTTGTAATCTGGTGATAATATGAGATTTAGCTGTGTGGCCCCAGATTACTGAGGCATACAGTAAAATTGGCTATGATGTTAATATTCAATTTTTGTCTCAAACCCAATTCACTTCGTCTGTTTAGAAATGGATACAGGGCTCCAATGGCTCATCGTTTAGCTTTTGAAACTTGCTGTTCAATGTGCTGGGCCCAGGTGAGCTTTTTGTCAATCCACACACCTAAGTATTCAACTTGTGAAGACCACTCTAACTCATGACCATCCAGGACTATTCTGGTTCTGGGAGTCCTCCGCTCCCTTCCGAGTGCGACCAATTGTGTTTTTGTCAGAATTTCAAAATTTTTTGCAAAGCCTACTTTGCCACACCTTATGAATAGATAATGGAGAATAAAATGAGTCCCCAAAATTTTCTAAAATCATTGATGTAATTCTGTCAAACGAACAAATTAATCAATTCTAATACCTAATTTGACTAATAATGTTAAACTTTGGAGACTGTTTTAGAATTGGATTTTGAATCACGTTCAAGTTCAATAGAAATACCTCGAAATGGAGCTAAATATTTCGAAACATATTACGTTTCTCATTGATAATCTTATGGAAAGCAGTGTAGTGTGTAGCATGTAGAAGACGACGTTTTTTCATGATAAGCCAGCCCAGAGATGAAATATATTCAGTGATATGATCAGATCTACGCAAGCCCCAGATCAGTCTATTGCAGTTGTTCTGCATTTTATGAATTCGATAACCAGTCAAAGGAGTCGATACATGGACCATATACTATATCGCAATAGTTGAAATTAGATAAAACCAGTTGATCACACAGTTTCTGATGATGGGATCATTGAAGAAAAAGCACTAAACTGTCTCTAGATGAAATTGTCGGGACCCTGTACATATAGGAAAACCACGTTATCCACGATCCCTTCATTCCTGGCCGAATATCGAACCGAATCCCGGTCCTTCCTTCCCCATTCGGCACATTCGGCACATTATAACATCTTTCTCCATTCTCTGGCTCTCACCGGCCATTGGTCATCGCAGATTGGTCACAGCAGCGACTGCCGACAGTTCCTATATACAGGCTTGCGCCCCGGAAATTGTGTCCGCGGTCGACTTCCGGTTCCGTTCCTTGCGAGAGCCCCCCCTTGTGCCCCCACAGGCTCGGACCTCGGACCGGTTCCCCCCTTTCCCCCATTCCCCATTCATTACCCTTATCGCGCGGACCTGGCCAAAATTACTTTGCCCTTCGACGACGGAATTTTCTGAAATCTGAGCGTGATCTCAGTGCATATCCGGGTTGTGGGTTGATATTTTCGTACTCGTGATAATATGGTGTGCTATACTCACGTATCTTGAATTCGTCTCTCCTGCACATAACGTCATTGCAAGTCTATACTCTATAGTCCATACTCACACCAATAATGATCATGATGGCTACTCGGGCGAATTGATAACTGCGAGATCAAACTGCGAGCAATTGTTTTACTCGCAGTGACGTATACGAAGATGCGTCGTAGCTTTGTCGCAGCACACCATATACAGTGTGTCCCAGCTAAAACTTGTCACCCCCCAAATGTCCGATGTCGTTGAAAAAATTGAAAATCGCTCGGACAGGTCGATTTCAACTTGGCGGGGGACACATTTTTCTGCAATTATCATATTACAAAGTAGAAAGCGTAACGGGCATCAACTCTCGATTTTCGAATGGAGCACCCTGTATTTCATTGCACTTCTTCTTCTTCTTCTTCGAAGCACTGGTGGGCGGGTGAACCCCCTGCACGTGGGCCTCCTTATTCGGGCCCATTGTGCGCCCACATGTTACGACATTCAGCTGGGTATGCCGACTGCCTTGGAGCAGTTCAGCAGCTTCCTCAGCTAAATCTCTTTTACGTCCTCTGGCCTCAAAATTATGTTGCCAAGGACAGCCCTCCTCTGATGCGTCAGTGCTGGACACTCAGTGAGGACATGTGATGACGTTTCGTCATCTTCCAGGCACCATCTGCAAAGGGGGTCATCCTTGATCCCAATAAGCTCTAGGTGCCTATTGAGGTGATTGTGCCCCGTTAGGAGCCCCACTACCATTTTAAGGTTTCGCCTGTTTAGGAATGAAACCTCTTTTGCGAGTCTCTTCGAAGGTTCCTTTATTTCATTGCACTTTTAGGTTATCTCTGAAGAGATGTTTTCATCAATGTATCACAATTGGTGTGTAGCGGGGATGATTACAGAGATATAGGGTGTTCAAAATCGAGATATTTCAACTTTAGGATTTTTTTGTGTCGTAACTATTCTTTATCGGTCAAAACGGTTGTCATGTTCCTATCTCAACTTTCGATTTACTACACCCTGTATTCGTCTAAATTAAATATGAGTAGGGCAACCCCCAATACTTTCTTAGGCCATCAGAAAAATTACTGCAGTCATTGATATTGTATTAACATACTTTAATTCATTGTATGAGTAGGAAATATGTGAACTCACAGTTCGAAATTTTCTACTCGTTCAGAAAAACAAAACAGATTTCAAATTGACAGAATTTCTCCACTAGATGGCGCTATGCTATCACTCAGTAGGGAAATAGAATCAATCAATCAATCAAATCTTTATTCCTTTAGACAATAATAATATTGTGTCGGAAACGTCAAAATTCTTGTAAAATACATTAAACACAATACATTGATACACAAAAACGATATACAATACAAAAAAATATCACAGTACCAGACTATCCAAGAAATTTTGCACACCGAAAATGTTTTGAGGCGCGTTTTGAAAATTTTAATAGTTGAACATGATTCAATATGCTCAGATAAACTATTGAAAATACGTGTTCCTATAAAGTTATGTGCATTTTGGGCTACTTTGCATTTTCCAATGTGTGTGTGAATTAAGCCTCTCTGACGTGTGAATGTCTTTATTAAGTTTGAAATAGGTTATGTTGCAATACATATAACATGCAATCTCAAAAATGTATAAACTAGCGAGATTCAAAATGTTACTGGATTGAAAAATTAGTTTGCAGGTTTCTCTACGAGGAATATTAAAAATTCACCTCATAATTGCCTTTTGTGCAATGAAAACATCTTTTGACTTGGTAACAAGCAGATGCCATAACGAAGACGCGATTCAATTTGTGCATAATAGATATTCACAAGCTGGCCAACATCTAGTACAGTTCATGAACATGTAATAGGATGAGTGTAATTTTGAGATTAGACCCTCATGCACAGTGTGACACCCAGTTGATGTGTTTATCAAGGTAAATTCCAAGAAATTTAACTGTATCTTCATCGGACAAGACTGTTTAATTGAAATTCAGTTATAATTCAACTGATGGCTATATATTTATAGTTATGAAAACGAATTACTTGGGTTTTCTCACCGTTGAAATATAGATCATGGTTATTGAAAAACTTGCAAGCGGCGTCTAGTAATTTTGTGCATCACACTTGTCCAAAATTTGAATTTGCCCCACCTCATCTTATACAGATTCCGGATAAAAAAAATATACAATCTCACAGAGAATCGCGATATAGGCATGCACTAGGCAGACAATAATCATTATAGTAATCAGATTGGCGATATAGCTAACGATGACCAGAAAATGGCGGCACGCAGCGATTTCGGTCCCGGAAACCGTTTTTGGAATCGGTCAGGTCCGACGGACACTTGATTGACATGACACGCCATGTTCATTTGTTATTCGTCCACTGGATATGTACGGCCGATGTCCGGTTGCGCCCATTCTATATCAGTCGATTGTCAAATGTAAAAACTTCACAAACACAGATACAGGGTGATCAGAATTCTGAATCTTGAAGCACCCTGTATTTTTTCCAATTAAATTTCAGTAGATAGTGAATCAAAAATTAAGATGGAAACTGTAAGCCGTTTTGATCGATAATGAATAGTTTCGACACAAAAAAAATCCTAAAATTGAGAAATCTCGATTTTGAACACCCTATATCTCTGTAATGATTCCTGCTAGACTCCCAGTGTGATGCATTGAAGAAATCAGCTCTTCAGGAAGAATCTAAAAATGCAATAAAATACAGAGAAGTGGCAACACTGTATCGATGAAAACATCTTAGACGGATAGAGAAAGAATGTTCAATCATCAAAGCATCCCAATTTTCATAATGTTCTGTCTTTTCGTTCTCCAGACACTTCCAATAGGCCATCCACCGTGGATCACCCTGTATAACTGTGGGAGAATTGGTATATTTCTATCGCCAAATCGATATAGATATTGATCGATACAGATATCAAAGTCGACCGTTTTCTTTTTGTTTCGTAGAATCCGGACAACGTTGACGCAGGATGGATGTTCAGGAGCTTGCACGGGAAATATATTTTTGTTGTATTACCAATCAATTATTTTGGTCAATTTTTTTTTTTGATTGAAAACTTTTTTGCAAAATCAACAAGATTATTTGTTATACTTTCTTTTTTCAAATAATTTATTCTTATGGAACTACACGAACAATATTATATTACATTCAACAAAATTTTCAGTTGAAAAAAGATTCTTGATTCAGAAATCATTTCATTTCATTGTTGTTCAATCTATAGGGTAGAATATGCCTATCTGATGTAAAATTAGTTTAAAATTGAGAAAAATATCACATTATCAATCAATCAACTGAGAACGAATATTAATTGTACTGGTTTTTCTTATTTGAGATTCAATATTGGGAAAATTAAATTACCTAAAATTTCCAGAAGCAATGCAATAATAAATGGTCGCAGTTTAAAAAGTTTGTCAAATCAAAATATGTTATGTTGCCCGAATGACATCCTTCACATCAAAGGGATATTTTGTTATTTTGAAAATATATATTGTAGATATCATTAATTTACTCATAGTTGAACATTTTTTTATCAAGATAATATATCTTTGTCACCTACTGAATAAAATTATAATTTTCATCAATTTATAACTGACTGATCATTTCAATCAATAAAATAAAAACTTTAGAGTAAATATTTATTTTATAAAAACGAAGTAGTTTGTGTTTTCTCCACAAATACCTATAAGATCCGGACAGTTTATTGCTGTATTTCATGAAGATTTCATTAACCAATACATTCATCTTATATTTCTCGTATATATATTATAATCTAACCAATCACAAACCAAAGGCAACGGGAAAAACAGAGTTTGACAATTTGACAAAAAAATAATGCTGCTGTATAGATGGCATCAGATTGAGTCGCTTGGGTTATGATGGATTGTTCATTTTTATAATAAAATGAATGCTTCTTAGAATTCATGAAATAGTCTAGCAAAATATCACTCTTCCGAATACCTTTCCATAATTCTGTCTCCAATGGTTCACTCAACTGACGTGTTGTAAAAAATTTCAGTTCGTTTGATATATCCTCATGTCTGAAAAGAGAATGAAATTGAGAACCCAGTTGCATTTTATTTTTGAGAAAATTATATAAGATAGACAATAACGTCCAGAATCACTAAATACTCTGTCTTTTCCCTATTATTTTGTGAATTGATTCTGGAGCATCTGTAACAAGAATCCAATAGCATTGTATACATTATCGTAAAAATTTGATCCTAGTTTTGAATGATTCCAAATGCTGCTGTAATTCGTCCAGTTAAGTCTTGCTCTGTTTCTACTGGAGTTTCGTAGACCAAAGACTTTACATGCCCCCACAGGAAAAAATCTAGCGGCGTTAAATCGGGTGACCTAGGAGGCCAAGAAACTGCTCCACCTCCGGCAATTCAACAGTGTCCAGCAAACCTCTGAGCCAAATCCTCACGTACTTGTACAGCAAAGTGACCCATGTCGAAACCACATTTGCTGTCGAAGGTTTAGTGGAACATTTTGAAGAAGTTCCTTCAAGAAACGTCGGTAAATAGGTCCTGTTAACCGTTCCGGTAGAAGGTATGGCCCAATCAAATAATCATCAACAATGCCTGCCCATACGTTGACAGACCAACGTTTCTGCTGTTTCCTTGAAAAATTGCATGGGGATTTTCTTCGTCCCAAACATGGCTCTTTTGTGGAAGAGGCTTCATCGGTCTACAAAACATAGCTTAAAAAATTTGGTTGTGCAGCGATATGATGAAGAAGCCATTGACAAAATTGAACTTTATTAGGATGATAATCGGCTGGAGTCAATTCTTGAACTTTCTGGAAGTGGTAAGGCTGAAGTTTTTGCTCGTGTAGCACCCGCCAGACGGAAGCGTTAGTCGTATTCATATCCTTAGCAATGCGACGTGTGACTTGATAGTTTGTCGGCAGCAAAATTCCAATTTTTCAATATAAGAGCCTGGCCGTTATTCATGAACATATTTTGCAAGGCAACCCTATACCACTGTATTCGTTATGAAATTGCGTTCATTTTGATATATATCACAAGTGGAAGAATATGAGTGCAATCACCGGAAAAATATAGGCAACCTAGCTGTTCCATTTTCTATATGTTGTATGCTTTCCATTGGAATTCCGTTCATCTGGCAAGCAAGTAGGAGAAATTTTAAAAATAAATCTTTTTTTTATCGCTTGGAGCGCACGAAAGGGAATCCCTATAATGTTCAAAGAACATCGTGCGTTCCTAGGGAGGATATAGGGATAGGAGGTAGGTATTGGAATTTTTTTTGTACTTTTGGAGATTATATGTTGTTGGGAATACTTCCACAGGCAATGAATTCCAGAGCCTAGATAGATAGATAGATAGATAGATTTATTGATCACGTTACATACAATGTGTATATTTGTGACATGTCAACTAAAATAACGTTGGAAAAACTAAAATTAGATGAAATAGATTTTCATATGTATAAATGTGACACTTAAAAATACAGATTAAAAGCAGAAGAAAAATACATGCATATATAAAATAGAATAATAAATCACAATCACTAAAAAGCTAAAATCTAAAATCATAGCTGTCACTCTAGCACTAGGTCAGAAAGAGGGGTTGACAGGTACTCCTCAACTGAATAGTATAGCTGGTCTCAATCAACATCTTCACTTTCACTAGCCGTTCTATGGATGAAGGAGTCTTGATAAAGTGCTGTTCGACATCTTTCGAGGTTGACAACTAATATCAAAAAGATACGTTTTTTTCCTATAGTTTATTTGTTGATCTGAACAATGTTTTTTTCTCTGCTTTGGAGGGTGTTGCAAAGGTGTATTTTCTTCAATTTCTTCCATCCCATGGCTCTTCCGACTGCCATTTCTTATTAACGTGTTTCGTGGCAATTTTTCGGGCCTCTTCTGCTGCCGAAAATATTTATGAAATCTCCGAGTAGAGAAGGAATGAAGTGCACGACTGTAGGTATATGTGAGCACGGAGCATCAGAGCCGGAAAAAAGAGAGGCCGAAGCGTATAGGTCGAGACGCCTTGCGAATACAAATCAATGGATGGAAGTTTTCCAATCCATTTCCCGGCCTCCCATGAGGACGCCGGAAACACTTCGGTATATTAGGAGCACACCTGTAGTACGTAAATTCCAGAGGCGCGCGAATGGGGAAACTTCCTCAATTTTCTATTCCTTCGTGAAGTTCATGGAAAACCATTGTAATAGTAGATTGTTTTATTAGGATCAAAAGTGACACCTTGTTTGACAAACGAACTTTGCATTTGCGAGGCCGTTTAGCGAAGCCGAGCGAAAGCAAAATTTTGCCAGTCAAACAAAGTCACTTTTTATCCGAATGAAACATGCTATTTGTCCTGCAGCCGAGACAATTAATTCAAATAAATATGTGAAGCAACCACCAATACCGTGCCATATGTATGCAATGCAACAAATAATCAGTGTGGTGAAAATATCCTACCTGCATTAACAGCAGGTTCATTCAATTTTCAAGGATGTTCGAATTGTGGTTTCAATATAAATACAACCACATATTTGTCTATGGACCAGGTGCTCTAATGGCATATACCGCGCCAGTGCCAGGTTTAGGAAGAAGACGTGGAAAATGTTAGGTTAGTGAGCATATGAACAATAATAATACAGATTATTTATTTCTCTCTATAGTCCACTGTGTTGGGCTTGATAATCAAATGGAGGTAAACAATATCGTTTTTTGAGACAAACAGCTATAGCTGGCCGTAATTATTCAAAAACAAGTTATCCATCCCGAGAATAACGATTGAAATACAGATCAAGCAAGTAGGTGAATCTTGAAGGCTTTCCTGATCAAAACAAAAATACTCAACTATGATATGGTGTATTTATATCTCCAGCATGGGTATGAAATCCAAATCTGCCTAAATCGGAAACAAATCAGCTAGGTATGCGTCCCAACCCAAATAACCAACCGTAACATGGTTGTTTATTCTCGATGTACTCTAGTCTAGTACATCATTTTTAGTTCCTGTGGGAGCTAAAGTTCAACTTTCAACATAATTCATTTTTCAATAAAGCGTGTACCACCAATTATGTGACACCTCTTATAGCTGTTTCGGATTAGTTCTTGAGGAAAACAAAAACAGAACAATTTCGACTGACTGTCGAGGATTTTATGTATAGGTAACGATAATTTCCAAATGATATAGGATATACTTCAAGGTGAACATTCAACCAAGTCATGCTCCTCCGATCCGATTAATAACATATATCATTTTATTCATTATTCCAGATTATTTGGGATTTTCTCTATATACGTGTAGTAAGGACAAATCAGGTGATTTGCCCCAAAATGTCACTGCGTTTGAAGACTTTTCCTATCAGAGAGTCTAAAAGGATAATTCACTAGCTTGTCAGTGACAATTTGTATTGAAAAAGGTTTGGAGAAGAGAAATAAAGGAATACAGAAAAAATATCGACTTTTTACTCATTTTTTGACGTTTCGGGGACGAATCTGCTCCCGTTCTCAACATAAAAAATGGATTTTTGTATGGCAAATTCGTATTTTTATTGACATTTCTCAGTTCATAGTGAGAATTGGTGACGTTTGCAATCAAATGAGTTACAGTATGTTTTCATTAATTAATCTTGGATTTACCATTTTCATTTTCAGATTTCAATAGTGAATACCATGTTCTATCTATATCAACTGAACAGGAAGCAATGCGTTATCCGTTCAGAAGAATGCAAGCAGATTCTTTGATTTGCTCTTCTGGTTGTTATCTTTTTTTCCAATGATTTTAATATTATTTCACAGTTGTCCATCTTCAGTAAAGATAATATGTTCAGCTAGTTTCGATTTGTCGATGTGTCTTTTCTTCATATTGTATTTATGTTCCTTCGTCTTTACACTGAAAGAGAGGTATCTTGGTTTCACCTGTATAAAACTTTCCACAAACACAAGGTATACTGTAAATACAATTTTTTGACGATTGTTGAAAACGGGAGCAGATTCGTTCCCGAAACGTCCAAAGATAAGTAAAAAGTCGATATTTTTTCTATATACCTTAATTTCTCTTCTCCAAACCTTTTTCAATACAAATTGTCACTGACAAGTTAGTGAATTATATAGGCTCTCTGATAGGAAAATTCTTTAAAAGCAGTGACATTTTGGAGCTGTTTGAGATTTTCGCACGCATCGCCTTGTGAAGAGAACTTTGGGAAATTCGCATCAATTACTAAAAGCGAACTCTTCAAGTGCTCGCAACTATGAATTGTTCAAGAATCCGTGCACATCCGCCACATCGCCTTATAACGAAGGCCTTTAAGAGCGATATTTGCATCAATCGCCACATGATCGCCACTGATATGATGAGGTGTTCAATTTTTGGGAAGTCATTGGTTATCAGCAGTCTCATGTCGGCGAAGTCTAACTAGCGCCAGCTATATTGTTTGGGGTGAAGTTAAATTTACTGGATATTTGTTTCAGCGAAAAAGATTGAGTTACCAAACTTAGAGTTAGATCAACGTAATGAGCTTTAATTATATATTATTCTATAGCAAGAAATTGATCAAGTAAACTTTATCACTTGAAAAAATCTCCGAGGAGTTGGCCGGGTATTCTTCTATTGATATTTTTATTTTATAATGAGGAGAGAAAATCCCAAATAATCTGGAACAATGAATGTACCACCTCCTCGATTAACCTACAGTCAGGCAGTATACATCATTTTATTACGAAAATTCCTCAGGAACAGCATCAAAATCGTATAGTCGCCTATATAAATCGGCACATCAGTCGTTCCGTTGCCATGACGACGCACGCCGACCCCCCTTCGGCGAACGGACAGTGACAAATGACAGACGAAAGGGTGACCGGCCGGGCTCGTTTTACATATGCAGCGACACCCATTTGTCTCTCCGCGCACTCTTTGCTCCACATCTATATCTATATATATATATATACATATAACGTCCACCCTCGCATACCCCTTTCTTCCCCTTTGCCCCTACTGAACCTCGTAAGCGATCCGCGATTTGTATATCTTTGGGTATATCGTTTTTCGTAAATACAAATATAACGCAACATTATTTATGTGCATGAATTCGCTAGACATTATTTTGTTCTCCATGCCAATGTATATAGATAATCAGAATTCTCATTAACATCGCAGGACAAACAGCTTATATAACGGCCGTCATCTGTCAATTTTTCCATCTCCTCGAAGATACCCAAACAGGAGTGTTTTCGACCATTTTTTTTTGTTTTTTGTTTTTTCTTTTTCCTATTCCCAAAGTCAAGGACCAAGTTATTCGAACTTTCACTAAATTTCATTTCAGCACCCAAACATACCCTGAAACTGTTGGATTCTGTCCAAAAAAGGGCAATTCGTCTCGTGGGTGATGCCTCGCTCACAAACTCACTATCACTTCTCTGGAAAAGTTGGCGATCTGGCTCTATTCTATAGATATTTTCATGGACGATGCTCTTCTGAAATATCAACAATTGTTCCTCCCTTGGCAGTCTCCGCAAGCACAGTTTGGCATGGGAATTCCTTAAAGCTAGCTAGTTTCATCTCTAACGTGTCAGCAAGGACTTTCCTTCCTTCTATTTTATATATTTATATAGATATATATGGTTAGCGTTATCTCGTTCTTGATTTTCTCGAATGGCATTCATAAATTGGTAATATAGGAAGGAATCAAATTTGTTTCATTCGTATACTTGGTGTGTCAAATTGTGTGTTGTTGAACTCAGAATATACAATATAAGAATGTAATTAAGGAACACCCCCTATCTCTATTTAAAAAAAAATTAGATCCTTATAATTACCGTCCTATTGCGTTATACACTTTAGCTAAAATTATTGAGAAGCTGTATACGTGAGTATTTTCTGCAAAGCTTCAACTAGAGTCTTTCAAATTGTTGTGTAATACTTTACAACTCACTTCGTCTGTTGGACCAATTTATTTTTATTTATTTATATATATAAATTCCAACTGTTGTCAACAAGTGTATGATTTCAAAACTATTGTTGTTCATTTATTTATTTTTTATGTACATTATGTGTAACAAGCTTTGTCAACAAGTGAGAACTTAAGACAATAAAGTATATTTTGAATTGAAAAAAATTGAATTGCCCCTGTATAGTCATTGGCCAGCTTACCAAAACAAGCGTGGTATAAAGACCTCAAAGAACTATAGTCGCTTGAAAGCTGTGAATTCGTCGAGGAAAAATAAGGAAACCTCGCCGAACGACCCGGATGAGTATAAAACTCGGAAATAATCTGCGCCATAACATTTGATTCGAGTTTACGGTATCGTCTCCATATAACCAGGCCCCTCTTTCCCACTGGGCACACTGGGCACGTGCCCAGGGCCCCGCGATGATTGGGGCCCCCTAGTCCCGATAGCTACTTGAAAATTGATCAGAGTAAAAATTAAAAAATGGTATACTGGAAATATATAATCTTTTGAGAGAGAGCAAAATTGAAGACACCTTTTCCTAATGTAGAAATCGCACTGAGAATCTTTCTAAGTATGATGGTAACTAACTGCAGGGGGGAACGCTCCTTCTCCAAATTGAAACGAATAAAAAGTGAATTAAGAAGTACAATGCTTCAAGAGAGATTGTGATATGCTCGAAAACAATTAACGATTTTGCTCAATTCAAATCTAGAAGGGTTCCTCTTCAATCAGCATAGATACTAGATATAAGGAGTATAAGAACTAATCGTGGATGCTGGTTACTTAGTGTGGATTACATGATAAAATCGATTCATCATATCTAATATAAATGTAAAGAAATAAAAATAATGCTAAAACTTTGTATTTCTGCGTTATTTTTCTATTCTAACATAATAGTTATTTAACCAACTAGTGTATCAATTTGGGCGATTAATGATTCAGATATTTTAACGTGCGAGCGAAGCTAGCGCGTTAATGTTCGAGATCATTAATCGCCTGTTAATATACGAGTTGGTTACAAAATTTTTCTGTTGACTATATTTCTCATTTCTCCTGCAATGAAGAAAACTTGGTTCGCGAATTCATCATTCATCTGGAAACTACTAAAAATCACCTAGTAGCCTAGTTACTTACATTAGTGACATTTGACATCTGTCGAAATGATTAACATAGAAAATAAATTCCTTGTGTTAGAAAACACTGGTTAAAATCGTTTCACAAACTTGGAAAGGCGAACCCGTTAACGGAAAATCTTCAATGGAATCCATATTTTCGATTCAAATGCAGATTCCGTGAGTTATAGCATAAACAATGAATGCACGCGGTGTATGTTTGGTTGCCTATAAAACAATCGTGCATTAATAGACAAATTGATCATTAATAGGGGTCATAATTGAACGATTTCATAAACATTAAACTTATTCTTTAACACGAGGTCGACGGAAATAGTACTTTATTATGGTCATAGGGGCCCCATTATTCTAATGTGCCCAGGGCCTCTGATACGTGAAAGACGGTCCTGCATATAACAGTGATCACCTCGTTCATTTTACGAGCCACGCTGTGTATCATATCTCTTTCCACATTTACTCCCGACCACTTCATTTGCACCAGATGAGTACTTCCACGATTCCTTTATGTTACAATAACAACCGCCGAAGTGGTTATTAAAATGGTTTATGGTCCTAGAAACGTCCGGTCGCCATAATTGCCCGAGTGTAAGGTACGTAGCGTCATCTAGCGGGGAACGCTCCAAGCTGTTCCGATGTACGAGGACCGGTCAATAATTACAAGATGCAAAAGCACCAGCACCCCTTTTCGAAGATCATTATTACTAGTGGCGTAATTGAGGGGGGGGGGTCCATGGGGTCTGAAAAGAAATATTACGAGAAATTGATTTGTAATTTGTTAGATTCTGCATATGAACATGTGCCTTAAAATGCACTTCCTCCTAGCTACAGCCACTGTAAAGTTAGGTGAAAAAAATTGATTATCTAAAATTGTGACTGAAATAAGGGATCACATCTTCTGAAAATTGGCAAGCCCTTGTCTTTTTAGACACCTCAATTTCTTCTTGCTTCATAAATTATGTAAACCCAGTTTTGACGGACTTTTATTGACCCAAATGGTATATGTTCCAAAAGAGAACCTGATTTTCAAAAGCATGATCTTCCATAAAAAAAATTGAGAATTCGGTATCTTGCATTACAACTAACCGCTTTCCAAAAGAAACTCAATCAACGAAAGGGGTCACGACATCGTTTTCGAACGCAATGGGTTAAACGCTTGCATACGGAGGTGATCGCATGTCGGAACGCATTTGAGACTTCTATCTCAGAGGCGTGCGGTATTGCAATACTTGCACTTGATCCGTAATTATGATCACAATTTGAAATAATCTTTTGTTTTAACCCAACTTACAGTGAGTGTAGCTCATTCATCATTATATTATGAAGAAGTTTTACCTTGATCCCAACATTATCATATTTACATCGAATTTTGAATCACCCTGTATATTAAATAGGTAGTTCCTTTCTTATTTTCTCCATCTCCCCAAAACTAGTCGCATGATTCCAACAAAAAAACTTCAACAGTTTGAATTTTTCTACTTTTCAGGAACTGAATAAGTCGAATTTTATAACTTTCGTTTTTTCTTTGTTCCTATTACAATGTTTGTACCTGTTGATATGTGATATTATTTGATTATTTTTCAATAACATTTCTTTATTTTGTTATTGTTACCAAAAGATCACAATTATTGAAACCGACGTAAGTTACGTACATATTGCTTTTTTCCCTAAATATTGAATATTGGACCTAGCCCCCCCCCCTCCCCCCAGGGATGAATCTTCATTACGCTACTGATTATTACCACTCCTCTAGAGCTGTGAAGGGTTATCATAATAATAATATGACCCACAAAACTTTGCAGGACACTTTCATCACATGACACTCTTTCCACGATTGCTCCCGACCACTACATTTGCACCAGATGAGTACTTCCACGATTCCTTTATGCTACAATAACAACAACAATCGCCGAAGTGGTTATTGAAATGGTTTATGGCCCTAGAAACGTCCGGTCGCAATAATTGGCAGAGTGCAAGGTACGTGGCGCCATCTAGCGGGGAACGCTCCAAGCTGTTCCGGTGTACGAGGACCGGCCAATATTTATAAGATGCAAAAGCACCAGGACCCCTTTTTAAAGATGATTATTACTACTCCTCTCGAACTGTGAAGGGTTATCATGATAATAATATGACCCACAAAACTTTGGAGGATCGATTGAATAATTTTGAACAAATGTGTGATCTCTTCTCAACACGATAGTTTTTATTCACGTCAATATCTTCTTTTTAAAAGATGATACAAATACAAATGTTTTAAGAAAATGATCCTAAAACCTGCTCAAAACTATATGTTTAGTAGGCAGTTAACCAACATAACCAACACCTTGTATAGTTAGATTGTATCTCTATCATACCTTGCTTTATGTTATATCCAATAACAGAATAATTGTTGTCCAACTGAAAATTGCTTGAAATTTACGACTGATATCGGCGTATCAAAAATTATACGAATAATGAAATAATTGTAGACCTCAACAGGGTATATTCACGAGTTCGATATTATATATACAGAGCGAACCGGTGAGATATCCACGGAGAAGATAATTAAAAATAATCGTCGAAGAGTAGCCAATAATTACAGACGTCTAAATGGACCTGAACGTATCCGCCAGTGGCGGACATAAACACGACATGTTTCGATGATGGATATTTATTTGGCACTTAAGTATACAGGGTTATTCAAGAAACTAATATTTCTCCATTTTCTTGCTTCATGAGTGAATTGAATTACATCACAGAGATATCGCAGTTACACCACTGACTTTTAATGAGTTCTAATATCTAATTTGATATCATTCCAGTTCAAAAGATGGTCAACATTCTTGATTCTTCATATTATTTACTGAAAGGAAGATATTAATAAGGGTGGGAAGTTGTTCAATTAACACACGGCATTTTTCAGAAACTGCTCAACAGAAGACGATAAACTAGTGCACCGTTGGAAAGAGAATTGAAAGCTCTTCTGAATTATTATGTGCCATTTGACCTTCTTTTCCATTTGAGATTCTAAGGGTAACATCTACCCCTTTGAAAATAAAATTGATCTGTCTTTGCGATTTTTCATATTGTTTACTGGAAGGAAGGTATTCAGGGTGGGAAGTTTTCAAAATATATCACCCTGTATAAACTTTTTTCACTATTTTTCTTCCCAGAATCCACATCAGTCAAAACCTTCATAAGTAATTTCGGGACACCGTGTATTTTCCTGAAATCTCATTAGAGAAACACTGGAGTACTGGAGAGGTGGAAGGTCTAAAGCGACATATATTGGTAGGCTTTCAGGAGAGCGTTTTAAACGTTGATATTTTGAAAAAAAAAATTATAATGAATTGCCTAGGGAATCATTATTAGGTTTGAATTGACCATTAGCTATATTGATTTTCTTAGAAAATTGTTTTAAAATTGATTTGCTCCCGAACCAAACAATTCGTTGGATAATTCAAATTGTCAACTGTCCTAACATATTGAAAGGTAATATGCGACTAATAAGATAAAAACATAAAGCACACTTGCTTAAAGGTTGATACAATTTTATAATGAGTAGGGTAAAACTTCTTACTCATAAAACCCTTCTACAAAACCAAAAATATCTCGAAAAATACCTAATAGTGTATTATAAAATGTATCTTAATCAGATGTTTTTGGAAGCCAAAATACCCGATAGTTTATTGAGTGTATCCTTATCAGATTTTCCTATTACAAAATCAAGTCGAAGGCGTATTCAATTTTTATTTGCCAGGAACAAATAAATCTCATATAAAGCTGATTTGACTAACACGCTATTTCTCTTATATCTCAAGAATTCAAAATCCTTCTAAATATGCGAAATGACTAGCAGGCAAACCATAGTTATGTATGTCATATCAGATGGATTAACCAACAGAATAGTAGAAAATAATGAAAACTTAAATAACTATAATGGTAGTTTATTTAATATTGGAGGTGACTTATTTCACTATAGTAGAAAAATGTGAATTTCTTTGTCTTTCAAGAAGATACTTCAAATTATAGGTACAGTGCAGACCCGATAATCCGAACGTTCAATAATCCGAATTCTTCAGTAGTCCGAACAAGCATTTTTAATACATTGAGTACTCTATAATCCGAATTTCATAGTACTCGATAATCCGAACCTATACCTTTAGGCCTATTTATTTCCTATAGAAATTGTGAGTGAAATGTTCAGGGATTCCCCTAATTGTTCTTTTGTTAGTATCTGGGATTCACATTACGCAAGGAAGAAAATAATATTCCTTTAAATGATATTCTTGTACTTCAAAGATTAAAAGAAATGGCCATTATAAATAATCAAAGATGTGTTAAGCAAACAAAAATTACAAATTACTTTAGAAACTAGTATTATATTCTCACTTTTATGCATATTTTAGTGTTACTTTTTCGTATTCATGTTTTTTTTTGCATTTCGTAATAAAAAATTTAAAAAAAAAACTGCTTCGGTAATCCGAGTTTTTTGGTAATCCGAATCGCCTTGGTTTTTATTAGTTCGGATTATCGAGTTTGCATGCACTGTACTCATTTTATGGTGACAAAAGTGCTAGCTAAATGATCAGAACGGTATGAAACTTTAAAAGACAGATCGATGCAGAAAAAAGCAGGCTTTTTAGTAATGTTTATAACTAATTTTTCTTTGAAGTTTACACCTTTTAACTTTCCAGTGACGATATAGTCCAACATGTTGCGAGTGCCTTATTCACTATTGGAATATAATCGATTCCAATACTCTCTTCTCCCCCTCTGGTTTTTTTTTGCGACGCCCATGCACAAACGTATCATACGAGGTAAGTATATTATACGAATCGCATCGCATCGTCGAGACGTATCATTTAATAAAATCCGAGAAAGAGAAGTCGACCGCGAGACCCTGGAATTATCTCGAGAGGTAATTGAAGGGGGGCGGCCATCGTAATTACGATCTGGGGGCCCATCGCCCCAGCGCCGGCCCACCGTTTAATTTTAATCGGCCGGACGTCGATTGGCCCGAGATGAAGAAGAAGAAGCGAATTCACGCAGGATAATAATAATAAGGATATCAGGTACAGCGAACAATGCGTCACGACGTGTCGTGATCACTGAACTTCGAAATTCGAAAATCGAAATTATTTCTCAACTTATTCGAAATAGTTATTTACCTAACAAGTGCGGAAATTAGTACTTTCCCGCACGCGACGGCAGTTTCACGAATAACGACGCGGAGCGAAGTTCGGGCAAGCTCGTAGGAAAAGAGAGTTTACACAACATAGCAGACTCAGCGATGTGGTGAACATAAAATAGTTATTTTCCGTCGACCTCGTATTAACGACTAAGTTTAATGTATATGAAATCGTTCATTAATGACCCCTATTAATGAACGATTTGTCTATTAATGTACGATTGTTTTATAGGCAACCAAACATTCACCGCGTGCATTCATTGTTTATGCTATAACTTACGGAATCTGCATTTAAATCGAAAATATGGATTTCATTGAAGATTTTCTTTTAACGGGTTCACCTTTCCAATTTCCTTCAACGTTTCAATCCCTGTTTTCTAACACAAGGATTCTATTTTCTATGTTGATCATTTCGACAACTGTCAAATGACACTAATGTCAGTGACAAGGCTACTGGGTGATTCTTAGCAGTTTCCAGATGAATGATGAATTCGCGAACCAAGTTTTCTTCATTGCAGGAGAAATTAGAAATATAGTCGACGGAAAAATTTTGTAACCAACTTGTATATTAAAAGGCGATTAATGATCTCGAACATTAACGCGCTCGCTTCGCTCGCACGTTAAAATATCTCGGTCATTAACCGCCCTCATTAATAAACTAGTTGGTTAAATAACTATTAACCAACTAGTGTATTAATGAGGGCGATTAATGATCGAGATATTTTAACGTGCGAGCGAAGCGAGCGCGTTAATGTTCATCATACAAGTTGGTTACAAAATTTTTCCGTCGACTATATTTCTTATTTCTCCTGCAATGAAGAAAACTTGGTTCGCGAATTCATCATTCATCCGGAAACTGCTAAGAATCACCCAGTAGCCTTTTGTTACTAACATTAGTGACATTTGACATTTGTCGAAATGATCAACATAGAAAATAAATTCCTTTTGTTAGAAAACAGGGATTAAAATCATGTCAGAAACTTGGAAAGGCGTAAACGGAAAATCTTCGATGAAATCCATATTTTCGATTTAAATGCAGATTCCGTAAGTTATAGCATATATAACAATGAATGCACGCGGTGTATGTTTGGTTGCCTAAAAAACAATCATGCATTAATAGACAAATTAATCATTAATAGAACGATTTCATGAACATTAAACTTACTCGTTAATACGAGGTCGACGGAAAATAATGTTTTTGTATGTTTATTTCGGTATATGTACATTCGTATCCAGTTGTTTTAATTCAAATCGCTTCAGGAACAATAATTTGATGAAAATATGATGAACAGTTATCGGTTTCAATTCCCAATAGTATTGAACCAAGTTTGCAGCTTCCAAAGACATAAGCGGGTTCCAGAAGGAAAAATCAATCCGCGTTTCTTTTTTTAAGCTGGATTCCCGACAATTTGAGTCTAATTTCATCATTGTATGTACGTCCGAAATATCCCAAGATATAGGACTTTCAAAACTTTCGAAAGATGATAATTGTAGTTTTGGCCGCCCTCTACTGAGCAAAATATCGGCTTTAATTCTCATCCGACGAGGAAGTTTATGAATCATAATATAGTTTCAGTGTATTTATATAGCTCCAATTTATGCTCATAATCAAGCATATGTATGCCCAATAGCAGCATATTGATGCATGTTATCTTCAAGAAACTAGTATAGCCAAAGATTGGATTTTTCAAGAAATGAAACTTGATGACTATCGGAAATATCCGTGGAATCACATATCACAGGTGAGTCAAATGTCAAACCTTCAGTGTATCAGGACCATTTTGGGAAAATCTACATGTGTTTGAAATATTATTTTTCACTTGCAGCTTAGAAAGGAAGACGCTCTATTTTGCGACAGGCTATAAGAAGACCTTTCGAATGATAATCTCAACCTCACAATATAATTGATATGCTAGAGACATTTTGAAGAAAGTGATTTCAATAATACGAATGGTTGAACAAGGAAAAATGATCTGCTGCATTGTCAACACAGCACCAAAATGCTGCCTCTATCTATACTAATATATACAGGGAGATGTAATAGGGAGGTTGTTTAAGAAGTGAATTAAACCCTGCATGCATTATGCGAAGTTAATGGTTTTTGAGATATTTGAATTTTTCTGTTTTTTTCTAAACGGTAGACTTCAAGGGTTTGATAGTTAGGTTCCCGAAAATCTGTATAGTACATGTTTTCAACCTTTCAACTAGAATACATTATCAACACTATGATCTTATGTTTGGAATGCAAAAATTCCAGACATGCTTTACATCATAGATAAATTGTAAAAACTTCTGTCACACACACTTATTTTTCTGTGATCTGTGTTCTGTGCATGGAACATGAAACGACTACGGCTATATTCATTTCAGTCGGACACACGTACAGAAACTCAGAACACTAACATGAGATGGTACAATTCACATATATTATGAGTTTATTTGGCTTCCCCTTTTTTCCATTTCTATATTTTTTCAAGAAATATTCCCATTATATGAAGAAATTGATCGTTCGGCAGTTCCTAAATGCAGTTTTGTCTTCAATTATTGTTTAACCGTAGTCAAGAGAGCGATGCACGAATATCAATTAATCAAAACACAAAAGGACGAATACATGCCAGCGAGTTAATTATACTCAGATACAAAATTAACTTCTGTGGGATTCCGTAATTAGAGAATACGTTTTTACTACACGTTTAATTAACTTTCAATTAGTAACAAACAATCGATAAACAGAACTGAAAGGAAATTGCCGGCATCATATATGTATAGGATTTTCAATGTATGTTTTGAGGTAAGATATTATTGTAGCCAGTCGAACGGCACAAAAAAATATCAAATATACGCGACGGGTAATCAAATATTCAACTGGACTACTATTGTACTATTTCACTTCCCGAAGAGTTTAGGAGTGAACACTCATGCATATACACGTGTGGCAAGAATAATTTTCCTATAGAGAAACCTTCGAGCGAGTTCATTTTGCGACCAGACCACGCCCGATCGAAGGGACTATCGTTTGCCACACGTGCCAGAATTGAGTCGGTGGAGCAATTACGGTTATTAATCGTTTCTCTATAAGAAAATTATTCCTGCCAGACGTGTGTACAAAAAAAGCTGCCCTACCTTTGTTCAACAGCATCTGCTGCAGCAGCAATATCAACATGAGCAGCATCAACAGCAACATCAGCGGCATCAGCAGCAGTCAGCATCATCAGTATAGCAACAGCAGATTCCGCTTGTAAATTACCATTCATCATCATTCAGCCAATTATTCACCCCAACACGGCATGCACATGACAAAAATTTCATCTCAACAAATATACTTTTTCCTGTCACATTTCATCTCCGTTGACAGGTTTACAAAATATCACTCCTTTTAAATTACTTTTTTCTTAAATATTACGGTAAAAAAGTGAGAATCTTTTACCCAGATATACAGGGTGGGCCACCAGTAACGCCTCGGTCTCTAAAAGGCTAACCACCCATCTTCTTGGAATTCTACCTCTCTAGGAAGTTGCATGTTAACATAGGCTACCATTTGAAATTATTTCAAAACATACAGGGTGTCCCCAAAAACCGCAAAGCACTAAAGTTATACTTTTTGTAATTGAACACCCTATATAAATTATTCATATTTTTTTCATGTATAATAAATAACTATTTGCTATTTGTTACATACACAGTTAAGTCAGTATCACAGAAAAAATGTCACCTGACCTCAAACACACAGGAAAACAAGTAGACCATAATTTATGAGTACGTTAAAATATATAAACTTGTGTCCGAAAATGTTTCAATTTCGAAGATAAAGGGTACTGAAACACAGAAAACAAATCATTTTTCGATAAACATTTCTGACCTACCACATACTCAGTTTTTGTAATGTTCTCAGCAACTTCACTCAGCGCCCTAAGAGGTAAGTAAAATGCATCGATATGGAAAATTGTAAATATCTCAAAAACGATCAGCTCCAGCGTTGTTGAGGAAGTGTACCTTCTTAGCTTGGAAGAGGTGTGGAATTGAGGTTTTTTCATGAAAAGTACCAAAAGTTTACTGTCAAAAAAGTTAGGGCAATAAGAAATAAATAATGACAGCGTACGCAGCGCCCTGTAGATGCTACATGAAAATTAATACGAAATCATGATTTCCAACATCAAAAAAACCTCGGGTACCAAATTTCGTGGAAATTACTCTTTTTTTGCAAAAGTTATTTTCAAAATGCGAGCACAAATATTCAATTTCAACACCCTGTATCTAAGAAATGAAGCATTTCCGAACACAAGTTTATATATAATTTTTTTTTTCTTCAAATTGTCTCAGGAATAATCAAATCAAAGTAAAAAAGAAGGTAAGTAAAGTCTATCCAAAGTCAATTGCAGCATCTACCACACTTCGCGGCGTCGGCGGCGTTGAAGTTCCCTTTGAAGTGAGTGATGGATGAAATACACCCCAAATCCAAGCATCGATCATCCATATGGGATGCTACTATCAATTGAAGAGATGCTGTACCAGTTAACCTTTTTTTTTTAATATTCAAGAATCAGCCTTCTATCATTCAAACATTCAAAGGACTCACCTGATGCGGACAGACCTGATGTATGTATGGATGAAGAACCTGTAAAAATTATACAGGGTTTGAATTTAAAATCTGCTTTGAATGGCATCGAAGCACCTTCCTAATGACTCATAAAAAAATGATTGACAGCTCTGTGCGTAGCTACAATTAGATCTATGCTACACTGCAATCATTGAGCTTATGGAAACTTTGAACGCGAATATCTCCGTAATTATTTGAAATAACCCTATCGATCCCGGTATCGTTGAGCTCGTTATGATAATCCCTAACCGATTATCGAGCCGATTATGGAATGAAATACATCAGGGTGTGCCGTTTGAAAATGAAAAGTGAAGAGTAGCTACCACAGGGCTGTCGAATATAAACCAGTTTTTATGAGTCATTTGGAAGGTGCTTTGATGCCATTTGAACCAATTTTTTTTATTTTCTGATTATCTTGTCAAATAAGCGAGATATTGAATGTATACGATAACTTGGGACACCGGTACACTGCTATATTTATAGTATCGGTATCAATAATTACACCAGTCAAAAGTTTTTAATGCCTACCAAAATGCCATGAATTTTGCCCCAGTCACGAATTTTATGGATACTGACCCAGCGAAGAATTGATCTATTTTTTCGCTATTTTTTCCAATTTTTTTTTAAGCCGTGTGATTTGCTTGTGATGTAGGTACATCAACTACCGGTATGTACTACTGTGGGCGGTACCTACCTAACAATTAATACTCTTTTGAATTCCGTTACCAAAGACACTATCGCCAGCCACTCACTGTGAGAAACACATGTTTATTAGCAACAATTTGCAAACATTTCATCTAGATTGACGAAAATAAAGTAGAAATTAGAAATCTTTTTTGCAGAAATAGAGAAAGAGAAAACTGAGAAACTAAAGAGCCATTTTTTCAACTATCTACTAAAAAAAACAGAATCATAAAACATGAAACATATATAACTGGAGAATCGGATATCAATCTGTGAAATTTGAATACAATCGAAGAACAAAAATAGTCCCATGCTCTTCGTCTGCTTCTTATTCTATTTATTTCGAGCCCGAGGTGACACTGGTTACTTGTTACGTTGACGTAACAGTTACTTTGCTTCCTAACCTCACATATTTTATGTTTTGGTAATGACGAAATAAGAGAAAAAACATAAAATCAGAAAGTAATCAAATTTTAAATTGTTTCCCATCTACTACAAAATATGGCAAATCTCACTTGTAAACTAGGCGTTTTGAGTAGGCCCGATGGTTCAGCAATGTTATGTGAAGGTCTGTTTTCTTTGATGTACCCCATAGAAAAATAAAAACTGCTATTTCAGATGAAACTACAGTCCTTGTGGGAATATATGGTCCAGTAGAAGTCAAAATGCAAAAAATACAAATCGACAAAGCTTCTGTTGAATGCCATTATCGACCCAAGAGTGGAGCACCAGGTAATTAAAATCAATAGCTCCCTATCCATATTTCAATAATTATTTCATGTATAGCTGTTGGTGACAGATTGTTTGAATCACTCATAAGGAATATATGTGAGGCATCTCTGGTAGCATCTCTCTATCCCCGTTCTGCAGTTCTGGTAACAATTCAAGAAATGCACAACAGTGGATCTGTAAGTATTTTATTGAAAATCATATAAATATAATTTATCAGTGTAAGTGAAAAATTTTCTAGTTAGTATCCTGTGCAGTGAATGCAGCCTGCATGGCATGCCTAAATTCAGGGATTGATATGAAATGTATGTTTGCTGCAGTTACCTGTTTCCTTACCAAAGCAGAAGAACTCACTCTAACACCCCCCAGAAATGAAAAAGATATCAAGGCACTGTTTGTATTTGTTTTTGACAACAACAAAGGAAGAATTATAGCCTCTCACACAGAAGGATGCTTCTCACAGGAACAATTTGAAGAAGCAATAAGTTTGAGCAAGGAAGAAAGCAATAATGTGTTTATATTTTATAAAAAGACATTGTTGGATGAGAAGTAGTAAAAATATTGTTGGTTTTTTTTATACTTCATTCATTTCAACTTACTACATTCTCTTCTGCTTGAGACTTGTCACATTCACATTTTTACAAGAAATTTCATCAGCTTTTTATTATTCTTCTACCAGTATTATCACTATCAAAACTTTGATATTTGGAGTCAAAAACAAAGTAAGAAATAGCAGGTTAAAAAAATAATTTTATTAGTTACTCCACTTGCATATAAAATTAAGTATTACTTATAAATATTAAACTGTTGTCTGAACAACTGTTTTTTCAGCTAATGGCATTAAATGATAAGACAGCCACCAAGACAAGACAGGTTGCACCCCAGCCAAAAACAGTAGAAAATACACCCTCCTTTTGTGTCCCAAAGTATTTTGCTGCCCTCCATAATAGCTGGATTCTTGAGCAGGCTCTGCCAACACTTGAACCTTGAGACTCCTTATCAAGAAAAATGCCAGAGCAAAACTAGTATACAAGAGAGTACAATAATATCCTGTACTGCCAGCTATGATGCTAATGCTGGCACTCAGTATTATCCCAACAAACTTATAGCCAGAGTAGGCCAGCAAATCTAATGTACGCAAGCTAGTTTCTACTTGGATGATATAGAGAGTACAGCTATAAACAGCTAGTTCTACAATACACCAAGCCAGAGCTGATGATGCCAAGATTCCTATTTGTTCTGGGCTGAACCTCTCCTGCATTCCTAGAACCAGGCCTGCCACTAGAACATAGGTTGTGTATGCCATTGTGGGGATGTACAAGTCAGGAGCATTGATTTCAAATCTGGGCTGAACTGGGCCATCCTGTTCATACTTTACTGACCAATCCTTAATGAAAATTATATTTAGAAAGTACCTGTATTCATAAGAACTGTATCTTACCTTGTGGGTGAATGGAAAAAATAGCAGCAGCAATTTTGAGAGAACATATTTGGTGTCAACAGCAAAATAGTACTTCAACTTTGAAACAGGGATATATCTCTCAACTTCTTTTTTCAACATGGTCTTACCAGCACCAGCCAACTACAAAAAAATATTAGCACAATAAAACTAGTTAATTTCAACTGGTGAACCTGTTGTCCATATTGTAAAGCCATGTCCTGCACAACAGGTTGAGTTAAAACACCCAAATTTGGTGTAGCTGGAGCCATTGGATTAACTTGTGGGTATGGGGCCTGATTGTAGTTGAAAGACTGAGGTTGAGGGACATTTGGGGTGCTCGTGAAAGTTTGGGCATTACCGAAACCTGATGAAAAAAATAAATCGGTTTTCCTAATGATCAACTAATATTTAAAAGGGATATGAAATTACCTTGTTGAAATGAATTGTTATCCAGATTTGGGTACAAGTTCTGTGGTGGTTGCAATGGTTGGTCGTAAGGATTGTAGCCCATGGAGTTGACATCGCTTACCCTTTTGGGCTTCCTTCCAAGGGCTAAAAAATGGATTGAGGATAGTACATTAATATGGAGATTGTGATCGATTCCTCGGATTTCACTTACGTTGTCGTCCCGCACTATTCGCATTATAATTCATTTTGAATAGTTACCACAATGAATCATTGAAATTTTCAATATTCTTGATTATTTTGGTATTTTTAACATACATTCAATTCGCATTTTTTTCTTGCATCTACACGTCCGAATGAAATGTCAAATTTCCCAAAATGCGCTTCTTCTTCTGTTTTTAAAGGACATTCAGCCTTTTTCTTTCTTCTTATTAGAGATAACTGTCAAGTTTATCTCATCTTCTTCTTTATTATTTTTTTCGTCCGAGGGCTCTTTTGGACCATAGGCAAAAGTTGACGTGTCTGGTCTAGTGGTCCCCTGCTCCTGTGGTAATCAACGACATCAACACTCAACACGCCATAGTCATCAATGGTCAATTTGGTCATCAACATTATCAACAATAAATGATTGAACATCAAAAATAAACAGCTTTCACAAAAACTTTTTATTTATTTTTTTTATTCAAATAAAAACGGCTAATGTCGACATTTAAAAAATATAAAAAACTAAAACATTACAGTTACAAGATGTTAAAAAACCTAACTATTAAATCTCTAAAATTTTTGGGTTTACAAAATGAAAATCATAACACCAATCATGGTTTACTCATATTCCTCATCTTCATAAGCAGCTCAAACCTCCTATTTGTCCGCACATTCTTTATGTCAGTCCTTCTCTTGTCAACGGTACTAGTCATGACTTTGCTTTTGTTAATGAAAGCCTTAACCTGCTCTTCTCTTGTTGTGTTCTTCACTTCTGCTCCTCCCTTGACACCCAGCTTTGTGAAACCTTTTTTCTCTGCCACAATCTTGTTTCTGAGTTTGGGTATCAAGGATTTCATCTTGGGAAGTTCCACGGATTTCGGCAGGACTTTGGGGTTTGAAGTAGACGGGGTGATAGCTTTCACCTTGGTGACCAAGTTAGAAGCCAGTTTTGGGGTGGTCTGTGTTTGGATGGTGGCCATCCTAGGGCTGTACTGCAGCAGTTTCTTGTTTTTGTTTGGAGATTTTCGTTTGCAGCTAGTCTGGAGTGCAGGCTTCTGGCCGGACAACAGTAGCTTTGCTCTAGATGCCTTACGTTCGCTCATTTCCTGCAGATTCTCCATCTTGTCATAAGCTCTCTTGTGGATTTCAGCAAAGTTTGGCATTTTTTTGGGCTTTGGAACTACTCTGGTAGTGTTTTTGCTCTCATCTATTTTTACTCTGCTTTCTTTAAGCAATGCTGCTCTGAGTAAATGCTTTTTGTCTGCAGGTAGAGGAGTACTGGTACCTGAAGGTGGTGTTTTTGCTACTTTGGACCTTGAAGTTTCAGATTTTTCAGCCAACATTGCCTTGTTTCCTTTTGGAGTCTCTTTTTCTTGTATTGAAGCATCTTTCATCTCTCTGGTCCATGGTGATATGATGTTCTGCAGGTGTCCTGAGTTGTCTAGAATAGCTACTCCCAAAGATTTGTTCCAAGTTCTTCGTTTTCTTTTCAAACTGCTATCAGTTTTTTTGGTAGCAACTTTGTCTTTTGTGAATGTTTGGTCGGCATCTAAAGGTGAAGTTGCATCTTTGGTTTCATCCATGTCCTCACACATTCTTTCATATCTAGTAAAAGTGGATTCCCTAGTCAGTTTTTTTGCAGCAGATTCTATAATAACCACAGAATCTTGGGTTTTATCTTTCTCAGGTGATGCTGTTGGTGTTACCAAGTTGACTATAGAAATTTTCTGCTGATAACTCTTTGGTTTTATGGATGCAGTAGTGATGTTCTTATCAATTTTAATTTTTTCAGGTCCAAATATTGGGGAAGGCATTTCAAATGTACTTCTTCTCCCACTTACAGCCTTAATGGCACTAGGAATCTCATTTTGATTCTGTTTATTGCCATTCATTTTCTCAACTGATTTTTCAGTAGGAAGAACATTTTTTCCACTTGAGGGAGTTTTGTTCAGGGTCTGATTATAGTCAATAAAATCTGATCTATCATTATTAGACTTCTGGGTAGAGTTTTCATTGATAAAAAGAGAATTTTTGACATCAGATACATTATTTGGTGTTTCTGCAATGGTCTCTGTCATAGGGATATCTGTTACTGGTTCATTTTCTGAGAAACTTGGTGAAGACCAGTCTAAAATTCCTTTGTGAGCATCTGTTTTATCTGGAGATAAATCATCTACATCAACATTTAAATGCAACCTGCTGGCAATTTTATTGACATGAGGTGATTTTCTATAACTCTTGAAGGAATTTTCACTTCTGATAGACTCTTCAATGGAGCCAATGGACTTTAGAGTTGAAATATCAATTGTATTATTTTGGATGTCAAAAGTGCTTCTTTTATTGCTTACACTATTTTTAGAGGGAGAAATGAATCTGACAGATTTTCTGCATTGTTCAATAGATGCTTTGTTGTGATTGAGTTCCTGATCATCTTCCAAGTCATCTTCTACAGTGGCTATATGTTCTACTAGAATATTGCCAGAGGGTATTTCACAGTTTGCAATATCCATACTACTTTTTCTTGGAAGACTTGATTTTTTTCTCAAAATAGATTGTCTCACAATCTTTATTTCATTAGAACTTAGTTTACACTTTGGTTTCTCCATGTCATGCTCAATTTCTTCATTATTTTCTGGATTTAGTTCACTTGTCAGTTTGGTTTCAATAGTTTCCACTTGTTTCTTCCCTTTCTTTATTTTTCTTTTACGTTTAAACACCACTTCAGCATCTATAGTGTGTTCTGTTTCAGTTGCAGGATCACTTTGCTCACTTGTACTACTATGGCACTTTTTCTTTCTTTTGGATTTTCCAGTCAGTGTTTCTGGGATCTCAATCTGTGGTAAATCTGTCTCAACTTTATGTTTTCTGGTCCTCTTGGATTTTTTCAGTTTTATCCCATCACTAGGTGAATTACCATTGAGCATTACATTTTCCTTGTTTGTGGGGGCATCCATGTACAACTGTATTTTTGGTAAAAACTGTATGTTTGCCTGTTTTCTCGTTTTCATACTCTTTATGGACTCGCCATTTGAGGGTACTGAGAATATGCTTTTCCTGTCCAAATCATTGAACTCTTGGGTACATCTTACTTTTCTAGGTCTCCTTTTGATTCGTTTGACTGATTCATGACTTATAGAAGACATACTAGAATATTCGTTACTCATATCTTCGGAAATAACTAAAACATTAGTCCATATATGTAAATAAATCTACATTATTCGATTTTTGAACTTACTTTTCCAGAACTCATTTGAAATTATCCAACAAACAAATAACAATGCAAAACGGATAACCTATTCAGCAGGAAACTCCCTGACCTGACAAATGAATGACATATGTCAATATTCAACAGTTGACAAAGAATATGATTGGTAGATGAGGAATATTGAAAAGAGAGAGCGAAACCGTTACAATGAGTTAAACGAAGACAGCATATTCAAACATTTGAATTTAATTGGCTATATTGTTTCCAGGACCGTACTTTGATTCACAGCTTCAGTAATAATGAATTTGAATTTTGAGAAGTATTAAAATGGGTGGGGGATGGATATTCAATAATCAATGAAATAATAATGTATATCTCAATTTTTTTAATAACATTCAATCATCGATATAAAAATACCATAGATACAAAAAAACCTATTATTTAGGACTTCAGGATTTTACATTTTTTTTATTTTCATTTGTACTTACTACCTATATTTGTTTATAATTATTACTCAAATATGACCACCTTCTTTTAATTTTCCTACAAGAGCATCTACATCAGGCAAAATAGCACCAGCTTGTCTAGTTGGTGGATCTTCAACACTGATTACTTGAATCCTAGGAGAAACATCCACACCCAAATCTTTTGGAGATAGTTTTTGTATTGGCTTCTTTTTTGCTTTCTAAAATCATGAAGAATAAGATGTATGATTTGTTGAACATATTTGTGAGCCTAAAATATCATACCATTATATTTGGAAGAGTAGCATATCTTGGTTCATTCAATCTCAAATCTGCACTTATTACAGCTGGAAGCTTACATTTTATTGTTTCTAAGCCACCATCAACTTCCCTGGTAACAGTTAATTCATTATCACCTTTCTCAATCTGAAATATAAGCTTTATGTAGATTCACCCCAAGGTACCATCAACAAATTCTCACTTTAGAAGCATAAGTAGCTTGTGGCCAATCTAGAACAGCAGCTGTCATCTGGGCAGTTTGGTTACAATCATCATCAATGGCCTAGTAAATAAGAGGAATTCAATCATATGAAGTTTGAACTGAATATTACAAACTCTACTATATACTTGTTCAAATAATACCTGTTTTCCAACTATCACCATATCAGCTTTCTCATTCTGGGCAATTTTGGCCAAGATTTTTGATATGTGTATAGGCTGCAAAGTCTCATACTCAGCTGGTGACACTTCAACATGAATCCCTTTGTCCACTCCCATTGCCAGGGCTGTTCGCAGAACTTCTTGTGCCTGAGGAGGCCCACATGAGACTGCTATTATTTCAGCTGCTACTTTTTTCTCCTTCATACGAACTGCCTCTTCCACTGCTATCTCATCAAAGGGATTCATGGAGTGCTTCACGCCATCAGTGACTACTCCCGTTTTATCAGGTTTAACACGAATCTGAAAATTTGGTAATTGGTTCAACCATGGATTAACCTTTGCACTTCTTTTAAAAAACTGATATCAAGAATATTGTATTTACCTTGACTGCATAATCGATCACTCTTTTTACACCTACTAGTACACGAGCCATCATTTTTCAAGTAAAAATCAGAGGGAACTATATTGTTTAGAGAAAATGATTAGTGTTTGAACCTTGTCTTGTGGTCAATCAAAACTATCAAAAACAAAAATGATAACCTTTTCCCCTTCCAAATTTAAAAAACAACAAGAGTGAAGTGACGTGTAGTCATGACATTCGTGACACTGACATTGCGACGCTGTACGATGCTGTAAGGTGCTTTAGCGTTATGGATCTTAGATCTAGATGGACAAAACACCAACCAACTAAATCTACTTATGATATATGTGAGCAATGGACTCATATGGATATGATCTATGAAGCCTAAATTGGTAGTTACCCAACATAAAACGAAGAAATTTATCTCGGCCTACCTAGGTACTACAGTACTACTCACCTTTGTGAGCAATGGGCATATATGATCAAGATCTATGAAAGCTAACGTACGGAGATCTCTGACCCATCACAATGAGAAGAAGATGGTGATTTCTGTGCAGTAGGTTATGTTAATGTTGTGACAGCTGGAATGTTTTCTAAAATATGATAGAATTATGTGAAAATCTGAAAATATAGTTTGAAAAAACTACTACAATACCATCATGGCCTCTAGAAGTTTAACCGATGTATTTCTGTTGATGAGAAACAATGCAATGCGAAGCAGGCATATCTACCCTGACCAGGTATATTCATCAACCAGAACTATTTCATGAACTGTTTTGTATAACAAATATTCCAGGAATCATCTGAAAGAATGCACCTAGTGTCCCTAAATGACATGGAAGATGGCACTAATCCAAGAAGTGAGAACCGCATGCCCCCAGTATGGATAGACTATTTAGAAAACGCACAAATGATCCTGCCCAAACTCAAAGCCAAAATAAGTGATTTGAAAGGCTTACATTCCAGGCACTTACACAGATCCACATTCGACGAGTCTTCAGAAGATGAAGTAGCTATAGAAAACTGCACACATGAAATCACAAGAATGTTCAATGAATGTCACAGGCTTGTACAAATTATAAAGAGCCATGCTTCTGAAGGGGTTCCTAAAGAAAGAAAACTCACTGTGAATGTTTACCATGCCCTAGCTAGTGCATTACAAGAAATGTCCACTTACTTCAGGTCCACACAGAACAGCTATTTGAGACAGATACAGTCAAGAGAAGACAGATCAAAGATGTATTTCAACAATCAAAACCTTGAGTTTGATGAGCTGTATAGTCAGGAAGCAGATGATATTGATTCTTACTTTGCAAATTCCAAACAGATGTCTCATCAACAGCTTTTGATGTTGGAGGAGGAGAATACAAAGTATGCCCAAGATCATGAACAAGAAGTGAATGCCATAGTGAAATCAATAATGGATTTGAATGATATATTCAAAGATTTGAGTCAGATGGTTGTGGATCAAGGAACTGTATTAGATAGGATAGATTATAATATTGAACAGACATCAATTCAAGTTCATGAGGGGTTCAAACAGCTCCAGAAAGCTGATGCTTATCAGAGGAAAAATAGAAAAATGTGTGCTATCATTGTGCTTGCTGCTACTATCATTCTGTTGTTTTTTATACTGATCATCATCAAGTCCTAGTCTCCTAACATGTCTGTACAATTAAGACTTTGTTCATTTTTATTTATTATAAGTTAAATTTTAAGCCAAATATTTATTTATGTAAACTATCATTGGTCTTCAGTTATTTCACCAACCCCTTTGATTATGTTTGGTGTCGGTATTGTTACTGACTTCATACGCCACTTTAGGAGTAGCAAGTGAATCCTTATAGGACCTTCATGGATACAGATACAGGGTGATCAAAATTCTGAATCTTGAAACCTTGTAAAATTCTAAAGTTGCTAGACCCCAATTTCCAAAAGTGATATATTGATGAAAGAAGCTCTTCAGGAAAAATCTGAAAATGCAATCATATGCAGGGTATTATCAATTTAAAAAACAGGTAGCAACTTGCAACTTTGATACAATTCATGTTTTTGGCACAGCCTGAACAACATGAAAATATTTTTAAAATGTAGCACTCTATTCATGCGAAAGAAAAAACTTTCAAAAAATCAAATGCTCTAGCCACAATTCTTATTCGTGTCGAATAATGTGAATAACCCTGTATAATTCGTAAATTGAATATCATGAGGAAAATTTACAGATACTAGAAAATCAGTACATGCATTCTTTTCCCGATGAGAAATCTTCAAAAAATAAGTTTGTTTGGGTGTGTGATTTTCTTCAGTAATATGTAATAATATACCTAAAAAAAGTGATAACTACTCCAACACTATAGCCTTCAAATCAAATGAGAAACAAACATTGCGTTTTACTTTGCGTAAAATAATTGTGTAAATAACTATAACTACCTACATTTGGCAATAAAAATAATATAATGATCATCTTTTTCAAGACTAAGGCGATCACGCAATTCCGAAAAATTATTACTATACCTATTGTTTTTTTTTATATTCAATTACTAATATCAAAGGAAGTTGCAATATGGATACATATCCCATATTGTATTGTTTAGAACCTGCTGAATAATTTGAAAATAAAAACTTACTTTTTAAAAATGTCAAACCTTGACATTGATTATTTAATTAATATAGAATAGGTACTGGTTTTTGCTGAAATTTTTATGTTATAGATATTCCAGATTCGCAGTCAGTTGTCAGTAAAAGCTCACACACCTATCAACAAATGAAAGACAACAAATTTCAAAATCTCGTCGGTGACATAGAAAAAAAAACCTAACTTAAATATGAGCTGACAGCATATTTGATTTTATTGTACGGATGCATTTTCAGCAATGTGAATAATTTTCGAACTGTCATGAATTGTGTCAATCGTGTATACCTACCTAACTGCATCAACTAATGATTTAAATTTTAATGAATAACGGTTCTACTACTTTTTTACATTTTAATTGTATATTTTTCAGTTCGACTAGTCCGATGAGCTTTTTGTATATTTTATATTCCCATGATCTGTACAAGATTTTCCAGTGATGAATAAAGTATTTGTATTTGTACAATGATCAATCGAAAGTTATAGTAGGCATGTCAACAAGTGAGAAAATTCATTCAAATTGCTCAGAATTTTATTTATTCATTTTAAAACCCGAAACAGCAGGGACTGGAGTATAATAGCTATTATTCTGTAGCCTCACGTTTATCTGAATATTTCGAAGGAAATGTTGAAAAAAATCCCAGGTTGATATATTTTTGGCAGCTTTGCGATGCTCAGTTTTTTTATCCCTAAACAATTTGGCTTTGTATTTATATCCGAAAAGCAGAACTAAACGCTGTAAAGGAGCACGAAATATAAGGGAAAAAACAGTCACGGAGATGACGCAGATATCTGAAAATTATCAACGCAATTGGCGTGTGTAAATTCATCTCATCTTCATAACAATAATTTATTTGTATGGAGATTTTAATGTGTATTTTATGTAAGTAGGTAAGTGTGCGATTGAACCAAAGATATAAACCTACTATATATATGTATATACCTATACCCACACATAATCTAAAAGTCAAGCAGATTCAATCCCAAATTGTTTCGAAAACTAATCATCTTAACCATCAATAACCATTACTTCACCATCATGACCAAACGTGGAAATTTGCATTTTTTCCAAATAAATAAAATTAGGTAGATACTGCAACATTCAAAAAGTGCACTTATATTTTTGTGTACTGTGTGTACCAAGCGAGACAATAACATAAATTGACTGAGTTGAGTGTATGAACCAAAAAATACAGAGAAACCTAAAGCAGGCCAATTTCTGATTTATAGTTTAATTTTTTGAAGAATCCCCATCATACAAATCGTGATCCACATTGAAGTATTTTTTCCAAATCACCCTGATATTCATGTTATGAGACAACATATTCTTGGAAAGCTATACTATAAGTCGGAAAACCTTGTAGACGTGAACAGATAAGTATAATGACCACTCAGAGTGCCACACCTGAATCCAATGGATTTTATGTGGTTCGAATTATTCACATTGAAAAAAAAAATCAATCAATTTTACTTGATTTTTTGGGATTTTCTATAAAATAGAAATATGCATTTTATTTCAATATATTTGTAGTGGGACAAATCAGATGATTTGCCCCAAAATGTCACTGCGTTCAACAAATATTTCTATCGGGGAGACTAAAAGAAAAATCCAATAGCTTGTCAGTGATGATTTGTTTGAAAAAATGTTTGAAGGAAAGAAATTTTTACCTATCTTTGGACGTTTCGGGACCGAATCTGCTCCCGTTCTCAACATATGAAAAGGCAAAATATTTCTCTTTGGAAGTTGTGCTGCTTATAGTTTGACACTTTTCAGTGTCATACTGATGTTGGCATATGAATGAGTGATTTTAGTCTACAAATGAGTTACAGGATGTTTTCATTGGTTGATCTTGAATCTACCATTTTCATGTTCAGTTTTCAGTAGTGAATACCATGTTCTATCTATATCAACTAAACTGGAAGCAATGCTATGGTCTCCGTTCATGTTTGTGTAGTAGTTCATAGATATTTATTACTTATTATTTTATAATTATGTTCTTCCTCATACCAGAACTTGTGATAAATAAATAATAATAATACCTAGATAATGGGTGTGTTATCGAGTTAGTATACCTAATGGAAAAACTGATTCAAACTCGATTATTGACCAATAATTGTAAATCTGCCGCGGATTACAGACTCTGCTAAATTTCATACACTAATATCGTTACACCTACCTCGTGCTCTTGTGGACTGGGTATTGTGCAAATACAAGCTCCCACCATACCTAGACGGTCAAAAAGTTTATAAATTTCATCCATGCTTATTTGACTGATTAGTCCTTATAAGTCGTTATATAATATTGAATCTGTGTCGTGATTTTTTCTTGAAGGTTTGAATGCTTACTTTTGTTTCATTATTAAGTAAAACACATATTTGTATACGATAAACAATAATACAGAAAATTTCACACCTAACATTTTCGACCAATTAAAACAGCCTGTATTTTGTATCGTCATACCATAGCAATTGAACAAATTTCTGGAAATTTTTTCCTCCTCCTTGGGGAAAGCAGCATGAAATTACGTCGAATTCGTTCTATAAGTTGAAAAGTTCTTTGCTTGGAAATATATTTCTACCAACTTTAGCTAAATGAATTAATGAAAAACAGAAATTGAGCTATCATTTCATATATTTCTTACTTTAGTACAATCAATTTGTGGAAAACTTATTTACTATTTTGTGTAACTAAAGTAAGTTAATAAGGTTTTATTCATCCTAACAATGTTATGGATGTGGATTATATTAATACTACCTACTGCCGAGTTCTTGTAACAAAATATATTTCCACCAACTTCACTGGAATGAAGTCAGTCAAGTCACTAAAGTCGGTATTTTGTATTTTATTTAGCGTAAATCTTATCCTGGTATTTTTTTAAATTCAGGTGTGAAATTTTCTTACTACTCTTACTTTCTTACCGAATACCACTCTAGCTTCAATTAAAAACCGGAAATTCTGAATCGAACACGAATATTTAGAAAATTTTCACTTATAACATCACGAGCGCTTCAAAAATTTCCAAATATTAGTTGGAGCTAAAGTGGTATTCGGTAAGAAAATTTCACACTGAAATATTATCAAAAAATAACGTGGATAATGACGATTTTTGATGGTTTCGTAAATTTCGAATTTGCAAGCATAGCTACATAATATTATATGGTGAACTGTTGATAAATGTTTTTTATTTATTGACTTATAGAATGAACTCGAAATAAACTGAAGTTGAATGTAAATGTCATCTAACCTATAATCGTAAAAAAATTTCCAGTGTAATTTCATGCTCCGTCCCCCCAAGTATATAGGAGGACAAAATTTCCAAGCAATTTGTTTAGTTGCTATGGTAACGATAAGAAATACAGGCTTTAAATTGATCGAAAATGTTTGGTGTGAAATTTTCCATGTAATAATTGAAGCTCTCATGATTTTTTTTTTCAAAAAATTGACGATGCCGGTTCCGATATTATTACCCTTCTATAACTTTCCATTTTCTCCTACAGAAAACAAATAGAAACAGTGCTTACAGTGTTTTCTATCTCGAATCAAAAGATACGTTTTCAGTGCCTTAGAGCAGAACGCCATACAGGGAACAGCAAAAAGTACTCAAATGAATTTTTGAAAGAAATCCTTTTGTCGTCAACTTCGAGATATGTCGAACAACTCTTTACCAAAACTCGTCAATCGAACACAAAGCTTTCGAATTCTTTGCCTAGAGTAGTATTCCCAAGCCCCAGAAGCTTCAAATGTTGAAAAAAAAAACAATTCCTATACGTTCTCTTCCAATCCTCTCTAGGTACGAACGATGTTCCACAGACATAATAGGGATTCCTATTCGTGCCCTCCGAATGATAACAAAAACTATAATCATTTTATTTTCTGCTAATTAAGTGATAATTAAGGAGATTCAAATCTCTGATTTGATATTTTTGCGAAAGGATATTCCTTGTTTGCATAGTGTGCCGTTCAATATTCAGGTTCATTTAGATCAATTATCAATTTATTAACAATGGCTAAACACGGGAAGGTTAATAAATTTCAACATAGCACCTACCTTGAACTGAATTCTGAAGCGTGATTCTCAACATCAGGAAATCGTTCATCTGCAAAAAAGGAAGTTTGTGTGTTGTTTATTGTCGTTTATAATTATTGATATTATAATATTATTCTCTTATATTCGAATTAACTAATATGAAATGAAGACTTAAGGTACAATCAAATTCTTAGCTAGGCAGTATTATAGTAGTGAGTATAAATAAGTAGGTATAGTGCACATTTTTTTCTCATCAGCGCTCTTCAATTTTTTTTTCTATGTATGATAAATTGATATTCTTCATACAGGACGTGGAAAGAAATTCTGAATTGGGAAAACCTATAATCACGAATCTGCGATTGAGGTCTAAAAATAACAAATTTCCATCGTTCAAGTTTGAACCCCTTGATTGGGTGAAAGTATTGAAAATGAATAGTCTCAGATATATTTATGAACACAAAAAAATGGATATATATATATACAGTATGATGCAAATGTATGGAATAAATTCATTTCAAAACAAGACGACTTCCGAAAAAAATCCAAAAACTAGAGTTCAGAACTTCTTTTATTGTGTATTTTTTCAACTAGACTAGAACTATGTTCAATTCTCAGTAGCAGACCTCTGCAAGATTCAGTTTAACCAAATGATAATTCATTTTAATTGCAATATTCTTATGCAAAATTTTGACTGTTGGATAGACGATCAGTAGACCTTTCAAACGAGGTGTCACATGACCCCTGCTTGTATTTGAAAAAATCGTCCATTACGTCATTACTTCTATACCAGTGACGTAACATCTCTCATATGAATGTCATGAGATGAGGCTTGAAAAATTAAAACTCACGTGTTTTTGGAATTTCTTCAAATGTCGCCCATTTCTGAAATAATGAATTTATTCCATACATTTGCATCATACTGTATATACAGTGTGACCCACTTCTAATGGAAACAGTCCTGTATCTTACGCAATCGTTGGGTAAGGATCCTGAAATCTGCTGAAGCAAAATAGGTTGAAAATCACTTCGGATTCGGAATCAGGACACCCAATTCTCTAACTATTCATAGTATTCCTAGAAAACTTTCAGTTCAGAAAAATTTAATTTTGGCTCACTTCTCATGGAAGCGCCCTCGTATATCACGTAATTATTTAGGTAGGGTTCTGAAATTTGCAGGAGGAAGAGAAAGTCCAAAGATGAAGTCAATTACGTAAGATATGGGGGAGCTTCCGCAAAAAATGCGACAAAATTAAATTTTCCAGAACTGAAAATTTTACATGAATTATATGAATAATTAGTGAATTGGACGTCCTGATTCCGAATCTGTAGTGATTTTCGACCTAATTTGCCTCCTAATATCATTTTCCAGAAATTGGAATAGTTCTATGACTGTTGGCGAGCAGTGTATATCACTGAAGATGACCCCACTTGGTCATAGAGTGCATTTTTGGTATATCTCTCGCTCCAGCAAATTAAAGGATCCTTACTCAACGATTACGTGAGATACAGGGGTGTTTCCATTAGAAGTGGGTCACACTGTATATAAAGAAATACATTGAGAATTCGCATTCTCTATGTGATGAAAATATTAATTCTTTCTCGGTTTATTCAACAGAAAACAACTACTTTCCTGGCTATATGCCACGTCGAACATTGAATTATATCTGTTGAATATCCAAAAAGAGAGCATGAACAATCAAAATCCTCTGAAATTAACATTATTTCTCAAATCGAATAGATTAATATAATGTTTTATGATATTAAAATATATCTTACCAATATGTTCAGTATTGAAATGAAAATTGGAATGTATAGAAGTATAACTCTTATCTTGATTTTTTTGGAAGTTCCAAGGAAAATTCTTCAAACGCAGTGACATTTTGGGGCAAATCATCTGATCCGTCCTTACTACACGTATATTGAAATAATATTTATTTTTTTATTTCATAGAAACGAGAAGAGAAAATCCCAAAAAATCTGGAATAATGACTGAAAATCAACCTGAGAATTTTCGAGATGACGTTATTTTTTCAATTCAAATTTTTTATTCAGTTCTGAAAAATGTCCAGAGAAGCTTCCAAGAGACTGCTTTCCAAAAAGATGCTCAACTCTTTGAGAAAAAGGACCTACTCAACGAAGAGCCCATACTCAACGCTGGGTCTGATGAGAGATCTAGCTGAAGGAGGTGTATACGAATACAAAATTGAGCCAGTAGGTGTCATCCCGAAAGAATACAGCGACATACCAGGACCGAAAGAGCTGCCCTTCATAGGAAATGCGTGGAGATTCGCCCCAATAATAGGTGAGACATCGACAAACAAAGTACAACAAGGTTCAATGTAAACTCTTCACTTAAAATACTCTGTACATCCACTTGTGGATGTGGCCAGCTAGATCACCCGACCTAGTTCCAATTGACTCTTTTCTAATGTAAACTCTTCATTTAAAATACTCTGTACATCCACTGCTTGTGGATGTGGCCAGCTAGATCTCCCGACCTAGTTCCAATTGACTCTTTCCTAATGTAAACTCTTCATTTAAAATACTCTGTACATCCACTTGTGGATGTGGCCAGCTAGATCACCCGACCTAGTTACAATTGACTCTTTTCTATCTCTTCGATCGCACGTATAAGAACGAATTGGCCAATAAAAGACAAAAATACTAAACGAGATGAAAGAACATATTTTTGTGTCAAGAATAATTCGAAGTTTATTCGAAAGTTTTGTAAATCGTTGATTAGGAGTTGTTAGTTGAATCCAGGCGTTTGCTTTCAGTGAGGCCAGAAGCATCGGAGGTTCAATGAGAGTTGAAAGATGCGTTATGGTTTTAAAAAAAACGAACTAATTTCTGGTTAAATTTATGCCGATTTCACTTGTGGACATCTTGAAGTCGGTATCTATGCATTTAACATCGGTTGACCACGTTTTTTCATGTTCTCATCATTGATATTTTTGTATATAGAGAGCGAAATGCTACTTTGGTGATCGAGATCTGAAAAAAATAGTCGAGATGACCAAAGTATTTCGCGCTCGAGTTGCAAACAACATTTTTTCTACGAACGTCGAAAAATATAGTTCTAAAGTAAAAATACGCTTGGGTTGATATAAAAAATAGGGTTGAACCGGCCTTAAAGGCCTCCCCCTATCCTCCCTAGGTACGCACGATGGTCCACGAACATAATAGGAATTTCCTTTCGTGCGCTCCAAGAGATGAAACAAATTTATTGTTGAATATTCAGAAATAAATGATTTCGTGAATGTTCGCTCGATTGAGGACCATAAAGTTGAAATATAAATAACTCAAATATTTTACAAAACAATGCGCGAAGTATGTACTTCGCGCACTGTTTTACTTCGCGCATTGTTTTGTGCAAGGTATCATGGTAACGTAGGAATCTGAAAAAAAGTGTCACTTCACAATTTGTTATCAATCCTTGAACCTAGTCATTTTTTGAAGTTTCTAGAAGAAAATAAAGATGATGAAAAAAATCCAATTCGAACACATCACCGAAAATATTATTTGTTTCAATATTTTGGGTTTTTGATGTCCCAGTACATGAATCTATTCTTTGAATTGAAAAAAAGCTGAGGTAATCAATCCGCGATACGAATCGGTGAATATTATGAGAGAATTGAAATTAGTATGAAATGAAAATATTTTTCTTCATTTCGGATTTTATGGTTTGTCAGAGTTTGTCTTAAAACGCGTTTTCAACCGTTTTCGAAACGCGGGCCATGACTCCCTATTTTGTCCTCCATACGATGAAAAAAATCAAATACAAAAAACACAAAATCCTTTTAGTTATTTTCACATCAGGAAATTAAACAATAAAGACTTTCTGTTGACTATGTGATCTAAGACTACAACTATTATAGGTCATATTCAATATTAATGAGTAAGCTATAGTATACAATTTAATCATTTAATAGCAACTCCAGCGTTTTCGGCACTAGGCCATCATAAGGAGAGTATCTCGAGAAAGAATTTTTCTTTTATTCTTTTATTGTACCTGTAAAAAAAATTCACTTTTCAGATGCTCTCCTGATGATGGCCTAGTGCCGAAAACGTTCGAGTTGCTATTAAATGATTAAATTGTATACTATAGCCTGAGTCTTATTCATTAATATTGATTATTATACTAAGTATACACAACCATTTCTCTAACCTATTATAGGTCAATACAAGATTCACGAACTGGACAAAGTGATGTGGTCCTTGAAGAAGGAATACGGAAAAATCGTGAAGGTTGGAGGCTTGATAGGCCATCCCGATTTGCTGTTCGTGTTCGACGGGGACGATATAAAAAAAGTTTTCAAAAGGGAGGAAGGCATGCCTCACAGACCTTCGATGCCTTCTCTGCACTACTACAAGCAGCATTTGCAGAAGGATTTTTTTTCTGGGAATGAAGGAGTCATAGGAGTGTAAGTACAGGATTTAACTTTTCAAAATACTGTTTGCCTTCACATAAAATAGAAAAAAAGCATTTTCGGTAGATTCAACATGCGTTCAACAAAATCATAGTTATTATTGCTTCAACTCAATCATTTCAACAACTTCAAATTATGAAAAGAATAAAAATAAATAAACTTTATTTAGGGTTCACTATGGTGCCAGTACACCTACAAGTGTTATGAAAGTTCCACACCAGTGATTTTTATACAGTTAAATTGGGTTTTTATGACAAATTACCATAGCAATGTATGTATTTTAGTGGACGTTTTTTTTCTCGTGGGTACCCACCAGCGTATGAAATCGGAATTTTTTTATGACGTTTTAATGACAGAATAATATTTTGACGTCCTAAAATAGTCTATTGTGCCACTTCAATTGGGTATAAATCAACAATTGATAGGCTAAGAATCCATTGATGCCCTAACTGCATCTATTATATAGAATGCCATACCACTACCTGGGCCAGTGTAAGGCATTAGGGAAGGCTAAAATTCGAAATCTCTGGCACTGATACGCTTCAACAGGAAGATCATATTACTAAGGCGGACCATAGATGAAACAGGGTTTGGTTCATCTATGGGTGGACGGACATATTGACCTTCATCAGAAATCCACGGAAGTTCGAAAAGGAGACTTAGGAGATGGAATAGTAGAAATTATGTGGGTCGGAAAAAAGGCTCAGTGAGGTCTACTTGCTAGGCGACCGCCTCCCCCCTTTCCCTACTACTACTAGTACTTGATACCTATGAAAAATTAATTGACAAAACTATAATTTCTCATCACATGTACTATCCCGAAGTTAATATACATTTTAAACTAGTATTTTCATGCAAATATAATAGGTAGAAATCAGGAATCTATTATTGGTGCCGAAACTGCGACCAAACTGAATTTATTCATGAACCTGTATGCAAATCAAATGAACAAATGAATTCTAAAATCATTTTATTTACAAAAACAATCTGGTGTGAAATTTCTTACCGAATACCACACGAGGTCAAATTACTTTCCGGGAATTTGTTCTCGCTTATGAATATTTCGGAAATTTCCGGAAATAATTTGACCTCTAGTGGTATTACAAGTGAAAATGGCATAGTTTCCATATGAAACAAAAACATATAACTGGTATACATATATACTAGGAGAAACATCGCACTATATACCTAGTCTCTCCGATAAAATGAGAGATGAAATTCTTGTTTTCGGCATTCTCAATCCTACTTTTCATTCACTATTTTCCGTATCTTCAGAACCAAAAAAAGTCAATTTTAAGAGACCCACTCTACTGTGGATTCCGTTAATTCTTAGGCATGGTCCGAAATGGGATGCCTTCAGGAAACAAGTTCAACAAATACTGCTACCTCCTGCTACAGCCAAAAAATATATCGAGCCTTTGGATATCATAGCCACCGATTTTCTTACAAGGTGAGTGCAAAAAACTATTAGGAAAATATAAAAGGTGTCACAAACTGGAGTTCTAATTAAAAGAGAACAAAATATAATTTGCATTTATTTGTGGGAATAAAAATGTACTAAGGTTGAAACTTGTACAGAAAACAGAGCAGGCTTCACTTTTTGAATTCAAGTAATAAAAAACTCAACAACCAGAGTATGAAGTTATTGATTCAATGGAAAATAAATTAAGTATCACTTTTCATTGAAACGTAGAATTTTGTTTTCTGAATATATTCACATTTGCTAGTTCCAAATGGACAATGATGGTTATCTGATTACGTTAATTTGGTAGAAATAAATAATATACCTATACGACCTTTGTTAGCATTTTCCAACTTTGGAAGGTTAATCTGTAAGGAGTGGTTTTATCTGCAATTATATTAGTGAACTTTATAAAATCATTGAAATTACCCAATATCTAACTTTATATCTAATTGTGATAGAAATTACATGCTCTAGTACACATATACAATAAGGTAAGGTCGCCAAGATATCGAATAAAACATTCTCTAATTATTGAAGTCTAGTCTACATATTATTTACCCACTGCAACTTATTGGAAAGGAAAATTCAAAACACAGGGCGTTCCAGTTTTTATCTGTCAAACCATACCTTTGAAGACATCCATTGCGATGCTTGGTATATTACTATCATTAGCAATAACCTTTCTTTGGAAAATCACGTGAGATCAATTGCTAAAAGTGCATCCCAAAAACTTGGTTTTCAGTTTCGGGCCAGGAGCTATTTCACTTCCAGTCAGCTGCTTATGATCTATAAGGCACAGATCCGACAGTCCTGGAATACTGTTCCCATATTTGAAGTGGAGCACCCAAACATACCCTGAAACTGGGTGAAGCCTCACTCACAAACTCACTCACTTCTCTGGAACACCGTAGAAAAGTTGGCGATCTGGCTCTATTTTATAGATATTTTCATGGACGATGCTCTTCTGAAATATCAACAATTATTGTTCCTCCCTTGGCAGTCCTCACGAGATTAACCCGTCGAGTTGAGGCTCCGCACCCCTTCGTGCTCACTTTGGAGACCTGCAGAACATCTCTTTCCAAAGACTCGTTTATCCAACGAACAGCGAGGCTCGGGAACACATTGCCAAGGGAGTGGTTCTCTGAGGCATATAACCTCCAGAAATTTAAGAAGAACACCAATTCCTACCTTATTTTCCTCGGTTCTCACGATGTTCTCTGAACATTACAGGATATCCCTTTTCGTGGGAACCAGAAAAATAAACTGCCATGGCGATAAGAAAATTAAGCCTATATCGTCGGAACTTCTTATTATATTTTGCTACAGGGGCAACCTAATGATAGGAAGAGCATCTGATTTCGAGTTTATAAGATATTTTAGTTCGCCATATTCTCCTTCTCATCATCTTGATGAATTCTGAGAGATGGTTGACAGATAAAAACTAAATTACCTATAATTAAAAAATATCCATAACCACACCCTTCATAATGGGAACTGATATTTTTAAATCGGTTATAAAATGTGGATTCCATAAGATGGGTCACACTGTACAATAGCCCGTGGAACAACACATTACCTAATACAATACCATAGATACAGGGTCGCTGATATGTATGGAAACAGATGAATATCTCGGTAACCTGTCGTTGGATTTTTTTGAATTTATGTACTGTGTGATTTCAGAACGGGGCAGATTTGAAAATGTTATAGCCAATGTTGCCACTTTTTCAGTTATACCGGATTTTTTATTAACTTCCTTATTTTAAATGGAACACCCTGTAATTTATTGGATTTTCAGATTCTCCTTGAAGAGATAATTCCATCGATCTATCCCACTTGGGGTCTAGCGGGAATGAATACATAGGTATAGGGTGTTTAAAATCTAGATTTTTCAACTTTAGGATTTTTTTGTGTCGAAACTTATTCATTATCAATCAAAACCGCTCCAATGTTCCCATCTTTACTTATGATTACTGACATTCAATTGAAACAAATACAGGGTGGTTCAAGATTCAGAATTCTGATCACCCTCTGAATCTATTCCAATTAAATAGTCAGTAGATAGTAAATCAAAAGTGAAGATAGGAACATTGGAGTGGTTTTGATCGATAATGGATAGTTTCTACACAAAAAAATCCTAAAGTTGAAAAACCTAGATTTCAAACACACTATACCTATGTAATCATTCCCGCTCGACCCCAAGTGTGATAGATCGATGGAATCAGCTCTTCAAGGAGAATCTGGAAATCCATTATAAAGTATAGTGTTTCATTCAAAATAAGGAAGTTACTAAAAATCTGGAATAACTGAAAAAGTGGCAACAGAGGCTATAATATTTTCAAATCCGCCACGTTTCGAAATCACACTGTACATAAATTCAAAAAAATCTAACAACAGATTGCCGAGATATTCACCTGTTTCCATACATATCAGCGACCCTGTATATCTACCAATACATTCTTATAAATAGTTTTTCAGTTAGCTAGACTGGGTTATTAGATAGTGCTGAACTTGGCCAACTTTAAATCCGTTGACCGGTGACTGGGACTATACAAATCCATCTAAAGAGTAAATAATATGTCTGCTAGTCTACTGAACGTATTATCGAGCGTATTATGAAATATTCTTCCACTATACCGGGTGTTTCTCGAAAATAGCTGACCCCTATAACTTCTTTCTATCTGAAGATAAACAGATAAAATTCGGTGTGTGAGTATAGTCGTTGATTGATATAGTACGCTTACTAAGCGTAATATATCAATCAACGGTATAGTTCATAAATATGCGCATTGATATAGACGTATTCAATTGTTTCCTGCCACTTCCGATATGGTCGGAAATGACCCTTATTTTCTTATTTCAAATGGGACACCCAGTATATTTTTACTGATTTCGAAAATAGCAATTCATGGTGATATAGGTTAGTTCAAGTGGAAAAATACTTTTTCTCCCCGAGTGTCCCACACATCTGAAAAACTCTATGAACACTAATTTTGACATGTCAAAAACGAATCAGGAATCAGATTTGATCCAAGACTATTCGTTAAAATTTTCAAACATAGCAATTCATGATGATATAGATTAGTTCAGGTGGAAAAATATTTTTTCTCCCCGAGTGTCCTACACATCTGAAAAACTCTATGAACACTAATTTTGACATGTTAAAAACGAATCAGGAATCAGATTTGGTCCAAGACTTTTCGTTAAAATTTTCAAAAATAGCAATTCATGGTGATATAGGTTAGTTCAAGTGGAAAAATATTTTTTCTCCCCAAGCGTCCCACACATCTGAAAAACTCCAAAGACACTAATTTTGACATGTTAAAAACGAATCAGGAATCAGATTTGATCCAAGACTTTTCGTTAAAATTTTCAAAAATAGCAATTCATCGTGATATAGGTTAGTTCAAGTGGAAAAATATTTTTTCTCCCCAAGTGTCCCACACATCTGAAAAACTCCAAAGACACTAATTTTGACATGTTAAAAACGAATCAGGAATCAGATTTGATCCAAGACTTTTCGTTAAAATTTTCAAAAATAACTATTCATGGTGATATAGGTTAGTTCAAGTGGAAAAATATTTTTTCTCCCCGAGCGTCCTACACATCTGAAAAACTCTATGAACACTAATTTGGACATGTTGAAAACGATTCAGGAATCAGATTTGATCCAAGACTTTTCGTTAAAATTTTCAAAAATAGCTATTCATGGTGATATAGGTTAGTTCAAGTGGAAACATATTTTTTCTCCCCGAGTGTCCTACACATCTGAAAAACTCTATGAACACTAATTTTGACATGTTAAAAACGAATCAGGAATCAGATTTGATCCAAGACTTTTCGTTAAAATTTTCAAAAATAGCAATTCATGGTGATATAGGTTAGTTCAAGTGGAAAAATATTTTTTCTCGCCAAGTGTCCCACACATCTGAAAAACTCCAAAGACACTAATTTTGACATGTCAAAAACGAATCAGGAATCAGATTTTATCCAAGACTTTTCGTTAAAATTTTCAAAAATAGCAATTCATGATGATATAGATTAGTTCAGGTGGAAAAATATTTTTTTCTCCCCGAGTGTCCTACACATCTGAAAAACTCTATGAACACTAATTTTGACATGTTAAAAACGAATCAGGAATCAGATTTGGTCCAAGGCTTTTCGTTAAAATTTTCAAAAATAGCTATTCATGGTGATATAGGTTAGTTCAAGTGGAAAAATATGTTTTCTCCCCAAGTGTCCCACACATCTGAAAAACTCCAAAGACACTAATTTTGACATGTCAAAAACGAATCAGGAATCAGATTTTATCCAAGACTTTTCGTTAAAATTTTCAAAAATAGCAATTCATGATGATATAGATTAGTTCAGGTGGAAAAATATTTTTTCTCCCCGAGTGTCCTACACATCTGAAAAACTCTATGAACACTAATTTTGACATGTTAAAAACGAATCAGGAATCAGATTCGATCCAAGACTTTTCGTTAAAATTTTCAAAAATAGCAATTCATGGTGATATAGGTTAGTTCAAGTGGAAAAATATGTTTTCTCCCCAAGTGCCCCACACATCTGAAAAACTCCAAAGACACTAATTTTGACATGTCAAAAACGAATCAGGAATCAGATTTTATCCAAGACTTTTCGTTAAAATTTTCAAAAATAGCAATTCATGATGATATAGATTAGTTCAGGTGGAAAAATATTTTTTCTCCCCGAGTGTCCTACACATCTGAAAAACTCTATGAACACTAATTTTGACATGTTAAAAACGAATCAGGAATCAGATTCGATCCAAGACTTTTCGTTAAAATTTTCAAAAATAGCTATTCATGGTGATATAGGCTCGGATATAGGTTAGTTCAAGTGGAAAAATATGTTTTCTCCCCAAGTGTCCCACACATCTGAAAAACTCCAAAGACACTAATTTTGACATGTTAAAAACGAATCAGGAATCAGATTTGATCCAAGACTTTTCGTTAAAATTTTCAAAAATAGCTATTCATGGTGATATATAGATTAGTTCAAGTGGAAAAATATTTTTTCTCCCCGAGTGTCCTACACATCTGAAAAACTCTATGAACACTAATTTTGACATGTTAAAAACGAATCAGGAATCAGATTTGGTCCAAGACTTTTCGTTAAAATTTTCAAAAATAGCTATTCATGGTGATATAGGTTAGTTCAAGTGGAAAAATATGTTTTCTCCCCAAGTGCCCCACACATCTGAAAAACTCCAAAGACACTAATTTTGACATGTCAAAAACGAATCAGGAATCAGATTTTATCCAAGACTTTTCGTTAAAATTTTCAAAAATAGCAATTCATGATGATATAGATTAGTTCAGGTGGAAAAATATTTTTTCTCCCCGAGTGTCCTACACATCTGAAAAACTCTATGAACACTAATTTTGACATGTTAAAAACGAATCAGGAATCAGATTCGATCCAAGACTTTTCGTTAAAATTTTCAAAAATAGCTATTCATGGTGATATAGGCTCGGATATAGGTTAGTTCAAGTGGGAAAATATTTTTTCTTCCCGAGGGTCCCACACATCTGAAAAACTCCAAAGACACTAATTTTGACATGTCAAAAACGAATCAGGAATCAGATTTGATCCAAGACTTTTCGTTAAAATTTTCAAAAATAGCAATTCATGATGATATATAGATTAGTTCAAGTGGAAAAATATTTTTTCTCCCCGAGTGTCCTACACATCTGAAAAACTCTATGAACACTAATTTTGACATGTTAAAAACGAATCAGGAATCAGATTTGGTCCAAGACTTTTCGTTAAAATTTTCAAAAATAGCTATTCATGGTGATATAGGTTAGTTCAAGTGGAAAAATATTTTTTCTCCCCAAGTGTCCCACACATCTGAAAAACTCCAAAGACACTAATTTTGACATGTTAAAAACGAATCAGGAATCAGATTTGATCCAAGACTTTTCGTTAAAATTTTCAAAAATAGCTATTCATGGTGATATAGGTTCCCAGTTAACCACACATGTCTCAGCTCTATCACAAGAGAGATCAGTCAAAGAACTTTGTTTCATCACACCGTTCTGAAACATATGCAAGTTGCATCTAAAATATAACATGCTACTGCTACAAATCAGTGTTTCATCACACGTTCTATCAATGTGATAAAATTGAGACACCCTAGGCGTCATCACACAAGAGATCAATCGAAGAACTTTGTTTCATCACACGTTCTATCAACGTGATAAAATTGAGGCATCCCAGGCGTCATCACAAAGCAGATCAATTAAAGAACTTTGTTTCATCACACGTTCTATCAACGTGATAAAATTGAGGCATCTCAGGCGTCATCACAAAGGAGATCAATTAAAGAACTTTGTTTCATCACACGTTCTATCAACGTGATAAAATTGAGGCATCCCAGGCGTCATCACAAAGCAGATCAATTAAAGAACTTTGTTTCATCACACGTTTTATCAACGTGATAAAATTGAGGCATCCCAGGCGTCATCACAAAGCAGATCAATTGAAGAACTTTGTTTCATCACACGTTCTATCAACGTGATAAAATTTAGGCATCTCAGGCGTCATCACAAAGGAGATCAATCAAAGAACTTTGTTTCATCACACGTTCTATCAACGTGATAAAATTGAGGCATCCCAGGCGTCATCACAATATAGATCAATTAAAGAAATTTGTGGCACTACATTCCACAACGTTCTGAAATTGAACTGATGCAAATTGCATCCAAAATATAATTCTTGCTTGTATTGTAGGTTTAATAGTGATCATTTGAGTACGTGAAATTCACTGTGGTTGTGGTTAATGTGGTTTAACAATCAGGAAGACGAAGAATGTTGTGCTTTGTGTTTACTGGGCTTTCCTAACCTCACTTTTTCGTGGATTTTCAAGAAATTCGGTAACGAAACGAAATTAGCATCACAAAAGGATACCTCGTTGCTTACAAAACAAAACTAATGTATTTGTTATTTCACAATGACCAGAACAACAATGATCTGCCATTCACCAAAATCACCAAGATGACTCTTATTGTTTCATTGGGACATTGAAATGAATTTCATTCCATAAGCCACTTGTGTGATTCGAAGCCCTCTGCTGATGTAGTCATCAGTACCACCGTATACTTGTATATGATGTCAGTACCTTCCAAGGTAAGTAAGTTTTAGATATGATTTGCCTACCCACATGTCTAGGTGGAATTCATTTCAATTGTATACCAATTAAATTTATAATCATTGAATAATCATTCATAAATCATTGACCACATGAAATAGATATCTGCAAATAGATGATAATGTTTTGGTTCTTTATTCTAGCTAGGTTTGAGGCTATTTTTCAGTTTTTTAAGTACTTGTGATTCTTTGTATCCAACAAGGAAATTCAACTCTGCAATTCTAGTGACAAATATTTGTAAATGTATCCTGTGTTTTGTGTCATATTTTTATTATTAATATAGGTATGCTACTATAGTTTGTAGTTTGAAATTGAATTTTTATTCCAGCTGGACTTCAAGAGAGGAAATTTTGATTTCAAAAGCATACTAGGTACAAAAATATACTGAAGAGACCAGGTTTTGATTCCCATGTAGCGAAGACCAGCTGGTTAGGCCAATCTGAGAGTTTTCGTAATAATGACAGGTGAACACTTGTTTTGTATACTTACTTTAATTTGCACTGAAATATTATTTATTCTAGTTGTAGTGAGCTCAACTAAAGATTTTGATCTCGATTTTGATGGAAAAATGGTTATTGGAGAGAACAGTAAAAACAAAACAATGATCTCCCATGAAAATGAATGATAACTATTCTATGCATCACTTCCAAGAGATGGAATCTGCAGGTAAAAAGGAAATAAATTGAGGAGTTATGGAAGAAAACCATGCTGTGATCATCATGATAACTGGGAACGTCCTGTATATTCTATTTCATATTTTTATTTTACATATATTTTGAGGTTTGTTTAGTAATTTGTCAATGGATTGGAATAATAATAATAATAATAATAAATCGTCTTTATTATTTTCAACAAAAAAATATTCAGTAATCATATTAAAACAATGAAAAATTCTAAGAAGAAAATAATGGGCGGAGTTCAAATTTGGTGGTGAGTCACCACTAACTTGTTCTTCCACTCAACCCTAAGAAGACTGTGTATTAATGTAAATTCAAGTTTCTGTTGCAGTACATAAAAAAGAATTAAAGTAAGTGAAATGTCTAAGGTGGCACAATATATATATATATATACGTACATAACACAATATTTCAGATTTGAGACTCGTTCAATAAAACTTTGTATAATGCTTTAAAGTTGCTGGTATTGAGTGTTTTCATTTTCTGTGGTAGTTGGTTGTAAAGATGAAAAATTTGGTAGCTGAATGATCGTCTGAATAATTCTGTTTTGAATGGAGGTACTGTCAATAATCCCTTGTGCCTAACATTAAGATTATGAATATCTGTTCGGAACCTCAACTTTCGATGCAAGTATGGAGGTTTCTTGGTAACGATGATCTTGTGAAAGAGTACAACAGAATGAAAAACTCTCCTATTGTTCATATTGAGCCATCCAATTTCTTTGAGTTTATGTGATATTCTTTGCCGTCGCCTCACACCAAATATCAACCGTAGACAGCAGTTTTGCACTTTCTGTATTTTATTTTTGTATTGCAAAGTGAGATTGGGTCCATAAAGAATATCTGCATAATTGAATATTGACAGTATCAGTGATTCACATAACATTGTCTTAACACATGATGGAAGAATTTGTCTATGTCCATAAATAATTTTGAGAGTTGCATAAGCGCGTTGCAAAAGTCGGTTGATATGTTTAGCAAAGCGCATTTCAGTATCTAATAGAACACCAAGATTTTTTGCTTCATCTACTAGCGTGAGCGGTTCATTATTGATAGTGATGTTCATAGAATCAGACATCGTTTGTGTCAGGTTCTTGGGACCAAAGAGCATAACATTTGATTTAGATGAATTAATAATTAGGCAATGGTCAGTAGCAGTTTACATTTTTACTCCTTTTGTTTCACTGTTTTGAATGCCACTCCATGTGTTTAGGGGTATATTCATGGACTTTTTGATTTCAACATTTGAAAATCCAAGAATATATCCTAAAAATTATGGTGTTGCATTCGAAACTGATTCAAATACTGGTGGAACCAGTATAAATTTATGGATGATTTGAGATGGAGCTAATGCAGAGCACAGATTTATCAGAAACGTCTCTGGCATGCTCATGGAGAGAGCTATGTAGATACATAGTCATCACTGTGATCTCACAGGAGCATATCTGTTTCAAGTCTGATGTTGCATCACTGATATAAGTCTGTGATTTCATTTGAGGCGGACATTCATCTTTGCTATATCTCTGATAGGAACATCTCTGTGATGAAACATGGAACATTTGAAATGCAGCAGGGATAAAGCTGCGGCATGTTTTGGTCAACTGGGTTAGTTCAAGTGGAAAAATATTTTTTCTCCCCGAGCGTCCTACACATCTGAAAAACTCTATGAACACTAATTTGGACATGTTGAAAACGATTCAGGAATCAGATTTGATCCAAGACTTTTCGTTAAAATTTTCAAAAATAGCTATTCATGGTGATATAGGTTAGTTCAAGTGGAAAAATTTTTTTTCTCCCCGAGTGTCCTACACATCTGAAAAACTCTATGAACACTAATTTTGACATGTTAAAAACGAATCAGGAATCAGATTTGATCTAAGACTTTTCGTTAAAATTTTCAAAAATAGCAATTCATGGTGATATAGGTTAGTTCAAGTGAAAAAATATTTTTTCTCCCCGAGCGTCCTACACATCTGAAAAACTCTATGAACACTAATTTGGACATGTTGAAAACGATTCAGGAATCAGATTTGATCCAAGACTTTTCGTTAAAATTTTCAAAAATAGCTATTCATGGTGATATAGGTTAGTTCAAGTGGAAAAATATGTTTTCTCCCCAAGTGTCCCACACATCTGAAAAACTCCAAAGACACTAATTTTGACATGTTAAAAACGAATCAGGAATCAGATTTGATCCAAGACTTCTCGTTAAAATTTTCAAAAATAGCTATTCATGGTGATATAGGTTAGTTCAAGTGGAAAAATATTTTTTCTCCCCGAGCGTCCTACACATCTGAAAAACTCTATGAACACTAATTTGGACATGTTGAAAACGATTCAGGAATCAGATTTGATCCAAGACTTTTCGTTAAAATTTTCAACTAGCAATTCATGGTGATATAGGTTAGTTCAAGTGGAAAAATATTTTTTCTCCCCGAGTGTCCTACACATCTGAAAAACTCTATGAACACTAATTTTGACATGTTAAAAACGAATCAGGAATCAGATTTGATCTAAGACTTTTCGTTAAAATTTTCAAAAATAGCAATTCATGGTGATATAGGTTAGTTCAAGTGGAAAAATATTTTTTCTCCCCGAGCGTCCTACACATCTGAAAAACTCTATGAACACTAATTTGGACATGTTGAAAACGATTCAGGAATCAGATTTGATCCAAGACTTTTCGTTAAAATTTTCAAAAATAGCAATTCATGGTGATATAGGTTAGTTCAAGTGGAAAAATATTTTTTCTCCCCGAGTGTCCTACACATCTGAAAAACTCTATGAACACTAATTTTGACATGTTAAAAACGAATCAGGAATCAGATTTGATCTAAGACTTTTCGTTAAAATTTTCAAAAATAGCAATTCATGGTGATATAGGTTAGTTCAAGTGGAAAAATATTTTTTCTCCCCGAGCGTCCTACACATCTGAAAAACTCTATGAACACTAATTTGGACATGTTGAAAACGATTCAGGAATCAGATTTGATCCAAGACTTTTCGTTAAAATTTTCAAAAATAGCTATTCATGGTGATATAGGCTCGGATATAGGTTAGTTCAAGTGGGAAAATATTTTTTCTTCCCGAGGGTCCCACACATCTGAAAAACTCCAAAGACACTAATTTTGACATGTTAAAAACGATTCAGGAATCAGATTTGATCCAAGACTTTTCGTTAAAATTTTCAAAAATAGCTATTCATGGTGATATAGGCTCGGATATAGGTTAGTTCAAGTGGGAAAATATTTTTTCTTCCCGAGGGTCCCACACATCTGAAAAACTCCAAAGACACTAATTTTGACATGTCAAAAACGAATCAGGAATCAGATTTGATCCAAGACTTTTCGTTAAAATTTTCAAAAATAGCAATTCATGATGATATAGATTAGTTCAGGTGGAAAAATATTTTTTCTTCCCGAGTGTCCTACACATCTGAAAAACTCTATGAACACTAATTTGGACATGTTGAAAACGATTCAGGAATCAGATTTGATCCAAGACTTTTCGTTAAAATTTTCAAAAATAGCTATTCATGGTGATATAGGTTAGTTCAAGTGGAAAAATATGTTTTCTCCCCAAGTGTCCCACACATCTGAAAAACTCCAAAGACACTAATTTTGACATGTTAAAAACGAATCAGGAATCAGATTTGATCCAAGACTTCTCGTTAAAATTTTCAAAAATAGCTATTCATGGTGATATAGGTTAGTTCAAGTGGAAAAATATTTTTTCTCCCCGAGCGTCCTACACATCTGAAAAACTCTATGAACACTAATTTGGACATGTTGAAAACGATTCAGGAATCAGATTTGATCCAAGACTTTTCGTTAAAATTTTCAAAAATAGCAATTCATGGTGATATAGGTTAGTTCAAGTGGAAAAATATTTTATCTCCCCGAGTGTCCTACACATCTGAAAAACTCTATGAACACTAATTTTGACATGTTAAAAACGAATCAGGAATCAGATTTGATCTAAGACTTTTCGTTAAAATTTTCAAAAATAGCAATTCATGGTGATATAGGTTAGTTGAAGTGGAAAAATATTTTTTCTCCCCGAGCGTCCTACACATCTGAAAAACTCTATGAACACTAATTTGGACATGTTGAAAACGATTCAGGAATCAGATTTGATCCAAGACTTTTCGTTAAAATTTTCAAAAATAGCTATTCATGGTGATATAGGTTAGTTCAAGTGGAAAAATATTTTTTCTCCCCGAGTGTCCTACACATCTGAAAAACTCTATGAACACTAATTTTGACATGGTAAAAACGAATCAGGAATCAGATTTGATTTAAGACTTTTCGTTAAAATTTTCAAAAATAGCAATTCATGGTGATATAGGTTAGTTCAAGTGGAAAAATATTTTTTCTCCCCGAGCGTCCTACACATCTGAAAAACTCTATGAACACTAATTTGGACATGTTGAAAACGATTCAGGAATCAGATTTGATCCAAGACTTTTCGTTAAAATTTTCAAAAATAGCTATTCATGGTGATATAGGTTAGTTCAAGTGGAAAAATATGTTTTCTCCCCAAGTGTCCCACACATCTGAAAAACTCCAAAGACACTAATTTTGACATGTTAAAAACGAATCAGGAATCAGATTTGATCCAAGACTTCTCGTTAAAATTTTCAAAAATAGCTATTCATGGTGATATAGGTTAGTTCAAGTGGAAAAATATTTTTTCTCCCCGAGTGTCCTACACATCTGAAAAACTCTATGAACACTAATTTTGACATGGTAAAAACGAATCAGGAATCAGATTTGATTTAAGACTTTTCGTTAAAATTTTCAAAAATAGCAATTCATGGTGATATAGGTTAGTTCAAGTGGAAAAATATTTTTTCTCCCCGAGCGTCCTACACATCTGAAAAACTCTATGAACACTAATTTGGACATGTTGAAAACGATTCAGGAATCAGATTTGATCCAAGACTTTTCGTTAAAATTTTCAAAAATAGCTATTCATGGTGATATAGGCTCGGATATAGGTTAGTTCAAGTGGGAAAATATTTTTTCTTCCCGAGGGTCCCACACATCTGAAAAACTCCAAAGACACTAATTTTGACATGTTAAAAACGAATCAGGAATCAGATTAATTTGATCCAAGACTTTTCGTTAAAATTTTCAAAAATAGCTATTCATGGTGATATAGGCTCGGATATAGGTTAGTTCAAGTGGGAAAATATTTTTTCTTCCCGAGGGTCCCACACATCTGAAAAACTCCAAAGACACTAATTTTGACATGTTAAAAACGATTCAGGAATCAGATTTGATCCAAGACTTTTCGTTAAAATTTTCAAAAATAGCTATTCATGGTGATATAGGCTCGGATATAGGTTAGTTCAAGTGGGAAAATATTTTTTCTTCCCGAGGGTCCCACACATCTGAAAAACTCCAAAGACACTAATTTTGACATGTCAAAAACGAATCAGGAATCAGATTTGATCCAAGACTTTTCGTTAAAATTTTCAAAAATAGCAATTCATGATGATATAGATTAGTTCAGGTGGAAAAATATTTTTTCTTCCCGAGTGTCCTACACATCTGAAAAACTCTATGAACACTAATTTTGACATGTTAAAAACGAATCAGGAATCAGATTTGGTCCAAGACTTTTCGTTAAAATTTTCAAAAATAGCTATTCATGGTGATATAGGTTAGTTCAAGTGGGAAAATATTTTTTCTCCCCGAATGTCCCACACATCTGAAAAACACCAAAGACACTAATTTCGACATGTTAAAAACGAATCAGGAATCAGATTTGGTCCAAGACTTTTCGTTAAAATTTTCAAAATAGCACTTCATGGTGATATAGCAGTCAAACCAGAAGTGAAAGAAAACAACTGAATACGTCAAATAATGCATATTCATATTCTATACTTACACACCGAATTTCATTCGTTCATTTGTATAAAGAAAAAAGTTATAGAGGTGAGCCACTTTTGAGAAACACCCGGTAAGGTACAATTTTATTAGGCAAAACGACTATCTCAGCTATACTTGACTCGAAAGGTCCCAAAGCAGGCCATGCAATGCGACCAATATTATATAATACCTAGAATTTTATCGCACTGAATTGCAATGAAGATTTTTCTCATCGCCGGTTATATAACAGTGCTGTTTATGCGGCAAATTAACCTACTTTTGAGGCACATACTTGTCATGTATACAGAAATATTCATATTTTGTCGATAGCAGTAGAAAATTTGAGCATTTGGTGGGTACGCTGATGGAGAATATGGTGAATGCGCCTATGAATTTAAAATAATATACTAAAGAGTGATAGGATCAATGTTGAACCAGCGATAAGCTGAACACACTGTATTGGATGTTTTGACGATAATTTCTATTTACTATTGTTTCTAGAATGGAAACCATGCTGGATGATAAGAACGAACTACCTGAGCAGTTTCTATCGGAAATCTACAAATGGGCATTAGAATGTAAGTTTTCTACTAATCAAAATATTTTGTGTGCAGAAATTTCATTTCATGAAAAACTATTTACCCAATAACTAGAAAAAAATGATAATTTGATTTTTCAATGATTATTGGTTGTCTTTACGTATCCATACAACATTACATTTTTGCTTTGACTTTACTCTTTAGAGGAACTCAAAATAGGTCCCTATTCTTCCCAGCTCGTCTCATAGAAAAATGTCTTGATGTGTGTCATTCTTTACTAACTCACGAATTTTCCATGAGTAATTTCATTGTCGTTCTAGATGACAACCTTCACTCGAAACACTGACATAAGACGAAATTGCTCGATTCACGATCTCCAATTTTCAATTATTTTATTTTTATTAGTTAAAATCTGAATTTCCGGATTTTCAATTTAATTTTTTTCGGGCGTTAGATGTAGATATGACAAAACTGAAAAAACATCTTCATGGAAACTTTTGATGGTAGTCAATTCGGCATCATCGATTTTCTGAGCTAACGTTTCGTCTTTGAGCAACCATCATCAACTTCATATTTTCAAATACGGCCGATATTTTGATATCAGATTCGAACAGCCTCATTTGAAATATGGAACTGATATTTTTCACAATTCTGTGAAAAAATGAGGTTCACTCATCAGATTGAACATTCAACAATGCTAAAACTTCTTTGAATGTCAAAACCTAGGTAAAAATATTAGAGATACGAAACTGATAAATTCACAAGAGATGTTCAAGAAGATTGCCATTGATTTTCATGTCTGCATAACAACTTCCTACTGATGAATTCGAAACATTATTCATAATTCCTACAGTTATACTCTGGAATGCTTCAAAGACCAGAGTTCTTCTTCTGTTTCGAAGGCTCGGTCATAAATAAAGTTAAATCATGAAAATCATCCATATCCCAAAGTGGTAAAAAGAAATTTCAGAAGAAATACTAAGCAACGCAAAGTCAGTCGACCGCAATTAATATAGAAATCTTCAGTAAAAAGTTACCGGTTTCGGCACTACGGCCATCATCAGACAATGGTACATTACATACCAAACAATATGGGACTCAGCATATAAAACAATAAATCATGGTATATGATGATTTTCGTCAACGGGTTAGCAGAATCGGGAAAATGTGTAGCTCTTTTTTAAATTTATTGAAGAGACAGAAAAAAATGGTTGTGATAAGGTAGAACATCTTATCAAAGAAAAATTTTTCATACAATCATCAGCATGCCATCAGTAATACGTGTTCTTTTATTCATCGATGAATAATGCCCACGAAATATGAATTCATCAAATAGTATTTTATATAATTCACCAATCCGAACATGGCTTAACCAGCAGATAGTTATCAAATTCAGCGGATAATTCAATCTTATATTTATCTGATACATCGGCATGAAGGACTGACTGATTAATTGATGAATTTAAAGAGGGGGATATGTCAAATGTGAAATCACTGGAAACTGTGAGGTTATTCGACTATGCCATTGATGAAATAGGATAAATCTTCAGCGATCATAGGATCAGTGATCAGTGATACAGTGATCAATATAATGATGAGAGTTTATGGTCAATTTGCAACTACAGTTGATTTCAAAGCCTAATTTTATCTGAGAATATTCCTTTTCAATACAGATGAATAATATTATTTTTTCAGCTGTGGCAAGAGTATCTCTGAACACAAGATTAGGCTGTTTGGAACCAAATCTTCCGGAGAATTCGGAATCACAAAGGATCATAAACTCGATAAACACGTTTTTCTGGAACGTGGCCGAAGTAGAATTGAAATTTCCTGTTTGGAGGGTGTACAAGAATAGAGCTTTTAAAAAATATATAGGCGCCTTGGAAGACTTTCGAACGTGAGTGAGAATTTATATATTCATATTATATGACAGCTACGGAAGCGTAGAAGCGCCATATTATGATATATTTTTTATAATCGACAGATATAACTGTCAACTAGCCTAATTGACAGATACTAAGTGGTAAGTAGCTTACTTGACAGATCATAAGTGGTAACTAGCATACTTGACAGATACTTAAGTGTCAACTAGCATAATTGACAGATACTAAGTGGTAATAAGTTGTCTAATTGGCAGATACTAAGTGGTAATAAGTAGTCTAATTGACAGATACTAAGTGGTAACTAGCATACTTGACAGATACTTGAATGTTAACTAGTCTAATTGACAGATACTAAGTGATAAGTAGCCTAATTGACAGATACTAAGTAGACAGATACTTAAGTGTCAACTAGTATCTGGCAAGCAGGCTAGTTATCACTTAATATCTGTCAATTGGGCTAGTTGACACTTAAGTATCTATCAAGTATGCTACTTACCACTTAGTATCTGTCAAGTATGCTACTTACCACTCAGTATCGTATCAAGTAGGCTACTTACCACTCAGTATCTATCAAGTAGGCTACTTGTAACACGTCAATTATGCTAGTTGACAGTTAAGTATCTGTCAAGTATACTAGTTACCACTTAGTAGGTATCTGTCAAGTAGGTTACTTACTACTTAGTATCTGTCAATTAGGCGAGTTGACATTCAAGTATCTGTCAAGTATACTAGTTATACCACTTAGTATCTGTCGGGTAGGCTACTTACCACTTAGTATCTGTCAATTAGACTAGTTGACAGTTATTATATCTGTCAATTTGAAGAAAAAATCATTTGGCGCTTTTACGCTTTCGTAGACAGCGCAAAAAATAGTGGTTTATAAACACAGGGACTATGTGGCACTTTCAATACCGATGAGAAAAATTTGAAGCCCGACCGGAGGGAGAAAAGGACTTTAGTCCCTTTGGTTTATAAATTATTTTATTCAGAGTGGTATACATTATTTAGATCCCTGTAAAAAAATAACCTCTCCAAATAATAAATATAGGTTCAATATACATTTGAAAAAACAAAGTTCCAGTTATTGAACCAGAAGAGACAGAGCTTATTGAATATTGTTAACCGCTAATAACTCATTTATATGAGTCATCCTGTAAATCATGAGAACAATGTCTTGACATACTTTCGCGTGACACAAAACAAGAGAAGAACTAACTTTCAGTTACGATTGAAATCGAAAGTCTTGACCAAGAACTTGAACTGTGTGCATTAATGCGAAATAGTTATCTTTCAACCACGTTTTTCCTTATGTAACTGTAAATTCAAGGCTATCCTAATTTTATACAGACTATATTGATGGAAAGAAAATACTATACAGGGTGTTTCAAAAAAACTTGATCCTCTTACTAGGGTAGGTAGAACACTGCAAAATAAGTTGGGTTTACTCAGTAAAAAAATTTCGTAACGGGGTTGAAAAAATCATTTTTTTACACATTTTTCAAGATTATGTCGAAACTACTAGCAACATAGTGATGAAATTTTGTATGGATGTTTCTTGGAATCTGACACATCGCATGCATTTGTTCTTATATCTGACTCTCATGGAGGGCGCTAGTTACACGGTTCGTACCGAGTAGTTTTGAACATAACTTTTTTGAGGTTAGATTTTTCAATCCAAATTTGATGTGAACTTGAACATCATTCAATTCCACACCAAGAAGGTACTCCTGGTAAAACTCGATACTGTGTTCCGTTTTCGGAATATTTCGATTTGAAAATGATGAAGTGATAACTGTTGCTGGTATAAAGCTATTTATTAGAGTGAGTATTATGAAAAATAATCACCCATTTATTAGACATAATTGAACATCACTTGAATGACCTAACAGCTGATTCTCAACTGTCTAAAAGGATATATAATCATTTTGAACACTGACTCTAACTGATTCAATATTTCATGTTTCTGCAAATGCATATTATTGAAAAAAGCATTACAGGGACTATCATAGGTTATATAACTTATATGTTTCTGATTCATTTTCACTTCCTGGCCAAAAATGAATGTTCAGTTCGGAATTTCTCACTATATGGTATATTGACTAAATAAAAAGTTTTACAGGAACTATCATAGGTTGCAAGACGTCTGTGATATGTTTCTGATTTATTTTCACTTCCTAAAATTACACAGGGTGGCCAAAAATGAATGTTATCAGTTCGGAATTTCTCACTATATGGTATATTGACTATATGAAAAGCATTACAGGGACTAAGTATCATAGGTTGCAAGACGTCTGTGATATGTTTCCGATTCATTTTATTCACTTCCTAAAAGTACACAGGGTGGCCAAGAATGAATTTTCAGTTCCTTCTCACTATACCTATATTAACTATATGGTATATTGACTGTCTCTGTATGTTCGAAAATGATTTCCAGTTATATTTTCTTATCGATATGTTACTCAATGGCAGAACCCGAACAATCACGAGCTCTGACGCACTATTGCCACCACGTACAGGAAACTAGGATAAAATTGTCTCTGTTCATCACAGGTTATGTTTGAAATATATCAACCAATCGATGGATCAAATGAAAGATAAAAATTACGATAATATCAAAGAGGAGGATATTTCCATAGTGGAAAGAATACTGATCAAAACTGGAAATCCAAAATTGGCTGCCGTTTTGGCTCTGGATCTACTACTCGTTGGTGTAGATACCGTAAGTTTTTGATCAATTTCGCAAGTCCACCTTATATTTAAATTTAACATTGTATTTTTTTAGACTTCCATAGCTGCAGCATCCACAATTTACCAGCTATCACGAAATCCCGAAAAACAAGAAAAATTATTCCGAGAATTACAAAACATACTACCAAAACGCAATTCAAAGGTTGATAATAATGTACAAGAAAATATGCCTTATCTGAAGGCATGTATAAAAGAAACATTAAGGTATTTCAGTGTTGATTATCTATATTTTTATCAACAGTAAAAAGACAAGAGAGGTTTTCGAGTGTTTATCATGAATGACGTTAATAATCGTAAAAAAATTTATCGCTCAAAAACGATTCGGCTTCTGTATTGGTAGAGCACGTCTGATAAATGGTCGATTCTGATTGGTTCTTGAGAACAAGAGTGGAATAGTCATTGAGAACATTTATTTTATCGAGATCAATAATATTTTCTATTTATTTTCAGAATGTATCCTGTGATCATTGGAAATGGTAGAAGTTTACAATCAGATACCATACTTGCTGGATATAAGGTTCCAAAAGGGGTAAAAACATATACAGTATGATGCAAATGTATGGAATAAATTCATTTCAAAACAAGACGACTTCCGAAAAAAATCCAAAAACTAGAGTTCAGAACTTTTTTTATTGTGTATTTTTTCAACTAGACGACCCTTCGATGTTCAATTCTCAGTAGCAGACCTCTGCAAGATTCAGTTAACCAAATGATAATCCATTTTAATTTCAATCTTCTTCTGCAAAATTTTGACTATAAGATAGACGATTCAAACGAGGTGTCACATGACCCCTGTTTGTATTTGAAAAAATCGCCCATTACGTCATTACTTCTGTAACATCTCTCATATGAATGTCATGAGATGAGGCTTGAAAAATTAAAACTCACGTGTTTTTGGAATTTCTTCAAATGTCGCCCATTTCTGAAATAATGAATTTATTCCATACATTTGCATCATACTGTATATCTATAACACATCTTTCAACTATTATTGAACGTCTGGCAAAATTGCAAAAGTCACTGGAACTTATGCCTCTGACATCGCCGAAAGCTAAAACTTGGGTTTGGTTGTTAACACTTTCAATCATCTCATCACCAATTATTACTAGATAGTCTTATTTTAATGAGGGGTTTTTCTGTTATCTAGACCCACGTGATATTTCCGCATTTGGTGGTGAGCAACAGCGAGGAATACATAGAGGAACCGAACAAGTTTATGCCAGAAAGGTGGCTGAAATCGGGACAATCTGGTGGCTGCCCGGCACACCAAAACAAAATACATCCATTCATATCTTTGCCATTCGGGTATGGTAGGAGATCGTGTTTGGGTAGAAGATTTGCTGAGACTGAACTGAATATTTTATTGGCAAAAGTAATGAAGCAAGCTGTAGAAAAAATAAGTGGCCTACTCTATTTTTTTATTATTTCAGATTTTTAGGAAATATGAAGTTGGATATCACTATGGATCCTTGACTTACAAAATTACGCCTACTTTTGTTCCTGAACAACCACTGAAATTTCGGTTGACTGAAAGGAGCTGTTGAAAAAAACTCTTATCAGGCTATATATGTGGTGTTCATACATAATCATTAGGAATCCTGAGACTGTACATATTTCACTAATAATTGGTTATTAATATATTATTTTATTTCTCTCTTGTCCATTTTACTGCTTTATGATGTAACCTTGGCAACGGTTGCTATAAACAGACCGATTATGAATCATAACGTCTGCTATTGTTTTTTTCTGTAGTTCATAAAATTACATACCAATTCTTGAAACTACAATAATCCTTGTCCTATATACACGAGTCTAGATTTTTCCCACAATAAATTAATCAATCTGCATTTTGATGATATTTTTGGGAAAATTTGTATTCATTTCCATTGTCTAAAAGACTATACACAAAGAAAGCAGCACAGCAATGACATTCCTAAATGAAATGATAACAGCAATATTCAACAAACGTCAAAATATCAACAAATGCCATGCCTACCATGAGAATAAATATGGAGAGAAAATGCTAGGAACAAAGAACCACTTCTTAATATCGAAATTTGTTTTTTTCTTCAATGTTAGTTTCAGTGCTACATATTGTTCCAAAAGGTATAATTGACTACCATGTTATTCTCTTCAAAATGGTTTCCTTTTGATATCATCATAGATAGAGAACTTTTCTAGACGCCAATAGAGAGTTGAAGATCACATGAAGGCACTTCAATAGCCATCTAGTAGAAAGAATAATCCTGGTGTGAGATTTCAAACATTATCATCCGCCATTTTGTTTTGGATGAATATTTTCGTCTAAGATTCTGAGTTTGTATAGAGAATCGAAAGACATTTCAATTGAGGTATTTTTGAACTCCCCACTCCATTTAAAAATATAATAATTTTTTTTTTAACAATATATATGTAGCACTAAAACTACCATTGAAGCAAAAAAAAATTACATAAAAATTCCCAGCCGTTCAATATTTTACCAGGGGGCGGGGTGACTTTATGGACACAGTGTACAATTTTTTTATCAAAAATAATATCTTTTATGCAACACGAGCGTTACTAGATCCTAACAATGATCCTAACGCCCATCCGCCATCATTCATCACATTACATCAACTAGGAAAATTTTATTAATGCCTACTTGCATCTTGCCTATAAACGCAGAAGAACTTCGATTGTAATGCCTACTTGCCTTTTGCCTATAGACGCAGAAGACCATTGATGCAAAGGGCTACCAAATGAGAAGAACTCAACTACTCATATTATATAACCTCATTCTCAGATTCAGGAGAAAAACAAAACATTGTTTTCTATGGATGAGAGTAAAAGTACACCTGAAAGTGACTTCAGTATAGAATGTTTTCAAAACTATTCTGCTCCAGAAGTTTTCATACAAGGACTGGCAGGAATAGTAGACCAACAAGATGTAGAATCAATGATTAGAGCCCAAAAATTGATGTGAGTATTTTAGTATTTACCTACCTAGGAAATATGAAACCACTGTTTACCACCCAAACTTCAAAGGTTGCAGAGATTTGAAAAAACTAATGAGATGTTGACCAACTGCAATGCACTTAGTGCCTCCCGCTTGAAGACAGTAGCACCTGAGTTCAAAAGACACATGCAACTATTGATGGACACCAAAAAAGACCTAGACTATATTTTCAAGAAGATAAGGATAATCAAGTCTAAACTGTCAGCACAGTATCCTGAAGCTTTTGCGGAAGCTGTGAGAAGTAGTTTTGCAGAGGAATGTGAAGAGGATGAAAGTGGGGCCAAGAGCCCCAAAAAAGGAGACAACCGGAGAAGTTTGCATATTAAGAGTGAGAATTTACAAAAATCAGACACAAGTACAAATAGAAGGGCATCTGAATAACCTTAAATGGAATTTAGTACTATATAAATATGTTTGTCATAGCTGTATATGTTGCACATGTAGTTAATGTTTAAGTTGCATTTATTGTTTGTATAAACTCATATTGAGAGATGTAATATAAAATTAATGTACTGCTGTATAAAAAAAAATGGTGAAAACATTTATCCCAATTATAGGATATGAAGTGATATGAAAATAATCAAAACACTTACAAAAAACATTAATCTAAGTCATAATACCTGCAAAGTTCTACTGAGCATATTTTTCTGTATACATTTTAGCTTTCTTGATATAATTGTCCTTGTAGTTTTTATATTCCTCTGCAATATCAGCCATTAGGGGATCATCTGGATTTGGATACTCCATGAGCATCCTGACTGCTATTAGAAGGCCTTCCAAACCAATTGTTGGTTTCCAACTACCAGAAGGAGGCATTTTTATCAAATCTAGACATATTCTACCATTATCATCTATGTTTGGATGGTATATCTTTGTAATGAACCTGATAGATGGTGGCGAAAAAGGGTATTTTTCTGGGACCATTATTTCCAAGGTAAAAACTCCACCTTTGTAAGGAGTTTCCTCTGGACCAGTAATGTTGGCTTCTAAATGGTGTAGCTTGTCATCCTTTTGGAAAACACAAATACCTTGAGGTGGCGAATTAGTTATTTTGGCCAGTTCACGAGATAATCTTTGTCTTTGCATAATTGTTTCATTCACTTTCAATGAAATCAGCAAAACTAAGTATTTACGAAAAATAACAAATTACTAAAATGAATAAATATAAACAGAAACACCACTAACAGAAACTTTTCAAAATCAAAATGAACAAGTCTCTTCTACTCTTCAGCGAACAAAAATCATAAAGAATATTAAAAACGTACCTAGCCAACGTAGCCACTAGTCTTGCTTCGCCCTTGCGAAAAACATTTAATAGAGCTAATGGCATAATGGTCTCCGTAGTATTCGATAAAAACAAAAAGTTGAATAAGGAAGAAGAAGCATAGTGGGTCGGTGCGCCTGATTGGCTGATTTGAAAATTAACCCACAAATCAAAGTTCACCATTTCTTGTCTATCATTCACCCATCATTTTATCTTTTATAACGAATTTCCGCTGTATGATATTTACCTTTCAACAACTAATCAATTTTGATAAAGAAATTTAAAAAATCGAAAAATGGCCCTCAACGTGAATCCTCTCTTCGAGCAACAAACTAGTACGAGAAAACAAAACGACGAAGCTAAAACATCATCCAACGACAATCATGCAGTGACTAAAAGGTATGTTTTCTTCATATCCTAACCTCATTTTTTGTCTATAAGACTATTTTTTGTTCTGCAGATTACACAAAGAGCTCATGACTCTAATGATGAGCCAGGAGACGAACGTGTCTGCCTTTCCAGAAGGTGAGAACCTTTTCAAGTGGATAGGCACCATTTTGGGGCCCAAAGACTCTGCCTATGATTCTCTAAAATTCAAGCTCAGCCTACAGTTCCCTAATTCATATCCATACACAGCACCTATAGTGAAGTTTATCACACCCTGTTTTCATCCAAATGTAGATACCAGTGGCAACATATGCCTGGATATTCTCAAAGACAAATGGTCTGCTCTATATGATGTCAGAACCATTTTACTGTCTGTACAGTCATTGCTAAGTGAACCTAACATTGATAGTCCTTTGAATGCCTTGGCAGCTGAAAAGTGGCAGAAGCCTGATGAATATAAAATACATGTTATTGAAACACATAAAGAAGCCTGAATTGATTAGTTTGGATTAAATTAATTTGTAAATCTTTAGTCATAGGAAGACATTTTCATATAGACTGCCCACATGCTACATTCAACTACTGTGTTTTTCATTTATGTTGCTAGAATTCATTCCTAGTCAATGTTTCTTTAAATTCAGAGTGATGTGAATGATTGAATGTGGAATATATATTTATTATTTACAATGATTTAATTTTGAGAGGATTCTACAGATATATATGTCTTTGGTCTACCTCATGAAAAATGTGACTGTTAGGTAGTTTTTTATTGATTATTAAATTTTTTTAAACCACACCTCACTTGATGAATTGTATGATGGATAATGGATACACATCTTTTATAATGGAGTGTTGTGTTGAAAACACAATGTAATATACTGACATTGGTTGCCAAATAATTTGAATCCAAGGATGGACTATTCTGATAATCATAGGACTTCTGATATATCCAGATTATTTTTCTAATGATCAATTTGTCAATCTATTAGCAACATGGAATATTTCCATTTAAATATATTCCTGAACAGACAAATTTCTTATTAATGAATATTTCTAGTTGTCAGTATCCTGCTTGTTTGCTATTTTGGTTTGATTTGTTTGTTATTATATCCCAATAAAAAAATTTTAAAAGTACATAGATGTTCAATTTTTCATCATTTTAAAAACCTAAAAACTAACTGTTTTCTTGGTGCAAAGCAATCAGTTTACAAAATTTCGAGTCATAGGTATTAGGGAATAAGGAAATACCTATCTTTCAAAAGTCTCAAAGGTTGTCTTGAGGTTCTTCAATCTTGGCTCAGATTTTTTTACTTTACTAGTTTTTTAGTCAGTCAAAACACAGTAGAGAGCTTACAGAGCTCTCTACTGTGGTCAAAATCCAGGATTAAAAAATGGATGACGTCTCAATAATGTCAACCTACTATTCTTTGATAATGTAGGATTAAAAGTTTCGTTTTATTTGTTTCATTCTGGTAGTGGTGGTAGGGAACAGAATGGCGTTTACGAATAAAACGGGAGGTTATATTTATATATTAGGGCTCCGAATAATTTCATCGTCATGATATTAGAGTTAAGAATCTAGAAAATGAATCAGCGCATATTTTTTTATCTCTTGGAGCGCACGAAAGGAAATCCCTATAATGTTCAAAGATTATATCGTGCGTTCCTAGGGAGGATTGGGACAGGAGGTAGGTATTGGAATTTTTTTTGAACTTCTGGAGATTATTATATGTGGTTGGTGATACTTCCTCAGGCAATGAATTCCAGAGCCTAGCCGTTCTATGGATAAATTCAATTGAAATGTTTATAATCTTTACTACTCCTATGAACATGGAACCTGCCCCACTTGAAAGAATCATAAACTTGTGATCCTCACGATAAAAATGTCTTCTACCTTCTACTAGAGGGTCCCTTGAAAGTCATGTCTTCTAATTTCAAAAAGTTTCGTCAATCTAATGAAATTTTTTGACAACTGTCAACAGTCATTCCTAGTCAGCTCCAGTTTCCAGTGGTCAATCCTTGTAGGGAGACGAAATGAAAAGTAGCAACCGGAATCGGATAAATAAAACGCAACTTTCAAACAACCTGCTGACTTTCCTGACAAGAGTGACAAGTGAAGTGAGACATGTGTTTACTGTTTTGCGTTTGCATTTGTTTTCTTTTCCTAATAAAAAACAAAAATAAATGAATAGGTATTTTTCAACATTATACCAGTTATAAACTGTTCTGTGTAAAAGAATTGTAATTTGTAAGCTACAGACTTCCAAAATGATGCAACAGTTCATGAAAGAATTGGAGCAGGTTGGTAAATACCATATCTACCAAATAACCATCCTAATGAACTCCCTTTCAGGATCCTTTTGATGCTGAGGAATTTGTTGAACGCCTAGCTTGGAGAACAATAGCAGAGACTAAAAACGATGGAGATGAAGGCGAATTGAATCCAACTTTATTGCATGAATCATTTGTACAGGCCATAAAGTAGCTCTTCCTTGCTCTTGTATAAACATCCCTTCATTGATATTGCATTTCAGAGATTTAACATTGCTACAAGAAAGACAGCAAAAAAAGTGCGAGAAACTAGAAACTGCTGTGAGAGAAGAGGAAGCAACATTCTTTCAAGAAATATACACACTACTAGAACAAAACAAAGTGAGATTAACAAATTATCACATGGAGAATGTAACACAATTGTGTTTCTAGCAAGCCATTGGAACATTTCAAGAGCTGGACAGTAAAATAAACCATGTGGCTACAAAGGTTCTGCATTTGGGTGATCAACTTGATAGTGTGAATGGTCCTAGATCAAGGGTAGTTGATGCTCAAAAAATGCTGACACACATGACAGAGTTCCTCTCAGCTGACTCTCCATCATCACCTATTTTCACAGATCCTGAGTTAGTAAGTTATCACCTATTTTCACAGATCCTGAGTTAGTAAGTTATAACTATTATCTAGAAACTAATATAATATGATATTCACTGATATTTCTGGTTATAGATTGATGAAGCAGCTGATATGATCCAGAAACTGTACATAATTTCACAAGATTTGCCTGAGGGAAAGTGAGTAAAATTTCATAAACTTACCTAGGTATTTGAATAGATTTTTCTGAAAATATAGGTGGGCCAGGTTTTGAATAGGTATAATCTCATTATCTGATTATCAATCCACATTTTCATCACCAAATACAGTGTTCAATCCTATGAATATTTTAATTATTCATTCTTCAGGATATAGTTTCTTTTCAATTATTATTTGGAGTAGATGATTATCAGAAATTTTTCTAATTTCACCTCTGTTTTTTCAGATTTGATAGTGTGATACAAAAGATAGAAAGAAAATATTGTGACATTGAAAAAAAGTTGATAGAAGAATTTGTAAATGCAATGTCCAATAATGATCTTCAAAAAATGAAAAAAATTGCTAATACTCTATCCCAATTTAGAGGCTATTCTGAATGTATAGATGCTTATATTGAACAAAGTCAACCAGTTAGTATGAATTTCAATAAAAATTGTCCTATTGTCTGAAGTTTAAATTCTAAACATACATTTTGTAGGAGTCCCTTACATCAAAAGATGTCTTTGGTCATCTCTTTTCACTTTGCAAGTACAACAATGAAATCATACAAAAAGTGTTCAAAAACCCTGAACAAGTGATGGCTAAGTTTGTTCTTAATATTTACCAACTAAAACTCATGGAATATATTGGACAAAGGCTAGATTCCAAACTTGGGAGCTATAATTATCTGCAAACATTGTTTGAGTTATATTCCAAGTAAGCCAATTGTTATTTAAACTATCATCTTTTGTCTGAATGATGATTTTTTTAGGACTAATCAATTATCAAATGATTTGGCAGTTTTCAACATGGGGAATGATAAGAATTATTTGTCCAAATTGACCACAAATATCTTCAATAAATACTTGAATGATTACATATTGTAAGTAGGCACAAGTTATGACCAAACATATGAATTTTATAGGTATAGTTTCTAGGATTGAAACAAAATGCTTGAAAGAGCGTTGTGTCACCAATTTACAAAAGTACTATGAATCCAAAAACCATCAGAAAAAACCCATACAGTCAGGGGGGTAACTATCTGAATTATTCTCAATTTTCAACAGACAAAAAAATAAAAACAATATTTGCTTTGTAGTTTTCAAGATCTTCGTAGAGACTTACAGGCAGTTATAGGAACTAGAGCAAACATCAATATTGCTCAAATAGAAAATTATGGTGGGGAAACCTTTTTATCAGAAGAATTAGCTGTGATGGTGCTCCAGGATACCAAACATGCCTTTCAACGTTGCCAACTGGTAATCATTAAGAAATCATTCATTCATCTTCTCACATCACAAGAATATGTTTTTCCTCAGTTATCTAGACCAAAAGATAGAGCATCAAATGCCGCCCAAATTTTGGACAGGTTGATAAACAGTCTGTTGATTGAGCATGTGGACTATGCTGTGGAACTGGGGCTCCAGGCTATACCCGTGGAGGGGTCTAAGAGCTCCCCTGTTCTGTATTTTTTCAAAGTGATACACCTGAGCAACAATATCTTACACCTGATAGAAAAACAGTTTACTGACTTGGTTGTACCCATGGCAGAGTAGGTCAAAAAATTGGTTTTATTAAAAATTGATGAAATTAGTATCAATCCAGCATTTTCCAACTTGAATGTATATTCTGGTTTGATTTTTTTTTCAATTTGGCATGTTGTTTTGTGTTTTGTAATGAAAAATTCGAATTTCATGTTCAATATTTGTTCATTTCAGGAATACACCAAAGTATAATGAATGTTTACAAAAGAAAAAGATGGTTCTAGATGATATTGAAAGAAAAATTAAAACCGGACAAGACAGGTTAGTAACTATATCAACATTATTACTTTTCATAAACTACTGTAAGCTACTTCACATTTTGCATCAGATTACTAAAACTAAAAAACAATAAGTTTGCTCAAATTGATTTGATGAATATTACAAACTGATTCAAGTATCAAATTTTTTTGACATACTCTGAATCATAAAGAAATATTTGCTCAAATTCAACAATGTTCCAAGTTTATATGAGTAACTTTTTGTTTGAAAATATGTGTTGGGACTGCCATGCAAATCATGTTAGTTGTTCTGAAGAAAAAAATTAAAAAGACAATGCTGAATTCAGGAAAAATCGCTCAGTTCATTGAAAATGATGATTTTTATATGCTTCCATGAATTATAAAAAAATTCACTTTTTTTTTCAATTGGATAAAACAGCAGAGTTTCATTATTATAATAATTCAATTCTATTTATCAGATGTATAAATGCCATATCTACCTGGGTAAGAGTATATCTCCAATCAGAACAGAAAAAAAGTGATTTCAAACCAGAAACAGATGATTTTGATACAGTCTCATCTCCAGTGAGTTTCAATACTTTGAACCCTTAATATCATTGAATGTAACCAACATTTCTTTACTTCTAGGCTTGCAGAGCAGTTTTAAACTATCTCAATGCTGTCATAAAAGAAATTCGGTCCAATCTGGATGGAAACAAAGTTACTCAGGTTCTTGAAGAGTTGGGCATAAAATTGCATAAAGTTATTTATGATCATATCTTGCAATTTCAGTATAATACTGCAGGTAACATTATTCTTTAAAACATTCATGGAATAATATCTTGTTCAAATGTAAAAACTTCACAAACGATAAGATTTCCACAAATTTGTTACTTTGAGTCAGACTTGTCAATCTTGATCAATCTCTTTATTAGAGATCCTTGAGGTAGAAACACTGTAAAATATATTTTTCCTTTTTCTCGATAAATATTCATAAATATGTGTTGAACATCAGAAAGGATCTCACCAGAGCAAACATTTTCATAAAAAAAACTGTTTTACCACAAGCCGGTGACTGATCTCAGGAGGCTAGAAGAAGGAAGAAATATCATATGTTGCGGGTGACATCACTTGACTTCAATGTTTGAAAGATTCGCTGGTCTAGCTAGAAGCTTGTTGTTTTACCTTATTGATCTTTTCAAGGTGCCATGGTGGTAATATGTGACCTCAACGAATACCGCGCTTGTATGAAATCCATGGGTCCCCATGTTACAGATCTGTTTGAAACCCTACATGCCCTTTGTAACCTGTTGCTTGTTAAACCTGAAAATCTTCCACAAGTGTGTTCTGAAGATTCCTTAGTAAGTTCACCAATATATTTTCATTAGTGCAGATCTGCTATCATTGAGAGAGAAAAAAATATCTTCCCCATCTGTCTGCACGAATCTGTTTTACCCAAACCTATGCATAGGCGATTCCTATAGACCAATCAGAGCATGTTTGGGCAAAACGGATTTGTAATTGCTCTATCAATAATGTGGTGACCAAAAGTTTGTGTTTTCTTGCAGGGGAGATTGGACAGGATGGTACTACAGAGTTTCATTCAATTGAGGAGTGATTATAAGTCACAAAAGCAGGCATTCTCCAGAGTTTAAAATATTCATCCATACTAGTACAGGGTTTCTAAAAATGATTGTAGCATGAGAATGAGAGGTACTTTTCAGCTCTAAAGGGGCAGAAAGTGGCTGATGGAATATGCCAATATAGTGTATTTTTCGGTTGCTGGTCCAGGGAGAGGTAAAGAAGGCAATTACCCCCCAAAACCTAATCCAGATATTGATAGTCAGTCATCATTTGTGTTATTTTATATGTCTATTGGAAATATATTATTCCTATTTTACTTTTTATTTTCATTTCTTACCAGTATGCAATTAATTTCAAACTTACCTATGAATTAGGATGACTATCTTTCCTCTGCAAACAGGAACATTTCTTTTTACTAAACATTATTCAGAAAAGTTTGTAAAGAAACCACTAACTTGACTCACTATGAACACATACAAATAAACAATGAACTGAAATGCATCCGATGAATTGGAAGCCTCGCGGAAATTACAAATGAGTTAATAATCAACTCCATGAAATTTACACAATTGCGCTAAAATCTGTTTGAAAATTGAAATTTTGCATCAGTTCTACCATTACCGGCAAAATGAGAAAGAAATCATGAAATCAAGTCTGGCCAGAGCCACAGCCGTCTCTTCAACTTAGACGGCTGTGCCAGAGCTGACTAGATTCCTTTTTCATTTAGCCGACATTCGTTCTATGGGTTCTACGTGGTTCTACCAACCTTGATATTGAAAACATCACCTCACTGGTGTCAGAGACTTGCAGTTTTTTTAAATACATGAACATCACTGGTAAAAGTGAAGAAAATAATTACGAAATGTGTTTTCATTCATAGCGGGTGCCTACTAGATTTTTAACAAAATATCAAATATAATCAATGAATTTTGTTTTCATTTTTTCATGCGAAAACGGTACATATGAAAGTAAGTCTGAGAACCAAAGTTGCTCAAAATGAATCATTTTCTTTTTTTTATTAATTATGACCCGATTCTATATTTAAAGTCGGAGATTATGATTCCTCCGTCATAACACAGTAGAGAGCTTATAATTAGAAAATTCAAGATGGCGGATTGACATTAAATTTTGGAAATTTAAGATGTCAGATCCAATACAGCATACAGAGTTTATTAATTATGATCCGATTCTATTTAAAACTGGTATCTGAGGGTTTTTGTGGTCGGAGATTGTGATTCCTCCATCAACCATCATTATTAAAAAATTCAAAATGGCGGATTCAATAGGTCGGACGAGCTTTGTAATAGCACAGTGTAATAGTGTTTCCAAAAGTTATTTTCAAGAAATAATATCAGCTTTAATCAATACAATGACTGGAAATAAATTAAATATCAGTGTATTGTCTTTCCTGTGCACCTTGGTAGTATTAAATTTAGTATTCTATAATTGAATAGAGGGGATAAACCAAAAAAAATTTTATGGACCACCCACCATAGAGATGGCAAAGATGCTATGACCTATATAGAAGACATGTATTAGGATATTATGTTTAAAAGCTTTATCACCTCTTTTATTATTCTACTAAAATAATGTACCTACATCTCAAATGATCTTTTTTCCAATCCATACATTATTTCTTTATTATTATTTTTTATACCCATATATTTCATATCATATTTGCATCATATAATTTTGTGTCTTGTTATTGTGTAAAAAAAAACAGACAGGATGTTAAATCACTGAATTTGTTCAGGGTGGATTCTCCAGACAAATAATCATCAATAAAATTATAAATTTATTGAATATCATACAATCAATTACTTTGGATCTTACAAAATAAATAAAAGTTATTTCACAGATCATCAGAAATCAACCTAAAAAATGACAGATCCTTAACTGCTACCTTGAGAAATTGAATACAATAATCCTGATGGAAAGCATTAGATCTCAAGTAAATGTTTTCACAGAGTCATGTCAAATGGTAAGACAAATTACCTGTATGCTACTAGTCAAATTTAAATGGTATAAAAAACTCAGACTAGCTTCAAAGTGAGTAGGAAATTGAGGGCTAAAAATCTAAGCACTTAATAGCACACATTGACTTAAATCAGACTAACGCATGCGGTACCTATTAGTTTCATGCACCTCTCCTAGTTCACCTTTGAAATTCAATTCAATGGAGAAATCAAGATCTCTGTTGTTCCTTGGGTTAGGCTTCATTGTAAACACCCCATTTATCTCTTCATTCTTCTTGACAGTCATGTAATCCTCAAAATAAAAAACAGTCTGCTTCCAGTGGGTGTAAGGAGCATCAGGTGCTGTTGTGAACCCTATACGTTTGTGACATTTTGTGAATTCCACAGTAAAATAAGTCACTAAGGCTTGGACATAATCATTACGTCTAACTGTTAGAGTGAAGGGAGCATGGAAGTCCAGATCTTCCTTCTTCACTGTATACAAATCCACTTCTTTGACCAAAGCTGGACCAGTTACAACTTGTTTAGGGTCCACTACATCCACAAGGGGTTCACTGATAGCTACCTTTCGAATTGAGCTCATATCAAAACCATATACATCATCCCACCAGTTGATTTTCTCATCCTTGTACTGACGATCTTCTATGGCTGTGATGAAGAGGGAGCAGCGGTCTGGGAAGAGGAGACCATCAGGTTCTAGCCACTTGTCTCGGGCAAAGAGCACGGTATCCAGCATGCTCTCATAGAACAAACAGTATCCCATCCACTCAGAAATGATGATGTCAACCTTCTCAATACCATCAGGGAGCTCAATTTCCTCAACTTTGCCTTTGACAATGGTGATGATGTGGTCCAGATTGTTGGTTTCAATGATCTGTCTGGCATAGTCGACGATATTCGAGCACTCAACAGCTAACACTTTCTTGGCTCCAGCTTTAGCAGCAAACATGCTCAAGATTCCAGTGCCACAGCCAATGTCCATGACCACTTTGCCGGCGAACAAATGTTTATTGTGGTACATGGAGTTCCTGTAGGTAAGAGTCCTCACTTCGTCTTTCAACATTTCTTCGTGGATGCCGAAATGGGCGTAGGAATCGAAGTAGTAGTCTCTGGAAGTCATCTCGTCGGCAGGAACGTCTTCCATTTTTTCTTCTTTGCAGTCTTTGCTAACGTGATTGTTGATGGTCGGTGCGACTTCCATGGTCTCCATTTTGTTTGATTCGTTGTTCTGCAACGAAAAATGCGGATGTTCAGCCGGCATCGTTCAACACGTGCAGAACACAAGAACAAAGCAAGAATGGCGGTAGATGCAAATTGTTTGGGTAGCCGGATGAGGATGATTTTGGGCTAACAAGATTATGCGAATGATACTGAATAACAAAAACGATTATTACCTTGTTGAGGATGTGCGAAAAATGTAATTTTACGACCACTTTCTTCGCGCCCAACCACAACGCTTGTTTGGCTTTCTGAAAGATTTTTTTTCTAATTTGTCAGTTAGTTTGTTAGTTATTCATTATTCTGTCAATGTCAATAATGTCAATATTGTCAATTTGGATCAGTGTTGCCAAACTTCATGTAAAAAGTGAAGTTAATTTTCCCCATTGGCCAAGGATTAGCCAAGGAACAAATTATTAAAACGATAAAAAAAGAAGAAACAAAATGTCTCTCGTTCCAGTCGTTCCTGACAAAGTTGAGACCCCGGGACAAGATCATGGGACCCCGCTTTTCCAAAGTCCTCACAAGCGACACAAGACGAGCTCACAAGTCACAACCACAACACAAGTTTGGACTCCAGAGAGTAGGTATCGCAAATAGATTATTAATAATCAAGGGTAGTATACAAAATATCAGGAAAATTAGCATGTTACTACATTATAAATTGTATATAATGGTTTAATAACAAATACTTAATATGCTCAATCTACGTATTTCACTTGAAAATAATATAAATTCCAATTTCTACATAATTCTAGGTAGGTTTTCTGTTTACAAAATACAATTATCATTTATTCATTCCTTGTATTCCTAACTTCTTCATTTCAGTTTCAAGAAATTTGGTTTGGAATGACCCTAAAATAAATAAAAACAATAAAACATTGATATCTTCCTATTAGAAGAATCTTACGATTTTTTCATTCAACTCCAGCACAATCAAAGGGGCAATTGTTGGTCTCCCATGAGCACATTGAAAAGGCAAATCACAGGATGATAATTGTACTAGGAGTTTTCTACATCTCTCTTTACTCAAACTATCTCCAAACTTAATGGCACCTAAAATAATTTTTGATTGATTGTACATTGATTAGAATCAAAGTTTTGAATGATGTCACCTCTACAAGCTTCCAAATTAACAACATTCTGTAACAGTTTTGGCAGGGACTTCAAATGGACACCTCTTGTAGATTTGAGATGCTCAATTATTTCTTTGATTAGCAGTTGCATCATTTTATTCAATGTATCTGAAAAATTCTGCAAAAAACTCAAACCATTGCATACAACTTGAATTTTCTAATATAGAGCATATCTTTTTATATAAGTAAATTATTCACAGAATCATACATTATCTTTGAATTTCGAGAACAAACAAAGGGGCACAGCTGAAATGTTAACACCATTTCCGAAAATCTCCATAGAAATTCCTAGATAATCCAAGTATGATTCATGATTTTGCAGCAAGGACAAATCATTTTGCGGAACGAAAAATACCAATTTTTCATCACACTCTGACTTTGCACCATCATATTCTGGAAGAAAAAAATCAAAATTGTACAGTCACAAGAAAATCAAAATCCAACTAACTTTTCAACAGTTCCTCTAAGCGGATTCTCTCATGAACTGCATGCTGATCAAAAAGGACTAGCAGATTTGATTTCTTGTCCAACACAACAATGAACTTTTTGTCAAGTTGACCTATCACTTCTATATTTTCAAATAACTCTTTATTGAAACTTATTACATTGTTGATATTATTCTTTTTCTTACTGGTACTGATATCTGGAATACACCCTTCAAACATTTTGAGTTTCTCTTTGTAAATATTTTTGAAAAATGTTTCTGGATCTATAAAAAAAAAACAATTTTGAAAGTTCAGAATCTACAAAGAAAAACTCATATAACATACCAACATCACTCAAGTAGTGTTGCCATTTGATATAAAGCAGCTCATTTTTATAGGTCTCCATTATGTATTCTAAAAGTTTATCTTTGCCATTTTGACTCAAAGACTTATCAACTTGTTTAGTTTCTGTTAAAATTGGGGACATTCCTTTTGGCAAAAAATCGAATCTTTTACCAAACTTGAACTGCTGTTTCTTGCCAAGTTCAGGGGTCTGAAATGTGGTGAACCCTGTCTTTTTGTTCATGTAGTAGCAGTTTCCACATTTGTTGAATTTTTTGAGCCAGTCATTTCCAAAGTCTTGCGTGAACTGACTATCCCAATTCAGAAATTCTTTCGCTAACAAACTTTTTTCACCTTCCAATTCTTTATCCAAAATTTCTTGAGTCCGTTGTTTGCTCAGAGAAATGAGTTTGGAGTGATCATTAAGCTTTGATACAGTCCCATCTTTTATTTCTTCAGGTCCTTTTTCAATATCTTCACTATTTGAATCCAAAATTTCGATAACCTCTTGATGATTCTCTTGAGAATCGTTCAATAAATTTATTGAAGTTTCTATGGGTGGATTGCAATGTTCTACAGGAGATGGTGTGAACAGCATATCAGTTTTCTCGTTTTTTTGTGTACTAAATAAAGAAGGTTGAAATTGTCCAAAGGAATTGATTGTCCATTCCTTTTCTTTATTCAAATGAAAAGGTTCAAACTGTTTGAAAGAACTATTTCTCCAATCATTATTTTTTTTATCTTTTTGTGTACTCAAATGGACCGGTTTGAACTGACCAAATGTGCCGACAGTCCAGTCATTAGGGTCGTTAATTTTCGATACCTCCTCTTTATAAAAATGTTTTTTGTTTTCCATGAGAATGGGATTATTTTGAAAAACATTATTAAATGGAGGTTGGTCATGTTCAGCGGTATTACGTGTCCGAAAATTTCTGTTCAATTCAACAGGATGTAGATTCAAATAAGGTACTGGTATATAAGGTTCATGAACAGTGTTGAAATATCCGATAGGGTAGTGAGGATGCTGGTGATAGCAAACTAAATTGTTATCTAAATATGTTTTTGGCGCGAAATACGGACTTCTTTCATAATTCTGAAATGTTTTCTCTTTTCTTACAACATTGAAATTACAATTTTCAAAGGTGCCTCTGTTTGGTCCTAGGTATTGATTCACTGGGTGGTGATACTTGATAAGATTTTCAAATTTCTTTTTTTTCAATAATTGGTCCATATGTGAATCGATCTTGGGAAGTTTGATATTTTCATTCAACAAACTATCACTAATTGATTGTTCTTTGAAATCGAAAAGTTTGTTATCACCTTTGTGACAATTGCAGTGACATTTTTGGGAGATATTGAATTGGATGTTGGGGTCCACATCATTTTCTTGAGCCTTTTTGGTGACAAATTTGAAATGCGATTTTTTTCCAATCTCAGAAAGCACGACAGTATAATTCTCTGGATTCATAGCAAATTTGATACCCTTTGATCTATGTTTTCTCACCTTTTTCTTATATTTTTCATTAATGCTGGTCTGTACAGCTTTAGAAACAATTGTTTTAGCTACTTTATAGGTCTGAACATATTTAGAGGGATTCTCTTGTTGTTTCTTTCTTTTCCTGATTTTTCTAGTGCTTTTTACATTGACAGAAACAGACATAGTATTGCTCATACCCTTAAATTTGGTCTGGTAATTATTTTCCATCTGAAAATTCGATTCTTCTTCATAAATTGTTTCTTGGCTTCCACCCATCTTGTCTTGATTTTCATCACTGCTATAAATTTGAGTGGATTTCAGAAACATGTCCATTATGAGATTTTTTCCTTTATTTTGATCATCTGTGAATTTTGAAATACTTGATTTTATATCATCTTGCTTCTCAGGCAAAATATCATCGTTTTTAGTCATTTGATTTTTCGCTATTTTGGCTCTGCTTACTGTTATGGGCAGGGGTTTTTTAAATTTCTTTTTATTTCTGAAATCTCCTTGGAAAGAAGTTGCCTCACTAATATTAAGACTGTCACCATAATCAAATTGATGTTCACTAGTAACTTTTGGATTATTTTCTATTTCCAATACTGGTTTATTATTCCTAGAAGTTTTTTCCTGAACATTTTCTGGTATTTGTGTTGCTATGACATCATCGTTTTCCGTTTTTTCCATTTCATTATTCTCATCTACATTTTTTCTTTTGTAACCAAATCTTCTATAAGCCCCAACTATTTGAGACACTCCACAATCTTTTTTGAATTCTTCTTCACTGAGAAATTTTTCTTTTTTCTTCATGTTACTGTCTTTACCAAAAAATGAATCAATCAATTTATTGATACAACGATGTATGATATCCCAATTTTCAAATACCACCATGGTTTTCGTGGGATTGAACAAGACATCAACTTTTGATATTGGACATTTTATATTAATCACATAAACAGGATACTTGGTTAAAGCAGCTACTGGATTTTTCCTATCATTTTTTTTATTTTTCTTGAATAAACTGCCCACTAATTTTTGTATTTTTGAAGAGAATATAGGCCTCTTATTCACGTAAATATACTGAAGGTTCTTATTTTCCGACATAGTTTTATAGATCAAAGCATCGATTGTTAGTTGGTTTTTAGATATTTTCATTAAATTGAAATCATCGCCCAAGTTGGGATGTAAATGTTTGAAAGATGATATCAAGTCCTGACTTTTTTGGCTATTCAAAATGAGCTCGCAAGTGACATCATTCCTAACCGAGAACGTCACTTTCGGATGTAATATGATCAAACTTTCAATCCCCCTTTTTATCTCATCTAGCTCTAACTCGGGTATTATCCGTTTTCTTCTGACTGGCAGATTGTGAAAAAAACCTTCAATCGTAACTGTAGTGCCAACGCTTGGCCGTGATTTGGTTCTGCTCACTTCAACACTGGAGTGTTTCCCCAATGTTCTACTGTAGGTGTTACCTGTATTCAGATGCCTGGATGTGATATTGACGGATTTTGAGCACGCCACTATGCTTGCTATAGCTTCCCCTCGGAAACCATAGTGACTTACATACTTTTCCAACTCTTCCAGACTCTTACACTTATTAGTGAAGTATCTCAAACCCAAAAGGGGCATATTTTCCTCAAGGATACCATCTCCGTTGTCCACTACTTGGATTTTAAAAGACACTAAGTTTAGCCTTATTGCTATGGCTGTAGATTTTGCATCTAAGCTGTTTAAAACCTGGAAATTTATAATTGATGACACGAAATTACAGAGAATCAGATACTGACTAGTTCTGTTACACACTGTGAAACTGTGTTTATTGAGAAAGAACTTCTCAATTTGTCTATTACATTGGATTTTAGTCTTTTCAACTCCATTTTTAAGGTTACTGTCACCTTGCTGTTATTTGTGATTGATTTTCAAAGCCTACTTATGACATTGTAATTAATAATTCTCTCAAACTTTCATAACAGAAGAAAATGGTGGAAAGATATCAAGAAAAAAAAATATTAGGATCAATTTCACGTTATTTTGATTTTTTCATAAAGTTTTCAATTCACGTTTTTTTGCGCTCATCTATTGGCGGTCATTTTTTTACAGTTGTTTCTTCACATAAGCAATGCATGTTCATATTATTAGGAAATATCATCATGAATATAAAATGAACCTGAACCTTTTTTTGTCTTGTATTACATTTCTGAAGAAAAATGTTACACTAATTAGTTTGATAAAATGAAGACATAAAATAAGCTGGATGATTTATTGACTAGATAAAAGCCCCAAACAGGAAATTAAAAAAAATATTTCCTATGTATAAGAAATATGAGTACCTACCTAATGAATATAGTTTCAAGTGGAATGCATTAAACAAAAAAATCAGTTGATCAACTTATTGCACTGTTTTTCTCAGTCTGCTGTTGCTGATACATCTCTTTCAACATATTCAAATTGTCTCTGAGAGAAGCAATCTCCTCAAATCTCTGTGCATCTCTAGCTTGTTCAATATAACCCCTCACAATATTCATTTGTGCTAAAAGAGGATCATCTTCAATCACTGCATCCTGATTTGGGACATTAGCTGGGGACCATCCAGTGGCCACAGCAACCTTTTTAATAGTTGTTCTGGGAACTGATATGATGTCATCCTCTCTATTCAGCTTGGCTGAGCGTTCACCTTTCATTTTTTCAATTTCCTCCTTACTAGGGGGTGCTGGTAATGTGAGGAGATGGTCTTTTATGTATGCAGAAGTAGCTTTCCTGATATTGTTATGCAGGATAGCTGCTTTTGGTGTTTCCTCCTCTACAGGCAATGAAGTTATTTTTTTGCTCAGGGTGTCTATCATTTGAGCTTTGTCTGCAATAACAGTTCTAAGGGATTGTAGGTCTTGAAGTAAGTAGGTCATTTCACCAGAAACAAGTGAATTATACATCTAAAAAGGGAATTTAATTACAAAACAAATCAATTAAGTGCATTTTTCATCAAAATTTTCTAGAACAGTAAATTTATACAAACCTAAAAAATTTCTAAATCTGATTTTGTTAAAGAAATATGTTGTTTTATTCATTTTGTCAGGAATAAATTCAAAATATCAAACTTAGCTTTTAATTAGGTCAATTCAGTCCATACTTATGGGACTAGACAATTGAATAATTTGATAGCAAATACATTCAAGTAGAATATTGGCAAGCAATTTATATTTCATAATAGAATAATTTTATACAATTCATGACCTAATGAATTATAACAAATATATATGATGTTAGAAGATTTGAAGTCAATCTTAAACAACAGGACAATTTTATTGAAGAATATTTGACATGATTTGATTACTCAGAATGGAAATGAAATGTTATAACTTTCATCTAAAGAAAAAGTATGAATTTGTTCCACTGAGTGGAATTCATTAGTGAATATTATTATTTTTTATGTGTTCATGTATCCCTATTATAAACAGATATGTTTCTTGGGGTAATAAAAACAATCAATCAAGTGGTATTATTTAAAATGAGCCAATGTGAGACAAAAATCAAGATCACTTCTTCAATTAGTTGCAAATATCCAGGAAAAAAACAAAAACAATTTAGAGCAACAAAAATTAGAATAATTACCTTATTATACATTTCAACAGAATTATGAGCTTGTGACTTGTTATTCTGCAAATGCATATAGAGCTGGCATATTATTGGCTGTATAACTTGTTCAATCTGAACTCTTCTCCTACTTTCAAGCATCTCTAAGCAATGATAACATATCCTCAAGCTTTCCATTTCCTTGGCTGAACCTCCATCCCTACTGCTCACATTATTAACTTGTGCCACTATTGTCACTAGGAAGAAAAGTCATCTGGTACTCATGCTTTACTGAGACCAATTATTTTACTTACTGGCAGTTTCATATGAAAGAAAATATGAACAGGAACTGCACATTATGCTGCCACATAGCCTACAGTGGTGTTGTCTCCTTGTGATGTTGAAAGAAGATGCACAAGAAGGGCATCTGGTCACAGTGGTACCATCTAACCAAGCTACAAGTTCTTGTTCATGTTGTTTTCTATCAGCACCATATACTCTCAGCAGTCTATCTAACCTTATAATAAGTTTATTGGTTTCTGCAGTTCTATGATCTAAGCGGTCCCTTCTTACAGATTTGAAATAGTCAGTGTGTGACTGGGTAAGGCCTGGTTCCTGTGGTTCACTGTATTCTAAGTAGTATTTTTCTTTTTCAAAGGAAATTTCTGTTTTGAATGATTCAAGATCTTGGTCGTCTAAGGTGAGTATTTTCTTTTTTACTTTTCCATAAATATCTACAAAATTTATGGGCTGAAATCATATGGAAATAAGTATTTATAATCTGATTTACCTTTAATTGATCTCAATATATCCTTTTCTTCAGAATGCAAGTCTTGAAAGTGGGTTATCAAATTGTTAGCTGAACGTAAATCTTTGTGACAAATTGGACACAAAAAGCCCTCTTGGATTGAAGCTTCTGCCATCACAGCAATATAATAATTGAATATTTAAAACATAAAATTTAAATTAATGACATTTTCAATTTTCGCGACCCTCCTACTTAACCTAACAAATGCATGTCAATAAATCGTCTACTTCTTCTGATTTTAGTAACCTAGTACTCTTATCGATAGCCTTTGCTCATTGGCATCTATCTAATGTTGGAATCCTGCAAGTCGTTAGAAAAACAAGACAAGAAGATAATCCTGAGAAGAAGCAAGTAGATCTATTCTTCCCAAAATTCAAATTGTATTTTTTGAATTCATAATAAATACCTACCTAAATCGTTCAAAAAATCAAGTTAAGATGCCTTCAAATTTAGAACTGCTTGCTTCATTTATGCTCACTCCCACCGTGTTAGAAAAATAAATCAATTTAATATCAGTTACCAGAGCAACTATTTATTGAAGCTTCAAAAAGTTCAAAATCCTCTCAATTTTGATGTTTGATCAATATAAGGATTCAATATAGTAGTGAAACGGTTATTAAAAAAAATGGATAGTATATTATTGCCCTCCGAAATTGAAACCTACATTGACACTATGAAGCCTCAAAAAATGAAGGATCTTGGCACCATACAGTTGAATATTTACTCCATATTAATCTAAAAAAAACAGTGTTTTCACAAAATTCGTTTTAGTTGGTTCGACTGGCATCATAGATTGCAGAAACTGAATCAAGAAGCCCTAATCGAAGCATCACTCTTGAAAGAGGAACATGTAAAAGAATCCTTGGTCACTTTCGGCAAAGTAAAACATGCGTATACAAGTAGCAGGTAGCAATTCTAGAAAACATTGAACATTTTGTTGTAGCTGAACATCTTGACTCATGAAGCTATACTCATAAACATTTGGAAATACAAAGTCCTACCTATTCTTACCAGCCTGGAACCGTGCCCTGAAAGCACTTTCATAGTCTACTCCATTTTATACCATGAGGCAGTTTGTGTTGCTCTACTAGAACTCGTTCTCTACCACCCAAACTGCTGTGAAGCCCTGGAAGACACCGCTGGCGATTTGCTGGAATACGCGACTAGTAACGTGTCTCAGTTGCTATCGGTCAAATCAACCGAGCCTGGTAGAAATGAAAGTGCTTCTGAAGAAATCAGTAGGCAGAAAAACAACTTAACTTTCGATATCGGGATAAGATCCTTGTCCATCACAAGATACATCTGTGAAAACCTCGAATCGTATGTCTTAAAACGCCAGCAGTAATCAATTTAGCTAGCAAAATTGTTTATTGTAGGCTGCCTGTCAGTATTCGCTCAAAGATTTACACGGAGTATGATATACCCGTGCTGTTTACTGAGATCATGTTGGCTAAACCTTGGGCAAAGGATGGAAAGCTTTATTCAGGGGGATCTTGGAAAGATTGGGACAATGAACAATTAGGACAGTGTGAGGCTCAGGTCAGAAATTTCTATATGTCTTTAGTGGTATGTCACAAAAGTACACTATGGCAATGCCACGGCCATTGTCGGTATAAAGACTAGCCCAAAATACTTTTTCAAGTACCTACCCCTACCTGTTATTCGCGATAGAAAATATAATACGTCGCTCCACCTGACGGCAATAACTTGAACACTTCTTGAGCGGTTTGTTTTGATGATATCACCAATGAGCAGAAACAAAAAACAAATGTGAACCAATAAAACCAAAGTAAACAATGACGGCTGAATATCAAGTAAGCTGCCGACTATGTCATGACTGCCCAATCACTAAGTTCAGTGTATGATTGCTGGGATGGCAGCACATACGGGTGATCTCAAAGATTTCATTTGTTTTTGAGAATTTTTTAAATTATTGGTTATGTATCTCATGAAATGTCAAAACAATCAAAACATGTTGTCATTTGCCTTTCACTGCTGAGCTAATCTTGTAATTTCATTGATAATTCTTATTTTGCATTTTTTTTCGTATTATTATATTGGTTGGGATGCAATCAATTTGTTTGGATTTCCCAGTGACATCAGTTTGTGGACAGAATCGTTTTCTGCAATTTTGGAATGAATGGGTAAGAACAGTTCTGTAGATGTACCTCTGACCTATTTAAATGATATTGTTCATTTGACTCATTTATTTCAGCATTAGAACATTCTGAAGTTGGTGAATATTATTGCATTTGCACAAATCATTTCCAGAAGAGCTGCATATTATGAGTTTTCCAGTATGGCAGGAAGTGCCTAATAAAAGGCTCTCTGTTCCTACAATATTTGAGGTATGTAACACTTTTATTTCCTAGTGTTGAATGAACAAATAGTATACCCAACTGAAAGGAGGTATTGTAGTTTTTGATTTTCCTACTTTTATCTTTGCTCTCTATACAGTGTGAACCTCAGTCCAATATAAATCAATGTGCATTGATTCAATCTCTCATCTTCAAATTTTGAATGTGTTCTCACCATCACTAGTTTCAGTATCTATGAATCAGCAAATGCATTCAAGCCAAAAAATACTCATGTCATAGATTCTCATGTTTATGAATTGATAATCTGTTGGCAATAGTATTTGTGAAACAAAATATTGATGTTTAAAATAAGTTTCAGCAACTTGCAGATTCCTGGATGATGCCCACTACATCCACTGGAAAAACATTCTAAACTACAGATTGGGTGTTCTCAAATGTAAGTACCTAACACCTATAGTGACTCCAGATTAATAGTTTTCATGAACATAATTCAACTCTCAACCAATCTGAGCAAGTCTAACATTGGGAATTGATTATATAAATCATCAGGATATGGCAAATTGATGATTTACATTTTTGCCCTTTATTCAAGATGTTTTTACAGGTTTACAAAAAAATCCAGGGATCATTCTGATTCTTTTTCATTTATTTAATTTGGAAATATAAACAAGGGTGGTTTTGGGCTTTTTTGTCAGTCAGTCTGTATATTATATATATATTCTGTTTATACTTTATAACAAAAAAAAACTCAATTTATTGACCATGAACTCATTTCTTTTTCTCACTGAATACTGTACTCACTTCCAGTTGAAGTATAATATGTTCTGAAGATATAGTAGAGTAATTCAGATAACCAGATGAAAAAAAAACAGTGGCCTTTTGATCTATCAATTTATTCAAAAAAATTACTATTGGTAAGGAGTATATATGTATGAATAAGGTATCTCAGATTATACATATACCCACATGGTACCTACCTACATATTCATACAAATATCTTCATGAATATTATTTTGGTTTGATAACATTCAAGTGTTTTTTCCCTGAATAACTTATAATTTTTCTTTCTCAGGTTCAGGTACATGAAAGGAGCAAATTCGAAGAAGTTTTTGAAGAATCAAACAATCTCTCCCTAGTGGTAATTGGAATTTTGTTTTGTTTCACACTAGCAGTGGAATATCTAAAAATTTGTTTCAACAAAAGACATCATCTGCCTATTAGCAATGGAATGGCCCAAACAGTGCATGAACATTTGACATTCAAATTAAGGATTAAAAAATGTACTGTTTTCAATATCAATTTATTGTTCCTTCCATGAAATTTTCAATATGTAGTGTGGTTATGACAAAAATGAAATATTATGGTTATACAGGTATGATGCAAAAACTGGCCCTTTAAATTTGTACACTCATAATACATACAATACATTACTTGTAGTGGCATGAAACAATGTTCCATGTTGAATAAGTTATAAAGTTACCAATAGATACTGACTATTTAGATCTTCCATTCCTATAGTGGATGGTGCTGGAAATGTAACATTATATGTAATAAAATGCAGAGTGATCTGTCTGCAAAAATCGATAGTTTATTCTTCCATTGTGATGGAGACTAGTTCCTGTGGGCTACTTTTCATTAGGACACCCTGAATTGTATGTATAGTGAGGTACTAGGCATGAATGAATTGGATGATTATTTTTGTGAAATTTTTAGTTACAAATTTTCGAAAGATTACAAAATTTGTTTCAATATGTTATTGCAACATTTTATAGGAATTCCTCATTTTGCATTGGCGGAGGGCGAGGGATCTAGAATTTTTGGTGGACTGCAAAAAAAATTAGTATCAACTTAAATAAATTTCCAATCACAGATTATGAAGCTCTCTATGATTAGATTTGCCTTAAGGAAGCCAAATATAAGTTTCTTAACTCCCATTGTGGGATTTTTGTCCTCCAAGGGATCATATTCTCCACTCTTGACGTCCCTGGATAATTCATGAACACTTTCATCACCTTGATAGTGACATTGCCGAGTGAGGCGCTTGACCAATGATCCAAGCATGTTTCTCTCCATAAGTCTCTAGTTTGAATCTGTGGGTCTATAGTTAGAATAGGGATTGTAGGATTTTTGTGAATTCTTGGTGGTGGGTTTACTCAGGTCAAGTAGCCAAAGAAGCCCCATGAGGGCCTAGTTGCTAGTAGGTTTCTCCCATTACTATTTACCATCATCTTTCATTCTTGAAAGCGATTTGGTCAGGATATGTCCCCTAGAATTAAATACATATCAATAGTTCTGCATAAAATATGTGTGAAATAATGAATATCAAATTATTCTCTCATGACCTATTCTCCAGAAAGTCGCTAATAAAAATATCCAGAAAGATACTAAGAGAATCAGCCAATCATCATTACAGAATATATATCTATAATTTCATCAATATTTTAGTGGTATTTTGGGTATTTTGTTCCATTTCAAGTATATTTGACCTAAACAACCTGAACATATCATATGAATGATTCAATAGCAATATAACATTCAATATTAGTTTACCTAATTTAACAAATTCAGACTCACATGTTGGTGCTTTCCAATATTTTCTTTGCATAATTTTTTTTTAATTTAGGCTCTTATAGAGCTGGTTATAATAATGTTTGTTCCCTAACAGCTAACCACCTACACTATGGACGGTTTAAAACAGTGTCTTAGGTTATTTAACACGTTGGCTACCATATGAGTCTCATGTGATGCACACTCTCATTTGCTCTACAAACCACCGTAAAAAATCGCATACTTCCTCTCTGTACCAAGTGAAGAATCAAACTCAAAACGTAGCCTTTCGCTACAAGATGTCGCTATATTGTATTTTGAAGCAGATGCCTTCATCTCGATAGAGTTTGCTGAAAGATCACCGGTGATTCACATGGTACATAAATGAACCATTTCATCATATGATTATAGGGAACTCCTTATATTTTGTTGTTTTTTCTTCGATTGTAAGCGCCTTCATTCAAACCTTCATAAGAAAATAATGGACAATTAAGACGAAGTACGCAGAAATTCAAAGATGGCAGCAAAACATACAAAATTGGTTACCACCTTATACGCGGAATGCCCCGAGAAACCTTCATACTGTTTGGACTGTATTCAAAAAAAAAACATAAGTATTTTCTTTGTACAATGATTATTGACAAGATTATTTTTTACATATGAGTGTCACAATTTCAATAAAAAATTGACAAGAGAGTGAGCGGTGCGTCTTTTCATCAGAATAATCCAGTCAATTTCTATAGGCATTTTCCAGATCTATGTGTATCACTGGTGATACCCACTTTAACCCGATATTATTTGGTTCATACCTGTACCATACCCACAATCTAATTCCTTCGTTTATACACTAGGCTTCTCTACAATCATTCAAATAATATGTGTTCATTATCACTGGTGATACATAAAGTACAGAAGTGAACTATGAAAAAGCATCACCGGTGATACATATGGTACCCTGGGTCAGAATGTTGAAATCAGGCTTGGTAGTCAACGTGTTAAGTATTTTTTTTTCACCAATGATCTTCTTTTTATAAATTCGATGATGATGATGGTGATGGATTAATCCTTTGAAACAGTCCTTTGGTACATGACCATTGGTCATTATTAAATTGTTCGTGTGGAGGAGTTGTGACTGTAAGTCCTTTCACCCCTCCTGATTTATATCACCACCATCACTCTCAGTTATGGATCACCTATAAGTTGGTAATAATAATAATCATTAATTTCAAGTTTTAATGATTAGAAATAGTAGATATAGTGAATATTCAAGAACACCATTGTATTAGTCAAGCTAGAATTTTAATTCTTCAGTAAGACCACATTTATTTGTAGTATAACTGGGTAATCTGATCAAAACAGATGTTTTAATATTAATGTACAGATATTAATATTGAACAATTAAAAAATACTCAAATGAGATTGAAGGGTTTCATATATTTGTGTGCTAGATCCATTTCTCTAGATTTTTTGAGATTCTCCTTTTTTCTATAAACAAAAATATGAATATTTTTTCAATATATTCATAAAGACAAATCAGATGATTTGTCCCAAATTGTGTTGCTGAAAATTTCACTGGTGAGTGCCAAAAAAAGAAATGCCTTAGAAATAGTCAGTGACACCTTGTTTGAAAATATATGTGAGCAAATATATAAGAAAAATATTATATTTTTACTTTTGATGTACTGGGAACGAATCTGCTCCCATTCTCAACAATACTGAGATGTGCCAACTGACAGAACACTGATAAACTGTGCGAGAAGAATTCCTGTATTACTGTACTTTCAGTGACCAAAAAAGTTTTTGGTGACCTGGTAACTATTTGGGAGAGATCAATATTCTAACTTTTCTATAGATTTTTCCAAGATGAATTCTTTAGTACAATACCAAAAAACTACATCAAATTTGAAAGACTAATATACAGGGTGTCATAACTATTGGGAAAAAATATACTGATAGAATCTTATATGCCTCCATAAAATATAGCTGTGGAAAAAGATACTGGATGTTTCAATCAAAAAAGTATTGAATATAAACTGGCATCAAAATTAATTCACTGAGAAGAAATGTTATTTACCAGCAACAATTATATGACAGTCCAAAGCACACAATTCATGAATAAAATAATATTTAAAATTCCTTTTCCAGACTTCATACTGTTCAATTGTGTTTTTCTCGAAAACGTATGAAAATACCGTTGTCAAACAGGAGTACCAATATTACATATAAATGATATTTATGTCATATTTTTTATTCAAAATCACTAGGAAGTTTCGTCAAAAGAAGGAATAATTTACATGGCGCCCTGTAACAAACATTGTACAGTCACAGTATATTATCCCTACTCTTACAGTGGTACAGTGGAATCATTAGCAAAAGAACTTGAAAAAATATTCAATTTCAATGCCCTGTATCTTTTTCCACATCAAAATTTTATTAGGGCATACCGTTCCTATCACCATATTTTGTTCCAAACAATCCGCCCTCAGCCTATGTCCCAATAGTTATGACTCACCCTGTATACAGAAACATTGTTATAAGAATAATTATTTTTTGCATAACACTAGCAATAAGTATACTTGTTGCACTGCATGTTTAGATTCATACTTTCTGCAATACACACTTTTTGCACTATTTAAGCAAATAACTATTCTGTAACTGATATTATTTTTGTGGATTTTTTAAATTTTCAGTGTTGAGGGCTCAGGCCATAGCCTAATACTCTTGTGATCATTGTGTTTGTAAGAAAATACTTGAATAAAAAAACGGTGAATGAACTGAATTTTTATCCAGTCTCCAAAATTTCAATTAAGCTCTGAGCATTTTTTTCTGTCTATAATCAAAGTTTCCATTTTTCAAGGGCTCAGTCTCAGAACTATCATTATGTAATGATGATCTTTATCATTTTGTCTCATCATAGTATGAACTTGGTAAATCATAATAAATGTTCTGAACCACAGAAAATCATATAGAAAATTCTAAAGCTTGCTTGGTTTACTGCATTAATTTAGATGAAATGATGTGTATGTATGAGTATACATGCACAACCAATATTATATACCTATGTTGAATATACATTGCCTTGAAATTTAATTGGACTTGTGGTGAACATTTAGATTATACAAGATGTCTCCTTAATTACATGCTAGCATGACTTTTTGAGACCAAAACAGGATGATCAAATACCTCTTCACTAAAAAAAATCCTTTCATCCATCACAAGACTATACCTACTTATTACCATATTTAATGCACCTAAAAATGTTCATACCAATATAGCTACATCCAAGTTTTCACAGTATTCAAGAAAATCTTGAAACATTTGAAACTTTTGAAAATGTTCATCTAGTCCAAGTAATTTGTTAAAACATTTTCTACAATCTTTTCAAGGTACCCTGTATATCAAACATCCTGTTGGTTTCTCTTGAAGAACATCTAAGAATTCAGGAGAGCTAGAGAGGTATGAAGAGGCATAATGATCCTATACCTTTTTTATGGAGGGTGCTTCTGAAAAATGTGAACCATCTGAATTCATATCCTGAAAAAATGTGATATTACTTACTGTCTAAAAATTTTCTGATTTTCAATAATATATGGGGAAAGAAACAGTAGAATTGTGTATAATTGCTTCAACTAACCCTGGTTAGTACAAAATTCACAAAACTTACCTAAATATCAAGATAATTGAAATTAGAGGAATTCTACTTGGAGTAGGTACTTGTATTTATTGTTTGGAAGGTATCTACATTATTTATAGCTACATACATTTTTGTATGTTTGTTGAATGGATCTAAAAATGAATCTACATTAGTCAAGACATTAGTGATAGCATCGTCCACCAAATTGGTGGACGATGGTGATATAGTGATCAAGGATATCCACAAAAACCATAATGAACAATATTGAAAATTGAAAATGTAACATTTAGCTGACTTTGCCATACTTTCACCCTCTGAACACTGTTCAATGATTCAAGCATTCACCAATTCATATCAATGTTCTTTAATAATTATAAGTATGGAAAATTATTGGCCTTCCTCATTCACATGGTCTAAAGAATACAGACCATTTATGTATATTATATAAAACTATAATCTCTTGAACTGACCTATTTTTTACAATTCTATAAATGGTGAATATGCCACCATTATAGTTTGCTAAATACACTCACTCATGAAAGACTAATAACTTACCTCAAATCAGAGTATTCACAAGGTTTGTGCACTACTGAAGAGCACCCTTTCCAAGATGTGAAGTTGTCCCATGATCAGTTTCCGTCAATTTCACAAGGAACAGCATAATACATTGTTATTATTCCATATTGTTCAATCATTTCATGAGTGAGTAGTCAATGGCACTCAATAGTAGGTAGTTGGTGTTTGATATTTATGATCTCTAGAAATAAAACACTTGAATAATATATGAAAATGTTCAATGACTAATTCAAAAATTGTACCATCAAAAATAAACACAGCAACTAATTACCTTGCAAGGAAAAGATAATCTTTACAAATTCGTCCGGAGCACAATGATCTCATGTCATGGAATTTTGCACCAACTTCAAGCCTCCTTAATTTTACCGAGCGAGTGTTTACGACTCGTTTACACATGCTTCAAATGCTAATCACAGATTAGGTCTAATCTTCAATCAATAATTATAGGAAATTAGGAGTCAGCTAAGATTAAAAAAACATAACCTATGATCATAACATCTTCATAAAAGTGCATTTGGATTTGGCATTGACCACAGAATTACGGCTAAGCCGTCATCGCTGCAGGCAATGTAGGTATGTAGGTATCTGTACCAATCTGTCACCAGTGACATCTCTCAATTTCTAGGTTAGCATAAAAACAGTTCAAATTTGTACAATAGATGTCGCGGGATACGGGGAACGAGTAGATTCCTAAACATGATTTCCGCTGTATGGGCAGTCATGATCAGGTCGGCAGCTTACTTGATATTTACTATTTAGCCGTCATTGAAAGTAAACATGCCGCTTTGACAACTTTCAATAACTCCGATAGGTGGCGTGCACTTATTTTCTATCCCGAATAGTAGGGAAACAAGATCTGAATCAACATGTCTAAAAAAGTTTTCCTTAGGTATGGCTTACTTTGAGACAACTGCTTCTGGACCCTGAATGTCAAAGTTACTACTCTCTAACAGAGAACAGAAGCAAACAACTTGCAAAATTACTACCGTTAATGAAGCCAATTCTGCTGGACCAATTGTCTCCTCTTATGGAGCTAAACCATTGGTTGTGCAGGATGAATATGATGGAACAGAATGCTGCTCCCCCAAAAGCTCTTCTGATCGAGACCATTTTAGAGATAAAAGACAGTATATTAAAGGAAACTGGTGGAAAGTGGAGAAAAATGGCAACCAACCAGCTGCCCACAGTTTTTACAACTGATAAGAGTTTGCTTACCAATATTGCAACTAAGTTAGTAGAAATATAAAAACATTTGTTTTCTTTTAGCTTTTCTAAAAGTACTGTCTCAGAAACAATTAGATCTTTTTTAGGTTGAGCGAATCATACAATACAGAACTTTTGGAAAAATTTGGAGCTGAAAGTCAAACAAAATGCATTAAATGTGACAAAGAAGCCATTCAGAGGTGTTCCCATTGCCATAAGGCTTGGTACTGCAGCAGGACATGTCAAATTGACCATTGGACAGAACACAAGCCTCAGTGTTTACCCTAATTCTAATTTAGGAATGTTTTTTAGAGGAATAATATGAAATAAATGCTTGGGATTTATGATGTTTTTTTATTCATTAAAACCTAACAAGTTACGAATTTTTAAGATATTCCCTAAGGACATCAAGGGCTGGTGATTCTTCGCCATAATCCTGAAAATAAATGAATCAAGATTGACTCTGGAAAAAGTGAAAATAAAAGGTGTTTCAATGATAATTAAATTCAGATGGCATGTATCAGCACAAAATTATTTTTGGGTAACCTCAGTTGAGGGAGCCTGCCAAAAAAATCATCATAATAAACAGTTTCCTTCAATTAGTTTTCATTCCCAAGTGAAAATGAATTTGTTTCAATTAACTCACAAGTTCAAGCTCAATAGATTTGAGCCATCCACAGCTCTAAATCTGAAAGAATATCAGATACAAAATGTACCCAAAATACTCCATTCAAATTCACTGCAAAAAATACCACTCTTAGGCTTCTAGGCAATCCTGAAGATAAAATTTAAACTTAATATTAAATCAGGTACTCATGAGATGAATAATATTATGTTATATTGGACAAACATGTGGAAACATTCATACAAGATTCAAAGAGCATAATGCTCACTTCAGATATCAGTTGATACATCAACTGTTACCCAGCCCAACATATCCTTGTGACTAGTCACCCAATCAGTCCCCCCAGTCCCCAAAACCTCACTTCAACTTTTTCTGGAGTGAAAACAAAATCAAGTTTCAAAATCCAAGTATAATGGATATTGTTTTGAACTGTAGAAAAGCTATATAAATTAAAGATGGACTTCCAAATTCTTACCCTGATCACAACACAAGAACACCCAACAACTTTGCGTGCCTTCCCTGTATTGTCAATCTTGCAGAGCCCAGACCATTCTCCCAACTTCTTGTTGTTGTCGACCTTGATGAGGGGGATCTGGTGCTCCGAGCAGAGCGCCTGCACGAGTTTCTTGTACATGGGTTCATCGCAATTGTCAGCTAGCACGCACAACACAGCCTGCCTTTTGTCCAAAGCTTTAGCAGCCTCATGTATCCCATGAACGACTCCGTCGTGGATCAAGGCGGTCTTCAATACACCTTGAAGCGCTTCGTTCACGTCCATGGGTCCCCCAGATGGGACTGGGGCCGAGGGTGCATCATCACTGAAAACAGGCTGATATGAAAACACAGATTTGGAAAGTACAGGTTATCAGAAGGATGTGGGTTATTGTCGTTCAGATGGCGATTATCAGCACAATTTTTGTAAAATTGGGTAACCTCAGAAGAGGGAGCCGCCAAAAATCATCATAAAAATAATTAAAACAGAAATAATATAAAAAACTAGGTTAGGTACTCACACTTCAACATCAGACATTTTTGGTTGTTTGGCTGAAAAATTAATAAAAATAAAAGAATGAGAACATGATATCGATTGCAATTTGAGTGAATAGTTTCCATTTTTTCACTGATGGCTTGAGATTCGTGAGAAAAAATAAAATTCGAAGAAAATATAGTAGACATTTACCTAGCAAACTTGACGGTCAGCAACGAAAAAGATGGAAAATGCAGAAGACGAAGATGAAATTTATTTTTATCACCGTTTTTATCTTTTCATTGGTCACAATGGCAAGAATTCAAACAGCCATGACTTTCGGAAGGGACGTATTTTTAGACCAATCAGATGAATTCTAGCTATGGCGGTTAATTTGATTTTGGTCAGGTATCCTCTTTGATCAGTAATAAAATAACTTGAGGAACTTTTTGATTCTGCTACTAGAAGGTACTGGATCCAAGTTAATATAAATCTCAAATTATTAAAAACAAGTGTTTAAAGACAAAGTCAATTATTTACAAGAATGTCTGTTTTTTCAATAACAAAAATATTATATTACATTTTAAATAGTCTTAAACCTGATACTATAGAAACAACTTTATAATTCATCTATGGGACTAATAACTTCAATTGTCTGATTGTATTTCTTCACCATCACTATTGAACTGGGAGGAGACCCAAGCAAGTCCCCATTTCAAATTGGTTAACATGAATTTCAAAGCTTTGGTCCACTGTTCTTCTGAATTCAGCTGAATCCTGAAATCAAAATCATCAGACCACAGAATATACAGACTTGAAAATGTCAATCTTATTTTTTCTATAAGGCCTAAATTAATCTGAATTTATATTTTAAAATGTCTCACTTGATTGAGTAACTGGCATCTTTATCTTCTATCTTTCCTTTATTTGTTCTGTATGGAAAACAGAAAACCTTGTTTCCCTTTTCCAATTTCTCAACTTTTTCCTGGAACTGTTGCAAGCAATCCAAAAATGCCACCATTCCACTGTCAAACTTTGTGTCCCACAGGAATTTGAAACCCCCTGATCCATAGAGAGGAAGTTCCTTTTCTTCCTCAAGAACCTGAAAATATTAAAAAATAATATCTAACTGATATTTTATATAAATGAAAAAAAAATGTGATTTGTTGAATTATGCAAGTCTTGATATTGAAAAATAGATATAGTTACATACCACAATATGTGAATGGTTTCCAAATGGCACAAGCTTGAACCTTTCAAAAGTGAGGTTGATTTTTCTAGCAAGAGAAGACAATAATAGAGCTGTCTGGCCCCAAGCTGCATTGATCTCAGACCAGTCCACTGGTGCTGATGGCAATCGTCCTAATCTAAAATTATTTATAGTACCAAAATGACCCTTATGCCAAATATGGAAGGTGGCATTGAAAACATTGGTCCTCTGCAGTTTATCAAGCTGAAGACTTATGTAGTTCAATTGACATTCTAGGCTGAAAAAATCATGAAATAATATTGAAACACATTGAAAATGTTCAGGTACCTTCTTCCTTCTTCTTCAAGAACTAAGAAATCTCTGCGATGTCTTGTGTATTCTTTCCAATATTTATCTTCCTCTTGGGTAATTTTTTCTGATATAGCTTCTTGCTGTCCAATGGATCTCAAGGTTTCCTCCTCTTCCTTTTGTAGAGCTTCCAATTCATCAAGAAGTCTATTTTCTTCTGATTTCAGATCATTCAGTTCTTTTTCAAGATCACTGAGTTTGGGTTCATCTTTTTCACTCAGTAACCTGTAACAATAAGTATCATCAATAGTTGAGCCAAAATGTCTAGACATTTGTTCATACATTTTGTAATATCTGCTATAATCATCATAATCTTCTTGTGTGATTTTGAGTTGTTGATCTAAAATCTCTATCAAATTATCTGTACATTCATCACATAAGGGGTGATCAATATTTGAATTCCCTGAAATTGTATCAAATAGAGCAGCTTGAATCTGAAAACAAAATCATCAGTAAAATATACCCAGTTATTCTGAGATGTAATAAAAGTGTGTACCTTGAACTGATGACTCAGTAGATCAACTTCATTTTCATCTGATATCAACATAAAACCATTAGCTCCATTTCCAGAATCAGACAGCCTACAAGGGGGCACATAGTGATCGAAACTGGTCGCTTGAGACTCCAAATCAACATCAGGATTGGAATGTATGGGCACTAAAATGATACCTAATTGTAAATCCTATAAGATAATAACAAAGGAAACACACACAATTTAGCTCTGCTGAAGTGTGTTCACTGAAAGAATTCAGGGAATCATCGAGACGAAGTGCCTGGGAACATCTCTGGCATGCAAAGGATATGAAGAGTTTTTCTTCAGCCATCACTAGAGATTTATATTTTCAGTTTCATTTTGCTTTATCCTCTCTTCTCACCATTTTCAACCACAACAATAACTTCCACGCATGCCCGTCATCATCAGCTGATATCTGGATATCTGGGGCTCTATTCTCGAACCGTTCGAATTCAATTCGTATACGAAGAAAGAAAGATGCACTTATGTATGTGACGTATATTGAAGTGAAATAGAAGATCGAACTCGTATACGAATATCGCTCGAGAATAGACCCCCTGGGAGATTTTTTAGATCATTTACGGATTCAAGCAAAGGGACACAAAAGCAAAGCCGTTTTATATGAAACCTCAACACAATGAGTGCCGTATTAAAAGAAGACGAAGAGTTGAGGTAATAAATACATCTGTCAATGTCAAGCAATGTCAAGTGTCAATAAGTTATAAATGTCACTTATGTAAGGTAAGGTTTAATATTTTTTAATTTACGGAATCATGTCCGAAAACTCCGAAATCAAGCCTTACAGCTACTTCCACGCCCCGAGTGGTGAAGATGTCTTCAATAAGTGGTATTGTTTGATGAAGCCCACAGCTCTCACTGCCGCTGGGATCGGAATTTTCGACGTCCTGGCTTGGTCTCACCCCAAGGGATACTTGCCAACCCTAGGCCGTTTGGTACATGTATGCTGGCCACTTTTTGGGGCCAGCACAGCCTTTGTGGTAACCTCCAACATTTCTTCAAGCTTGAGAAAGAAGGATGACAACTTGAACTGGTTCATTGGGGGATTTGCAGCAGGAAGTGTTTTTGGACTCTGGAGGAAACGGACCATTGTGGGATTCAATATGGGGATGCTTTTCGGAACGCTGGCTGTCATCAGGAAGATCATGCATGATAACAACTGGTTGGTAACTCCTCCCAATGATATTGTAATTGGCAGTCAAGGTGTTTGGGACTATGATTTCACTTTAACAAAACATAGGCCAGGTAACTGGACCACTGGTAAATAATTTGTGTGTATTTAGATGTAGTTGTGTAAATATAAATATCTTATTGAGTAGCAGGTACATCTTTTCAATTTACCAACCAAAATAAATGTATATCATCCTCTAATCTCTGACATACTATCCTAGACATGAATCAAACATTTTTTAGATGTCATTGTGAAAGGGGTATGAATTATTATTGAATGTTCCTTTAAATTTCTTACAAAAACATGTGGAATAATGTTCATGAGAATTCTAAACTAACATGCTTCTTTAACTGTTTTCATTGGTAGACAAATATGTTATATGTAAAATATTAAAATTGGGGATTGGTTTATTTTTCAGTAATAAATGAATACCTATATGAATCCAACCATGATTTTTGTTCCATAATGAAAAATTGATTGAGAATAGACTAAATGTTTCATATATCATAAAAAAAAATTGAAATCATATATTGTGTTGATAAGTAACTCATAATTTCATAGTCATTACAGGAGACAATTAAACTTATTTCAAAAAAAGATTAACCCATGCTGCTCTAGCTGAATTCACTAAATTACCACATAATATGAAAGATTGCAGACATATTTCCAAATTTAAAGTAGCATTAAAAGACACATGATTTCATTATGAAATAGATAAAATTGATACATTGCCATCAATTGATTGATCGCTGTTGCTATTTTATGATTGATTCATTTAGCATTTTTAGATTCTTCAGATTTTTTTGTTATTTTATTATTATTGTTGGTAATCAACTTTTTCATACCAGAATTTCATTTCTGACTGGAAGCTATTTTCTCAATAAACAATAGTGTATAGTAACATTATTTTATTCTATAATCATTCAATGTAATACATTTCAGAATAAAAGTTCTCATGAAACCCAATAATATAAATATTCAAAACAAATCATCATAAAAAAACACAAACATAACAATGGATCAGGAAAAAAACCACTCTAAATGACAATCTCTACAATCTATTAAAATGCTGTGCAATCTAATCTATTGAAGGTAATGGGGCTGTTTCAAGGGTTGTTTGTTTTGTAGGATGAAATAGCATTATAAGATGCTATGTTGAAAAGTTAAAAATCTAAAATCACAATACTTTCCAAACAATATTATTTTCTTCAAAATAATCAAGTGTTAATAAGATTGAAATGTCTGAGCTTCAGATATTGTTCCTTCTCAATTGTCATTCACATGATTAACACTGTTTTCAATCAAATCTGCATCTTCTTCATCAGTCACATATTCTATGATTTCTTCTTTAACATCTTCATCATCTGAATTTTCATCCTGAAAAAAATAAATTCAAGTACACAAAAGACTAAAATTGGGTGTTCATTTTTGTCCTCTAATTGTTTGTCTAGTTTGATTTAGACCATCTGAAATTCCAGTCCAGAACTTTTTATTTCAGACTCAAAGGATGAGGAATTATTTTATCTTTATTCAATTTCATTCAATATTTGGGAAAAAACATCATCCTTTAAAGAAATGAATTTTGAAATACCTGAAGAAATAAATCATTTACATTACATTATAGAGAAAAACAGTGATTGAAAATAATGTTCATAATATTTTTTTTTCAATTATTTAGTAGATATCTAGTTAAAATTTAGTGTCCAATTAAGATATTAGTGAGGAGTAATCCGTGGTGGAATTCTGGTGTACAAACAACTGGAATTCCTTGGAATTTCTTGGATTTCCTTAGAACCCTTCAGAAATCCTTGGAATTTCTTGAATTTCCTTAGAATTCCTTGGAAATCCTTGGAATTCCTTGGATTTCCTTGGAATTCTTATGGTGCAGTGTGGTATAAATCTAGTGTACAAACAACTGGAATTCCTTGGAATTTCCTGGATTTCCTTAGAATTCTTTGGAAATCCTTGGAATTTCTTGAATTTCCTTGGAATTCTTATGGTGCAGTGTGCTATAAATCTAGTGTACAAACAACTGGAATTCCTTGGAATTTTCTGGATTTCCTTAGAATTCTTTGGAAATCCTTGGAATTTCTTGAATTTCCTTAGAATTTCTTGGAAATCCTTGGATTTCCTTGGAATTCTTAGGGTGCAGTGTGGTATAAATCTGGTGTACAAACAACTGGAATTCCTTGGAATTTCCTGGATTTCCTTAGAAATTCTTTGGAAATCCTTGAACTTTCTTGGATTTCCTTAGAATCCCTTAGAAATCCTTGGAAATCCTTGGAATTCCTTGGATTTCCTTGGAATTCTTAGGGTGCAGTGTGGTATAAATCTGGTGTACAAACAACTGGAATTCCTTGGAATTTCCTGGATTTCCTTAGAAATTCTTTGGAAATCCTTGGAATTTCTTGGATTTCCTTGGAATTCCTTGGGTGAAGACAAGTGTGGTATTTCTGGTCTACAAACAACTGGAATTCCTTGGAATTTCTTGGATTTCCTTAGAATTCTTTGGAAATCCTTGGAATTTCTTGAATTTCCTTAGAATTCCTTGGAAATCCTTGGATTTCCTTGGAATTCTTAGCGTGCAGTGTGGTATAAATCTGGTGTACACAACTGGAATTCCTTGGATTTCCTCAGAATTCCTTGGAGTTTGTTGGAACTCCTTGTGTGAAGAGCAGTATAAGTTTGGTGTACAAACAACTGGAATTCCTTGGAATTTCTTGGATTTCCTTAGAATTCTTTGGAAATCCTTGGAATTTATTGGATTTCCTTAGAATTCCTTGGAGATCCTTGGAATTCCTTGTGTGAAGAGCAGTATAAGTCTGGTGTACAAACAACTGGAATTTCTTGAAATTCCTCGGAATTCCTTGTAAATCCTTGTGGAATTGAAATTTGGTGTACACAATTTTGACAGCAATTTACCCCTGGGATATTAGTTACATATTTTATTCAACTAAATTTTTCAAGCAAAATAAAATGGCTTGCTAAGATATTAGATACTATCCAATCTAGGTTTCTAATAGTGAAAATGTTCAAATGTGGTGAATAATACTAATACTGATTTTTAGCAAGGAGGAGAGTAAAACCCCTCCTAAAACCCCAAAAGTATCCAGAGAAATTATTACAAGTTTACTTACATCAGAAATGTCATTTTCTGCCATATTAGCATCACTTATAGTCCCATTCTTCGAATGGTCAAAATCACCACCATTCATTCTCTGAGAGGGTCTCTCATCCTGTTCATCCATCCTTTCAACGTTTCTTATCTCTTCATCCACCTCATCATCACTCTCCTCATACTCATACTCGATTTCTTCCTCTTCTTCCTCTTCCTCAACTTCCTCTTCACTCTCAGAAATTGTGACTCCTCCATTAGCTTTCATTGCTTCCCGATCTAAGTTAATACTTTCCTCAACAGTTTTTTCACTTGGATGCAAATCAACAAGAATGTCTGGTGAAGATTCTTCATTGATGTCAGAAGACATTTTTTCTTCAGTAACTGTATCTTTCAGTTCTACTGGATGGCTTTGGGCCAGTTCTTGTTCTTTGCATTCTGCTTCTACAGATTTCTTCTCATTGATGGTGGATTTTTCAGTTATTTCTTCAACATTTGTTTCAGGTATATCTTGATTCAATGTAAGTTGCTTGGTTTCCTCCATTTTCTGTTCTGATTCTTCAATTTCACCTTCCAATTTCAACTCATCTTCAGTGATCGGCAATTCCGGTTCTGAATAATTTTCTTTTAGTTGAGCTTCTATATTTCCTTTTTCAGAATCTTCAATTACTTCTAGTATTTCCATATTGGCATCTCCTTTGTTCTGATTGGTCTCGTCTCTTATTTCATCTAGCAAACTTTGCTTTACTCCGATATTTTGTGCTTCTTCAATTGCATCATTGATCTGACCTAGTTGACAGTCAGCTTCGATTTTTTCAAAATCTTCAGAGGTATTGCTGCTGCTTCTTTCTCCGTTTTTACCTCCGTTCGACGACTCGTCTGTCAAGTTATCTGCAAGAAGAAGAACATTTTTCATTGGTATAGGCTGGTCTGGATTTTTTCTAGAATAAACGATTTTTTTTTCAGTCTGCATGAGGTTGGTTTTTTGTGTGTAATAAGATGAAATTGATAATAGGGGATTTGTAAGATGTATTAGTATGACTGGAATATTATGGTTATTTTTTTGTTAGATTACTACATCTACTTTGACGAAAACATACCTAGTCATGAGATGTAAAGAAGCCTGCAAAACATTCTAAAATCACAGTTTCAGAAAATGAAAGATCAGTTGAATAAGGGTCATTTATTCTAGAAAAAGTTCTTATTTCAACATGAAACCCATTTATTGGCAACAAAAACAGAATTAACAATACAGTCCCTTAAAATCCAGTAATATTTCACAGTATAACTATCTTGCTGGGTGTCTAACTGCATTTTTTCATGTACTTACCGGAAGAATCGAGACTGATAACAGACAAGGTCATTTTTCCTGCTAGAACAACGGCTGGATCTTCTTCTGAGTTGACATTCTGAGCCTCTGTAGCGGAATCAGTCACCAAAAGATGTGACTGAGGAGGTAAAGAACCTTCCAAGAAAATTTCCTGTATAAAAAAATAGATTTCAATTGATAAATGTCAATTCTACGAAAGCGTATAAGCACCACATGCTATATTTTTTTTATAGTTGACAGATACTAAGTGGTGAGACTGGTAAGTAGCATAGTAGACGGATACTAAGTGGTAAGTAGTATACTTGATAGATACTCAAGTGTCAATTAGCCTAATTGATAGATACTAAGTGGTAAGTAGCATACTTGACAGATACAGACAGATACTAAGTGGTAAGTAGCATACTTGACAGATACTAATTGGTAAGTAGCATACTTGACAGATACTGTTAGTAGCATACTTGACAGATACTAAGTGGTAAGTAGAATACTTGACAGATACAAAGTGGTAAGTATTTTCCGCTAGGGTGTATACTGTGGTAGTATGCTCGACAGATACTAAGTGTTAACTAGTATACTTGACAGATACTTAAGTGCCAATTAGCCTAATTGATAGATACTAAGTAGTAAGTAGCATACTTGACAGATAAGAAGTGGTAAGTAGCATACTTGACCAATACTTGAGTGTCAACTACCCCAATTGACAGATATCAAGTGATAACTAGCCAACTTGCTAGATACTAGTTGACAATTAAGTATCTGTCAAGTATACTAGTTATCACCTAATATCTGTCCATTGGACTAGTTGACACTTAAGTATCTGTCAAGTATGCTACTTACCACTTAGTAACTGCCAAGTGTGCTACTTACCACTTAGTATCTGTCAATTAGGCACTTAGGCACATCTGACACTTAAGTATCTGTCAAATAAGCTAGTTAAGAGTTAGTATCTGTCAAGTATGCTACTTATCACTTAGTATCTGTCAAGTATAGCTACTTACCACTTCGTAACTGTCAATTAGGCTAGTTGACACTTAAGTATCTGTCAAATAAGCTAGTTAAGAGTTAGTATCTGTCAAGTATGCTACTTATCACTTAGTATCTGTCAAGTATAGCTACTTACCACTTCGTATCTGTCAATTAGGCTAGTTGACACTTAAGTATCTGTCAAGTATGCTACTCATCACTTAGTATCTGTCAAGTATAGCTACTTACCACTTCGTATCTGTCAATTAGGCTAGTTGACACTTAAGTATCTGTCAAGCATACTAGTTACTACTTAGTAACTGTCAAGTATGCTACTTATCACATAGTATCTGTCAAGTATGCGACTTACCACTTAGTATCTATCAAATAGGCTAGTCGAAAGTAATATCTACCAATTATAAAAAAAATATATCATATGGCGCTTATACGCTTTCGTACAATTCACTGTAAAGATTTTTTTCATGCGGAAAGTTTGGTGTATAGGCTCGAGGAAGTTCGGGGAATTTCGAGGAAGTTTGGGGGAAGTCTAGGATATTTGGAAAGTTCGGGGAAGTTCGAGGAAATGTGGGAAGTTTTGCCCTATGGGAAGTTTGATGTACAGGGTCATTAAATATACAATCTTTTCTTTAATGCCCCCCCCCCCTTTATTTTTTGAACGGGTCGACTGAAAAAACTGAAACTTGGGGTAATGAAATTGATGCATGAATACTATAATTTGGAGTGAAATTGACAAATGAAAATTTCGAGATGGCGACTGGGTGCCATCTGTGGAAAAAAATTAAATGGGAAAAGGGGGTCTTGTGATACATCCTTTTGAAGTTCCTGAAGAAGCTGTTCAAATATACAGAATGACCCTGTACAAGTTTTCAGGCCCTGATTACCTCCTCGATTTTTTTTACCTGAGGCGGTTCGATTGGGTCTGCACTTTGAGGATGAGCTGGCAACACGGGAGAATCTGGACGGGACCATTTTTTGCCGCCTTCGCAGCTTGCTGTTGTTTCCATGCCCAGCACCTTGACAGAGGCATGATCCTCTTCTCGGGTTACTATTCTTCCGTTAGCCACTACGTCCTTAGAAAATGTAAATTCAATTCGATATTTTTTCGTATAGATATGTACGAAGGTGTTTTAACGACAATACAAACTATTCAAAGCACGGCTGCATCCATGAAAAAATAGGACATTGATATGTGGGGAAACACAAAATGTGCTTCTGAAAATAAAAATTGCTATCTGGAAAAAGCATGCGCCTCATTCAATCACTATCTTCAATAGCAAGAGTATTTTATAAAAAATCAAATAAACCAACAAAATTTCACTTTTTCGATATTAAACAACGAATCTACAAAGCAGAAAACTCCATTTTGCCTATTCTAAGCATATTCTTTAGCAATGTTAAATTGATTAATGCGTATTTGAACATCTAATTAGGGAATCTCATGTTTCCAGACAGCACAAAACACCATATCATAGAATTTCGCCAAATTTCGGCATTAACGTGTAGTAGGTGCGGCTTTCAAAAATACTCTCTCTGTCGTACTCTCTTTTTCAAAGATATATTACAAATACTTGAGGAGAGGCATCATCGCTTCCAAAATTTTTTCCGTAAAAAAGCAATTAAATGATAAACAATAATCAAAATTATAGAACTTCAACATATAACGATACATCAGTATAAAAAATCATCTTCATTCATACAAGTCTTGACACCTGCTTATGGGGAAGTTTCCTATATGGAAGTTTTTATCTCACTGTGAAGTTGATATATTTAATATAATAATATAATTAATTAAATTAATATATACGTATTCTTTCTTTCTTTCGTAAGATCAAATTTCACTCCATAAAAAAATAAATAAAAAAGAAACTTGGCTCCTCCACCATTCCTATGACTTACTTTCTGAACATCTACATTCACACACAGTTAAAATACGATTCCCTGTGCCAGTACGTCGTTGCCGACATCATCAATATGTCTAGATTTCCGATTTCCGGGAATTGTTCATTGAATGCATAATAACTATATCATAAAAACAGCAATGGGATAAAATAGGTTCTTCAATCCTACTTCGTCAAGTATTATGAATAATTCCCATAAATCTCTCATTGGCTGAATGAAGCTGATTACTATAATAAAGGTAAATTATGATATTTATTTTATCTTGTGCTGTCTGGCTAAATGTTATAATGCAATACATCTTTGAACGACTAGTTACCTGGTCAGTAACCTCACTAGCCTTATGGCGCGCTGATAATTCTTGATCGACTTCGTCCAATAGTGCAGACATCGCATTCACAACTAGGAATACAGAATGTCAACACTGAGATTCGTTTACATATAAACTCAAATCAACAAAATAACACGAATTTGAGTGTTGATCGAGTGAGTGTTTGGCAATTTCAAAATATAAATTTGATGATCAATACTTTGTTTTTGAGTTTGATGTGGATGTATATGAAAAAAATTGAAAATTCAAAACTCAGCCGTTATATTATTAGTGATCCATAAAAAAGGAAATATTCACCCATAACAATTATTTTTTTAAAGTAGTAGTAAAACCCCCAGTCAAGGACATGTTTCGAACCTATAAAGGTTGATCATCAGCTTAGCTGTTAGAAATTAATTCTACAACAAATAAATTAATGAAAATTCATCTACATACATAGTTCGCGCGATATTCAAAATAGTTCAGGAAGTTGAAAAAAATATCCCGATGTTTTGAAAGAAATTTGTATTGAGATTTTATCACCTTGAGAATCAATCATATCTCTTTATTCGATATATTCTTAGAGAGCTGATGAGAAACCCAACCGCAACTATACACCACTGGCCTACGAAAATAAAAAAAACTCACATTGATTAACCTAGAATCCTAAACCAAGTAGAGCTTTTTCCTACAGGGGTCTCAAAAATGAAAAAAATAAAGTTAGTCTTTTAATATATGATTGTTAACTCGGAATTCGATGAATAGAAGAAATTGCAGTTATTGGTACTACTTCACAGAGTTATACCAATACCTATTACTACGTGCACAAAATTCAGATGGTGATCTCTTGATCTGAAAACGTTCAATTTCCGAGATACATTTGGTTGAAATTGATTAACATAAATTAATAATGGAAAAACAAGCATTTATTCAATTGCCCTAAATAAAAAGAACCCATCAATTTCTCACAATATACAATTTATATGTACTGAAGCTTCTTGCGAAATTTAATTTAAAACATAATTTTATACGTCGTCCACCATCTCCGAGCCGCCATTTTGAATACATAAATTTCGACAAAAAATTCAAAATCTCCGATCCCAAAAACCCCCACAAACCAATTTTGAATCTAATCGGATCATAATCAGACATCTTGTCCGCCATCTTGGATCCACCATTTTGTTTTTCTTCAAACAATAGTTGAATAAAAGCTTTTTATGAAAGAAGGTTGATTCAATTTAGGAAACACTTCAAAAATACGATTTTTTATTGAACTAAAACGAAGCGTTTTTGGATACATGTTAGAGAAACACACAGATCGATGTGAACGTACTCACGAAACACCCCATATACAGCGTGTCTCGCATTTCAAACGCCCCCCCTCTATATCTCAGTTATTAGTCATGCAATCTTCATCAATATGATCAGTTTTTCAGAGTCGTATATCACTTTAGACAGTGCCGTGCGTTTTTATTGGAACGAAAAAGGGTCAATTATTTATGAAATCATATTAGGAATTTTTTACAGGAAAACCGACGACATAACATTGCTCTTCATGGCTTCAATGCCCCACTTGTATATTTTTATAAGATTCCTATGAAGGTTTTCATAAAATAACAGGGACATCTAAACAGCATTTTTATGAAAGTAATAGGTATTTACACACACAGGACACGCTGTATATTAACTAGAACCTCGTAGGAAGCACGAATTTGATCTGACCTGACATGAGGCATAGGCAGGCTTCTAGACCAATCATTTTGGCGGAGGTAAATTCGAATCGCGGATCATGGCGATAAATTTGAATCAACGAGTCACATACATCGAATAATGATCGATGAATAATTATTTTCAAATAACTAGCAATTGATAAAGCATTACATGTGATAGCTAGGTACTGGAAAATAATATTTAGGACAAATTGCCGTTACTAAAAATATATTTATAGTTATACAGGGTGTTCCTCGAGCGGGTGATTCTTAGACTCATTTTAAGAAAAAACTTCGTATGAACGTATGTCTTAAGAGTCTCAACTTTTGAGATACAGGGCGATAAAGTTTTGAAAAAAATTCAGTTTTTCGATAATAACTGAGATAATATTGTAGACATCTTTAGCAAATTTGGTACATGTCTTCTATGCATCAAGGTGCATTTTCTGATGCACACAAACTTTCATTCTCTCTACCAGTGGCGCCGTTTGGGGGATATTACTGTTTATATTTTACTTAAAAGTGAGCCATGAAGGAACATTTCCAAATTTCATACAATCCTATGAAAGGCCAGCCAATTCTGTACAAAAAAATCCTCTTGTTGATACTCGATAGAACGCTCCGTTTTCGAGAAAAATCGGAAAAACGAGACCAGACTTAGAACTCCATTCAGGACAGAAATTACTGGATAACCACAGTATGTAACATTTTTAAATTTTCCTCCGTTTCATTCACATAGCAGACTGAGTTTTTTCATCATGAAAAGCTATACAGGGTGGACAAAAAAATAATCTATGCTATTTTCAATTTTGATACCCTGTATCTCAAAAGTTAGGACGTTTACAACATACGTTCATATGAAGTTTTATTCTTGAGGAACACCCTGTATATGTTACCTACATAGTCTCCATCTATGAATTTGATCTTTCGAGTTGCAATCCTAGTGTCTTTATTAAATCGTTCAAAGCATGTTTGAACATTTCATGTATAAGTTATTGCAGTAGTACATATACGTATAGAGTATCTGGTTCAAATATAAAAACAACTGAAGCCGTACCACGCATGCGTGAATTTTTCAACGTTGTGATTGGTCTGAAAGCCTGCCTATGCCTCATTTCGAGTCAGATTGGAAATAAATGAAGTGGGAAAAGATGGAAGCATGCAACAAGCGAAAAAGCCTAAAGCGAGAAGCTGCCGATAGTGCGTGTCAGGAGAGAGGGGGCACCTGCAGTTCTAGAGGCACTTTAGCCATTTGTTCGACGATGCGCTCCATCGCAGACTCGGTCTCGCGCAGCTTGCGGCGCAGCTGATCCAGCTCGGCGTCTCCTAGACATATTATATTACAGGATACACACAAACTAGTGGACGAACACCGAACATTATCCTCATTATTGGTCACAATTGATCACGTGATTGGAGGACCTTAAGGACCTTTGGTACCCCTAGGGTCCCTTGATGGAAATTGACGTTAAAGTTGTCTTAACAGGGTATGGACAGATCCTCGTCTCCTCTCACTCTAAAGTGTTTGTGAAACAGTTATATAGTTCCATCCTTATTCAATTCTGGGGATAAACAGTAGATTTTTGACATTTGTTGTTTTTTAGGTTATATTGAGGTCATTGGCGTATCATACGTACTTTCCATATGGAATTCATGAGTTAACTATACCAAGATATACAGTGTGGTAATTTAAGTGTGCAACATATGGGAATCTTTTTAATGAATTAATTTTTTTCAACGATTCAGAAGACTTCCATATACAGGGTGTTTCAAAATTCAGTATCAAGATTTTAGGGGCGTATTTTTCAGGTCAAAATAAGACGTTTTTGTCCATAAACATGTGTCCTGCAAACGCTTCGTTACCGATCTACAGAGCGTTAAAGTTAAACAAATACACGATGAGACATCCACCAACTTTCAAATAATGTCAAATGCTTCAAAACAAACCTAAACGTCAAAATGAAAATAGCAGTCAAAGCCCACTAATTCGCTTTTTCATTGTTCCGTTGAAAATTTTTATTAAATGTAGCGAATCACAAAAATTGATTTTACTTTTTTCTCGATAACGATCGCAGATGCGTGAAAATTACAAGAGACAAAAAAATTTATAAAGAAAACAAAGAATTCATTTCGTATCTCAGAATTCACCAGCGGCGCACCACAAAAAAGTTTATGGGGTAAAAAAGGGCTTGACCCCTGAAAAAAATATCTCCCTGTAGATTCTCACAATCACTCGGCATGCTGGATGATGTAAGCCCTAGAACGTAACCTACATTCCAAATTTGATCTTAATATCTCAAAAATTGAAAGAGCTATGAAGAAAAAAATAAAAAAATCTTGAAACTTTAACGCTCTGTAGATCGGTAACGAAGCGTTTGCGGACACATGTTTATGGACAAAAACGTCTTATTTTGACCTGAAAAATACGCCCCTAAAATCTTGATACTGAATTTTGAAACACCCTGTATATTTCCCCAAAATGCCATGAGAAATATTCAATATTTTTAACAACAACAACAGTACAAAAAAATGGATTCTTACTTCCAAGGTCAATAACTCGGTAACGAAACGCGATTGACATATTTTTTATACCATTTACGATATGACCTCCGGACACCCTGTACATGGAATGATTAAAAAATGTTTATTATTTTCTGGATTTTTTTCTAGGTGTTTCATATATGACCCTTTTCCCTCCTTTACGACACTAGACAGTACAAATGAAAAATGAAACATATGGTACGTTTATTGTTCTGTCCTATCGATTACCTTTTATACAGGGTAATCTATTTTCTTCATCAGTATAATTCACATTTCATGATAGGAATATAACACCCCGTAAAGAGATTGAGATGGAAAACACAACACATAAACGTACCACGAAGACATGAGGGGTGTAAATAAATTATTCTAATGTATGAACAATTTTTTCTATATAGGTTTTCGAAACAACGAACATAATATGGATGAAAGATGCTGATGGAATGAAATGAAAAAAATTAGAATGTTCTGCCAAGAAGTGGAATTACTGCAGAGGTATTTTTTCACAATGTTTTCTAGTTGCATGTGGATATTAGAATGCACAAAAAACTTACTTGTATCTCGTTCTTTCCATCCTTCGAGAAATTGCAAAAAAAATATACAAGGTACTTTTTTTCCTAAGCCATTATCAGAGAAGGTTGTAAATGAAATTTGGTCGTTCCCAAAATGTTTTGTTTTTCAACAAATTTCACTCACCTAATTTAGTGGAAACGCCATCTTTTTCAGTCCTTGGACGCAAATGGACCTTGGCAGATTCGAACACTTCCCTTCTGAACGTCGCGTCAGCATCTACAGAGGGATACAAAGAATCCGGCTGTTTCTTGAACAACACCTGAAAACGTCAATACAATACAATACGTTCATTTTCATTGGACTTTTTTAACTTGTATAGGAATCGTCAGATTGAAACCTTAGAAACTAGACAGTTTGAGACAGAGACATAAGATAAAATGATAATAATATTTCGACATTACAGAGACGAAAACAAAAAGACTATACCGGGTGTCAACGAATCTATTGGACAAGTCATAACTTCTAGACCATTAGATGTATCAGAATGAGATTTGGTATAGGAAAATGGTATCTGACGAGGAGAGTTCTCACATATTTTTCAATTTCCGGTCACATCTGGTTTCACCGGAAATGGCGCCGGTTCTAAATTTTTAAATGGAACACCCTGTATATTGTAACATTTTCGTTTTCTGAGACAATTCTAGATCAGAATGTGACATTTTCGAAAGTTTATATGCCTACTTGATGTTTTCGGATTCACTTTTGAAATTACATCTAGGTGGCCATGATCGGAAGTAAACAAATCTAAGGACCTCAGGTGATATCAGAAAATTCCAATCGCGAAGTTTTTAGTGACAAGTATGATAGTTGGCAAAATTACATTTTCGTGTCTAACTATTATATTTCAAATGGCGACCATTTTTTGACAAGCACTTTCCGAAAAAAGGATATTTTGAGGAATCTAAGGATACTAATTTATTTGCGATTGGATTACAAATGAGAACATAAATTAAATATGACTGACCAAAAATACTTCATGATAATTCATTTACTTTTGTCAAGAAATCCAAAAATGTTACAATATACAGGGTGTTCCATTTAAAAATTTAGAACCGGAGCCACATACCATTTACCTATACCAAGTCTCATTTTGATACACCTATAATGGTCTAGAAGTTATGACTTGTCTAATAGATTTGTTGACACCCGGTATGGTGCCGAAAAATATTCTTCTAAAGTTCCAGTAGGCATTGCTTCAAGTTCGTTTTGAAATGAGTTTTTTGAAGTTTTTCAATCGACTGGGAAGTTTATTGAAAACTTTGAGTCTAAACAAATAACTATTTTTTTATTAGGCAGAAAAGTACAAGATTTAATGCCGCGGCTCCAAGAAAACCTAATTATGAGAGGTCGTAGACCAATCACTATATGCTCGGACAGCAAAGCTGCAATACTGGCTTTGCAATCCAATAGGATCACATCCAAATTGGTGTCCGAGTGCAGAAAAGCCTTGGGAAACCTGTCAAAATCAAGAAAAGTCAGCCTCATGTGGGTCCCGGGACATTCGGGAATACCCGGAAACGAGGAGGCAGACAGACTGGCAAAGATCGGTTCAGGACGGACCTCGGTCGGACCAGAACCAATCTTGGGAATACCAAATAGCCTGGCAATGTCCTCTATAGAGGAACAACTGCAAAAGCAATTTCTCAAAATATGGCAGGACACACCAGGAATGAGACAATCGAAGCTCCACATAAAGGAACCTTCGAAGAGGCTCGCAAAAGAGGTTTTATTCCTAAACAGGCGAAACCTTAAAATGGTAGTGGGGCTCCTAACGGGACACAACCACCTCAATAGGTACCTAGAGCTTATTGGGATCGAGGATGACCCCCTTTGCAGATGGTGCCTGGAAGATGACGAAACGTCATCACATGTACTCACTGAGTGTCCAGCTCTGACGCATCAGAGGAGCGCTGTCCTTGGCAACATAATTTTGAGGCCCGAGGACGTAAAAGAGATTCAGCTGAGGCAGCTGCTGAACTTCTCCAAGGCAGTCGGCATACCCAGCTGAATGTCGTAACATGTGGGCGCACAATGGGCCCGAATAAGGAGGCCCACGTGCAGGGGGTTCACCCGCCCACCAGTGCTTCGAAGAAGAAGAAGAAGAAGAATGCCGCGGCTGGCGATTCATAGCCTAGGCGTAACCGAGGCTAGGAAGGCATTACATCTTCTTTTCTGCCATGTGGAACATATCATTTTTTCTCCAAATTCTATTTAATTTCACGAAAAATCCAAATAATTCATCATTTTTTGTTCACCTACAGTCATTGTCAATTTTGATTACCAATTTGGTAGCATAGCAACAAACTTTTTCTGCCTTGGCAGTAAAAGTACACCTTTTCTGCCTGTTAAGAGTCATTGAAAATCCACTTTTAATGTCATTTGGAGAAGAAAATATTACTCTGTCATCAATAAAACGTCAAAAAATTGCCGAATTAATTCGCTGGTATAATAATAATACGTTGTAATGGTGATTTGTCAAAAAAACTTAGTTTGATAGGTTAAAAATTACTGGTGTGGAATTATCACTGAAAATAATTTCGATTCAGACTCACCTTCATCACGGTATAGGTGAAGAATATGATGATGCCAATGGTGTAGATGGGCATTATGAGACCCATACTGCCAGCGCCTTGTTTAGGAGCAGGAACCACGTGACCTGCGCCCCCTATCGTGGGGCGCATGCCTGGAACCGGACCTGGCTACAAAATTACGATCAATTCAAATCAATTATAATGTACGTCCTCAATTTTTAACGAAAAAGAAAACAATCGAAAATTTCCGTTAGTAGTATTAGTAGGAGAGCCGGCTGCAGATTTCTACCGTCATCTGATAACGAAATGATATACAGGGTGTTTCATAATTAAATGTCAATATTCGAGGAGGCGATTCTTACGCCCATTCTAAGAAGAAAGTTTCATATGATCGTATGACCTAAACGTCCTAACTTTTGGGATATAGGTATAATTCCAAAATACCAATTACGAATACGAAGTTCATAAACTATGAATTGTATTTCTGGAATTTGCTCTAAAAAATAAAATATATTCCTCTGCATTGTGATATTGTCATATAAACGATATTGCTATAATCACTTAGTGAGAAGCTTTTTATTTTTTTAAGCAAAAACCATGCATCAGATTGAAAAAATTGTAACCATCAAATTTGCTTACAAATGATTGGGAATTTCAGAAATGATTTCACTTTCGAGATTAATCAGTGGCGTACCATCAATGTCCGCCAAAATAGGTACCTATGTGAAATTCCATATGAACGCCACTAGCGTAAAAGGTAAAAAACTCGGTAAAAAATGTGGTACCTCGTGTGGTACACTAACTGATGCCTCTTGATACATAGTACATGTATGCCAAATTTCATTTGAATATCCGAAGTGGTACTACAGATGAAACCATATACCGAATTTGAATGCATTATATTCAATTATTCTTGAGATATTGCGCAACATCTATTTTTATTTCTAAATTTTACGCCCTGTATCTCGAGAACTGAACACTTGAAGACCATATGTTCCTATCTGAGTGATTATGAAATCACGAGGGCTATCATCCTGTCAAGCGTTGTCGGTCGAATTTCGAAACAACCTGTATATCATTCAACATTCGATACTAATAATTGTTAACAAGAACTTTGACAAAAACATCTAAATCTCTAGATCTTTTGCCACTCCCGTAAACTCAATTAATTAATATTATTGCATTTGAAAGTTGATTTGATAGCTTTTCAGTGATGAAACAACATCAAAAATAAAATAATTTTTTCCACAATTTTCAATTTCGTTTCTGAGACGTTCAGGAAAAACCAAATTTATCGATGAAAACACTAACATCCGGGACCCGAAATAAAATCGTTCGCCTTAATTAAATTTACGATTTCCCAAAATAATTTGCACATTTTGACTCTTTGATTGATCAATGAAACCATCAGTGACGTAATATAGAAGGCGGTATAAACAAAAAAAAGTGAAGATAAATAAATAAACGACTACGTTTTCATGGATTCGTGGTTGAAAATACAAATGTGAAGGAATCGACGTTATTTTATTTTTGAATACAGGAATTTCATTCATGTTTAAATTTGCGAAAAATGTTTCATTTCTCTCAAGTTCCTCTATAGTAGATTATTGTAGATGAAACCATCAAACCTCAAAAATTGATTTTCCTAGAGAGGTATTTGCAAAAACGGCTAGCCGGAGGTCATTGTAAGGCCACTATCGATCTCAATGAAAAAGTTAGTTAGTAGGCGAGTATACAAGGTGTTGCGTAAAAACTACGTCAAACTGGAGTTAGAAACTATAGATTCTGCAATGAAATATTCTTATTCAAAATGATTCCATTTTTTGAGATTTTGTTTGTCATAAAAAAATTGGATCTTTGCCCTTCCCAGTATAGTTTTTCCGGTTCTTGCATTGCTGATTTGATAGTTCACACTTTTCTAATTATATTTTTTCAGAAAAAATAATTATTCTATAACTTTTATATTGAAAAAATATTGTTAACAATCCGAAGGGGATCTGTGGGAAATATTTTTATCAAAAGTTCTAGAAGTAGATTTTTTTTCCATGAAGACAAAGACAAAAACAGTGAGACTTTCATAATGGGATTTTTTTGACAGAAGACAGTACCTTTCGATCTACAATTCCTTCCAGTTTGACGTGGTGTTTACGGGAAATCCTGTATATAAAATATTTTTCATATTCTTGAGGAATCTACTAACCAAATGAAATAATCAACTATTCCATTTTCAAAGTATAATTTATTTAGGTACCTTGTGACATTTTTTCAATTTTTTTTTCAATCATGAACTGTTTCAATATACTATCAGAAAATCAGAACTCAATTCCATTCTGGTAAAATTTCAATTATTTCAATGTGGTTGGTACACTTTTTTCATCTCCATCAATATGAATGGAAAATTTTAAATTGGAAATGCCCTACCACATGATTGTTTTCCCAATCGTTTGGTATTAGTTATGAAATGTTTGTGTTTTGGAGTTCGAGGCAAACTATAACTTAGAATATTTTAGCACTTTGCCAACTTTGAGCAGACATGATGCCATGTATAAATAAATTTTGGATCAGTACCAACAGTTATTCCTAATAAACGTATAAATAGTGATATTCTTCGATAATATTATAATGACTGCATACACAGATCTGTAACAACTAATCTACCACTTTAATCTAAAGACAGGAATTTTTTTGTAGATATTATACAGTGTTTGATTGATATTGTGAAAATATCAAGGGTAGATTCCCTACAAGAAATAAGAAAATAGTTCCGATGAACTTTGTCTGTAAAACTTAAAATTTTTTGAGATACAGCAAGGTGTTTTAGCTTTCCTTTTAGCTTTTACCCAAACATTTGAGAAAATAAGTAAATTATGCAATGTATTGTTAGTTTAGAAAACTAGTTTTTATTTTTGTTTTCGAAAGCAGTTGCGTGACATATTTTCCATATTAGTATCAGCTTAGTTGCCCTCTTTTGGACTGAATATCCATCATTAGCACGATTTATTTTCCATTTCAGTGTTGAAAAATGGAAGAAAATTCGTTTCCAAAACTCCAAATATAGGAAGGTACCTATTATTCCATATTTGTTCAATATAACTATACATATTCCTCTTATCCAAACATTTTACATACCATAAGGTGTTGAATAAGTATCAATTGTATTTTTCGAAATAGGGAAATTTTGTACACATTAACATTTCGAGAAAAATCATCTGATTTGAAAAACAGTAAAGGAAGACCTAGAAGAAGATGGAATGATGTAATCAGTGAGGAAGCTGAAAGAAAAGGCATAGTATAGGAAGAAATTAAGGAACTGACAGGAGATAGGAAAACATGGAGAGATATATGGAGAAGAAATACACAACTCGATACGCCTGACACCTAACGGTATAAAGGCATAGGATTAAGTAAGTAAGTAAGTAAGTAAGTAAGTAAGTAAGTAAGTAAGTAAGTAAGTAAGTAAGTAAGTAAGTAAGTAAGTAAGTAAGTAAGTAAGTAAGTAAGTAAGTAAGTAAGTAAGTAAGTAAGTAAGTAAGTAAGTAAGTAAGTAAGTAAGTAAGTAAGTAAGTAAGTAAGTAAGTAAGTAAATAAGTATGTAAGTAAATAAGTAAGTAAGTAAATAAGTAAGTAAGTAAGTAAATAAGTAAGTAAGTAAGTAAATAAGTAAGTAAGTAAGTAAATTAATTGTTCTTCTATGCTCTATGAGTCTATGCTCTATCTTTTTAATTCATAATGTGATGATGAAATGATAATGAATGTTTTGAAACCACCTTTATTAGGTGTAAACTTCATGAAACCATGAACGAAAAAAAAAGGACAAATTTGATCAATATCAAATTAGGGTAAATACTTACCCTTCCTGGGACTATTACTTTCGGTATGAGCTTGGATGGCGGCGCAGGTTTTTCTTGCGGCTGGGACTGTGGTATCGCCCTACCCCTTTCTCTGAAAGCGGGGTGCACCATTTCTGATCTCAGGTGTAACGGCCTTTCTTGCTTCACACCTGAGGAAATCCAAAAAAAAAAGTGAAATTGTGAATTATTGATAATTCATAGTTGGGAACCTAGTACTACTTCAAAGTTGAAAAGCCCAAAAAACGATTCTCAGAAAATGTTTGAGTTATTCCTTTTACACTTCAGATTTCTCGTTATACCGGTTGTCCCGAAATTACATAGAAAGATTCGAGGAAAGATTTCATCTGCAAGTTCTAGGAACAAAAATAGTAAAAATAGTTACATGAACATGGGTCCAGAATTGGCCCCTTTTGTGGTGTTGTAGTCATTTAAAGGAGAGCATGAAAAGAACTCGGTGAATAAGGCGTTAAATATTTTCTCAACAAATTACAACTATAACTCTCATGAAAGAAAACTAACTGGAAATGTGAAATTTCGATTATCAAGTTTGAATTTTTATTATAAGAGCACATGCTCAAAATCATTATTATTATATTTCATTATCAGGTGAAATAATGCAGTTTAGATCATTTACATAAATTATAAATAGCAAAGGTCCTACTATACTGCCCCGAGGTACTCCAATAGTAAGAATTACTTCTTCAGATTTCTATTCTGTATTATTCTTGTTAATCTTGACAAACTGTATTAACTGTATATTAAATCATATTTTCCGTATCACTAAAGGGTTCTAATGCCGTTAGGAATGATTTTCGGACACATGCTATTGGAATCGTCAGCAAATTCTTTAGTATATGATTAGTATACGGTTGGTTTACGGTTAGCGATACGGTTAGGTTATGGTTAGTATCGAGGTTCGTTAATGGTTAGTGTACAGTCAGTTTATGGTTATTATACGTTCAGTTTACGGTTAGTATACGCTTAGTTTATGGTTAGTAAACGATTAGTTCACGGTTAAAAAACAGTTAGTATCCGAGCTGCTGAGCACACCTCAAGCGGCACACAACGTCTCCTTACTGGAAGATACCACTCTAACGGCCACCCTGTGCGGAACACCCAAGCTCCAAGGAGCCACCCCGAAGTTGTACTTGAGACAGAGCGAGCCGTTCAGCGAGCGCACCTGGTCCAGGATCTGCCTGCTGGTCTGCCCGAGCTGAACCTGCTCGAGCAGCACGGCTGACAGGTCGATGCCGCATATGTCCAGAACCCTGCTCCGGCACTTGGCGATTAGGGCTCTTGGGTCTAGGGGTTCTTCCGGTTTAATGATGGTGCTGCATATGTGCGACATTATTTTGAGGGTGTGCAGGTCCGTTTCTGAGATGACGTCGCAACAACCTGTTCAGTGACGAAGACCCAAACGTTTTAAATGTCGAAATTAGGAATGATTTGTATTGAGATTTTCTGTTATTTTTGTTTTTTTTTTCTGTAAGATGATCCCAGCGAGCACAAACATTCCTGGGTTTGTTTTTGGATGTTTTGAAAATGTTGGTTTTGAGACGTAATATATGCACTTCCCCAAAGAAGTCTTTGAAGGATATTGAAGTATCGTTTTTGTCGAGGTTTTTGTTCTTCTGTGGCATTTTTTTGTGTGCCTACTGAGAGGCCTTCCGGAGATTTTCGTTGCTTCATTATGTTTTAGATTGGAGAATGATTCTTTTTCAACACAGTGGTTCTTCGTCCAAAAAATGATATAACACTGTGTTAGTTCATAATGTTCCTGTTACATTCAATTCAATTTTGAAATTTATTTCACCAATTTATTCGAATGAAAAAAGGTAAGTCAATTAGTTGAAATTGAACCAGCAAGAAACATGTGTGATGTATCAAATGTAATTTTATAATATACACGTAGGTATCCCTCAAATGTGATTTTCAATAATAATTCAGAGTTATTTGTTGATACGAAAAAAACTGTATTTCATCAGAAATTAGAAAGTTGGCCAAAAGTCCATCGTTTCAAATGACCTTGTATATCTGTAGTATATTATATTCCATGTTCCATCCAACCACCCTGTGTAATTCAAATATCATCATTATTATTATTAGTCATAGATAAATACTTGTTTCGGGAGTTGACGCAACTAATTAGTCATTCGGGACGAGGTAGTGAATCGTGCCAGTCTCATGTTAGATGTCATCGCGTAAGGTCTACTTGAAAGTGCTCGTATCAGTTTCAAGCAAGAATCTAGTCACTGGTGCTTATCGCGAAATAGTATACATGGTTTCTCACAATTAACTTTAATTAGACGTTTCTGGCAAACCAAGCAACAGATGAATCTGAAAATTTGATGGTATGTAAGAATTTACACGTCTAAAATATTTTAAACGAAGCGGCGTTGCCACTTCTACTAGAAAGTAGCAGCAACTATGACTTTTCAAATGGAACACCCTGTATTTCATTGCATCTTTAGATTTCACCTGAATAGCTGATTTCATCAATACCGAGATCAATACATCACACTTGGGGTTTAGCGGGAATGATTACAAAGATATAGGGTGTTCAAAATCGAAATTTTTCTACTTGAGGATTATTTTTGTCGAAACTCATTATTTGTCAAAACGGCTTCTCAACTTTTGATTCACTATCTACCGACCGAGCTACCGACATTTAATTGGAAGAAATACAGGGTAGATTCATAATTCTGATCACCCTCTATATGTTCTAAATAAATGTAAGTAAATAGTAAATCAACATTTAAGATAGGGACATCTAAGCCGTTTCGGCAAATAATGAATAGTTTCGACACAAAAAATCCTTAAGTTGAAAAATGTCGATTTTGAACACCCTATCATCTTCTGTGCTAGACCCCAAGTGTGATACATTGATGAAATCAGCTCTTCAGGAAGAATCCAAAAATGCAATGAAAACCAGGGTGTTCCATTTGAAAAAATCCAACTTGCTGCTACATTCTAGTAGAAGCGGCAACGCCGCATCATTTGAAATATTTTAGACGAGTAGATCATGTCAAGTTATACGACCATCCATCAAAATTTCAGATTCATCTGTTGCTTGGTTTGCCAGAACCGTCTAATTAACGCTCATCGTGAATCACTCTGTATTGTTTAACGAACACGGAATGATTTTAATTAAAAATTAGCAGTTTGTGCGAGTTATACACTATACTTTTTCTACGGCTGTGACAGATAACAGCGACATTTTTTATTTCTTCGTCTTGTAGCCATCTGATGTTCTCTCAAGTAATGCTCATCTATTAGACAGATCTGTCATTCCTTGAAATGTGACATTTCATGGGAGATGAGATTTTGTGAAATAATAGCAAATTTGTGTTATATAGCGGCAGAAAAAGAACTGTTTTAATCCTACAACTGTGTTTTTGAAAAACAGTGATAGTATACTGTGTCTTTCAAATACATCGTTTTGTGAAGTGTTTTGAAAATTCATATGTTTTTTAATCTTTCCTAACACGTGATAGGCACTTTGCTAGAAAATATCGATTTCTTACTCCAAGGAACAAAAATGAATTTAGCAATCCATAATGAGAGTTTTAGTCTTCTAATAAGAGCGAATAAGTACGTATTATACAGTGCTTTTGTGAAGTGTTGAATGAATCTCGGAATGAATTCAATTTTAGTCCAATTATACATTCCTGAGGAATCTTTCAGTGTAATTTCATGCTTCTTCCACCAAGGAGGAAAACATTTCTGGAAATTTGTTTAGTTAATATGGTAACGATACGACATTTTTAATTGGGCGAAAATGTGATTTGTGAAATTTCCAATGATAATTCAGAGAGATATATTGAGACAAAAATAACTAAATTCCATCAGAAATTAGAAAGTTGACCAAAAGTTCGCAATGTTTATGTTGAGATGATCGTCTCAATTGAAGCAGTGCTCTTTGAAGGATAGATAGAGTTTTCTTTCATAGACGTGGATTATAATGAATAATATATTGCGCAATCAGAGAAGCATAATATTAATCCAAGTTTTTTTTTCAGGATATTCCAGAAGCAATGAAAACTATGGCAGATATTTCATCATTTGAGATCCTGTACTCACAAGAACTCTATAATCGTTCAGGACAATTCACTTAGAAGTTCAACAACTGTCAGGCAAATTAATGGAATATGGAGATGTCCAAGATAAGTTTTCATGAACAATACATTCAAATACAGATCGTATTTTCATTCTTCTTCGAACATTTCTTCATGAAAAACGACTATTATCGATCATTCAATCAAACAGTCGAAAAATTAGTCGACATTGTGAGTGTATGGAATCACGTCAGGTACCCTCACGAGGGGAGTGTATCAACTTTGACGATCGTAATGCCTCTCTACAAAGGAGGGTGTCGCCTTCAAGAGTTAGGTATAAACAGTGGTTTTATACCAGATTTTTCCAAATTATTTGTGCTTTATAGGAAAGCAACAGTCGTTTCAATGAAGCAGTGCTCTTTGAAGGATAGATAGAGTTTTCTTTCATAGATGTGGATTAAAAAGAATAATATATTGCGCAATCAGAGAAGCATAATATTAATCCAAGTTTTTATTTCAGGACATTCCAGAAGCAATGTAAACTATGGCAGATATTTCTTCATTCGAGATCCTGTACTCACAAGAACTCTATAATCGTTTAGGAAAATTCACTTAGGATCTCAACATCTGTCAGGCAGATTAATGGAATATGGAGATGTCCAAGATAAGTTTTCATGAACAATAAATTCAAATACAGATCGTATTCTCATTCTTCAGTCGACATTGTGAGTGTATGGAATCACGTCAGGGACCCTTACGAGGGGAGAGTATTAACTTTGGCGTTATACGTCTTCAATAGTCAAGTATAAACAGTGATTTTAAACCAGTTTTTTCCGAATTATTTGTACACTTCAGGAAAGCAACAGTCGTTGTTTCAATGTAACTGTGCTCTTTGCAGGATAGACCCATGTTTTCTCTCATAGATGTAAGTTATAATGAATAACATATGGCAGATATCTCATCATTGGAAATCCTGTACTCACAAGAACTCTATAATCGTTCAGGATAATTCACTTAAGAGCTCAAGATTCGGAATTGGCGAATGGACTAATAATGAATTACTTCACTGTGTCGATAGAAACCTTAATTAATTTATGCAACACGTCTCACGCTTTTTCATGTAAATAATAAGTCTATGTGTTGTTCAAAATCGTTAAATTTCAGAGCTCATTTCAAACGTAACGTCATGGCCGCCATTTGGCGAAACGTCGAATAAATGGTGACGTCAGTTTTTATGCTGTTTCGTTATTGGTCAGATAATCTTCCATTCCCACCAAGATTCCCACTCATGATGCAAGGTTGCCAAGTCACCAATTATAATCCAGTTATCAAAAAGTCTTTAGAGTCATGTCGTTGAATAAAACATAGTAGGAGGAACCAATGATATTATCTTTCATTCTTGACTTTTTCGAGCAATCAGCATGTGCAAATATTCATTATACTCTATATCAAAATATCATGTAAGTGTTGGAGACATGGCAACATTGCGCTGAATGCAGATAACTGACGAGACACCTCCCACAATTCGTGCGCTGTGTTGTCACGTTTACCGGTTCAAATGTCCTCTAGTGTGAATTAATATACTAAATTAATATTTACACAAATGTATTTATTATAAGCAATAAGCCACAACACATGAGGGAACATTTTGAGACAATTGTTTTTTATTGCTAATTAGGAATATCCGAGGGAATATCACCAATACATAATTGAGAATTTATGAATTATTGGATAACTAATATGTCTGAAGGTCCCAATCGTATTTCAATATATTATTATGGCAACTGTGCTATGGTTTTAGGAAATCGTAACGTCAGTTTATACTCCCGGTAAATGTCTAGCCGTTTGAAAATTACCATGGCATTATTGATGATTTTAGCAAATCGACCGAAAAATTCTAAAAAAAATATGACATTGAAATATATTTGAGTGATGATCCTATTTAAGCACTTAAGAAATAACAAAAAATTTGTCTATTCGCCTATTGTTACTTATTATTTTATCTCGTATTTTGTCAAAGTACCTATTATTTCCAAGGTATAATTTTTTCACTTTTTTCATTGATATGAACTTTGCTAAAAAGCTACACATTATTATGCCCCACGCCCTCTCTACGAGTCTTTTAATAACCTACCTTTCGTCCTGTCCATGGGACTGGGTTTGATATGCCTATTCGCAGATCCCAAAAGCATGGGATAGAAAACCTTGGGCCACAACACCGCGAAACACCCGACAACTATCACCAAGACCACCATAGTTTTCCTAGGGCTCAAATCGTTGGCCATCTTTGCCGAAATGTAGCCCCCCGTTAGGCTGCTAGCCTTTCGTTGTCGATCCGACATACTTTAAATTATTTTATGTTCGTTCGTCGTTCGTTATTACAGGACACCCTCACAAATGCTCCATCGAATCGCAACTAATCATATTCTCGATCCCGACTCCCGTTCCCGATTCCGGCCGGATCCCCCGGAGATACGAGAATCCAAAATTATCGGGAATTTGTTTGGGAAGTGGTGGTAAAGGTAAAGTGGAAAATTAGCAGAAGCAAAACGCGAATGCGCAAGATTTCGATTCTTCAAAAAAGAATCTGTCTAGGCGACCGACCGGCGGTCCACAAATCGTCAGCTATGTGGCTGGCTCTAAAGCAAGGATTATATTATTAGATTAGGTATATTATCCTTGGGTCTAAAGCTTAGGTCTAAAGGAGATCCATATTATTTTTATTGAACATGATATAAGGAATAATTTATTATTTATAGGAAATAACTAAGATTTTACAATAGCTCAAAGATTATCTCAACATTTCAATGTGTCTTTATCAATTTCATTCACTTCACAGGGTGTTGCTTTGCATACTTGATTTCCATTTCCGTCTACACATCTACAACTCCCTCTTCTACACTGCATAGGAGTGTAATTTCCATTTTCCAAACAAGATGGTTTCTCATTGGTAGTCATAACACTTAGAGCCCTCAAACATTCTAAAAATGTATGAAATTTCAGTGATATTGAAACAAAGACCAAAAGACTGGATAACTCACTACAGTCCATTGAATCTGCCAGGGTTTTGTTATCTACTTTGCTCAAAGCTGTCAAAATGTTTCCCTCTTTGTCCATACAATATTTGCTGAAAAGTGGAGACATTTCATTATCATAAACATATCTTTAACACTACATCATTGTATGATGTGCGTGTGTATTTAGATATTATATGGATGTGCTTACTGAGTCGAATTTTCCTGAACTGCCTTGTATGTCCCATCAATGTCACAACTTGGGAATGTGTAGCCCAATATCATATTGTAGTTGTTTTTCATCTTCTGTGTTTCTGTTTCGTTAAGAATGGTAATATATTCCTCCTCACATTTCTTGAGATAAATGCCTACCGTGTCTCCCTTATCTAGAAATAGGAACCAAAAGAAAGATGAGTAACCATAATATTTATTCATTGATCTAGATCTCATAACTAATAAGTGATCCAGGATGAACAGAGTTGCCCCCATAGACCAATTATCTCATGGGTGCCCCAATTGTCACAGCAGCGAAACAGCACCGTTTCGGCCCGCCAGGCCACATCAGCCGCTCTCGGTTTGCTGACAACTGGAACAATTCTACACTACTAGTGTGAATATTCAAAGGCTTCAGGTATATCACCCATAGAGTGTAGTTTGTTTATGATATCACCCATTTTGAAGACGCGCAGGGTATTGCATGATGATTTAGTAATGCTATTGCCATCTAGTGGCGTTAGTTCTAAGGTTGGACCTTTCGGTACGTCAGAGATAAGTTACCCACTAAGATATACTTTTCCTGTACTGAAAATGGCCATAAATATTTCGAGGTTTAGGATTTGAATTCGAGATGTCGCTAGTCTCGATAACTCCTTGACTCTGATTGGTTGACTTTTCTCAACTGAAGTTGGAAGTGGTTGAAAAGCCAGCTGCGAGTTTTTACAGCTACGCTTGCTTTGTTTGAGGTTATGTTCAATTGTTAGTACTGTTTACTGTTCGTAGATTATTTTGTCTTGTCTGTGTATTCGATACGTCGGCTTTGGCTTTTTTCTCGTGTGATTTTTGTGAATAATTCCTATACTGTCTTCCAATTTCATTCGTGAACCTAAAGTACCCATTCCAAATATTAAATTCTGTGTACAATAGTGTGCAGTAGGTAGTTATCAGTTTTATAATGTCTGGAAATGTGTGTGCGTTTATAAACTGTGATAGGACACGTAGAAAAGTGACGAATTTGAAAATGTTTTATTTTCCCAAGGATCCAGTAAGAGCCAAGAAATGGATTATCAGCTCAGGTGAGGAAACTGTCATTTAAGGTTCTTGCAATTTCAACTGTTTTTAGAGTATGAGTGAAGTTTAGACATCAAATTTCAGCAAATACCACTGATTATGTGTCCATAAGTGGCGAACCTCTATAAATAAATTCTAAATTTGCAATTGTCAAATCCTATTGTTCTTACAGGTCCTCGTTTTTTATTTAAAATCTGTTCTTTCAGGAAATATCCTTTTGGATGATCTGGACTTTTCTGATCTTCAGAAACGTGTGGTATGCGAGCACCATTTTTGTGATGAAGATTATATTAATCTTGTGGACAAGAAACGACTAAAGTCATCTGTTGTTCCCAAGAGCTATAAAATCTGCAGCCAAGAATCCTCAGACCTCATCAGTAGTCTTCCATCAAAAACATATGGAATAAATGAAAAGAGAGCATCAAAGAGGAAAATATTAGAATCAGTTGAAAATCTCAGTTCATCATCTTCATCTGGCAGCTGGATTGAAAATCTGATTGATATGCCTTCATTACCATCACCATCAAAAAAAGCCAAGAAATCCAAGGAAGGAATTATTCAAAAACAAGCTGAACAAATAGCTATGTTGAATGAGAAGTTGAAACAGAAATCCCATATCATTTCTAATCAGCGTTCTCATATCTATAAACTGAAAAAAACTGTATCTAGGATAAAACTGCTCCTTCCTTTGAATCTACAGTTAGAAAATCATCAGTTTTTAATGCACTGGTCTAGAACCATAGTTAAAATGCAGTTAAAACAGAAAAAACGAAAGTGGCATGCTGATGAAAAGAAATTTGCCATCTTACTTTATTATAAGTCACCAAGTGCCTATAAATATTTGAGGCAGAAAATTGTTCTTCCTAGTATTAGTATTGTGAGGGCATGGATAGGACAGTCCAAATTTGCAACTGGATTCAATGCAAAATTTTTCAGCCAGATAAATTTAAAATCTGAGAGTATGACAAATGATGAAAAAAAATGTGTTATATCTTTTGATGAAATGTGCATAAAGCAATATTTAGAATACTCTCCAGCTATGGACTTCATTGAAGGGTATGAAGATATGGGGAGCCTGGGACGGACAAACAGAAAGGCTAAGTATGTTTTAGTTTTCATGGCAAGGGGCATGTTAAGCTCTTGGAAACTGCCTCTGGCATATTTTTTCACACATTCAGGGATGCCTGGTGAAAATATCAGAGAATTATTATCTACATTGATAAAAAAATGCTTTTCAAGTGGTTTAGATCCAAAAGCTGTGGTATGTGATCAAGGAACATCAAATCAAAAATGCTATAAACTTCTTGGAGTATCAAAAGACAAGCCTCACTTTGATATCCAAACAGACCATGGAGAAAAAAGAATTATAGCATTATATGACTCTCTACATCTGATAAAAAATTATAGGAATAACCTTTTGAATGGGAACTTTCTTCATAACAATAAATTAATATCATTTGATGACATCAAGAAAGTCTATGACCTGGACAGAAATAAAAAATGCAGAGCCTTGGTCAAGTTGACAGACAAACACATTTACCCTACGAACTTCCAAAAAATGAATGTTAAACTTGCTGTCCAAGTTCTAAGCCATAGTGTATCTAGTGCCATCAGAACTTGTATAGAAACAAAACAGTTGCAGACAACATCTGCAGAATCTACAGCTGATTTCTTAGGTGAGTTTTTCATTTTTTTGTGTTTTCATGGGTGTTGATTTTGGATGAAATAACCATTACCAGCTATAATAATTTTTAATCAACAATCTGAATCTTCTTCAATGTAAACTCAAAGATTGAATTTTGATTCAAAGTAGGATTTTGCTTTTTATCAGTGGCAAAAATAATATTTCATTTCTGGCCAGAACTCTTTCACACAATATAAAATTTTATTCTTAAGGAATTGTCACAAAATAATTGAATGCTTATATGTATAATAATTTGATGATTTTTAGAAGAATCTTTCATATACATATGGGTCTGCCACCATTTTATTCCTGAGATACAGAATGTTGAAATTTAACAAAAATATCAGTTTTCACCAAGGTTTTCACTCAATATCTCTATTAAATTCATCATGAAAAATATTTATTTTTCTCCAAATTACATTAAGGGTGGCATTCTGAATTTTAATGACCCTTAACAGGCATTAATAGTACATTATACATCTAGGGACTGAAGTGGTATTTTAAATCCTGACACAAAAAGTTTAAAGCTCCAGAGGGAGGGGTATAATTTGTCAAGGGATTCAAAAACAATATTTTGTGCTGAGGTGTATATACTATTTTCTGCACTTTAGGATAGGTCAAACGTTGAAGAAGAAATTAACTGCTACTAAATGCTAGGTATTCTATTTCTAAAACTTGACATTGGAACACAAAATGATGGGAGTTTTCAATTAAAATGCTACATAAAATTGGTGTCATAACATTTGGAGAAAAAATTATGTTTCACAATGACATGGCAGAAAAGAAGACTCAATGCCTTGGCTGGTTTTTGTAGCCTCGGCTATGCCTCGGCATTGAAATACCAACCGCGGCATTAAATTTTGTGCTATTCTGCCTGGTAAAACAAATAAATATTTTAGGTATACTTTCCATGTAACTCATCTATTGCTATTAAGAATGAATATATATGCTACTAGGTAACCTATATAGTGAAACATACTATTCTGTTTACAGATCGCATGGATAAAATATTTGACTGTCTCAACAGCAAATCTTTTAGTGGAAACAAACCATACAATTGCTCTCTTCATGTGAAACACCCACTAGTTCAGAAAACACTAGAAGATGCTATTCCTTACATTGAAGAATTGTACAAAGTGAACAATAAAGGAAGTATTTCCAGACCTCCATGTTTTGATGGACTGATACAAACCATCAAGGGGATACTTTGTATATATTCCCAAGAAGTAGATGCAAATAGAGATTCATACATCTTGACATCCAAGCTAAGTCAAGATGTTTTGGAGAATTTATTTGCAATTTATAGGCAGAAAGGAGGTTCAAATGTGAACCCTACTGCAAGAGTTTTCCGGACCCTCTTCAGATCAAATGTCATACATAATTTAATGAGGCAAGCATCATCTAATTATGAAGACATTTGTGAAGAAGATATATTGCCAATGTTGGAGGATGGATCTTCTGTGGAAGATTCTGGGGTTGGTCCAATTTTTGTTGATGAAGACGATGGAAGTACTGGGAGCTCATCATCAAATCCAGTATCAGAAGCCAACTCTCCAGATCATGATGAACAATGTGATCAACAAGAAACACTTGAAAATTGTGCAACAAAATACTTTGCTGGCTATTTGGCACATAAAACAATAAAAAAATTTAGTTGTGAAACATGCAAACAGTTATTACTTTCAGATAATATTTTTTTAACTGACAATAATGATATTTTAATATTTCATAGAATGTATGAGCATATAATAAAATATTCAGAAATGGTAGGTTTAAAATCGCCATCTGATGAATTGTATGAAGTAATTCAATGTGCACTTAACACATTTGAAAACAAATATGAAAATATTTGCTGTAAGAAAAAAGTATGCCAAAAGATAATGAGCTCAATCCGAAAAAATATCAGGCAGTATGATTTTTTAACAGATGATGACTGCTATGATCATAAGATGTATTTATTACGATTAATGGTGATTACAAAAATTTTTAAAACTTGTAAAACCAGTTCCTCGAACCAATCTCAAGAAAAAGGAGGAAAACAAGGGCAAAAATTGGATATATTGAAACATGTATAATTTAATAATAAATATATATATATATATACTTGCTTCCTACTTTTTCCTAGAGTATTTTCATGAATATTATAGTTAATTATTTAGTGTTATCAAAGTGTCCTGTTACTTTCATCCCTATTACCTAAATTTTCATTTCATCATTCCTCAATTCACAGAATATTTATTATTTATTTCAATTATGTAAATAGGTAATGTGCCTTTATGAAAAAAAAAAGGATGAAAAAAACATACTGATTATTTTTTCATACAGGGTGCTACAAATGTAAGGTAAAATAAAATATTCAATGGAGTGATTCATAAGTTAATTTCAAGAAAAAAACTTGATATGAACGTTCTTGCTGAGGGTCTCAAATTTTGAGATTCAGGGTGTCAAAGCTGAAAATATGCATAGATTCTTCTTTTGACCACCATGTATGGCATTTCCTAATGGCAAGATTTAGTTATATTATGGTTATCCAGTAATCTGAATGGATGTCCTGGATGAGCTGCTCAGCATTCAAATCAAAATTTGGAGCCTGGTTGTTTGGCCCTATCGAGTTTCAACAACAGGTCCTTTTCAAAACAAAATTCAATGGCAAATTACTAACAATAATATCCCCTTAAAAATGCCACTGAAAATCTGATTGTCCAAATGTTATCACTTCCTACTTCATTTTCCCTATTAAATAAAACTATAATTATTTTTCATCCAATCTACCACCATGTATCTCAAAATTCAAGAGATTTAGGACAATCGTTCATATTAAGATTTTTCTTTAAAATAAACTCAAGATTCATTCCTTTAAAAATTGTACCTTAGTTTTGAAACATCCTGTATATTTCCCTCATTTTCCCCTCCCATAATTACAAAACATGAAGATTCTCACATGACAAAATTAGATTTCAGAATAAATAAGTTCTGTGACATGAACCTAGGTAAGTCTTAAGATGAAAAAGTTCTTTCACGAACAAAATAGGGATTTCCTCTCGTGCTTTCAAAGAGATGAATTATATTGATAGTAATTTTGGTTAAATTAGTAAATTAACTGCATAAGTTCAAGTTTCTTGAAAATTATCATATACCTATTTTACACATGGAATTGAATCCATTGATTTGAATACATTCAAATATCATGTGGGTAGGTACCTATTATTCAAAAATATGTTATTTTTAAATAACCCCAATATATATACAGAATTTTTCGAAATTCAGTATCAATATTTCAGGGGTTATTTTTCAGATCAACATAAAACCTGATAAAACCAGAGATAAGTTACCCACTTATCTCTGATAAAACGCTTTGATAGGTAGGTACCGATCAACAGATCGTTAAAATTTCAAGATTTTTTTCCTCCAAAGCTCTTCTAGATTTCGGGATATTCAATGAAACATTACGTGTTAGGGATCTTCATATTACAGTATGCTGAGTGATTTTAAGAATCTAGAAGGACATATTTCCTCAGGGGTCAAAATGCCCTTTTCCCTGCGCCATACTGGTATAGATTTTTAAATACCAAATGATTTGTTTTGTTATGAGGTATAAACTTTTTTGTCTTGTAATTAGATTGCATCGAAATTTCATCATAAGGGACAAACCTATATTATCACAATGAAAACAAGAACATTTCATTATTATTATTTTTTTTTTCGTTTAAATAGGTACCTATAGGTAAATAAAAAATACTAATTTATGAACAAAAACCATTCACAGTTCATGTTCACATGAAAACGTTCGTTTTCCTAACTTCTCTATATCAGAGATCTATATGAAATTTGATGGAACATTGATATTATTTTCAAAAAAACTATTTCTACAAGCAGAGGTTATCTTTATTTCTGGCTCCAACCAACCGTCCTTGAGAAATCAGCTACCGCATAAGCTAATTTCTCGCATATACTCAAGGTTGGTAGAATTGATGATTATTCGTACAAATAATCATCAATTCTACCAACCTTGCATATTCTGACCACCAATGCCATCTGTCTGTATATCACTGACCCAAAATCAGTTGTGGCCAAATCGCCCATAAGAAAAGTACATCTTAGTGGGTAACTTATCTCTGGGTACGTCATACACAGCATGACGCTGCCATCGCAGAAAAGTTGGCGATCTGGCTCTATTCAATAGATATTTTCATGGAAGATACTCCTCTGAAATATCAACAATTGTTCCTTCCTTGGCAGTCCCCGCGAGACTTACCCGTCGAGTTGTGGCTTCGCACCCCTTCGTGGTCATCTTGAAGACCTGCAGAACTTCTCTTTCCAAAGACTCGTTCATCCAACGAACAGCGAGGCTCTGGAACACATCGCTAAAAGGGAGGTGTTCCCCGAGGCATGTAACCTCCAGAAATTTAAGAAGAACGCCAATTCCCACCTGGTTCTCACGATGTTCTCTGAACATTACAGGATATCCCTCTTCGTGAGAACCAGAACATTGAAAAAAATCTATAGTCAACATGTGTAGACCCTTACGACTCCATATTAGAAAGTGCTATTACAAGTAAAACACTCTGCTGACCGATGGCACTAACCTGGCTCTACATGAGTGGGAAAACCATCGATCCTATCCATTGATCTAGATCTGATGACTTAAAGAGATCTAGGGCATAGATTAGTTGTTGATTTATGTTTAGGGTGTACAGAGTTGACCCAGTTGTCAACAGAAGCGAGACTATACCGTACGGTAGTGTCTTGCTCCTCCTCTGTTCATCCACTAGATGGCGTTAGCATGACTACATCATAATTGCCTCAGATAAATGCAATACCCTGTGACCATAATAATTTCTGCATTTAGAGAAAAACTCACAACATCCTAATGTCTGGTTAGAAATGTTCCGAATATTGACCATAGGGTCGTTCGGGTAAGTTGGAGCCCCATCAGTGGCGTCAGTGCACAAACACTGTTCTCTCATGCACTGAATAGTGTCATAGTCCCCTTTCGAGGAGCACCTGAAATGTTCGCTGGGATTCAGCTCTCTGCCGAATAATTGTTTGGCTTGCTGGTAGTCCCTAGAGCACTCTGAAACATGATCAGAATAACAAAATGTTTGTTGCATTGAAGCAGTTTTGAACTGCTATACTTACTGCATTGCATTTGCATTTCAGGAAGGGATGTGAAATCTGATTCCCCGAAGATTCTTGTACCGTCAATATCAACGCAATAACATCTGAGAAAAAAAATATGCATAAAAACCAGTGATTTACTGAGGGAAATTAAGGGGATCCTAATTCCTGAATACCAACTACTGAATTCGTCTACAACTCTACAGTTACAAGACAGGTATACCAATACCGGCCTGTCGATATGTTAGCCACTTCCATAATCGTACTTTCAACAAATTTGACATTATTGATTGTTGACACTTGATTGACTCAATACTCTTGACAGCTGACACTGTGGGTGACATTTGGATGTTAGTTGTTTATTATTATTTATTTTTTATTTTATTTTTTTTTTTAACTTTTGAAAATTCATAGACGTATTCTATGGGAAAATTTAATTTGGTGATGTTGATTGATAGATGAATAATAATAGAATTTCATCATCCAGCTACTAAATCAAAATTTTCCAAATTAAAACATACACATGATATGCCAAAATAAATGATGGAGCTTTTATTGGGGCTTCCGTTGATCTTTGATCTGAATGCAATTGCAAACAGTATTCATCATTTCCATTCTTGTCCTCAACAGGAAGATATAGCAAATAGCAATGCATGTACCTACTTACGTTTGACCTGGTATACACTTATATGAGGCAAATTCTCCCTCATCAGTGCATGTTTGACGAACTTCCATTGAACCCAGATTCGGACCGTTTTTTCTCCTCTCATCATAATCATCCTGAAGCTGTGTGCAAGGTGTATTCACTGAAATTAAGTTGCCATTTGAAGCCCTATTTAATGCACAATAAATGATATCACCAACTCACTTCTAGAGCAAATACCATCATATAAGTTCCCATTTGTAAGCTTGCAAGCTAATCCTGGGCCACAAATTGATGTTGGAGTGGGTGCAGAGGGATATCCAATGCTACATTCATCTCCTTCATCTACAAAAACAAAAAAGGTGTGTGTTTCAAGTCATAGAAATGAAATGCAGTATAACTACAAAAAAACAGACAGAGTCTCATTTGAAGGATCTATATAGAGTCATTATCCACACAAGGTCGTAATAAAAGCAATACCCCAACAGAAAATCGAAAAACATGAATTGCTTACTCAAATTTTCCAAACAGTATTGACAGCAATTGCAAGCTTCTGGGGATGGAAGGAATGTTCCACTGTGAGTGGCATTTTGAATATTACATTTTTCTGGAAGCGTTGGGCACTTCACTCCCTAAAAACATAATGATATTGAATTATTTGATTATGAAAATTCAGAAAATGAAACATTTCCATATACCCACATCACAAACACTGGGGGAGCATAATATACTTTCGTCCCCAAATACTGATGTTGAAATGGTGAAAAATATAACAAGTAAAATCATTTTTGTTCCCTAACAAATGTTAGTTTCATACCTATAATCAGAACTGTATATATATTATAGGGTCACATTAATATTATATTGATTGTAAAAACTCTAGATATTCTTATCAGTTTATCTTATCTTTATCCTATTTTCCAAGATTCTAATCAATTCCAATTGATAATAATTTGTGAAACCATTCCCATTTTTAGCACTTCAATATGATTTTAAATTCAAATTCAAATGCTTGATGGGTGGGGGTGGAAAAAAGTGTGGCAAATTCTGATGTATGTATGGTTGCCTAATCAAAAAAATAGAAAGAATGAGATTAGTCTCCTGCATAGATACCTAAACAACACTCTAGTTTGTTTATGGTCTCCTGTAGTTGCTATGCTGTAAAGGATTTATCCACAGCCGTCTTCAACTTTAGTTGAAGACGGCTGTGATTTATCTGATTTGGCCGTTAAAAAACCTTCAATCGTTTGCGAAATTCAAAATTAGGAAATTGGTTAGAAAAGTCACTACCTGATCTGACATCCTGTCATTTGTCATGTCGGTCGATAAAACAGGTACCTCTGCCAATAGGTGACATTCTGACATTTCTTTCTGGTCTGGTTGTGCATATTGAAAGGTGTGATTTTCATAAGTTCTCGTCAAATTATTCCATTGTATGCTCAACATTTCTTAATATTCCAGAAAATGGCAGATTTAGATGATTTCTTCGCCAAAAAAGACCGTAAAAAGTCGAAAACCACAAAAAAATTCGCTACCACCGAAGAGGTAGCGAAAAAACTAGAAGATACCGCGAGAAAGACTGAAAAACAAAAAAAGGAACGTGTTCCTGAAGGAGAAGTCGATTCCTCTGCGCCAATCCACGTAAGTAACCAAGAAACAAAACACAGAATGACTGATCACAAGACCATCATTAAGATCAAAGAGTAGCCATATTGATGTATCATTTCAGGAACAAGATGAGTGGAAGGACTTTGAGGAAGAGAAAAAAGATTACACCGGCCTGAAAATCGGTAACCTAGCCATCACAGCCAACTCAGATGGTAACCAGAGTGCCAAGGAACCAAACTCTGAGGATTCCAAAGAAGATGAGATGGGACAGGAAATGGAAAAAAAATCAGGTCCCTGGAAGCGAATTGACCCCAATGAGGTGCAAGAAGAGGTGGTAGTGGTCAAAGAGAAGAGACCTGAACCAACACCAGCACCTAGTGAGAGTAAATCTAGTTATGTGGCCCCTCGTCTGAGGAGTACCCCAGGAGGTGGGGGTGGACAGCAGGTTGCTCCTTTGAGGCATAGGTCGAAAGTTGCTCCTGATATACACAATGAGGAATCTTTCCCTGGATTATCCAAAACTGGAGACTACAAAAGGTAAGATCTTTGTCTTATCACACAATATTTTCTTTTGGAAATAGAATAAATTAATAGTTAGTATAATGACTGAGCCTCTCTCATATTCATATGCAGAATTCAATAAAAAAAAGGTTTTCATTAACAAAATTAAATTATTTGACATCCATAAACTTTGGAATAGATTGCAAAATCACAGTTATACTCTTGGTGGATTTGAAAATCCTAATTATGAGTATGAAGACTTACTAAATATTTTCAGAAAACTGTTCTTATTCAAAATTCATTAAACAACAAAATGATCAAAATCATTGTTCAATGAAAATATATATACTCCAATTGAAACTCAAGATTAACTTTAAAAAAATATCAGGAAATATGTTTTATAAAGTTTAATATGATAATTATAATTAATTAGTTGAAAAAACCATAAGAGAGACAAAAAAACAACTCCCAAATTTCCACCAGTGGTTAAAAAATTATTTGTTGATTATAATGGAATTCAAAGTTCTATGATAGATATTGAATGTGCTATTTCACACAGGATCAATCTTGGATTCAATATTATTTTTACTTTACATAAATTCAGTTTCAAAATTCAAACTGAAAGATAAACTGAAATTATTCTCAGAGGATACTACTCTATTTTTTTTAATGCTTAAAAGTATTTAAAATCACATCTGGAAATGTTATCATCTTGGCTGCAGACTCATAAACTGATATTGAATTTCAAAAAATCATCTCATGGATATCACCAGATATCACAAAGACAATGAGACACATACCCACAAAATAATCAATTAGTTACAAAAATAATGACAAAGATTACACAACTACAACATTTTTAGGACTCTTTATTGATGAGAATTTATCTTATTGTAGAAAACACATTGAAATCCTCAGAAAAAACTGAACCCAATAACTGGAATTTCATTCATAATAAGAAAATATATTGATGAAAAACATTTGAATAACATATATTTTTGCATCATTATTTGAAATTACAATATTCAATATCCATTTAGGGAAGTGCAAGAAAATCAATATTGAAACCATTAATAACTTTTCAAAATAATACTGTGAAACATATTTATCAAAAGCCATATTTAGAACACACTAAATTGAAACAAAACAAATATTTTAGTTGATTTGAAGTCCCTATATACATTGAAAATTTGTTGTTTCATCCATTTTATCAGGAATAAAATGAATATTTCTAATATAGAAATACAAGAAACTCAGTGACTTCATAATCACAATACTAGGCCATTACATAGCTCAATGGGCTTATATCACAAAAAAATTGTATTTCATAATGCGATAGAACTTACCCAAACTAGCTCACCACTGCAAACCGTTTCTTGCTATGAGCTCCCTACGTTTTATAAAAAATTATTGAAATCCCCGATTTTTCGGACCTCTGAAAACAAGGCGATGATGTGACGTCAAAACCCTAATACGATTATTCCAGACAGAGATGAAATGTATATGATTTCTGACAGAGTGAATTAGCGCTAGATCACAGTTGAAAGAATTAATATATCAGTTGCCTCAGTAGTCTCCATCAGGCGTTTGGTATTTTCTTTTAACTATGGCGAGATGAGGTTTCTATGTCATAAGAGGGTATAAGAGGGTCCGTTTTCAGAAGGTACTATTATTTATGTCCAAAAATAAAACATTCCAGTTGATTTTTCCATCTATGTCGTCAATAATTATTTATGTATAAAAGGATCAAGGATCAAACATGGTTTGAGTTGAAATTTCTACTAAGGTGTACACGCCCATTACAAGTAGGTTTCAGTCTAGGATGATTCAACAGTCCATCTAACATAATTTCATCAAGTTTTATAATTCTCTCCCCACCAGAATAAAGAACATGAAAAAGCAGAATCAAAAACAATTTGAAAAAATATTTATTATTGACCTAAAATAAATGAAATCAAGTACCTTCATCACATCAGCTACTGAAATGAAATTTGACTATTATCATATATTCAGATTATGTTTCTTTATCATTTCAATGTCTAGGTATTACTTAGCTGGTTATTTTTTTGTCCCATTCTTTTCAATGTACATTTTGATTGTTATGCCTCCCTATCATAAACATATATTGTGTTTCTTGGAATCTACAATAAAGATTAGATTACCTAGATATTGAAAATAGATTGTGATGGAAACATGCATCATTAAGAAACTAGGATGAAAATAAACTTTGAATTATTATTATCATAATTTTTGTTTTCATGTTTCTGAAGGGATACAATTTTATTGACTGATTTTTTTCTAGAAACCGTAGTGAAGGTGCTTTTGAAGTGGTGCAACAAAATCGGTCAACTTCGTACAGACAGGCAGAGCAATCCAAGCTGAACTCTGCCCAAGGCCCCAAACTGAGCCTTGGCAACCGTTATAATACTCTCAGTAATGATAGCTAGTGATTTAAATGCAATCTAGGGACATGTTTGTATTCAAGGGTGGCCATTCAAGAATCCAGTCTAGCTTGATTTACTCTGTCAATAGGATTTTTTTAGATTCTAATCTGTGGGAAATCAGGAACTTTATTTGTTTGTATCATCATTGATTCTTGATGGAGTAAATTGAGTTTGTGATGAATATTTGAAAATTTGTGCATAGATTTGTTGATCATTTTTGAAATTTTCTGTTGGAATGGAATTTACCATTGTCTCCCATAGTCTTTGAAATCAGTGATGTGTTTTCATCTATTGATTTTTAAACATTACGTTTTTTACAAATGAAATTATATATTATTTCCTTCTCCAGACTTTTCTCTCTTCATGTGAAAAAAACATATTTTTATATCCAGTATCTGGGTATACCACATTTCTAGAAATACTGAATATTCTTCAGAAAAAAGACACTATAAATGATCGACTTTATTATTTCAGTTTTAGGTTTTCCAAGATTTGAAATAACCCTTATTTTTCTTCAACAATCCACAAAATTAATAAACAATCTTAAATCAATTTGATCATATTCGCAATAGAAAACAACACGTCGCTCCTCCTCACGGCAGCAACTTGAACACTTCCGAGCGGTTTGTTTGATATGACCAATAAGAACAAACACAAAACAAATGTGAACCAATGAAAACCCGCTTTGACATCTTTCAAGAACTCCGATAGGTGGCGTACGCTTATTTTCTATTGTGAATTGTCTTTTCTGAACATAATGAGACTGCAGCATCAGCATTCATAAATGAATGATATATGATTTCTACATACTTTGAAGCTATAAAGTCACCCTTAAAAATGAGAGGTCTGTTTGTTGTGCCTCCAATGACTATAATATTGTACACCAGAGTAGATCGTGTAGAACTGATACAGTTCGGTGTTATATGGTGTACACTCACACTGTGTTCTTCATATAATTTACCGGCAAAACAGTAATAAGAGGTGTAATGCAGATAGTTGTTAGAGGCTTCCTTTGTATTGCTGAAGTTGCTAAAGTTGATTTTTCCCCATAATAGTCTCTGTTCATGGCCTGATGTAAACAGGTCATAGAAAAAAATCTAGTTCAACAGGTAGAGCAAGCACAAATGGACAGAACTTAGGTTAAATGTTTGTTTTTGGAGCATAAGCAACAATCTCTGATTTGAGTGTTTTGTATAACATCATTTATTCATTCTGGTCAACGTTTATAATCCTTAGATCGATTATCCAACTACTAATAAAACAGATTTCATTGATTATTGATCCTCGTCACAAGAAAGCAAATGTTAGAAAACTCTGTAGTGTACGATATAAATTCTTGAGTCACTGAATGGTATTGTTAGATAACTAACATTTCCAGTGACTAATAAATTCATGCAGAAACAGGGAACATAAAAACAAAAGACAATTCCTTGAGAGACGGTTGACCCAACTTTTTATCCCAAATTCAAATCATCCAGTGTTGAATTCTCACTACTATGAAAATACAATCAATTCTTAAATCCTATGCAGAACCTAGTTCTTGTCTATAATCATAGCTACTATCTCTAGAGTACCTTTCCACGTATTTTTTCCCGTGGTTCCCTAAACTGCTGTAGTTTTCAAAGAATGTTTCATTTAGTAAGTCTGGATTGAACGTTTCAATCATGTAAATCCAAGCTTTAGATGTTGTATTTTGGCCATTCAATGTAAGAACGTCATACAATTTTCTTCTATAAAAATTCGGATGATCCTCAAGGATATCTAGATCTGCCATTACTTTGTCGTCTACCTCGTATAATTCTCCTATAACATTTGTACCGATCCCTGGAAAAAATAGAAGCTAAATGTATGCGCCCCAAATTTGTCTAGTACTGACCTGGACTCTCTAAAATGAATGGAATGTTGTATTTGGTTGCTATGATGAGAGGATATTTTTCTTTGGTTTTCGCATCAGCCAGATATTTGTAGAAACCTCCGGCGTTTTTTGAAAACCATGAGTGGTTCGGTTCTTCTTTTTTAAGAGTACCATACACGAAAACCGTATGTTTTCCCCTAGAGTCCATTTGCCCGTTAGTTCCTGTTGCTAAAATACTGGTTAGTATAATGATGATGTTGACAATCATGTGGTTTTAAATATTTGATCGACTAATACTTAGATCTCTGCTATTAGATAAAATATTATTGCATTTTGAACGGTTTATCAAGGTTGATGAACTTCTTAAGTCCGCTTCTGCCTACACAACTGTCAGACGAGTCAGACCAGACGTGTTCACGTGTCCGTGTCACTCGGAGTTCTGAACACTGTTGCCGTCTACAAATTTTCTTCTGTAGGGTCGTACCACATTTTTTTTATTGATAGTAGTAAAAAATAGGAATTCATATTTCCATATTCTAATGACATGATTTTATCAGCGATGTTGTTGTTGTTCTTTATTGTAATTGGATTTAGCGTTTTTCTTAGGTGATCTATATATATATCATCAATATAAATCTGAATATATTTTCTGGCTTTTCTGGCGAAAAATATTGTTGTTATCGATATATCAGTTTTTATTTTTGAAATATCAACATATATACGCGTAGATTTGTCATATAGTTAAGAGTCGGCTTATGAGTCGGTAGCCAAAAGATGATGATATAATTTTCAAGTCAATTTTAATATCATCAATTATGTCATTAAATTCTTTAGAGGAATATAGATTTATTGCAGTATCATTGATGCAAATAACTTATCAGATTTCCTTTCAGTTCCGCGAAGATGATATTGATGAATTGATATGTAAATTAAAAATAAAATTGGACCTAAAACGGGACCTGTGGTACACCACATTTTATCTCCCTTATGGAGCTACAAATATCAACATCAACGTATACGTACTGCTTTCTATATTTCCCAGATACTTTTTTAACCAATCAAATATTTCTCCAATGGTATACCTATTGAATGTATTTTACTCAGTAAAATATCATGATTTACAGTATCGAAAGCTTCACATAAATCTAAAGATCATACATTTACAATTTTGATCAATTTTAAACTGAATATTCGAAATAACATCCACATAACTCTTCTACATCTCAGTGTCTTTCGATCTGCGAAATCCATATTGACCACTGACGACCACTGTATATAGAAGACCGTAGCCCATTATTTTCAAGAAAATCAAGAATACGCTTATTTATAATTTTTTCAATATTTTTCGAGAAGATCGGGAAAACTCTGAAATCGGTCTGTAGTTATTATATAAGGTCATCTCTTTTTCCAGTTTTATGTCGTACGGTAGTTTGTGCAAAGTAACCAGAGTCCAGACACTACAGAGATACTGATACTGTGTCTACTGTGGAATTTGCTATACATACCTCTTCGCACCTAGGTCGCCTACTCTAGGTTTTCATTTAATGGCTAAACAAATTGTATACTGGTTACAGATTTACTACGGCATGTGGCAACATTGCCGCGAGTGCCCTTATGGCATGGCTGATTTTTTAACTAGCGTCTGCCGCAAGGAAGGATTAACATAAACAACGTAGTGGGAGAACCGCGTCAAGCGAGACGCGGACGCGGGCAAACATCACCTTCACCCTTCACCTATCGACATGCCCGACGAACGTTGGAGCGAAGGAGCGAAACAGTAATGTAATATTATTATTGGTAGGTAAAATGCCAATACCCTTAATTGGCGTCGAATTATGTATCAAGGGAAGGAGTGTATAGTCATAGTCGGTTGACATACAACTATTTTCAGAATACCTACTCATTCATGTTATAGTTTGGTCAACGTGCGTTTCACACTAAGTACCTATAAAAATGGAATTATCAAACTGTTGTGCAGAATGTACAAAAACGTTCAGCTGTTTTCAAAGTCTCAGAAGGCATTGTTTGAAGTCTTCTCCAACTTAGATAGCCCCATCAAAAATAAGTGGGAAAGTGTACAAGTTTATTTGTGATAGATGCAGTTCGAAGTTCAATGTTGAGAAAAATTTCACGGCCCATAAAAAAAATGTTGCAATTTACCTTCAAATAGTGCGGTGAAATCATCTGATTGCCCATTATGCAATGGAAAAATTATGAATGATCAATTCGAAAATCATTTGAAGAATTTGCATGACTTAACGTTGGGTTAAGGAAAATTTTGAAATTCCATCTAATGAACAAATCATCGAATGGAAAAGTGAGATAGAACAGAATGATAAAACTCGTTTCGTTAAGAATTCTGGAACGAAAAGATCGTCAAAATTGGAGATTCAATATTTTTATTGTCATCGCTCTGGATATTTTCACTCAAAGAGCACTGGAAAGAGGCAAGTTAAAATACAGGGCAGCAACAAAATAAATTCAAATTGTATGGATATCATTACTGGTACATGCAACATTGTTCACGTGAAAACGCAAGCGAGAATAAGCAACGTCAAGCTTTAGCTGCTAAAATTGACCAAAAAATTCCCTTTAGTGACATCTTGGATGAGGTAAGTGGACACGGAATAATATTAGAAATATGAATACAGGGTGAATCGGGTATATAGGTGCTTATTGTAACACGTTCATTCGTTAGGTAGATATGTTCGGATAGTTTTTACAAGATCTAGCAGACTATCTCTATAGATAGGTATAGGTAGGTATCAAAATCAAATGAATTAACATTATATTCCATGTACAGGGTGATTCACAATAATGTCCCCCCTATAGCTCGGTTATTTTTGAACCGATCGCAAAATTTGAAAAATCATTTGATTGAGTTTTTTTCCGCTATATCAGAAAATACAGGGTGCTCGGAACAAACGATCGATAGTAGGGTACAAGTCGATTTTCTTAAAAGGAACACCCTATTTTTCATTGCATTTTCAGATTATCCCTGAATAGCTGATTTCATCAATGTATCACACTTGGGGTCCAGCGGGAATGATTACAGAGATATAGGGTGTTCAAAAATCGAGATTTTTCAAATTTAAGTAGGATGTTTTTCTGTGGAAACTATTACCCATCGGTCAAAACGGCTTCCATGTTCCTATGTTAACTTATGATTTACTATCTACTGACATTTAATAATTGGAACAAATACAGGGTGATCAGAATTCTGAATCTTGAACCACCCTCTGTATTGTTCCAATTTGATGTCAGTAGATATAGTAAATCAAAAGTTGGGATAGGGCCGACATGTGAGTCGTTTTGACCAATAATAAATAGTTTCGACAAAAAAAACCAAAGTTGAAAAATCCCGATTTTGAACACCCTATTTATCTGTAATCATGTCCGCTAGACCCCAAGGTCCCCCCCCGTGTAATGTATCGATGAAATCAGCTCTTTAGGGAGAATCTAAAAATGCAATAATGTACAGGGGTGTCCTATTGAAAAAACCTCTTTCACTTCTCTATAAACATCTCATAATTTGTTAGGTGAATGATCCTGCATATTTGAATATGTTCAAAATCACATTATCAACCGCCTCCTTCCAGATATACGTCGGTGAATCGAACACCTTGTATATTTTGCAACTATTTTTGATTATATTCTCGTGTTCTTATTTTTCAAATATACATATATGTACATGTAGCTATTCTGTATATTTTTTTACCGTTTCCGGAGATATATATGAGGTATATATATATATATATATATATTGATAGACGGTATAAAGTCACCTCCACACCGTTACACATGTAATACGTTGTCACCTCATATATGACGTTGTGACTTCCGAAAACGGAAGTCACAACGTATCCCCATTCATTTCAACACAGTAGCCAGCAGATGTCATCAGAAGGCCATTCCCGAAAATTTCTCCGGAGGTCACTTTGACCACCCCATACCTCCAAAAAAGTTTTTTAGTTCGAGAGTTTAACGTCAGTATTTGGTGGCGCTCCATGTCCATATATACGATTGATACATGTATAACGAAGTGACTTCCGTTATTCAGAATGCATATTGAGACCTCCGAATTTCGGCAACACTGTAAGCCTATGTGTTATTATTTCTGAAGCTCGTTTCACGTCTCATCAGTATTGAGTCACAATATTCGTGGTACATACAAACAGGTATCCAAAAAAAATTATATTGATTCAAAAAAATGAAGAAACGAAGGGTAGAACTCAACGAATTATAAAAACTTGATTTTTTTTATGATCTGTTTCCGACGAAAAGGGATATCCTGTAATGTTCAGAGAACGACATCGTGGGAACCAAGGGGAATAAGGTAGGAATTGGTGTTCGTCCAATTCCTTAATTCATTGAATTTCTGGAGGTTATATGCCTCGTGGAACACCTTCCTTGGCAATGTGTTCCGGAGCCTCGCTGTTCGTGAAATGAACGAGAACGAAAGAGATGTTCTGCAGGTCTCCAAAGTGACCACGAAGGGGTGCGAAGCATCAAATAGACGAGTTAATCTCGCAGGGACTGCCAAGAAAGAAACAATTGTTGATTTTTCAGAAGAGCATCGTCCATGAAAATAGCTATAAAATAGGGCCAGATTGCCAACTTTCCTACGGTGTTCCAGAGAAGTGAGTGAGTTTGTGAGCGAGGCATCACCCACAAGACAAATTGTTCTTTTTTGGGCAGAATCCAACGGTTTCAGGGTATGTTTGGGTGTTGAACTCCAAATATGAAAACAGTATCCTAGGACAGGTCAGATCTGTGCCTCAAAGTTCATAAGCAGCTGACTGGAAGTGAAATTGCTCCTGGCCCGAAACAGGAAACCAAGTTTTTGGGATGCACTCTCAGCATATAATCTCACGTGATTTTCCCAAGAAAGGTTATTGCTGATAGTAATACCAAGCATCGAAATGGATGTCTTCAAAGGTATGGTTACTCCTGACAAGCTCATGTTGGGTACAGTGAGATCGGCTTTTCTAGAGAAAAGGAATGCTTGTGTTTTGTTTGCATTGAAATCTAGCAAGTTATTGGATCCCCATTCGAGAATTGTTGCCAAGTCCATATTCATGTTGTCAACATTTCTTCCTCGTTCGTTTCTGATTTACCTGGCTGGTATTGGAGCCCTGAAAGAGAAGGCGTGGTCGTGTGTTCGAATCGCTGTTGAAGCAAGGAATTTCTTCAATGTTTGATTTAGGTATTGTATATTATTCAGTTTCAAAGCATCGGTTGGAGATAGTCCTAACCGAGGTCCTGACGATTCACTGTTGCGTTCGACTCAACAGTGTTGCTACTGAAATGATACATGTAGTTAGTAACAAAGCCTACACATAACACACAGGAAGAAATCATGATTATGTAGTTGTGAGCATCAGGGGACGGTGTATGTAGGGGAGTGTGGAAAAACCACCAGCTGAGCATGAGAGCGGGCCAATGCTGCTTAGTGGGCCTCCTCTAACGGCGGTTAACGAGGTAGCTGGCAGGCCTGCCACTGCAGAATATGGTTGTGAGTACATTATACTAGCCTACAAAACACGACCGGAAAACTCTGGAAGAGAGCTGATGGACGGTACCTGGAAAGGGTGTTTGTTAGTCAGCTCTCTTAAGTGAACCACATTACTCATTGAACACATATTGGGGCTTGCTGAAAGGTACCTTTAGGGACTAGTTGCTGACTGCAAATGTACCCATCTATCAGTACCAGTACCAGCATTAGTAGTCAGACGTACACAATAAGCCCAGTCAGCACATCCTTTAGTCGTCAATTTCGAAATATGTCGAACAACTTTTCGCTAAAGAAATACAATGAGAACAGTATGCGGGTCCACGAACTTTGGAATTCTTTGCTGGAGGAAGTATCCATCTCCCTATCCTCTACTGTAGATACTCACGATCTTTTTGAAATATTGTTGGGATTTCTATCCGTGCGCTCCAAGAGATGAAAAACACTACGCAATGTTAGACGAAGAGGATTCCGTAAGAAGAAACAAGGTGAAATTGAAAAAATTTGACCGATTTACGTACTATTCCGCAGATCTTTAGATCATTCAGCTCTAGATACTGACAATGGTTTGACCCCAACTCATCATTGAACATCTCACCAACTCTCATCTCGATGATATTCAACTCATCTATGGATCTATTCTTTCAGTACCCAATTCATCAACGACCGAACCCATCAACACATCCATATTAATCCAAGGCCGATCTCGACCCAACCCATCATTACACCCTCGATTACACCCTTTTTATCAACAACCACTTCGTTATCAGCACAACTCATCGATAATCCAACTCATCGATGACCCAACTCATCGTCGCAACAATTTCGCCAATATGCAACGCTCCAACGAGCCGACTCATCAATGACCCAAATCACCAACTACCCAAATGATCAACTTACCACCTCATCAACTGACCAATTTCATCAATATCCTTTCCATCAACGATCCAACTCACCAATTATCACCCAACTCATCAATGTACCCATTTCATCAATGAATCAACTCATGAATAAACCAACTCTTAAACCAAATTCGTCATTGTACCCATTTCATCAACACCCGACTCGTCAACGAACCGAATAATCAATGACTCGACTAGTCAACGACTCATCTGGTTAACGATCCAACTCATAAAAGTTTCAACTCATTAACGTTCCAAATAATCAGCGATTCAAATCATCAACGAACCAACACATCAACGGCCTAACTTATTGACAACCCTACTCGTCAACGAGCTAACTCGGCATCATTTCGACTCATCAACGTTTCGACTCATCAACGTTCCAACTCATCAACGTTTCAACTCATCAACGCTCCAAATTATCAACGGCACAACGAGTTGCAAAGTTGAATAATCAGCACTTTGTCGTGTTGGGTCAGGTGTGGATGAAAGAGGTGGGTTGATGAGTTGTGTGTTGATAGAAGGAGAACTTATTTTGATGAGTTGTGTCGTCGATGAGCTTTGTCGTTGATGAGTTGGTTCGTTGATGACCTGCATTAGTGATGATTAAACTCAGTGATCAGTTGGGTCCTTGACCAGTTGTGAGGATGATAAATTGGCTGTGGATGAAGTTGGTAAGTTGGTGAATCGAACCTCTCTGATAAGTTCGATTGTTGGGTCGTTGGTGATATGGGTGTTGATAAAATTAGTACGTTGATGATATGGGTCGGTGATGATTTGTCTTGTCGCTGAATTGAGTGTTGATGTAATAAAAATTAGGTTAGTTGAATGTGGGATGGTTGATGAAATAGAGGTGGTTGATTTGATAGAGGTGGTTTATGAGATGAGTATTGATGAAATGTATAGGTTGATGACTGGTTGTTGATCAGTAGAGTCGTTAACAAGTTAGGTGTTGACGAAATATGGGTGTTGATGAGATGGATCGTTGATGAGATGGATCGTTGATGAGATGGATCGTTGATGAGATGGATCGATGCTGACTTGGGTGTTGATGAAGTGGACGCCCTGATGATTTGAGTCGTTAAAGAATTGGGTCGTTGATGAGATGACCATTGATAGCATGGGAATTGACAAGTTGTCCGTTGATGAGCTGGGTCGATCTGATTTCTCTACCTCACCAGTACTGAGTAGAGACTATTACTATTTTCATGTGTCATCATGTGCAATGATGGAACGACAAAGCTGACTGAGTGAATTCTGAAAAAAATACGTTTGGATAATGAAAAAATTATTGAATATTTGTATAAGTACCCCAATATCTACCTATAAAAATCAAGTACTCCTGTTGTGTATTAAGTCATTGATAAACTGTGGAATGGGTAGTAGTAGTAGTATTTATACTTAGTTGTATGTACATACCAACTGACTATTAACCTCACGACAGGTCCTTCAGCCATTGTGTGTGTTTGTTACTAACTCCATACGCTACCTCAAGAGCAGCACGAATAATTTGAACGCAACAACGAATCCTGCGGAATCAGCTCCGGCCGAGGCTACGAAAATTGGAATTTTTTAACTCGTTTTATGAATAAAAATTATCTGCTCTGTCGGGCATCGAACCTAGCAACCTCTGTGGAATGAATATCTACTATATTATGGAATTCTCATGTCATGCACTGTGTTTGTCGCCAAACTCTTCCGAAACGGCCTGACCGATTCTCATGAACATTTTTGGGCATATCTGATAGGTCTGGGAATCGGTCGTAAGCTATTTATTGAATCTAAAATTCAACATTGGGTCGTTGATTATGATATTTTCATCAGAACTTGAAAATTCAAGATAGTGGATTCGATATGGCGGAGGACTTTTGTAATTTTGATTCTATTCAACATAGCGGTAGGTTTTCAAGGTCGGAGATTATATGATTCATTCGACAAAATTGAAACAGTAAAGATGGCGGATCGATTATGGTGAACGAGATATCTAATAATGATCCAATTTTATTCAAAATTTGTATCTGGAACTTTTTGGGGTCTGAGATTGTGGTTTTGCGTCAAAATTTTGGAAATTCAAGATGGCGGATCCAATATACCGAACGCGCTTTGTGATAAATATTTGCTTGGGAAACTGAAGAGATAGATAGCCGAACTGAAAAGAACTAGACAATAAAAAATTTAAATAATGGAAGTGTGTTGACAAATATTCCACTGAAAGAATGTTTTTTTCGAATAATGTATATGGCGAAACAACGTTTGCTGGGTCAGCTAGTTATCGTATTTATTTCTCTATTATATTGCTTTCCTCACACGTTTCGGTTGAAGTCACTTCCAGAAATGTGGCAGCACTGCCGGAAGTGACTAAGTTCAATATATGATGCGTATATAGAAAATTCAGCGGAGGTCACTTTGTATCTTATATATATACAAAAAACGTGAAATTTTCGAAATTCGAAATCGTTTCCCCTCTTTTGAAAAACGGGTAGATTGAGCATATATACGCATATATACGTTATTTTTCCTCGGAAAAAGTATTTCTATGACCCGGAGGTCAGGTTGCCCTCCAATATAGCGGAAGTGACAACCCATCGGATATCAATATATATTATATATATAGAACTTCACATTTTCTCCAGATACTCTCTCTCTGCGATGAACACGTCATTCTGACCATCTACCAAATTTGGATTTTCAAATGGAATAATACATTCTGTACATTATTCTATCACTGATTATGGGTTATACCATTACGATACCACAAATATACTGACAATATATCAACTTACTTGCCATTATCACTAGTCTTATTATTAGTAATTAATTAAAGAAAAAATGTATTCAGATATTCAGTTTCTTTATTGATGATGTAAACTTAAATGCTTAAAGAATAATATTGTATTTTATGAATACCTATAACAGGTATAGGTATCCCAATTTTATTTTTTCATTTCATGGCCTCAATCTCCAAATCCTCATATCAGTATTCAAAGTGTTAGTTTTGTGTTATTAGACTTTTAATAACATGTGTTGTCAGCCGCGCGTCGCTATAGGTGATGGGCACAGTTGATGTTTGCCCGCGTCCGCGTCTCGCTTGGCGCGGTTCTCCCACTACGTTGTTTATACGAATACCTCCTTGCGCTAGACGCTAGTATTTTTTATGTAGTCAGCAAATCAGCTGATTGAAATGCGGGGGGTGTGGTAATCGCAGCTGGATGTGAATGTCAATCCTCATTAAATTCTTGCTGAGCACCTATTATTCAAAGATATTTCAACAGTCGTTGCAGGTGAGTTCATCCAAATTACCGGTAGATATTTGCAACAGGTTGGATTCTTCTGATCCCCCCTACTTGGATGATAAAATTAATAGATCTAGGCGGTAAATTTGAACTTGTTTTTATTTATTTATTCTCGCTTGGGGACCCTATCAACACTATAAATATTCTCGAATTCTCGTTCGACTTGTATGACTAAGCAGGACTAAGTGAAGCTCGAATTTCTCTTGATAATGTTCTGGCTGTTAGATTGTTTAGTGACACTGTGTTTTCTGGTCAGCAGTTCCTCAATTTCGTCACAGGCCCTTGCACTTCCATCCAAGACATTTCCTTCGATTGAAATACGTGATATGCCTCTATCATTAGCATAGTTATTCATTTGATAGTCGAGCATATCAAGTATTCTTCGTATGCCTTCCTTTGTTATTCGGTTGTCTGCAAGTTGTTTATCGTGGTAAGTTTATGCTTGCTTCAGCACAAGTTATATTACATGATATGTTTAAATTGGTTAATTTGTCGTTTCCCTTGCAGTAAATTTCATTGTTTTCCTCATAGCTGTCCTGTACAAATGGGTGATAAGGTAATTCCGGAATTAAACTGCACGTTGACGTTTTTTTGGCGATTCCACCTGCTGATGAACTCTTTGATAACCTGCTTTCTGTAAACGTCACATCAATAATATACAGGGGGCACAGCATGCAGGGGGTGTGATCATATGCATTCTTGCAATTTCTGCGCCCCTATATACTTGGTTTTATCGAAAAACAAAAAATATTGAAGGTTCTAGACTTAAATATACATAATAGGATACAGGGTGTGAGTCACGGGTCGATGCTATATCTTACAGTTCTTAGACGTTTACAGAGAACGGGACATAGGATTTATACCGGGTGGCTACGGAAGTATTGCCTACGGAATATCTCAGTTATTGTATAAAGTAGGTTTGTGAAATTTGGAGCGTCGATATAATGACATAAGAGCTAGAATTTGAGCATATTGACATGTCGAAGTTAACTTCCGGTCTGACCGGAAGTAACATCAACTTTCTTATTTTAAATGGAAACCCTATTTTTTTTTCTTTTCGCTTTATTCAGCATTCAATTCTCTTTCTAATGACTTATCACAATAAGTTGTTATCTAACCAGAAACTAGATGAGAAAAAAATTATTATTGAAATTCACCGAGTAGGCCGTGGAAGCAAAATGAAAGCCAAAAATTGAAAAGTTGGCTATGGAAACCATACGTCACTTGATAACAGTTGCTACTACTGTGATATTTTATTTTCATTCGTCGGCGTTATGAAAAGCCGCCAAAAAAATATTGGAAAAATTGGGAAAGAAACAATACTCTGTAGGTCTATAACTTAAATAGGAACATACAACTTTTTCTTGCCTGTACTACTCAGCATAACCATTCCTTTCTAATGATATAATAGAAAGTCATTTTTTGAAATGAAATACCAAAAAATCCAATTATTATTATTCAAATAACAAAAAAACAGATTTATATTTTAATAACAATTTTTTTCTCATCCAGTTTCTGGTTAGATACCAACTTGTGATATGTCATTCGAAAGGGAATTGAATGCTGAATAAAGCGAGAAGAAAAAAAAATAGGGTTTCCATTCAAAATAAGAAAGTTGATGTTACTTCCGGTCAGACCGGAAGTTTACTTCGACATGTCAATATGCTCAAATTCTAGCTCTTATGTCATTATATCGACGCTCCAAATTTCACAAACCTACTTCATACAATAACTGAGATATTCCGTAGGCAATACTTCCGTAGCCACCCGGTATAGTCGGCATGGTTACCTACTCAAGTATAGTTGCTCTTGATAGTCTTGGTCTCTGAAAAATAAAATTGACGCGCATAAAAAACTATTGTGTTAAGAAGGAATCACACTCCAATCCGAATCAAAATCAAGCTAAATTCAACCACGCAATTTTGTCACAGGGCGTTGATAAATATATTATAAGATGAAAGAATAACTTTGGTTTTTCCCTGTATAATCAAGCCTTAATCTTTTCAGGAGAACTTATATTCAGGCTAACATTCCGGGACATAAAACTACTATTTGATTCAAATTTCACAAAAATCAGACAAGAATTAAAAAAGTTACAGGCTGAAAAAGTTGGGCAAATTTTTTGGTGGCCGTTTTTTTTTTGCCGGTCCCGTTCTCCGTAAATGTCACCCTGTATATATATGTAGGTTCCTCTAGAAGTCATTTTCTGAAAGAGCTTACTGAATTTCAACCAACTAACCTCTGACTGTTTTTTTAATGGTTTTCGAGGAACTCCTTTCGATGTCTTGATTTGCAGCCCTCTCAATCTGGAATTTAAAAATTATTCTAGGCACATAAAATCTAACATACCTCTTATTTATCTTGCATTTTGTTTCTGCAAATCGAATTTGATTTTTCGTCTCATTAGAACATCGTTGTGGCCGAGTTGAAATTTTTGCAAAGGCTGTGTCAAGATGGCACAAGCCTTGCTCCTCAATTTGTTATCTGCCAAATTCAGCGACAACAGGTTCCTGTTTATTCGCAAGAAATCTGCCACATACAATACACCCTCATCGAAAATACTGTTACTTGCAAGATTCAGGTGTAACAGAGAATTTCCTAAAAAAAGTGTTTCAAGTGGCTTCCGTCTTTATCTATAACGTAGGTGTAGGTATTCTATAATGCAGACATAATATTTCTTCATGAGGAAACATCCAATCCCAAATTGGGGAGGAAAAAATATTACCTCCCGTGTAAAAAAGGTGAAATATATCCATCTCATTTACCTGTAGGAGTACTAAGTTCTTTGGCAATTCTCTCAACACCCACTGTATTGATCCCACATAACTTCAAGGATACAGAAAATAGTTGTGTGTCACGCAATACTAAAAAATGGTTTTGTTCCTCTAGGGGATTCCCATTCAGACTCAACTCCTTTATTGTATCGTGGGTTTTCAAAATGTCCACTAACGAGTCTATATGGTCCAGTGTCATATTGCAATTCTCAAATCTGGCGTAAAAAAAATTTCTCAGGGGGAATTATTCTTCCATTGTTCTACAGGTTGATAGAAAAAATTTTGGGAGTATCGTCACATAAAGGTAAAATGTGCTTACTTCAATGTACTGATGAATTTATACGGTTCCATCCAGTATTTCAGAGCAAACATCATTTTATTCTCGATACCATTGTTCTTGATGAAAATTTTGTCCAACTCATTCAATTCATCTATCTTTTTGAAACCAAACTGAATCTTGTATGGATTGTCGTCTAAGTGAGTATATTTCTAAAACGAAGATGTAGGCCATAATGGCAAAAATTGAAAACGTGTATGGTTTTTTTTTCTCGAGAATTAAAAAAAGATTCTTTTGATTTTTCAATATCCTCAATAAAATATAATGATACGAAACGAACGAATAATGCGAAAAGAACGAATGAAACGAATGAAATGAATGAAACAAATAAAATGAATGAAACGAAAGAAAGGTATGCGGAGAATGAAACGAAAAAACTAATGATAAGAAAAGAACGAACGAAGAGAAAAAGACGAATGAAGCGAAAGAAACGAATGAAGCGAAAAGAACGATTGAAACGATTCAAATGAATGAAACGGATGAAACGTTTGAAATGAATGATGGTGAAATCATATGCACAACTTGATCGAATAAGATATACTATAGGTAGTAAGAATAGCTTTTTATATATCAAGGGAGCAAAGCTATCCATTTCCTCCCGCGTGTCAAGTTTGATGCCCGACACACATGGGAAGAAATGAACCTTTGCTCCAAGATACATATACAGGGTGGCATTGAAATAAGTGCAAATATTTTAAACACAGAGAAAACTCGACGTGTACTATCGAATAGCACTTATGGCACTTTGGGGATCAAAATAAAATTCGAGTTCATGTGATAGGCACAATCACGCGGAGTTCAATCATTTAAATTGTTTTAAAGTGGCGTACTTGATTTTTTTCTCGTATTTCGCCCAATTTTTGGGATGAAATTTATTGAACCTAACCTACGAATAAGAAAAAGGTAAAACTGCATTTAGCATGCGATGGTTTTTTTTTCGAGAATTTTTTTTGGTGAAAAGAAGGAAGAATATCATTTGAAATAATGGCGTGTGTAATGTCATTCCAAAGCAATCTATTGACATTTGACATCTTGTATTTGGATTGCCTATGGATTAAATGGCCGTCATCTGGTATGCTCTTGCTCACTAAATAGGAAAAATTCACCATTAAAATCATATTTCCTGTTGAATTTTCTGTATAAAAATGTGTCATTGAAGTACATCATGAGTATATAAAGTGTCCAAAGACAAAATAACAAGAGCAAGTACCTGTAAATGCATCCAACGCAAGGAGAAAAGGGAGTCGAAATTTCGAACTTTTTTTGAAATATCTCGATAAATAGTGGTTTGTTCACATTTTCATTGTCAAATTCGTGTTTTTCAGACAAAAATACGTAAGTACCAAAAAAAAAAATTCGAAAAAAAACCCATCGCATGCTATATAAATGCAGTTTTACCAAGAAAAATATAATAATCATATGGATGTACCTTATCGTCATCGATATTGACAGGACTGGGCATTTTGGTACATTTGTAGAATTCGCACGTTTTCCTTAACGCCGCATAGATATCGTTCATGTATACCATGATGTTAATAGTTGCTTTATAAGGCGATGGGCCCAAACTTTTTCTTATTTTTGTCTTCGGCGTACTTTCCCTATCCGCACTAGAGCTTCCATGTTTGGTTGGAGCAGTCGACATCTTTTGCTGATTTCCTCACCTTATCTGGATTTCTCTCAGCGTTTTCAAATCAATGATTGTCGTCTAGTCGACGTCACTTTGACAACGGTTATTAATTTTTTTTTTGGGTGACAACGGATACGTTTGGTGTTTTTTATGTTACACTTTTTGACATTTTTTTTGATCAAAATTATAGTTCCTTGATACTTCATATTTTCCATGAAAAACCAATTGAATAAAGCTTTTCCGGTTTTACGGGAAATAGACACCTAGGTCGAGAATTTTGAATGTTTTTATACTTCATTCGATAGAGCAGAAAATTCTCTTTTCAATGACATATCACGACAAGTGAACATTTTTGTTTTCAAAATGACGGCACAGGAAATATTTTTACCAAGATTTTCTGTTAGTAATTATTTAAATTTGCATTATTTTTCTTGAATTTTCTACAAAATTTCAAATAGTAAAATTCTGAAGAAAAATCAAGTGAAAGCCCAGCAAAAATATATACATGCATGGGCCATGGGCCAATATCATTCCAGTGAACTATCATTGGCTCAATATTGGCATATTATATCATTGAAACAGCAATGAACATCTACTTTTTCATCACCGAAAAATAGTGCCAGCAGTAGTCCATATATCAAATCAATGGGTCATTGAATCGCTAGCTCTGGCGTGTTTGCTGGGAGGTCTGTTTATTCCGTTCTCTCTATAATATGAATGATTTTGATTGCTTCTATTCGCGAGATTCACGAAGTGGGCGACATCTAGGTTACATAATACGAACTTCAAACTGGGGGAAAACAAACTGTTGTCTATGGATAAAGTGCATATAGACTACATTGCATACATCTTGCTGTAGCTGTCAAACTTGTCAATGAAATGAGGTGTTATCACTCTCATCAGTACACAGTACACAAGCTAATGGCACTAATGGGATTGAGTTTGTTTTCCCCCTGTTTTGACGTGGCTTTGACATGGAACGATGAAAACCGAGCGCCACCTGGTAACATTGAATCCCGCGAATTATGACGAAATAATTGAAAATCACGTCCAACATGGTGTTATTTTTGCCAGACATGATCTTCCAACACTTCTAAACCATGTGGTACCTGATCGTGACGGCCCGCAGCCTCGTCTGGGTCCTTCTCACGCTCTTCTCCGCCCTGCTGATGCTCAGCGCCCTGCTGAGCCCCTCCTGGCTGATCTCCTTCCCTGAGACAACCACCTTCAACAACGAAACGGTCAAATTCAGGCCGAGCGTCGGCGTGTACTCCAAATGCGGCCGACCGGCGGGGGTGGATCACCCCCCTTGCACCCTGTTGGCAGTCAGGGGGCTGGGCACCGAGGCGCATATCTACCCTGATGCGTGGAAGGCGGCGACTGTGTTCATAGCTTCAGGTGAGTAAAGTCGGGGGTCTACGGATTTTTCGGCGCGGATATGGCAACATTGTAAATCTTCTGAATTTCAATATAATATGATGGAATTAGGGAGAACCCACAATTTTTGCGTAGATTCAGGTGAGAAAGATGATTGAGATGTCTACTGAATTTATTCGTGAAGCTGGCAACATTGTACATGATCGAAATTCCATTTATAGTACTTTTTATTTAGTTATACCGTTATACTACATCCGCATCTTCTAGAATTAGTGAGAAATTCATGTTTTGTTAGTAAACTTATAAAGAAATATAATTATTCGGATGTCTACTGAAATCAATCGTGCATCTGGCAACAGCGACACGGTGAAATACAGGCCGAGCGTCGGCGTGTACGTCGAATGCGGCCGACCGGCGGGGGTGAAACCACCCCCTTGCACCCTGTTGGCCGTTAGGGGGCTAGGGATCGAGACGCATATCTACCCTGATGCGTGGAAATCGGCGACTGTGTTCCTAGTTTCAGCTGAGGGAAGTCGGGGGTCTACGGAAAATTTTGGGAGTGGATATGGCAACATTGTGAATTCCCGAAATTCCAATTCATGGCAAATTTTATAATGGAATCAGGGGCTACCTACATCCTGTGCGTAGATTTACGTGAGAAAGATAATTCGGATTTCTACTGAAATTATTCGTGAAGCTGGCTACATTGTACATGATCAAGATTTGAATTTATAAAATTATTCATTTAGTTATGCTACATCGGCTCCTCCTGAAATTAGTGATAAAACCCCCACGCTGTTTATTAATTTAGTGAGCAATATGATAATATTCGAATGTTTACTGAAATAATTTGTGAAGCTGGCCATTGTACATGATCAAAATTTCTGTTTATAGTATATACTTTTTATTCAGTTATGCTACATTCGTATCACCTGAAATTAATAAGAAACTCCCTTTTTGTTTGTAAATGTATTAAGAAATATAATCGGATGTCTACTGCAATCATTTGTGTAGCTGAACTAATGGGTTATTTTTATTTTAGGTTTATTCATTATGTCAGTAACCGTATGTATGGGCCTGCTGAGTTGTTGTTTCCAAAGCATATTTAAAAAGAGCATTTTCAACATATCTGGAGCTGCTCAAGCCATTGCAGGTATGTAATAATAGCTATTTATATATCAAGGGAGAAAAGGTATCCAATTCTTCCCGCGTGTGAATAGTTTGATGCACGACGCGTATACACCCAAAAACAAAAACGTACAGATGACAGGAATAAAATGTCAACAAATTTTCTCAGATGTAATTTTGTTATAGTTTTACTCGGTTTTAGTTGTATTATAGAGAGATGAAAATTGTGTATATCATGAAGAATGGCTGTAAGAATAAGTGGACATCATGGTTACTGATGAGGGTTTAGAAATCGGTAATGAGTTCATTGCAATAAAGTCATATAACCTGTGTGTGAGAGATAATATTTCCCATATCACTGATATGAATGATTATTTTTGGAAGTTTTCAAGCTCATCAAGATCAGAGTTTATGCTAGTATTCTTCTCCTATACATTCCAATTTTCATTTCAATGCTGAATATATTGGTAAGTTATATTCATATATCATTATACATCATATTATTCATTCGATTTGAGAAAGAATGTCAATTCTCAATTTCGGAGAATTTCATTATTTATTTTTCATCTTCTCCTTTTGGATGTTCATCAGATATAATTCAATATTCGACGTGGCAAATAGCCAGGAAAGTAGTTGTTTTCTGTTGAATATTCAGAATGATGTGTGCATATACATATATTTGTCTGAAGGATAATGCAAATTCTCAATTTCAGAAGATTTTATATTTTATTTTCAAACTCTTATCATGTGTGTTCAATAGATATAATTCAATGTTCGTCGTGGCAAATAGCCAGGAAAGTAGTTGTTTTCTGTTGAGTATTCAGGATGATGTTATGTCCAAATACAAAGTGTTTTTCTGAAGGAGAATGCAAATTCTCAACTTTAGAAGTCAAGTCAAATTCTTATCGTCTGTGTTCAATAGATATAATTCAATGTTCGTCGTGGCATATAGCCAGGAAAGTAGTTGTTTTCTGTTGAATAAACTGAAAAAGAGTTGATGTTCTCATCACATCGAGATGCAAATTCATAGTGTCATTCATAAAGTCGGCATCATATGGGAAAAACTTTCATTAATGACTTATTTTGGAATTCGAGTTGGACGTTAAGTTTTGCTTCAAGAAAGATGAGAAATGGCCTACTCAATCGGGGTCACGTGACTTTCGCTACATGTCAAAAGTGACATTTTTTCAAATTAATCGCTGAAAGTAGGCTTATTTGTTCGTATATCGAAAAAGTTCACTTGAAAAAGTTGTTTCTATTTCAATTTTTCACATGCTCCCCGATTTTGATTTTTCTATTGCAATTTTTAGATTTTGATTTTTTTTCAGAGAGAGAAGAGAGAGAACATCTTTATTAGGGATATACCCCAAAAGGCCATTGACCGAAGTCTTTCAGCCCGATTTTTTTTTTAATTTTTCGAAATTTCTGTAATATTCTAAGAATTGTTAATTCCACGAAACTACTTCATATCAGTAGCTTTTTATGCTACTCACTTTCAATTACTTATTATCACTGATTATGGACAGAAATATGATTTTCTTCAGAAAATGATAATACCCGCTTCCAAATTCTGTTATGTTTGATGCAAAGTTGATATATCGTCAAGCATTTAGAAACGAAATTCATTTAAACTGATCTTTTCAGTACTGAAAAAATAAATTTGATTGAATTTCGTATCTAAATGCTTGACTAAAACATAACAGAATTTTGATGTAATGTTTGCTTCAAACATAACAGAATTTTGAAGCGGAGATTACCATTTTCTGAAGAAAATCATATTTTTGTCGATAATTAGTGATAATTAGTAATTGAAAGTTAGTAGCATGATGAAACTACTTGTATGAAGTAGTTTTATCGAATTTACAATTTTTTTAATTTCACAGAAATTTCGAAAATTTTTAAAAAATACCGTAATCTAAAAAATGTAATAGAAAGATTAAATCCGAGTCACATATGTAAAATTCAAATAAAAACAACTTTTTCAAGTGAACTTTTTCGATATTCGAACAAATAAACATACTTTCAGCGATTAATTTGAATAAATGTCATTTTTGACGTGTAGCGAAAGTCACGTGACCCCGATTGAGTAGGCCATTTTTCATCTTTTTTGAATCAAAACTTAACGTCCAACTCGAATTCCAAAATAAGTCATTAATAAAAGTTTTTCCCATATGATGCCGACTTTATGAATGACACTGTATATATATATTTATATATCCATTTTTTATGTTCAGCATTTATCTGAGAATATTCCTTTTATACCGGATACTTTAAAAAAAAATTAACTCAACATAACTCCGTGAACTCGATGTAGCTTGTCCATTTGATCGACTCTGTATACGCTGAATTCCAGGAATCTGCTACATAATCGGGGTGATGCTCCACCCGATGGCGTGGGGCAGCTCGAGAGTGCAGAAGCTGTGCGGCAGGGACGCGTCGCCCTTCTATCCGGGCGACTGTTCGCTGGGCGCGGGCCTCTATCTGGCCGTCGCCGGTACGGTCCTGACCTTCGCGTGCGCCTGTCTGTCCCTGCCCGCCGAAAAGTCCACCAGCAGCGATAAGGTGCAGGACAAGATCTACGAGGGGCAGACGCTGATTTGTTTGACGTAGAAATCGAAGTGAGTGCAAAAACTTCAAACGATAAGATTTCCACAAAATTATTAAACACACACTACATGTTTCACTGATTTGGGATGTCACCTGGGTAGATTCTTTAGCAGATTCCAATATATAGTTTCATCTATCAAAGCTGCTGGAACCCCTGCATGTGAGGCTGAGAAAAGAAAGTGCGGAAAATATAAATGTTTGGAAGACAAGTTCATCTTTATACCATTAGGGTTCGAAACTTTTTGTCCTTGGGGACCTTCAGCCAAAGAAATGATTTCAACTATTGGCCATTTGATTTATTCTCAAAGCAGTGAAGCTAGATCTACTGAATACCTTCGCCAAAGAATTTCAATTGAGATTCAGAGAGGCAATGCTGCTTGCATTCTCAATACTATACCATCGAGCAAAGGTCGCGAAGAAATTTTCTATATACTGAGTGATGCATTTCCAATAAGAACCCGGACTTGTGCAAGCAGATCTACACAGTAGCTTCGTCAGGTGATGTACTGGTACAATGAACTAAACCAACGTTGGCTTGCTCAACTTTTATATACTACTTTCCCAACTTGAAGGATTAGTTACCTGTGGACAGGTTCGGTAAACCTTCATTTTCGGAAATTGGGCACAATATCTACATTAAAATACGGTGTACCGGATGCATTTTTATTAAATATACCGCACGAAACCACAAACCACGCCCACCGTAATACGTCATATCTCTAAACATCACCGATATACTCGGAGTCAGCACATCGCACTAAATATACTGTGCTCCAGCGCGAGAATTCTATGATTTTGACACGAATTCGACTGAAGCTCTCTCGAATATCTCTTGTATGCAGTTAATTTATACACTCAAACGGTCTACTGGTTAGCGCTGTCGACTTTCTGATAGCGTCTGAACAACTCCCCCACCCATTGGGTAACCTCAGTGAAATTACCTTGGCCAACACCTCTGCTTGCTCGGAGGATTTTATCTATACAGTTTGGAATTGTACATAGTATACTTATTTATTCACAATGTGGATATATTCATGTGCTGTAAGCCAAAGATGGAAGATAATAGATGACTTTTAATGTGTCGACTTTCAGTCTGAAGGTCGGTGGTTCGATTCGCTGTGGACTTGAACTTTTTCTTTGCAACTTTTTTCTTCACTTATGTTTCTTTACTTCATTCTGGTTTTCCTTCTTCAGAAAATATTTGAAGTCAAATAGGTTAGTGCGTTTAGGATAAACAGTCTCATTTTATTCCATTTTGTTGAAGAACTTGGACTTTTGAAATATATTATTAATCAATGTGTTTTTACCCTCCATTCTGGTTTTCCTTCCTCAAAAATATTGCAATTATTTCGTTAAGGATAAATAATCTCTGAGTTTTGCCTAAGTACTTTGAAGATGAGATATTACGGTGGGCGTGGTTTGTGCTAGCGGACATAGTATATTTAGTAAAATCGCGTACCGGATTAACTTGAAAGGGTTGATAACAAATGAATATTATTACCTACTAAGGAGAAAAATTCAACAGTGGTGAACTATTGAGATCTAATTGATCGTTAAGTAAAATGTCAAAATTTTTGAGTATGTTGATTATTTCTAATGATTCAAAATGATGAGTTTCATCCCTTTATTTTCTACGTGTAGAATTTCGAAAAATCTTCAATGACTTTCTTCTAATATATGGTTGGCGTATGTTGACTTGGTTTTCTTTCTCAAAAATTCATCTTATGTTCATGAATGCGCTGATTAAACGTATGACCTTGATCGATATATACCTTAAGGATATCCACAGTTGAGTTTGTATACCACTGATTTTTCGAATTTAGAAGTTTTGTCTTGATCATTTCTGATAAACTTTCCCAACGTTTTATTTTTCTGAAATGCTACTCTCAAGTCCTGTTCATGTAGAAATGAAGCTAATTTTTCAGTTGATGATCCGAAATAGGTCAAGTTCTATAATTTTGATTATTATTCTTGATGGTAAGATAAACTTCTTGAATAGCTTTATTATGAAGTTTTTTAGAAAGAATACTGTCTATCAAATTAACGTTGTATCCGTTGTGGTGATCGATGTGAGTGATGGTTTTTGATGATTGAGGAATGACTATTCATTGACGGCACGAATTCAATACTACCCGAAATGGTCCACCGTGTGTCGTAAGGATGCGATGCAACAAATAATCCGTGTGTTGAGGATAATCTTCCCTCTATAAATTTGTTTTGTACTTAAATTCCCAGGAAACATATTGCCAAATGTAGTAAAGTGCATGCCTGATAAGCCAAAGGTCCCGAGTTCGAATCCCGTACTCCACCTACTTTTTTTTTTCTTTTTTCGGAGTGATTTATTGAAAAAATACTGTGGAGACATTCACTGTGGTGGCCGATAATGATACGCTATTTGAATGACGTTTTGTTTCAACCTAAAATCGCAAATTTTGACAAATATTGAAACAAATGGGCTTTTGATGTTTTCAGACTATTTTCAGTAAACCAGCGCCATTGACAGGCAGATGTTACCAAGACAACGATTTTTCTCCAAAGCAAACTTGATTGACAGCAATATATTCGAATTTTTGGTTGGGTCTGAAATACTTAATCAGTTTTTTTATTGTTATATATCTATATATATCATATGTTCATGTATCCCTATTATGAACAAATATGTTTCTTGGGGTAATAAAGAACAACAACAAATGTAATTTTTCATTTTCCAAACGTTAATATTTCGAAAACCATTGAATGTAGAGTGAAGTATATCGAATAAAACTATAAGAAATCATGAGAAGATCCCGAAAATGGGATAATATGCAGGGCTGTTCCATTTAAAAATATATTCAAGATGGCGCTCAGCCGCCATTGTAAAACATTAGGCTGTTATTTTCCCAAAAAAGTAGGTTTTCATCTCCTATTTGAGCCTTCCAAGTTTTGATGGAACATACCAAGTGTTTCGAAAATTAGTTGGGGGGTAAGGGAGTTTAGATGGGCATTGAATGCTGCCATTTCATGTTGATAAGGATGGGTTTATACAATGTTGATTCATTATGAATAGTGGTTTTCTTTACTCCGTTGACGTCGTAAATATAAGGCTCAAATGAACTCAAACATACAAAGATGTCAAAAATAATTTAATATTGAAAATATTAATTTGAATGTTTTGCCTGTGGCATTTCAGTTGCAGTTAAACCTTGGAATCACATATATGATTTCGAATCTAACAACAGTTCAAATTTAACCAAATAAGTCACAGATTTTGAATTAAGCTATTATAATCATTCAAAACCTATGAAATCATCAAACATTCTCCATCAGCTTCTTCCAAACCAGACACTTATTGTTAGCAGGCAATTCATAAATACAAACGAGTTTGATCCCGTAAGTCTCCGCTACCTTGACCAAATCCTGTATATCCCTCACCCCACAATTAGGATCCTTCAACCTGATGTTCTTATCGAAATCCCTATTCGACTGCGGTTCCAACACCCCATTGTTAGCGTAAGCCCCGTAAGTAAAAAGCAGCCCTTTAGGCTTGAGCGCCTCGCTCACATTCTTGAACAGCCCTATCGAGCAAGAAAACGGGGTCACGTGGATCATGTTGACGTTGATGACGTAATCGAAGTCGCCGGCTAGCCCCCACTGCGCGAAATCCTCCATTACGTTGACGAATAAGGCTTTCTTGACGTTTTTAGTCGGTACGTCATCAGCGTAGGCGTCGATGCTGTCAAACAAGGACGTCTCGACTTCCGTCGGTTGGAAAGTCAGCTTCGGAAAGTTCGGAGCGAAATGAGCCAGGTGCTGTCCAGTGCCGGACGATATTTCGAGTACTTTGCCCTCGACTGTGTGGTCGATGTGCTTCTGCAGGACTTCGAGGATCGGCGTCTTGTTTCTGTCGGCCGAAGGGTAGTTTATTTTTCTGCTAGCGGAAGCAGAAAAATAGATTTAGGGTCTAGCAAGTAAAGTAATATTATTTTACCGTCTAGACAGTAAAGTCGCACTTCTACCATCTAGTCGGTAAAGTCGTACTTCTACCATCTAGTCGGTAAAGTCGCACTTCTACCATCTAGTCAGTAAAGTAGTACTTTTTCTGCATATGCAGCTGACGCATATTTTTTCATTGACTGTCGAGTAAGAGCTGCTCACAATTTTGATAATAATTGGCACTCCTCTGGTATATCTACAATTTGTTGGTGTCTTTCCTGGCTGCCTGTATAAATACATGAAGCATTAACGTATCACTCAAAGACCTAGTCACACAAGAAGCGCTTTTACTGTCTAGTCATTAAAGTAGTACTTTGATGCTTGGGCAGTGAAGTAGCAATTCTACTGTCTATGTAGTTGAATCATATTTCTTACTGCCGGATGAAGGTGATAATAAAAAAACACTTTCACTGTCTAGGTAGTAAAAGCGGTCATATTTCCTATTTGAGAAGAAACATATCAAATTGGCTGTCCGTAATTCATCCTTTAAATTCCTGTATGCAGGGTGTTTTCGAAGTTGGGGCGATAGTTTATGTATGAGACACACGATAAATCAAAAAGGAAATGTCCATTTTTTATTTTTTGAAAGAATGTGCGCTCACCATACGGCACATCTTTCAACTATTATTGAATATTCGGCAGCAGAAATCGGTGATACTTCACTGATGCTGATAGAAAGCAATCATCTGATCCACATAAGTTTGAGTCAATCTTTGAAGCTCAATATCTCCAAAATAATTTGTTTGCGACAAAAATGTATTCTTTCATTCCGTTTTTTGTTTTTCATATCCTATTACCTATTACTTACCCATTTCATTTATCGCCCCAATTTCGGAAACTCCCTGTATATAGGTAATGAAATAGCCCTTTAACCATGCCTTGAGCAAACTAGGAAGATATTATTGGCCTCAGAATAAACATTTAACCCCAGACACATGTTTAAGGTTTTCGGCTTCTGGTTGTTGACTCCGTCGATTTGTTGTTTCGTCTTCCACCAAGTGTTGCCTATCTTTTGAACTTTTTTCACCGTACTGATGAGGGCCGAAAGTTCGAAACACGTGTCTGCGGTTAACTCTTTCTGAGTGCTATGTCCAATAATATCTTCCTAGTTTTTTACTACCGTAGAGTAGTTTCTGTTCAATGAAAAAGTGTAATTTGAATAACGGTTTAAAAACACAAAAAATGGAGGAAGAGGAACAAAATTCTTAAAATTATCGGAGGTAAATCTACAATTTTATTTTGAACGTCCTATTCAGGCAGATGTGTAACAACTCACCTCATTCTAATAAGTCCAGAAGAAAAGTGCTTTATCAATAACTGCATCTGCAACAAATTTTTTATGTACCCATATATCGTCCGAGCATATTTTATAATGATACCAAATATTCAATATCAATGTATGTACTTATATTTATACCTTGAATTTTTTATAATATTTATAAACGGTGTCCCACAAGTATAGGTGAAACTCAGTGATCAATAATAGTACAGTTAAAATAATACTAGTCAAATTGTCCAAAAGTCTGTCAGTTCTGAAAATATTTGCCTGAAACTGAAGGTTTTTCTCAAGTGTCCTTCCTATTAGAATATTTTCGTGAAAGTTTATTTGAATTTCTAGTCCTAGTATTATTTTCATCTGTACCTACAAATGAAAATTTTGCCTCAAATACTCTAAAGGGCGCCCACCCTTGAAGCTTGAAGTATAATAGCTTTTGTATCTTATGAAAACATTTTTTACATTGTACTTTTTAATAAATTATATCAGTTTGTAAAATTTGCATTTTAATACCTACCTAAATATTAGAAGTACAATTGAAAGAGTTTTAGGTCATGTCAATTTTTTATTTTCTCAACAGAAAAACTATTCTGAAAACATGATATTGAATGAGTAAAATTACACTGATGCTTGTAATAACCACTAGTTTTTTGTTTGAAAGTCAATAATGTTTGTAAAAAGTTCAATTGGCTACAATTAAATTAACAGGATGATAAATTTTATATTCCAATCATAACAATAAGTGTCTATACATCTTCATTTTTCTTTTATATTCTTCTTTTTGCTCTTGGTTATTACATTAGGAGGAATGTAGACTCCATGTCCAGTTTTTTTCAAGTGGTCAAACAGTTTATTTTTGGAAGTAAAATTAGATTTACAGGTGACACAATTGTGATCAGTATCAATTTCTTGTATCTCACTAGCTGTTATTTCAGTTTTGCCTTTCTTTTCTTTTTTCTTCCTCATTGCAACTTTCTTTTCACTGACTTTTTCAGGAGTTTCTTCAGTGGACTTCTCTTGGTTTTCCTGGGCATCATCTTTAACTTTATTATTAGTATTAGTAGCATTTTTCCTATTTTTTTTCTTAGGTTTTTTGTTAGTACTAAAATTATCATCAGAATTTTCTACTAATTCCAAGCTACCTAAATCTTGAATTTCCACTTCATCCAAGTTTATTATGTTCCTAGGTTTTTTCTTCTTTTTTCTACTCTTCTGAGTATCATCTATAGACTCAGATTCTGAAGGGACATCTGTCAAAACTTCTTCCTCCACAATTTCAACTAGGGAATCATTGGTTTCTACATCATCATTATTCTCATTATTTGAGGATATATCAATTTCTTCTTCCAACATGGTTTCTTTCAAAGAAAACACATTTTCTTTGTGTTTTTTACTGCTTTCATGATTTTCAAAGGCCTTAGGAGTTTTGAAAATTTTGTTGCAAGCCACACAATATAAATTATTGAGATATTCATCATCAGATTCATTCTCAGAATTAGAAAATTCTTCACCAAATTGTTCTGCCAGGGTCCTCTCAATTTCTTTCAATTCTGACTTCACATTATCAAACTTTGTCCACTCAGGTTGGTCCTTAGATTTATTCAACTCTTCTTGCCTCTCCAATCTTTTCTGTTTACTCAGCATTTCTCTTTTCTTTTTATCCTCCAACAATTTTTGTTCCTGTACCTTTTTCTGAGCTTGTACACGTTTGTCACGTTTTCTCACAAAAGCTACAAGACTTCTCAGTTCCTCATTTCTTTCCTTCTTGGCATTCTGTCGGACCTTTTTATTTTCCTTTTCAACTAACTTAAGATACCTCCTGTCCCTTATGTCTTTAATGTCATGGGGATCTAGCCAAACATAGCTTTTCTTAGTAGAATAGTTGAGCCAATAAGCATAGAACTCTGAAACATTTTCATAGTCAGTTTGGGAGTTGCCAAAGCTAGGGATATCACAGAACTCTTCTTTATCTTCCATAAACTCCATATCTTCTTTGGCAATTTTCTCAAAAACGTTGCGATAAACAGCATAGAAACCATTCTCATCATCTCCATACCCTTTGAAACATGTTGTAGTGAAATACTGGAATACGTCCAGACTCTTGTCTTGGAAATTCGAACTAGAACCACGCAAAATCTGCTCCCTGTGGTTGTCATACCAAGCTCTCTCTTGTCGGTCACTTAGAACTTCATAAGCTTGCTGAACGATTTGGAACTGCTCCTTAGCGTTTTCTGGATCGTTCAAATTCTTGTCGGGGTGCCATTTCAGGGCTAACTTTCTGTAGGAAGATTTGATCTCGGCATCGTCTGCATCTCGAGGAACGTCCAGAACTTCATAATGACACTTCATTTTCGCGAGGTTAGATACTTTTTTAGGTGAAAAATAGTTATACTGATATGAGACTGAAAGATTCAATGAATGACAGGTAATAAATAGTGGGGAAAGTTTCTAATTTTCTCTTGAAACTTTTATATAAATAAATATGTTGACAAAAGCTCAGATGAGGACAAAAGCATGCTAAATTTGGTTATTGCTTACCTGTCGCGGAGTTGAAATGTCAAATATATATAAGTTCTTCTGTTTCATTCTTTTCTAGTTAGCTGTCATGACCACAGGTCAGGACTATAAACCTATCATTTCTAGTTATGGGAGGCTTTAGGCAACTCTTCCATAAACAAGTTATTCCGCAAACGGAAAACTTCATTTGGCACATATACCTATAAAGCATTTTACAAAAGCAGACGAAAGAACATAACCTATATCGTAAGCCACTGAACACCTGTCAGAAATGTGACGGATTGGTGACGGAAGTAAATGAGAAATGTCAAATTGTCAAACAGCTGATTGCGCTAGAGTGGTGGCTAAAATGGCGAAGTATTTTTCATGGAATAATTTGGGAAATACGATATTTTGAGAAGGAAAATCGTCCTCCGTAATCTCGAGTTGATCAGGTGAAAAATAGGATTTATATGTCAACGTTAGAAAGGTGTAGAATTCACGAGACCCAAAGTCAGTCATCGATTTTTCTGTGGTCATTATTATCATCAGTGTTATTACCAGTTTAAACCACTATCATTAAACCAATATTTATTATTTTCTATTGAATAATTAAATCGAGCGCGGATGTTTTTCAAGATCATGTGACGAATTTGTGCCACAACATAACTTTAATTGACAATAATTTATTTAATTGGATGCAATTCTGAACCACAAATGTCATTAGTTTCCTCTTCTATGTTGTAAAAACATGATTTTTAGATTTCCAAAATGCCTGGCACCAGCCTGGTAGTTCCTGTCGTGCTCTGGGGAAAACATGCCCCCACACATTGTATATCCTGCATTTACTTTTCCAAGGACCTCAAGACCTTGGCTACTGGGTGTTATGATGGCCAGATATGTCTATGGTGAGTGACATTTCGCAACATGAATAATCCTATCTACTAATCATTTTTCCAGGCAAGTTGACCCAGATACTCTTCACATGACCCCCAGATGTCTTCTGGTGGGTCATACTGCTCCAATTCTGTGTATATCCAGGGCCTCCATGGTACCTGATAATGACTATATTGTCTCCAGCTCAGAAGCTGGTGAGATGTGCACTTGGGACCTTGTAGATGGAAAATGCAGGGAAGCAGTGAAACTCCAGCAAGTTCATACAAATATGCAAGTAAGTCATGGGGGGCACACATAACACAACTAACAAGTGATACTTGAAATAAGAAAGAATAATGGTCTGTTCATAGAAATTATTTATAATCAATTTACATTTGATTTAACAGCTTTATTTCCCATAAGAAATGCACTAAATTGAATATTTAACTGGAATTGAAAGTGTTAATTCATTTATTTGAATAGTTGATTTTTGTTTCATTGATGAATAATTTCCCAATAGTCAGGGATTATTTATGATGTGCATACTATGTCTTCTTTATGATGTGAGATAACAACTTGTGTAAATATATCATAAAGTGTAATATTCCTAGTAATGATGTTTTCTAGAAAAATTATCACCCATATTTCACAATTTATGAGTGTTGATAATGTTTCAAATTGACATTTTTTAACAATGAAATTATATCTTGCAGGCCTATCACATGTGCAACTGTGAGGATCTTCGTCTGTTTTGCAATGGATATTATCCTGAGATCATAGTCATGGATCCTTTCAGCTTAGAAATCCTCTTCATGCTCTCATCTAAACAAAACCCTGATTGGATAAGTGCTCTGCATGTATGTATCCAAAACATTCAATTCCACTGGTATCAATTTATTGATTATATTCATTACAATTAGAAAAATTGGTATGGGTGCTGCCAATTCCTGAATTGTAATAAATAAAATTGAGGATATTCACACCAAATACAGGGTGATTCACTTCAAATGTTGTCCCTGTCTGTAGTTTGTTTTCTCTTGGAAAACAACTACTGCCTAAAGTTAATTAATTTGTTATTCTATCTAGTTTTTCTGAAAGTAGTAAAATTGGAACTGTATTTTTGGAATCTGATTTCATTGTATAAACTCATAATACTTATATTGTTTTCCACAAAATCTAGAAAAATGAAATGATGATGGGTGATACCCAGGAATTTATGATTAAGGGTAAATACCCCTGAGCTGGGTATTTATGAAGATATTTTGTATTTATGAACTTTTCAACAGAAAACATGGAAAATTGCTATTTATTACACTATTTTTGCAAATCTTATGTCTTTGAACAGGTTTTTCAATTTGACAACTTTTTGAAAAACCTAAAACAATGTTTAAATTGAACAACTTCATGAACTCACTCCCAGTGGTCTGGGATCTGGTATCTGGTACTACAGAAATTACACCCTTTACAAAAAACCCACTTAAAAAAAAACTTAATAAAACTTATTCATTGAAAAAACTGACTCCTACCTCATGTCAGAGGAACAAGGAACTTAAACTTAACTTAAAAAACAAAAAAACTAACTTTCAGTTTTCACTTGTGAGTCTTGTGTAAGGAATAATAAAATAATGTTTATATAAATAAAAAACTATTTTATTCTTCATGTGAGGAACAAATACAAATAACAACTCAGAAGGTAAATAAAAGTTTTCATTTTCCCACCTGAGACTTCAGTACGATATAGTCACCGGGCCATCTTCGGACGACCGAAAGTGCCAGAAAACGGCGAAAATCCACGCGAATTATCGCTTTTCCAGTAGAAAATGACACGCTGAATCGAATGAGACTATAATCAGCTCCATAGGACAGATAGTTTTTGAGATATCTGCGCTCAAAGTCAGTTTTACGCTTTTATTGCCAATAGGAGCACTCCGGTAGGCTACTACGTCTCCATTTTCCAGATTTTCCCAATTTCCACCACATATTCGTTCATTTCGACATTGAATTAGTCTATGTGAATTTTTTCAGATTTCTTATCGGCCAAATAAAAATTTTCATTTTCCCACCTAAGACTTCAGTACGATATAGTCACCGAGCCATCTTCGGACGACCGAAAGTGCCAGAAAACGGCGAAAATCCACGCGAATTATCGCTTTTCCAGTAGAAAATGACACGCTGAATCGAATGAGACCATAATCAGCTCCATAGGACATATAGTTTTTGAGATATCTGCGCTCAAAGTCAGTTTTACGCTTTTTTGCCAATAGAAGCACTCCGGTAGGCTACTACATCTCCATTTTCCAAAATTTCCCAATTTTCACCACAGATTCGTTCATTTTGACATCGAATTAGTCTATGTGAATTTCTTCAGATTTTTAATAGGCCAAATAAAAATTTTTCATTTTCCCACCTAAGACTTCAGTACGATATAGTCACCGAGCCATCTTCGGACGGCCGAAAGTGCCAGAAAACGGCGAAAATCCACGCGAATTATCGCTTTTCCAGTAGAAAATGACACGCTGAATCGAATGAGACCATAATCAGCTCCATAGGACAGATAGTTTTTGAGATATCTGCGCTCAAAGTCAGTTTTACGCTTTTATTGCCAATAGGAGCACTCCGATAGGCTACTACGTCTCCATTTTCCGAAATTGACCAATTTCTACCACAGATTCGTTCATTTTGACATCGAATCGGTCTATTTAATTTTTTTCAGTTTTAAAAATTTTCATTTTCCCACCTAAGACTTCAGTACGATATAGTCACCAAGCCATCTTCGGACGGCCGAAAGTGCCAGAAAACGGCGATAATCCACGCGAATTATCGCTTTTCCAGTAGAAAATGACACGCTGAATCGAATGAGACTATAATCAGCCCAATAGGACAGATAGTTTTTGAGATATCTGCGCTCAAAGTCAGTTTTACGCTTTTAATGCCAATAGGAGCACTCCCGTAGTGTGCTACGTCGCCATTTTCCAAAATTTCCCAATTTCCACCACAAATTCGTTCATTTCGACATTGAATCAGTCTATGTGAATTTTTACACATTTCTAATCGGCCAAATAAAAATTTTCATTTTCCCACCTAAGACTTCAGTACGATATAGTCACCGAGCCATCTTCGGGACGGCCGAAAGTGCCAGAAAACGGCGATAATCCACGCGAATTATCGCTTTTCCAGTAGAAAATGACACGCTGAATCGAATGAGACTATAATCAGCCCAATAGGACAGATAGTTTTTGAGATATCTGCGCTCAAAGTCAGTTTTACGCTTTTTAATGCCAATAGGAGCACTCCCGTAGTGTGCTACGTCGCCATTTTCCAAAATTTCCCAATTTCCACCACAAATTCGTTCATTTCGACATTGAATTAGTCTATGTGAATTTTTTCACATTTCTAATCGGCCAAATGAAAATTTTCATTTTCCCACCTAAGACTTCAGTACGATATAGTCACCGAGCCAATTTCGGACGGCCGAAAGTGCCAGAAAACGGCGAAAATCCACGAGAATTATCGCCTTTCCAGTAGAAAATGACACGCTGAATCGAATGAGACCATAATCAGCTCCATAGGACAGATAGTTTTTGAGATATCTGCGCTCAAAGTCAGTTTTACGCTTTTATTGCCAATAGGAGCACTCCGATAGGCTACTACGTCTCCGTTTTCCAAAATTTCCCAATTTCCACCACAAATTCGTTCATTTCGACATTGAATCAGTCTATGTGAATTTTTTCAGATTTCTAATCGGCCAAATACAAATTTTCTTTTCCCACCTAAGACTTCAGTACGATATAGTCACCAAGCCATCTTCGGACGGCCGAAAGTGCCAGAAAACGGCGATAATCCACGCGAATTATCACTTTTCCAATAGAAAATGACACGCTGAATCGAATGGGACTATAATCAGCCCAATAGGACAGATAGTTTTTGAGATATCTGCGCTCAAAGTCAGTTTTTCGCTTTTCATGCCAATAGGAGCACTCCCGTAGTGTGCTACGTCGCCATTTTCCAAAATTTCCCAATTTCCACCACAAATTCGTTCATTTCGACATTGAATTAGTCTATGTGAATTTTTTCACATTTCTAATCGGCCAAATAAAAATTTTCATTTTCCCACCTAAGACTTCAGTACGATATAGTCACCGGGCCATCTTCGGACGACCGGAAGTGCCAGAAAACGGCGAAAATCCACGCGAATTATCACTTTTCCAATAGAAAATGACACGCTGAATCGAATGAGACTATAATCAGCCCAATAGGACAGATAGTTTTTGAGATATCTGCGCTCAAAGTCAGTTTTTCGCTTTTCATGCCAATAGGAGCACTCCCGTAGTGTGCTACGTCGCCATTTTCCAAAATTTCCCAATTTCCACCACAAATTCGTTCATTTCGACATTGAATTAGTCTATGTGAATTTTTTCACATTTCTAATCGGCAAATAAAAATTTTCATTTTCCCACCTAAGACTTCAGTACGATATAGTCACCGGGCCATCTTCGGACGACCGGAAGTGCCAGAAAACGGCGAAAATCCACGCGAATTATCGCTTTTCCAGTAGAAAATGACACGCTGAATCGAATGAGACCATAATCAGCTCCATAGGACAGATAGTTTTTGAGATATCTGCGCTCAAAGTCAGTTTTACGCTTTTATTGCCAATAGGAGCACTCCGATAGGCTACTACGTCTCCATTTTCCAAAATTTCCCAATTTCCACCACAAATTCGTTCATTTCGACATTGAATTAGTCTATGTGAATTTTTTTCAGATTTCTAATCGGCCAAATACAAATTTTCATTTTCCCACCTAAGACTTCAGTACGATATAGTCACCAAGCCATCTTCGGACGGCCGAAAGTGCCAGAAAACGGCGAAAATCCACGCGAATTATCGCTTTTCCAGTAGAAAATGACACGCTGAATCGAATGAGACCATAATCAGCTCCATAGGACATATAGTTTTTGAGATATCTGCGCTCAAAGTCAGTTTTACGCTTTTTTGCCAATAGAAGCACTCCGGTAGGCTACTACATCTCCATTTTCCAAAATTTCCCAATTTTCACCACAGATTCGTTCATTTTGACATCGAATTAGTCTATGTGAATTTCTTCAGATTTTTAATAGGCCAAATAAAAATTTTTCATTTTCCCACCTAAGACTTCAGTACGATATAGTCACCGAGCCATCTTCGGACGGCCGAAAGTGCCAGAAAACGGCGAAAATCCACGCGAATTATCGCTTTTCCAGTAGAAAATGACACGCTGAATCGAATGAGACCATAATCAGCTCCATAGGACAGATAGTTTTTGAGATATCTGCGCTCAAAGTCAGTTTTACGCTTTTATTGCCAATAGGAGCACTCCGATAGGCTACTACGTCTCCATTTTCCGAAATTGACCAATTTCTACCACAGATTCGTTCATTTTGACATCGAATCGGTCTATTTAATTTTTTTCAGTTTTAAAAATTTTCATTTTCCCACCTAAGACTTCAGTACGATATAGTCACCAAGCCATCTTCGGACGGCCGAAAGTGCCAGAAAACGGCGATAATCCACGCGAATTATCGCTTTTCCAGTAGAAAATGACACGCTGAATCGAATGAGACTATAATCAGCCCAATAGGACAGATAGTTTTTGAGATATCTGCGCTCAAAGTCAGTTTTACGCTTTTAATGCCAATAGGAGCACTCCCGTAGTGTGCTACGTCGCCATTTTCCAAAATTTCCCAATTTCCACCACAAATTCGTTCATTTCGACATTGAATCAGTCTATGTGAATTTTTTCACATTTCTAATCGGCCAAATAAAAATTTTCATTTTCCCACCTAAGACTTCAGTACGATATAGTCACCGAGCCATCTTCGGACGGCCGAAAGTGCCAGAAAACGGCGATAATCCACGCGAATTATCGCTTTTCCAGTAGAAAATGACACGCTGAATCGAATGAGACTATAATCAGCCCAATAGGACAGATAGTTTTTGAGATATCTGCGCTCAAAGTCAGTTTTACGCTTTTAATGCCAATAGGAGCACTCCCGTAGTGTGCTACGTCGCCATTTTCCAAAATTTCCCAATTTCCACCACAAATTCGTTCATTTCGACATTGAATTAGTCTATGTGAATTTTTTCACATTTCTAATCGGCCAAATGAAAATTTTCATTTTCCCACCTAAGACTTCAGTACGATATAGTCACCGAGCCAATTTCGGACGGCCGAAAGTGCCAGAAAACGGCGAAAATCAACGCGAATTATCGCCTTTCCAGTAGAAAATGACACGCTGAATCGAATGAGACCATAATCAGCTCCATAGGACAGATAGTTTTTGAGATATCTGCGCTCAAAGTCAGTTTTACGCTTTTATTGCCAATAGGAGCACTCCGATAGGCTACTACGTCTCCATTTTCCAAAATTTCCCAATTTCCACCACAAATTCGTTCATTTCGACATTGAATCAGTCTATGTGAATTTTTTCAGATTTCTAATCGGCCAAATACAAATTTTCATTTTCCCACCTAAGACTTCAGTACGATATAGTCACCGAGCCATCTTCGGACGGCCGAAAGTGCCAGAAAACGGCGATAATCCACGCGAATTATCACTTTTCCAATAGAAAATGACACGCTGAATCGAATGAGACTATAATCAGCCCAATAGGACAGATAGTTTTTGAGATATCTGCGCTCAAAGTCAGTTTTACGCTTTTAATGCCAATAGGAGCACTCCCGTAGTGTGCTACGTCGCCATTTTCCAAAATTTCCCAATTTCCACCACAAATTCGTTCATTTCGACATTGAATTAGTCTATGTGAATTTTTTCACATTTCTAATCGGCCAAATAAAAATTTTCATTTTCCCACCTAAGACTTCAGTACGATATAGTCACCGAGCCAATTTCGGACGGCCGAAAGTGCCAGAAAACGGCGAAAATCCACGCGAATTATCGCTTTCCAGTAGAAAATGACACGCTGAATCGAATGAGACCATAATCAGCTCCATAGGACAGATAGTTTTTGAGATATCTGCGCTCAAAGTCAGTTTTACGCTTTTATTGCCAATAGGAGCACTCCGATAGGCTACTACGTCTCCATTTTCCAAAATTTCCCAATTTCCACCACAAATTCGTTCATTTCGACATTGAATTAGTCTATGTGAATTTTTTCACATTTCTAATCGGCCAAATAAAAATTTTCATTTTCCCACCTAAGACTTCAGTACGATATAGTCACCGAGCCAATTTCGGACGGCCGAAAGTGCCAGAAAACGGCGAAAATCCACGCGAATTATCGCTTTTCCAATAGAAAATGACACGCTGAATCGAATGAGACTATAATCAGCCCAATAGGACAGATAGTTTTTGAGATATCTGCGCTCAAAGTCAGTTTTACGCTTTTTTGCCAATAGGAGCACTCCGGTAGGCTACTACGTCTCCATTTTCCGAAATTTACCAATTTTCACCACAGATTCGTTTATTTCGGCATCGAATTAGTCTATGTGAATTTCTTCAGATTTTTAATAGGCCTAATAAAAATTTTCATTTTCCCACCTAAGACTTCAGTACGATATAGTCACCGAGCCATCTTCGGACGGCCGAAAGTGCCAGAAAACGGCGAAAATCCACGCGAATTATCGCTTTTTCAGTAGAAAATGACACGCTGAGTCGAATGAGACCATAATCAGCTCCATAGGACAGATAATTTTTGAGATATTTGCGCTCAAAGTCAGTTTTTTGCTTTTATTGCCAATAGGAGCATTCCGGTAGGCTACTACGTCTCCATTTTCCAGAATTTCCTGATTTCCACCACAGATTCGTTCATTTCGACATTGAATTAGTCTATGTGATTTTTTTCAGATTTCTAATCGGCCAAATAAAAATTTTCATTTTCCCACCTAAGACTTCAGTACGATATAGTCACCGAGCCATCTTCGGACGGCCGAAAGTGCCAGAAAACGGCGAAAATCCACGCGAATTATCGCTTTTCCAGTAGAAAATGACACGCTGAATCGAATGAGACCATAATCAGCTCCAGAGGACAGATAGTTTTTGAGATATCTGCGCTCAAAGTCAGTTTTACGCTTTTTTGCCAATAGGAGCACTCCGGTAGGCTACTACGTCTCCATTTTCCGAAATTTACCAATTTTCACCACAGATTCGTTTATTTCGGCATCGAATTAGTCTATGTGAATTTTTTCAGATTATTAATCGGCCAAATAAAAATTTTCATTTTCCCACCTATGACTTCAGTACGATATAGTCACCGAGCCATCTTCGGACGGCCGAAAGTGCCAGAAAACGGCGAAAATCCACGCGAATTATCGCTTTTCCAGTAGAAAATGACACGCTGAATCGAATGAGACCATAATCAGCTCCATAGGACAGATAATTTTTGAGATATTTGCGCTCAAAGTCAGTTTTTTGCTTTTATTGCCAATAGGAGCATTCCGGTAGGCTTCTACGTCTCCATTTTCCGAAATTTACCAATTTTCACCACAGATTCGTTTATTTCGGCATCGAATTAGTCTATGTGAATTTCTTCAGATTTTTAATAGGCCTAATAAAAATTTTCATTTTCCCACCTAAGACTTCAGTACGATATAGTCACCGAGCCATCTTCGGACGGCCGAAAGTGCCAGAAAACGGCGAAAATCCACGCGAATTATCGCTTTTCCAGTAGAAAATGACACGCTGAGTCGAATGAGACCATAATCAGCTCCATAGGACGGATAATTTTTGAGATATTTGCGCTCAAAGTCAGTTTTTTGCTTTTATTGCCAATAGGAGCATTCCGGTAGGCTTCTACGTCTCCATTTTCTAGAATTTCCTGATTTCCACCACAGATTCGTTCATTTCGACATTGAATTAGTCTATGTGAATTTTTTCAGATTTTAAATCGGCCAAATAAAAATTTTCATTTTCCCACCTATGACTTCAGTACGATATAGTCACCGAGCCATCTTCGGACGGCCGAAAGTGCCAGAAAACGGCGAAAATCCACGCGAATTATCGCTTTTCCAGTAGAAAATGACACGCTGAATCGAATGAGACCATAATCAGCTCCATAGGACAGATAATTTTTGAGATATTTGCGCTCAAAGTCAGTTTTTTGCTTTTCTTGCCAATAGGAGCATTCCGGTAGGCTTCTACGTCTCCATTTTCTAGAATTTCCTGATTTCCACCACAGATTCGTTCATTTCGACATTGAATTAGTCTATGTGAATTTTTTCAGATTTTAAATCGGCCAAATAAAAATTTTCATTTTCCCACCTATGACTTCAGTACGATATAGTCACCGAGCCATCTTCGGACGGCCGAAAGTGCCAGAAAACGGCGAAAATCCACGCGAATTATCGCTTTTCCAGTAGAAAATGACACGCTGAGTCGAATGAGACCATAATCAGCTCCATAGGACAGATAGTTTTTGAGATATCTGCGCTCAAAGTCAGTTTTACGCTTTTTTGCCAATAGGAGCACTCCGGTAGGCTACTACGTCTCCATTTTCCGAAATTTACCAATTTTTACCACAGATTCGTTTATTTCGGCATCGAATTAGTCTATGTGAATTTCTTCAGATTTTTAATAGGCCTAATAAAAATTTTCATTTTCCCACCTAAGACTTCAGTACGATATAGTCACCGAGCCATCTTCGGACGGCCGAAAGTGCCAGAAAACGGCGAAAATCCACGCGAATTATCGCTTTTCCAGTAGAAAATGACACGCTGAGTCGAATGAGACCATAATCAGCTCCATAGGACAGATAATTTTTGAGATATTTGCCCTCAAAGTCAGTTTTTTGCTTTTATTGCCAATAGGAGCATTCCGGTAGGCTTCTACGTCTCCATTTTCTAGAATTTCCTGATTTCCACCACAGATTCGTTCATTTCGACATTGAATTAGTCTATGTGAATTTTTTCAGATTTTAAATCGGCCAAATAAAAATTTTCATTTTCCCACCTATGACTTCAGTACGATATAGTCACCGAGCCATCTTCGGACGGCCGAAAGTGCCAGAAAACGGCGAAAATCCACGCGAATTATCGCTTTTCCAGTAGAAAATGACACGCTGAGTCGAATGAGACCATAATCAGCTCCATAGGACAGATAATTTTTGAGATATTTACGCTCAAAGTCAGTTTTTCGCTTTTATTGCTAATTGGAGCACTCCCGTAGTGTATATCGTCACCATTTTCCAAAATTTCCCGATTTCCACCACAGATTCGTTCATTCCGACATCGAATTAGTCTATGTGAATTTCTTCAGATTTTTAGTAGGCCAAATAAAAATGTTCATTTTCCCACCTAAGACTTCAGTACGATATAGTCACCGAGCCATCTTCGGACGGCCGAAAGTGCCAGAAAACGGCGAAAATCCACGCGAATTATCGCTTTTCCAGTAGAAAATGAAACGCTGAATCGAATGAGACCATAATCAGCTCCATAGGACAGATAATTTTTGAGATATTTGCGCTCAAAGTCAGTTTTTTGCTTTTATTGCCAATAGGAGCATTCCGGTAGGCTTCTACGTCTCCATTTTCTAGAATTTCCTGATTTCCACCACAGATTCGTTCATTTCGACATTGAATTAGTCTATGTGAATTTTTTCAGATTTTAAATCGGCCAAATAAAAATTTTCATTTTCCCACCTATGACTTCAGTACGATATAGTCACCGAGCCATCTTCGGACGGCCGAAAGTGCCAGAAAACGGCGAAAATCCACGCGAATTATCGCTTTTCCAGTAGAAAATGACACGCTGAGTCGAATGAGACCATAATCAGCTCCATAGGACAGATAATTTTTGAGATATTTGCGCTCAAAGTTAGTTTTACGCTCTTCATGACAATAGGAGCACTCCGGTAGGCTACTACGTCTCCATTTTCCAGAATTTTCCGATTTCCACGACAGATTCGTTCATTTCGACATTGAATTAGTCTATGTGAATTTTTCCAGATTTTAAATCGGCCAAATAAAAATTTTCATTTTCCCACCTATGACTTCAGTACGATATAGTCACCGAGCCATCTTCGGACGGCCGAAAGTGCCAGAAAACGGCGAAAATCCACGCGAATTATCGCTTTTCCAGTAGAAAATGACACGCTGAATCGAATGAGACCATAATCAGCTCCATAGGACAGATAGTTTTTGAGATATTTACGCTCAAAGTCAGTTTTTCGCTTTTATTGCTAATAGGAGCACTCCCGTAGTGTATTACGTCACCATTTTCCAAAATTTCCCGATTTCCACCACAGATTCGTTCATTCCGACATCGAATTAGTCTATGTGAATTTCTTCAGATTTTTAGTAGGCCAAATAAAAATGTTCATTTTCCCACCTAAGACTTCAGTACGATATAGTCACCGAGCCATCTTCGGACGGCCGAAAGTGCCAGAAAACGGCGAAATCCACGCGAATTATCGCTTTTCCAGTAGAAAATGAAACGCTGAATCGAATGAGACCATAATCAGCTCCATAGGACGGATAGTTTTTGAGATATTACGCTCAAAGTCAGTTTTTCGCTTTTATTGCTAATAGGAGCACTCCCGTAGTGTATTACGTCACCATTTTCCAAATTTTCCGATTTCCACCACAGATTCGTTCATTCCGACATCGAATTAGTCTATGTGAATTTCTTCAGATTTTTAGTAGGCCAAATAAAAATGTCCATTTTCCCACCTAAGACTTCAGTACGATATAGTCACCGAGCCATCTTCGGACGGCCGAAAGTGCCAGAAAACGACGAAAATCCACGCGAATTATCGCTTTTCCAGTAGAAAATGAAACGCTGAATCGAATGAGACCATAATCAGCTCCATAGGACAGATAGTTTTTGAGATATCTGCGCTCAAAGTCAGTTTTACGCTTTCTTTGCCAATAGGAGCACTCCGGTAGGCTACTACGTATCCATTTTCCGAAATTTACCAATTTTTACCACAGATTCGTTTATTTCGGCATCGAATTAGTCTATATGAATTTCTTCAGATTTTTAATAGGCCTAATGAAAATTTTCATTTTCCCACCTAAGACTTCAGTACGATATAGTCACCGAGCTATCTTCGGACGGCCGAAAGTGCCAGAAAATGGCAAAAATCCACGCGAATTATCGCTTTTCCAATAGAAAATGACACGCTGAATCGAATGAGACTATAATAGCAAATCTGACGTTACCTTTGTTCAAATTTCCATGTGGTCGGCACAATCACACAGAGTTAAATCATTTAAATTATTTTAAAGTGGTGTACCTGATTTTTTTCTCGTAATTTGTTCGGGTTTTGGAATAAAATTTCACGTTAATTAGAAGAATTAAAAAAATCTGATATCATGGAAATATTCCTTAGACTTAGACTGTATCATATTAATATGCTGAATATGTGCCCTTATTTCAAAAACACCTTGTATATCAAATTTTTTCATGTTCATAATTTGTCTGAGAATATTCCTTCTCAATACTTTTATCCGGTCAAGTGGTTCAATCTTGGACGATGGAAAAGCGTTAGTTTTTTAAACCATTAATCGGAGATTCGTGTTCTCTGAGCATTACAGCATAATCCTTTTCGTGGGAACCAGAACATAAAAAAAATTCACCATCCTTCTAAAACAGAATTGAATAATGTCGTATTAAGATCAAGTATGAAATTAAAATTTGGTAAGATCTCTTTTAACGCCTATGAATGTAACGTGACAGCAATTTCATGTCAGGGACGCCAATACACGAAACCAAAGTGACTAGATGATTAAAAACCTGTAATGGTTGGACACCTTATGTCCCTATCTCAGTGATTATGGAATCACAAGAGCTATCACCTGTCAAGCGTTGTCGGTCGAATTTCGCAACGTTCTGTATATGTGCATACTTTACATGATTTTATAGTTTCAATATTAGTTATAGCTCATCATACAAATGCTTTGTCATCAAAATCTTTTGGTTTTCAGTATAATAAAGACTTTCCTCTTCTTCTTCTTCATACTATTTCTTTCGTTTCGTTAGGTGTTGCGGCCGGCGAAACGCAAAGACGACGTCGTGTTAGCCTTGACGACGACCGGCATGGTGAAGGTGTGGACTTTGACAGGCGCCGAGCACCGCTACCAATCGCCCATCTACGAGAACGAGAGCAAGCAGATCAGGACGCTGAACGCCGTCTGTCTGCAGTGCTGCTCCTACAACCAGAGGACGGTGTTGGTCGTGTGCACCAAGTACTGGCAGATATACGATGCGGGTGAGCAACTAGTCAAATGGGCGAGTGGACTTAGTTAATTACTCCACTGGGTCGTTAGGGACTGTACCAAGCCCATAATTTCATTCGCGAGATTCACGAAGTGGGCGACATCTAGGTTACATAATACGAACTTCAAACTGGGGGGAAAACAAAGTATTGTCTATGGATAAAGTGCATAGACTACATTGCATACATCTTGCTGTAGCTGTAGTTGTCAAACTTGTGAATGACATGAAGTGTTACCACTCTTATCAGTACACAGTACACAAGCTAATGGCACTAATGGGATTGAATGAGGATTGAGTTTGTTTTCCCCCAGTTTTGACGTTGCTTTGACATGGAACGATGCAAGGTTGGTAGAACTGATGACTATTTTGTAGAGGAAGGTTGCCTCGATCGCACCCCGCGAGTAACCTTGAGTAACTCATGACGTAATAGGCCCTTTCTTTTGCACGAAAAGTGTAGCACTCTCGTACACTTCGTGTATGATATGTACGCCGGCGATTGGCGTCGCATGTATTGAGTTGACAGTTGTCAGTATTTTCGAATATTTGAACCATTTTGAACTTAAAAATGTAAAAATGATAATTTGTTCGGTCACTTCTTGTTAAAATTCGTACAAGTGTAATGAGACTAGTGAATTTAGTTTGTGTTTCCATTAATTTCCACAAGATGAGTTTATTCGTGAGAAATGGATTCAATTTTGTGGACGTGATTTTAATTCATTTAATACCAAAACTTGGCGAATATGTTCTGCCTATTTCGATGCCGAGGATTTTAAACGACACAAGCAGAATTGCTAAATCATACACCAAAGAGAAGAAAACTCAAGGTAGGAATCCCATCAATAATACCAAATACAACAAGAGAAACACCATAAGTATGGAAGTTTGGAAAAATGATCAGAACCAGACCAGTTGTGAATGTTGAGATTCTTGCTGAACGGGTGAAATGGACATCAGAAGATATCACACGTGTTTTCAAGTTGAGATATTTGAGCAAGAGGACGTTACCCAATGAAGAGGAGCTATGTTTATTTGAGAGATTCCTTGAACTATCCTTTACTATAGGTTCACTTATAATAGTTTGTTATTTTTTATTATTTTGTTATTTTGAACAGAATCATATTTTGTTATTTTTTTATGCTCATATACACTTCGATCAATTGATCTGTTTTTGACTCTACAATATAATCAGACAATGAAACACTATTTTCTCTTGTGTTTTCTATAGGTATCTAGGGAAGTTTTTTAATTCTTCAGAATACAGAGTTATATTGATAAAATGAGTGATCTGATGTGTACGAATATTGGTCCACTGCTACTACTTCTGGATCATCAGTTGATTATTCTTATATTTTCTGTAGTTTCTTGTTCACTTCATCTGATTCGATCTGATTTGCAGGATATTTATAGGATGCGTAGGTTCATAATCAATGCATAAGTAATCACTAGCTCCATAATTATGCTCCATACCGCAAAACACACATACCTGGTACCACGACCTGGTTATTAGCCCCTGGAACAAAATTTCAGATAGGTATTCCTCTCTGTTCTACTGACCCATCCAAAATTGCCTTCTCATTTCGAAGATTGAAGGTATTTTACAGAAGTATATGTAAATATCCATATTTTATAATAATATAAGTAATTATATGCTATAAATTAATATAAATATGCTGAGCAGACCAAAAAGTTTGTACACTCTATTTGGTAAACATTTCATGACATTTGGCCTTAAGGTTGACAACTTGTCATCTTACTGCCTGTGACGTCACGAGTGACCGTTTCCCCCCTTGCCGCACTATCGATCGAGGCAACCTTCCTATACAAATTATAATCAGTTCTACCAACCTTGGAACGATGAAAACCGAGCGCCACCTGGTGAAATTGATTCCCGCGAATAGTATTATTATAAGATAGGTTTAGGTTGAGTTCCTAATTGTACTTGACACTGCTGTTTTGACGTTTTTTGTATATAGGTCGCGTGCAAGAACTGTCAGATGACCGACCCTGGAGGCAAAACATATTTGTTTACAAGTGATCAAAATAGTTTTCCACAATTATTTTGGCATATGAATCGTATTTTTCCGCTATTCATCAATTCGCTAATGCCATATCACATTGTGCTGTTGTAAAATGCACAAAAACTGCAGCGGAAGATGAAGAAATCCGGATGGTACATTATGATTCAAAAGTGAGTACCTACTATAGACACTCACATAGTTTTCATTTTTGAAATTTGGTTATTTCTCTGATTTCTCATCGGAATTCCTTCTGCAATAGGATCAGCTAATAGAAATATACCTGAAATTTCTAGAATAATGCAAGAAGATTGGATTCATGCAATCAATCGGTAGGACTGGTCTGACATGCTGACGATCGTGTGTGTTGTAGACATTTTCAATCTATTAGCAGCATTAGCTTGTATTGCAGAAGTGGCAGAATGCAGAAGGAATTTTAATAAGGAATGACAACATTTCATAATGCTAACTATGTGAGATTAATATTTACCCGAAAAATCATATTCCCTAGTCTCTTGCTGCATTTTTTGTGCATTGTACAACATCACAATGCGAAGGCATGCTTGAATTAATGAATAACGCAAGAAACACGATTCGTATATCAAAATATTGTGAAAAACTATTTCAACCTTTTGATTCCTCTGTAACCAAATAAAAAAGTGAGGTTGTGTTTCAATAATTCACAGAAGAATGAGGTTGTGTTTCAATATTTTGCCTCCAGGGTCGGTCTTCGTGCACGCGACCTATTAGAGCACGGACACTATGACAAGCACTGACAATCAGACATAACCACAAATAAATTGATGGAAAACGCGGGAACAGACATTACACGGACATACATGACATAAATTTCAAAGGTTTGACAAATTGAGAAAATCAGGAGAAAGATGCAAGTTTGTGCAGTATCCAACTATGAGAACACGGGAAATCAATTCACTCTATTGGAATTTCCATCGGATAACGTAATTCTACAAAAATGGAAACTTAATATGATGCGGCCGGCATGGAATATAGGTTCAGGCTACAAAATTTGCGAGGTATTCAAATTTCTTGATTGGATATAGAACACTTTCAACGCATTTTCATCAGGTACAGTTAAGAACAGAAGATTCTATGTTGAAGAATAAGATCGTATTGAGAGAAAGAGCCGAAGCCACAACCTATAAACTGAGCAAGTATCGAAAAGAACCTTATTCCAACAAGAAACGAAAAACTTGTAGATTCGAATTTTCAGAGCAGAAATATTAAAAATCCAAGGTTTACGCGTGGAAGAGCTAGAGTGTGGAATTCAGGAAACATATAGAAGAAAAATAGCAATGTGGCGGTCTATAGTGAGTCGAGACGCTGGAGTCCATTTATACCTTCTTCCTTATGTTTTGGAAAACCTTCATTATTCATCCTAACTGAAATCAGCTGTTATTGTTTCTATATCATTTGTTCATTTATTATAATTACTTATCACCTACCACTCTTGTACAAGTGACATTGTTCCATACGAAATAAAAGTATGTTTCATTGGTTGAAATTTGTCAGATTTCATCCCATTCTAAACTTTTGTGATAAATAGTTATTTTTGTACCTAGAGCGCGAAATGCTACTTTGGTGATCGAGATCTGATTTTTTTTAACGAGGCGTCGCCGAGTTGAAAAATAGTCTTCGATTCGCTGAGGTGTCAAAGTTTTCAATTTCTCAGGTTTGTATCTATATTCTGATTCCATAATTTTGCTCACATGAATATTGTGTTTCACGTTCATTGTCATGCTAAGCATAGATTGAATTGCCCACATTTTGCATAAATTTTCAATGAATAATTCTGATACAAACAGATATTGTTTGAATGGTTCTGATTGTAACAAAATTCGAAAATGACGGTTGACAGTTCCTACAATTGACATTCCGGACTCGGAACGACTGAAGATGTGTTTAATATACTCTGTTGTATTGGACATCAGAAGGCTCAAAATTTATTACTGCATGGGAGATACCCTTCAGATTTTTTCAGTGACTTGACCACACGCAATCAAATTGCATGATTCGATACTACCTGAATTGGTTCATCTACAGACAGGGCGCAACAAATGATTTATTTTTTTTCTAGTGAAATACATTTCAACTTTTGTTGTAGTAAATTATTTCAATAAAGCGTTTTCTCAATTTTTGAAACTTGAAAAAAATATATGTTTTTTCTGAGACGGGAAAAAAGTTTGGCATTTCATCTCTGTTGGCAGGTTATAAAATGTCACTTTTCATGAATTACTTCTTTCCCGTGGGAAAAATTGGAGTACTTTTTTCCCGGATATATATCACATATATATACACTGTTGATGGCTTTCGTTGTGCTATACTTCTGAAAAATGAGTCAATAATACCGTCTCCCAGAAAGAACTGCAAGTCCTTTTTTCTTCCATTCACTTCGCGGTTACCTATATTACTAAACAACCACTAAATTCCCAATTTTTTTAAATCAAATTACACAATTAGACTGACAGAAGTGACATCAGATATTTGATTACTTCAAAAGAATGATAAAGATGCCTACAACGCAGGTGTACCTACTGTTAAATACTTAAAATTTCACGTCGATAATAATTTTCAGATTTCAAAATAATGTAATATCTTCTCAATATTGATTCGTCCTTTCATCTGTCACTGAAAAAAATAGTGTATTATACACGGGAAAAATATTAGATTTCAGCTCACGGTTTTTTGTCTCCCTCCGCTACGCGAC